>CM046885.1:13131571-14570435 GCA_025688845.1 Cucumis hystrix | reverse complement strand
GGGTTTTGGTTTTGGTTGACGAAGAAATGCAGGAGCAAGCGACGAGTTCAGCCGCCGCTAGTTCTTTGCCTTCGAGCAGTGAAAGATCTTCCAGCTCTGCTCTTCACCTCGAAGTTAAAGAAGGTTAATTTTCATCTTCTTTCTCAAATCTGATCGTTTCTATCTTGTGATTTCATCCATATTCATATATAATTTAGGGGGTTTCCTTCCTTTTTTTTTTTTTTTGGGGGGGGGGGGGGGGGGGGGGGGGGGGGTTTGAATTTTGTGTGTAATGGATGTTTGGTGAGAGAAATTTAGGAATGGAGAGCGATGAGGAGATCCGGAGAGTGCCGGAGATAGGCGGTGAATCGGCGGGAACATCAGCTTCCGGGAGGGATACTGGTTCGGTAGCCGGTCCGGACCGGGTTCAAGTTTCTCGGGAGGGTCAAAGGAAAAGAGGGAGAAGTCCGGCTGATAAAGAAAGCAAGAGACTCAAGAGGTGAGGCAAAACGCATGTCGTTTTGGTACTTTTTAGTCCTTTAAGTTTCCTATTTTGTCTCGTTTTTCTAATTTTTAACAAAAGTCAAGCATTCTATTAGATATTTAATTAAAATTATTTTATATATATATAAAAAATAAAAAATAAAAACACTCTTTTTCTTTTTAGGTTATAAACTTTGTTTTTTTACTAAATTTGTTTTGGAATGTTTTATTATTTTTTAACTCAAACTTTAAAATTTGTTTAAATGAAAGAAAATGAAATTTAAATTTATATGTTTATCCTTCGATCGTAGTCTTATTTCAACTTCAAAATGAAAAAAAATGAAGAAAAAAAAAAGTCACTTTTTTTCCTTGGAGTTGAGGTATTGGATTGTTGAAGCTATTTATTTAAAATTGGATATAGATTGCTGAGGAACAGAGTATCGGCACAGCAAGCAAGGGAGAGAAAAAAGGCGTATTTGAATGATTTAGAGATAAGGGTGAAGGATTTGGAGAAGAAGAACTCTGAACTTGAAGAAAGGCTTTCCACTTTACAGAATGAGAATCAGATGCTTAGACAAGTAAGTTTAATTAATTACTCTAATCATTCCTTCCATTTAACATTCCATCATTATATTCTTTAACTTTTTTTCTATTGAACTTATGCTTCTGGGCATTCTATGATAGACCAAAATTCATTGGCTGATACAATGAAATTTGTTTTTTTTTTCTTTAACAAAACATTTTTCTATTTCTAATTGTAGATTTTGAAGAACACAACGGCAAGTAGGAGAAGCGGTGAGTGAGAGGGAGGAGAGTATTTTGTTACACTTGATCAGTTCTGATCAAATATGATAAGTTACTGCCAAAGTTTGGTAATTTAATTTATCTTGTTTTTTTTTGTTTTTTTATACTCATTTTTTTCCTTTCCATCTTCCATTTGAAGAAAGAAGTAGCTAATTTGTCAATCTTCCATGTTAACTTGAGGTCTAAAGAGATTCTTGTACTTCAGTGGAATTGAAGTTTCTATAAGAACTGATCAAACAGAGTAACGGTTTATAAAACGATTTGCCTATTCAACCTTGCAACAATGATCTTCAAATTCGAGATAGAAAAAGATTTTAGTAAGATAATGTACATCGATTGTTCTTGTTTGGTACGATAAGGTCTATTTCATGCAATAATGTTGACGAGCAACTTCATTGCTGGAGCACCTGCATTTTTCTTTGTGAAGGACCTATTTTATTTGAAGTCAGTATGAACGTGGTTGACAACTACACTTGTGACAACGGGCCAAATTCAGTTGCCTGTCTTACCATCCATGGATATGACCAATCACTCCCAGGAACGACACTGGACATGTTCCACTAGAACAAGTACTTATGAATTGACTAACAATGGGAACAATATCATATAAGAGATTATCCAAATAAATAGTTTAAAAAAGAAAATTCAGCTCTAGCCTTTCTAAGGGGATCCTTGAACTGAATCTTAGCAGAACACCGGAAATCTAGTTAAAGAGTTGGGGGAATGGGCCCAAAACAAAAGCTAAGGGAGAAAAAAAAAACAGAAAACAAAACTGTGTTTCCTCTCTCTAGTTCAGAGCATGAATTGCTTGCTCTATCATGCCATGTAAAAAAGTTGTCTACTTCTCAGTCTTCACTGTCGTCTTCGACGAGGATCCTCTTGCATGCCTCGTAGCACATGAAAGAAATCCCAGCAGCAGGAACCAATTTCATACAGCTGGGACCGAGCCCTCTGAATAGCCCTGGAATGCCTTCTTTCTCGAATATGCTGACAAGTGCATGAATGACATTCTTGTATACTTGTCTTCCGCTCAAAGCTCCCACCTGCATTTGCTTACGTGCTACTTCGAGTGGGAATGTAACGCTGCTTGAGAAAGCACCTGCTGCTGAACCAATCAAAAGGGTTTCGATGTTTCCAATCCTCTCTTTCTTACAAATTTTTCGATAGGCTTTCCGTAATGTGTCGTATGCAAAATAATTAGTCGCAGAATATGGAATTACACCAATGAGACTAGGGGCAAGGCCTCTGTAGAGTTCGGCAGGCCCCTCTTCTCTAAGTATCTTTAAGAATGCATCAAATAGACCGTTGTATGCATCTCTCTGCAACATTCACAGAGCTCTATATAACATAATCTCAAATCAGAAAGGAAAGGTTACACAGTTGCGATTATAGTTTTTAGTTTAGATGTACCTGAATGGTCAACCGGGTCTTGAGTAGCTCAAGAGGATATGTGCATAATGTTGAGCTAACTCCTGCACAGGCCCCAGCGACAAATGAGGCAGAAATAGGAAGTTTTGAAGGCTCACCCGGTTTAGGTGACAAATTCTTGTTGACTGTGTCATACACAAAGAGCTGCACATGGAGTGGTGTAGAAAGTTTCAAAATACATAATGAGTTAAATTAGAAGCCAGATTCAACGTCCTTCCTAGCTGAACTTTTCACTATTTTGTATTGTGAACGAAATTTAAATTACTGTTTGAAACTGCCTGGAACACATGTTACATTTTAACAGAGTATGCTACTTTTTACGGTTCCACAACATGAGGTAGATAAAGCAGAATTCAAGTCTACAACTCGAGCAACCTAACGAAAATTCAAAGATTTTGAAACAAGGTAATGCTATAACGCAATAACCACAGGTACAATGACACAAGCACCAAAACAAACATATTGATGCTGAATATACACAATCGGAGTGTAACAACAGAGAGGCTTCTAGAAAAGCCAGTTTTGACTAGCAAACTAGAGTTCAATAGTCCTAAAACTCCTTAAATGACCACAACCTTTTCACAAAAATACATCCCTTGAGGTTATATAGAATCAATTGGACAAGAACAACACATAGTCAAAAGTAACCAATTCAACAGATAAGGATAAAGCTTTGCAGCTTCGAACTCCCTCCCACCAACAACTAAGCACAATCCAATCAGAAACAAAGTATATATTAGAGAATGGACATAAAATCAGAGACTACAATACCTCAATGGCTTTGCTAGGAGCAACACGAATGATGTTAACAAAATTTCCCCTAAACAGCCCCTTCCACCCATCAGTTTGCATGATATTATGAAACACTTCTGTGGTAGAATTTCCACTACTCCCCACCATTAGATGTGTCCTTATTGTCTCCAATGGTGCCACGCAAGTCCTAGAGACAGCCCCGGCAACAGCACCACTCATCAGCCTCCTCAGTGAAGGATTAGCAACTTTAACTTTCAATCTAAGCCCACCTTTCTTCTTCTTCACAACCCCTTCCTCTTCGTTAGCCCCATGAATCCGAAAACCCTCAACCCAAGATAAGTACTTCATGTACAAATCGGTGTAAGCAAGTTTATTGCCGCCATTGTTGCGAGGATTGGAAGAATCTGGAGAAATTCCAAAGCCAACACCCATCTGCCCCACGCTTGCAAATAAGCCACCAGGTAGAAAAGATTCATCTTGATGGAGACGACATTGAGATCCCAAACCAGAAACCGTGAAGAACCCATGATTGGAATCATCGAAAACTCGAAATTCCTTCCTACCCATAAATCAAAAGCGAGGAAAGAATCGGGTTAGGAAGAAATTAAGGGCAAGCGTATTGAAATCCAGGAAAGGGGTGAAAGGGGTATTGGGAAGAAGAAAGGAATTAAGAAAGAACACCCATTTGAAGAGCGGAAAAACCGAGGAAGAGAAGAGATAGAATAGAAAGGCGCATGAAGCAAAGGCTTAAAAGGGGTGGGTGGGAGAAAGGGGTTTTTGAGGAAGGGATTTGTGAAAAGGAAGATTGAAGAAACGGGGAAGGGAAAACCTAGTAGGGAAGAGAGAAGAGAGAAGAGAGAAGAGAGGTAGAGGAATCTCTCTCTTTCACCAACCCAAGAACAGTGCGGCCAAACTTCTGAAGGTTTTGAAGGAAATATTTTAATGGAGGAGTAATAAGCTGTTTTGCTTCCTTTATTCGTTTCGCAGAGTGATTGGCCTCTGCTTCATTCCAACGATTTAGTTTTTTTCTCTTCTTCTTCTCCTTCTTTTTTATTTTTTATTTTTTATTTTTTCCTTTAAAATATATTTAAATATTTATTATTATTATTATTCTCTAAATACGTAAATCTAAGTTTAAATTGAACTAAAAAATTAAAATAAATCTTCTATTAATTTTTATTCCTCCATTTGGGTTAATTGATGAAACAAGTGACTATATTAACCTACATCAGTAGTTAAGCATATGAATTTAGAATCATATTCTTATTTTTCTCTATTGATTACATTTACTTTATAAGGCTTTTAGACTGGGACCTATAATTACGCTTACTTTTGAGTAAATAAATAGTGGATTACTTTTTTGTTTTTCTGATTGCTTCTTCAATTATGGCGTCTTTAGTCTCATTTGCTAATGTGATCCTTGAAATAAAAAGGAAATAAAAAGGAAATAAAAATGTGTAAGGTATATGGGACATTTTAATATTAAAATAATTTCTTTTTCATGAATTTTCACTTTTGAATAAAAAATATTGTTTTTTATTAGATGTGATAATTTTTTAACCCCAAAAGATATATGTTATTTTTACTTCCACAAATGTGAGGAATGTGAGGGTGTGAATATTGACTTAATTTGTACTTCGAACTAGAAATAATATCTTAATTACTAAGTTTGGGTCATATTTGTTTGCTTCTAATTCTTTTAAAGTAACGGATTCCAATAACAAGAGGTGAATCTCACAACTTGTTGATATCATAAACACAAACAATATATATAACTACATGAGGAGATGGACCTCCATGAGTTTCTCGATAGAAGCCTCGTACTATTTTCAACAATATAAGATACCAAATAACTCAATACGTCGTTAAATTTTTATATAAAATGATTAGTAGGTCAAAGAAAATTGAATATGATTTTCTCATTCTCATCTCTTTTATCTCTTAAATATATATTTTTGTCCAAGATGGAATAAAGCCCTAAATTAACTAGTTTTCACATCATTTATTTATCGGTTTTGATTGTGTATAGTAATTAGTGTTCACTTGAAAATACACAATAGATATAGAGTGTGTTTAGATTATGGTTTAAAAAAATGCTCTTCAAAAATAATTTTTTTAAAAATATTTTCTTTAAAATAAGTTTAAAATATCTTCTTATAGGTGCTTATATACATAATTTTGTTTTAAATTTTTTTTTTTTAAAAATTTTGGTTCGAGATGTTTTCTTCAAAATGAAATATTATTCAATATCATTTTTTAAAAAATGCATATTGAAAATTTATCAAACTGTCTCAAATTTTTTAAATGGTTTTTTTCTCAAATTTAAACACTTTAAAAGGTAATCTAAACATATCCATAAATTCATTAGAGCTTTTTTGACTTAAGAAAAGAAAAATGTTTCTCAAAAAACTCACTTTTTTTTTCTCTCTTTTGATAAAACTGTTTAAAATGTACTTTAAAAACTATTTTAGGTGGTTGTCGAACCCTCAATTTTTTTTCTAAAATGAATTGTATTTTAAGTTAACATAATATTTAAATTAATGGAAAATTATACAACATATAACATTTGACGAAATATTTATAGTTTAGAGAAAAATCGAGAATAATAAATCTCTTTTTTAGTAGTTTTGGCGGTGCAATTATTGATTTACATTATAAATAGCAGTGTCATCGACCCTCAATGGTATCAGAGCCTCAGTTGCTCATTTTACTTCTCTCTCTTCTTTCTCTCTCTATGGAGTAAACTCCCTTCCGAATCCGGAGGTGAAAGGATGGTGTTCTAAGTTCTTTTCTGGTAAGTAGTTCCTCTTATGATTTCATTTCTTCTCTAATGAATATTAAGTTTGGAAGTCTCTCCTCGTCTTAGTTTATTCAGTGGTTTGAAACATGAAAATTATAAGAGTTAGTCCTTCTCATCTTCATAAAGAAGTGGTAAACCTTCAAGATCTGGACAAACTCTTCTAATATTCATACTAGAACCATGTGGATATTCAAGGTTTAGAGGGTTGATTGATCGAAAAACTTAATATGATTTAGTTTAGAAATCTGTTATTATAAGAAGAAACTATTACCTTAAAGGATCTAAGTTCATCATCCGGAAACTAATGGATTCCCTTTCTCTCCTTCTATGATCTCTAATTTTCTCTCTAAACTCTCTCCTCACTCACCAGCGATCATCGATACTACTTCTTCTTCTTCAAAGAATCTTGGATCTTCTAGATCTAAAGATGAGATCTCAAAGGCTATCGCCAGCCACAATTCAGCTGAAGCCCATCTGGCTGAAGTTGAAAACTGACTCAAAAATTGGTCTATTCCAAAGATCGATCCAAGCCAGGTATACAAAATAAATACCTTCAATTTCTCTCAGCAAGACGTTATTGTAATTACTGAAGAGAACGTTGCAATGAAAGACGAGTTCACTGCAATCAAACTCCTGCCTGAAGTTGCCTTAAAACCTCTCTTTAGGGAAGGTTTAGACGTTCCCGTCTACCTTGCTCTTAGAGATAAGAGGCATCTCCGATTTACTCCCTCTCTCTTAGGGATTGTTCAATCTAACTTGGAACAAGGACCGGTCTACTTCAACTGCAAACCAGCCCTTACTATATCTCTCCAAGACCAAAACATCATGGATTCTCTTACCCTTGATGTTCACTCTCAAGGACTTGAACTGAAGGACGGATCACTCCCCTTCGCTGTCTCGTACCGCATCTATTTCAAACTGATGCATACAAACCTTTCTCCTAAAGCCTTAGGAATCTCCCCCAAAGGCTATACCATGCTTATGGAAGTAAATCTGCAAAAGTCTTCCATAACCATCCCTAAAACTCTCCAGTGGAACGATTTAACAAAAGATCCCATCTGGAAGTTACAAGGAGAAACAGCCCCAGCCAGCAGATCTAGCACCGAGGCATCAATCACCGAGTTCCCTGATGGAAACGTCGAGATTCAATTCAACACAGAAACTCCATATCTAAAGATAAGTGAGATATTGAGCAGTCGTCCTAGCACTTCCTCAATCAGATCTGAAGACTCCTTCTCCAGTCCTCTCCAAAGATCAGGTTCAACCAGAGCAGCAGTGGATTTCTCTCATACAATCCCTGACGTGCACTACAACGACGGATCTCTCTCTCCTACACAATCTGACATGGAGAGAAGAACCGAACCAGTCTACAACCAAATCAACGTCATCATCCAAGAAACTACAGATGACATAAGATTTGCCGACTGCTGGATCAAATATCTTCAAGCATGGGTTGCTGATCCAAAAACAAGGAAACCCATTATTCAAGAACCCGAATTCATCAGCAAGATGAAGCAAATTGAAAGAGCAAAAAATGAAGCTCTTGTCAAGAAACTTCGTGAAGATGGCCAAATCGCAATGATCAGAGGATCTACAGTTTGGGTCACAGGAAGCGGCAAAGAGATAGCTTCTAAGTATCCTCCTGAAGAAGAAGCTATTTTCCCTCATCCAGTTGTCCCTGCCATCAAGATGGTCTCTTCTCCCTACAAGACCATTGACGAAGACAAGGTTCAAAAGGTTGGAGTTCGTGAAATCAAGAACATTCAACATCAACTCGATTACACCAACAAGGTCCTTTCTACAGTCTCCAGAGCCGTAGAAAGAATCGAAAACCCAGGATTTCCAGTCAAGCATAAACATCCAGAAATCCCTCAACCTGATCCTAACCAACCGATCTTTCAGCCCAACAGCTTTAGTATCTGGAAACTCAAAGACGACAATTCAAACTACCTAGCTGAAATCAACAAGCGTCTAGCCGCAATTTCCATCAACAAGACGGCAAGTAAAGCCGAGAACCCAAGAGGAATCAACATGATCAAAAGAGATTCCTTGCCTCAAGCCTCTACTTCGAAGATTCTTCCAGTAGCTCAATGGGTGGACATGAAGAACCACTATCCTCAACCGTCGCCTCCAGATCTGGGATGGGATGACCTTCATCACGAGAAACATACCTACGATGGTATGTCTCTAGTGACTTGGAATATCGACGGATATTCTGAAGCCCAAATGATGAACACGTTTCAAGAAATGTTACTGGCCGCCTCTGCCTTCAGCGCCAGAAAGACCATTCTTGAAACAGCCCATATCCTCATCTCCGGTTTCACAAGAAATCTACGAAGCTGGTGGCACAATCAACTAACTGAGCAAGATAGATTCCGTATCTTGAATGCAAGCAGAATAGTTGTCAAAACAGAAAATGTTTCTGTTCCTGTCCAAGTCGAAGAACCAGACATGGTCAATCAACTTGTCTACACAATGACCAAGCATTTTATTGGTAGCACTCAAATTCATTTCAATCTTGCGACAGAATCTCTCTTAGGATTAAGGTGTCACAAGATGAGCAGGTACAAATGGTATAAAGACACATTCATGGCACGTCTTTATACTCTCACTACATGCAGAGCTGACGTCTGGAAACAAAAATTCGTCGAAGGACTTCCGCATTACATCGCTCAAAAGTTTTATCAAACGGTGGCAACCGATTCAGTTACCAAGCAAATCGATTGGACTGGATTGACCTACGGAGACATCTCTGCCACAATTCAAGCGTTATGCATTAACCTCTGCACAAAGAATAAGCATACCACAAAGGTGATCAAAGATTCCGACTACCGAAAGGAATTAGGCACTTTCTGCAAACAGTATGGTCTTAGTCAGGGACCAAAGGAAGACAAGAAGAAGAAAAGGTCTTCATCCAAGAAATCCTTTAGCAGAAGCAAAGCTAAAGATCCAGAATTTCCTAGAAGCAAAAGGAAATTCTATTCCAGAAGAAAAGGAAAAAGGCAAATCTTCTCAAAGACCAAAGCACCTGTTTGCTACAAGTGCAATCGAAAGGGTCATTATTCCAACAGCTGTCCCCTGAAGGATAAAATCAATGCACTAACTATGGACGAAGAGACTAGACAATCCCTTCTCTACGCCATAAGATCAGACGATGACACGTCTTCTCAAACCGAGTCTTCTTCCGAAGAAGAAGGCATCCACGTTCTCATTAATGAAGGTTCCTCCAGTGAAGAAGCCTTCTACTCTCAAGATAGTTCAAGCGATGACGAAGGAGCAATTCCTTGCACGGGAAGATGCGCAGGCAAATGCTCGGGACACATCAACGTCATCACAAAGGATCAGGAGACTCTATTTGATCTAATAGAGCATATTCCTGATGAAGAGTCAAAGCGAGCCTGTCTTCTGAAGCTACGGCAAAGCCTAGAAGAGCAAAATACTCAAAAGACGATTCAAGCCCCGATTATGTATTCTTTCCAGGATATATTGAATCGGATCAAAGGAGAAGCCAGAAAACCTATCCAAGTTGAAGACCTTCATCAAGAGGTAAAGGGTCTTAAGCGGGAGGTTGCTGACAACAAGCAACGACTTTCATATCTTGAACAAGCATTTCAGACGATTCAAGAAATTCAAATCACCAAGGAATTCCCAGAAATTTCCTCATCCATTCCCGGAGATCGCATTACGGGAAAGGCATTGCTGATCGAAGAACCCAGAGAAACTGGCAGCATCAACTATATCAGCAGAATCCAGAATCAGAAATGGATGTCAAAGATAGTCTTCAAGGTCAAAGACTTCCAGCTCGAAGCTCTCGCCCTTATCGATTCAGGAGCAAATCAAAACGTAATACAAGAAGGACTCATTCCTTCCAAGTATTTCGAAAAGACAAAGGAATCATTGAGTGGAGCAAGCGGAAATCCTCTCAATATTCAATTCAAGCTTTCCAAGGTGCACATTTGCAAAGGAGACGTGTGCCTAGTCAACACTTTCATTTTGGTCAAAAACCTTAATGAAGGAATCATCTTAAAGACTCCATTCCTAACTCAGCTATACCCATTTCATGTTACTGACAAGGGTATAATCTCAAGAAAGTTCGACAAGGAGGTTATTTTCGAGTTTGTTAATCCAGTAACTCCTAAGTACGTCAACAATATTGAAGAAGAAATTCATCAATTCATCAACCGCATCGCCAGAAAGGAAAAGCAGATCAAATTCCTTCAAGACGAAGTCAAGACCTGCAAGGTGGCGTCTCAAATTACCAAGCAATCTGTCCAACTCAAGATTCAAGCCTTTCAGAAAAGGCTAGAATAGGAAGTTTGTTCAAATCTCCCAAACGCATTTTGGGATCGGAAGAGGCATATGGTAACCTTACCATATGTTGATGAGTTCAAGGAGGCCCAAATTCCTACAAAGGCCCGGCCCATTCAAATGAATAAAGATATGGTCAAAACATGTCAAAACGAAATAACAGATCTTCTCCAAAAGGGCCTCATAAGCCCTTCGAAAAGCCCATGGTCATGTTCAGCTTTTTACGTCAACAACCAGGTCGAAAAAGAGCGTGGTGTCCCAAGGCTTGTCATCAACTACAAGCCCCTCAACAAAGTTCTCAAATGGATTAGGTATCCAATCCCTAATCGCCAAGACCTTCTGAAAAGGATTACTTTAGCAAAGGTCTTCTCAAAGTTCGACATGAAGTCTGGATTTTGGCAAATTCAGATTCATCCTTCTGACCGTTACAAGACGGCCTTCAATGTTCCATTTGGACAATTTCAATGGAATGTCATGCCATTCGGGTTGAAGAATGCTCCTTCCGAGTTCCAAAAGGTCATGAACGACATCTTCAACCAATATCAAGAATTCACGATCGTTTACATCGACGACGTCTTGGTATTCTCCAACACTGTAGATCAACATTTCAAACATCTACAGGTGTTCCTCAAGGTAATCAAATCTAACGGTCTTGTGATCTCCCAACAAAAGATCAAGATGTTTCAAACAAAGATAAGATTTCTTGGGTATGAGATTAATCAAGGAATCATCAAGCCAATCCAACGATCTCTGGAGTTCGTAGAAAAATTTCCAGATGTACTACAAGACAAAACGCAGCTACAGCGCTTTTTGGGTTGCGTCAATTATGTCGGCGATTTCATCCGAAATCTCCGTTCAATCTGTCTGCCGCTATACGACAGATTAAAGAAGAATCCAAAACCATGGACGGACGAGCATACTCGAGCTGTCCAATCAATCAAGCAGCTGGCCAAAAGCATCCCGTGCTTATCCTTAGTGGACGAACTGGTCAAACTCATTATTGATAACGATGCCTCAGAAATTGGTTACGGAGGTATCCTCAAGCAGGATCTTAACGGCAAAATCTCTATTGTCCGTTATCACTCTGGAGTCTGGAATAGTGCACAAAAGAACTATTCCACCGTCAAAAAGAAAGTACTAGCAATAGTACTTTGCATCCAAAAGTTCCAAGGCGATCTTATCAACAAAGAATTCATCGTCAGAACTGACTCAAAGGCGTCCAAATTTATCTTTGAAAAAGATATCAAGAACCTTATCTCGAAGCAGATCTTTGCCAAGTGGCAAGCCATCCTTTCCTGTTTCGACTTCAAAATTGAGCCTATAAAAGGCAGTGAAAATTCACTTGCTGATTATCTCTCAAGAGAACATCTCTTGAAGAAAAACCCTCCAGCTCTGAATCTTCTCCTCCAAATCTCCGATGGAACCTCCTCCTGGCCGCCAACGACCAAAACCACCGAGGTCTCGGCCTCCCAATCAAAGCAGTGAAATCTCTTCACCTCAATCAGTAGCTTCCTCTTCGGGAACTACTTCTCCTCCTAAGGGAAAACAACCTTTATCTCAATCATCTGCACCATCTCCTATGAGTGCAGAACATTATGCCATGGACTTACAGTTCCAGCAAGTTTCCAGGCATCGTCAAGGTTCGTCTCAAAGAGCCCTGACCATTCAATCAGGCCCTGAGAATTCGATCCCAGTGCCTTCTCCCCGTTTGTTGCGTCCCTCTGGACCAACAACTCCAACAAAACGTGCTGCTTCGGCACGGTCTCCAATTCCAAAGAATCCCTCTTCCTTTTCTCAAATAGTCAGGCCAAAACCTTTTTTGCCTAGACCTCCAATTCAAAGTTATTTCACCAAAACATCTATGGTGGAATTAACCATTAAAACAGAATTCGATGGACCTTTTGTCCAAGAAACCTGTAGTCAAGTTTTCCCTCGTGGATTCAATTTCTTACCCGAGGATCTCTCAAAGACCAGGACCTTCTACGAGTATATTTTAGTAGACTCCAAATCCGCTGAAATAACTCATGTCCCGGACAAAAGTGATCCCTCAAAGATCATTTACTCAAAGCTTAGAATATTTCGTGTCCTCACTCCTTTCTCTTGGAAACAGGGAATGTTTGTAGGAAAGAAATTTTCTCATCCCTTCAAGCCGCCATCTTACAATTACCGTGACTACACCAGGGCATGGTATTTCGTATTCTGGCTTCAAGCTTACAACCACTCTTGGTTTGTGACATTCTGTAAGCAAGCTTACAAGATGCACTTTCCAAACTGGTTTCAATCTTGGTGGTATTACTTTGGACTCTCTGAGGAGATTTTCCCAGTCGAGATCCAACGTTCTTTCCACTTGTTTCAATTAAGCATCTATCCGTCTCCTCTCTCTAAGACGTTTAGATTTGCTTTGTACTTTCAAGTCCCTTGGATCTTTTGCTGGAATTTCCAGATAGGTTCATCAGGAAACTTCAAATTGTTGAGCAAAGCACTCAAGATCAAATGTTGGGAAAAATACAATTACTCCCATCTCGACGCCAACAAGATGAAAGATTGGTTCACAGCCAATATTCATCTCCAGGATATGACCAAGCAAGAGGATGAAGCCTTCCTCCTCACGAAGAACGCGGTCATGTCAACCCTGGCGGGAACTAGCACTCAACAGGAGTTCAACACTGTTGTCAACAATGTCGTAGTCAACCTCTCTGATGACGAAGACGACTTGCCGGACGAAGCAACTTCTCCAGCATCAATCAACGATGTCGACACCTTCGATCCGTACGAAGGATACGACATCAACGACCCATTTTTGGACACACAACCGTACTAGTCCAAACTTGAGTCTCAATAGTTTAATTTAATTTGTTCAAGTGTTTTAAATTTTAGTTAATTATTAAAAAATTTATGTAAATTAATTTGTTTATAATTTTTTGCATTTATTTAAGATAAGATCATTGTATTCCGATCTTATCCTTGCTTTTTCAGTCTGCTAGTTTCAAGTTCATCAAAGGAAGCATTTGAAAGAGAAGAATCCATGACGGAGATGACATACTTCAGAAGAGGATTTACCACCCTCAGGCAACGCCGGTAGCGAAGGACTAACTCTGGTTGGGATCATTTCCAAGAGGATTCCAATATCTCAGTAGGCAAATTTCATGTTTGAAGATTTTCTTAGACCCGTGGCAGCAAGGCGGGGAAGCCGAAGTAAGACCACCGTGGGGTTTATTGGTCGACAAGCCTGAAAGACGCCTACACGATCGATATAGGGAATCATTAGTCCATGTCACTCTGAAGACAGTCTGGTGACGTCATTATCTCCTCAATCAAAGCCCTCGATGAAGAAATTAGGGTTAGCAGACATATCCAATCTATGTTACCGCTTTCCTTTACTGTTTTCCGCTGTAATTATTTATTGCTTTCCTGTTTTCGATAAGAATTAGTGGGGGTCCTGTCCCACCAATCTTATCCTTTAATTATTTCATACAAAGACTTTTCAGAAAACGCCAAACAGGGGTCCTGTCCTGTCGGCCATTCTGAATAGTTTAATGTAATTATTGTTGATTTCACTGTGTAGACAATAATGGAATTAATAATTGGACCCCGCGGTGCAATTAATGTTCTACATAGAGTGTAAATAATTTTTTTTTTTTTTGAAAAAACTATTAAATTAATTAGAAATCTCATAAGTACATCAACCAAAAAATAATAAGAAATAAAAGAGGAAGAAGTAAAGATGACAATATATATATATATATATATATATATGTATGTATCAAACTTCATTCATAATGTATTCCTTTAATCAGCCCAACCCTATACTTCCTAGTGTGCCTCAATAGGCGAAATTCTTTATATTTTTTCTGACACATTTAAGTTGTAGAATTCAAGGAGAGGAACAATTCTAAGCAAAAAAGAAAAATGTTTGGGTCTTATATATATATATATAATCAATTAGATTTTAAATCTTTAGAATTTTGAAAATTAATTTTACAAACATTTCTGAGATTTTGAGATTTATAATTTTGGTGACTAAGTCCAGTTTTAAAAAACTCAGAAAAATATATTTTTCAAAATCAACTATTCAGAAAAAAAATGAAAATCATTTTAAGAAATTGAGTGGCAGTGGTTGGATATTTGAATTTCTTTTTACAATTATACTTTTGATATTTCTGCAAATTCGAATTAAAACTTAGAATAATAAATGTCACAAAACAAAAATTGTAAATCAAGACAAAACCTTCTAGATATTATCATTTTTTTTTAACCCTAAGTATGAGTCAGCATTATTTTGTTTGAAAGGAAGCTAAAATGGAGGGCATCCTGATTCGGCAAAATCAAATATTATTCTTCTTTTTTCTATGCAAATTTAATGTTAGATATCCTCTTTTCTCTTCCACAAAATAATATATAACAATATAAACTTTGCTATATATTGTTTTTAAAAAAAATATTATTATACATTTTATTATTATTGCTAAAATTGATACTCCTTAAAATTAATCTCATTTGAAAGATGGCACATTAATCAATATTGTCCATTAAACTTGGTAGGACTACCTATTAAAGAAATTGACCACATATATAATTCAACCTTTGTCCAATCCCACTAGAATTTGATCCCATTTCCTCAAATCATTAGTAGCACTTACTTTTTCCCAAACTCACATGTTTGATAAAATCAAAATCAAATGCAACCTCCTCCCTACTTTCCCCATGTCTGTCCAAACCCCCCCCTTTAGCAGCTACTATAAATAGATAGATATATATATATATATTGGAGAGTATATATAAAATATTACACCAAAGCTCCAAAAGCTCCAACTATATATAAACTCTAACACAACAGCAGAAGCCTTACAACAAAACAATGGCTCTCTTCTTCTTCTTCTTCTTCTTCTTCTTACTGATCTTCAAACACATTTCCATGGCTCTTGCAGACATTGGCACTGCCTCACCCTATGGCCCCCCATATCTTCGTAAGTAAAAACACATCTTTATACACACATGCTGATCAATATCATATACACTAATTAGAACGTTCCATTATTATTGTTAGGGTCTAATTAGAAATTTTGCAAATGGTCTCTCGTGCTTGTTTTTGCAGCCACACAGTGTAACGGGAATAGCGTCGAACAGTTTCCTCCCGGCAACCTCTTTGTCGCAGTCAACGAAGGGTTGTGGGATAATGGCGCTGCCTGCGGTCGACGATATAGATTACGGTGTTTGAGTGGTCGAAATCGCCCATGCAAGACCGACATCATCGAAGTTCAAGTCGTGAACTTTTGCCCTAAGTCCCCATGCCCTTCTTCCTTTCTCATGTCCAAAGAGGCTTTCTTCGCCATCTCTCGCTTCCCTAATGTTAAACTCAACGTTGAATACATTGAGTACGTTACGTTCTCTCTCTCTCATATTAAATATATCATAATCCATCAACTTAAAACGTTTTAAATTTCAATCTGACTTTGTTTTACTATCCTAATCTTACTTTGAATTCATTTTTGTTGGGTGCTTCTGCAGGATATAATTTCACAAGTTTTGCAGCCATTAATTTCCAAGAGTTGAGTGCAGTCTCAAATTTTCAAAGATAATTTGCTGTGCAATAATACCAACATACCTATACCCATCTTTTGCAACGTGCTAACCCTATCAAAAATTATCATCAAAATGACTATATAGTTCAACTAGCAACATACATGTACTATCAATATCAATTTCAAGAAAATTCATATATAGTCTGTTAGAAAGAAAACCATTAAATATGGTTGGATATATATTGTCGCTGTTTGGTTTATTTTCATTATTACTATACACGATCGAGCAGATTACAACAAATTCTTCACTAATCCCACACTCAAATTTTTATTCATAATTCCACACGTTTCTTCTTAATAAATATTATAATTGGATGGAAGTGGTTCGTTGTTTATGATCCTTTTTTTGTTTATGTTAATTAGTTGGAAAGGAGATGCTGATTAAATAAATTTTATATATATTTAAACAGATAAGAATCTCTAAACATGCTGCAGCTAATCCATTGAATGTTATTAATTTAACAAAATTAGAACTAGTGAGGGGTTAGTTTAATTAACAGTCCTTAATTAAGTTGGTTAGTGGAACAAAAAGAACTAATACTTATAAGTTATCTCAATTTCATTGTGCATTACTGTTGTTATTATTATTATTATTCTAATTTACACCCATCCCCCTAAGTGCTAATGGGTATATAATGATTATAAGGCCAATATATACTAACGTTAATGCGATATCCTATCTTCATTTTAATTATAAAAGAGATCAAACCTATGTCGTAAGCACTTTTGAGAAAGTAGTGCTAAGTAGTTTTTATATTAAAAATGTCCCTATCTAATAGTTAAAAGTTGTAGTGCCAAGTAGTTTGAATATGCACATGTATATGATAATGAACTATTCTATACTATGGGTAAAAACTAAAATGGGGAAAACCAAATCCAAACACATTAAGCGAAAACAAAAGGGCTAATAAAAAGCGAAGTATAGAGCCCAAACAATAGGTAGTTTGAGGTGTTAGGGATTACAAAGTCAAATTTGAACTAAAAGTTAGAAACTAAAAGTGGAATTTGGTTTTATTATTGAACTAAAAAGAAAGTGGTGAAAGGTTGGCCTTTTGCTTTGACGCAAACATAAAAGAGTATATAGAACTTGCGGTTTAAAATATTTTTAAATAAACATTGGCTTATTGGTTTATAAGTAATTATCATTATAAACTAATTTATAGTTAGAGCTTAGGTTAAAACTATTTTAAGATATTGGTACAAAATATAAATATTTATTAAATGTAATAAATTTTTATATTCTAAAAATGATAAAGTGATAGAAACTAATAAAAGTTTATTAATATCTAATGGATTTATCGGATAAAATTTAAATTTTCGTTTTATTTATAGATATTTTGGTTTAAATTAGATATGCACACACCCTGTGTAATTTTATTTAAAAGGAATTGTCCATAGTTGACCAAAGGTCTTTCCACTCTTCAATTAAAGTAAAAGAGAGAGAGAACCAATATCAATATTCATAAATTCATCATCATCCAAAAATATATTCTCACTTCCAATATCTACCTTTTCTTTTCGTGTTCATTCATTCATTTCTTTTTTTCTCTCTCTTTTTTTTCTGTCACAATTTCAATTTTTTGATAAGTTTGTATTAAACAGTTTTCTAACCACGAATATAACTTTTCTAATTAAGTAAGCTGTTAATATGGTATGTGCATGAGTTAGTAATTTTAAATTTCAATACTATAAAAATTAGTTTAAGTTATGATCATATATGTTGAGAATTTGAATACGTAGTCTATATATGTATATATATATATATATAGAAAATTTTAGTGAACTTCAAGTTGGCCATCACACACTTCACTTTGTGGTTAAAGATTTGATAATTATTAGTTTGATGAGAACAGCCTTTAACTAATTACTGCATAATTTAAGTTGGTTGGTGAAGCAAAAAAGATAGCTTAATTATTTTATGGATGACAAAATAATGCCCACACACATGCATCTGATATAATCATATAGTAAAAGCTAAAGCTTGTTTTATTTTTGTATATATTATAAGATTTGGAGGGTATATACAATTCTCAGCCATCTTTAAAGATTGGAATTAACTATGGCCAACCATGCCTTAAACATAATCAATAGTATCAATATTACATTAAGTAGGCTAGATACACACATATATATGTATGGATCAATGTTTATCAATGAAAATATAGAGTTAATTAAGCCTTATCTTTTAATATCTTTTGACATGACATCATGTGTTAAGATTGGGTAGGGATAAGTACACCTTAGTTAGTTGTTTAATCTATGTGTAATGTGTGGATAAAGTTATGTTTTAACTCTTTTTTCTCTCTTTTTTATGTTATCTATTTTTAAAATTTTTGTATTTTTAATTTAAATTAAGATCCAGAAATAGATATTACTGATCATCATATACACACAAATTTTTGCTTTCTCCTGTGTAGCAATGCAATTGCAGTCTCCTTCATATGAATTTAATTTTAAAATTTCACCTCTCACACATAATAAAATGTTGTTTATAGATAATTATTTTCTTCCACTTATATATAAACTAGATGGTGTGATTATGTTTTAATTAGCAATTTATTAGAAAACAAAAATATAAGACTATTTCTGTACTTTGAACTTCAAAATAAAACGTTTTTCTTTTTTTAAATTTGCCTTCATTTTCTAAAACCACATCCCTAAAATTAAGTAAATAACATGGGTTTATAAGTTTAATTTTTAAAATCTAAAAAACTAAAAATCAAATCATTAGATGAAGTTTGAGAAATTGAACCAAGTGTATGCATGTGCACACTACCTCTTCATAGAACTAGAAGAATAACTATGTTAAACATATGTTAGATGATATATAACTAAATTTATCTTAATCTACTATATAACTTAAGCTTTTAGCTTACAACATATGGTCTATAGTATGGTCTAATAGTGTGTTTAAGCCTTTAAATTTTATTTCTTTCTCGATTATTAATATCCATTTTCACTATATAATTCAATTTACCTTTAGCTATTATAAATTGGATCAAATTGTTGATTTAGAAACATAATTTTTATATCGTATGTTGTAATTTTTTATTTTAAAAGGATGCTAAACTAATTAACCAATCATAGAGCAAATCCACATTATAAATATTACTATATATAATCAAATTAATGACTAATTAAGTACTCTTGTAATCCAAAATTCTATTTTGTGGTAGTGTTTTGTGATTGCATAGGATATAATAATTGGCAAAATGTGGTGAATAATATAAGATATAAAGTAAAAGTGGTACATTATATTAATTTTTGAATATGAACATTGTGACCAAGTCAAAGTAAAATCCATAATCATAGATAGGGCACAACTCAACACTTAGCTTCACTGTTGGAAAAAATTTCTAGAAGCAAAAACTGAAATGGAGTCAACCTTGAAAGGACAAAGAAGGGGATGATTATATTGAAGCACCACTTTATACATAAACCTCATTATAAGTTTGAAGAAAAAAAACGATATGAAGTATGTTAGAAAGTATAATTGGGTCAACTCAAAAATGACGTTCTAAAATAATGGTGTGTGTCAGTTAATAAGTGGTGTATAACTCAAATAAATAAGGGTTGTTTAATAACTATTTAGGTATATATGTGATAAGTATTTGGTTTATTAAAATTAATTAATTGTATAAACATATTTTTCATCTATTCATTTAGGGTTTAGAGTTTTTACGTTCTCTTACATATTAAATATATCATGACTACTGGAGTGGCCTTAATAATGTAAATTATTTTGGACTTAAACTGAGTCAATTTAACTTTTATAGCCAAATTCCATGATTCAATTCTTGAGTTTGGTTTATTAGAACAAAAATTTGGGTTCCTATTAATGATTT
Organism: Cucumis hystrix; assembly: GCA_025688845.1. Taxonomy (NCBI): domain Eukaryota; kingdom Viridiplantae; phylum Streptophyta; class Magnoliopsida; order Cucurbitales; family Cucurbitaceae; genus Cucumis; species Cucumis hystrix. Next base: position 14,550,453 of record CM046885.1, on the reverse strand, counting down.
TGAATGAGTTAGTTCGAGATGATAGAGAATTACATTCCATTCGTTCATTGAATATTATTTGTTTAATTATTTAAAAATGTCCAAGTACATCTCAATTTTATTATGAGATATTATTAAATTTATTTTGTATTTTTAATGTTTTTTTAGTTAGGATTTTAATTTTTTTTATTGGTTTAACAATTTTAACAAATTTTATGTCAAACTCATGGAATATATTTTAAAATAATACTAAAAAAAGTATATAAGAGAATGGTAAATTGGATTGATTTTAAACTAAATTTGGGTTGAGTTTGGGTAAGCGTATGATCTTCTTAACGCTCCTAGCTTAGAATACGTAATGGATAACAATTCTATGAATAATAAGATAATTTGTAAATATGAGTATAACAATATTTTTTCAAAATTATAAATATAATAAAATCTTTCATGTACTTCTATTATTACTACCAATATTATTTATTAGCGAAACTCTATCAATGACGAATGACGATAGACTTTTGTAAAACCCACCGAAAGAGAGGGGGATTTGAATCTACGTTCTACTGAATGAGGCTCTGCACAACAATTCGTGCTTCTATGTTTGACTAAATGCAATCTCAATTCACTAAACCCAAGCTATTACGTACAATCAACAATGTTTTAGCTTCTTCTACAGCTAACCCTCGTGCACCCGAGCAGAATTGTTTAACCCTTCTTCAGGCCTGTAACGCGCTACCCAAGCTCACCCAAATCCATACTCACATTCTCAAGTTGGGTCTCCATAACAACCCACTCGTTCTCACCAAATTCGCCTCCATTTCTTCTCTTATTCATGCTACTGATTACGCTGCCTCTTTCTTGTTCTCTGCTGAAGCCGATACTCGGCTGTACGATGCATTTCTTTTCAATACCCTCATCCGAGCCTATGCTCAAACTGGTCACTCGAAGGATAAAGCCTTGGCTTTGTATGGTATAATGCTTCGTGATGGCATTTTGCCTAATAAATTCACGTACCCATTTGTGTTGAAGGCTTGTGCTGGTCTTGAGGTTTTGAATTTGGGCCAATCGGTTCATGGCTCGGTGGTGAAGTTTGGGTTTGATTGCGATATTCATGTTCAAAACACTATGGTTCATATGTATTCCTGTTGCGCTGGTGGGATCAATTATGCTCGTAAGGTGTTTGATGAAATGCCCAAATCAGATTCTGTGACTTGGAGTGCGATGATCGGCGGGTATGCTCGAGTAGGGCGCTCCACTGAAGCAGTGGCCTTGTTTAGGGAGATGCAAATGGCGGAGGTTTGCCCAGATGAGATCACTATGGTTTCGATGCTTTCTGCTTGTACTGATTTGGGTGCCCTTGAACTTGGGAAGTGGATTGAAGCTTACATAGAGAGACACGGAATTCATAAACCAGTAGAGGTTAGCAATGCACTCATTGACATGTTTGCAAAGTGTGGTGATATTAGTAAAGCATTGAAGTTATTTAGAGCTATGAATGAGAAAACAATAGTTTCCTGGACTTCTGTTATTGTTGGCATGGCAATGCATGGCCGTGGTCAAGAGGCCACTTGTTTATTTGAGGAGATGATAAGTTCTGGTGTAGCTCCAGATGATGTCGCCTTTATTGGCTTGCTTTCTGCTTGTAGCCATTCGGGACTAGTAGAAAGAGGTAGAGAATATTTCGGTTCTATGATGAAGAAATACAAACTTGTTCCTAAGATAGAACATTATGGATGCATGGTGGACATGTATTGCAGGACTGGACTTGTGAAAGAGGCTCTTGAGTTCGTAGGTAATATGCCAATCGAGCCAAATCCAGTAATCTTACGAACACTAGTCAGTGCCTGCCGTGGTCATGGTGAATTCAAGCTTGGAGAAAAGATAACCAAACTGCTAATGAAACACGAGCCTTTGCATGAATCAAACTATGTGTTGCTCTCTAACATTTATGCAAAAACGCTTAGTTGGGAGAAGAAGACCAAAATTAGAGAGGTGATGGAAGTGAAAGGCATGAAAAAGGTTCCAGGGAGCACTATGATTGAGATTGATAATGAAATCTATGAATTTGTTGCTGGAGATAAGTCTCATAAACAGCACAAAGAAATCTATGAAATGGTGGATGAGATGGGTAGAGAAATGAAGAAATCTGGATATCGTCCTTCCACATCAGAGGTTTTGCTTGATATCAATGAAGAGGACAAAGAAGATAGTTTGAATAGGCATAGTGAAAAACTAGCTATTGCATTTGGTCTTCTCAGGACTCCACCTGGAACTCCAATTCGAATTGTAAAGAATTTACGAGTTTGCAGCGATTGTCACTCCGCTTCCAAGTTCATTTCTAAAATTTATGATCGTGAAATCATAATGAGAGACCGCAACAGGTTTCACCACTTCAAGTCTGGGCAGTGCTCATGTGGAGATTTCTGGTGAAGGTATAATAGCATCAAATGAGTATGAAACAGGCAATTGGTAGTGGATCAGGTTCATCAATGCCCTGCATCCGTTCTGCAGTTGAGGGCATTACATGTTAAAAATTGGAAGAATGTTTCAAAGATGCAATTGGTAATGTTATATATTTCCTCCATTTGATTCGAAGCTCAACCCCTTTGGCGCCTATATGCTTGAGAGCTTCAAATTCACTGACAAAAGATAAAATCAGCTGCTTTTGCTTGGAAGTGTTCTTTTATCAATCCTGCAAGCAAAAGGAAAACTAGCTTCCTCGGTGGACGGCTCCTCAAAGGCAATCAAACTAACAACTCGGTAACGTTCAACTTATCTTCGACTCGGTTGTAAAAAATCTTTTACGACATCCTAGTTTATGCTTAAAGAATCTATATTTCGATTCTTCCAAGTCATGATCTTTTTAATCTAATCTGAATTGCAGGTATGTCAAATTTTATTCTTATTACATCTAAATTGTTAAGGAACTCCCAACACAAAGACTCGGCTTAGCCTGGGGATGTGACTTTCAAGTTGATGGATATCTAAGGTTTCATTTGAGTTTGCTTTAGCTTTTAAAATAATTGTTCTCAGCTTTGCTTCTTAAAAAATTCACAGCTAAAGAAAGTAAAATAGTGGTAAATTTAATTTCATTGGTTAGGAAATTGGAAGATTTTTAAAAAGTTGAATCTAAAAGTGAGGAGCCTACTACTTTGTCAAGTTAGTTATAATTTAAAGAGTGGTTTTGTTAGATTATTTAACCATTTGCAAAAATGGTCAAGACTTTTTTTCAAAATCTGCTTTTTACCATTTTAAACACAAATCCAAACAGAGACTAAATTATAGACTTTTGAGATAGTTTAAGTTTCGTCTACCAAACTATGTTTGGATTGACTAAACAATATTATTAGTGTATTATGTTAGCCTTAGGAAATTAAATTTGTGTAAAGTCTGGATTAAAGGGAATGGACCCTCTTTTTGACACTATGTTTATAGAAAATTTATAAGTGAAGGTAGCTTTAACTTAAGTACTTAACTAGCCAATCATCTCCTAAATTATTAAATATCTTTCTGAGGTAATTGATGGATGTAGACTTTGTTTTTGGCATTTTACGTTGATTAGTGGAATCTTTTCTGCATTATTTTAGGGTGGGTTTAAATAAAATCGATTATCAATCAGTGGTTCAGACACATATATTTAAATAAATATGTGACATTTTAATAAAATATACTGAATTATTACAAATATAAGTTTATAAAGTTCATAAAATCAATTGTCATCTATGCCAAGTTGCCAACCAAACACTACGAAAAAGTCTGAATTATCCCTATACAGAGACTAATGGAAGGAAGCCCAATTTCATTTGGGAATGGTTACCATTTGGTTCATATCATCTTGAAATGATGTTCTATTCTACACACTAGACCGTGTTGAAATACTTTGAACGTGACGCTTCAAATCACCCCAACACAAGATTTATCTCACTTCTATGAAGAAGACCTATTGTTCATAATTTTCATTTTGGACTTTATTTTTTACCAACTATTGAACTCTTGCGTGTTTTGTCTTTGTATTTTGTACTGTATTTTCGTGAACGGTGTAAATCTATATATGTAAATATGTAAATATGGAAAATGGGAACAATTTGAAACTATATTTTCAATTTTGGGATTACTTATTAATTAGAGTCAAATAATTGTGTTTAAGTAATTTAGGGTTAGATGAAAGAAGAATTATTGAACGCAAAAGTTTGTGCGTTTGGTGAGTTACCCCTCGGCCACCAAAAAGTAAATGTAATGTCTTCTTCAATCGCTGTATGAATGGCTATCTATTTCCAATGAGTTCTCACACACTTATTTTGACTTGGCCAATCTTTACAAACCAAATTAAGTAAACATATAAGATTGTAATTAACAAACCATGGAATTATCCAAATAGATTTATTTTGATTTGACATTGGATCTTTTATACATATTTAAAAAATGTGTTTTTTTAATTAATATTTAATACCAATTTATTAGTTTTCGTTGAAATAATGAGTATTTCGATGAAATAGAATTATTTTGAAATAAGTGTTGTACCCAAAATTTCAATGTTTTTATGAGAGGTTGGTCATGGTAAATCCACATAAAGTCTTATAGTTTCCATCCTAAATAATTAGGAAAGCCTTTCAAAGAACCTAACAATGAAAAAGACAACCATTGAGATAGTTCCATTCAATGAACAAAATTTTATAATTTTATGGACTTTTTTGTTCATGGTCCATTCTACCAACTTTAAAATACTCTATTTTAGTCCTTCACATTTCAATTCTTTCAATTTAATATTTAGACTTCTCATTAAATATAAAAAACCCAACATTAATTTTTTTTTTCTTTTCTTAGTCACAATCTTTTCTATTGACATGATTTAATTTTATGTTATAGAGTGTAGGCACTTGTTGGTACGAATACCTCCTCACCAATAATAAGTAAATGAAAAAGATACATATTTTTTCATAAATTATTTTAAAAATATTAATGACTATTTCATAATTGTAATTTTAAATATTAAATAATTAAAAATCAAGAATTGATTTTGAAAACTAAACTAGAATAAAAGATAGAGATATCATACCAATATAGCAAAATGAATCCAAAAAAAATATTTACAAAATATCATCGATCTACAGCATATAGATTGTAATATACAACTATATTTGTTAATATTTTAGAAGTATTTAATTATAAGAAGAAATAAAGAAATTATTCAAAATAGAAACTATATTAATACTTTGTATAGTATTTTTTTTTTTTTGTTAGTAATGCATTTTTCAATTTAGGTATCATATTCTGTGACTTAAGATTTAAACATCCAATATTCTGATTGTAAGATAAGGTAAGACCAAAAACAAAGCTTTGTAAATTCAAAGTTTGACAAAGAGCCAAAATTGTTTAAAATAATTCTTCCTTTTAGCCTACATTTTGAATTTAGTTCTCATATTATACTTAGTGAAACCTTAATGTTAATTATTTATGAACTAATTTACCATAATTATAATGAATTAAGTTTCTCTTTTTACATCACTATTAAAATTTTATAGTTGTTTAAATTAATTAATAAAATTAACGCAATTGTATTGAAAATTGAGGTTGAAAGTATATATAATTATATTATTTTCAAACATGAATATTATCATAAATAGATATTGATAAATTTAGGATAAAGTATATAATGTGATCGTATTTGTAAATATTTTAAATCCATAAAAATAATCTTCCTGTAATATAATAACTAATTATTTGAATGATGTTGAACATTATATTATTAAGAACAAAAATGGGGGAAGCTTCTCATCTTTTAATTTCAAATTTGATTAAAAAATTATCCATCAAAGTAAACAGCCTAATTTTTTGTCCATTTCTGTGATTTAGGTTTAGAATGGGATCCACCCCATCACCAAACTTTTGACTTATTATATTTTGTGTGTTTAACAAAATCAAATTAATCAAAACTCCTCATTTTGCATTTAATCCTAATTACGTTTGTAAGCATCTACCACTGCACCCATTCATTCATTCATTCCTAATTCACAACTCTTTTATAATCTCCTTTTCAATTAATTAATTAGTTCCTCTTTTAACTAAAAACAATGACCATTCACCTTAACATTTAATTTCAGCATTGGAACAACTTCTTAACTCCTTCGTCTTACGATGCCGTTTCATTATCTTTGTGTCCGGAGACACACATCCTAAAACTTTCCCCTTTCAAACCTTTATAATATTGATCTATTTTTTACCAATGTCAAATTAATCCAACTTCAAAATATAAAAATACAAACACTTTGCATTACAAGAAGAAAACCAAATGATTTTTTTCAATAATTATAATAAATATATTTTGAAGTTGGAATCCGCCAAATTCAGCCACCGATATGAACGAGCACATTAGAGCATAGGAAAGATGAATTTCATTTTCATGTCAATTTATTTTTTCCCTTTTCTTGTAACTTTTAAAACACGTCAATAGGAAACATTAATCTAATAATCAACGTACAATAATACATACCCACTGAGAAATTGAATCCATCTCTATTTTCTTTTTCTTTCTTTTCACTTAATTCTCTGATTCACTTCACTTCCCCGTTCCATCGCCGGCGTTTTTCTCTTCCAACAATCTTCCGGCCTCCTCATCGGCGGCCGCCGGTTTCTTCTGCGATTCCTTAGCTTTCAAAGCTTGTAATTTGGAGTGGTTATAATACGCAACTCCCAAAAACGCAAGCCCATATCCAAACAAATTGATCGGAGTCACCGTATCCTTAATCACCGACCACGAAAAGGCAATCAACAACCAATCCTTAACAACTCCGGCAACATTCATCGTCAACGCGGAAGTCTTCCCCACAAGCAAAAACACAGCCAAATTCAACGCAAAAGCGCAGAGAGAATTAGTCCCAAAAACCAAAAAGTCGAATCGAAAAGTAGAAGTCTCCTTCAAAATTGGGTATTCCACGAACACCCACGGCACCAAAAGAAAAACAAAACAACAGGGGGCAACGTAATACAGAGAGGTAATCGGATTCAGAGAAATCCCTTTAGAAGTAAGTAAAATTTGAATCATAACAAGTCTTGTAGCTTCAAAAGCAACAGCACCCAATTGAAGAAAAACCCCCCAAGCATTGAATTGAGCCTCGCCGTAGGCGGCGACAGCTACCCCAAATGAAATCGAAAGCATGTTGAACAGAGTATCGGATTTGAATGGCTCTTTTTTGAAGAGAACGCCGATGGAGAAGACGGCGACGGGCATAAGGGCTTTAAGCATTTGAATGAAGGAAACAGATAGGAAGATGTAAGCGGAATTTGAGAGCCAGAGGGAGAAGGCGTAGAGAGCACCGATAGGAAGAACAGAGGAGATGTACAGTTCTTTGGACATTGAAACGGGCTCGACGAGCTTGAAGACGCGGATGATTATGAAGGCTAAGGAAGAACAAAAACCCATGTGGATCATGGTGAGGGAGATTGGGAATGGCCAATTGTACATCTTTTTGTCGAGAATAAATTTGTTGTAGACGATGACTGTGAAGCTTAGGAAGATCCATATTCCGACGTAGGCGTAGGAGAGGAGAATTTTTTTGACGACGCTTTCGCTGAGAGCACCGCCTTTCCCCATTGTTGCCGGAGATGGAAGGATGGAAGGATTGAAGAGAAGGGGGGAATTGGGTGGAGACTATTTTTCAATATATATAAGGAAATAAAATAATACATTGGGAAAGTAAAAGTTTAATTTCTCATTAGGTGGTCTGGATTTAACTCAGTTTCTTCAGTTTGGTTAATAATGTTTTTTTTTTTTTTTTAATTTTTATTTGATTACACCAATTTCAAGTTTCTACTATAATGAACTAAATTAAAAACAAATTCATTATCAACCAAAAAAATATCATGTGAACATACATAAATTAATTGTATGTAGCTCGTAATCAATATATATACGTTTATTTTTGTAAAATTAATTAATAGAATTAACAAAATGATAGAAAGAACCAAAATAATTTAAAAAATGAGAGTAGTGTGAAGTGGTAGCATAGGACTAAAATGGTAATTTAACTCAAAGAGGGCAATAGGGACGAAAGGTGAAGGCTTTTGCGTGGGTCAAATCATTTCAATATTTTATTTTTATTATTACAAAATGACAAATTATAAAATTACAGTATTTTCATTTTTCTCCCTCTATTCAGGGAAGGATTATGCAAATTAATTATTAATGCTTAGGTCATATGTTGCTTGATTTCTTAATACAAATTTATCTTTCCATCCTTATTTTATATACATAAAGACAAATTAAGATAAATTAATATTTTAACTCATTTATCCAGATATTTAGAAATTAAACAAATAAATAATTACGATGAATTCATATTATACAAATATTTTATTTTATCCGATTAGGAATTAGAAGTAAAAAAGTGCCGTACTTTACATATTTACAATCAATCTTCAAATATAATTTATGTATTTAGTTAAGAGAGATGTTAGTGGGTAGAGAATCCTTAGATATTTAAACTTAAAACTTCGAAATCTTTTAATATAAAAGAAAAGATGTTCCCTTTGCAAAAAAAAACAAAACACAAAAATGAGAGAGAAAAATACAAATTAGTAGAAGAAGAAGAAGAAGCCGCCATATATTTGTAAATATATATATATGAAAAAGTTTTTTTTTTCAAATTGAAAAAAGAAAAGAAAGAAAGAAAAATGAGAGAGTGTGAGTAGTTGCAACATGGCATTGCCAGTTGTTCTAATATTTTTTTTTCTGTTGACTTTTTGACTCATTGGATCTCACCTTCTTTTGAAGAACATTGACTATTCACCAATGAGTTTTATATAATTGTTTTAAAATTTTTAATTCAGTGTTTACTACATCTCTCATTCATTATTTATAAATCTTAAAAATTTAAAAGAAAAAGAAGAAATGATCTAAAACATCACCAAAAAGAGATCCAAACCCTTTACTGATTTGTTAAAAAGGTAGTGGTAAATTAGAAACTTTCGTCTATCCTCTTTTGTGTTATCATAATGTTATCTTCAACTAATTTTAGCATTCTAAATTTAATTTAAGAAAAAGGAAAGAAAGTAGAGTACCGATTAAAACTCTATTCATTTTAATGATAAATTCTTTTTTTTTCATGAAAATGAACTTTAACCCTTTTTAAGAGTAATGTTATAGGTTGAATTATGTTTGCATCCAACCATTTTAATTAAAGAAAAATCATTTTATGAGATGAAGGATTTGTTATAAGGTCAACATTATACGAAGGAGAAAGATTCCAAAACAAATATTAATAAATAATTTAGAAAAAGAAATAGCATTTAAATAAATGCTTGTGAGAAGCACATTTTGATAATTGGACCAGTTAAGTCTTTAAGTGTGTACTTTAATTGTTATGAACCTTTTTTGTTAATTTTAAATTGAATACGTACTCCCACATTTATATAACTTAAAATATTAAGAATAAAGAAATTAGACATGATCATGCCATGCACGTATTAACAAATATAAATAAATAAATATTTAAGATCGTGATTACATCTCTACATTTATCGGTGTTTTCAAAAAGATGCAAATAATATTAAGTTCAATTAAGAAAAATATTGTCAAAGTAAATTTGACAATAGCAAAATTTCATTATAATAACTTTATACTATAGCCAAAATTTAATTTACCCTTTTTATTATAAGGTTTGAAAAGTGAATGTTAAAATTAAACAAAGTTATAAATTTCCAAAATAGAAAGCTTACTTTCACAAAAAGAATTGTGCGTTTGCCGGGAGTCGAACCCGGGTCTATTGCTTGGAAGGCAATTATCCTAACCGTTGGACTACAAACGCTAATGCTGACATGTATCTATAAATGATATTTATTAATATAACTTATTAAAGAATGCAATTTAAATTTTTTATAAGATTAAGCTGTTTAATTAGAAACAAAAATTATATGTGAATTTTACGTGATAAAAGAAATTCAAAATGTCCCAAACTATAAATTCATATACAATAATTATTCAAAACTGATATAGTTTGGTTGTATGCATGTTAATTATTTATTTTAAGTATTCTTAATATATAATTTGAAATTTATGTTTTTTTTAGAGTGAATTTGAAAGGCGTCGTCATACAATAATATCATATAAATATTAATGTATGAAAACATAGATATTAGATCGAGTATTAATTATATATATTGGTAACTACTGGAGATATTATACAATCACTCCAATTAATTTGTTTTAAATGATTAGAAATATTTTCAAATAAAACAAAAAAAAATCTAATGGATCGTAAATAAACATTATTTGTTATTTTGTTGAACTTAAGTTAATGCTTTTTGGTATTATAGTTTCATTTTTAAAACACATCTAGAATTTATAATTCACTTTTTTAAAAAATAGCTCTTCCTATAATTGGTAAACAAGAAGGTTCAAGGGTATTTTTGGATATATTTAGAATGTATGGTTATTAGGGAATTTACTCCAAATTATGATTACCGACAATAAATTGTACTATTACTATGATCATCGGAGGAGTACCCTACTACTTATCCATATTTGCTTTAATCACTTTCTTCCACCCATTCATTGCACATTCTCTCTTCAACTTCTTTTTAATTCCACTATCCTTTTCTCCTTTTTATCTCCTCAAGTTTAGAAGAGCAAAATTGGGAGACTCTAAATATTTTGCAGGTACACTCTCTCCCTATCTCTTGATTTCAACATGTTTTTGTTGTATTATTCTTAATATCGTTTCACTAATATAGTATCTTATAATTAGTATTTGAAAATGGGCATGCGTGTCCCTAACTAGCTTACATAGATCCAAATGTCTAAATGTTGTAGTTTTTGCATCGTATATCTAATAATGTTTCAAAATTGTGTAGATATATATATGTTGTAGTTTTTGTTTCATATATCTAATTATTAAAAGAAATTTAGGTGTCATCGGGAGTCAGCAATTTACCTGATCTTGTTAGAATCTTTTTGAGATGGAAATCAACGACTATGATGAACCAAAGAACAATACTACCAAGTCAAGTGATGAAGATATCAAAGTGATTTATGATCGAATGGTAGGATCTGTTAACCATTCTATGTTTCGAGAAATTTCAAGAAGTGCTTCATCATTTTCTAAAGAACGTAGCATATACATGGTTCCCAAGCTTTTGCGCAAGGGAAACCCAAAAGCGTATAGTCCCCAAGTTATTTCCATCGGTCCTCTTCATTATTATCGCACGCAAAATGACTTGATTAAAGAGAAAAAAGACAGCTATGTTCTAAACTTTCTTACTGTTGCAAAACTGGATTGGAATGAGATGATAAAGAAATTTTTAAGTTGGGAAGAAAGAGCCCGCAACTATTATGTCGAAACCATCGAAATGAAAAGAGATGAGTTCATACAACTTCTAATCTATGACAGTTGTTTCGTGGTTATGTATATCATCGGTTCTATGGTTGCCGAGTTTCGGGACCTCGACACATCGTTTTTATGGAGATTCAGTAATGGAATATTTAAAGATCTTCTTCTACTTGAAAACCAACTTCCTTTCTTCCTTCTCAATCATCTTTACAACTTGTGCGCCTCTGCTCAACCTTCACTGAAAGATATCTCTTTCATTGAATTACTGCGTGGATATTTCAGTAGAGTCCGTGAAGGGATGAGTTATGTCAAAGAAGGCTATTTCGACATAGACGCCAGTGCAGTGAACCATCTTGTTGATTTTCTAAGAATACATTTAACCCAACCTCGTCATATTCCACATTTCTTAGGCCTTTCGGTCGACGATTTCCTCTCGAGTTGGCCGCTCACTGCCACTGAGCTTCATGATTGTGGCATTTCTTTCCATGGTAAAAAAAAATGCATGATGAAGGTGTCTTTTAAAGAACGTAGAGGAGTTCTCAAAATGCCGAAGATCATAATAGATGACAGTTTCGAAATCCTTTTTAGAAACATGATAGCTTATGAGTATTGTCATCTGAAGAGTAAGGATGCAAGTAACTTTGGTATGTTCATGCATTTTTTGATAAACACCGACAAGGATGTGAGTTTGCTTGTTGACGATGGGATTATACAAAACCAGTTGGGAAGCACAAAAGAAATTGTTGTGTTGTTTAGTGACCTTTGTAAGAACATTATGATCGAAAGGAACTTTTACAGCATTGAGTGTTGGAGAATGAAAGAATATTGCAAGCATCGTCGACACCGGTGGATGACTTCGTTGAAACGCGACTATTTTGGTACGCCATGGGCCTTTATCTCCTTTGTCGCTGCAGTCCTCCTCCTTATACTCACTCTCTTGCAAACTGTGGTAGCTTTCATTGCATTATATAAGTGATGACATCCCATGATCTTTGGACAATATGTTGTTGCTTAGCTTTAAAACATTTGATTATATATGTGTGTGTGTGTGTTCTCAAAATCATTTCCAAAAAAAACAACCAAGAGCAGAGCAAAGAAGTTGTCTCACTCTTATTTTGTAATTCAAAACTGTGTATATATATAAAAAGTATGTGTGGTATTGAAAATCGAAGCCAACATGAAACACAAGGAAAGAAAAAAAAACACACACACACACCTGACATTAAAATTTTCAAAATGCCTTTAAGTTAAACTGCAAAGTTGGCATTTTTATTCAAAACCCACAAAGATATTCACTTTTTTCCAAATGGGTTCTTCTCTTTCACATCAATGACTCCGATCTTCTCTCGTACTTTCGAGCCCAAATGTGTTTCCCATTAATACGGAACTTAGCAATTCGCTTCCCGTCGAGAATCTGATCGACGTGGACCACCGAACTCATCACCATTCGAGCATACAACGGCTGCTCCCCGGCCTGAACTTCCTCCATCTGAATACTCTCAACACAATCTCCAAACGCCTGTACAAATAGCCCCTTCACTTCCTCCGCCGTCACCGGAAAGCCTCGTGAAAATGTCAGAAACAGAGTCCGGTCGTCTTCCGACATGCCGCCGTCCGCTGACGGCCACCCCCACAACCCGCCGGTCGGGAAGTCTTGATCCAAGGATTTTGGGATAATTGTGATCGAACCAAAAATCGGATGCGGGAATCCATGAATCACTAAAGCCTCATTCGATTGAGAATTATTTCTACCCAAAACAATGTCCAAAATGTCGGTGAAAATCCGAGCACAGACATTGGTGAGAAAGTACTTCACCCCACTGATTGCTCTGAAACGGTTTTGGACGAACATTTCAACCGGAATATCTCTTCCGACCGCCTTGGAGGTGGCCGGAAGTACGGTGGTGGGGTGGGGCCAGCCGGGTTGGTTGTTGGAATCTAAGCAGCTGAGACAGAAAACAGCTTCATTGGCTAGAGAATTCAATGAAGGGTCGGAGAGAGGCATGATTCTGAAAATGAAATTGGTGAAGCCTTGTTCTTCAAGCCATAGCCAAAGAGAAATGATTAGAAGAGACTGGGCGGGGTCTCGAGAGAGTTTCATGAGTAAACGGGAGAAGATTTCTCTGTCAATGGAGTGGTAAAGATGGAGTTCTTCTAAGCTTATGGAGGCCATTATAATGGCGGATTTTGAAAGAATAAAAGAGAGAAAACAAACAAAGGATTTTTTTTTTGTTTTTGAATATTTGGCATTTGGGTGTTTGGCAGTTGAAGGGGTTTTAATGAGGGAGGGAAGTGTAAGTGTAAATTAACCAATTTGAGAAATGAGCCAACTGAGGAAATGTAGATGAAAAAGTGTGTTTTTTTAATGCCACTTTTTATGAAGAAGCAGAAAGCTGCTTTTCTTCCATCTTTGCTTTTGTTGGGTTTTCTCTTTGTTATTTTTCTTAAACAATATAACATTACTCAGCTTCAGCATTTTATTTTGTACATCAATAAACAAACAAAATACAAGGCTAGATCCTTAAATTTCTCTGTCTTTGCTTCGAGCATAAGAAGCTAATTCCCATGCTAATTCCCATGTCACAAAAATGGTCATTGAGAATCAACCAAACACTATAACCTCATTTACGATTTTTTATTTTACATGTTTGAATGTCATTGTAACATACAATAATATGGACGTACCAATTTACACCATCTACTACATTACATTTGAAAAACTTCATACTAAATTTGTAAACTTTTATAAATAAATAAATTTTGAACTCTTATAATTATCCATACATATTGCAGGAGAGTTAATGCATTATGTATGGATAATATTCAAATGTTATCATAAATTTATTGGTTTGTGAAAATATAGACGTTTAATTTACTCAAATTCTCTTCAAGGTTTGAAATTTAAATTGTACAATTATTAGTCTAAGGATTAGTTGATATAACTCTCAAAATTTATAAATTAATGATTGTCCAAAAATGAATATATCAAACATCTCTTAAACACAAAGTTTAGAGTTGAACAACCTATTAAACTCCAAGTTAAATATCTAATAATTAAAAGTGAAAGATCTATTAAACACTTCTTGAAAGGTACAAAAGTCAAATAGATATAAAAGGATTATAAGTTTAATTCAACCATTGCTTTAATTTGTATTGAAAATATGGAAAGAACCAGTTCAACTTCCTTATAATCTTATCATATTTACGTGTGGTCTTTAATCCATACTCGCCATACATAGTAAGTCCAAATCTAACTTCCATTTAGGCTTTCACATTTATGAATGAAGATATTCTAATTTTGAAGTACAGAATGAGACCAAAGAAGTTCGATAAATAACCCTCAATAAAAATTGGCATGTACCGCCTCATGAAAAGAAGCTGGAGAGATGCGTAAAATAAAACTTGAAAAATGAATAGATGCCCGAAAATCCATGAAGGGAGGTTGTTGATTGAATAATTATGTGTAGCATCGGTACTCGAATGATGATGATGCTTCTTCAACTGGGTACTGGAACAGCAAAGTTTTGGTAAGAAAGCCTTCAAACACGAAAATTTTGAAGTTCTCCAGTACAACATCAAACCCAGTCGTTAAAAAGTTTCTTCTTGAGGTATTACTCAAGGTATTGCTCACATTTATGGGCACATCATTTATGGGTGGCTGACTTGACAACTATGTCAACTGAAGATATTATCGTTTTTATTAGTACAAAGATTTTTATGTACCTTAGTATGAAGAAAATCTAACTATTTGCCATTTGGGAGAATCAGAACGAATAGCCTTCAATTTACAAGTTAAAACTAGAAGAATCTATGGGTTGAGAAGGGGGCATATTCTTGGATCTATGCTCAAATTTTTGTTATTAGATTGAATATTTGAACTTCATGCATACCAACATAAAGTATTGCAAAACTAACAAAAGATATTCAATTACTTCTGGAGTAACTTGATTTTGAACTCTATTTTTTAGTTATTTAGTCTACTGGAATAATTATTAATCCATACTAGCAGCTCAAACTAACGATATCCCACTGTAACAATTTGAAATAATACTTGTCCCCAACTGTTGAATTCAAAATGATTCGAAACCAAATGCCCTTGTAATTGATGGCAGAAACTAAAACCACAATGTATCAAATTTCCTCCAATTATAGCAAACAGAATTGAACATTGAATATTGAAATCACCAGTGAAAGACCAAGAGGAATGCTTTCTAAAATTGAACTCAAGCTCACCTAAGGTTCTACATTACAATTAAATTAAACATCTAGATTCAAAACCGAAAAGTACATAACTTCTAGGTTCACTTGAATGAAAAAAATTACAAGTTTAAAACTTATTAAACAACACATGTTTCAATCTCAGTCGTGTAATAATATACATATAAACATCCCATTCTCAAAACTTAATTAATTTTCATTTCAACATATAAAGCTGGAGAAAAATCCACATCAAAACACCTGGCAATAGGGACGTGAGACGAGAGAAGACAGTGGCAGGTATGGAACTAGTGATATGAGTTCACGTAACAAATCTAATAAAAATCATTGCGAATACTACCAACAGTCTACCGTAATTGTTAGTCTTGCAGAGAGAAGGATATCTAAAGTATTACATTTAAGAGACCATTCGTGATTCAGAATAAAATGCATAAAGAGACTTCCAATGCAAGACAGCCCCAGCAATTAGAATACAATAAAACTCAAATGGCAGAGTAAACCACCACATTTTAGAGCATCCACCGTCGCCCTCACTCGCATCAAAAGCTAGTGCGCAGTGGCCTTCCATCCATTTTTAGTTCGAATCAAAACCAAACCAAAATGAAATTTGAACCACCCCTCACCAACCTGAGTAGCCGATATTCTATGTTGAAGATCTCAAAATCTATGATGGCACTGCAACCAACAAGAGCGGTCTATGTTTAGCTTAACTTGTACGTTTAAACAAATAGAAACTTGATTTCCCGTGTTCTCGTCTGTAATATTATTTATTTATTTGTACACATTGTATATATCTAAAGCACATGGAAATTTCAGAATTTACAAGATGCCGCCAGTTCATAAAATAATGCTCCAAAATCCTAGAAACTTGAATTCCAAATTAATGTGCGAGTGAGGCAACAGAGCGAAAATGCAAGTCAGAAATACAATCTCATCAACATGTTTCAGCCAACTGGATTTACCAATTAAAATCAACTACAACTGACGGACAAGTGACAACTATGAGAATAAAAAGATACGTGACTACCGAGGCTCAGCCATTAAAAAACAATATCTAAATGTACAGAAATTTAACCCACGACAGTCGGTAAGGAAAAAAAGAAAACTAAATGATAATCAGTTTAAACAAAGGCTTATAAACTGGGAACCGGAGTTGAAAAAGGAAAATAATCTCATCAAACAAAAAAAGGAAGGAAACATACTGTAAGTGGAGGTGTCGATCTGCTCTGGAAGCTCCTTAATATCGACTTCAAACCTTTCTTGAACCTGCAATAACCAAAACTAAGAAAACGCCCAACTAACAGCCACATTAATAAACAACTGGAAATTTCGTACATTATTGAGAACATCAGAATCAGCTGCAGATGATACAAAAGTAATTGCAAGCCCTTTGGTGCCAAATCTACCAGCTCTGCCAACCTGTAAAATATTCAAAGAAAAACTAACTATACACTCTTAAGAAGCACAATGAATATATAATGCAAATCAAATTAAGTTGGAATGGTCCACTTTACCCTGTGCAGATATGTATCAGCAGAATCTGGCATGTCATAATTGATAACAATGTTTACACGTTCGATGTCAATTCCTCGACCAACCAAATCTGTAGCCACAAGAATCCGCTTATGTCCTTCCTTAAAACCTTTGTATCGAGTCAACCTGCCACATCATTTTTCCATATTAATCATTGCTCTCATGAAAGATCAACCATAAGTAATAACAAATGAAATGGGCAATTTCACATCTTCTTACCAAAAAAAAAGTTAATAAAGTATGACAGTTTGCAGGGACAAAAGTTCCACATTTAGACTAATCAAATATAAAAATGAATAAATAATAAGAAACAATCAAATGACAACAAACGGCACTTCAGTAACTGTACCACTGATGCATTAGCTAACCACCAATATGAAGATCAACGTCTAAACATCCCCATACATTAATAAGAGAACCAGTATATTGAGGCAGAAATGAACATGAAATTTCTTAACCTAAAAATCAATGCTAGACCTACCTCTCTTCCTGAGACATGCCAGAGTGGATGCATATAGAGGGAAAGTTACACTCCACCAATAACTTATCTAGCTCCGCTGCCCTATTAACACTTTTGACAAAAATAACAACTTGATTGAAGTCCAATGCATCAAGAAGGTCGTTCAACTTCCGATTTTTCTCCATCTCGCTCAATTTGATGTAGTGCTGACATTCCAAAGACAAATTTTAAGGGAAGGAAGAAAACGATATATTCAAAGTTAAAACAATGTCAACAACAATGTACCTGGACAAGACCATGCAATGTCAGCTTTGCCTCATCATCTACATATATTTCCATTGGCTGAAAGGAACAAACGTCACAGTAAATCATACTTCCTCAAGATGAAGGAAATGAAAGAGCATGTTCATCCCATGAATCATGATTGTGGTCCAACTGTTCTGCCTCCCCTTGCAGCTACTTCTATATTCACCAAGAAATGCCGCAGATGCAGACAATTACACTAATACACAAAAATCTGATTCGACCCTTTTTTTCTCAGTCTCCTAACTTGGATGCTCCTGACCGAACAGTTTGGAAGTTGAAACCAGAATCCAACAACCATAACCCAACAAGAGAAAACAAGTGACACACAATGTAGAGTAAAAAGAATGAAGTGAGAGACTTCAATCACCTACTACATCAGAACCTCTATAAACAGTATCACCAACTATTACTCTTCCACTATACTAGCAAATTCCTGAACCAGCTGTAGGTAACGGTGGACAAAAAGATAGTAGTAAAACAGAACCCCCCCTTCAACGACAAGATAGTAGGCAACCCTACCATATAAACCACAATTCGCAAAACTCTAGGAGAAAGTGCAATTTAAAGGGAAAAAACTTCTAAAATTCAAGGTTTACTAGCTGTGGGACATTACATCTTGCATAAACTTCTTGCAAACTGGGCGGATTTCTTTGCTAAGTGTTGCAGAAAACATCATAACTTGTTTGTCGTGAGGAGTCATCTTGAAGATCTCCTGTACATCCCTCCGCATATCTACAAACCACATGTAGGAGGCACAATAAGAAAGTAAGCTAATGCCACAATACACATGAATCAAAAAAATAGCCCAGGAGAAATAAAAGAACAGGGATGAAGGGACAAATTAGAACTTGGAATAACATAATATAATGTTGACAATCCAATAAAAAATTGAAGACGGATGATTATTAAAAGAAATATACCAAGTGACTCAAGCATCTTGTCACACTCATCCAAGATAAAATGTCGGACATTCTTCAGGGATAGGTCTTTATCTCTTGACAGTGCCAATATCCTTCCGGGTGTTCCAACAACAATATGAGGACATTCATTTTTCAGAAGATCTTTGTGAATTTTAATATTCACTCCACCATAGAAGACAGCAACCTTCAGATCCGGAAGATAAGTGCTGAACCTTTCGAACTCATGACAGATCTAAAAGGATATAGGTATAAGGAAAGTGTCAGATCTAGATATATATCTATATATACGACGCAAGGAACCAAATTCTACATATGCTTCAAGAGCATCCGGATAAAAAAAAAAAAAAAAAAAAAAACGATAAGCAGCACATGTACACACCTGGTATGCAAGCTCCCTAGTATGGCACAGAACTAGGGCAGATACTTGACCAGCCACAGGGTCAATCTGCTGCAGTGTTGACAGAACAAAAACAGCAGTTTTACCCATACCAGATTTAGCTTGACAAATAACATCCATGCCGAGGATAGCTTGGGGAATACATTCATGTTGTACTGATGAAGAACCAAAGAAAAGGATCGAACCAAATGAACCGTTGGTAAGTAAATTATAACGTCTCCGATCCTTTTATGTGAAAGGCTTATCAAACCATATATATTGCTCCGAAATCAAGATTATGATATTAATTTATTACCTGCAAACCATTAAACAACTGATATAAACATCTAAGATGGACTGGTTACGAAGAGCAAGTACTTAAGGATTGAAAACGTAATTGTCTATGAAAGTAATGAGAGCATATGAAAATAGCATAATCAATGTTATTCAAGAAAGAAAAGTTTTCCAAGCTGTGCGTTCATTCATGCAAATTATACTCTGCTCAAGAGATGTGTCCATAAGTTTCCCTCTATTAGAAACAAGGTTATAAATTAATAGAATCGTGTGTTCTCAAGGAACCAGTAAACCATTGTTACGAACACGTGAAAAACTGTGCAAAGTAACAACTGATGACTTAGTAGGTCTCCTTGATGAACTACAAAACCCTTCGCAAAACATGCCAGAGCAACATTCAAATCACTTTATCCCATTTATGACGTCATAAATTGATAATTCCGATACAAAACTCAATCACGGCCAATACTTGGGAACTCCAAAAAAAAAAAAAACCAAACTTAATAGGCATTTAGTGCAGGTTAGTGAGCTACAGCACCTGTACTTAAAGTTGTTTCTTTAAAATCAAGAGAGAGAAGTAGAGTTCTATCAGTTATCGACTGCTTATTCGTTTTCATAGTGTTTTTTTTCAACTTCTTTCTTGAGGAGGTTCTGAAAACTGCTTATTCGTTTTCGTAAGTTACTGAAAGATTGAATGAGCACTTTCAGTCTTCCTCTTGCTTCTAAATTAAGTCTTTCTTATCCGTCATGTGCCAATTTAAATTAAATGGTCAAATTAAGTTAAGATTCAAGGGTTTCGAATAAAAGTTAGAAATTTGCCTTCAGATGGATGCTCAAATCCAGAGTCTACAATAGCACGGAGAAGCTCTGGCTTCAATAGGAAGTCTCTGAATCCCGAACTATGAATTCCGACATAACCCCTGAAAAAGAGACAGTGAAAGAAGATAAGAATCCCAGAAACAAGAAATGCGACATTCCAAGAAAAAAATGCAAAAAGGAAAATGAAAGGAAATTTCATATTTTTTAAGAGATATGTATTGTATTGTGGAGAATAAAAAATCGAATTTAAGTTCACTCCGAGCTCAAACAACTACTTAATCTAACTGCCTTAGATCCAAACTAAACCGGATGGATACGATTACTGCCAAATCTCAAATTCTCTCACAATATGAGTTCAAGAAACCATGGTGAAACATTGAATCGATCATTTATCCATAAGCAAATCTGAAAAGAAAAAAGCTAAAGATGGTGCATAAGAAGACCACTCACTTCTTTCCAGCTTCACCGTTGACTTTAGCTCCAACGGAATCGGGGGCCTTCTCTTCTTCTTCCTCGTAGTCGAGGAGCTCCTCCTCATATTCGTTGTCTCTTGTTTCTCCCATTTCTTCCTACCCAAAAAAAAAAAAAAAAACCCAAAGAAGAAATTAAAATTCGGGTTCACAGAAAGTAAATCCAACCCAATTTCAAAACTAGGGTTTAGAAGTATAAAAACAGAGAAACTATAGCTTCCAACATAGTGATTTAGATTACCTGCTAGCCTGCTAAGAACTGAAGTTGAGAGTTAGGGTTGCGATTACACAAAGTCTGCAAAGGAAAACTAAGTTAGCTGGAGAGAAATCGTTAAGACCTGGCTTTTCCAAAGATCGTAGTGTGTGGAGAGCGGAAGAGCCGAAGGGGATTATTAGGGTTCCAAAAAATGAAGCCCCCATTATAAAGGCGGAATACTTTTACGATTTGCCCAAAATACCCTTGCCGCCTCCCTCTATTTACTTTGCCTTGAAAGGATAAGTTGGCCTTTTAATCTGACAGCTAGTGGGCAAAACTTGAATTATTGATCTTTCTTTTCTTCTCGTTTTTTAGTAAGATATTTTTTTAAACCTAAGTTTGAACTCTACAATATATGAAATTCGAAGATAATAACATCTATGTCACGGTAATATATCATAGCAATTGTGTATAGAATTAAAATGTTTACTTTTTATATAGCTCACATAATTAATGGATTGTAACTCCACTCATTTTAAGGTTATAATAAAAATGGAACATCTTATGTCTAGAGTATATTTTAACGTTTTTCTCACATTTAAGACTTTCGCAAGTAGTAATTACGTGTTTTTTTTATTTATGTCTTATGGTTGCACAGAAGTATAAGCATTTGACACATCTATTACATTGATTTTTCTCCCAAGGTTTCGTGGTCTTCTCTCTAATAATGTCTATAGTTTGGTATGTTTGCAATTCGCTAGTTCTCAATAGGAGTTCTTTCATCTCCTCATATTTTGTTGACTGTGCACTTTTTATGGTCACTCATTGCATGTGGGGGCAAGTTATTCATGATCTTTGTTCCATATATTGAGGTTAAATTGATGGTCCCTCATCCAAATGTCTTCCAATGTGAGTTCTCATAAGGTTATGAGAAGTGGTGAGTTGGGCATTGAAGATGATGTTAATGATTCCTATGATGATAACTTGTTGGTTTTTGTCATTTTGACTCTCTACAAAGCCATTATCAAAACTTATAACTTTTTTGCTGTGAACTTGAGATGTTTTTTCTAAACAGTCACTCTCTTATTAAGGTGATAATTGAGATTATTTTAAAATCACTGTGGAGTTTATGGATATTTATAATAACCTATTTTTAACTGATTTTCAACATAATAACAACAACTAATCTCAACAATATAACCCTCATAACAATATTGACATATAAACTAATTAAATCATTATTTTTTTTTCTTTGAAATCAGGATACGGCAAGTTTACACTTGTACTTTATATCACCTAAAATACATATAAAATCGATTTTCAAGAAAATATAGTTGTGATATAAACAAAAATTGCATACAAAAACCAGTTAAATCATGTGTAAATTTGTTGTACGTCATTTAAATACATGAATAAATAGTACATTCAAGTTAAGTGTTCACCTTTTAGTGTTGGAAGATAATGGTAAGATATATGTGTATGTATGTATGTGCATACGTAAAAAAAAAAACAATATATAGAATAGATGGCTACAACATGTGCATACTCGCCTTAAATCACCTACACATGTGCATATAAATGAGTATGAGTTATACATATTTTAAATTTGGAAGTTGAAAGATAGTTGCAACGTTGTATCAAAATTTAACCAAAAATACACAGGCTAAAAAGCTAATTGACCTAAAACACGTGTAATAATGAGTTTTATAAGACATTTAATTAAAATTTGCAAGTTGAAAGATAGTTGTGACATGATACCAATACAATAAATTATATCTAAAATGATATAAAAAGAAGTACTAACATGTGTACATTCATTATAGATCCCCTAAAACAAGCTTCGAAATGAGTCCGAGTTAGGGTTTTTTTTTATCAAAACACTCAACATGTATATACCTCTTGAAATTGCACAACAAGAGCAAATCAACATAGTAAATTTATAATCTTGTAACATCCAACTATCGATTAAATTTTCTGGTAACGAAGACTTATAGATAAATCTTACTTAAAACATCAAATTAGTTATACTAATATGACCATGATGTTGTAACCAACTCTGCCTACTTTATTTTCTACTCTTCTATTTTATGTTTGACAACCATTTAACTTTTTGTTATTAGTTTATAAAAATGAAATTTATAAATGTTTTTCATACCTTTTTTGTCATCTACTTTTTACAAATATTTTCAAAAGCCAAGTCAAATTTTAAAAACTAATTACAAACAAAAAATAGTAGTTCTAAAAAATTTGTTTTTAAAATGTGGCTAATATGCTATTGACAACAAAAGTCCCAAACTTTTCCATTCATAAAATTGCCAACGATAGGGCTACAAGAAAGCGTCACACACAATTATAGAACATAACAACTCAAGAAAATTTCTCCCTGCATCATGGGTGGGAATGAAATTAACCCAAGAACAAGCAACTTCATTACAAACATGAGGTTTAAAAGACATACTCGTAACTTGAATGCATTGTAGCCAATCACCGATCTCATACAAAACTACATAAATTGGGTATTTTGAGACAAAAAGTTAACAACATTATTGAAAATAAAAAAAGTGTTGAAATGCGTGTCGAATTGAGAACAAAACAACAAATGAAATTACAAAAAGTGAAAAATGATAAAAAGAAATTTGAAATTTGAAATTTGTCCAAACAAAATGAGTTTAAAATTATCATCCAGGTTCAAAAGATTCAACCCATACAAAAAATTTAGATTAGATTACAATGCGTTCCAATCTCATAGGAGTGTTTAATCACCCGGTGGTTGAATTATCATGAGATTGTTATTATTGATGACACTAAGGTTGAATAATATATTCAATGGCTATCTTTGAAAGTCCCATTTGAAGTAAAATCGCCAAAGAATCATACCCACATTCCTAAGGGGCCGTTTGACCTAAGAGTTATCCTTATTGAGTTAGGGTTATGATAACACAAAGCTTGTTTGGGGGAAGAGTTATCATAACCCTTGTTTTAGGTTTATCATAATTTATCTTCCCTCTCTCTCTCTCTTCTTTCTCAATCCCTCTTCAACTCCCCATAAACTTACATTTCAATTCTCCATAATCTTACATTTTAAACTCCCCATATTTTTATTATTTCATTTTTTTTTAAAAAAAATCTACTATTTTATTTATCAAATGTCATTTGTTTTCAATTAATTTAATAATCTTAAAAGAATATTATTTTTTTATTTTATTTTATTTACGAAATTAATTTTAAAAAAATACTAATTATGATTCTTTTAATTTTATTATTTCATGTCTTTTATTTATTTTTCTTCTTTTATTCGTTTTTCAACTTCTAAATATTTTATCTAAATTGTTTTTTTTTATAAATTAAGTTAAATAAATTTCTAAAAAAATGAGTTTTATTAAATTTATAAAAAATCAAAACAAAATCAAATCATACGATTTAATATTAAATTAAATAACTTTTAAATTCTTAAATAACCTAAAAAATGCAAATATATATATATATATATTTTAAAGTATTTAAACTTTAAATATATAAGAATTTTCTTTAAAAAAATCAATTTAATAGCAAGATTTGATTTAAGATTTTTTTAAATTAAATTTTGAATCTAGAATTTTTACCAAATTATGATCATACTTTTCAAAATGTACTTTTTTCTCTCTCCTTATTTTTATATATTTCATTGATTCATTATAATTTTTTTTAATCATATTTGTTACTCTATGGAACAACATTCCTCTAATTTAAAAAGAAAAAAAAACATAATGTTTAGGTAAAAAGAAAACTGAGATTGTTTTATCTTTAACAGGAAAAACCAATAATTTATTCAACCGTAACGATTACTAAAAAAAAAAAAGTTGAAAATTTCATGTCGTATTTAAAGAAATTAAAGCAAATTGTTTTGAGAAAACTAGAAATATTTGGTAAATTAACTATACAAAATTTGTGTATTAAAGTTAGAATATGAATTTTTTTAAAAAAATTAATAATTTATTTGTACGTAATAATTACGTGAAAAAGTTAAAAATTGACATCGTATTTAAAACAATGGCTGAAAAATGTTTTACGAAAATAAAACATTTCGATAAATTAATTATACGAAATCTGTGTATTTGATTTAGAATACAAATTTCTTTAAAAAAATCAATAAATTGTTTGCACGTAACGATTATGTAAAAAATGTTGGAAATAGACGTCACATTTAAAGAAAATTAGTAAAATTTTTTTTACGAAAATAGTATAATTTGGTAAATTAAATATACGAAATTTGTCGGATTTAGAATATGAATTTTTTTTTAAAAAAATGTACAAAAAAATAAATTTCATAACACTTCCTACATCACTCTTACCCCAAAAACATCTTATCATAACCACCCAATAACTCTTCCTACATAACTCTTCCTACATAACTCTTCCCCAAACACGTATTATTATAATACTAGGTTTATCATAACGTTTTATCATAACACCAACCCTCCATAACCCAACATTTCCCCAAACACACCCTAAAATTTAGGGTATTATATTTAAAAAGATGCAAACCCAAATAACAAACGAAATAGTTACAGACCTCGTAGATTTCATTATGGTATTGCTATTGGCATGACCGTTCTAGAAAAAGAAAAATTTGTGAATACTGAAGCAGTTTGAAGAAAAATGTGGAAAGCCACCGGAAGTTGCCGCACCGTCGAAAGATTTTCCGGTCGATTTCCTTATCCTTTGTATTACGTTTTAGGGTTCCTTTTACTAAGGGTCAATTCCGACATTTCATTGGCCAATTTGTTCAAAAATTTTGATCTTGAAAATTGTCCGATACTCTTTTCAATCCTCTTGTCATATTCCCAATAGTTTGTACAGCTGTAAGAAGTACAGAGACAAGAAACAAAGCAAAATCACGTAGTCATGGGTACGAAGACCGCTTTGCTCTCAGTCAATATTTTACCATAAAGTATTACTTCACTCCTAAACCTTACTCAAGAAGCTATCCACCCGTACCCATCAGCTTATATAGTTAAAATCTTAATGTTCTCATTCTTCAGCAATCTGCAAAGATTTCTGATTCTTGGGAGTATCAGTTAGAGGAACCCAAATTCACAAGTTATTGTTTCTTTAAGGTTAGTCGTTTCAATTTATCAAGAATGTCATTTCTTTTTCATTTGGGGTTTTTTGATATTGTTTGAAACTCTGTTTGGGAAAATGTGGGGTTAGGAATGGGTGAGACTGTTTGATGTTCATCATATGATGGGTTTGGTAGATAAAAATTTACCTTTCTCCCTAATTAGCCTACTTCACAACCGCGGGGAGGCAGTTTTTGGAAAATTTTCCCTGTATGTGTGACTTTACAAGAATCAGATAAGTTCAAAAGAATACAAGAAATCTGTTATGGGCAATTATTACTGAGAACTTGAGGGTGAACTTCAACCCTCAGTTTTCTGGAGTTATTGATAGAACGGTTTTTTTATTATTGTTTCATTATTTTATTTTACTTATGTATTCTGTGCTCATCAACTTAAGATTTTGTTTATAAAAGAAAACCTCTCAACTAATTTATTGAGTATTATGAGGAATTTAAATTGCCTTCTATTTTTTCTCTGTCAGAGAAATAAATGGGATCAGAAGAAAGTGAAAAGATAGTGGTAACTCAAGTCAGCTTTGGCGGATTTGACAGTGATGTTAAAGCTAGAGATCTTATGAGTTATCTGGAATCTGAGATTGGGCTTGTGGACAGATGTAGATTGAAAACTTCTTGGACTCCTCCAGAATCATACCCAGATTTTGAAGTCATCAATGTTGCTAATGTTATAAAATCTGATGATTACAAGAAGGTGGTGCCTCATGCATTTGTGCATTTTGTCTCACCCGACTCTGCTGCTGAGGCTCTACATGCTGCATGTCGTGGTGAGCTTTTCTTTAACGATAAATTGTTGAAGGCGAGTTTGGGGCCTGAGAGTCCTTTTCATATAAATCAGAGGCGAAGGACTAAGGTTCCCTTTAAGTTATCTGATGTGCAAGTTGATATAGGGAACTTAACTTGTCATGATGGGTTTTCAGTTGCTTGGAGAGGGCCTTCGAGTGGAATGGATTTTCTAGTGGATCCCTTTGATGGAACCTGTAAATTTTGTTTCACGAAGGATACTGCATTCTCTTTTAAAGATAACAACAAGCATACAGTTTTGAAGTGTGATTACAAAGTGGAGTTCATAGTGAGGGACATTAATCAGATCAAAAGATATACGGATACTTCATGTTATGTTATTCTCTTGCAGCTTACATCATCACCCTGCATTTGGTATAGAACGGCAGATGATGATATTGCTAAATCAGTTCCATATGATTTGTTGGACGATGATGATCCATGGATCCGGACAACAGATTTCACGATTAGTGGAGCTATTGGTCGTTGTAATACTTTCAGAGTTTCAGTCCCACCCCGCTATGGCATCAAGCTGAATAATGCCATGAATTATTTAAAACAACAAAGAGTACACCAGGTCTCCCTCAACCGGCCTCCCAAGATCCTGAATGAACCAGATTATGGTGTGCAAATGACTGATCACTTCTTTTGCATCCTTTATAAAAAAGACATATCCTTTGAGATATTATTTCTGGTAAATGCCGTAATGCACAAAGGGATAATCAACCAGCACCAAATGTCTGATAGATTTTTTGATTTGCTAAGAAACCAGCCCAATGAAGTTAATTTGGCTGCTTTAAGTCATATTCATGCTTATAGACGTCCTGTATCGGATGCCTGTGAGAAGCTAAAACTTGTACAAGAATGGTTGTTGAAGAACCCTACACTTTTGAAAAGATCTAAACAGCTGGTAGATATCGTTGAAATCAGGAGATTAGTAATAACTCCTTCAAAAGCATATTGCTTTCCACCTGAAGTTGAACTGTCCAATAGGGTTTTGAGAAGATACAAGGATGCTGCCGATAGGTTCCTCAGGGTTACCTTCATGGATGAAGGCATGAAGAAAATCAATTCACACGTTTATACCTATTATGTTGCCCCTATAGTAAAGGAAATTACTTCAAGCTCCTTTCCCCAGAAGACTAAAATATTTGCAAGGATGAAACATATTCTGAAACATGGATTTCACTTGTGTGGTAGGAAATACTCCTTTTTGGCGTATTCATCCAACCAACTGAGGGACCAATCAGCTTGGTTTTTTGCTGAATGCAAAAGTATTAGTGTTGATGGTATTTTGGGTTGGATGGGGAAATTTACCAATAAAAATGTTGCAAAGTGTGCTGCTAGAATTGGTCAGTGCTTTTCATCTACTTATGCAACAATTGAAGTTCCAAGAAACATGGTCAATCATGATCTTTCTGATGTTGAGAGGAATGGATATGTTTTCTCTGATGGGATTGGAACCATTACTCCTGATCTTGCGCAGGAAGTTGCAAACAAACTAAAAATGGATGGGAGCCCGCCCTGCGCTTACCAAATTAGATATGCAGGTTACAAAGGTGTTGTTGCCACTTGGCCATCCAAGGAGGACGGGATCAGACTTGCTTTAAGGCCAAGCATGAATAAATTTGAATCAAATCATAGAATCTTGGAGATCTGTTCATGGACTAGATTTCAGCCAGGTTTTCTTAATAGGCAGATTATAACCCTCCTTTCTACACTAAGTGTCCCTGATGAAATTTTCTGGAGTATGCAGGAGACTATGATTTCAAAACTGGATAGAATGATCACCGATACAGATGTGGCGTTTGAAGTTCTCACTGCATCCTGTGCCGAGCAAGGAAATGCAGCGGCAATTATGTTGAGTGCTGGTTTTGAACCTCGAACCGAACCTCATCTAAGGGGCATGCTAATGTGTATAAGAGCAGCACAGCTGTGGGGCCTTCGGGAAAAAGCAAGGATTTTTGTTACTGAGGGGAGGTGGTGTATGGGGTGTTTCGACGAGAGCGGCGTGTTACAAGAAGGCCAATGCTTCATCCAAGTATCCACTCCATTGCTTGAGAAGTGTTTCTCCAAGCATGGGTCTCTCTTTGCTGAGACAAAGAACAATCTTACTGTGGTAAGAGGGACTGTAGTCATAGCCAAAAATCCGTGCCTTCATCCAGGAGATGTGAGAATTCTTGAAGCAGTTGATGCTCCCGAGTTGCATCATTTGTACGATTGCCTCGTGTTTCCTCAAAATGGTGAACGACCCCATACCAATGAAGCTTCTGGAAGTGATTTGGATGGGGATCTCTACTTTACTACTTGGGATGGAAATCTTATTCCACCTAGTAAAAAAAGTTGGCCACCTATGGAGTATGCTCCAGCGGAAGTAAAGACTCTTCAACGTAAAATTACTCGATGGGTATTGTCCTCCAACTGAACTTTTTTTACCCTATGGTTGTTCTTCATTACCTGCATGCATTATTCTTTAATTCTTCCTGGACTCTTAAAATAACCTCTTTACATGAACTAGAATGCCTACACTGTTTCTTTTATTCTTTATTGATATTCGTTTTCCTTCATTATTTTCTTTGTCTGACTGTATGGAAAGAATGTGGTTTAATTGTGGTGAGTGACATATCTAGATAATTAAGCAAGCGTGTATTTTATTGTATTTATCTTATCATTTTATAGGATATAATGGAGTTCTTTGCGAAAAATATGATCAATGAGAGTCTGGGGACGATATGCAATGCGCATGTTGTTCATGCTGACCGCAGCAAGTATGGAGCTTTGGATGAGAACTGTATACAATTATCTGAATTAGCTGCCACAGCTGTTGATTTCCCCAAGACAGGGAAGATCGTGACCATGCCTCCCCATTTAAAACCAAAACTATATCCAGATTTTATGGGAAAGGAAGCTACTCAATCATACAAGTCCACCAAAATTCTAGGAAAAATGTACCGCCGAATTAGAGATGCGTATGATGATGATGATATGATCACATTACGTGAGCTAAATTTTACTCCTGACGATGTCCATTACGATGTAGACCTCGAAGTGGCCGGAGCAGAAGATTTCATTGCAGAAGCATGGGATCAAAAATGCTCATACGATGGTCAGCTGAGCGGTTTACTGGGACAATATAAAGTTAATAGGGAGGAAGAGATTGTCACTGGACATATTTGGTCCATGCCCAAGTACGTTAGTAGGAAGCAAGGAGAGCTGAAGGAGAAGCTTAAGCATTCTTATAGCACTCTTAAGAAAGACTTCAGGCAAGTTTTTGAGAATCTTGGGCCAGAGTTTGAGCAACTCACTTGTGATGAAAGGAATGCATTGTATGAAAAAAAGGCATCTGCCTGGTATCAGGTGGCATACCATCCAACTTGGTTGAAGAAATCATTGGAGCTGCGAGAACCCGACGCTCCTGAGGCCATCCCGATGTTAAGCTTTCCTTGGATTGCTGCCGATTATCTTGCACGGATCAAAATCAAATGCAGGCAGACGAAAAGTTTTGACCCAACAAAGCCGATTAACTCTTTGGCAAGTTATCTCTCTGATCGAATGTGAACATCACGAAGGGCTCTCGCATTTTTGTAGCTGATTTAGATAATCTGGCTGCAAGACCACTCTGCCAGTATAGAACATGATTGTTATGTAAACTTGTTGTAGCTTGTAATGTAGCAGTAGCACTATCGGGTTGGATTGTACTATAAATTTCGAAGTGTTCCTTGAAACAATATTGCTATTTATATTTCTAAAAATTTAAAATGTTTGTAGGAAAGGGGTAAACTATTTTTTCCTTTTATTTCTTTCCTAACATTTTTGAACCTTTTTTCGCACGAAAATAAATGTAGTCCATAATGCACTCAAGTATTGCTCTTTATTTGCGATCAACATGTACAAGCTAGCTGCAATTTTATAAGATTTAATCTAGATTATGACAAGCCAATGTGTGTCAATAAGCAAATGTTTGTTAGTTTTGAAATGAGTGGTCCGTTGAGATCCTTGCTTTCATTATGTTCATCATCGCACCATTAAAGGTTATAATTTTCGTTTAACATTCTAACAAATTTCTTCTTCGTTAACTTTTTTGAAACAATTGACAAAAGTTATTGTAATATATATTGAATTTACACGGTGGAAACGAGAAGTTTTCTGTTAAAACGAGAGAAAAAGAAAAGATGTTTGAAAATTGCAGAAAAGGGAGGGAAATAGAGTTGGAGTAGCAATGGCGGCAAAAGCTATGGGAGGAAGAAGTAAAACCCCAAAACAGGTAATCTTCTCATTTGGATTTCCCCCATCTTCACATTCTCCTAAGAATACCGTTGCCGCGAACCAAAATCTATTCCATCAAGGCTCTTCTCTTTCTTCAATTAAAAATCTATGAAGATGCTCTTCTTCCCTTTTCATTTTCCATTTTATATATATGAATCTACACCGTCTCATATGGAAGAATATCCGAGTTTTCTTGTTTTTTCGACGTATTTTCTGGGAAAAGCAGGAATCCTTTTCTCTTTCATCTCTTTTGCAAGAGGCAAATGCCGCGCTTGCTTCATGGGACGCTGCATGCCGATATATATGGAATCGACAGGCTTCAAACTGGATTTCCTATTTTCTGCGGGAAGGTATGCTTCTAAAACCTAATCTATCAACAAGTTCAGTTGATTTTGATTCTATATCTCATTTTTGTAGAATGTAATTAAATATATTTCTCTTGTCTTGAACCAAACTTAACAAATAGCATATTCGATTGGTAATGAAATTGTTTTAGATGATGAGTATTGTCCTCTAAGAAACACTTATAATGGAGAAAACATAGATTATCATGTTGACTTTATACGTGCTGAAAAGAACCTTAGTTAAATAAATATTTCCATGTCTTTGGAAGAGAAAAGGAGTTTAAGTGAAAAGGACTGGTTTATAAGAAACAAAAGCAGTTTAGTACCCAAATCTCTATGTTTCAAGATGAATTGAATTCCTTTTCAATTCTATTGCAAAATTAAAAGAGTTTGGATGTCATTATGGCGTTGGTATGTTATTTATGGCGATGGCTTCATAGTGTTTTCTAACTCTAAGCTTGTTATAATGAGTTCGCTGAATTTATTAGCTGACATTCCTTAGCGTCTTGAGTTTGTTATAAAATTTGGTGTAAAAGATTTGATACGATTTCTTTTATCTGCATTTTTGTGCATTGAAGTTCATCAATAATCTTAATTCTACAAAATTGTATTTACTACATTATTTGCAGTCTCTAACTGAGGTGAATTTTTCATTGCA
Source organism: Cucumis hystrix (assembly GCA_025688845.1). Lineage (NCBI taxonomy): Eukaryota > Viridiplantae > Streptophyta > Magnoliopsida > Cucurbitales > Cucurbitaceae > Cucumis > Cucumis hystrix. The sequence goes on along the minus strand of CM046885.1, from coordinate 14,518,394 downwards.
GGACAAAAGGGTAAGTGTCTTTCTTTGTGAGATTCCTTGAAAAAGTCAGGTTTTCATCCAATCCATCAATGCTCTAGTTAATTTATCATATTTTAGATTCATTTATCATATTTTTCCTCATGGATATCCAAGAATTCTGTCTGTTCTCAAACTCCTATGACGTAAATTTATCTTATAACTTAGCATTGGCCTGTGTCCTTTTATCTCTAAAATGTGTGGCTTGATATACTGTGCAAGGTTGATAATTAGAAATATAAATTACCTCTTTCCCAGTTGTGGTCCTGCTATGCTACAAAACTAGAAAAAAAAAATTAGTGCAAAAATAAATAAATAAACATGTCACAAAACGGCACAGGAAGCTGTTCCATTCCTGATATTTGAAGTTTTTTGTATTTGTTCATTGTAACAATTGATTAATATAATCATTAGGAGTAAGTTCCGTGATATGATTTCTATGGCCTGTTGGTTCTCTGAGTTTCTTATTTAGATAAAATTTGAATCCAACAAAAGTATCATTTCCACATAAATTGGAACTAAAACTCTTATGTTAAAAAACCATATATGTGAAATAAGCTGGTGACTTTTGGGAAGAATAACCAACAATAAAAGCATCTTTACTGGCCTTACATTGCTCCAAACTTCCTATAGAAGCTAGTTATTCTTTTAGGACCTCCTCATAATTGGACCTTAAGATCCTCTCTTGATAACTTTTACTTACCCTCACATTTTCATCTTCTTTTCATGTGAAAAAGTCGACCAAAAAGTTTCTTGCTGGAGTGAAGAGATGCATCCTTTGTCGTCCTGAGGTATGTAAATTTTCTGTGGATGTAGCATTGTTTCGTGTCTTATCCTTTAACTGGGGTCTAATTTCTTGTTTGTCATTTCTTTTTTATATTCACACAATATGGAGATTGTTGGATCTCGAATGTATGCAACAGTCGATCTTGATAAGGCCAGAGTTGGTCGAACGAGAATAGTGGATCAGCCATACAATCCTCAATGGAACGATCATTTTCGTATATATTGTGCTCATACAGTGTCACATATTATATTCACAGTTAAAGATGGAGATTTCATTGGTGCAACATTAATTGGAAGAGCTTATGTGCCTGTTGAGGAAATCATCAAGGGATTTGTATATGAGAAATGGGTTGACATATTAGATGAAGACGGTAAGCCTTTATATGGTCGTTCTAGAATCCATGTAAAGTTGCAATTTTCAAGTGTTAATGAAGACAGGAACTGGTCCCGAGGAATCTTGGATCCGAATTTTGAAGGTGTACCTTTCACATTCTTCAAACAAAGATGGGGTTGTAAAATTTCTCTTTACCAGGATGCCCATGTTTTAAACAACTTCCTTCCTCGGGTTGGTTTGTCAGGAGGGAATTTTCATGAAGTGCACAGGTGTTGGGAGGACATTTTTGATGCAATTAGCAACGCGAGACACTTGATTTACATAACTGGTTGGTCTGTGTATACAGAAATAACTTTGATCAGAGACCGAGAAAGAAGACAAACAGGAGATGATATTACTCTGGGACAACTGCTAAAGAAGAAGGCAGAAGAAGGTGTGACCGTTTTGCTTCTTGTTTGGGATGACAGGACTTCCATTGAAGTGTTCAAAAGAGATGGTTTGATGGCAACTCACGATCAAGAAACTGCAGAATACTTCAGGAACTCGAAGGTACGTTGCGTTCTATGTCCACGGAGACCTGATGTAGGCAGAAGTAAGATTCAGGGGTTTGAGACTGATACCATGTTTACTCACCACCAAAAAACAGTTGTGCTTGATAGTGAAATAGTTGGTGGAGGAACAGAAAAAAGAAGGATCATAAGTTTTGTTGGTGGCATTGATCTGTGTGATGGGAGATACGATACACCGCAGCACCCTTTGTTTTCAACTCTAGATTCAATCCACTATAACGATTTCCACCAGCCTAACTTTTCAGGCTCTTCAATTAGGAAAGGTGGTCCTCGAGAACCATGGCATGACATCCATTGCCGCCTAGAAGGGCCTGTTGCTTGGGATATTTTGTACAATTTTGAGCAAAGATGGAGAAAGCAAGTTGGAAACAACTCGTTGATTCCAATGCAAAAGCTTGAAGAAATCATTACCCGCCCAGTAATGGTTTTACCAGCAGACGACCCTGACACGTGGAGTGTTCAAATATTTCGGTCTATTGATGGTGGTGCTGTACATGGTTTTCCAGATACACCCGAAGTTGCATACAAAGTGAACCTTGTAACTGGAAAGAATAATGTTATAGATAGGAGTATTCAAGATGCTTATATTAATGCTATTCGCCGAGCAAAAAAGTTTATATACATTGAGAATCAATATTTCCTTGGAAGTTCTTATGGTTGGAAAGCAGCTGGTATAAGGGTAGAAGAAATCAATGCTTTGCATACGATTCCTAAGGAGATATCACTGAAGATTGTAAGCAAGATTGAAGCCGGAGAGAGATTTACAGCATATGTTGTGATTCCAATGTGGCCAGAAGGTATTCCAGAGAGTGCTTCAGTTCAAGCTATATTAGATTGGCAAAGGAGAACATTAGACATGATGTACACAGATATAGCTCAAGCCCTTCGGAAGAAGGGTCTTGATGCAAATCCTAGAGATTACCTGGCATTCTTCTGCCTTGGCAATCGAGAGAAGAAGAGAACTGGAGAATATATACCACCAGAGAAACCAGAGCCCAATTCGGATTATGCTCGGGCTCAAGAGCACCGACGTTTTATGATCTATGTTCACTCCAAAATGATGATAGGTAAGACTTAAGAGCTTGCCTTCTCTGCATCACAACTCATTGAATTGACCTTCCTACTTGAAACATGAAAGAAAAATCTGGGTTTCATTGCATTACACCTTACCAAGCATTCTTATTTTGACATTTCAATAAAGTTATGTGATTATTTCTCTGTTTCATTTGTTCTCTGAATTTTAGTTGACGATGAGTACATAATTATTGGATCTGCCAACATCAACCAAAGATCAATGGATGGAGGAAGAGATTCCGAGATTGCAATGGGCGCTTTTCAACCTCGTCACTTGGCATCCAGTGAGCCAGCGAGAGGTCAAATCTACGGCTTCAGAGTGGCTCTATGGTACGAGCATCTTGGTCTGTTTGACAAAGTCTTCCATAACCCAGAGAGTGAAGACTGCATCCAATTCGTAAACAAGCTCGCTCAAGAGAACTGGCAATTTTACTCGGACGATACCTACGATGGCGATCTTCCTGGCCATTTGCTTTCCTATCCCATCCAAGTAGGCCCCAACGGGTCGGTTTCGGCGCTGCCAAAGTTTGAATTTTTCCCTGACACGAAGGCTCGTGTTCTTGGCCAACTATCCGAGTATCTACCCCCAATCCTCACCACTTGACGACATGTCATGATTTAATCATCTCGTCGTACCTAGGATTGATTGGTCAAAAGATGTAAATATGTTGTGTCGGTAAAGATTTGATCTTTAGATGACTTGATTGATGTTAAATTGTTTCATTATTCTCAGAACAAAAAGGGAAAGTAAGAAATTGGAAAAATACATACATACAGAAGAGAAATGGGTCATTATAAGAAAAAATAATAACTTTTATAAACTTCAAATATTGGAATATATTCTCAACTTTGACCTGCGTTTTACTCCATTGCCCTTTTTTTATTTTTTGTTTTTTTTGTTTTTTTGCTTTTCCCTCTTACCATTGCTGAAGAACATACCAGATTAGAAAATGGACAATGAATTGACTCTGTTTTCCACTTGGTAAGGAGCCATCGTTATTAAATGGGTTATTTATTTCGACCCTTCTAAAATAATCTTCGACTGTGGACATTATTCGAAGGCTTCTCCCTTTCACGGAAAACACAATCAAGAGAGGTTTGGGGAGTTTACATGATTTTTAACGTCGTAAGCCATAGAGATTGGCTATTGAGTTTTTCAAAGTTGTCTTTCCTTTATTGCTTACTGGTTTTTTTTCGTGCGATTCACTGTGCAGGAACTTTAAGCCTCTCCCCACCAGGATTTAGTGCTCTTCGGACAATTTTGCTTGGAGACGCGTTAATGCATTATCCAGGAATATTTGGCTTGTGCTTTAACAGATTATAACAGATGAGGTGAGTTTCTCGTGTGTTTGCTTATCTCTTCCATTCTTAACGATCATTTAGACAAAAAAATCCTTTTTGGTCAGTGACAAGTTCAAGAGACGACAAGCGATCACTCGGAGTAGCAACTTTGGACAACCATTAATTTTCAATCTTTTCTTCTGTCTTTCTGGGGGTGGTGTTTTTTCTTTTCTTTTCTTTTCTGGCTTTGGATCTTGTAGATCACATTAAAAGGAGGATTTATTGGTCATTTTGTGGTTCTTCCCTTAGCTTGCAGGGTAAACAAATAGAAATGGAAGGATTAGCTTTTCGTGTGTAGTTTAAGAGTATTTTTACTTTGGTTTGGAATCTTTAAATTTTCTTTTTGCTTCTTCATCAAGTAAGGTTGAGAGTTAGTGAACAGGGAACTTCTCCTGGCTTTTTACCCATCATTCCTTTCTTCAAGTTCTGGGAAATTGTTTACGCAGGGGAAACTATGTATTCTAGGTGTTGTCTCCTCAACCGCTTAGAAGGTTGCTCTAGCAAGAATCCATGTTGTTCTTTCTTACAGTTTTCTGGAGAATATATGCGTGCTCTTATTCTTTTGATGGTGGATAAAATCAAGCTTCTTTTCCATGTAAGGATTCTAGTTTAAGGCTTCAATAAGATATGAAGCAGATAGAGATATTTTATGAATAGTTAAGTTGGTCTTCAAGGGAATTCATTCCTTCTGAAATTGATACCAAGTAGCCTTTGTTTTTCTAAATATTCTATCTCCACATATATATATTTTCTTTGGGAGTTGGATTCTTCTTCTTCTTCTTTAATTACACTTGTTTGTTTGGAAGATTGGGTGACCAGCTTGATAAAAGGATCAGGGAGATTAGAAAAGGCTCACCAATTGGCTAACAACAAAAAGAAAAATTTATGAAATTCTTTTGAGAGGAAAGAGCAAATCCAGGCAACTAATACATTAGATGAGTGCCGTTCCACATTTTACAGTTTCCTTAAGGATATTTCATTCAATCAATGAAATCGTTTCTTATCCAAAAGAAGAAACATTTTACTTGTTCATTTTCAAATCTGCCAGTCCCAGCATACCCCTAGATGGAGCTACAACTAACAAACTGACTGATTAGTTTTTTTTTTTAAATATAATTATATTGTCTTTGGTTCTCTCTTTTTAACACTTGAGCTTATGGACACTACTCATTTTATGCATTCTTTGTTCGACTTTTTTCTTTCCAAAAACTATTTTTTCAACTTATCAAAATTTGGTTAGGATTTACAAAATACTTTTTGGAGTGAACTAAAAATACAAAAAATAAATTAGTAAATATGCTTGACTTTACAAAAAAAAAGGAAAAAAAGAGAGAGAGGAAGTTATAAGTGGGGCTTAGCATTTGAAAGTCAATTTCTGCCCACAATTGTAGCTGTGGATCTCGAAGTAATATGCTTTAGAATTCATGCAAACTAAAGTAATTAGTGTATTGAGGCTGCAGTTTTAGTGGTTCCAGAATTTCTTTCAAGTATTTGATTAAATATATTAAAAGAAGCTTTAGCTAAGAAGTTCTTAAAGATATTGGAATTCTTTACTTTGTGATTTAAACATGGTGTGTAACAGAAAAGAAGGCGCGATGGATGCTGCACTGCATCTGCACTAGGTAATGCAATGGATGGGCCGTCTAAAGGTCTGAGAGTTAAAGACAAAGAAGCAAAGAAACACTGCTTACCAGAAAATTTCCCAAGCTCTAGCACATGTGAAATGGACAACAGTACAGTTTGGTCCCAGAGAAGCATGGCATCAGGCCAATCACATGATTCTCACAGCAATATTGGGAGCAGTACAGACTTTGTAAATTCTGGTGAGTGCAAAGCCCCTCTGATGTTTTCCTCTGATCTGTTTATGGGAAAAACTTCATTTTTGCTTGTTCCATTGGATTTTCTTTCAATCTTTTCTGTTTGGAATTTGGTTTGTGACTGGGTGATAGAGTTAATTTTACTTGGGTTGGTGTTTGATGGGCAATCTTCTAATCTTGGCTCCTTTTGCGGCGATTCTAACGTAACTTTTTCCTTTCGGTTATTTTGTTGTTTGTCATTCCTCCTAGTGCTATGATCATATTGGTATTACTAGTGGTGATTTAACATGATATTAGAGCAAAGTTTCAGGTTCAAAACCCTCTAATATTATTTCATTCTCCATTAATATTGATTTCTACTTGTCAAGTATTTTATAAGTTTATTGAGCCCACAAGTGAAGAGTGTTAAAGTATATTGATTACTAAGTTTATCATAATCTATATCATGGTTCTGAATAATGTTATGCCTCGACTGCTCTTTTCCGTTTTTTGTGTGTGGATGAGGGGATTTATCATCTGTTCCGATCTTAGTTTTCTGAGTTTAAGCTAATCTGAATAATCATGAATGGTTTCAGGACTACTTCTTTGGAATGAGACCAGGAAGCAATGGGTTGGAAATAAAATGTCCGGGAGCCAAAAGCAAGTTCAGGAACCTAAAATAAGGTGAACAAATAACGTTTAGCATAATACGAACTGATTCATATTTTAATGGAATTGAAATGCAAACAAACAGTCCTCTTAAACCATACAAATCCCTTAGCTACATTTGATGGCCTTGAAATCAAATCGTTTGAAGTAAAACTTCATTATTGGATCTTGCTCATGAGACATCTACAATAAAAAACTTTTTAGATTTTTCTTCCCACGCCTAGCTCTCATTGTGACTTGCACCATTCTATCACAGATACACTACTAATTCGCATGCCTTGAATTTTTAATATTTTGCAGCTGGAATGCTACTTACGAGAACTTACTAACAACGAACAAGCCGTTCCCTGAGGCCATACCTCTTACTGTAAGTAGTTGTCAGCAGCCTTTACTTGTTATCTAATATATTTTCTTGTGCAGTTCAACAATGGTTGTTCATTTTGCATATGATATGGCAGGAGATGATAGAGTTTCTTGTTGATGTCTGGGAGCAGGAGGGTCTATATGACTGAGCCTACAATTCAAGGGAGTCTTCATATTGTTTAAATTTGTGCAGCTTGAATTTTTTTCGCTGCAATCGTTCGATGCTTATAGTATACATATTACTGTTTATGTTGAATTCAAGCTACCCATTTGGGATCTTTTTCAAGAATGGAATCATTTTGAAAACAGTCTTTTACGTTGAAGTTCTGCTAGATTTGATCTGTCTGGGGCTGGCATCTACTTGGCTTTGGCATAATGAACACAGTTTGGGCTCTAAAATTCTTAAGCCCGTGAAGATAAGTATTGGGCCCAATCATAAAAAAGATTTCAAGGGTATAAAGTGTATAAATACCATTTGTGATGGACTTTTCCTTTTCTTTTTCTTTTTAAGTATATGCTCTGCTTAGTAATTTGATGGATGTGCCATTGTTAAGTCATATATTCTTGATCCAAGATGTTAGAAGTTGGAACTTTCACTTTCATTGTTCTAGTTGGATTAAAAACAATATATCTATATACCTATAAATTTCACATTTTTTAATTTTTACATGGATTTTTTTAGATAATGTATTGGTGTTGCAGATATTACATATAGAAACAATTTTTTTTTTATTCATGTTACTAAGTATGTATTTCACCCTGAAATTTGAATAGTTAGAAGAGAATAAAGGAAGATGCTTAATTACAAATTGTTTGACGATTGATTCAACATAGTATTTTTGGGTAATGCTCAATCAATCATTTGAATTCAAACTACTCTAAAGTTAAATTATTTTAATTAACACTTTTGTTTTTCTCATAATTCTCAATATTACTTACAGACATGAAATTTTTGGAATGAAAAACAAAGTTTTAACCATGCAAAAATGGCCAAACACAACATGGAACCATCTAAATTGTGTAATAAGAACAACAATAAACAAAGATCAGAAAAATGAGAATATTAAAAAGTTGATAGAAAGGAAGAATGATAAAGGAAACAAAACGCATAAAGATGATTGGATGGGAGAAATTTTGAGGTTTTATTTATGAGATCAGGTAGTGAATAGGAAACAAGTATAGCCATTGAAATGAGTAAAAGTGGGTGTGTGAAGAGACAGTGCAATAAAATGATTTTAGGGTTTGACAGCAAATATGTGTTTGGTTTTTGGTGAGAAAAAGGAAGTGGGTGTGGGTCTTATAATTTTTTAGGATATGATATGAAGATTTAGATGAGATAAGGGGTATCCCCTCGTTTACCACCTTCAAACCCAACCTCCCCACCCCCACCTTCTTCTTTCAATTCAACACTCATTTCCCATTATTACCCTTTTCTTTAATTTCTTTATTTTTTCTATCTTTATTAAAAAAAACTTTTCATGTTATAGATTGTTTTTATTTTTTAAGAAGGATAATAACTCAACCAAATCAGAGTTAACATTACAATCATCCTCTCATATAGCAGATGAAAACCACAGAGGCACATCAAAAGTAAAAATTTCATCATCTTTTGAGGACGAAGACAAGGCCATGGCCACCCAAAACAGAAACCAAAAGACTCTCAAACAACAACCGTATGAGCTAGACAAGGAGGACAACATTCGTCGAATGCAAGCATTAGTCAAATGACTGCATATGAGCTAAAGCAGCCAAAGACGCGACTTCATCCACCAAACCTCCAAAGCTCGAACAAATTAGAATTCTAATTACCATGACAAGCAAAGATGACCTCACTACAAATTAGGCTCCACAATCACAAGAAAACGGTTATTTATGTCATTTGTCCTACACTTGGGGATTTAATGGACTATGTCTAAACATTGACCATTAGATTGTACAAAACATCGATTAGGACAAAATGAATGACTTTTTATAAAGTTTTTCAAGATTTTTATCTAATATATCCCTAAATTCAAGACATTGGTATTTTTATCAACATCGATATTTCAAAGTTTAATAATATAATGGGTCACGGAATCTTTAAAAATAAAATTATATGAAAAATATATATTGATAGTGTTTGTGAAAATAAATAGACATCACTTGTGTGACCCATTTTCTTTATAGTATATAGACATCTATGATTTTACCAATGATAGACCCACCTCATATCAATTCCTAATAGTATTGTGATTTGTGATAGACTAATTTTAAATTTACTAGGAATAGCATTATTGGTGGAATACTATTTTCATAATATATAATTTGATAGACTTAGTAAATTAGTAATGTATGTAAAAATGTTAATAAAAAGAAATAAATAGTCTGCATACCTTTTTAACATATATCAATTATATACAGTGATAAAAATAATAAGAGTAATAAGAGTTTAGGGTTTAGGGTTTAAAAATTTTAAAAAATAATGTCAAAATTTAATTATATATCGATGCAAACAATAATAAAACAATGGCTAAACACAAATCTAAAATACAAAAAGAAAATTACAATTTTTACAAAGTAAATTTGACATCTATTTTCGGGCGTTTTCTTCAATTATGTAACTTATTCTAAATAATTTTTTTTCTCACCTTCTTAGATTTTTTCCTACACGTGTGAAAGGCTAAAAGACGAAGTTTCGTAGGTGAGACGAGATTCATTTGTATGCATTGTTTATATAAACAATAAAAGTATAAAATATGATGGTATATGATAGAAATATCCAATTGAAATGTCCAAGGTGGATTTGTTTGTCCACTATTATTTTAATTAAACCCCTTTCACCACCAAATAAAGCATTCTTTTCTTATTGTTTAATTTGGTAAATTAAATTATATTTCATATAAGGTTGCGTTGGCCATCAATTGGTCGTACGGCACCAACTTGCAATTTAATTAACGCAATTAATTAGCGTTAATCAATGTATCTAATCTATTATTTTCAAATGGTCAATTGAAAGAGAAAAGCATACATTGCATTATCCCCAATTCCCTCCTTTTCCTTAACCTTTTTAATTAAATTCACTAATAAGTTAATAACCTCACAAAGTATTAATGGATTTTTATGTTTTGAAACTGAAATTAAACCATGTTTACACCATGAACCCAAAACCTTAGCTTGAGGGCTACACTTTCTAATTTTAAATTGATTATATGGGATTGATATGATACCAATTGATTTAACTTTATTAAAATGATTATCAACATCATGATCATCGTAAAATAGAACCACAAAGATAGGTTCAAGTTGTCATTTCTTTTGTAAATACTTTTCTATTATGAAAGGTTAAATTATTGTTCAATTTAATTAGTCTATATAATAATTTCTAAACCTTTCTACATCTTCAACTACTCCAATTTTATTTCAATATATTTTGTCTATTCATCTTCATTTAATGGGGTTAGATGTAGAATTCTTTTTGTTTCAAGTTTTTTCCCTTCTAACTTTCTACAAATTGATTTTTAATTTAGTTTATTTTTAATGGAAAATGAATTCTTTTCTTTCCTTTTGTTTTGTCACTTTAAAAATATTCAATAGTATCTTTAATTTTTAAATATTTTAATTTAAAAATATCTTTTTGCTAGTATAGCAATAATGTATTTTGACGAATTGATGCAACAACTAACGAGTAAAAAACTATAACATCTTCGAAAATGAAATAAATAGTGAAAACAAGCTTTATCTTTTACGTAGTTGGAACAATATTACGAATTATAATCGTCACACTTCAATTATCATTTGAAATTATTTTTCAATACAATTTTATAGTTTAAGAATATAATATTGTATAAACTTTAAAGTTCGAGTTTTAAAGTTTAAAAACAAGATGTTAGGTTGTTTGGTTCAAATTGAACAGTGATTCATAATAATGTATTGAACATGAATAATAATTAATGAAAGTGGGTGTTGATTGAATGCTTTAAATGGGAAATGGAAAGAAAGAAAGAAAGAAAGAAAAGGAAGAAAAATTTAGAATGAAAAGGAGTTTGAATTGAATGATAAAAGAGAATTCCAAAATAGCAAAGACCTTTAAATTTAGACCAATGAAGTTAGGAAAAGAATCAATTGGTGGGTCAGTCAAATGGTTCAATGTGGGATTGGGTTTTCCTTATTCCTTACATTTTCTACTTATAAATTGTACGTTTTTTTTAATGTTTAATTTGCTCACAACTTCCAATTTTCTCTCCCCTTATTGTTTCAAATTTTGTACTCATCAAAGTCCAAGTCAATTGTTTTGCCTCTTCTTATTACTATTTTAAACTTAATTCCTATCTACTATACTATTAATTACTCTAATTTTGTTAATACGTGCATTACTTTAAATTATCAACTTTCATAAACGTGTCTAAATGAAACATAATGAAATGTTTAAACTATACCTTTTATATATGTTCACGTTCTAAATTGATGTACTTGTAAAAGTTTATAATCTAAATTGATACAATTAGTAACTTAAGGTTTAATTTAATACAATCTCCAACTTAGGGTCTAAAATTCAAGAGTGTAAATTAAAAATTTTAGATTTTATATTATTACAAATCATATTCAACGTAATGATTCACTTTTAAAATTGTTAACGTAAAACTAAAAGTTTTAAGATGTATCATGTACTTTTTAAAGCTTAGATTACCCATGTTATACAAATTTAAAAGTTTTTACACTATTTAAAAATTTTGACTAAGATTTCATATATATATATATATAAATTGAAAATCTATAAAAGTATGAGGTTTTGTTTTGTATTGTTTTGCATTTTCTTCTTTGTTTTTGGTACATTATCTTCTTAATTGACAATGAATGATAGAATTTATAAGAGGGTTGATTGGTCAAAAGTTCATATTGATAAGTAGAAGACTTGTGCTCATCTATGGCTTCAATAGAAAGTAGTTGATTTTGAACCAATATGCTAAGTCTTATAATATATAAAGTTTTGATAAAATTATATGTATATATCTATAAAGAGTTTAAATATCTACCAAATAACAAAATTTTGACAATAACTTTCATCATTTATGGTGGAGGTTTTTCATTTATAATAGTTGACCTTATTGATTGGTTAATTGGTTGGCCTTTTCAATTCAAAATAATTTGAGACTTAATTTTAAAATGAACATATAGGAATTTCCCCAATTGCTGAAGCATTATTATTCAACTTGGTCACTTTTTTTCTTCATAATTAATAATAATAACAATAATAAAATGCACCAAGTGGTGGAATTTGTACCCAAATTATTCTGTTGTTTGTGACAAGTTGTATGTGTGGTTGTCATTACTTTTTATGAAGTGAAATTAATCATAAAATCTACAAATTAGTACTGAAATTTCACATTTCACATATTAATTTCTCATAGATCTATTATTCTTTTTAATTAGAAAAAATTATAATCTCCATTCAAATTCCTCTAAAAATATGCTGATTTATATAGTAGTACGTATTTAGTTGAGTTAGGGTTATTTTTTACAAACTTTTAAAATAAATTTAAATATTGTTTTTTCAAATTGAATTTTTTAGATTTTTTAATGGGGAAGAAATCTGTTAGTAAGAAAAGTTTTTAAAGACAAATGTAGAAAATTGTTGTAAATAAACACACATTTTTAATGGGTTTTTAATTTTAAAATGCTTTTGAGTTGAGTCAAAGATGTGTGTTTAATGAACAAAAGTGGTTTCGTTTTTCTTCCAATTCACAGATATGTAATTATTATTGACCAAAAAGTTACTTTCAACATTAATAACAATTGTAAATGCAAAGATAATTTGACAGACTCCACAATAATTTAATTATAATGACAAAATATAATTGATTTGAGTTTTAAAAATGGTGTATCTCTACGTAATGGGTGTGTAAGGATAGGAAAAGGCAGTGTCCAAACAAGGAGTGATAGAGTGAAGAAGAAGGGTAGGATAGGATAAATGAGGATCCAAACAAGGAGGATGAAAAGAAAAGGGAAGAAATAGAAGAAAAGAAAAAGGAGGAGTTTATGTATGTGTGTGTGGTTAAATTGAAATTGATTAGGTGGATGAATATAAGCAAAGGGAAGGCCCACACCCACCATTTTTGCTCAAATACATTGCATGTGGGTTTTGTTAGCGTGTATAGTCATGCACCCAAACACACACACACACACACACACACACACTTAACTCTTCGATATCAATCAATTCAATAAACCTCTCTTTTATTCATTCTCTGCCTTTCATTTTTTTTCCCCTTACCCTTCTTCTTCTTTCTTCTCCTCCTTCTTCCTTTTCTTTTTTTCCCTATCTGATAGGGTTTCCATGTCATTTTGCCTTCCGTCCCCCTCATGCTTCAGCTCTTCCCACTTGAAAACTTGGTGATTGCTGTCTTCACCTTTACTGCTTCTCTCTTTTTTGCTCTCTTTCGAGGGTTTTTTACTGCCTTTTTGACCTCTGTCCTTTTTTTGGGTTTCGTCAACCGCTACCCATGGCTAAGATCTTTGGTTTTACTCGTAAGATTTCCTTTTAACTCTGATTCCTTTTTTTTTTTTTTTTTTTTTTTGTGAATTTTTTTTTTTGGGTTCTTTGATTTTTGTGGGTTTAAATGATTGGTTGAAGATAGGGTGTAGATTTGTAATTTATACTTGGTGTTTTAGTTGTCTTGACTTTTTTTGGATTATTTGTGGGTTTTTTTTTGTTGGGTAGACTATGATCTTTAACTATTGTGTTTTATCTGATCGTTCCTATGGGTTCTTTTGATTTTTTGTAGTTTGGATCTTAATTTTGGAGGTCTGTGGTGATATGATTTAACTATTACTTTTTAAAAAAAAAATATTTGGGTTATGAAATTATGTGTTGCTATGTTGCACGGTGTAGATCTTGGAGCTGTACGGTTTTAGATAAATTATCTTAAGACTTGAAGAGTTTAATTTGGTGAATTTTAATGTTTATGGCAAAGACTTGTGGTTGTGTGGTATTTGTTCTGGTTCTTTTTGGGATTTCCTAGCAGGGTTAATTCGAGGACGTTAGCTGTGGCTTTGATGATAATCTTATTTTAGATTTCTGGGTACGGATGAATTTGGTAGTGTTATATTCTGATATGTTGCTCAGACAGAAACTATGTGGTTTTATTAAGTAGAAAAATTATGATCTGGTTTGTGTTTTAATAGATTTTCCTTGCGGATGTAACGGTACTCGCATATTTTCATTGAAGTATGAATTTTGTGCTCTGTGGTGTGATTTATTGGGAATACAGTCTCTCTAGGTGTGAACTTGGTAGGATGTATCAGCTAATTTATTGTTCTCTTGATCTTGCAGTCACAGAAAGTGAGGATTTTTTTCCTGGGGCACCAATCTATCCAAACCCCAAGGATACAAGTCTCTTTTTATCCCTTGGTCGCCATGTGGATGTTTATCCTCTCCGTAAGAGGTCCAGAGTCAGCGCTCCATTTGTCCCTAGTGGAGAAATACTCAAAAAGAAGGAGGCATCTATTGAAGTTCTTCCAGATGAGTGTCTCTTTGAGATCTTCAAACGCTTACCTGATAGAGAGACAAGGAGCCTCTGTGCTTGCGTTTCTAAACGCTGGCTCATGCTTTTAAGCAGCATTAGTGGAAACGAATTTTATGGTGCTTCAGAAAATTTGAAGCCTAAAAATGTTGTGACTGAAAATCTAGAAGACAGCCAAACTACGAACGAGGGATGTCTTTCACGAAACTTGGAAGGGAAGAAGGCCACGGATGTAAGACTAGCTGCCATAGCAGTAGGAACTGCTAGTTGTGGTGGCTTGGGCAAGCTGTCAATTCGCGGAGGCAATCATGGCTCTGAGGTTACAAACCTTGGCCTCAAGGCTGTTGCCCATGGATGTCCTGGCCTTAAAGCTATTTCTTTGTGGAATCTGTCTTCAATCGGAGATGAAGGTCTGATTGAGATTGCCAAGGGATGTCAACTTCTAGAGAAGCTTGATTTAAGTCAATGTCCTGGAATTTCAAACAAAGCTTTGCTGGAACTTGCCAAAAACTGCCCTAATCTGACTGATATAACAGTTGAGGCTTGTGCAAACATTGGCAATGAAAGCGTTCAAGCTATTGGGCAATATTGTTCAAATTTGAAGTCTATTTCAATCAGAGACTGCCCCCTTATTGGGGATCAAGGAATATCAAGCTTGTTCTCTTCCACCTCTTACACCTTAAACAAGGCAAAGCTCCAGGGTCTAAATGTCACCGATGTGTCACTTGCTGTCATCGGACATTACGGAAGAGCAATCACAGATCTTACGCTTACTGGCCTGACAAATGTCTCTGAGAGGGGATTTTGGGCCATGGGTAATGGTCATGGTTTGCAAAAGTTGAGATCATTTACACTTAGTTCTTGCCATGGTGTGACTGACGTTGGGCTACAATCGATTGGGAAGGGATGCCCAAACTTGAAAAAGTTTTGCTTGCGGAAATGTTCATTTTTGTCCGACAATGGAATAGTCTCTTTTGTTCAGGCTGCTACCTCCATCGAGAACTTACAATTGGAAGAGTGCCACAGGATAACCCAATTGGGTTTATTTGGTACCATCTTAAACTGTGGTGCAAAGTTAAAGGCTCTTTTTCTAGTAAACTGCTTAGGGATCAAGAATTTGAGCCTGAACTTGCCTTCTCTGTCCTCATGCAAGTCTCTCCAGTCACTATCCATCCGCAATTGCCCTGGGTTCGGTAATGCAAGCTTAACTCTTTTGAGCAAGCTGTGCCCCCAGCTTCAGCATGTGGAGTTCTCTGGGCTCAATGGTATTACAGATTCTGGGCTATTGCCATTGTTCATGAATTGTAAAGCAGGATTGGTGAAGGTCAATCTAAGTGGCTGTGTGAATCTAACCGACAAAGTGATTTCATCCTTGACCAAGCTTCATGGTTGGACTCTTGAATTGCTCAATCTTGATGGTTGTTTGAAGGTCACCGATTCAAGCTTGGTGGCAATTGCAGAGAACTGCCCATTGCTCAATGACCTTGACGTCTCCAAGTGTTGTATCACTGATTTTGGAGTTGCAGCCCTTGCTCAAGCCAAGCAGTTCAACCTGCAACTCCTTTCCGTGTACGGGTGCTCTGCCTTAACTGATCAGAGCTTGCTTGCTCTTGTAAAATTAGGCGACTCCCTCTTGGGCTTGAATCTTCAGCACTGCAACTCAATCAGCACGAGAAGTATTGAGCTGCTATTGGCTCAACTCCATCGGTGTGACATCCTCTACTGAGCTTGTCAGCAGAAAAGGCGATAACAAAAGGAGGAATCCATCTGTAAGAAGGTAGCATAAAAATCTTATCAGGGAAATATCATTAGACTGTAGTTTTTGGGTCCATGGGTATGGGTCTTTGTCATCTAATAACCTTAGGTCCATTTTCCAGGGAATATGGTCATTCTTTCCTTTTTTCACAGATCTCCCTTGAATGGGTTCTGTTTTTAGTGTTTTGGCTCTCACATGAGATGTCTCTCACTTTGATTGATGACCATCGTTCCCTGAGCTTACCAGTTTCTGGATCAAAGGTTATTAGGTCCTGTGTTATTTGGGTAATCAGTGTCCTGGTTTTTTGTCCCACTCGTCACCGTGTAGGATTATCTCAGGTTCTATTACCCAATCCACGTTTCGGTTTCGGTTTCTTGTGCTTGTTTCTGTTATGTTTGGGTTTGTGTTTGTATTTTCCTCAAAGGGAGTAGAGTTTATGATCGCCTAGACAAATCATCTTCTTGGTTACGCTTGGCTGTTCCAATATTTGGTGCCTTTCCATTCACGGGGCCTCGGTCGTGGCAGCAGGTTATACAAGTCTGCCACCACAATCTTCTTGTTCGCAAGGGATTGTTTTTTTAAGTTTATACCAGGCCTTTGTTTTTCAGGAACCAATTTTTTTAAGGAACATCCCCATTTGCAACTGAGTTGTATGTCATGACTCGACAGATCGGCCCTATGCCCTTTGTGATGTAACTTGTAAGTTTCGTATCCAATATTATTAATCAATAAGAACATGCTTTATATTTTATTTGTTAAGATCTTTGCAATGGAATTGTTTTTATGGCTTTCGCCTAACTAAATATAGGCTAAGTTACACGAAGGTCTTAAATTCGTCAATGAATCAAGTTCAAATGTAGTTTTTTTTTTATTTTAGTTTAAAGTAAGAAATTTATAGTGGCATCCTCATTGATTTGGTTTCAAATTTGACTTTAGCTATTTATTTTTTTTTTCACCTCTTCAATTTTTATTGTCATCGTCCATATAGTTTTTTACCCATTATTTTTTCCTTTTCTCGTTTCTAATACTCGAGTTTGGTACAATTGTGTGTACGTTTTTACCATTTTTGGTGAATGAGTTTCAATTTACCACAATCGTTGGTTGATAAATGTCAGTAACCACATTTAGCTAAATGGATTGGTACCTAAATAATGACAAAATTTGAACGTAAAAATGAGAATTAAATGTAGGTAAAAATTATACTCTCAAAAATCTTATAAACTTCTCCATTTATTTAAGAAAATACTCTATGTAAAGTACCTTTTATTACAGTTTTAAAAATATTCTTAGAACTATTTTTATAGTATAAATATGATAACATGTTTGATACGATTTAGACTTAAAATATTACTTTAGGAGTATTTGGAATTTTAAGTTTAATAAGTAAAGTAAACTATTACAACTTAATCTATGTCAAGGATAACCTATAATGACTAAAATATTTTGTATATAACTCAAATTAAAAATAGTGTGTATTTCAAACATGGACAATAAGAACAATTTAGCATCAGAAATACACTTCATCCACCAAAGTAGAATTATCTTTATGGAGAATAGTGGGTAGAGCAGGTTCGCTGTGAGTCAAATCCAAGTGAACAGAATAGGGTCTTAAAATCAAGATTGGCTGCTTGTAGAAGACGGTCATTTCTCATCTCAATGAGGCATTCAGTTCACGTTATATTCCCAACCACCGTCTAGCTACACGCAAGCCACTATTTTATCCACTACTTCTATTTCCACTTGATCCAATTAAAACTACAGCAGCTGATAGATAGAAAGATTAACATAGGGCACTCATTCACAACTGGATTGTAAAGTTTTTATCTGTGGGATCTCCCAGCCCCATACCATAAACGTTTTAGGTTTTGACAAGGAAACATTGATATGCATATGCATGAAATATAAAAACCTTCTTTCCTTGCTGTATGCAGAATTTGGAACGTCAATGAATTGCGAGTTGTTATGTTCTTGTCTTCCTGATAAAATACAAGAGCTTCCCAAATTTAGGCCAACAAAAGATAAAGCTTTAGAGAGCGAGTTAATTGGATGGTGATGAAAGCACAATGCATTTGAAGCTTCATCTTCATCGCAACTTTTGCTTTGTCTCGCAGTCATTTAACCTACCAACAAACGGATTGTAGTAAGCAATGCTTTTGGGGAGAGTGTAGTAATGTGTCAAAGCCATCTACAACCCAATATGTAGCAGTTAAAGCTTGCCTTTAGGGTGTATATTTGTAGTGGTAGGACAGTTGTTTGCTAGCTTCTCCACTTTGCACCAGAATTTACTAGCTTGATATAAGCATTATGGAAATCTTCGAAGAACACATTCTGATCCTTGGCATACTCTTTGATCCATCTAGGAGTTCAAAGTAATTCACTTTATGTAAGCAGATAAAAGAGGGGTAATCAGCTCATTTTCTGTTTATCAGGTAAATCTTGCTGGTTTTCTGGTTGTAAAATTGATCTTTTATGAACATTTCTACTTTAGTTCAACAAATTGAACTTGTTGAAATTCTACTCAAGAGACCAGAAATGGCATCAGTTCACAGTGGTGCAGAAAAGTTATGATGAAAATAGTATAGATTTGAATGAAAGAGAAGAACCTCAAGCATTCATCATCGTCAGCAAGAGCACGATCAGAAGGTAGCCCTATCATACTTGACATACCACCTAAAATTAAAAAATAAAATAAGGCCCGAGTGAAAATATGTATAAACCAATTCAAAGCAATGACTTGTATTATTGATCAATGGCAAAAGCCACAAAAGTAACGACTCAGTTTCGAGTAATCACAAGAACTTCATAGCTCACTTCAACCAGAAAAACAAAAACTAGCATTCATTTTTCTTTACCCACTGATTCACGGAACACTAATAATGTGGATTTGAGCAAGAATTGAGGGAGTGCCTCGGGCAGCCAATGATTTGCAATTGAGGCTCAATTCAAACAAAATGAGACGTGTGAAAGTATCATTCTGAGATTGATTACCGTTAGATGACCATGGCTTCTCCAAAAGTATTTTGAAATATGCATTATCAAAAACAACAGGGCTTCCAAAGCCTTTTCCACCAATAGTATGGGCTCCAGATAGTGCAACTAGTTCTCGTGTCCTGCAAA
Source organism: Cucumis hystrix (assembly GCA_025688845.1). Lineage (NCBI taxonomy): Eukaryota > Viridiplantae > Streptophyta > Magnoliopsida > Cucurbitales > Cucurbitaceae > Cucumis > Cucumis hystrix. The sequence goes on along the minus strand of CM046885.1, from coordinate 14,499,075 downwards.
GAGAAAAGAGTATCCATGAATGTCCTTGTGCAGAAGACACCTTGGAGGTGTAAATTCGTTCTATTATGAATTATCTGGCATTCATTTGGAGTTCTACTCTCCAATTTCATTTACCAATGAAATTGTTTCTTTGTAAAAAAAAATATGTGAAAGAAGGAAGGATAGGACAGATGATGGGCAGATTTCTAGAGTGATGAGTATTTTAACTTCTCTACTACTGTCCATGCGAATATACTTCACAGTGGGAGGGTTGAGTTGGTTTTCATAAAAAACAACATTGTTCAACACACATTTGCAAGGACTATGTTGTGCAATCAAATGCAGAACTAGGATTTCCCATTACTAAAGTTTTAATAATTGACTTTTGAGTCATTTTCTGTCTAATGAAAGGAAATGAATCCAGATTACATCTTAGAGATTCGGCCACATTAGTATTTAAATATATGAAGGAGAGCAATGCAGTCACTTAGGATGTATGGGCCAAGAAGAAAAGAAATTAAAATAAATACCAAATATATAAACAGTGCAGTGACTACGGCTCCTTCAAATGGAAGAGTCAAAATGAGATAGATGCACTCACGAAAATCCTTTTCTGCTGAAGATTTGCTTCAATCCAACAGCATCCAGAGATTCCTCAGGAAGTTTACCTTCTGGATCCGGCTTCCTAATTGGAAAGGAAAGAAACAATTGGAAAAAGAAAAACAGCTAAAATTAATATGGCAAACCTCCTATCATATGACGGACAGAGGAATTGATGAGAAAGATAAAGAGTTCGGTAGTGAGTTCAGTAGTGGGAACACAGGAAATTCATTAGCTAAAATGGTCTACTATCATGAGGACTAAAACTCGGTTAGAGAGCTAGTCAGCAGACGCATAGGTAGAAATGATGTATGGGAGCAAAAGAGAGTGTACACAGTGAAGAGGGATCTATCTATTGTGATGAATGTGAGAGAGAGGATATCTCAGAATTCGGAACTTTCTCTTGTGCACAAAGCCCATGGGAAAAGTTAAAATGGTGAGAATGTAACTATCATAGTCCAGAGACACAAATGATTCTAGTACATAAAGCTCATGGAAAAACGAGCAAAAAGAACGTTAACGGGCTGCAACTCAAGGAAAATATGGCTCATCATATAACAAGGAAAACAGCCAGCTTCAGCTTACTCCGAGTCTAATCTACCCAAATCAACAGCAATACTTGGACCCCCACATATTGAAACTGCTTCAGCACCAGCCACTACTATCACGTCTGCCCACGATACTATTCAAAAGAAACCAATTTGCTAAGAAGTTAGCCTGGTTACTGGTCAATACCTCTTATTATGGAAACTTCATCTCCTTTCAGATAGAAATGGAGAAATAGAGAGTAAACTTACCAGGTCTAATTAAGTCCAGTGTACTCTTTGCTTCCTGAAGAATCTAAGAAACAAACAAAACCAATGATGAGCTTGCTGGTAGACAGATTCCTAAAACAAAAAGGGCATAAGAAGAAAGAACCACCTTAACTGATTTCTTGAGACCTTTGTTTTCAGGTCTATCAAGTTCATGAATTATAGATCCGTTCATACCACCTGCAAACAAGGCTCGCTAAAATGACAATCGTACTGAAAACTATACAAGAACAAACATGTCTGAAAGCCTACATGGAAGTGGATATCATGGCCTCCGTGATCGAACAAAACTTCACATTTGGTGCAAATAACAGTTCATACAACATATCCATGTCTGAATTCCAACAATTGAACTCAAAATTTAAAATCTATCTATGAATTCAAATAATTCAGGGCGCCTAAGAAAACCTCATTGCCTCTCCTCTTAAAGTTTAAGGATATTAACCTGAAGTATCATTCGTTTCAAAAGTTCCAGCATCGTGAAATACCAAACGAAGCAGACCAGGAGCCCTTCCTTTGGTTACCACCTTTCTTACTTCTTCTCTTATCCGTTCAACTTCCCTTTTATCCAATCTTCTGCCCATAAAAGAAAACAGACCGAATTCAGTTAATAATCCCTCTACTAGGACATAAGAATTCATGAGTTTTCAATAATGTTCAAGATTCAAGAATACAGAAAGTTTTATATTAAATACTTCAAACTAATCGTAAGCAATATCCTCATCCTCCATCTTACTCTGCCGCCTCAGCTTTAAAACCTTCCACGGATTCATGCAAAATAAGAAGAAAGGGCAGCGCGGCAGAAAAGACAAATTCCCTCTTCTTCAGAAAGCAGAAATCAGTCTGAACTGTAATTCAAACAGTATTCTTAAGGATCAGTTCGCCATTGCAAAATGCATAATACAGATTTTGGTTTCAGAAGCGACAAACCAAATACAGATACACAGGATAGATAATAGCAGTCGAATACAAAGTTCCGAAAATCGAATAGGCAGCACCCATCGGAATTGACCAAGGCTTTGCACAAAGGAAGAGGAAAGCAGTTAATTAATATTTTACCAGAAGCATGGCCAGGGGCGGGGAGAGAACAGTTAACGGTAGTTTTGGGGCGAAAGGAGACCGTCGAAAGAGACGATAAAGGTATGGTGGTGGGAAATTTCGGTATGAACTTGAATCTGAGAAACGAAGAAGAAACGACGGCTACGTTGCACGACGGCGCAGGATTGAAGAAGGTGGAAGTCATTTCCACAAGCGGGTGAAATGAACCGGTCGTTCGTATTGTATATTGTGCATGCAGTTGAAGTTCGACCGGTTCTATCGTTTCACTGGTCCACAAGTACTGGCGGGATTTTATTTTAGTATTTTATTTGGGAGAGAATTTGTTGATGGAATCTCAATTACAAAATATGGATTTCTAATTTTGACCTATTAACAGATTTTTCCTTATGGATTGTGCTTGCCCTTCCTACAAATTTCTCAAAGACACATATAACAAACTTGTTTACTACTTTTTGCTCTTTACTCTCATCTCATTAAAAGTGAGTAAATAACAAAGAGTTGCAAGTCAACAGTGTTCAATCATCAAATAAATAACTTAAGAACGGATGGGGGGTTTGAATTTGCTTCTTGTACCATTTAAACTATAAATGAAGGTTGAACAATATTCATAAAGCTGTTGAGAAATTTGTGTACACAAAAGCCGGTTTACAAAACTGAAGCAATCTGAAAATTTACAATGTCCTAAACTCCTAAAAAATGTGCAAGTTTATACAATTTAATGGCTATCTATCTTGGCCCAGATAACTGGACCGATGAAAGATACGCATCGCTATTGCAATCGGATGGCCCTGATGAAGTCCATTCCTCGCTGCTAGATTTCAAGAACCCTGCAGCAACCAGTCGAGAACCCAACAGCGAGCAAATCGGCGGCACTGGCACAGGACAGACCCCTTCAAGCATTTGCACCACTTTAGCCATCGGCGGCCTTTGTTGCATATCCTCCTGCACGCACCACAGCGCCACCTTAATGGCTATGATGATCCTCTCGTCGTTTTCCTTTATGTTCAACTTAGCGTCGAGGATGGCCTTCATTCTTCCTTCTTCCATCATCTTGAAAGCGTAAGTGGGGAAATGGGATTTCTCTGAGCTCTCTGTCGGGTCGTAGTTCTTTCTTCCACCGATGATCTCTAGTAGAACCATTCCGTAGCTGTATACGTCACTCTTCTCTGAAATGGCGTAGTTTGTGATCCATTCAGGAGCGAGATAGCCTCGGGTTCCTCGGAGTGTGGTGAACACATGGCTTTGCTCTCGGTTCATTAGCTTTGCTAGCCCGAAATCCGAGACTTTGGCTTGAAAATTGTCGTCTAATAGTACGTTTTCGGGCTTTATGTCGCAGTGGACGATTTTAGCATCACAGTCTTCGTGAAGATATGCTAATCCCTTTGCGGTTCCTACCGCTATGTTGAATCTCGTATCCCAATCTAACGACAAATCTGCTTTGTTTTTCTTGAAAATCCACTTGTCCAATGACCCATTAGCCATGAACTCGTAAGCAAGAAGACGATGAGTTCCTTCTGCACAAAATCCCTTTAATCTGACTAAATGGATGTGATGGATGCTACCAATTATGCCCACTTCAGCTCTAAATTCCTTTTTTCCTTGCCCAATTCCCTCTAGTTTCTTCACGGCCAAGCGAGTTCCGTCTGGCAGAAATCCTTTGTAAACTGAACCGAACCCACCTTGTCCGAGTTTCACCGAGAAATTATCCGTCGCAGTTTGAAGATCGTTGTAACTGTAACGAATTGGAGCTCCCGAAAGACCCTCTAAGAAATTCTCTTCTTCTGAACTTTCTTGAAAAGGCTCTGGAGGTTTCTTCTTCTTTCTAAGGAATCGAATTCCGACGTAAATCAGAACACAAATGACAATCATAGTGGAAAAGGCAATACCCAGAATCGCAGGGATTGAGTTCTTTCCACCACTTCCATTTCCTCCATTGTTTTCACCGTTTTCTCCGTTTTTCAACAGTTTTATGTACGAAACGAATTCGGAATTCTTCGAATTTAGAAACCCACCTATCTCATCAAACAAGAAACAACCCCCTGTACTCGCTTGGAAAAACAGAGCAATACAAGAACAGTTACTACTGCAAGAGGATTTGCAATTCTCCAAATCTGTTTTCAAAGAGGGCTGCATGAATTGAAGTGCAAAATAACCAATCTTATCCTGAGACTCCACAAGCTCTACAGGTCCAGCAGATTGGTCACACGGCGAGGTAATCCCAGTTTGGCAATTTGGACGGGAGCCAAGAATTGAAGGACAGAGGCATTTTTTTTCACTGTAACAGATAAAATTGGCCCCACATGGCTCTGGTGTTCCACAAGGATCATCAGGAATTCGAATGGACGAAGCATCTCCAGACCCACCATCTTGAAGCTTGTAAAAGGAGATAAATCCATCGTTACCCAGAACCGCAGTCCATGTAGCGTTTGAATCAGTATTAGTTGAGAAAGAAAATTGCCAGAGTAAAACATCATTTTCGCCATGGAAATTCCACGAGTTTGCTGTTAGAGTTGCAGAGATTACAGACCCACCATCTTTGTTAATCGTTTTGCGATTCTCTCTACTCATTGACCAATACGGTTGTGGAGTTTTGAATCCTGAATACAAAACCATATCCCCAGATTTCAATTCCAGAAAATACGTCAAATTATTGGAATCAGGCTTACTTACAAGTCTCATTCCCTCAACAAAACCTTGATTCGACAAAAGTGTATCAGTCGGATGGCCAAAACTTTCCCAAATCACTGCATTATCACTCCTAAACAAAACCAAATTTCCCGAATCCCTCAACGCAAGAGCAGAAACTCCTTTATTCGCAGTGTTCGTAGACCAAACCACAATGCTCTCATGATATAAAACCACATTACCGTTCTCATCAAACAAAAATTTATCCGAAGTCGTAACCGGCGAGGCCTGATTCGCAGTCCAGACAATACTCCTGCTACTCAAGTGAATAATCGCTAAATAATACTGCGTTACATCCTTTTGATTAGTGAATCCAAACCCAAATTCAGAGTTATTAGATCGAAGAAACACCCCATCGTGATCGACCCAATTCATTTGAGTTCCTTGAAGCCCAGGAGAAATCTGCCCAACGCTCTGAAAACCAGCGGCGCAAGGTCTAAACCGCAGAAGAAGAAGAATAAGAGACACCCATACAATGAGCAGCAAATAACCACGAAACCCTCTCGTTCCCATCACCCTTTTTTCCAGAGAATCACACAAAACAAAAGAAGATAAATAAGAAGAAACCCAGAAAAAGATTCAAAAATAAGAAGCGATCTGAAAGGGTGAAGTTGAAGAAAGAAGGTTTAGAAATGTTAGAAAGTGGGGAACAGGGAAACCAAAAAACTGGTAGCGGCGAACAAACCGCGAGGAATTGGTAAGTAAAATAAAGGAAGGGAAATCCATAAAAACAAATTCCACGTCTGTAATAGAAGGGAAGAACAGAGAGAAAGGGGAGGAGTGGAGAGGTAAGAGATTTGATTAGAATGAATGATGGCGTTGGTAATTTCGTCGGAATGTGGGTAAGAAAAATGGGAATAATAAATGCAAAGTAGGATAGTAGTGGTGGGTGTTCAAAGATGTCAACTAACTCAACCTCATAGTCTGCCATTGCCGAGCTGTAATGGTATTTAAATCTTGGACCCCTCTTTCTCATCTTCTTTATCACAATTTCCATTTTTTTATTCCTTGTGGAGTCAATGCAAGTCTTTATTTCTTTTTCTTTCTTTCTTTCTTTCTTTTTTTTTTCCAATTTTCTAAGAAAAAATCTCCTTATTTTGTTGTGTTCTTTCACCATAGGGGTTCCATTTTCAGTGATAACGTTCTATTTACTTTCCATTCAAAATTCATTCATCACTTTAATGTTCTTGTGTGTCTCTTTGGGGCTAAATAATTATAACATTTGTTCTTTTACTTTTCTAACTTACAAATATTATTTTGACTTCTCATAACTGTTTGAACATATTGAAATTTTTGAAAAATATGTGAAAGTTTCCAGGCATTAAGAAATTTAGAAATTGTGTTGTCACACATTCTTCACATTTGGTATTGGTTTAATTCTTGGTAAATACAAAGGGTCTCACCTAACAATGACAGGATCTTTGTGAAATCTCAGTAACAAAGATATTATTGTTTTCCAAGTTACATCATCCCTAAAATTACTATTAAATTTTTAATCATTATTTAGTCAAACAATTTGAGAGTATATTATTATTATTATTATTTTGTATTTACATGTGAACAATATCATATCAATTTGTTGGGCTTTGAATAAATTGAAAGGTTTAGTTAGTATAGTATTGATGTAGTTTGTAGATCAAAATAACTAGGATGTATCAAATTACAAGCTTTTTTTTCTTGATATACATAGATGGAAAAATAAAATCTCTAACTTTGAGTTGATAATATAAACAATATGTCAGTTGAGTTATACCCCTTCTATTTAAATTATCAAATTTAAATTGAGAAATTTAAGACTATAATTCAAAAATTTTAAAATATTAAACATATAAACACCACTTTGCTTCCTTGTTTTTGTTGTCTATATTTTAGGAGTTTTTTCAATTACAAAGAAAGTAACTATTTAATTTTTTTATTGAAGTATTTTTAAAAATAGCAAAATAAATTAAAATATTTACAAGTTATAACACAATTTTTATTCTATCAATGATAATTTTCTATCACGATAGCATATCAATGGCTATCCTATAAGAAGAAGGCAACTCAGTGCAGTCGGGCTTCGCTCTTCCTCAACTAGGCCTATGCAGACCCTAGCCTCAAGCAATAAGAGAAATCGGAGCATCACTCGGTCGGCAGCTGCTCGTACAAGTTCAATAGGGGTCGGGAAAGAGTCCTCCTTAATAGAGTCCCCTTAAGAAAAGATCAGATTTTCCCTACTAGCAACGAATTCCTAATCTCTTCTTTGTGGGCCTGGTCCCCCTTAGACATGTTGGTAAGCGATGAGATTGATAACTGCATCTCCTCTCTTCTTAGTTGACGCTACTTTATTAATGGGGTGATGAGACATGCCCTTTGTCGAGCTTCTCTAGTGATAGAATTTGGTATAGATCGTAAATATTTTGTAAAATTTGCTATTTTTAAAAATTTCCCTTTTTTATTTAGTTCTTGAAAGTTAAAAGTTTATATTTTCTCTAATTTTTATATAAATTTTTATCTTTTACTTATAAATCGAATTCTTAGTCAAATATCAACCCAATAAAAAAAATATAGTTTTTTTTTAAAAAAAAAAATTGAGAGGTTGTAGAAGTGTTTATATGGTTAGTAGAAAAATATAACAAAAAAGTAAAAAAAAAAAATGGAAGAAAAAAATACACAATTATGAGAAAACTAATTTTGAAAGCAATTGATTTATTATTGAAGTATTTGGCAATAATAGAAAAGGGTAAAAAGAAAAAGAAAAGAAAAGATGTTAATAATTGAGAATAGAGAACAAAATGAAGTAATTTGATGATTACATTAATTAGTCCAGCCCACTAAAGTCCACCTCACAAAGCTTAGATAAGAAGTATTATTCATTGTTCTTATTTTGAACATTAATTAATTTTTCAACATTCTAATTAAATGGATCGGCAGCGTTTGGCAATTTGAGTCACATGTCAATCCCATTATTATTTTGCTTACCTCTCATCACATGGAATAAATCTTTTGTAATAAACACATTCATCTTCTAATTCTTCCCTTCCCAACCACACTTCTCTACTTTTTTTTAATTCTAAATTTATGTCTTTCTCTTATCATTAAGGATTAATGATTCAAATACATATCTTTCAAATATTTTATATTCTTTCCATTTTCATTCAAATAATCTTGCTATTTTATTATTTACACAATCTTTGCAATTCAAATTAAATTTGATTTTAAAAGAAATTGTTCGTACAACATGGCTACTTAATTCTGAAAATAAAAAATAACAATATATTATTTTGATACATTACGAGTCGAAATTCCATGTTTGGTCTAAACTCTTAAATAATATGTAAATTTGTTGCAAAATACAATTTGACTCATGTAGGCACGAGAAATCCGTACTTGTTTAGAGTTATCGATTTAACTATCTTATGTTAATTCTTCTGTCGGCTTGTTTCTCTTGATCTAGTCTCTTTTTCTAGTTTGACTTGTACAAGAGTTACTTGCAAATATGTGATTTTCAATTTATTACACTTTAATTGTCTAAGTTAATACAGAGATTTATAGCTCTGTTAAGCACACAAAAGTAAGGTCGGGACTCTTCTTAGACGATTGCTTACTCTTTTCATTTAAGGTCATTAAAGTGGAGCTATTTATAACAATCTTTCTCTAGCTTGTGCATATGTGTGTGTGTGTGTATATATATATATATACCAATTGGAAAATAACTAAGTCATGCTAAAAAATTTAGTCATATTTGGTATGATAGTTGCCTCAAGGGTCGAAACTACTCGCAGGTTTTAGAAGCCATGATGTGTAATCCTTCTACTTGTGTTGAAAACCATTTTGCTTGTGTGGCTCCCCGGTTGTAAAGGTAATGTGTAAAATTGACCAAGATTGATTTTTAGTATTTGAATATTAAAACAAAAAGACTCACCTATCTAACCAATCAAACACATAAAGAGAATTAAGATTTCAACCCGAAATTGAATTAAAATATCCCACGAAGAATATATAATGTTTGAAAGGAACATTAATAAATATAAAGAAAGAAAGGATTGAAAGATTAGGTATAGAAAGAAAGTAAAACATTAATGTTCATCCATTATAAAATATTTTCTAATTCAAACTTCAACAAGAAAGCAAATTAAAATTAAATTAAATAGAATAAAATTTTTTGTTGATTCAAACACTCATTCGAAAAGTGGGAGTAGATTTTGAAAAATCTCCATAACTTTGCCATAAAATAGTCATTAGGTATATTTGAAAAGAAAGATAGATATTGTCAATTCTATTATGTCTTATTTTATTAACAAATTGTGAGTGAATGAGAAACCGAACCTCTTATTTTTAATCGAATATTATAAATTTTATCTTAATGTAACTATATTTATGTTATCGATTGGCTACTTAAATATATTTGATTGGTTTTAACACATAGGGCCAATTCATATCTTTTCTTAATCTAAGAAAGTACTATTACTAGGGTAAAAATTTTGAATTTTAGATTTACAATCTTTATATTTAGTATCATTTCTCAAATTAGATTTGATTATTTAAAAAATGAAATACTCTCATTTTTATTAAATCAAGTTTACAAGTTATAAGTTAAGCATTTATAATCGGGTATTTGAGATTTTAACTTGATTTAGATGATTACATAGTAATCAATCAATCAAGTAAAATATATCTAACTAATTAAGAAGATCTTTGGGCAAAAAGTTGTTATTATAGTCCTAAATTATTATAGTTGAGTTATAATAGTTTATATTTGAGATCTATATTATTTTAGTCACAGTTATATAATATGACTATGTGTTTGAGATGTAAACTATTTTAGTTTGAAAAAAAATAGTAAACATTATCATAGAAAATAAAAAATATAATGAATATAAAATAGTAAAAAGTTGTGGCAATGACTAATTAGAGAGTTCAAAATAATATTTACTATAACAAGATGTAGTTGATATAGTCTTAAATAGTCCAACCGAAACGTTTTCTAAAAAAATTTCCGAGTTTCATCGATATATTTATGAATTACAATAACAAATGTAGAACTCATAGCACCTTTTTTTACGTTAAGATTGGGATAATTTCATGGTTGAGAATGTTTACTACTAATTTTTATCGTGTCTTGCACTAAAATTAAATTTTCTTAAAAGAAAACCTAAACTTAGGTCCTTCTAAATGAGAAGGACTCCCAATCTGAAATATAGAAGGATCTTCGCATGTTAAAGGACTGTATGGATTGGAGAAGGGCCCATTAACTAGTTCATGAGTCTCGGCCCACTTCATTTGATTTAGCTACAGTCCCTAGTTTTTTAAATATTTCTATTTAGTCCCTTCTAATGTTTTCAATTTCTAAATTTTTTCTATTGATAATATTAATTTTTCCCTCCAAAATTAACAATAATATTAATACTAATTCGCCGCGTTTTTCTTCTTACGCGTCGCTTATAGATTGGTCAACTGATCCTCCCACCTCTGACGTGGCTATAATCCTCCACACCTCCTCCAATTACATCTTGCCGCGTAAGCTAAATTAATGTAAAGAAGTTAATGTGATATAAAGTTGTTATAGCCTTCTTTTAAAGAGGTAAAAAGAAAAACCTACAATATGTATATGTTATTAACCCTTTTTGTTTAATAACCATTTTAGGTTTTGGCTTTACAAGTTTACACTCAATGGGTTTTAATGATCCTAATTTTGTTATTATTTCTCTTATTTTGTTGGTTCAAATTTTAATTTTTTATTATGCACTATACTATTTGATTCAAGTTTAGTTGCGGTACATTCAAAATTAATTTTGACGAATTTTAATTTAAATTATTCACAAAATCTATAGTGAAAGTTTTTTTTAAAAAATTATTGATAAACTAATTTATGATTTATTAAAACTACATAGATTAAGATTAGCATAATGAGTTGAGGAAGAATTGTACATTGTTTTTCTTTATCATAAATAAAATTGATTTATTTCTTAAGAAGTAAAACTAGAATATTTGTATATTAAAATGGAAATTAGCAGTTGAGTCAGGAGTGAGAAAAGTTGTATAATTTAATATTAAAATTGTCTTGCTAATGATAGAAGAGTAAGTTAAGAGTATATTAAAATGGAAATTAGCATATGACGATAGTATATTGCTTCCGTGGGTAGTTCTTATAATTTTAATTACTAGTTAAAGTTAGACTAAGTAAAATTTAGCATCGATAATATTAATTTAAATAATATATTTAAACCCTAAAAAAATGTAGACAAAAACACGGCCTAGACTTGTTCTCACAAACAGAATTGAAAATTGAAATAGCTGTCACTTACCCACTTCATTCATATTACGCCTCTTCCTTCTTCCTTCCTTCACAAAACATTTTTCTCAAACACACAAAAGAATTTGAAGAAAGCAACAACCACCAAGATGAAGAAATTCCAAGTGAAATTAGACAATTTGAAGCTTTATGGATATCACAAAGAGAATGAAAGAATCGCCATTGAAATCAAATGGAAAGGTCCTCAAAGACATTCCCTTTTATCCGTTCCATTTTATGCAAAATCCCCTCTCCAAATTAACCGCACCACCGCCCAGCTAGTTCTTAACAATCATCATCAATGGAATCATGAGTTCCACAGCATTTGTGAATTCGAACTCCCCCATCATGATGATCCTTCTTCCATTCCCTTCTGGGATACCAAATTCTACGTCTTACTCGTTCGTTTCCTTATCCCATTCATTCTTCTTTTTCTTTTTTTAATCCAAATTTGTAGAGTTATCGTTTCTTTTTCATGGATGTAGGAAGAATACACAAAATCCAAGACGAAAACTTCTGTTTTGGGCAAGGCGTCGCTTAATTTAGCAGAGATGCTTTTGGCAATGGAGACGAAAATGGAGCGAAATGTTCCTATTACGTTGAAGGATTCTGCAGGAGCGGCTCCTCATCATGCTACGATTTCTGTAAGTTTTTTTTTTTTTTTTTTTCTTTTTTAATGAAATTTGATTGTTTATAGATGAAAAAGAAGATTGTAATTTGTGGGTATTTGTTCTGATAATGGGACTTTTGAAGGTATGTGTAAATTTTGTGGAGATCAGAGATGGGTCGGACATGATTCATCAGCAAGACAAGGAGGGATTTTTGAAAGCGTTGAAAGGTTTAACGAACTTCAAGAAGAAGAACAGGGAAAAGGGTAAAGTGATTTCATCGGACGGTGAAAACAGGGGTTTGGGAAATTCAACGATAGGGGAGGAAGATGGAGATCAAAAGCTGGGGAAATTGTTGTCTAAGAAGAGACGGCTGAGTTTTAGTTTTAGACATTCGAAAGGGAAAGTGGAGCCGTGGTTGGAGAAGACGAACACGGCGGTCAACGACGGAGTTACCGTTGACCAACCGGAACACGACAATGATCCTTCCATGTTGAAAGTCGTCCCCATTTCAACTTCTCAAAAGGTATGGCTTTAAAACACTCTGTTCTCCTTAATTTGACTCTGGAAACACATGGAAGAATTCTTCTTATCCGTTGACGTGTTCAATGATTAAATGAAAAATATATTTAAACGTTAATGACTAAATCATGTATTCATCTTACATTGATTTTTTATTTATTTTTATTCAGGAGAAAGCAGAAAGCAGAGGGTTTTCTTTAGAAACAGATGGTCAAAACAAAGAAACTAGCGGAGGGAAATGGGAAACTAGAGAAATAATAAGCAGAGATGGCAAGACGAAGCTGAAAACAGAGGTGTTCTTTGGCTCGTTTGACCAGCGGAGCGAGAAGGCTGGAGGCGAGAGTGCCTGCACGGCTATAGTTGCCGTGATCACCCACTGGCTGCATTCGAACTATGGCACGATGCCCACACAACCGGAGCTAGACAACCTCATAATGGAAGGTTCATCAGAATGGCAAAAGCTTTGCAACAATGTCTGCTACTCCAACTACTTCCCAAACAAACATTTTGACCTTGAGACCATCGTGCAAGCCGACGTCCGACCGATCGCCGTCTCCGCTGAAAATTCCTTTGTAGGCTTCTTCAGCCCAGAGAAATTCAACTGCTTGACAGAAGCAATGTCGTTCGAGCAAATATGGAATGAGGTCAATGCCAAAACATGTTCAACTTACGAGTCAAGAATTTATATTGTGAGTTGGAACGATCACTTCTTCGTGATGAAGATGGAAGAAGATGCATGTTACATCATTGATTCATTAGGTGAACGTTTGTTTGAGGGGTGTAATCAAGCTTACATCTTGAAGTTCGATAACTCGAGTTTGATGTTTGAGAACCAAGAGAAAGGAGAACCTGGGGAATTGGTTTGCAGGGGAAAAGAGTGTTGCAGAGAGTTTTTTGAAAGGTTTCTTGCAGCCATAACGATTGAAGAGCTGGAAGAAGAACAAAAGAAGTTGAGTGATTCTAATTTTATACCCCATCAGAGGTTACAAATTGACTTCCATTTTAGCAGCCCTGTTGCTTCATCCTCATCAACTTCCCCATGCTCTCTTTTCTCTGATCGAAGCCCTGCATAAACCAGAGCCCATCCGAATGATTCTATTCCTTGTATATGAATAGTGAATAGCTTCTCTGAGATTTTTCTCTTGTTGTAAATAAAAGTCATACCTATTGGACAATGACGAAAAACCTTTTGTTTACTTGTGCTTCATTTTTACTAATGACCTACTCTTTTAAGATACTCCAAATAGTAAGTTTTGACAAAATAACTTTAATCTTTACAAGTTACCTAAAACGGAACCAATGATCACAGTGAAAAACAAAATCGAGCAAATTCAGACAAGTAACAAAATGATTATATTCCAGTCATACATTTGATAGAAAAACAACAGGGAAAAACAGTAGAGAGAAGTATGAAGAAATTGTAGAACACGTGATAACCCAATGGTGGGAGTAAAGTTTGGAATTCAAATCGAGCAAATTCAGATTCCATATCCATATAACAAGCTCCCATTGGATTTGACATTAATCATACAGTGAATACAGGACAGGATAAGAGGCAAAAAGTGCAAAATAATGACTGGTGGAAAAGGGGCAGAATATGGCATCTAATGGAAAATGAATGAGGTATCATATTGATGAAATCTTGTGAAAGAAATCATGTTTGATTCTCTCTCTAAGCAACTTCCTAATTTGATAAAGCAAGTTTAACTAAAAGCAGAAAGCTTTGTCTACCTTAACAATAGATAATCCTTATTTGACCCCACAGGACTAATGTCACCAGTCATTAAAAGTTGAAGGTAGAGACTTCCATCCAGACATTCAATGATCAATTCAAATCTTTCCAAAAAAGAACAAAGATGAAAAAGAAAAGGAAAAAACAAAAAGGACCCACAGAACCAAAGCATATTGCTCCCAGAATATGATAAATAAACTTGTTGGCTCGATGCCTCTCTGTCCCCCATTTGCATAGACAGTAATCTCACCAGTTGCTGGTTTATCAACTCTTCACCAACTTCTAAAATTTAAGTAATCTCCTCCAAGGGTCCAACAAACCCTATCAATTAATCCCAAAAGATTTTCTTTAAACAGACAGCCTTAGACCCTTTTTCTTCCACATATATTCCCTTACTCCATCAAAGTTTACATTTCACTTGTTGAACTTCATTCTGTTTCAAACATCCCTTGTGGACAATTTGGGGGTGTTTAACTGGCCCGCTCCAGCTTTTTCCTCCATAATCGTATTGTTTGTTTCAAGATGGAAAAGGATTCAGCCTATGAACCTGCTGGAAGGAAGCTTTGGGAGAAAACTGAAGTGTCTTTCCTTTAATGAATCACTAAAATCTGCCTTCCGTTTTCTCATCCTTGTGTCTGGATCAACACATTCCCTTTCTAGACTCTGCCCCCATGTTTCGTGCTCAGATAGGCCATATGCATTTCTCATAGAGAACAAGGGAAACTTCCTCTCCATCACTTGGAAACAATTCTCGGTTCTGGTTTCTTTTAGTGAACTGCCTGAACCAACTTTAAGCACACGAAGCGAAGCTTTGTTCTCACAGATTGAGCTTGAAGCTGAAAAAGGTCCCAGCCGCAATGCTAGATCACATTTATCATCACATGAGCTCGTAAAAGCATACATTACTTCATTTTGGGTGATGCCATTTGCTGCCATTGTACAATAGGCTTTAGTCGTCTCCATAACACCTCCATTCGTAGAATCAAGATATGTAGAAACTGGTCTAGGAGTGATTTGGAAGCCAGAGTGTTGCCCTTGCCACTGAAAGCCATTTCCATAATATAAAGGATAGACAGAGAACCTGCTCGGCGGCAGAGCATTTCCTATCAAACCATGTGAGCTTGAAAAATCAGGGAACTTTCCAGAGGATGAATTATGAGCAGGAAGAAAGCTTTGGAATCTAAAACCTGAATTGCTTATTCCATTGTTCACAGATTTAGCCAAACTCCAACAATAGGGGACACAACGAGAACTAGTGACAGCTCCTTGAGAAGTCTTCATTACCATGGGAGACTCTTGATTCCTAGGACTGAGATAGTTTGTAGAGACATTGTTTCGTTGGCTTCGTGAAGCTTTTCTGGGTGTGCAGCCTAAATTGAGAGCAGCTGAAAGGTAAATCAAAATGTAACACTAAGAATCAAAACAAACCCCAGAAAAGAGGAAGCAGACCGGGACCAAAGAAGCAGCATTTTCAAGTACCTTCAATGCAAGGCTGAAGAAAGTCCCCAGTTTCTGTGCTCTCATCAAGCCTTACTATGGTATTAATGGCGTCCAGTAAGCGGTATCGAAGGGTACCAAAATCCATATATTCAGCCTATCTAAAGAAAAAGAGACTATAACTTTGAAAAAATTAAGCTTAAACAAAGATCATGAATTGTAGGCTACTTGAGTGCCTAAAGTTTTAGAAGTTACAAATGCAAGCAAAATATCTCATGTTTTGAATCCTAAATCAGCTGGTCAGAAAATATGAGGCAGCAGAGAAGGTTAAGAAGAGAGAAGGAGAATACCTCAGAACTGGCTTTGGAGTACAAAATTTCTTCAGCTTTGAGAACAACAACAGGAAGCACTTCTTGCCATTCTTTGTTCTTCTTGGTGGAGGAGTTATGAATCTCATGCACAACCCTAACAGAGCAAACAACAAAGATCACAAAAAAGTTCCATCAGAGATTCAAAAAAGAAAGAAACAAAAAAATGAGCAGAAACAGAAAGAGAGAGTAATAGAGGGACACCTGAAAATCTGTTGAATGAGAGAACCTCTGATGGGTTGGTGCCTATCACTATGCCAAGCTCTTCTCACACACTCATAAGGCCTTGACCCTGGTCTTGGCATCTTGAACACAGTAAAAGACAAATTGGCTATGGGGTTTTTTTTAACAAAAAAATTGTGTGAAGACCCTCCCCCTAAAGTTTAAACACAACAAAATGCAAAAGAAATTCCAAGATTCAAGGAAGAAGAAAAGAGGAGACTTGAGGCGGAAAAAATGGGACTTGTATTGATTTATTGTGTGTGTTTCCCAGCTCCCCCCTTCTTCTTCACCACAGTTCGTCGTGTAAAAAGCTCAATCATTTGAAAGGAAGGATTTTTTAATAAAGATTGAACAGTTAGGCGTGTCCCCCACTCATCCACATGCCTCCTCCTTCTACCCCATCGATCTTTTTCTCTCTCTTTTGGGGAGAATTATGATGATATTGTCACAATCAGTGGCCCAAACCAACCCCAACCTCAATCTCATTTTGCAAAAATGCCCACCATAACTCTTTTCTTTTTGCACAAACCCCCAAAAAAGTATTTTACATTATTTCCATCCTTATCACTCTCATGTGATTTTAATGTTTTGTTTTCTTTCCTCCTGGAATGAGTCATACTCATAGGCTTAAACCGCTTAAACCGCTTAAAACTTATGTTGTAACTTTGTATTCTACTTTATGCAAGTTTCCATTCCATTTTAAGATTAAAATATCAATCTCTAGTGACTCATTCAAAAAACTATAAATTACATGTTTTACATTTTGTGACTATTTATAGAATTTTGATTAACATTTAATATCGGTTACAAATATATTTTGACTCATAACTCTAGTTTGGTGATACATTCTTATTGAACTCTCATTGAATCTAAGAATTATCAGCCAAACAAGTTCAACCATGTCTTTTTCTTAAAGAATATTGTTATGGTTTTGAATACTATCTAAAACCAAAGTTCTTTTTTTTTTTATCTATAATTCAATGATCATGGGGTAAGAATCAGACAATTGGCATCTGAAATAGTAATAAATATCTCGTCCAATTTTCATGAAGGATATTATTGTAGCTATAATTCATTATAAATAAATTATTGCGCTGTCTCCTCAATTTAATGTACTAGAACTCATTGCTACAATGGATCACTTTTGTAAATCGTTATTTGTGGGGATTCAAATTGTTAATTTTGCTAAGTCCATTCCCATAATTATTGATATTTAATGAGAAATAAATTAGATATAAAGTTTGAGAATTGTATCAATTTTAAGCAACTCTAACTTCACCTATAAAACAAATTTCAAACTTTCAATGCAAAGTCATTAGAACTATGAAACATTTGGATTGAAATTTATGAAAGAATTTTCAGAATTCAAAATTCAAAATTCAAAATTAATAATAAAAAGAAGAAGAAGAAGAAGTAACAATGATGTAATTTTGTAGTTAAAAAGTAGTATTTTATAGATATGTATGGAAAGTAGAAACAGAAAAGGAAGGAGTTAGTGAAAATATTAGTAACAAATACCAATAAGGCATGAAAGAATCTGAGGCCCCATCACCCATTTAATCCACGTCGACATGGGTTCCCATTGCATGAGATATGATTCAGTGCTCCATCAACAATACACTCCACACCTTTTTCAACCAATCATTCCTCTCCCTCACACTCATTTCTCACTCTTCCCTTTCCCTCCTATCTCTTCTTCTACATGCTTGCCACGCGTTCTCCATCACTCTTCCATCTTCCCCTCTATTTCACTCAAATCGGTAACCACTCTCACTCTAAAACAAACAATCATGTTCTTCCCTAATCCATTCTCTCTTATTTTTGCCCTCCTTCTTTGTTTATCTTTAGCCCTCTTCTTCACCATCAATACCCCCACCACCACCATGAATTCCTTTGATTACCCTTTTATTTTCCCATTTCAATCTCTCTACACCTCCAACATCCAACGCAAAACAACCCCTTCTCCGCCGTCCCCGCTGCCGCCGGAGGATGATGATTTGCTCTTCCCACTAGCCGCCGGTGTAAACTCTACCCCATCGCCAACTCACAAGTTGGCCTTCTTGTTTCTCACTAATTCACCTCTTCCTTTTGCTCCTCTTTGGGAATTGTTCTTCGAAAATATCCCACCTGATCTATTCAATATCTACATCCATGCCGACCCGACCCGATATTATGACCCGCCTTTCTCCGGCGTATTTGCCAACCGGGTCATCCCTTCGAAACCCACTCAGAGAAATTCACCTTCTCTTTCCGCTGCCGCTCGTCGCCTTCTTGCTCACGCCCTGCTTCACGATTCTGCTAATTCCATGTTCGCTCTTCTGTCTCCCTCTTGCATCCCTCTTCATTCCTTCAATTTCACATACAAAACGCTGATTCGGTCGAAGAAAAGCTTCATCGAGGTTCTCAAAAGTGAGTTCGGGGCTTACGACAGGTGGGCGGCGCGTGGACCAGATGTGATGCTTCCGGTTGTTAAATTGGCGGATTTTCGCATTGGGTCGCAGTTTTGGGTGTTGAAGCGGCGGCACGCGTGGTTAGTGGTGAGAGATAAGACAGTTTGGTCAAAGTTTGACTTGCCTTGTGTGCGGCAGGACACGTGTTACCCCGAGGAGAATTATTTCCCGACCTTACTCAGCATGTGGGACCGGAGAGGGCTTGTGCCAGCTACGCTAACACACGTCAACTGGAACGGCAGTGTCGATGGCCACCCACACACCTACGTGGCATCTGACGTGGGACCGGATCTCATACGTGGTTTGAAAACCGCCCGGCCGAGATACGGCGACGGTGGAAGGAGAATGAAAGTTAGAATAGGAACCCGAAGTGGCGGCGGCCGGATTGTATCCGTTGGTACATATCAGCGTCAACACCCGTTCTTGTTTGCGAGGAAGTTCTCTGCAGACTCGCTCCACCGGTTGATGAACATAACGAGTGACTTCATATTTAAAGATTGATGAGAATTTAACTTACAACCAACAAACACAGGATTATATCTAATTTGTGTAGTTTTGTATTGTTTTGTTCTTTTTTGTTATGGTTCTCCAGAGGACAAGAATAAAACTGTGAGTGAAAATGGTACATCTTTTGTGGGGAATTGGATAATTAAACCTCCTAATTTGATAAAGCAAGTTCTAACTAAAAGCAGAAAGCTTAGCTTTGTCTACCTTGACGATAGATAAAACAAGAATTATCTATTTGACCCCACAGACACTAATGTTACCACCCATTAAAAGTTGAAGGCAGAGACTTTCATCCAAACATTCAATGATCAATTCAACTCTTTCCAAAAAAAAGAACAAAGATGAAAAAGTAAAGGAACAGAACAAAAGCATATTGCTCCCAAAATATGATAAGTAAGCTTGTTGGCTCAATGCCTCTATGTCCCCCATTTGTACAGCAATAACCTCACCAGTTGCTTCTTTGTTAAAACTTCATCCCCTTAAAAAATTTAAGTAATCTACTCCATGGGTCCAACAGATCCTCGAATAAATTCCTTCCTTCATCCAAATTTAGAATCTAGTTTTGAACTTCAGTCTTACATTGCAGTTGTGGACAATTTGTCTAATGAACTGGCCGATAGTTGCAGCTTCTTCGTCGATAATCATGTTGTTTGTTACAAAATGGAAAATGATTCAGTCTATGAACCTGCTGGAAGGACCCTTTGGAAGCAAACTTAAGTGTCTTTCCTTTAATGAATCACCAAAATCTGCCTTTCGTTTTCTCACCCTTGTTTCTCCGTAGACAAATTCGTCCTCTAGACTATTCCCCCATGTATTGTGCTCAGATAGGCCATATGCATTTCTCCTGGGAAACAAGGGAAGCTTCCTTTCCATCACTAGGGAACAATTCTCAGTTTTGGTTTCCTCTCGTGAACTGCTTGAACCACCAACTTTAAGCACACGAAGCGGAATTTTGTTTTTGCAGCTTGAGCTTGAATCTGAGAGAGGACCCAACCGCAATGCTAGATCACATGGGCTAGCAAGAGAAGATATTACTTCATTTTGGGTGATGCCATTTGCTAACATTGTACCAGAGGCCCTCATATTCTTCATGCCACCATTAGTAGAATCCAAACATGTAGCAACCGGTCGAGGAGCAATATTGAAGTGAGAGCGTTGTCCTTGCCACTGAACACCATTCCCGTAATATAGTGGATAGACGGAGAACTTGGTCGGTGGCAGAGCATTTTCTATCAAACCATGTGGGCTTGAAAAAGCAGAGAACTTTTCAGAAGTGAAATTATGAGCAGGAAAAAAGCTTTTGAGTCCGAAGCCTGAATTGCCTAAGCCATTGTTCTCAGGTTTGGCCAAACTCCAAAAACAGGGGACACGATGAGTATTAGTGACAGCTCCCTGAGAAGGCTTCATTACCATGGGAGCCTTAGACAAGCTGGGAGTCTCCTGATTCCTAGAACTGAGATAGTTTGTAGAAACATTGTTTCGTTGGCTTCGTGAAGCTTTTCTGGGTGTGCAGCCTAAATTGAGAGCAGCTGAAAGGGAAATCCAAATGTAACACAAAGGATCAAAACAAAACCCCAAAAAGGAGGATGCAAATAGGTACCAAAGAAGCAACATTTTCAAGTACCTTCAATGCAAGGCTGAAGAAAGTCTCCAGTTTCAGTGCTCTCATCAAGCCTTATTATGGTATTGATGGCGTCCAGTAAACGGTTTTGAAGGGTACTAAAATCCATATATTCAGCCTGTCTAGGGGAAAAAGAGATTACAACTTTGAAAAAACTAAGCTTAAACAAAGATCATGGATTGCAGGCCACTTGAGTGCCTAAAAATATCAGAAGTTACAAATGTCAAGAATAATGTATCTTAGTTTGACTCCTAAATCAGGAGGACAAACAGAAAAAAATATGCAGCAGCAGAGAAGGGTAAGAAAAGAGAAGGAAAATACCTCAGAATTAGCTTTGGAGTACAAAATTTCTTCAGCTTTGAAAACAACTACAGGAAGCATTTCTTGCCATTCTTTGTTTTTCTTAGTGAAGGTGTTATGAATCTTATGAACAACCCTAACGAAGCAGACAACACAGATCACAAAACCGAAAAAAACAAAAACAAAAACAAAAACAAACATGATCAGCAGAAACAGAAAGAGAGAGTAATAGGGAGAGACCTGAAAATCTGTTGAATGAGAGAACCTCTGATGGGTTGGTGCCTATCACTATGCCAAGCTCTTCTCACACACTCATAAGGCCTTGGTCCTGGTCTTGGCATCTTCAATACAGGAAATTAGAAATTTTTTTGGGGGTTTTTATTATTCTTTTGGTGTGAAGAACCCCTTAAAGTTTAAACTCAACAAAATGCAGAAGAAATTCCAAGATTCAAGGAAGAAGAAAAGAGTTCCTGTGTGTGTTCCCCAAGTGCCCCTCTTTTTCTTGTTCTCTCCTCTTCTTCGTCTTCACCACAGTGTGTGTTGTGTAGAAAAGCTCAATTATTTGAAAGGGAGGATTTTCTTTATGAAAAAAAAAATAAAAGAAATTGATGAGTTTGGTGTGTCCCCCACTCATCCACATGCCTCCTTCTCCTACCCCCATCAGTCTTTTTTCTATATATATATTTTATTTTATTTGGCTCCGTTCTCAAAAGTCCTGACCATTCATGAAGTAATAGGGGGGAGAATTCTGATGATATTGTCACAATCAGTGGCCCAAACTAACCCCAACCTCAATCCCATTTTGCAACAATGCCCACCATAACTCTTTCTTTTTGCACAAACCCCCAAAATACTATTTCCCATTTTTTTCCGCCCTTATCCGTCTGCTCACCCTTCACTTTTCTTCTGCCTTCATGTGATTTCACATTTTGTTTTCTTTCGTTATGCTGTAGATATTCCAATCAAATTTGTCTTCGTCCA
The DNA here is from genome assembly GCA_025688845.1 of Cucumis hystrix. Taxonomy (NCBI): domain Eukaryota; kingdom Viridiplantae; phylum Streptophyta; class Magnoliopsida; order Cucurbitales; family Cucurbitaceae; genus Cucumis; species Cucumis hystrix. Next base: position 14,476,918 of record CM046885.1, on the reverse strand, counting down.
TCAGTTTTATAAATTGAATCCGCTATTTAAGATGTTCATGTGTTCTTCTTCATTGTTTTTTTCTCCCTAAATCCTATAATTATTATATATTTTAATAAATTTGTCTATCTACTTAAGTCTTTTATGTTGAGTCAGTGATTAAAAGTTTATGTTTTTACTTACTAAATCTCTTTGGACTCTTTAACAACACATGTGTTGTAGTTTATATTCTAATTTATAAATTTCACTTCATTTTAAGAATAAAATATCAACTTGGGTGTCAACCTTCGTTATTTTAATTTTACTAATATATAAATAAAATATGAATACAAATTATTCAATTAAGGTCATTGTTATTTTAGATATTGTATCTTTACCGTTGCTGTTAGCGTATATCTTTTTAAATAATATTGATCTTTAATCTTACCACCTATAGATTTATGGATTGATATTTAGTTGGTTCCTTTGTAGGAAATTTTTAAAAAACGGTAAAAAATTTAGTTTTTAGCTTTATTTTACTTCTACTCGATAAATTTTGCTAATGTTTGGTTTTATTCAACTTTCGTGAAAATCAATAAAAGATATATTAAAATTACAAATTTATTAGTTTAAAACTAGATGAGTTGTGTAGACTCAAGTTTTAAACTAATAATATATAAGCTAGAGAATTGATTAAATAACTTGATCTTTGATGTTGTTGCTATGACGAGAGTAACGAGTGTTGGGACTAATGCTCGCGATTCAATTGGAGTTTTGTTGCTTTCTCTAAAACAAGTAAGAGGAAGTCCAACCACAAATACTAGGCACCTAAATTCATTTTTCTTGTTTATATAATGTCCCTTGTTCCTTATACAATGGAGTGACCGTAAATTGATTTATAAGTTTATGGTTGTTCTTTCAAATAAAAATGAACCAAGATGTTAATCCACTATTTATTCTTTATAATTGGATAAATTAACTATATCTAATGGGTTAAAACGAGTGAACATTAACTCAACTAAAATAAATAAATAAAACTTGATAGATATTTAATTTGAATGGGTTTGAATGATTGTTCTGATTTATTTTTATTTATGATATTAATATAGGTTTTAAAAGACCTAAACCATAATAAATAAATTATTGCTGTGTTGAATTGAATGTACTAGGATTCATTGCTATTGCTACCATTGATCACTTTATCAATATTTATTGTAATTAAAATTATCAACGTTGGTTTGTCTCAAATAAAACGATAAATTATTTACGCCGCTACAAGTCAATTTTCATCATTATTGCTATTCAATGTTTAATGAAAATATCAATCTATACTGTAGATTAAATCCTTTTAAGAGTTATGTGGTCAAAATTCTAAAATAAAACAATTTCAACAATTTAAATTCTAAACTCTTGTGTTCCACTCTCCATGCTCTTCAATCTTCTCCTTTTTATTTTCTTTATATGCCTCTTATTTATTCGTCAATTACAAAATCAGACTTCTTTCATTACAACCTTTTAGTATAAAGTGATCGAAACTACGTAAAATTTATCGAATGCGTTGTATTTTGGAGGGACATGCTAAAGAATACATGTTGATCATTTTTTTCAATATTTACACTTCAATATATTGTATTTTAAAGAGAAAAAATGAGTACTATTATATTGCAATACACTAACATGAGATTAGACTATAAAATCACAGGTATAGAAATTTTTTTTTTGAAACCTATGATCGTGTAGCATGGAGTTATAATGAGGTATAAACAGAAATAAAAGAATTTAGTTTGCCAACCAAGAATTTAAACCATTTATATATTTGAAGACCAAAAAGTTTAAGTTTAAATTTTCCACGTCACAATAATAATAAAAAGAGTTTAGTTGATATATATATATATATATGTGGCATTTTTTAAAATAACAGAAGGTTAAAACTAGTTAGGAAATTTTCAAAAATAGCAAAATTTACAAAATATTTACAACCTAGAGCAAATTATATCATTGATATGTAATAGTGATAAAAAGACTCTAATTGATATAATCTAAAATTTTGTTATAGCTTCTAAATATTTTAATTTATTTTATTATTTTTAAAAATGATTTTTCAATAAATATATATATAAAAATCGGAATAGGCATATATCGTAGGAGAAGGATTGAGTGAGCCAAACTAGAGCACACCGATTTTTTAAATCAACGATTCCTCTCTGCTGCACTCAAGCCTGACCCATTATTATCCGTCCGATCCAACTTTTCTTCTGCATGCTTGCCACGTGTCCTAACCTCTCTTTCTTTTTGATTGAACTATATTTTGTTTTTACCAAATAACATTAAACCCTCAAACTACAAATCGAATCCATTCTATACCCAATTTCTATCTCTCCATTCCACCCATCTCCCTCATTTACTCTTGGCCATCACTTCTGATTTTGGTCCCACTGTAAACAAGTCAAAACATTTTTCATAAACACACACCTTAAATCAAAGTTTTTATTTTCCATTTCCATTTACAAACTACAACAATACTCAGAATTTCCTCATATGCAGTCCATGAGCTATAAAGAATTAACTAAAAACAAAAACTTGGACTATACTGTACGTTGAAGTCACATTTAACTAAAATGGTGAACATTTGTATTATTATTGTTAAATATATTATAAGGCAATTATAATAGGTAACAACTTTAAAAATAATTATATAACAATATTTTTAAAAAATTATAAATATAGTAAAATCTATTATTATTAATTATAGACTCCCATTAGACATTAGACCATGGACTCGTATCGGTCATATAAGCGGTCAACAACACTTAAAAGGCAATTTTAGGTTATGGGCTGGTTTCAGCTCGGCCCTACTAATCCTCTCTTTCTCTAACATTCCGAATGGGCCTGGGCCCTTAAATTGCCAGTCAACGGTCATCCCACAACTACTACTACACGATGTTTAAATACCATTTCCATCTGTTTATTTATTTATTTAATCATCGCAGTCCTATTTTACATTTTTTTTATATTTTAGTCTCACACAAATAAAATTTTAAAGAATAAATAGATCTAATGGGTTTGTTTTTAAAAGTACATTCATTGGCAAAAATAATCATAGGAACCCAAATAAGCATTTTGCAAGTATAACGATTATGATAAACTAAAATCAAATGTATGATGATTAAAGTACTACTTTAAATTTTTAAATTACAATTTGGTATAAGAGCTTCCAAATTTTTGTAAATTAGGCCCATATAGTTTTAACGAGTGTAATAAATAGTCTTAAGAAGTTTCTAGCAATCTCAAAATATTTGATTTTCTAAAATAGGTTATCCATAATTTGATACTTTCAAATTTAGAGATATATCAGGGAGTTCGATTTTCAAAACTATTAATTAACATTCACCAATAACATTTGATTTGAATGATTAATTAGGCTTGAATTAAAAGAATAATTTATTCGTAATTCACAGATCAACTTGTAGGAAAAAAGAAAAAAGAAAGAAATTATTGTGCCAAATAATTTTTTTTAATAGAAAATTTTCGACCACATAGGTCCACACTTTAGCAGCAATGGAAAATATTAATAATTGCTTGTAATATAGAAGTAGCAAACACATTATGCCATTTTAGAATATAAGATATATGATTACATACATGTGGAATATTAAGATTCGGAAATAATAATAATATATGCAAACTTTATTCTTTGTTTCTCTTGCCAACCAGAATCTTGAGGCGCTGTGCAGACTCGACGAAGGAACTGCCAAAAATTAGAATATATTATAAATAAAACATCATGAAGCTGGGAAAACAGAAAAAAGAAAAAGAAAGTTGAGAACTAACTTCCATGGAAGATCTTCTGCAAGCATCCAATCACCATCTTCGTCTTCATAGATCAGCGTAAAATCCCAATCGCTGTTATCCATTCCCTTATCTGTTATGTTACATCAGCGGATATAACTCAATGATCCGTGTGAAAGAACTTATAGATATTACAAAATTGTCATGGTGTGTTAATAGGGAGTTTAGTTGATATATTTTTGCTATATTTGGAAAAGTTTTGTTGTATACTTAATTATTAGCACTAAATGTGTAAGGAAATTCAGAATTACTTGTGGTGAACATGGTGATGAGAGCAGTTTTGAGAGAGTGATGAGAGTGATAGAGCTTTAAATCGAGTTTCCTTGCTATTGCTACCCCTTCCATTTTCACTTTCACGAACAATGAATTTTGTCCACCATTTTGGTTACTTTGATGTGCTACTGCAGGACGACGATTCTCTATCGTTTGCGGAGGTTGAGTGTGCCAATCGAAGGCCTTCTTCCTCCATGACTCAATGGGTGGCCATCCTACTGCTTGCTTCTTCTCTTCATCTTTCCTATACGAATTTGTGACATAATTAAAATCATTAGATCAACATGGAATTAATTAAGTTCCAGCAATGTAACAAGAGAGTCTGTCAATAGAAGCATAACTAAATGACACATAAATTATTAAATAGAGATTAAAAGAAGATGGATAAATCTCTTATACACGTAAGTTTGGACTCACGTTTGAATGTTGCAAAAATGCGTTCCTTTAGGGTGGTGTGGGTCATCTTCATCCTTGGGCTTATCATTCCAAGAAAGCAAAGGCAAAGTTTGAGGAAGCTCATTTTCAATAATGAGTGAATGATCTTCAAAACGGCCACCAGCTGGCTTGCAATGAATATTGGGGTGGCTGTGAAGGTGAAGAGAAAGGCCAAGTTGTAGCTCCATTTTGGATAGGGATTTTAAAAGAGAAAAGAGAGAAGGTTTAATTTTAAAGGGAATAAAGAGGGAGAATGTAGAGAGTGGGTATATATATAGGAAAAGAAATATGGGCATTTATAGGAAAGAGAGAAGAGAATAGTTTGATGAGTGTGGGAAAAGGGATGGGAAAATGAGAGGGGATGAGGATAGAGATAGAGGGGGCGTGTGGGTTGGACCTCCTTTGTCTCTCTTTTATCTCATATCACTCTTTTGGTATTAATAATCCTTTTTCCTGTTCCTCTACCTTGTAGTATTCAACAAAAACAAGTAAATTGCAGACAATGGGTTGTCTCAAATTCATTCCTACTTTCTTACTACTCTACCTTAAAGGGGAACAATTCTGTGGAAATAATGATTTAAAATGATATAAGATAATAAGCTCAAAGTTTTTTTTATATTCATACTAAGTATTAAATATCTACTTTATATTAGTTTTTCTATTTATTCCAAAGAAACAAGTGAGGATGAGTAACTAAGGATTTGACACAAGGTGTTTGGAGTTAGAGGAGTAGAGTTTCGTTTGGTTCAAAAAGTTTGTACTAAACTTCACGAATAAGAAAAATATCAAAGTTACAAGCTTTGCAACTTTACAACTTTAGTTTGTGACTCAAAAACACTGGTAGAACTGGGTAAGGAAGAAGCAATATAGTATAATATTATGTTGAATGATTGAAGGGTAGAAATTTATATTGGTAGCTGGTAGAAAGGTGTGTGGTGTTGGGAATTTGAATGTGGAATTGTGCATATGGGAGGTAGGGTTAAAAACTAAAAGGAATGGACAAGGGGAGGGGGTATGTCACGTGGCAGAAAGAAAGGGGATAATTTCATTATTGAAAATGAAAATGAAAATGAAAAGAGACCCATGCTTGTGAAGTCCACGTGAGCACCAATGGGAAATCATAAAAGAGAGAAATAGAAGGGTTTGGGGGTAATTGGCTTTTTTTGGTTGGTTGGTAGGTTTAGACTTTCAAACTTAAGGGAGTAAGGGACCCCACCCACCCACAGTGGCTTTGCTTTCCCGACCCAATAACAGATCAAATCACTGTCTTCTCTTCTGTAGCCTTCCCTTGCCTCTCTATTATTGACATTTGGGCCTACCTTCATCACCCTTGGGCCTTGGCCCATTCAAAACATCACCCTCCTCCTTACTGCTTTTTCATTACATCACGTCTTTTCCTTCACAAGTGGGTTCCGATATTTAACACCAATTATGTTTTGCCCAAATTTTGGCCAACCAAACTCATCTCACATTTACTTCTTTTCCACTGTTGAAATAAGAGATCACTTGTGAATCAATCCAAATAATGTATTTATGTAAACTTTGATAGCTTAACTCAACTTTCGACAAAGAGTTAAGGCAAGCTTTTTAAAGAAAAAGATGAAATTACCTTTTTGTATAATTCTCGTGATCTACAGTTGCTTAATTAAACTTTGGATTTCTTTCATTTCAAAAGATTGGACCAAACATATATACAGTTAAATCTAACAAGTCTTTCTAAATACAGATGTCAAAGAAAGAGACAATTTAGCTAGGTGGGGTAATTGCCTCACTCGTTCTTCCCTCCATAGATGCCTCTCCTAGCCATGTTTTCTACCCTCATAATTTAATTCTCTCATTTTTGCTTTCTTATTGATTCAAAATTACCTCTATACCATATACTCTTAACTGGTTAAACTATATTCAAATTAGTTACTTTTAATTCATGTTTAATTTAGTTAATGTCTAAGAAAACAGTTAATAAAAATACTTATTTAACTTCTTTTCTATGTTGGACAAAGTTTGAACTAAAAAAATACAAATTTTAGGAAAGGAATTCAATTATGAGTTTATAGGAAATAATTAAATGCAAGTACTTAGGTAAAATTGTGAAGTTAGGATAGATAATTAAAAGTTTGAAAACAAAAAAATAATATTATTGAGTAATGTCATCTTGACACATTTAAGAAATAGAATGTTCTTGATAAATAGTTTTCCATTTTTTGGTCCTTCCTTTTCTAAGCCAAGGAAACAATACGCTATTATTGGATGATAGAAAGGAAACACCCATAGGACTAGAAGAAAAAAATAAATAAAATCAGCATTAAAATTTTGCTTGAATAGGATCATTATCACAAATATGACAACTCTTATCTCAAAACACTTCTAAAGAAGTAGTTAGAGAATAATAAAGTATATTAGTTGTGGATGTTGATGATAGAGAATTTGGATTTTAGCCAAATTTAGAATCTTGAAAAAAGGAGGAAAAAAAGGAAACAAAATAAAATATTAAATGGCAACAGTATGATTAACTCCAACTTGTGATCAATCATGTTATGTCAAACATGTACATAGAATGAGAACAATTTAGATCAATTAACTTACTTATTTATCCCACTTGCTACATATTGTTGAGAGAATTGAAAAAGAAAATTAAAGTAGAAAGAAAAAAAAAAAAGTAAAAATAGAATAAATGGGGGAATATGGAACCATAATATGAAGAGAAAAGAGAGGGGCAGTCAATTATAGAGGGAATAGTGTAGGGCTTCTCACAGGATTTGCCTTCAATAATATAAAACAAGAAACAGAAATTTGTACCTTATAAGAAGTGTTGTGTTTAAGATAGTACCTTTTTATTTGTTTTCATACTAAGTTCTTTCTCTTTCAACTTAATAAATTTTCGATACATCGATTCAACATGTGTTGTTTATGTACAATTTTGTTTTATTAGGAAAGATAAAATAAAATCCAATGGTGTTTTGTGTAGAATGTAAAATTATTTGACAGCTGTGGGATTTGAACCCACGCCCTTTCGGACCAGAGCCTAAATCTGGCGCCTTAGACCACTCGGCCAAACTGTCGGAATTGAAAGGTCAGTAACTAAGATGGATTCAATTCTATGAAAATAAATTGGGCTAAGCCCATACAATGAAGAAGACTTCGGCCCATTTCATTCACGCGCATGGCAAATGGCACGTGTGAAGAAATCCCAATCTGTTCTACTGGGTGGTGGCGAAGCGAAGCAAAGCAAGCTTAGCCTTATCAAATTGTGTGGCGAAGAATGAAGATTGTATAATGTAGATAGAAAAAAATCCCCCATTTCTTTTCTCAATCCGCCATTGTTATCCCTCTCAGACCTCTGTAACCTTCATTTCTACCCAGCCATGGCTAACGTTATCATGGCCTCTTCCAAGCCCCCCTCCCCTCCTCTTTCCCTCTCCAACAAAACCCCCAAATTCTCCATCCCCAAAACCCTAACCCTAATCCCACAATTCCTCAAAAAACCTCAATCCATCTCCCTCTCCACCTCCACTCTCAAATCCCTCTCCCTCTTCGCCGCCACATCTCTCTCCTTCGCTCCCCCTTCCCTCGCTGAAGAGATCGAAAAGGCCGCTCTCTTCGACTTCAACCTCACTCTCCCTATCATGATGGCTCAATTCCTCCTCCTCATGGTCGGTCTCGACAAAATCTACTTCTCCCCACTCGGGAAATTCATGGATGAAAGAGACGCCGCCATTAAAGAGAAGCTGAATAGCGTTAAAGACACTTCCGAGGAGGTCAAGCAGCTGGACGAACAAGCTGCCGCTGTCATGAGGGCTGCTAGAGCGGAGATTTCGGCGGCGCTTACTAAGATGAAGAAAGAAACTCAAGCGGAGGTGGAGGAGAAACTGGCGGAGGGGAGAAAGAGAATTGATGTGGAGTTGCAGGAAGCATTGGCGAATTTGGAGAATCAGAAAGCGGAAACCATTAAATCACTTGATGCTCAAATTGCTGCTCTTAGTGATGACATCGTCAAGAAGGTTCTTCCTGTTTAAATCAATTCCTGTTCTGTTGTGTTCTTAGGGTTCTAATGGGCTTTTACCATTGATCGATCATTATAATATGGGTTTCGATCTGATTTCATTTCTACTTATATATTTTTGCCTTGTAATCATAATGAACCAACAAATTCAATGTATAAAACAATTAAACATCGTTTTTTTTGTTTTTTTTTTTTTATTTAGTAATTCTAATGTATTAAAACTTTTCATTCCAAATTCTTTCAAGATCAAAAGAGGTTTGAAATTTTGATAAAATTTAATAAAATTGAAGATCAAATTACCAATCAAATTTATGCTATCATTAGTTTATTTTTTAAATTTAATCAAATAATGACAACGTAAATAGGATTAACTGGATTTTTAAAGAAAATTTATATTTTTATTCATTCATGGTTAAGCTTATACCGATTAAAATGATTAGACGACGTTAGATGCAAAGGTTGCTTAGGTTTATTAGAGCATGGGATTGGAAATTTAGTGGGAACTAGTTTGTCTCCTAATATACAATCTTAATCACTGAAAAATATTTTTGAGTTACAATGTTAATCACTAGACAATTGTGTAGTTGAGCATATTTATTTGGTTATATCTGAGAAACAGAGAAAGATGAGCAAATGGAATTTATTTATAAATATACATACACCAATAGAAATTGAGCTGTTTAACATCGATTTGATTGTAAATTTGTGAAGCTTATTGTTTCTTAGCAATTATATTCGAGAAATTACGAAAACTAGCTACATACGATGCTCAGTAGTGAAAGATACCGACTTTGTTAATAATTAATTAACCAAGGTTGGTGTAAGTCTCACGTTTCATTACATCGTTGTAAATTGCGGCGTTTAAATCGAACATTCTACACTTAAAAAACATAAGTTATTAATCAGAGGAAGTCAACCCAAACTGGGCTACAAACTTCAATAATTGTTTAAATACTGTTTTCTAGGTGTATAATTACAATCGAATGCACAAAAATGGAGGCATGTTAATCACTTATATTTAAAAGGAATAGACAAATTGAAGGAAAAAACTATAATATTCATAGTGTGTATTTTAACTGTACCATTAAATGTTTTCTCTTATCTATAAATCCAATTCCCAACTCGAAATCTCAATGGAGAGGTGATTGAATTACAATTAAGAATATGAAAAAAAAAAAAAGACGAAATCTTACAAAACAAAGGAAACATTACATTAATAGTTAAAACAATATTAACGGAAATTAATAAATAACAAAACAATTTCAAAACTTATTATAAAGAAAAAAACAATCCATCAATGTTAAGAAAAAAACAATTAAATATTTCTAAAATGTTTAACTAACAATGGAAAAGGTTAATTAGTCCTTAATAGCAATTAACAAAATGATTTGAAATTTATACAATTTTATGAAATATGGGAGCTACAATCATACAAAAATATCAGGAAGAGCCGTGATGAAATTGAGCTGATAATCCAAGCCCACGTAGCAGTATTATCAATGCAAGTATTTGGGCTTTAAGAAACCGATAAAGCTTATACAGCCCAGCCCATTTTAAGCACTCGTCTAAAAAGTTGAAAGACTTTTTGTTTAAATAATAGACAAAGCAAATAATAATAATAAAGAAAGAAAGAAGGAAAGAAAGGGAGATGGGCAACAGCTATCAACAAGAAAAATCCATCTTCATCTTTAAAAAAAAAAAATTAAGAGAAAAAAAAAGGCATTTCCACATAAAAGGTCCCTTCAATGGGCCAACTCTACTGACCTTTTTCCTCTAAAGCTTTCAAATTTCAATCAAACAACTCATTATTATATAGTGGAAAATCTCTACCAAGATTTATTTCTATTTTATTCTCAAAACAATTATATATAAATTTAAAAAAAAAAAACACACACACACACAAACAAGTAGACAATATCTAAGTGTGGTCGATCATAAGCTATAAAGTGCACATAAATAATTAGTTCAAGTTAGGTTTGCTTAGATGTGACTCTCTAAAGATAAGCACTCATCATTTTTTATTTTATATATATTTCTTAAATAGCTATATATATCTTCTCGTCCTCTCGTTTCTTTCGTTATCTTCCCACGTTCTATTTTATCAATTAATATGGTATATATTCGACATATTATTGTATGGAAAAAATACCATATCTTCTCTAATTCGGATCTTGCCTATTTTACACAAATTTAGCAAATTTTATCAAGTTCCTAACTTTTTATTGCATTAATGCATTGTATGGTGGATGATGAAAGTGGAAAGGGTCGCTTTTGAGTACTTGAAACGTTTTGTTATAATGTTTGTAAGGAATTTGAATGTTTACGTGTAAGCTGTTAATTATTGTGTTTTCTAAAAAAAAAATTAACAATGAATTATTGTGTTGAACCTTAATTAACCATATATTTTTGTACATAATTTGTTAATTGACCAAGCATATGTTTGTGGAACCCACAAAATATAATCTTTTGTAGGTTAATAACAATAATCATTTTCCCTACACTACTAGTCTTTTAGATGGGTCGTTTCGTAGGGTCAACAATTTGAGAAATATTCTATTTCATGTTGAAAAAAAAAAAACTCCCTTTTAATGTTTGAAAAAATGAGAAAGGCATTCAAAGAAAACAAAAAAATTTGAAAAATTAAAACTACACAACTTATTTACAAAACTAAACAAAATTAAGCCAGTGGAAGAATTACTCGAAAGAGTTAAAAATTAATACCATAATAATATACCCATACAAACATGGACATGTGGTTGCAGCAATGTTATATTATCACCATCAACATACTTTATCTAATTATTTACCAATTCAAATTCTTTAGTATTTATAACTTCGGAACAAAAAATGTGACAAGTCATTTCCAACATAAAAAAAACTAAACCAAAGTCAGCAAACACATGACCTAAAATGTTTTTTCTTTACTTTTAATTTTAAAACTCATAACTTTTCCATCATTTTTGTTAAGTTTTAAAAGAGAGAACTAATATAATTGAAAGTTGAATCACATAATTATAATAACTATAACAGTCCAATTGGTTCACAATTTTTATTTTTGAAATTTATTTTATTAGAAAATAATTTGTAAAAAAATGACTATTTATTTATTTATTTAGATACTATATTTGTCTGTACACTTGTTTTTCACGTAATAATATATTTGGAAATTTGTCTCTTTTAGTCTCATACTTTAGAGAATATTTTGGTTATCTTACTTGTAAAAACCAAAGTATTTTGATCCTTATTTGCATAGCTTTATACAAAATAAAAACTTGTCCATGCAAATTTATTGTTACATTTTAAAATACAAGGAATGAAAGTGGCAATAAAAATCTTGCATTAAAATGAATAAAACTCGAAAGTTGAATGAAAATAAAAAGAGAAATTACGATTGGTTTCACGTGCAAGAGATTGACATGAAAGAGGTGGAAAGAAAAAAGATGAAATGAAACACCCGTGTGGGAGAGGGATACAAATTTTACTTTCTTTTACTTTACCTCTTCCGTAAGGTTAAAAGAGTAAAAAGAAGTAAAAAAAAAGGAAGAAGAGGAAGAGGAAGCAGAAGAAGAAGCAGAAGAAGAAGAAAGGGGTATTTTTGGTTTAGGGTTTGACCTTGGGGAAAAAGAGAAAAAAAAGGGGGTAGGGTCAAAGATCTGTGGTGGATCAAAATGAAGGGTGAGGATATAAGGAAAAAAGGAGTAAATGAGATCTGAAGGGTTGAAAAAGGTAAGGATATATATTTTGTAATCTGAGAGATGTGAAAGGTGGTGTGTAATGTAAAGCTCTTTAATGATCATGTTATCATGTTTCTGTCTTAGTACTTCTCGCGTGCCCTTCTACAGTTCTTTCTCTGTACACCATTCTTTTCTTTTTCTTTTCCCCTCCCTTATTTCTCATTTATTTCCATTTTAGGCCCCACTTTTTCCATTCCCTACCCTTCCTCTTTTTTTATTTATTTATTATTATCACTAATACAATTCAAATCTCTAGTTTCTTTCATACGCAAAACATGTTTTTTTTTTTTTTTTCTCAATGCATGATAATTAGACACATTTGTAAAAAGAAGATCGAACTACTCATTTTTTATATTTTTAATTCATAATAGTTTGATTTGATTTGGACGGTTAGTTGGTTGGTGAAACAATTTTGACTCGTTCAAAATTATATTGTTATATTTGGATGAGAATTGAGTTAATTAATTTGGTACATCAAATAATTAATTTAATGAAATGAAAAGTGATTAAAAGGATATATAATTTAGTGAGTAGAAGATGATGTGAGGAGTATTTCTTGCAATAATATATGGAAGAAAACGTAAGAGTTTAAATGGAAGATTTATTATTTATAATATAGAAAAAGACAAAAATGAAAAAGTTTTAAAAAGGTTGTTATTGAAATTTAAAAGAAGGTATATAATATGGACAAAACTACATATTTAATATAGAAAGCTTTACGTTTTTGTCCTATAAGTCAAAATTTCTATTAACGTTAAAGATAGTCAAAGTGATTTGATGCTTTGGCTGTCAGTAAAAGTATAAATATATATTTGTTCACATTGGACCTTTTTTTTCCCATTAAATATAAAATGAAGAAAAGTATTTACCATCCTTTCTTATTCTTCTTCTTCTTCTTTTTTTTTTTTTTTTTTTTTTAGAAAATAAACATTAGGAAGAGTTTGGAGCACCCACCCATTATATTAAGATTGTAGTAACATTAACTAATTGTTCCTACCTTAAATACAATTTAAAAACCAAATTATGTTTATAGTTTACTACAATATTTGTTATTTTCTTTTTAAATTAAAACAATTAATAGTTTACACTTAATTTCCTTCTATGGATGATCTAATGCTAACACTCTTTTTATCTCACTCTTGGATTTTTGTTTTGTTTATTTTTGTTTTCTGTCCTTGCTACATCTCAGTTTTTATTTTCTTAATATTAGCAAGAGGGAAACACAAAGCTTTGAATTTTAATTAATGGAATGAGATTGAAAAACGATAAAGGAAGAATAGTATCTTAACTTGTGTGCACAAATAACAATGATCTGCTTTGGTGAATTCACATTAACACAACATAAGACAATGGAGAAAATTCAACTTTTAAAAAGTTTGGTATATACAATCAGACACATCATTTAAGTCATACAAACAACTATCTTTTTTTTTTTCTTTTCTAATTATCATAATTATAAACACCGTTTTAATTGTAGAGAAGTTTTGGAAAACAAGAACATCAAGTTTTGGGTTCTTATTATTTAGATATTCAACCCTTTAATTGTTTATTTTCCATGTTCAATAGATTAAAATTTAGTTATTCCATGTTAATTTTTATGAAAATTAATTAAATAATCATAATATTTTAATGAAAATAAACACAATATAGGTATATTTAAAAGATTGAGCGTGAAAAAACCCTTATATTTGAAGTTAAATATTAAGAATAAATGAATTAAGGATGTAGAAATATAGAGAAAAAGAAATAATGGAGGTGAAGGGAAAATTGAAATTAAAGAGAGAGAAAACGCAGGAAAGCAGAGAGCATAATTAGATGGAATAAAGAGAAGAAAAAAGGAGTAAGATTGAGTAGATAGATATTGAGTAGTTTGATTGGTAAAAAAGGGAATGAAATCACGAATGGTGTTGTTATTATTATTATTATTATTGTCATTGATATAGAAGAAAGAAAAGCAGGGGGGGCGTGGGAAGCACGTGCGTGAGTATAAAACTAAAAAAAAAAAAAAAAGAAAAAAAAAAGAAGAGGAGTGTGATTTGGGCATTATGGGTCTGGAAAAAATTGTAAGAGATGACGTCAAGCTATCTAGTCGGAGGATGAGGGGCCCACATGGGGTTATTCTTTTTCTTTTGATTAAATTTTTAATTAAAGAAAAAGGAGAACTGAACTGAAGAATTGAAGAATTGAAGAATGGAAGAAATGGTTGGTGAGGTGAGTGAAGGGAAGGGAAGGGAAGTCGGGAAGTGGAGAAGAAGACAAAGAGGGGAGAAATGAAATAAATGAGAGTGGTGGAGGTTGGGGGGCTTAGGTCTTTTCATCATGCTACGTGTACGGTGTGATCAGATTCGGCCACTGCCACGTCGTCTTAGCTGTGATAGGGACCACCCCCACCCCCACCCTCTCATCCTCCCAAATCTCTGAAAATCTACTGCCACTTGATTCTCTGTCAACCCCCCCAATTCTATCCCCATTTTTGGAACCAACCCATTTATTACTCTTTTTCATGCTTTCACCCCCTCCTCTTTTTTTATTTTCCCCCACCCCCTTCTTTTTTAACTCACTTTCTTCCTTCTGTTATAATATAATTACATCACATGTCTTTAACTATTTCTATTTTTATTAAAAAAAAAATTAAAAAAAACTTACATCCCGTTACATCATCTATATATTTACTTCTCAACATCTAAGAATTCAAACCCATCCAATTTTATAGACATTATTTAGATCAACTTAAGTAGGATCAAGTAGTTTGACAGCATGCAAGTGTAAATATGATTTACACATATCAGTTCAAAATACCTTAGAAACCAAACCAAGGAATAGTGGACCCAACATACAATATCAAAGCACCGACAAACTTAAAATCAGTATTGTTGTTATTCTACTAACTCGAGCACCACTCTAATTTCAACAAATTATGATCTAAAGACGAATTTATTACCATTTTATATAATAAATGTTCTTTTCTTTTCTAATTAAACAAAAGAAATGTCGTCGGGGAAAGGGAAGAAGTAATGCCCCCATTAATTAATTGGACAAGAAAGAAGAATGGTGGACTTTCCAATGATGTGTTTTAAAAGGCAAACTCACTCATATGAAGATTTTAACTTTTTAGTGAATGAAAGAATAACTTTAGGGTTAAACAAACTCGTGAACTCTATATCCTGCCTTCTCTTCTCACACATGCAAATATTACTTTTTCTTTTTGGCCCCAATCAAAATAAATCAACAATGATTAAAAGTTAGTGTTATTTGATTTCACTACATTTTAGATTTTAATTCACACTTGCTTTGGTAATATTATATTCTTTTTTTAAAATTTCATAAATTTATATTTATAAATATTAGTGAGCTCTACCCAACTCTTAAAATGACCGTAACTTGATATACAATAACAAAAAAAAGTATAAAATAGATGTGATATGAGAAATTTTTCTTTAACGAGGAAATTTATAGGTTACTAGTAGTCTAAGAATTTATTCATCCTACCTCCATTTAAAGAAGTCAAATAATAATTATGAGTATATATATATAACAAAGCGACCCTTCTTATCCATTCATCGTTCAAAATGTATTTTTTTTAGAAAAGCAATTAATTAATTTCCCTCTTTAGTTAGGCAAGAAGTTGAATCAAGTCTGATAGTATGGGACTTTTTTTTTTATCAGTCATGAAAAATATACTTGGATCTCATTAGGTCACTACGAGGTCTTCATATTCATGTAAGCTTCACCAGCAAAATAGAATTGGTATCAGTGCGGTGTGGAACACATACAAGTCAGCCAAAGGAAGTGTTTTGTACATTATGCATTAGTGTGTTTGCTCTGTTTATAAAATGCACCCATCGCTTGAAAAATACCTAAAGCTCGCCCACATTTGAGATGGTGTCGACATGGGGAAATATAAAGATCATAGTGTACATGGTAGCCGGCTAGACTCAACCATCTCTACAGTCCACACTTCACTTTTCTTTTTCAACTACGCTCGAGGGTACGTTAAGATGGAGTCGAAGAATATATGATATTATTTTAGAGTTATGGAGACATGAGACAGAAACTGTGAAGGTGATTGTTTTAGAAATGTGTGCTGATGAGAGTAAGAAAAGGAAGATTTGGTTATGTGGTAATGGTAGATTCGGAAACATAGGATTCTTAAAAAAATTTCTCTCTCTCTCTTTAAAGTGGTGATAATAAATAAAAAAAAAAACAAAAAAACTTTTCTGGGTTTCACAACGTTGCTTCAACCTCAGCCTTTGCTGCTTAGATTCACTCAAACTGTTTTAAAAGCTGTGTCCTTTTTTCCCACTTCCCAATCCAATTTCCCCCCTCCTCCCTCCTCCCTCCTCCCCACTCTCCCATTCCCGAGCGTGACCTCACACTCCTTCTATTATTTCTTTCTTTCTTTCTTCAAACCAAAAAAAATTATAATTTAATTTTATAAGATCCTAAAGTTGACATTTTTCTCTTTTAATTATTAATTATCTCTCCCATAATCCCAACTTCATTGGATCATAATTTGCACATGCTATTTCTTCATTCCCATCACACAATCAATTTTCGTACCACTTCCCAATTTTATTTCAATTTAAGAATGGACAATTATGTTAGGTGACAAAATTAATTATATGATTTTATTTATAGTTTTTATACTAAACTAAAACTCATGTGCTTTCTAAAAATTGCATGGTAAAATATCTTTTTTAGTTTATACTTCACTCAACTTTCATAAGGTGACCACTATGAGAAGGTTGACTTTGATTGAAGCCATTTTGGTTTGAGTAAAAAAGTATGAGAATATTGGAGAAAATCTTTTGTGATATGTATTAGTCATATGTTAAGTCAATTATGACTGCGCATGATTGAAGATCAATATCACTATAAAAGAAAAAAAAAAAAAAAAAAAAGAGTATGTAAAGTTTGCTACTACTTTCTTTTATCATTGCGTATACTTAATCGTCATCTTCAAATACCTAATAATTTTTGTAGATTGTGCGGTGATTCTATTCATTATTCTAATGTTTATTTTAAACTATTTAACTTTATCACAATAAGATAGTATGACATATACTTTGTGTATATCTCTCCACCTATTTTGTAAATATATAAGATAGGGTTGCTTGACAAAATACGTCATTTTCAATATTTAACTTTTTTTTTTGTTAGTCTTGTTGACTGACCATCTTAAACTCATCAAAAAATGGATTTTCATTAGTAAGGGTTTTGTATATAAAATTCAGAATAACTCATGCTCTAACCTTAAGCTATTATTAATAAAAAAATAAATTAACGTAGGACCAATTATTAGCTATGGAAATAAGTTATTTTTAAAGTAATTAGAATAGGTAGTAATTTAAAAAATACTAATAAAATATATAAAAACATTAAAAAAAATGTAAATATAATAAAATATTATTTTTATGTGTTACATTTTGAGAGACTTTTTATATTTATAATTTTTTAAAATTATTACTGTATACTTTATTGTTTTTTAATCTAATTGTTGTATTTTGTGACTATGTTTTCGTTGTGAAGGGGAAATGTTGAGAGTGTTGATATTTTGTTATTGAATTTGGATTTTGCAATTAAATTTCGCAATTAATTGTCAAAATCAGTTCGTGATGATACATCACATCAATATTTATTGAGTCTTTTAAAAGATTTTTTTGGCAGGCCATCAAATCTTTGGTAGTTAATTTCTACCACCACGAAACCTGTTTTATTCATTGCTTTTATTTATTTATTTTGATGTTTGTATGCATACATAAATGAGCATTGAATCATCCAATGTCTGGGCGCAAACAATATTTCAAACCAAGTAAAAATAATAATAAATGTATTCTTTAGTTAGTACCCATTTTGAGTTACTTCCTATTTGCTTCATTCAATTTCAAACCTTTACCATCTAATAATTAAATTTTGAATTTAATTTCAACTTAATTACTAAATTCCATAATGTTGTATCAAGTTTTGGTTGAACTTTGTTTTTTGGGTGTGGGATTTGTTCTTTTGTTTAAAAATTTAACTAAACAATCACTTTCAATTAAAGTTAATAATGTTTAGTTGTTTTTCATCTTTATTAAATACAATTTATTTTATTACATTTTTACATGAATTGGAATTAGTTAATAGACATTAATACCAAATATATTAGATGTGAGTGTTTCACTAATTTTTTTTTAATTAAAAGTAAAATTTAGGGACAAAGATGAAAATATAATTCAAATCTTCAAAGTAAACTATCAAAACATCTTGAAACACATTAACTTACAACTTAAAAGTATAAGAATAAGTAGTCATTTAGTATTTAAATTTAAATTTGTAATATTTTAATAAGTGTGCTATTATGTATTAATTCAACATCTAAGAATTGTCTCTTAAAATGATTAAATTAATGTTTTGCATAGTTTGTGTATGTGCTAAAAGATAAAAGTTAATCATTCCTTTAAAAAAAAGTTAAATCATTTCATTAATTCATCTAAAATTAATATATATTTTTAAAATTCTTTTAACTTACACAACTTTCTAAATTTTGACAACATCATAAAAATAAATAAATTAAGATATATCATAATAGAAATTAAATTGTAGTTTATCATAATCTATCGTGATTCATTACCCATATTAAAAACTAAGCATGGTTTATTTTATTGGTTTATTTTATCCTAAGAAAGAAAGACAATTATTGAATATAGTTTTTTTAAAAGGGAAGTTGGTCAAAATGGGCAGATGTGAGCTTAGGGCTCATATTTCTACTTTTATCAAAAGAATGTAAAGATGTGATCTTTAACTTTGTACTTGTAGTTATAATAACATTATAAGATCGAAGGGTACCAGGGGAGGAAATGTTCGCCAATCTTCTTTCCACTGGAATATATATTAACATTTTTCTCTCTTTCTCTTTTTTGTTTTTTTCTGGCCAAATTAATAATATTTGATGAAAATAAAGGTCTATTTTTTATATCTATTAAAAATAAAAAACTTTCCATCCATACTTAGATTTGTTAACCTCAATTATATATATATAATTTCTAGATTTAAAAAAAAAAATATATATCTACTTGTTTGGTTGATAGGTGGTTATATGATTTAATTTTATTCATTTTCATAATTTTTCTTTATATTTAACTGTTTTTATAGTTAATGAGACAATAAATAAATAAATAAATAATCTAATACTTAGATGTTAACGAAGACGAAATATATCATTTACTTTATTAGATATTATTTTTCCACTACATTTTAGATTCATAGAAAAGATCTAGTTCACTATCAAAGTAGTTATGCCTAATAAAACGTCAAGTCATTACTTTATATTTTTTAATGTGATTTTAGTATATATATTTATTTATCCATTATAGTTTAAATAAAATTCGTAATAAAAATAAACCAAATAGGTAAATAAAGGAAAATAAAATATGAAGCCTTTAAATGAAAAAAAAAAATAGTATGTTGCAAGCCATAGCCAACACATTCACTTTACAAGTACCAGATCAAATTAGAAATGATTAATTGTTAAATTGGTATGTATCACAAAATATTGATAATTCATAGTGTAACATAAGAGGATAAACTCACATTGGTATTTAGGTTAATTAATGTGATGGGAGAGTCAATTTTAGAATAATAATAAAAGAAACAATAAAAGAAAAAGGGGAAGAAATAAAAAAAGGGAATTTATACGAATCTTTATAGGGTTTGGAAACAAGTTGCAATGTTTTGTCACAAATAGGGTAATTAAATTATTAAGACAAATATGTTTAAAGTTTGTATGTTATAAAATCGGGGAGGGGGGTGGGTTTGTATGAAAAGCCGAACCATTGATTCCGAATCAAATATTCAAAATTTTGGAGCTCAACCTTTTTTTGGTTGGATTCTTTTCTTCTTTTCATGTTCTACAACAACTACAATTCATATACCTATGCCTTTTTATTTTAAAGATTTTAATATTATAAAACACAACTATAGTTTGATTATCCTTTGGTTTTGTAGTTTTAATAAAGTTCAATTTAGTCTTTTTAAGTTTTGTTTAAATTTATAAAATAGTGCAATTAATTTGTAATTGGTGAAAAATCAATAGACTCTATTGAAACTAATATTCAATAGGGTAGCAATGGGAATTAATATTAGGACGAGAGTATTTGCCTACGGTGCTTTGTTCTACTTGATATCCTCTTCCACTTGTTTCTTTCAAACTCAAGGTTGATGTTGTGAAGATTAAAGATTTGGCGAGAATGAGATAGACGTTACAATGTTTTGTGGTAAAAGGTACAATGGAAGATCGTTGGATAAAGGAAATTAGCAAAAGTAGTGTTGTTATTTGGCAACATTTTATTAGTTAATTAGCTAGATTTTGCTCAGTTTTTACATGAATAGTATACTATTTGATTATACGAAAACTTTTAATGAAGTATCGTCACTTTAAAAACTAGATGCAGTCATTGATAAATAATATCAAAGAAAAAGTTTCTAATACTGGTACGACGTTATATCATTAATTAAAACGTTAGAGATTTGAATGTTTAGTTAGAGGTAAAATTGATTTGAATCAATATAAAATTAAGTTGAAGAAGAATTAAAATCCAAGTAACACATATCTTTAAATTAAAAAAGTAGGGGAAAAAAAGTCAAAAGAGAATGAAGGGTTTGATTTAAAGAGGTGATTTACACGTGGGATGGTTAACGCGTGGGAAAGGATGAAGGTCCTTAATTATCTGTTGCAAGGTATTATGGTCGGGACAACGTTGATAAACAAAACAAAACAACCCCCAAATATATATTAAAAACACACACTCCATTATTCCAACATATTAGATAAGACCCATCTTTTCCAAACGCCCTCTCCTTCCCCCTTCCTCCTTCCTCTCTTCTTCTATATACTTTTATTTCATTTCATTTTTCTGTTTATAAACACTTTCTCCACCACCCTAAAACCTCCATTAAACCCCCCTCTTCTTCTTCTTCTTTCTCTAAGTTCTTTCCTTTTTCACAACCCCACAGAAATGTTTGCTGCAGAAAATGGTCTTAAGGGAGACCCCAGGCTTCAAGGCATCTCTCAAGCCATTAGAGTTGTTCCGCACTTCCCTAAGCCCGGTTTGTTCTTTAACTAAATCATGATTCTGTTTTTGTACACATTTTGAATTGAATTTCAAGTTTATCTTGTTTTGGTTTTTTGTTGACAGGGATAATGTTTCAAGATATTACTACGTTGTTGCTTGATCACAAGGCGTTTAAGGATACTGTCGACATTTTTGTAGATCGTTACAGGGGAATGAACATCTCTGTTGTTGCTGGTTTTCTTCTCCTCTTCTTTCTCTTTAACACGATGGAATAAAACTGAAAAGTTTTGTTTCTCTTTACCGGCATTGCCTGATGATTTTTTCTTATTTCTTCAGTGATCAAAAGTTGTACTGGTTTTTTCTTTTTCTCTTGTAACTTTCTTGGGGTTTCTCAACTCCTCTGTTTTTTTTTTCTTTTTTGTCAGCTTAAATGGAAGGAAAGAACTATAGGGGTTTGTCGAGGAGTGATTTCTTCTTCTTTTTTTCTTTTACTGATTTAGTGTTTCTCTCTCTTCTTTCACACGGTTCTGGATGTTCCTTGAAGGAAAGTAAAACTTTCTTCTTGTACTTTGCTGTCCACATCTCTTACCCTTTTAAAAAAACACACAATGCTTTCCCTAAGAAATTATGATTATCTTTTAAACTTTTTATTTTGGCCCTCTCAATTACCATTTCTATCAAACACGTTTTTGATATTTCCCCATTAAGCAAGACTGTGATCTGTTTTTGCAAACGCTTTGACATGCAGGTGTAGAAGCCAGAGGATTCATGTTTGGTCCTTCAATTGCTTTATCCATTGGAGCAAAGTTCGTTCCTTTACGCAAACCCGGAAAGCTTCCTGGTAATAGTTTTTATTTTTCAAGCATTTGGGATGTGGGGTTGGCTAATTAATTCAATTTTTTTCTCGACTGTGTTTACAGGTGAAGTAATTTCAGAAGCCTATGATTTGGAGTATGGAACTGATTGCTTAGAAATGCAAATAGATGCTGTGAAAACTGGTGAACGTGCATTGGTTATTGATGATTTGGTGGCCACTGGTGGAACCTTATCGGCAGCAATCAGGCTTCTGGGTATGTTCAGGTTCTTCCGTACTCTGTTTTTTAGTTTTGAAACTGTTTCACAAGAACATTACCTTATAAAAATTGAGGTTCGATGAATTAATTTTGGGACATTTCTTATCACTAAACCTTAAAAAAGCAAATCCGTGGGAAAATTTTCCTTGTTTTATGTCTATGGTCTTTTCTGGACTAGAAAACAAAAGTATGGGATTCATCATGGTTTTTTAGATTTCCTGATTAAAATTATTATTATGCATGATTATGTTTCCCTCGTTATCTTGAAAATAAAGAATTCAAATCAAATGGGTCCATCATATCTTAATAAATTAGTTTAAGTTTCAAATTAATTTGGTTTTGGTTTTAATTATCCTTTAATGTTGTTAGAACGGATGGGTGCTGAAGTGGTTGAATGTGCTTGTGTTGTCGGATTGCGCGAAGTTAAGGTAGTAATCGTCAGAGAATATTTCCTCTCTTTTAATTTAATTCTATCCTTGATTAATTATGTAATTAAATTAACTAAACTTTGCTTTTTTGAAATTCCCTGTAATTAAGGGACAGCGTAGGCTGGATGGAAAGCCACTTTATATCCTTGTTGAGCCACGTCAATTGGATGATTGTTTCTAAGGTACATTTTCCAAGCTTTAGTTTTCTAGAATTTGATGGTAAATTCGTTGAGGTTTAATATGAATTTAATGAAACAAGAAATCATTGATTTAGTTGTGGATGCATCATATGGTTGCTTGAATTTCATTGCTCTAGATCATTATAACCACATTTTTACAGCAGTAGCAGACTTTGATGAAAAGTAAACCCCTTTTTGCCATTGTGGATGTAGGTGGGTGATGTCTCTTTGGTTGTGCTTAGGCTGATAGTGAGAAGATGATGCTTGAGCAAACAGGTAGAGACTGAGACAAAGAGAGAGATTTGATTACTGCATCCAAAGTTTGAGCAGCGATGAATGAAAATGTTGCGTTCATTGTACTATTTTTTAGTGCTAAATTATCTGTCCTTTCCCCAGGCTGTTATTTCAACAAAATCTTGAATGAACAAACTATTCTCAGATTCTGATATTCATAAAAGAAAAAAAAATCCATGATGTCTCATTTGTTGTACATGACTAGGATCCAATTTGTGTCGTTTCTTTCTTTTTTAGTGTTTTCTTCTTAGTTTTTCGTTCTGTTCCGGTTTTGTACCTTTTACCACTACTGCACCTCTTTCCTTATCTGTCTTACTTTACTAAAAGAATTTCTTAGAATGTAACGGGTTTGAAAATAGTAGGAAAGAGGGTTTGGTTGATTAAAGCAGAAAGAAGAGGTAAGAGAAATTACAAACCGTGGGCTTGAGATCACATTCCTGAACAAACTCATGGTTTAAGAACTTACAAGTCATTCAAGATAAGAAAATGAGCAGAGTTTCGTTGTAAAGACAAATTTATCATTATTGTTTAACCTTAATCGCATATAACAGTGGTATACACAACAATCACAGTGGGGGAACAAGCCTAAGCTAATGAACCAATAATTTTGTTTGAAAATGGCTCTGCCAACCTGAAGCTTTATGCATGATGATTTTTTTTTTTCCTATTTGTCATGTTTCACTGTACAGCTTCTTTTGGCTGTGGAATTGTCATCATTTACCTATGAGAGATGGTAAAGAGTGGGGTTGTTTGTGTGTTTTATTTGTGAAAAGAAAAGATAATTAAATTGTCAGTATCCAAGTTAGAGATGACGTATTTACTTAGAAGAAAAGAGCATCTCGTGAAATGACCTCCCAATCAACTTTCTGGGATCCAATCATTCTGTTCTGACATCATGACGTCTTTGGAGAAGGGAGTGGGTTCCTCAATCTACCATTTGATCTATGAAGATTTCTGATTGCAACTTCCTTGGATTCACTCATCTTCATTCTCATCCATTCACACCCTTTCCTTTTCTTTTCTTTTCTCATCCCATCACTCAAATCCAAAGAACGCAAAAGTTGAAGAAGTAGGAATCCATGACGAATGAAAATAGAATCATGAAGACCGAAAAATAATCGAAAAGAAAATTGAGTTGAAGCTGAGATGGAATGAATTTGGTATTGCAAATCGGATCTAAAATTGTTACTTAAAAGCAATTACGATCTGTTTTCTTACTTGATTATTCCCCCAACAACTACCTCTTCCTTGGCCTATTCTTTTAAGTGCTTGATTAAACCTTCTTGACAAGTATCTATCTTGATTGAGTCTACATTCCAACTAACATAACTAGATACAATAACCACCTATCAATGTCAGCTAACTCTGATTTGGAAAAAGTGCAGAAATTCATATTCTTAATTTTAACCCATGTGATTCAAATTCAACTCGATCAATGATTTAGAGTGGAATTCCTCCACGGCTCAGATGGCTAGTTTTTTCCTTCTACACTAAAATAGTCTTTTCAGCTTGGTATTTTCAAAGTCTAGTTCCAAATCCTTTATTGGTCCAAAGCAGCTTGCATAGCTGGTGACTCCATATGTACATTAAGAAATTTAAAAAGGATCAATAGACAAGCCCATTTCTCAGGCCCAAGGTTTATCCACAACCAAGTTCTATTATTTCTTCAACCCAGAACTGAACATCATATTCATGTAGTATACAGTTAGATCTTCAGTGTTGGTTTTTGTCATATTTTTTATGCAATTTAACTTCAACCCAGAAGTAAACATGAAAAACTTAGTATGCCCAAGATTTTGAGCTGCTACTGCAATTTTCCTCATCTGATTCAAGATATTAAAGTCACTAGCTCGCAGATAACTTGTATCAAATTTTCTACTTCAATCAATTTTCTAGCCAAATTCCTGCTCCCAGAAAAGTTTGATAGATAACCATAGAAGCCACCATATGAAACTGATGCAAACATAATTCTGGATATTATAAGGATATATTACTATTTAGCAGGGAGGATGTGATGAGGTAATTTGGTCATAAATGGAAGAGTACGGAAGGAGGGGGTTCATCATTTTTGTTAGTAAATTAGGACTTCAGAGAGACCCCAAGAAAGAGTGTGTAAGTATCTCGAATTACTTTTCTATCCTGTAACTTTTCCTATTGTAATATAGTTCTATCCTTGGATTTTTTCTGGGTTTGAACACCTAACACCAACCCTAAAGCCTTCAACAACTCAAGAGTACTTTATGGAATGGTTAGTTCATCTCCCACCAATGTTAAATGTACCATGTATCAGAAACTCCTGAGTGGGACTAGTTAAAATTTTCTGCTGCCCAATCCTAAACAGTGAATTTGAAATGGTCATCCTTCACTAATCCTGTGTTCTCAAGTTCTAAATGCTACAATTATCAGATATTATCTTGAAGGAAAACACGATTGAATAGAAGAAACAGCGAGTGTGAAAGAAAAAAGGTGGATTTCCTTATGAAGTTGGTGTGTTTCATCTTGGAATATACTGAAAATGTTGGCTGAAGTTTTGGCAGTGCAGATCTTAAGCAAATATTACTAGAATTACAACCAATTCAGGTTCCCCCATTTGCATTATGGAGCCTACATTACGGAAGGAAAGAAAGCAAGCAAGCCACTGCAATGGTTTTATTGATGTAACAATGTCAGAGAGTAGCATTATCATCCATTCCTCTGTGGGACTTCCTCAGATATCTAAAGGTTATGGGCACCCTGGCTGAAGCCTTATTAGTATATTTTATATTTTAATATGAAAATCAATTGACAATAGAAGTAATTCATGTCTATAAAAAAGATAAAAAAATTTCTTCATCTTTAATATTTTCAACGTCTAATCCTTAACCTCCTAATTTTAATGGATAAAATCCAAATCAGAATCCCCTTTTATAATGCAAATGAAGATTACCTAAGGGGAGGATCAATCTAATCTGTGGGGGTGAAATGATTTCTCTACAATAATGTTTTGTTTTATCACAGATGAACACTGTACAAGTAGTTCAATTCGAATATTATTACAGAATCAGATACGAATGGCATTATTTTGGAAGAAAACCTAAGATGGTATTGTCTAGTCATATCGTAAATTCACTCCATGTGAGAATTTCTGTGGCCAAATAGTGCCCTGTCCATTATGAATACATGAAAACAAAAATCCACCAAACCCGCAATGGAAAGATTTTGAACTTCATCACCCAAATAAAATACCACCAGCTTAACAATTTGGGTAGGAATTGCTTGCAGGAGAGTAAATTCATGATAATAAAAAGAAAATATCCGTTGTATTGATGGAAGTGCAAGAGATTTGCGATTTACCCATATCCGAGGTGCATAATTTAGACTTTCATACAGTTGTTCTTTTGAAGCTATTGAAATAAACTGTTGAGCGATTCAATTGCGAATCCACCCCCTTCCGATCGTGTCGGCGGCAACCACACGCCGTGGTCGAACGGTGGTTTGAGAGAAATATGACATCGCGGACATCACAAATGTGGAATATGTTAATGTATTTAGTAGTTGATACATTTGTACGATTGTGTATTAATTCTTTTTAGTATAACTATATCGTAAAAGATTCAAGCTAGAAAGATCGTACCAATTACCATATATGATTCAACATTATACATTCTTGATAATTGCACGAACAATGTTTCTTGTTCTTTTGTCTATTATGTCATTTAGATTGAGGTGCTTTATCATTTCATGTCTATCTGGCTTAATAAAAATGATGCATCTCAAGTCAACAATTCTATAAAACACAACCATGATTTGAAATAGAACTTTTAAAATTATACAAATCAAACGTAAGTGTAATTAGTTTATTAATTCTAGATTCTATTTTCATTACGAACATAGAGTTTAAAACAAAAGCCAATGAAGTTTAAAGCAGAACGATAGATAGAAGGCATTATTTAAATTACTCATTACCCATCCTTGTTTGAGTTTTTTTTTAATTCCTTTTTGGGAGAATTCCTTGGTTGAGCTTCTTCTACAGATATAGGTTTTATGTTTTGTTTTTAATTATAGAGTATTAACTATTAACATCAATCTTAATTTAATTTAACTATTGACTCTGAATTTATCCTTTGTAAGTAGAAAGTAATTTCTTCATTAATGTGGAAGACTCTTATAAAATTATAGTCATCTTCATTACAAAAAATAAACTTAAATGATTTGAGAGAGTTGTTCTTTAGGGACGGATTTTCCTTTGTTGGTCGTGAGTTTGGTTTAATCACGTTTTCGACTGCGTCATTTTCTTATTTACATAATAAATGAGACATCATTTGAACTTGAAAAATTCACAATTTGATGTATTAGTGTTAGATGTAGACAACAGAGTGAAAAACTAGTAAGCAGATTTAGAAGAAAAAAAAAAGAAATAAACTTTCAAAACTACCAGCAAAGACAAATGAAACAAAATAACACAAATCACAGGATGAAATTAATAATATTATTCCTCCTCACCACACATATAAATAATATATAACACTTGCTAGTTGCTAGAGAGTAATTTACCAATGATGACAGATAAACAAAGGCTGACCTGAATTAAGGCAAAAAATTTCTTGCCCACTTATTGACCCACACAGAACTTAAATAACAACCAAAACAAGAAACCCCATTAAACAAAAACCAAACGTTGATCATTTACACTGGTAACCAGCAGGAAGAGTTTTTTGGCAAGAGCTGATGAGCAAACTGATTGAAACAGGGATATTCAAGTTAATTCCAAGAACATTGGCTTTAATGGCGGTACAAAGACAAGCAGCAGCTTCAACATCTGTCAGCCCACTAAGCAGAGCACAGCACTCGTTCGAAACAGGGCTCCCAATTCCAAGAATGTCGGCACAAACACCCAACTTCAAGGTGTCTTTTGGACAGTAACTCGATTGTACTGCCGGAGAAGATGCCGCCGGTGGCCGGATTATTTTGGGGATGGCGGGTTTCTTTTTGGGCACGGACGGTGCTGGCTTGGTTTTGGGTTGGTCGCATGGGGTGGCCAGAGCAGAGCAAAGGAGAAGAGAGAGCAACAGAATGGTTGGTAAAGAAAGAGATTTGGAAGCCATTTTAAGAAGGAATTGATATGAAATTTAAGTTTATAGAAAGGGAGTAATGGAGAAGGATAATGGGGGGTACTTAAACAAGTTCGAAGATTGAGGGTTGTAGAAGACGATGAAAATGCATTTAATGGAATCTTTGGATGCTTGTGGGGGAAACTGCAAGGATTTCTTTTTGGTCCATCAAATAATTTATTTGAGCAAGTATAACATGAAGGGAAAAAATATATAAAAATTTATACTGTGGAACTTGAGACTACGTTTAATCTTTTACTACTGATGGTGCATTTGAAGATTGCATGTTCTCCTCTTTTAGGGTAAAGATCTCTACAATAGTGGCTACCGTAACTTCTAAAGCTCCACAATATTAACTACGTAGACTTACAATAAATTATATTTTTACTCAACTCACATCAATTAAGTTGCAAGATATCATGAATGACGAATATATCGTTGTTGTAGTTGGAGAAGCTACATACAATATTATGTCTCAACGTTAGATAAGTTTGTAACTCTTGCAAAAACATCATAATGCTTTAATCTTACATCTCAACGTCGTCTTACTGGATCACTAGCCTTAAGAATGCATGGCTTAATTAAGCTCTACAATTCAAAACATGATCAAGATTTGTAAAGATGTAGAAAAGATTCATAAATTATTCATTCCATTACCAATTAGGTATTGAGATAGAATTTCATGTTGTTTAAGATGATACTAAAACGAGATGTTTTATATTCACCCTTATAATATAAGTTCTTTTCATATTTATATTTGATTTTCAGCTACGTCGATATTCAAACTTACGAAATGGTGAATATTATAAAACCATAATTCTCTATAATATCACTAACCAGTAAATATAAACTACTTGAAAAACTTTTAGAATATCTGTCTCATATACATTCAAAACCACAATATATTGTTTATGGAATTTGTGTAGAAGAATGGTTATATGTTTGTGGAGGTTAAGATTATATAGATAACGAGTATTTGGGTGCAGTAGGGGTGCAAGTTGAATTGAGATGAAAAGGATGCAAGTGGGTGTATTACAGCAAGAACCAATTGTGACATGTCGGGGTTTAATTTGTCTTGTTTTATATGTCTTGACAAAGGATCCCAAGCTGTTCATTTGAATTATTGATAACCAAATTAAGTCACCCACAACACAAAAACCCATCTTTTCTATCTTTCAAACTTCACATGCTATATGTTCTTCATGCTCCTGCTAGATATCATATACGTACAAACGTGTCGTGTCTGTAAACTCATTCTTCATTTTAGTTTATCGTTGTGTTTAAGGGAAATAACACAAGTCTAAGAGCCTCTCTCTCTCACAAAAAGATCAGTTCAACGATTTGACCACCATCCAAAGATTCTGCTCCTTCCAATGCCTAAAGATCAGACCTCAATCAACCCTTCCACAACACTGTACCTTAACCCCCTCAATTACGCTTGATATGATTAAGACCCTCCCATTGGACACTTCAATTTGGCATATATCCCTAATTATTAGAGGTTTTTGGAAACTTCAAATTGACATAAAATCAAAGGCAGCCAGTTAGTAGACCATTACCGCGTACCCTACATCATCAGTGTGGGTCAATGTATGAAGTTTCATGTCTTAGTAGGGCTCCATCGTCTTCCCCTTCACGTGAACAACTTACTATTTAAATATAAAATATATGCCTACATAGTCCTCTAAATTTATGAAGTTTCATGTCTACTTTTCATTAATTTTGTTCCTATATATGTTTTAGATGGTTATTCTTTTAAGATAAGAATTCGAGATAAATTTATCTTTCATCACTTTGATCTAAGTTTCAATAATTTAAAGCTTTCTCTAGGACTTCCTTTGAATTGCTAGATATTATTGCATGATTATTGGACCCCCTTTTTATATATATATAAATAATGCTATTTAAATCATTATCGGCAAAAATTGAGTTGTCGTAGGAGTATTGTAAAAAATAATCGACAAAATCGTGTGTCTTGTACATGATTAAATTAAGTCGTGTACTGAGTACACGAGTGTACTTGGTATACGATTTCATTGCTACGCCTGCAACTGACTTCCTAATGTGGCATTTCTATACCACTATCATGTTGTCGGAGACATGCATGTTCAATATTGTCGATTCCTCATTTACTATTATAAATATATATAATTACCATCTTTACTTTCTCATTACCTTAAATAATTTACCATGCATAAATTTATTTTTTCATAAATAATAATTTGCCATTTTTTATTTTTTTTTACTATAAATAATTTACCATATATAAATTATATTTTTCTATAAATAATAATGTGATATGTGAGTTTTTCCTAACTTAGACGTAACAAATTATTTCTTGAAACCTTTTCTTTTGTCAAACTAATTAACTTTTGGGTACAAATCATACCAGATAATGAGCTAAATTAATATATATTTTTAAATATACACTTAGTTAATTTAAATTTGCATTATCAAAATAAATTAATAGTTCCATTTAATTTAAAATTTAAATTACAAATTAAATTTTAGGATAATAATCGGATTACAAATTTACGATTTTTATTTTTATTTTATTTCTAATTTATAAACTTCATTTTTTTTTGTAATAATATATTTTAAAGAAATCTAACTCATCAAATCTTGAATATCATTAAAAAAAATTAGAATCTCTATTTAATAGGTGCATTTTGAACCATTTGTAAAAATTCGTAACTTTTGAAATAAATTATATATTTAAAAAAATAAATAATAAAGTTTTTTTTTTTTAATAATGCTTAAATTAATGCATCAATCTTCTATTTTTAAAATAATAATAATGATGATGATAAGTATTGTAGTGAACTAGGTCGTCCTTATTGATATTAAACATTTAGGTTTAATTTTAAATGTCTATTATAATTAAAGCTCAAGTATTTAGCTTACTAATTATATATATATATATCCAATATTAAATAATCAGAGAAGTGCAAGTAATTGTCATCAATAAATTAAACTTAAATAATTTAACATATTTTAATATTAAGAAATTATTTAATCACTTAAAATATAAATAAAATAATATTTTTATATTAAACATTAATTTAATTATTTAATTTAATTACTAAAGTAGATAAACAATAATAACTTTAGTTATAATATTAATAACTAATAATATTTTAGATTAACCGTTAAATAACATAAAAGATAAGTGGTAGTACAAAAACGAATCTAACTCAACATAATTAATATCACTTTCTATTTTTAGAGGTGATCATGGTTCGATTCCTCATTCTCACTATTGTTGTATTGAAAATAAATAAATAAATAAATACACACAAAATTTTTGTCGCTATACATATTTTATTTGTAAATAATAATAATAATAATAATAATAAAATAAGAGAGTGATTTTATTATCTCTGGATACTTCAATCTGTTAAATAAAAAACACCATATAAATAAAACTAGCTGTAGATCAAAATGAAAACTTTTAGGGCCTGTTTGGTAACGTTCTCGTTTTCTGTTTCTTGTTTCTGTTTTCATTTTTCAAGAAACGAGGGTGTTTAGTAACGTTCTCTGTTTCTCGTTCTAAAAAAAAGTAAAAACGTTTCTCATTTTATAAGGAATTATTGGGAAAAAAAAAGTAGTTTCTCCCGTTCCTGTTTCTCAATTATTTTTATTGGTTTATTTTTTCTTTTTCTCAATTGTTTCGATTGCTTTCCTTTTTCTTTTTCTCAATTGTTTCCATTGGTTTCCTTTTCTTTTTTCTCAATTCTTTTTATTGATTTCATTTTCTTTTTTCTCAATTCTTTTTATTGGTTTCCTTGTCCTTCTTTTCAATTCTTTTTCTATTTCATTTTCCTTTTTCATTTTCTTCTTGTGATTTCCTTTATCTTCCTCTTATTTCCATCTTCTTCCCCAAATAACCAGTCTCCACATGGTTTCTTTTTTCTTCGTCTTATTTCCATCGTCTTTTCCAAATAACCATCCTCTTCCTCTTCCTCTCATCATCTTCGTTGTCTTTCTCTTCGTCTCTCATCGTCTTCCTCTTCGTCCCTCATCGTCTTTCCTCTACACGACGCTTTCCTCTTCGCTGGATCTGGGTTTTCCTCTTCCTCTTTAAGTGAATTATTTTTTTGTTGTGGGTTTTCGCCGAATTTGCGGGTTTTCGTCAGATCTGTGTTTTAGCGTTGAGTTTTTGTCTTCCTCTTTTTCGTGGGTTTCAATCCTCCTCTTCGTCGTGGGTTTTCGTCTTCCTCTCGTCGGCTCTGTTCTTCATATCTCAATCTTTATCTTGTTCTCCATAAAATTACAAGAAGACCTTCCTATCTAGGTTTGATAATTTTTTTTATGTTTAATGGATGACATATATTTTTGTTTGGTGTTTAATTGAATTAAATGTGAATAAAATAAAATAAATTTTTCAAAGAAAATCAGGAAACAAGAAACAGTTATTAAACACATTTTCTATTTCTGTTTCTATTTTTCAAGAAACAAGAAATAGAAACAGTTATCAAACACATTCCTGTTTCTTGTTTTAAAAAAAGAAGGAACGAGAAACCGGGAACAAAGAACAAGAAACAGAAAACAGGAAACTAGAACGTTACCAAACGGGCCCTTAGGAGCCTATATTTAACTAGTCCATTGCAAACTTTACGTTGGATTAATTAATTTTTACCTTGAAAGTTAAAACATCTAATCTCATAAAGTTGGACTCTAAATAGTTTAATGTCAAAATATAATGCTTAACACAAATTTAAATTTGATTAGTTCATGAATTAACTTACGTTAAAAATTCATTACTCGTTCATTTTAACAAAAATTAACTATAATGTTGTTATTGTTATTTTTTAAAAAATCTTATTAAATTTGTACCATATACATTTATTTTATAATTGATTGTAAGCACGTTTTTTGTTTAATGTTATTGTCATTCTTTTCACTATTTGTAAAGGTAAACATTTGTACAACTTGAAAAGTATGATTTTTTGTTTGTCACAAAATAATGAAAAGACTAAAAGAATCATTCTTGGTTAAGGCGTGTGCCCTACTTCTACTCCAACTCTTCCACAACATTCCTTCTTCTACAAGTTTTCCTTCCAATCAATATCTCTTATATTTTCTTTTTATGACCCACTTGTTTCATTTCTTAATTAATGCAATCATTTAAAAGTGTTTTGTAGCAAGAATAGTGACAGATCTAGAAATTTTATATAGGAGGAGCACCTAACACTATATAATAAACATACTAAAAAATGTTAAAAACATATCTTGACATTTCAATGTTCTCATTGCATTCACTACATTTGTAGCAATAAAGAAAGACCGACAATTTTCACATGTTTTTTTGTAATGTAAATAATGTGAATTTAAAATTTGCATTAAAAAAAATAATACATTTTTCATGGAATATTGTTGAGAGAGTAGAAGTTTGAATCATCGACTTTGTTGCATTTTTTTTAAAAAAAATTATTAGATAACAATGAGGACTAGAAAATAAGTTAGGGTTTTATCCTAGATGAGTTTTTTTTTTTTTTTAATCTTTTTAGAAAATTATCTTCTTTTTAGGAAATCATTGAAATTTAGGAAGAAATTTGATATTTGGAGTAAGAAAATTATTGATATTTGAGAAAATAAAATTATTGATGTTTTGAATAAAATCTATTTTGAAAATTATTGATATTTGAAATAAAAACTATTTCGTAAAAATAATTGTAGCAGACAGTATTTAAACTCCATTGGACCACTACAACAAATGGAATTTAAGCAAAATGAAGCTAAATTTAATATATATATTGTAATCTAACACTTCAAAATTAATATTAAAATACAAAAACCGATAATATGAGTGAGCCACGTGTCCCTGGTTCCTTAATAAATCCGTCCTTGACAAGAATAATGATGAAAAATGAAAGATCAAACCTCCTACTTCTATAATGAAATATTATATAATAACTATCATCTAACTAAGCTTATTTTAATTAATTTAAAACTTTTAATTTTCGTCAAACTAATATACAATAATATAGGTTTCTATGTCAGTTCAAATCCTCCAGAAGAAAATATTGGTGAAAGTGTAAGAATTGAAAATTGAAAACCCTCGCCCTTATAATATATTCATCAACAAAAATTATATTAATGATTATTTGATATACAAAGCAGCATTAATTAACTTTAACAGAAGTTAATTGATTGTTAAAGTATATATAAAATTAAGGGTTCAAAGTTTCACCAACATATTTGTTCTATTTCGTACTAATAAATACCCTAAAATTAAACTAAAATATATTAACTAACTTCATGCATGAATGAATTGTCACGTATCCAAATTAATGATCAGCGTCAATAAATTTATGGGAAAATGCTAATTCATCCGTAAGTAGGGTTGTGTAATGTGTGTTTGTATCAAATCTAAAGAGCGAAAAGAAATTAAAGTGTAATATGTAGAAAGTTATGTACAAAATAGAAAATTGGTTAGGCAAGTTTTACATTTAATCTCCGAAGCCAAACAGAGTGCAAAATCATATGAAAAGCATCAAACCTCTTAGCCGGACGATTCAGCACAAAGTGCTTCCTCACAGTCCTCAAACCTTGTATAAGTTTCTCATACTTTTCTTCCGACACACCCATCAAAATCTCCTCCAACCTCGGAATTTCTGACGCACTAACCTCAATCGAAAACCCTTCCCATCTCAACACATCGCTGAAAGGCAAAACATAACGCTCCGAAATAATCACGGGGACGCATTCGGCATAAATGGCCTCCACGATTCTGGGACTGGCCACCTCGTAGCCGCTGGGGCAGAGGCAGAATCTGGATTGAAGCATTTGGTCGTAGTAGTCGAGCTGTTTTGGGAGGTACTCGTAGACGTGGATGTTGGTGTGGGTTCGGTTTTTCCAGTGGTTTAGGAGTATGGGTCTGATTGGACCGTGGAGACCTCCGGCAAAGAATGCGAGGTGTGGACGGTGGTGGTGGGAGTTTGAAGCTGCGAGGAGTTTGGGGGAAATTTCGCCGTCGTAGAGGTGGATCTCCGGGAGGCTGACGTCTTTTTGTGGGTTGAAGCCTTCGGAGGAATTGGCGTTACATAGGACACGGATTGATGTGTTGTATAGGAATCGGTTTCCTTCTGTTGCTATTGGACCCTGTGAAATTCATGCCAAACACAAACTTAGGTTCAAAATTCTCAATATTTTTTCTCATCCAATATTATTAAACATAATATTAATAATTTAAATTTTATGTTTTTCTTTAATTAGTCAACAAAACCCTTTAATTAATTGATTTTTATTGTAAAATTTTGTTGATTAAATTGTAAATTTAGCTCCAATAATTTGAACATAAGTATCAAATTCTAATTTATAATTTAATCCAACGTTTTTAATGCCAATGCATTATCTACCTCAAATGCCTATACTTTAGTTAATATTGTAAATCTACATTTTCTCATTAAAAATAAAATTATTAGTGTTACTAAATTTTCAAATTTCTTTAAAAGTTTAGGAACCACAAATACATCTACAATTGTCAAAGTTTTCACAAGTTAAATTTGTAATTTAACCAAAACTAAATTTTAAAATAATTACAACTATATATTACTAAATAGTTTGAAAAAGTTGAAACAAAATTTGAGTATAAACAAATAGATGAAATTATTAAGAGAAAATGAGAACTAAATAAAAAAATGAAAGAAAAAAAAAAGCAAACTGGACCAACTACACACATGATTGAGAAGAACATAAAAGGCAAGGTAACTTTGTATAGAAGAAAAGAAGAAGAGAAAAAAGAAAAAAGAAAAAAGAGAGAGAGACAAACCCAATCATGGCATGCAAGGATGAAATGGTCAGCCCCATTAGTTTTATTCCAAAACGGGTATTTCTTAGACACCACCTCCACATAATCACTCACAAACATCCTTAACGGCGTTTGATCATAACTTCCAGCTTTATATAAGTATTTCACCATCCAAGCCACACTAAACGGCATAAACAAAACATGTGCCCGACTCGGATCCGCCGTCCTGAACCCGTTTCCACCATCCTCCATCTCATGTATGAACCTCCCTTCAATTGTGTATATGTTTTTACACGGCCCGTCATGTGTTATTGGCAATTCCCCTTCTGGGTACACGTACACTTTAAATCTTTTTTCCATTTCCACGTAGCTCCTGTTTAATTATTGGATGATTATTCGTTATAAGTCGCCAGTGGGGGTAACTATAGTCATAATACATGGTTTCTTAGATAATTAATGAATGGATTATTAGTGAAGAAAATAGTAATGATAGTAGAAAGTGTGTGGTGTACGTGGCTTTCACTGTCGCAATTGAGTAATGTGCAATTCTATTCCACAAAAAAGAAAATTGGAAATGAGTGTGCGCACTTAACACGCCTACAGTCAGTCATCGTCGGGTCACCGCTAAAGTAAATAATAAAGACCAAAAAAATCAAATTTATCTTAATACTTTTTCTGTGTCAGAGTGATCAAAATAGGATGCAACCGTTTATTTTTCTCTAAAGAATGTCAAGTAATATTACAACTTTTCCAAGTCAACTATCAATAATAAGATTTTAACAGAAAACATTCAATAAGACTGGAGAATGTTCTATGAGTGCATCTTAATAACGACGACATAAGTAAATTTGAGGTATTTTTATATTTTAGAGAAAAAAAATTGAGAGGAAATAAAGATATATTATGACGTAATATAATATTAAAAGAAAGGTCTAATCAAACTAGAAAACATATTCCGTTCTTGACGGTGTGTTTACTACGTTATTCTCTTTCTCTACTTTTTTATTATTACTATCATCATATTTATCAAAAGAAAATAGTTTTAATTTGCTTCCCTTGCATGATAAGTATAAGTATAGAAAAATCGAAATTACTCTAATTTATGAGGAAATTGCCATGATTACGAGCAGATTTATAGATTATAACGTAAAATAATTAATAATTTTTCCTTCCCTCCCCACCTTCCAAAGAAAATAACGAATATCTGAGTAATTAGTAAATATGTAAGAATAATACTAACTGATAAAAAGCGCGGGGATTGTGATAAACGGAAGAAGAAGGAACGTAATCGACGGAGGAAGTCGAGAGGTTCGAGTCATTGGCCGCTTTGCGAATAGAAGCCCTAGCCTGTGCGAGCCCTAGTTCCAGCTTTTCTTCACGACTCAGCCAAGTTTTCCTCACTTTTCTCTGCGAATATAAAGATTTAATTACATGCATGATTAATTCCATACATACACATATTAATCCTATATTCGTTTTTTTGGATATATTTCTTACCAGTTTAACGCGAGAAGGGGCAGTTTGTGGGAAGTGAAGGGCTCGGAATTGATTGGAAATAGGAGGAAACTGGCGGTGCAAGTGCGTGGAATTGGGTGGAGTATGAAATTTGAAGTCGTAATTTTGTGAGAGGAGAAGAAAGATCAGGAGTAGGAGAATAGAAATTGATGAGAATATTGTGATGGGTTTGGGTAGGTGAAAAAACTCCATTTGAATTATACTAATTTGGAGAATTTTTGGATTGTCGAGTGAAGGCGATGATATGTATATGTGTGTGTGTGTATTAAAGCCTTTTAGAGCTTTCCATAAACGAAAATTTGAGATTTAAGGAAATTTTATGAAAGGCATACAGTGGAATGACTTGTAATTGACTTCACTCACTTCACGTTACAAACCACACTCGAATATATGTCAAATCCTCGAAATGCCCTCCTCTTGTTTATTCAATTATGGTAAATTTAATTATATATAAGGTTATAATCCAAGACATCATCAACCAATATATATATAGTAAATTAAATTATATATATCATTTTTTAAAAAAACTTTTGAAAGTATGTTAATTTACTTTCCCTATTATTTTCTATTTTTAAAGAATAGTATGGTAAGATTTATCGTTTTAGAATCAATTATAGCTTTTTAAAATTTAACTTTCATATAAATAAACGATCAATTTAATTAAATATCATAACTAAAATCAAAGATAAAAATGCTTATAAGACCACGAACTTGTGGATTTTAAATAAATAGACAGGTTAAATCTCTCTAGCTACTCTAAATATTTTAAATTTGATTGTGAACCAGTGGAAAAAATTAATTAGAACTTTTGAATATTTTTGCAAGTTTACTCTTACTCTATCCATAATTAATGCTTTTCTGCCACTAATTGATATGGTTATGATTTTTAGTAGAAACAATGACAGAGATAGAAGCAAACAACGGTAGAGGACTGTTTCAATTATTGTTAAATTAAATTTACTTTAATAACATGCCTAGGGTTTGACTGGTAAACCATTCTTTTAGACAATTTTGAAATAATGATATGTTACAACCAAAAACTTGTTCATCAAATTATTACTTCTACTTCTTATTTCACAAACATTAAGTTGAACTCTATTTTTTAGTACAATAATAGTTATAAACAAAGAATGTTATTGAACTTCTAATTCTGATGAGAGGATAGTGATGGAATTAAGTAAGATAACAATTAAAATAGATCAAGAATAACAATAAGTAAAAAGAAAATCGTGATAAAAACTACCAACAATGATAGAAGTATTATACTAAATAAAATAAGAGTAATTTCTTATAGAAAAAGAGCGTAGTACTCTCTCATGTAAAGTAAAATAATAATAATATTAACAACTCAATTCTATCTGATAGTAAAAAAGTTGAAACTATTTATAAAATATAGATTAAAAAAATTAATAGGGAATCTCATTAATTTTACACAATTATATATATATATTAAAATGT
This sequence comes from Cucumis hystrix, assembly GCA_025688845.1. NCBI lineage: Eukaryota > Viridiplantae > Streptophyta > Magnoliopsida > Cucurbitales > Cucurbitaceae > Cucumis > Cucumis hystrix. The sequence continues at coordinate 14,437,826 of CM046885.1, read as the reverse complement.
GTCTTAAAAATACATAATAAATAAATAATAAAAATGAAAACTATTACCGTGGACTAAAACCTTTTGAATTAATTATTTAGTGTGATCATAAATGGTCGTGACGGAAATTAATAGCCTTTCTTAATGGAAATTTCCCCCTTAGTCTTGACAATTATTATTATTTTCTTTTTATTGTGGAGTAATCATTGGGTTAAGATTAATTAGTTGAGACGACTAAGACTCAATTGGATTGTTCGATTCTGAATTTATAACTTAAGACTGATTCTATTAAATAACTAATAATCATTCAAATCCCATCCACTTATTCAACTCATTTGTTTAGATTAGTTTTAACTATATTCTAAAACTCAATTCCATTAAAGTTTTAAAAACACATTTCACCTCAGATTAAAAAAAAAAAACAAATTAAAAAAAAAAATATATTGATAACTCGAATAATCCAAATTAATTTTCGAATTCAATCCATAAAATATGGATTGAGTTGGGTTGTTTTTCTTTTCTTTTTTTTATTCCAAATGATTGTAAAATTTAAAATTCTTGTAACTATTCAACCGTCAACATTCATAAGATTCATAAGAATGTTTGGTTGTGCCATAAATATTTAAATTCTTATGACTAAAAGATAAAAGATAAATTTTTCTTTACAAAAACCTAAAAGATAAAATATTGTCATTAAACTTATTTTTTACCATTTCATAAAATTCATTATACTTAAATTTTTCTATGAATGAGAAAATATTTTATTTTTAACAAAATTTTATTTAAAAGAATCTATAAATTAAAAAAAATTGCTCCGTTAGTGAATATTTAAAAATCTATTTTTTTTTTATATTATTCCGTTTTTATCTAAATGCGAATATATCAAAATTCATTGCTCTTTTAAAAATATTTTATTCTATCAAAATTGATTGTTTTTTTAATTTAAACATGAATGCATCAAAATTTATTGTTTTTTTTAAATGGTTCCTGCGTGTGTATATATTTTTTAATGTGATATTACATAGAATACTATAACCAATCATTGAAACTTAAAACGAAAAAATAAATAAATTATTGATATATAAAAACATCTTGTTATTCATTATCAAATTTAAAATATTGCGATTAATTTGACACCTTAATTTTAATATTTATCATATTCGTAAGACTATAGAAAATTTGAAAACATATCAATTTATACTTTAATATTAATTAAAACATTTACCTAATAATTGAATCAATTTAAATGTCAAAATTTCATTCGTTTGCATCCTCGTCTGAAATTCATTTAAAAAATTAGTAAAAACTCAATAATTTGTATGTGTTAAAGTCCTATTCTTTACACCCTCATCTAATTTCTCACACTTGTATACGCTATCTCAAATGTTTATCTCATAACATAGATGAATAGATCCATTGATGCGTTCATAATTTTTAAATAAAATGTTAATCCATAGTCTAAATTTATTTATTTATTCAAGTTTAAAAGTCTAATTTATACAATTATAAGTCTTACACAATGTTTATTAAAACCGAACAAAATAAAGTGTATGAATTGAAACACTCTCAAAAGTTGAAGATTTAAATGAATACATTATCAATCCTTCTTTTTATGCACTTCCAAAGTTTCAAATTGATCGTGGAATTGATACACTTGTAAAGTTCAATCCTTCTTTTTTACCTTAGGTTTAATCTCTTGATTTTCTTCTTTTTATAAGTTTTGTTGTTATGATCTGTGGGCATTACTTTGAAGCATCCTATTAGGAATTTGGAATGTCAATTGTAAATTCACTGCATATATATATATATATATATATATATATATATGAATATATAAATCATAGGAAATTTTTTTAATTGAATTTACTAATTTAGACAAATGTTTGACTTTTAATCTAAACATATTGGACTTAAAAATTGTTGCAACTTTTTCTTTGATAAAGTTTTATTTGAAATTGTGTTAGAAAAAAGTATACTCATAATTTCAAATATAGAACATACATATCCAACAAAATTAATAAATCTTGTTATAAAAAAAAAAAAAAGGAAAAAAGAAAAAGTTAGGTAAAGCTAAAATTTTGTTAAATTTTGGAAGTTATTTTTTTAAATAAAGTTATTCCTTTTTAAGTACAACTCAAAATTATGGAAACTCCGACCCAAATAAGCTACATAATTTAATAAACGAGTTAGCAGAAATAAATATAAAGAAGTTAAGAATTTGTAATATTTAATTAACTAAGTCAAATTAAGATTTTGGGTGAAAATACATATACCAATTTATATGTTTATGGATACAAGTTAAGATTGATGTAAATTCATAACATAATTATAATTATTTCTAAGTTCTCCAAATTATAAAGATATCATTTATTGGCATTGTTTTGAACTTTAGATAAATAATAAGAGAATAATTTGAATACAACCAAATTTGTTATAACATCAACCGATATTCTTTGTAAAAAAAAAAAGCATGTTATAAAACTAAAACTAAATTTAGTGAGGTTGTTTGAGTTAGGCTTGAAGAATAGATTAAAATATTTGTTAGAAATAAAATAAAAAATTGTGTTTAATAAATAAAACCAAACATTTTAAAATTTAAAAGAACGTAAATTGGGAGGAAACAAAAGAATGGCGCGAGGATGAGATGGGCCAAGCCCATTGATTTGTGGACCTTTGAAACTGAGTCTAATGGCAGGCGAGATCTCAACGACTCTGTCTTCTTCTTCCTTTTGGCACTGAGTTTCCATTACTGTATTCCTTCCTTCCTTGTTTATGCCAATTTGTCTCTCTATCCATACATTGATTGATTGTTTCTCAAACACCAACAAATTTCTGCGTTTAAACCCAATCCCATCTCTCTCTGTCTCCATCTCGGCTCTTGCTCCTCAAGGTTGACGAGATGGAGAGTTTGCCCACCACCTCCAAACCCGAAAGACGTCCTCGATCCAAGCCTATTCATGCCTCCAAACCTTCCATACTTCTCGCATTCCTCTCATGTCTTGCTTGGCTTTATGTTGCTGGCAGGTATCTTCTTCTTCTACGTAGCAATGTTGATTGAAACCGCAGAATCTGAATCTCGGAATTTAAACCATACTCATAGTGCACTTTTATTCTTGGTGTTTTTTAGGCTCAATTGGATCTTATTATTTCATCCGATTCTTTTTTTTCTATTCCAATTTTTACATGATCTTAAGATCATCAAGAAATGCATTCGTGGGGGAGGTAGAGAGAGAGAGAGGGAGAAAGGAAATTGATTGTTATATTGCGATAATCTATTGCATTTCACTTTAATCTTCCTTATAAATTCGAATTTTGCTTATAAATTCGTATATTCTGATTATTGTTGGTTTGGTTTCTTCAGGCTATGGCAGGATGCAGAAAATAGGAAATTACTCACTACTCTTTTACAGAAGAACACATCCCAGGTATATGGATTATTAGTACTTTCTTAATTCTAGGAGAAATATGTTGGAATTGCTGCCAAATTTTACATCTCCTTTACTTGAATTGAAAGTTTGAATGAATAGTGCACGCGTATTTGCTAATAGCTTGTATCCGATAATTCTAGTTCTACATTTAATCGTTTTTCTCCGCGTCCAGCCATTAATTCGCCATATCTGCAGAAATGATTTGTTCAGTTTTTAGCGATGTGCCCTCGATTCATTAAAATTCTGTCACTGTTTGCAGAGACCCGTGGTTTTAAGCGTTGAAGATAAGCTGCAAGTCCTGGGTTGCAAGTATGTGGCTAATTTTCCTTTCTTGAGTCTCGTATGTAACCCTAGATCTTTGTTTTGTAATTTTTTGTTTTCTTTTAAATGATGTCCTGCGTCTTTCTTGTAAGAGTTGGACATTTTGTTTCCTTTTATTCTTTGTAAAATTGGTTTTTATTTACGTAGTTATTAATATAAATTCTAATCTTGATATTTCACATTTATTGAACTAAAAATTTTATTAAGAGATTTGGAGAGAAGGATTGTGGAAGTTGAGATGGATTTAACATTAGCGAAGAGTCAAGGATACCTGAAGAATCAACTGCGACAAAGTGGATCTTCTTCTGACCCTGGCCGTAAGCTCCTTGCTGTTATCGGTGTTTATACAGGATTTGGAAGTCGACTAAGGCGCAATGTATTCAGAGGATCCTGGATGCCAAAAGGTTAGTCAAAGTTTAGATATTATTTGATTGGGGGTGATAGAGCTTCATTTCAAGCGACAATTTATTATCCTGTTCTAATAGTCTGTAGGAATGATTGGTATATTATAGTTAAATCTAGGAAATCTAGCATGCCCATGGTATCAATGATTGGTAACTGGTTTCGGTGGTATTGTCATTTTTCCTGGGAAATGAAAGACTTCCTCCTATTGTCGGGACCTTTAATAGGTACGCAGAAAGAAGGATAGTTCCTTGCAATTCAACATGGTTTATTATTAAACAGGATTAGGGGAGAAAAAAGAGGGGAAGAGCCATGCTTCACATAAAATAACGATAGACCCCTATCTTACACCAGTACAGCAGGAGAGAGAGAAAGAAGTAACACGTGCATATATGAATGATACGTGAGAATTGGCAAAGGGAAGGGTTAGTGGTTAGTATAAATAAAAGTAGTATGAGGGCGGGAAAGTTAGTTATGTTTTTGAGTTTGGAGAGATCCTTCTGTTCTTCCTTGAAAGAGAGGATAGCATGAGAGAATTATTCTATATTGTAACAAGGAATTCATTCCTATAGTATCATCAATAATAATAGGAATTACATACTACATTCGACTTCCATCAAATAGATCTTGAAAGTGATGCTTGCATTAGACTGAAACTGATGCTTGGATACATATTTGCGATGGAGAAATGTATTATTTTAAGAAATTATAGGGGAATGAATTCTCTGCTAGAATATTTGAATCTTATAGAATTACTTGTAAATGTTTCAATATTTGAAGAAACATGGACCGGTTTAATTTGATGGGACGTGTGTGAACATGTATTTGATGATATATGATAATAGTTCTTTTGGGATTTATAGGTGATGCATTGAAAAAGCTGGAGGAAAGAGGGGTGGTTATACGCTTTGTTATTGGTCGGAGGTTTTCCTTTCCACTTTCAACTCTATTTCATATCAATGTTCTACACTTACATTTCTTTCATTTGATGACATTGTGTTTTTCATCTCTTTGTTGTTACGTGTCATAACTTTACTGATTTGGTATTGGCAGTGCAAACCGAGGTGATAGCTTAGACCGCAATATTGACAAGGAAAACCTTTCAACTAAGGACTTCTTGATACTTGTATGTTATAAAAGTTTAAGCCTTACATATATACACCTGTTCCTATCACTTTGAATTGGCAAAGACTTTCCAACTCATCTTTTTGGTTCATGGTTCTCGTGGTAGTAATAACTGTGCTTGCATGTTCTCTTGTTTCCACTGGACTCTATCTAGACAATATCATCCGTAGATGGTTTGCTAAGGAGTATCTCTTTATGTATTGATATTGTACAGTTTATAGACTTTTTTAATTTATTCACGCCACCAATTGCTTTGAAATTCTCAACACTTGTTCCTTATATTTTGTAGGAAGGTCATGAAGAAGCTGATGAAGAGTTACCAAAGAAGGCCAAGTTCTTCTTCAGTACAGCAGTTCAAAATTGGGATGCAGAATTTTACGTGAAAGTCGATGACAACATCGACCTTGATCTTGGTTGATCATCTAATCAACAACCTCTATTTCCAAGAAATTTATTTATCATGGCTTGCTGATTAATTGAAACTTTCTTTTGGCCAAGTAGAGGGTTTAATTGGGCTTCTTGAACATCGTCGTGGTCAAGATGGTACTTATGTTGGATGCATGAAATCTGGAGATGTGATTGCTGACGAGTATGAGCTCTACCATTCCATTTTTTATTATAAAATATACGTGGGTGTATGAATTATACTCTCCAACTTCTACTTTTTAAATTGATTACCTTCTTAAGCTTCCGTTTTTTATGATAAAGACTCTTCATTCTTTGTTTTTGCAAGGTCAAGATTTTATGGTACTCATTCATGTAATTATCCAGTGCTCTAATCTGTTGAAATGCTATGTATATTTTTTTTTCAGAGGAAAGCAGTGGTATGAACCTGAATGGTGGAAATTTGGAGATGAGAAATCGTATGTTATCTAGCTTCAGGATGGAGCCATGAAGAAATTTTGTAATTATGTTCTTCAAATATATTGAATACTGCCTCGACTGCAGGTGTAAAACGTGATCAATTTTTGCATATCCTTTAGGTACTTCCGGCATGCGTCTGGTGCGCTTATTATCCTCTCCAAGAATCTGGCTCAGTATATTAATATTAACAGGTAATTTCAACAACTCAAGTACCAGAAAATGATTTACTTTATCAAAGCTGTATTCCATGTTCAGAAGTCTAGGATTCCATTCTCAATTACTTCTAGTCAATGGGAAGAGAATATTTTTACAATTCAGATTATCTTTTTCCATTAGAATTATTATCAACAAGAGTCGGTATCCCTTCTTTTGCGAAAACCAGGAAATAAACTCTCATCTGCCAAATTGTACTCTTTTAATGTGGTATTCTGCTCTATAAATATAAAAGAATCTTATTACTGAAATTGCTCAAGTCCTTTATTCAGCTTTTAATTTCTAGAATATATTTCTTGGTTATGTCATGTATTATAATTGTCCTGCCTCTGAGGCCTTGTTAAATGTTGATTTTATTTGCAGTGCATCGTTAAAAACTTACGCACATGACGATATATCAGTGGGATCATGGATGATTGGTCTCCAGGCTACTCATATAGATGATAATCGACTGTGCTGCAGTAGTATTAGACAAGGTGAATGTGCCTCCATTCGATTATTGTGGTACTTGGTTTTTTCTCATATTTCTACCACTGTTTTAAAGTACTACTTGATTTGGAAAATTGATGGGAGCAGATCAAAGGTGCTTTGGTGCATACTTTTTCCTGCTCATCATTCCCCCCCCAAATCTTAACTTTCTATGAAGAAAAGGTTTGTGGCTTGTTAAATGAGTTGGATGATTAATGCGAGACATCATACGGCCATTAGTTTGCATTTGTATTATTCGTCTTTCATGGAAGAGTTAAAATGAAACAAACTGATAAATTAATAGGAAACTCTATAAGAACAGAAACAAAACCATAAAACGTTACAAGCCTTAGGCACTAGTCGTTTAAGAAGTTTACTTCACCGGGTGGAATTACTAACTGTTCAAATCACTGCAAAGAGTGACTTTGGTTTTTGGTTTATGGATGTGTACTTATGCCAATGATGGATATGCTTTCTTTTTCAGACAAGGTGTGTTCCGTGGTTTAATAAACCCACAATAACTGAGGGCGGTAGTTTATCTGGACATGCAGCAAAATTTTCTGAGCTTACACAATTCTTTTACTACAGTTTAATGTGCCTGAGTTCACCTTCCATCTGATCTGACACCGGAGAATCTCGACATGTTCACTAGATTTCTCTTTTCGGATGCTGAGGTACACAGCAATTTTTTTTTTCTCGGGATAATAGTGACAGGTCGATCGAACTGAATGCCCTCTTGTTAATATTAGAAAAGTAGAAAATTAGTTTGATACATATGATGGATAATATTGAAATATCACAGTTCTTTTTTCCCTTTTCCTTTCTCTTCCTCATTAACATTTCTTCTTTGTTTCTGAAGAGAAGATTGTTGTCTTCAAATAAAATGTTAAATTCAGCAAAGTGGTATTTACATTTACAAATTGTGCCACATTACTCTAATTCATAGGGCTGGGTTTGCCATGTGAGTCCAAGAGATTAGATTTTTTTGTTAAAAGTATAAACTTTTAAGAATGTTATCACTTTATGGGAAACACAAGCGGTTCTTTAGGAAATTTTGAAATTAATTTTCTTGTTCGAGTCCAAGAGATCATTGTTTCTTGTTATTTCTTCTCTTGCTAAAAAAAATGTTCCGCAATCATTTTTGGTTTCTTGTGCTTTCAAATTTTGAACCGAAGTTGTAGAAGATTTTTCCTATTTGTGTAGTGCACTTGTAGATGAAAAAAAATGATTTCAATTGTTATATGGAAAGAGTGGGAAACAACAACCGAAGTTCACATTAAGGAAACTTGATTTTGTTTTTTACCCCCGAAATATAAGTTTAATCTTAGAAATGTTTCTTAAAATCAAGAAGCAAAACCTATCTCATAAATTGAAAACAAAAAAATCTAAAATGTTACCAAACGACTTAATAAGTTCACTTTACCCTACTGGTCACATTAAGTTTCAAAATGTGTATTGATTAAGAATTATACGGAACTTGGAACGGTAAATTTCACCCAACCGCTGGCAGACCTTTCGTGTCAATCTTATCAAGCGATTTGAAGTAATTCTTCAATACTTGAGAAGAAATTATTAGAAAAGAAAAAGGAAAGAAAAAACAAAATCATTCGACACGAAGAAACAAGAAATTTCATCAGAAGCCCTTGGAGAATCGTCATTCCGACCAAGAATAAATATATGAAACGAAAATTAAGTAACACACTGACAATGAAAGTCGCTGAATGACTGATATGTAACACGATGGACAAGACTTTCTAAATAATTTAAGAACAAAGTAAAATGCATGATATCACAAGTTAAGATGAATGCAATGGTCAAACTCGTTGCCATAATTCACACAGCTTCAAGCATCCACCCTGGCTGCAGCTGATGCGTAGCTCACACTGCTGTCTCTCGTTGTTTTGCATTGACTCGATTGTTCGTATCGAAGGAATTTTATCTTTATTTTTGTGGAGCTGTGCTTCAACATCTGGTGAAACAAAACCAACAAATTCATAATCAGATTCAGAGGATGCAGCAGAGTGAAAATTATAAACCCTAGTGAGACCAGAAGAAATCGGAATATGCACAACTTCAAGATACGCTATGTGTAGAAACAAAATACCTCAGATCAATAAACCCTAAAATCTAAATCTTCATTCAAATTTTATATTCCCGTCATTTTGTGAATAAGCAAAGAAGCCATGGACTTGGTTTTCTATATTTTAAAGTTGATTAAACATGCATAAATCAAACAAATCACCATATCATCTGTCCAACAATCCTCAGAAGAGAATGTTCAAGATTCTAACTAGAATGCATGGATGATAATTTTATACATGTATTCAATATATGTAGAAGCCCAAGAGAACTTCAGCACATACTTTTAATCACGAGGAAGGGACCCTTTCAGGAATAACCAACCTCGAACGTAATTTCTTTGTTCAAGGACTATCCTCTTTTATTTTTCTTACTTTTTCAGCTCTTCCCTTTCTTTGTCATTAGTTTTAGAGTGTTTTCTGGCACTTACATGAAGAAATACACTAATAGGGTGGCGACCACAAATGGTGTTGTCATATTCCTGCAGGTACTTTTTGAATGCTTCAGCATCACCTGTTTCTATTATATCCATGCCCATATGGTCCAAAGCTTCAATAGATTTGTATATTGGCCCATGTTTCTTGTCGTAGTGCATGTAGTTGAACCTAAAGCACACATCAGACGAAATTCAGAACAATAATGACAGTGAATAACTTTGAAAGCCATTTATTGTGAGATTCATGAATTAAATACTTCATATACATCCAACAGGCATCAACACGTAAGGGCAATGAGTGCAGTGATGAAATGAAAAAGAATCACTTTTTCCCAATAAGTGGAAAGCTAGAGGACTGACTCTAATCAGTAATTACTAATATACTGTCAACTTAATATTACTTAAATTTGAGGCCCATTCAAACCTAGCCATTTAAGAAACTTCCAATGAACAACCACGACAGTTGATATCGCTAGTTTGTACAGTCAGAACTAGGAGCGGAAAAATGACCCCACATTCAAGCAAACAAATTTGCACCTCGGGCCTTTTTATAATAACTAAGATTGTTAGAAAGCACTACTAAGCTATCAAAATAGAGCCCAAAGAGTGAGAAACCTCGCTAAATCTATGGCTACATTATAGGACATATCATATAGATCTCAAAATGAACCATGCCATTATATAAGATAGTGACTAGAACATACCGAGACCCCCAATGACAAAAATCTGAGGATATAGAAAAGAAATTTTTTGGATCATCCACATATTTGGCAAGCAGGCGTCCATACGTGGCTTCACTTTCTGCAGAAACAGCACCAACTAAAATGGGTATAACTTTCACTGGATGCCTGCATGAGTGCCTCGTTATCAGTACGAGTAGGTTTCTAGAATGCTATATAATGCCTCGTTCAATCAAAAAATATACACATATATACCCCTCAAATACTTTGGCAAGATATGGCAAGTGCATTTCCATGCTATGTTCAGCTTCATCAACATGCATGTCCATCAATTCAAATTTTCCGGTAGCTTTTAGCTCCTCAATTACTGTCAAAGTGAATAAAACATAAAGAAATTTAGGGATTAAAGGAAGACCCAGTTTTTCATGGATGCAAGCCCAAGAAAACCTATATGAGAAACCAAGCCACAGTTGAGAAAAAAAAGAAAATTCTCAAAGAAAAAAATTGAAATCAGAATACCTTCCAAATCAATCGGAAGGTCCCCCACAGGGGTCTGGTAAATAGTGGCAGTAGAAAGAGCACATTTTGGTGTATAATAATGGTGAGATGGGCCAAGAAGAAAGATCCTAGAACTGCAAGCATCAGAATCTAGTATATTAGCAATAAGCTCGAAGCCGCTTTGAAACGAATCAACAATTATTTTGGAGATTATATGAGAATATGGTATTTGAAATAATTAAGGTTTGTTACACGAACTATTTTCTTAAAACAGCTTTTCATTTTTGCTTTAAAAAATGTTCGTAGAGTGTGTGACAAGTGACAAGTCACTTTTAGAAAGAGTTATCTAGACATGTTCACATATTTCACTGAATTCTATTAGAACATAAATACATCATAATAATGAGTTTTGGAATGAGCTCACATACAAGGTCTAAAACTTAAACAACAAGTAGCATCAGAATTTGTTGGGATAGAGTAGTAGTGATGAAAGGGAGATAAACTCACATGTTTGTTGGATCAATGTTACCAAACGCATATGCAGCAGCACGTCCTGAATATGAATAACCAGCATGCCTGTGTTTCCACACCAAACCAAATGCATCAAAATTGATACATTTTAATTTTTTTCAGGAAACTTTTCTTATAGAAACTTACGGAGCAATTACACCACGTACATCCGGGGATTTAGACAGGCCTGATGTCCTCAGCCACCCATCAAGCTCCTCTGCGAGTTTCTTAGCTAGAAAGAGAGGAAAAAAATAAAGAGGGAGAGAGAATTTAGCATACCATACCTCACTATCCATTTGCGTTTGCCTTCCACAAACTATAAAAACTACAATATGAAGATATAAGAAAACCTAAACACCAACCTGCTCACTATGTCATGGAAGCTCACACACACGAGCAATGTTACATTCTTCCAATTTTTTATTGTTGTATACTTAAGATGGCATACAGCTAAGTTCGTCCATAAATCATAATCTCATGTATCTGAGTGTATTTTGGATCGAACTTGGGAGAACGCTTTATCTCCTCATTAGTAGAATAAAGGTTTAAGCTTACTCCCAAGTATATCCCAACACAAAAGAGGTATTATTAAAAATATTACTCGATCACATTCATATTTAAACCAAAAGCAGAATATTTAAAGAATTGCTAGATGATAAACTTTAATTAAAAAAAGGATAGAACGAACGCCCTAAACTCATGAACCTTCGGATGATGAAATTCAGCCAATATCAATGGTCCAACAAATCATCTCAATCTCAACCGGGTCTAAATTTGAAGTTATAATTTTATTCCCCCTTCGTGAAACTAGCAGCACAACAGTAATATCAACACTTCACAACTGAAATTGAAGTACCCCCACAATATACACCAATAAAACCCGATATCCTAAACGTACCACAATCACTGTGTCATGTAAGTTTAATCAATGGACTTCTACAAACTTCATTGCGCAGCTGAGGAAGCCACAAAAATCTAGCTAGAGCTCGAATTGAATAAAAAAAAAATTAAAACTTCGAGGATTGTAATTTTAAAAAATCACAGTGCCTTCCAGAAGTTCGGCTGAGTATCGTAAATCAATTGAAAATTAATAATAATCAGAACATAAAGCAAAGTGAAGAATTCAAAAAAGCAATCAACCCAAAAGGTTCATGCAAAGAGTAAGAAAAGGAAACTTACAATTGTCGGTGTACCAAGAACCGGCATGAGATGCTCTTCTAATTTTGTCCATAACAGGAACTAAGATCAGATTGAAACAAAACGAGCAAAAGGGTGAGAGAATGAAACAGAAACACAGTAGTGAGTGAAAGAAGATAGAAAAATGAGAAGGAACTGACTTGTGTGTTGTTCTTTGTTCTACTTCTAATCGAAAATACTAATAAAGAACTTGAGAATCGCTTTTAAAACTATTCTGATCTCTGAGTTCTCACGCAGCTTCCCCAGTTTTCAATTTTCAATTTCACCGATTCCGCCGCTCCCATATTTATATCAATCTCTTTGGGCCGAACTCAAGAAGGCCCATTTCATTTCAATCTATTTTATCTTTACTTTTATGTTTTAATTTAATAATTCCTAATCTTTTTCATTTTAGATTTCCATTTTCTATTTACCTTTAAATCATTTTTAACTAATGCTGTTAAATCTTTTTAACTCCTTGTTATTTTATATCCATCCTAGATAATGGCCCATATACTTTTTTTATTGTTATGGAAGATAATGGTTGAGATTGTTCAATTATTATGTAGATTGATCAATTATTTTATTAGTGGTAGGATATGCTTCAATAATTAAGTTATGTTCTTTAAAATAAATAATTAAGTAATATATACTTGACTAAAAAGTTAAATATTCAAGTCTCCCCACTCTCATATATGCATGCCTTTTATATTTAAAAAATAAAATTGTAAAATTAGAGAACTAGCCCACAATCTTCCTAAGTAATTTTACTTGGGTGCTTTTCAATCTTATTTTGTTTATGTTTATATAATTTTATCTGTATTTTATTTTAATTTTGAAATTTAGGATAGTGAATTAATTTGTATTTTGGCCTTTGGCTTAATGTTTTTCTTTCTTTGTAAATAAAAACAATATATACTTTCAAGGGTAGAAAGAACCAATCTGAAAACAATTTATAGAGTTGGTATTGCTAAAATTAAGATTCAACCTATACATATCTTTGTTTTGTACCAAATTATTGAACATAAATTTACATTTAGCTACTTCGTCATTCCATTCTTCTCCTTTTCTTTTCATTAGCATAGTCAATGTGAGTTGATTGAATAGGTAGTTATGGAGTTTAAAGTGAATAATAATGAGAGTCTATCTATATGTATAAATAAATCCTAGACATTATAGAAGAATGGGGAAATACCATATTAAACTCTTATAAAAAATATATATTTAATGTAAAACTATTAATGTTTTGCTTCAATCAATGTTTTAAAAGTTTCAAAATACCTTTAAATTGTTCGAACATTAAAATATGAAAATAAAATGTTCAATAATATTAAGTAATTATAAGGGGTTTTGATTGACTTTTTAAGTGTAGAAAATGTAAACATTGATTTAGTGGTGAAAAAGGAGACATAGAGTTTAATAACTAATTCATGAGTCCACCATGATATTTTAAAAATATTTAAGGACATTTTTTTAACATTAGAAAATGAAGATTTTTTTTTAAAACAAAATGATTTACATCCAAATCTAATAACCAAGGTATTGTTGAACTTAGTAAATAAATAAATCAAATATGTTTTTAAGTCATTTTAAAAGTAAGTGATCTTTTTTACGCAAGGTTTTTTGGTTTACAATTTAGCCTACATTTTTATTTTTTAGTTTCTAAATTTTCTATTTATGTTTTAATAATATAGACCCAAGTTTTCCATCCCACCTTTGCCTTTGTCACTCAATTTTAGTTAAAATCATTTTAAATAATTATGAAGTTGATTTTGAAAATTAATTTTAATTGTATGAAATTCTGCCAAAAAAAAAAAACAATTATTCATCATAACTATTTAGTTAACAAACATATATTTTTTTCGCAGCAAATTAATAAACATTGATTGAAAATAAGTATTCAATAATTCAAAAGTTATAGTTAAAATCCCAAAAAAAAAAGGTTTCAAGTTATAGAAAATAAATATAATAATAATCTAATATTTTCAAATAAAAATTAAAACTCAAAACTTTAATAATAAAAAGGTTACCACTTGAAACTTATTGAGAAAAACAAATTCCTTAATTGAATTTGTTGATTTTATTTATTATAAAAAAATCATAAGTCCTCTTCTCTCCATGTCCTTTACAACAGAAACCTGTCTCCTCCATTTTAATGGCTTCTCACCTCCATCAACAGTCAATCCCAAGTATATTATCATCACCTATAAAAGCACACGAAATTAATAAAATACAAAAACTAGAAACATTAAAAATAGTTATTCGAAAAAAATGGCATGAAGAAATCAACTACTTCACTATATACCTGACATAGAAGCAAACCCAGTTGCCACGGTAAAATAACGGCTACCGAATATATCAGACCCAAACAAATTACAACGGCAACCGGTTTCAATCGATGGAAGAACAGTTCGATTTTGATTTCGGTTTTAAAATGTGTATTCACAATTGCATTTCTTATATCTAATTTTGTACAATCTAATTCACAAATTTACTTTAACAGATGATTTGACTTCACTTATATCTGCCAAAAATCAATCTAATCAATCAGCCTTCGACATGACCGAAAGTCGGCTGGGCTGCGGCCGGAAATTGGCTCTTCTTCTCAACTGGTGTGAAGAGAGTCGAATCAAAGCACTCAACGCTCGCTTAACCCACTCTCCTTCAACCCCACCGATTCTCACCAGCGAGTTCGTCATCGCAGACCTCCGCATGTTCAAACCGCTTGACGAATACGCCGACGCCTGATGTTGGTGAATGCCACTTCCCGACTTTTTATGTAGACTGCACCGGAAGGAACCGGGGTGAGTCGTCGGCGAACACGTGCACGGCTTTTTCGGTAGAGAAACCGGCGAGTTCCTGTTGGAAAGTGTCGGCGAACCGGATCGGTGACCAATGGAAAATCGAACAGAGTGAGACAGGGGAGTGGAAGAAATGTTGACACGAGTAGGAGAAACGGATCGATGGTGGTTATGATGATGATCGTCGTGATCGTGGTTTTGGAGAAAGGTTGAGGATCCGGAAGAGAAGCCGAAGTTTGTTGAAGCAGCGAACGGAGAAATCCCAGGAGAAGAGAATTGAGATTGAAATCGACCGCCGGCGGGAAATGGGCGGAGAACTGGGCCGCTTGTTTCCTTCTTCATGGAGAAGAGTATTATTTAGCTTTTTTGTTTTGGTTCACTCTCAGATTGGGGATTTGGTATTACGTTTTGGTAAACCAAGTTTGTATCGGCGGTGTGGAATTTATAGGTGGGATCGGAGTGGGGGTGGGGGTGAGTGGATTGGAATGTGCTTGTAAACTGAAGGGTATGTTTCGAAAATAAGGTGGGGCATACGAATGCAATTTCTCATCTAAGGGCTAGAACGAGACGACGTAGACAGCGTGATTGCACCGAAGTGCTTCGGTTGATTTCGCCAACCGCCATTACTAGCAGCTTCAAATGGTGCCACGTAGAATATGTGGAAATGTAACGACGTGACTTCGGAAACTACAAAGGAACTGCTTTTTCCACTTTTCATGTCGGTTAATTGCAGTGTGAAACAAAATACAATTTCATTTTCAGGTTTATTATTATTATTACTATTACAAATCACCCAACTAAAGTTTCATCCATTAAAGTATCCTATAGTTTTATAAGACATAAAATATCATATCATGTAACATAAGATATGATTTTCTAATTACTTTAATGTCAGTTCGAGCCCTAGCAATAAGGGATGAACATGTATCCAATACGGTTTATTTATTTTTGAAAGACGGCAAATTTGGTCAACCTCGTCTACATGCATGACACCTAGGCTACTTAATATGATTTTTTTAGCTACTTAATATGGTTTTCCATGTTTTTAATATAATATTAGTTATGATCATTATTGATTTGAATCCACCTACGCTCCATTCTCATTAATTAGTTGAGTATAGAGTAACGATTCAATAACTCCATCATAAAGAGCTCGACTAGTTGTTTAAACAAAATTAATTTGTAAATTTGTATTTTGCAATCTATATCTATTTAGGTTGGTCCAAACATAAATATATATCATATTCTCTTGAAAGGAACGAATAGATGAGTTTTATATAAATATAAAAATCGTATATTGTATGTTTTTCTTTACCATTTAATCGTTTATAAAAAATAAGGATTTATGCAAGGAAGGTTAATTTACCTAAGTTTACATTTATTCATAAAATAAACAAGTTTTTACAACTTAATTTAAAAAAATGTGAAGCACCGGTTCTTTAGTTGTGTTCGTGCTAGGAAGTTTGGGAGGGCGCCCCTCATGCTATATTGGAATCAAATTTGATTTTCTAGAAGGTATGGATGGAATGATTTGTGGGTGGACAAAATTTTGAAGATATTGTTGAACGATTGTGGTCTTGCTGTGTGAGAGATTCATATAATAAGTTTTATCGACTAGATATCCTTCAAACTTGATTGCTTTTATGTGTGAGTGGAATTGTGTAGGTTTCTATACATGTTTTTTTACAATGACATTTGATGTTCATATCTAGTATGTTGTGATCCTCTAACATGCATGTGGATATTTTTCAACCACAAATTGGTGGAGGTTGCAGGTTTTGGAGTAATACTTCTTCATGGATCTACACAGGTTCAAGTTGCTTCATATAGATGAAAGGAGTACTATTTTTGTCCTCAAATTTATAAAGAAGTCAAGGTTATTATTAGGGAGTTGAAGCTAATTGTAGTTCAACTTAAGATGTACCTATTTCAAATCGTGAGATTTTGATTTGTATGTTAAATAATCATTCGTTTAAGTCTTATCTAGATATTGTTTTGTTCATTGAGAACATATGTCATGTGTCTCTCTTTTTATCTTTGGTCAATCTTTACTTTTGTTCAACAACTGGATTGAAGCAAGACGACTCATAAGTGGACTCGTAACTAAAACATTTAATATTGTCTATCTCATATTCGTATGATGACTTACCTTTTCAATATCCATGCTTTGTTAACACTTCTAGTTACAAATATGTGGTGTATGAAACATTTTCGTTGGGTCGAATGTTTTTGGCAAACTTTCTGCTTTCTAGATGATTGATTTTGCTGAAGAAGAAAAAAAACTAAACTCATTACAAATGCTAATACAATTGGTTTAAGGTATACAATTTTAAATACATATTAATAAGTTTAGATTCACGTCAAGGTAAACCCAAGGCGTTGTGAATAAGCAGTAAGAGATGGGGACGTTTTTTTAAACTACAATTAAATACTGAAATATGTTGATAAGAAGAAACTGAAGGCAAGAAATTAAAAGAGTTAAGTTTTCATGCATATTATATATAATATAACCAACGAGGATACAATCGAGTGAGTAGCGGATAAAAACGTCTTTTCAAATACAGATAAAAACAAAGACTTTGGAAACATCAAGAAAAATAATTATACAAAAATAATCGGAAATTAGGACTGAATGACAGCTGTCAATGAGACGAGTTTATAGTAATTTGTTAGCTTGCGCGTGCTTACGTGGCGGTAGATGATTGGGAGAATGCGTGGGGCCTTCTGGTTCCAAATCGGATCCTGTGGAGGAAGGTGCATTGAATTAATTATAAGTGCCTGTGGTTTATGGTTGAAAGTTGATAATCAAACGAGCGAACATGGACTTGCTATGTACAAAATCTAAGTTACTTATTTCCACTATCTTTCGATGGAAATTGGAATTTGATAAAAAAAAATATATCTTTCAAATGTGATTATCATTTAAACAAGTAACTTTTTTTTTTTAATTGAAGTTACATTGTTATACATGGTAATTATAACTGCCGTTGAGATTAATCGTTGCAAATAATAGTGGTGAGTTATGAAGGTGGTCGTTAGAGTTAGTTGCTAACACTGGTAGTGGAAATAGATATTTACAATTGATTTCAAATCAAGTGTAGTACCAAATTATTTTTTTAAAATCTATTACAATATGGTGGTTTACCAATGCTTCAGTCATTTTTAGAATTAACTTATTTTTAAAATTAAATATTTGAAAAGTTTGAACTAAACACGATCTTAAAAGCATCCTTGAAGATGTGAGACTTGTAAATTAATTCAATCCCAAAATTCTATTAATATTGCTAGTCAAGTTAAGATGCCAAGTTATTGAAAAGTAAAGAATAAGAACAAGGCATCAAATCCTACTACTGCCAACATAGTTCAACTTCAACCATTCTTTAGCATAGGTACTCTTAATACTTAAACTTCTAGTTGTTTCACTTCATTTTAAATTACAAATAAATAAAACACTAGTTACGTCTATGAAATGTTACATTTCAACTCCACATTGTTGGTCATCGTTTTTTGAAAATGGAATTTGTTTTCTTGCAACTACAAATAACATTATTAAATTTTATGGCATGTTGGTAGAGATTGTGAAAAACATGTTATTCAGATTATCAAAATGTTATAAAGATTATTATCATAATAAACAGAAACTCAACATAAATGTAGATATGTGCACAACGAATTCACGTTATCTTCTTAAAACAAATTTACTCACCCTAGTGCTTGAGTATATAGAGTAATTGCATTCCAGGATATAATAGATCACCTTTCTTTTAAGTGTAGCACCCCGTATAGAAGATCAACGAACTAAACCTTGTGAATATACCGAACGTCAAAATTGTGAAAATGAATTGAAATTTGTTTATAGAAGACAAAGGATTATTGATATTAAACTTCTCTCAACCAAAATAACTTATTTATAGACTTATTCGTGGTCTTTCGAAAAATTATGTCCTTTAGTTATTAATACTTTTCACTCATGATACATCCACTCATGATGCATCCATTCATGAAGAATCATAAATAATAACCATTTATTCCAACAATTTGCCGACATAAAATGGTAAATTGACAAATGGGAGAAAATAAGTGTTCGGTATTTTTCAATGAAGAACCTGCATAAGGATAAGTAGTATAGACTTTGAACTTTCCCTAGTGAACATCAATTGAGTTTACTTGGTTAATCAGTGGACATGATGCGTTGAACTATCAATCGTTTTAGAGTAAAATAAAACAATAGATATCACACAACTTCTCATTATAAAAATATTTGTTATCATGGTTGTCTTCGTTTTGGTCTTGAACACCATCTGGTCTTGTGAGTATTTTAGAGAAATTTACCTTAAAATTCTTATAGAAGCGGCCCCTTCACACTCACATAGGTAATTCATGTACAAAACATCGTATATGTTCTTTTTATTAATAAATATCACTTACAGAAATCATTAAAAGCATAAAGTTTACTCTAAAACCATACTAGCACTACCTCATAATTCGTCGAATGGGTAAAATCTTTTAATGTAGTGCTTGTTGTGTTATTTAGAGGTCGGTTTTCCATTTGAACCTAGATCTTGGAATCTCCAGTCAGCTAGGTTGGGTTGCCTCTTTGAATAACTTCATATTATAGGCTTTAATCCCATTATTTTTTATGAATTTTCAAAAAACTCCATAGTTAGGCCTTTAGTAAGTGGATCCGCTATATTATGTTTTAACCTCACAAAGTCAATTGTGATAATTCTACTAGAGAGTAGTTGCCTGATTGTATTATGTCTACATCATATATGTCGAGACTTACCATATACATAATATTCCATGCCCTTCCAATAGCTGCTTGGCTATCACTATGTATACATATTGCAAGCACTGGTTTAGACCAGTTGAGAATATCTTCCAAAAAATTTCGAAGTCATTCTGCTTCTTCTCCAGCCTCGTCTAAAGGTATAAATTCAGATTCCATTTTGGATCGTGCTATACATGTTTGTTTGGAAGATTTCCAAGATACAGCACCACCTCCAATGGTAGAAATGTAACCACTTGTGGATTTGGAGTCTTTAGTGCTCGATATCCAATTGGCATCACTATAACCTTTAAGTACAGCAGGATATCGAGTATAGTGTAATCCATAATTTTTAGTATGCTTTAAGTATCCCAAAATTCTCAAGATAGCTTTCCAATGATCTTGACCTGGATTACTTATATAACGACTTAATTTGCTTACAGCATACGCTATATTAGGATGTGTACAACTCATGATGTACATCAAACTACCAATGATGCAAGAGTATTCTAATTGTGCTATACTATCTCCTTTATTTGTACATAAATGGAGAGTAGCATCAATTGGGGTCTTTGCAATCACAATATCATGTTTTGTATATTTCTTCAATATTTTATCAACATAATGTGATTGAGACAACACTAACCCTTGTGGGGTTCTAGAAATTTTAATACCTAAAATAACATATGTGACACTCATGTCTTTCATCTCAAATTTATTGGCCAACATTCGTTTGGTTGCCTTAATAATGTTGATATTGTTACCTATAATTAGCATATCATCAACATATAGACACACAATGACATGGTCATTCTCATTGCTTTTGACATATACACATTTGTCACATTCATTAATTTTAAATCCATTGGTCATCATACACTGTCAAATTTTGTATGTCATTGTTTTGGTGCTTGTTTTAGTCCATAAAAAGACTTAATTAATTTGAAAACTTTCTTTTCTTAATTAATTGATATCCAGGTTGTTGCATGTAAATCTCTTCATTTAATTCACCGTTTAAAAATGTTGTCTTGACATCCATATGATGTATCGCAAATCCATGCAAAGCTGATATTGCTATAAGCATGCGAATGGAAGTAATTCGAGTAACTGGTGAGTATGTATTGAAATAGTCAAGTCCTTCTTGTTGCTTGTAACCTTTGGCAACAAATCTTGCCTTATATTTATCTATTGACCCATTGGTCTTCATTTTTCGTTTGAAAATCCATTTGCAACCAAGTGGTTTACTTCCTAATGGAGGATTGACTAGCTCCCAAGTATGTGCGTAATGGACTCAATTTCATTATTCACGGCCTCTTTCCAATATGGAGCTTTAGGAGAGGACATGACCTCTTTAAATGTTTGAGGTTCGTTTTCTAACAAATATGTTAAAAAATCAGGCCCAAATATTTTTGAGATCCTCATCCTTTTACTTCGTCTGAGTTCCTCATCCTCGTTGAACTCAACATTTGATTTATTATGAGATTTACTCGTTATAACATCAAAAGAACATTTTTGTAACCTTGCTTCAGAAGACATTTTACGTGGAAAAACATTATCAAAGAATGTTGCATTCCTTGATTCCACCGGCGGATTTAGTATAGGCTCGACCCCCCTCAACTTTATTGTCTTTATATAATATGTATAAACAAAACTTATTAATGTTTAATATTTGTAGGTAGTTTAGTGGTAACTATACTTGTTAGCTCCTCTTCCAACCATAGTTCAAGTATTACTACGTAGTTTTTAAAATTTTTATTCATGTATATCTGAAATATCTTATTTATGAACTAGATATCGATGTGCACAATTGTTACTAGCATATATGCAATCAACAATTTTTGGTCCTATTTTAACCATTTTAAGTTTAGGCACAACAACCTTTGCTAGGCACCGCACACTTTTAAGAATTTGTATGAAGGTTTTCTTCCTTTCCATTTTTCATAAGGAATATTTTGTGACTTTTTATGAGGGATTCTGTTTAATAAATAATTTGTTGTCAACAAAACTTCTTCCCACAAATTTTGGGGTAAACCTGAACTTATAAGCACTGCGTTCATCATTTTCTTAAGTGTTCGATTTTTCTGTTAAGCAATTCCATTGGATTGAGGTGAGTAAGAAGCAGTAGTTTGGTGAATAATGCCATGTACTGAATAAATTGTTCAAAAGGAGGATCATATTCACCATCTCAATCACTTCTTATCGCCTTAATTTTTGTGTTAAGTTGATTTTCAACCTCTTTTTTTCTAAAGCTTAAACACTTCAACTGCCTCATCTTTGCTTTCCAGTAGATAAACATAACAATATCTTGTGCTATCATCGATAAAAGAAATAAATTACTTTTTTTCACCTCTAGTTTGCACAAATTTCAAGTCACAAATATCACTGTGAATTAACTTTAAAGGTTTGGTAATTCTCTCAGTTGAATGAAAATGTGCTTTAGTCATTTTTTATTCCACACACACATCTCACATCTATGATTTGTGTCAAAAGTGAATTTTAGAATCAAGTTCATATTAATTAGTTTTCGCAAAGAATTAAAATTAACATGTCCTAGTCTGCCATGCCAAACAAATGACTCAACAATATAAGCAAAAGTAGATACTTTATTAATAATACTTTTGGGTACAACTGTGAGACATTTAATTTAAAGAGATCATCATTCAAATAACCCTTTCCAATGTACATCTCATTCTTGGAAAGTACAAACTTATCAGATACAAATACCAACTTAAAGTCATTCTTACTAAACAATGAACCAGAAACTAAGTTCTTGCGAATGTCAGGAACATGAAGTACATTGTTGAGAGTGAGTTCCTTGTCAGAGGTTATCTTAAGAATCACTTTGTCTTGTCCCTCAACCTTTGAAGTAGGAGTTACCCATAGATAGTTGTTCTCCACTAGAAACTGGCACATATGATGTGAACATATTCTTGTTGACACAAATATGACGAGTAGCCCTAGTGTCTACCCACCATTCCTTGGAATTGTCCACCATGTTGCATTCTGAAATGACTGCACAAAGGTCAATATATGCAACATCATCTGATACTTCATCAACTTTTGTGATATGAGCTTGAGCGTGTGTTTCTGAAAGTTTTTTGGCTTAGGACAATCTTAATCTTCACAACATTTTGATAATCTGTATTAAATGTACTCACCCTATATTTATGATAATCGTGAATTCGTTGGGCTCAAATCTATATTTATATACGAGTTTCTGTTTATTGTGATAATAATCTTCATAAAATTTTGATAATCTGTACAACAATCTTAAGACAAATTTACTCACCCTAGTGCTTGAGTATATAGAGTAATTGTCTCTCAAGATGGAACATATCACCTTTCTTCTAAGTGTAGCACCCCATATAGAAGATCAACGAACTAGACCTTGTGAATATACCGAATGACAAGATTGTGGATATGGAGATAAATTTGTTTATAGAAGACAAAGAATTATTGATATTAAACTTCTCTCAACCATAAGACTTATTTATAGACTTATTTGTGGTCATTCGAAAAAGTCATATCATTTAGTTATTAACATTTTTCATGAAATGATGCATCCACTCATGAAGAATCATAAATAATAACCATTTTTTGTTATAGTTCCAACAAAACATACTTTTGAAAACAATAAATTCAACGAAAACAAAATTGTACTTTATGTTTATTGATATATGTTTGGTGATACGTTCAAATTTTTTTGTTATAGTTCTTAGAAAAAAAGGTTTAAATGTGATTGATACTATATATTTATAAATCGTAAAATTAGTCGTGTACGTCTCCACAAATTTATTCATGAATATAGATTATATTTAAAAAGTTGGTTAAGTTGTAATTATAGTCCCTAACTTTTGAATAAAATTATAGTTTAGCGTATAGTTTGATAAAATGTCATATATAGTTCTTATGATTTGACAATTTTCATAATTAACCGTCTGTCCGAGAGACTATTTTCTATGATTTTATCAAACCAAAAAAACTAAATTCTATTTATAAACTATAGAGACTAAATTATATCACTTTTAAACCATAAGACCAAATTTAAAACGTAACATAAAAATTTATATAATTATTAATTGTATCATTATATAATTTATATTACATCACATAAAACATATTATATTAATAAAATGAATTGAGTTTTCTTATAAAAATATGAATTGAATTTACAAACGTGGGATTTTAGACTTTTGCAACTTGGGGCTTTGAAGTTTAGGATCCGGATGGCCCAGTTCACGATAGAAAAAGCCCAAGCTTATCCAAAAGCATAACAAGAAAAGGGTTTGCTTTCCCATGAAATAATCGTGAGAATGGCAAAATAATAGACTCTAACAAACTCATCAATAGAAAAATATTAAGAATTTTGACAAAATTTAATCAGTTTTAAAAAATATTAACTAATTTATGATATTTATTGGATTAACAAGATTTCTCAAATATTTTCTAAATATATGTCTATAATTCATAACAAATTTTCGAATTTTTAAGTATTTAAATCAAATTAATTAATATTTATTTATTTAATTCATAAAATTATGTGTAATAAAGATTTCCTCTAAAAAAAATTGTTAAAAGATTTTCAATCGTTCCTCGTTCAATAGATTTCATAATATTTTGAATTCATATATTAATGAAATTTAATCTCTAAAATAATGACAATTGCTAATTCAGTATTTTCATATGATTTATATTTTAAATTATTTTAAACTAAATTATTAGATAATACATAATATGTATGGTTAATAAAAAAAAATGGCTATGAGAATTTCAACAATTCCTAAGTCATTATATTTTATAATATTTTGATTTCAAATATTACATCACAACCATTCACGAGTCATTATATTTCATAATACTTTGATTTCAAATATTACATCACATTCCTAAAATAATGACAAGCATAAATTAAACATTTTCGTATTATTTATATTTCAAGTTATTTAAAAAAATTATCAGATTTCGTATGATTAATGATAATTTAAAAATAAAGTTTTATCATCCCTACCATTGTGCTAATCATGATTATACACTTATTTTGGTTGACTAATCTTTTAACACGTGCATTGCACGTGACTCTTTTAACTTGTTAAATGAAAGTAAAAACATATGAAGCCAATAAAAAATCACATATAACAAAATTCAACAAATTTAATTTCCAAAAGTACAAAATATACATCATTTTGAAAGAAAAAAAAAAGTATAAAAGATACACATTACTATTGTTATCATTAGAATGAGTTTATTGACAAAATTTTGTTTGATAAAAAGGTCATCCAAAATGAAAGTGAAAAATGGAGAAGATTAAAAGTGAGTTTATGTTAATGTTTTAATGTTTAATGTATTCTATAAGATATAATGTATTAAAAAATAATCTTGCAATCTATGTTAATTTCTTAAATTATAATAAAACTTTTTTTTTTTTTTTTTGCAAAACATGTTAATTTCATTTTAAAAAGATATATATTTTTTCAAAGTTTATATCATTTCTTATTAGGAAGAAGATTGTATTCATTAAAGAAAACATGAAATCATCTATTGAAGGGACAAAAAGGTGACGTTTATTTAATTTTAAGAGTTGAGTAGTCTCGTTAAATTATTGAAATTTTCAAACTTTTCAAATTCTAAAATTTATTATAATTTATTGTAAAATCATAAATTTGTTATTTTTATTAAATACTTGATAAAACTATTCAACTTCTAAAACTTTTAAAACTCTAAAATAAATTGAATTTAAAGTTTTTATTATTTTTAATGAATTTATTAGAACAAAAACGGAAAAGCTACTTTCATATTTCTACATTTACACATTGTATTACCTTTAACTGTAATTAATAATTAGATTCCAATAAAAGTTACATAATTCAAACACAATGAAAATTTATTAACCACATTTCACCATTTTATCAATAACAACTCTAATAGAAAACAAAAATTAATTAAATGAAAATAAAACATAAACAAATAATGTATTCGTTTACAATGTTCATGGTTACATGACTTAAACATATCTCGCGAAAAAATACACACAAACATGTATTTAGATCACATGTTTACATTCCAACAAAAAAAAAAAAAAGATTACGTGATTTAAACATCCATGAAGGAATACAACAAAAATGAAAAAAATAAAAGAGAACATAAGAATTATAATTTGATTTCTTCTTTACATCTTAGTTTTTTGTTGTGGCTTATGATGAGTTTGAATGGAAGAAATGAATAAAATATTTATACTAAAAAAATTCAAAGAGGAGGAAATTGAAAGGTTGAGAGATCATATAGAAGAGTTAATAAGAGAGAAGATAATGTAAATAGTTGAAAGATGAAAACAATGGATGTGGAAAATATAAGTTTTAATAAGAGAATTAATTAATTAGAGAGAAATGTGAGTCTTTTTAGACGTGGGGATAATTATGTTTTTACATTTAGGAAGAAACATTGGAATGAGAGAATAATAAACAAATTAATTAAATAGCATAAAAGTAAAATATAGACCATCATAAGATTCAACAATCATATTAATAAAGCAACTTTGAAAAATGAATTTAATTTATCAATTAATTACATTAATTTTTGTATTTAAATGACAAAATTGCCTTATAATGAAAAGACAAAGTTGGAACACAAAATGTCTCATCGTCCATACTTTTATATATATTATAGAAAAAGAAATGTATATTCATATAAATTAAAGAGGTTAGTTTCGTGTGAGTACATACTCTATCATCTTCTATTTCCTATGTTACTTAAGGAAATAAGAAAAAAACCAACTAATAAATAATGATGCCTTATTCTTGAGCATGCATGGCTAGCTAGGTGAGTTAGGGCCTAGGGGTGTCAAGAAATTAACTGTATCTTTGACTATTTACCCTCACTCAATCTTCTTCAAATGAATTTTCATCTTCACATGCTAAATATTGAATTTTTGGATAAAAATTTGAGAGGGAAAGAATAACAAACTAATGGAATAAAATACTAAATAATGTTGGTAGAAAGAAACCAAGGAAGCCCTTTATAAAGTAATGAAAGTTGAAATGTAAATGAAAAACCATTAGTCTTCCATAATTAATTATATTACAAAAACAACAAAATTAAAAATAAAAAGATATTTAATTTTTAAAATATAAATAAAAAATCATTAGTCTCCCATAACTAATTATATTATAAAAAACAAAATAAAAAATAAAAAGATATTTAATTTTTATTAAAAAAAAATAATTTATTGTGTATCTTGTATCAAATAATTATTTTTTCACGTTGAGTTTTTTAATTACATTAGTATTCATATTTATTTTGTATGTGAAGTTTTATTTTCAATCATCTTGTTATGCATGAGGTGAATCTTTCCATTAACGACAACTTTTCTAATATTTATGTTTTTTTAGGGAAATTTTTATGTACGTTATGTCACTTTTATAATCTATGTGTATTTGGGGTTTAAGTGAATAACTGTATTTTTTATATTGGATAGAGCATTTGAGAGATTGTTTTATTTATTTATTTTTCAAAATTTCATGTTTTGTTGTTCTAACAATTTAAAATTATTTTTGCTATTTTTTTAAAGTAAAACTCATAATTTGCTATTTTTATTGAGAATCCTTCTTGTTTTACCTACGGTTAAGTGTTTGATAAATAAATAAAGAAAACACACCTCATTCGTTAAAATGCGTCACTGGCTAAAAATGTACATAGATCATTCTTCTTAGATGCATGGAGGGAGGAAATGGGCTGGAAAGTTAGACATCCAAACACTTGAATCAATTTTATCTCTTTCACATTTTTTTT
This sequence comes from Cucumis hystrix, assembly GCA_025688845.1. Taxonomy (NCBI): domain Eukaryota; kingdom Viridiplantae; phylum Streptophyta; class Magnoliopsida; order Cucurbitales; family Cucurbitaceae; genus Cucumis; species Cucumis hystrix. The sequence goes on along the minus strand of CM046885.1, from coordinate 14,410,293 downwards.
GCAACAATATCGACAAATTCACAGGAATATAGTAAATTTCAATGTTATTGTATGCTTAAGCTCTAAAATAATTTTTGTTTTTGCCCATCATTCGATTTCACTTAATTAAAACCCTTGAATTAATTCTGTCAAGTCATAATATTTAACAACTGTTACAACAACAAAAACTTGATGCTAGAATAAGACCTTAAATATTGTCTATCTTAATAACCCTAGCAATTATCTTGTTTATCAAATTTAAAATCTATTAAAAAGTTAAAAAAATTTCTTAGAGTTTAAAAATAAAATTCTTAAATTTTTTTAAAAGAATAATGGTTGTGAATAGCCTAAAAAATTTGAAATTATTTATAGAATATAGAAAAAAAATTTAAATAAAATATAGAAAATGGGATAGTTTTAATATTTTGCTATTTTTTAAAATGAGAAAAAGAACTATGAATAACTTTGCTATTTGATTTTTCATGAGTCTAATTAGAAATTACATTCGGAGGCAGGGGAGAGGGTATAGTGGTAATTTTGTTAGTTAGGGCTTTCCTTATAAACGTCTCAAAGCCTTCCTCCTCACTCTCTGCTGCCTCTAGGGTTTTTACTTCGTATCAGACTCTGCGGCTTAGGCTTCTATCGGATCTTCGAAACCCTAACAATGGCGGAACAGGTATGGATGTTGTTCTTCCCCCGCCGTTTATTCACATTCAATCAATGTCTGATTGGCCTTTGCATTTTTTTAACTCTATTATATATTGCAGACGGAGAAGGCTTTTCTGAAGCAGCCCAAGGTGTTCCTTAGGTAGGAAAATCCACTGGAAATTGTATAGTTTTTCACTGTCAAACATGTTTAACGTTTTACTTGATTTGTCAAAGGCTGTTTTATTTCCGGTGTCTAATATACTACTACATCTACATTGAATCGTTGTTTCCAGCTCGAAGAAATCGGGCAAAGGAAAGAGGCCAGGAAAAGGAGGAAATCGGTTCTGGAAGAGCATTGGTTTGGGGTTCAAAACTCCCAGAGATGCAATTGAAGGTCCTATTCTCTTCACTTTCAGATCCGTGCTTTAACTTTACTTATTCTGGAGTTTGTTCGTCCATAGAGACTAGTTTACTGAAGTATTCCTACAATTTGTTCTGTCTTTCTATGAACTTTCCCAGCTACTTATAATAGTAGCCGAGAAGATGGTTCTTCTTTGCCTGAATTGGTGTGTATACACACTCAGTTTTTACTTCAATTTCACTGGTCGTCAATCAGCAATTCGCATGCTGTTGGGCCTGTAATTAGTTCTTGATTTTTTGGTTCAAACTAGGGATTCGTGTGTGTGTATTAGATTGCAATTTCTGATAGGGGCCTTGAAAATGTCAAGTTATTTGTCACTATTTCTTAATTAGACTTCATTTTATCATTGGCTTCAGCTTCTTTTTAGCTACAAATATTGCACTTTGCAATCGAATCGCTAGTGAATGTTATCTGCTCAATTTTTACATTTGAAACCGTGAGCATATGTTATTTAATGAGTTCTACGAAACAATGCGGGTCTGTCCTTTCCTTGGCATCATTTGATCTGGCCAATGGAGAAGTTTGATTTTCATTCATCCTATGACACCATTCAAACTAACATTTTCATTTAAAATTTGGTGTTTATGTCGCAAGTGAAGTTTACTAATTGGTAGGTGGTGTGGAGTGTTATTTTAGATTTTCATTCTCTGCGCTGCCCTCGCATCTTAATTTTACCAAAGGCTGAAGAGTTTTTTTGCTGCAGGAACCTACATTGATAAGAAGTGTCCATTCACTGGCACTGTTTCTATCAGGGGGCGTATACTTGCTGGTACCTGCCACAGTGCTAAGATGGTCAGAACTATCATTGTTAGACGTAATTATCTTCACTACGTGAAGAAATATCAAAGGTGATAAACTAATACTCAAATGTTCTTGTTTATTATTTATTGTTTGATAATATGCCGACACTGGTTATTTCATTATAGGTATGAAAAGAGACACTCTAACATCCCAGCACACATAGCTCCTTGCTTTAGGGTTAAAGAGGGAGACCATGTCATCATTGGCCAGTGCAGGTTTATACATGAACTTCCTATATACCTCTGGTTCTTATATACTCTTGCACTTTTATTTATAGTCATTTTCTTAATGCCATTCTTTGCAGGCCCTTGTCAAAGACCGTGAGGTTTAATGTATTGAAAGTGATTCCTGCTGGATCATCCGCAGGTGGAAAGAAGGCTTTCGCAGGGATTTAAGTCCAGAATTTTCAGGTCCCATATTTGTTTATGTTAAGGGGATAATATGTTAGCATGAGCTTTTCTTCAGCTAGATGATCTTTTCACTTTATTTATTAACTGAATATTTCATTATTGTGATACTATTGCAATTTTGATTCCCTTGAGTTTTGCTTTATCCATCAGTATCATTACCTTCACTTTTCTTGGTTTATCAAATATTATTTTCTGCTTACGGTAATCCATAAGTTTGATTCCCTTGAGTTTTGATTTATTCCTCTTTTCCCCCCACCCCCACTCCACCCAAAGGAAAATAAAAAGTAAATAAAAACTATAGAGACTCTATGAGAGCCCTTGAAAGTTGAATCTTGGGGTTTAAAGAGAAGGGAGCCCTGTTGTTCGTTCTCTTGTTTAGTTCCATACGAGTATTGGAATGCCTAGAAATATACTTTTTGAAATCTTACGGATTCTTCGGTAACATCTATGACCCTGTGAAATTGGGACATGATAAAATGTGGGTGGGGGTGTACAATGCTGAGTCGGTGTTGTCTCATTTTTCTTTTGAAGTCGAAGATTGACAATTCTCTTGCTCAATGCACAAACTGATATCTATTTCAATACTACTTTTGCAATCTTCACGCAAGAATATGCCAATGTGGAAACTTTTGAAAGAAAATAACCGGTTTCCAGACCCATTAGTTCAATTATTAATTGGCATGTTTAAGCAGTAAATGTATGACTAACTAACGCAGTTTCTCTTTGGCATAACCTCCTGTGGTTCTTGTCTTCTACTATCAGTGTAAACGTAAAGGTGAATAATTCATCTTTGGAAAATTAGAATGTTATCTGTTAAACAATATAATCAACCAATATAGCACCCCAAATCCTCCCCCCCCAATAGATATGATTATGTTGTGAGCTTTTTATTTAAGTTAAAATGACATCTGCTTTAGAGCAAGGTTTCTAGGAACATTAAACAAGTAACAATTTCTTCTAATAGGAAGTTCAACCAATTAGAGGTCGAATATTTGATCTTAAATCTTCACGATTGTGTATTACTAAAAAAATTGTCACCCAATTTGATTTGAGAAAAAAACTGTTCAGACTCGTAGTAGTGTATTTTTATGTAAACAAGGTTTTAATCTGTTTCTCGCACAAATCAATTCGAAAGTGATATAATCTGAGCTGGTGAATTAATGCTCCTAAACAATAGTTCTAGTCTCTTTCCCAAGGCAGTAATACAAAATATACCCCCCAAGGACCATACAAATAAACCTATTTTATTTATTCCTGTTCTCACTTGTCCTCTTTTGTGTAATGCCTATACAAAAATTGTCTTTTTGTTTTTGTTCTTTTGGATGAGATTGACATATACCATAGGACAAATGCAAGTAAATGTAATCATACAACGGAACCATATAAATTATCCAAGCGTATTATTTAAATATGGAATTAAGAAGCAATATGATAAAAACGTTATCAAAAGGAGAATTTATTATGTACGGATTCAGCACTTAATTGTTGGGTTTTCTTTTTTGTTCTTCGAAGGGAGTATTTGATTGATGTTCACTACAAATAAATTTATCTTAAATTTTAAAAAAAAGATATGTACTTTTAAATTGATAATTTCATTACTAGAAAAAATGGGCTTGTCTTCAAAATTTATATATGTAATCTATATAAACTTAACATGGCAGGTATCCACAATTCATTTACTCCTTCCACTTTTAAATGGCTTACATTATACTATTATTAACTTAAGGTGATACCTTAATTTCTTTTTTTAAAAAAGAAAGATGATTGCTCTATTTCATCACGCCAAACTATACTTCATGTCGTCTTCATCGACATACCATTAATATGCTTAGTTTTTGTCTCATCGTTGTTAGTTCAATTAATAAACTTTTATAACATGCATACGTTTCATAGATGATAGGCATATTCAATGATGTTATTAATGATAATGAACATAAATGTATTGAAAACTGTTGCACGTAACTGAAACTTCAAATAATTGGGAAGTTGCTTGCCAATTCAAAGGGTTGAAATAAGAACTTAAAACCCAACAGAATTTCCTATGGATGACAATATTGTCATCAGTTGAATTTTGGACGATGATGAGTGAAAATAACATATAGTTTCGACAATGCCGCCGTTTTCGTTGTTTGAATCCAATATATTCCATTCATTTTATTAAACCCCAACTTGTTTAATTTTATGCCTCGTTCTTGCATGACTTTATATTTTATTTATATTCATTCATAATCAATACTTTGATTTGATCAACTTCTTCCTCTCCGTCCTAATAATCATAATAATAATAACAAAAATCAACTTCTAGCACTATGTCTCCCTCCTAAGCAAGCTCTCATAATTGAAAATTACAGAGTTCTTGTTTCCTTGAAATTTCCTAGTTAGGTGTTGATGAACTCCCTATCAATAATATAATATATTATTAAGATTTTGAGAACTAAATCTAAACTTTATTATGGTTTCAAGTTCATCTACAATGTGTTATATGTACTAATATTTGGATATTAATTACTATATTTACAATTATTCTTGTAAAAATATAAGTATTAGTGAAAAATAACGAATTTGACACTGCCACATTATTAACAATTGATGTAATCAAAATGTGATTCGATTGCTGGATGAATCGTAACAGACCCGAATCAATCGTACAATTATATTGTTTTTGATCGTGTTTAACTAGAACTACGAATGTGACATTTAATTGTTACTGTTATTGTTCAATTCTAAGCAAATTCATTATTTTCATAATGTTACGGTAACAATATATTGGAGGCTAAAGCTTTATTCAATTAAAACTCATGAGTTTATGAAGATGTTAGAAATTTGTGGACCCTTTCTTCTTCTTTAAAGTCAACTTTATCCAAAATCACCAAAATAACTTTCTCACTAGAAATAAAACGAGGATAGTTGTGCTTAAAAAAAAAACAATAATTGTGGAAAAAGAAAACTAATTAGGAAATTGAAATAATTGAGAGATGACTTTATGGAGATATATCTCAACAAAGTCTTCTCTTCGAAATTTGAAAAAGTCCTACAAAACTATATAACATTATAATTATTATTAATACAACTCTCCCCCAAATCTTTACCACAAAACTTGCGTCTCAAACAACTCATTGCTTCTATTTCTCTATTAATTTTACATTTACACATTTTCAAAAATCTAAATTTGTGTATATAATTATGTAAATAAATCTAAACACATACGTAGAATAAAAAGAAAATAAGAAAAGACATTAACACATTTTGTGAACCAGATTCACAAGTTTTTCTTCTTTCAACCTCGTTTTTTTAACCATAACCACGAAATTTACTTTGAAGGTATGTGAGTTAAGCATTGGTTAAGTAGGGAATGGGCTTCTCTGTTCATGAATTGAACGACAAAATGAATGACAAAAGCCTTCCAAAATTGTTTTGAAAAAAGCTTCAAACTTCAAAAGTTAAAGATGACATTTTGGTATAATTGAAACTAACCGTTTGGGAATATATTTCATATATCATTTTAAACTTAACTAAATGGCTCATTTGTTTTCTTCCATTTGTTTGTACCTTAGGAAAAGAAAAAAAAAATGGTTTCAGAATTAATCATCCAATAAGAAACTTAGAAAATAGTTTTGAAAAACATTAATATTCCCAAATCCAAATGTATTTGGGAAAAAAACAAAAAATGTAGAGATGGTAAAGGAAAAACTTTTATGATTTAAACAAAATGGCAACATTCATATTAATAAAAATAGCAAATATTCTATGCAGGGTTAATTTCAGAGATGACATCTAAAGTCACTCAGATATTTTCATAGTTTCGAACAAAATTTAAAATTTGAATTTCAAATAATATATATATATATTATTCACTTTGAATTGAACTAGCCATAATTACCTTAAATATAAAGATTATGAAAATATGTTACCAAATAGGGTACTGAGCACAATTTCTTGTTGACCAAGCTAGGTTGAGATCAATTTAAATAATTGATTTTTTTAAAAATTATTTGTTGGGATGATTTTATTTTAGCTCTACCATATTTATAAAACAATTTCAAAACACAAAAAGTGCATCGTTTAGATTTACTCGAGCTTTAATATTTTGAGGTTAAATATTTTCGTTATTTTAAATGAATTATTGAAAATATTGATTTTTTTGGTTGAATAAGTTAAGTGTTGTGATATGACGTTAGATTGATAAATTGAAAACAATTGCAATTATAGCACTTACGACAAAATCATCTATAAATATTAAAAGAGTTTATATATAACAAAATTTGAATTCTTTTTTTCGACCATATTGCTAATGAAATTTTATGAACTATTGATTAGAAATACTTGAGTATAGATTTTATTATAAACACAATTCTTTAAAAGTGCTGTACACTTAATTATTATTAAGAAGGTGTTACCTAACTCAGTTACCTAAATTCTAATTTAATCAAAAAGTCTATTTGATACAAAATTAAAAATTTAATAAGTTATGAGATAGTTTTGAAAGTTAGAAACTAAAATAGAAACAAAGTTATGAATAAAATAAACACAAAGTCACAAACTTCAAAATTAGATTAAGGAGTAAATATTGATTAAGTAAGCATAAACATAAAAAATGAGAGATCATAGATCATACTCACAATTAAAATTTATAATATTTATGATTATAGTTATTTTAAAAATATGGGAGAAAGGAGAAAGGAGAAAGAGTCAAAACGATGTGTGTGTGTGTCTATATTTAAGGATGATGATGAGTGAATTAAAACGAATCAAAATCAAATTCACATTATTCAGACTCTCAAAAGCTTTTCTCAATTTCCGTAGCGATCATGTATAAAGTAGCCAACGCATCGGAATACCTTGCCATTACCGGCGTCGGAATCAGCGACATCAAACTCGCTAAGAAGGCATGGGTTCTCCCTGGCCAATCCTGCACCATCTTCGACATCTCTCCCGTCAACTACACCTTCGAAGTCCAAGCCATGAGCGCCGAGAAACTTCCTTTCATCCTCCCCGCGGTCTTCACCATCGGCCCTCGCTCTGACGACATGGAGTCTCTCCTTAAGTACGCCAAGCTTATTTCCCCGCACGATAAGCTCTCCAACCATGTCAAGGAGCTCGTCCAGGGCGTCATCGAGGGGGAGACTCGTGTCCTTGCAGCCTCCATGACCATGGAGGAGATTTTCAGAGGCACCAAAGAGTTTAAACAGGAAGTTTTCGGGAAGGTCCAGTTGGAACTCGATCAATTCGGGCTTTTGATTTACAATGCTAATGTCAAACAGTTGGTGGACGTTCGTGGGCATGAGTACTTTTCGTATTTAGGACAGAAGACGCAACAGGAAGCTGCGAATCAGGCGAAGATTGATGTGGCGGAGGCGAGGATGAAGGGGGAAATTGGGGCTAAATCCAGAGAAGGACAAACCCTTCAGAATGCTGCTAAGATCGACGCTGAAACTAAGATTATTGCCACGCAGAGGCAAGGGCAGGGGAAGAAGGAGGAGATCAAAGTCAAGGCGGAGGTTAAGGTGTTTGAGAATGAGAGAGAGGCGGAAGTGGCGGAGGCTAACGCCGAACTCGCTAAGAAAAAGGCCGCCTGGACTAGAGCTGCCCAAGTGGCGGAAGTGGAAGCCGTGAAAGCCGTCGCACTCCGAGAGGCGCAGTTGCAGAAGGAAGTGGAGATGATGAATGCAATGACCATGACGGAGAAATTGAAGGCTGAATTTCTCAGCAAAGCCAGCGTTGAGTATGAAACTAAGGTCAATTTCCCTTTACACACACTCTGTTCTAAACTCCCTTTACACACACTCTGTTTTCGTTAAATTTTTCTCATAAATTGAAAAGGTACAAGAAGCAAACTGGGAGTTGTACGACAAGCAAAAGAAAGCGGAAGCTGTTCTGTTCGAGAAGGAGAGGGAAGCTGAAGCACAGAAGGCACTAGCCGACGCCGGGTTTTATTCTCGTCAACAAGTCGCCGACGGAGAGCTCTACGCCAAAAAGAAAGAAGCGGAAGGATTGGTGGCACTGGCGGAGGCTCAAGCTCTTTACCTCCGTTCACTTCTCGAGGCATTGGGCGGCAATTACTCCGCTCTTAGAGATTACCTAATGATCAACGGAGGCCTATTCCAAGAAGTTGCTAAAATCAATGCCGATGCCATTAAAGGGCTTCAGCCTAAGATTAGTGTCTGGACCAATGGAAGTGGCGGACAGGGTCTAGAAGGAGGCGCCGGAGCTGGGAGTATGGCGATGAAAGAGGTGGCCGGAGTTTACAAAATGTTGCCGCCGCTGTTTCAAACGGTTCATGAGCAAACTGGAATGCTGCCTCCGCCATGGATGGGAAGCTTGGGTGATTCTTCTCAGAATTGAAGAAGAAAGGTTTGATTTTGTATATCAAATCAATTGAAAGATCTCTCACATTAACTGTTTTTTTTTTCTTCAAATCAAAAGACCAAAGAATAAATTGGTGTGAGCAATTTATAATCTTTTAATTTGTGTATCTTCTTGAGTAAACAATGAATTCTGTTTTTTCTTTCTTCTTTTTATTTGGATTGTCAATATAATAGTTGGGTATTCTTATTTATGTTAGCTTTCAATTATTGAAAAGAAATTGTGTGTGTTTTTCTTTAGCATGTTCTTAGTTCTTAATAAGCTATCTCAACTAGTTTTAATTAAAACATGAAAGTTTGTGTATTAATGAGTTTAGTTAACATTGGATTAAAGAATGCCTAAGTCAATTATTTGGATTTTTTCCCAATAAAATGGACGGATTTATTGGATCAATGTTAATATAGATTAGGTTATATAGCAAACTATACTATTCTATTAACATTTGTAAATGCTACTTATTATTATTTCGAGTACAATCGTGAAAGAGTAATTTGAACCTACATCTCTTAACTTCTTATACCAATTCATCTTTGCTTGATTTAGAATAATATCTTCTTTGTCTATAAAACATACTATTAACTCAAAATAACTTTAAATCTGAATTTTTTGGTGGTATATCTCTTATAAATATAACTAATCAAGCACTTCACTCATATAATGGATGTTCTAACCTTAGAGTATTGTAAGTTTTTAAAGGTAAATTTCGGCTTTAAACTTGAACAAGTAATGTTCCAATTATTTGGTAAATAAATTTTAAATTTGTGTAATTTAGCTACAAGTACTAACTACTACTTAAAGACAAAACAAGGTGAAAAATCTCTTTATTCTACAAAATCTACTTTTAAAAGTTTAACTTAAAAATATATTTTAAACAAGCAATTAAGATAACTTTTCTATTTCTTATTTTTCGTTTCTGGTTCATGGTTTGTTTCTTTCTTTTTTTTTAGAAATTTTTTTTTTTTAAAAAATTAGAATATGTCTGATAATGATTTTCGTTCTCTATTTCTTGAAAAAATGAAACAAAAACATAAATTTATTTGATAATCATTTTTATTTCTTGTGTTATTTTTCTTAACATTTTCACAAATATTTTTAGTTTAAATATAATTTAATTAGGTAAAAAAATAAAAAATAAAAATAGAATTCATTAAAATATAAAAAAAATAATTATAAGACATTAACACTATCAAATACACATACATTCCGTTGCAAAATTAATAGCTATAGTACAATAGATTTTATTAATTATATGTTTGAAATATTATTTCTCGTTCAATTCATTTGTCTTAAATAATGTTAATTCTGTAAATGTCGTGGTGGTAAGATATTAAAGATAACCAAAATGAATATTTTAGTAAAAATATTTATATAATGTAAAATTCTAACTAGTTGAATAGAAACTAAAAACAATAAATTTAAATTTAAAATAACATATAAATATGCCTATTGCAAAATATTAAATTTTAAATTTTAAAAAAATAAATAAACATAATAAATATTTAAATTTGGAAGATCAAAATAATATATAAATTTAAATATTTAACCGTTTAAAATTCAAAATTAAATTAAGGATGTAAATATGAAAAAAATAAAATAAATGCAGGTAAGTAGAAAATGAAATTAAAAGTTAAATATAAAATTTGAAAATCAAATAATACATAAATCTAAATATTAAAAAATTCAAAATTAAATTAAACATATAAATATATATAAAAAAAATAATAGAGAAAGAATATAAAAAAAGTAATAATAGAAAGAAAAAACAAATTAATTAAAAAATACAAAACATATAAATATGCAAGATAACTATGATAAAATAATAAAAGAAGAAAATAAAAAATAAAAAATCGTCAATATTGGGAGTTTGAACCCAAGACTTAGAAAGACAAAAATAGTCAACATACAATAAAATGGAAACAAAATTCTTTTATAATCATTCTAATCAATCCCAAATGACAAAACCAAAAATGTCCTCCATTCTCATTAGTATAGTAAATTAGGAACGAAAACCACAATCTCTAAAATAAATGCATTGATGTATTTAGGAAAAATTATAATAAATCCATTAGACATGCATATGACACATAGGAGGAAGATGAGTGATTTGTAAGTGGTAGAATTGATTAGCTTAAAGATTTAGTTCTCCGTGCTGTCTTCACCATTTGGCCCACGTTCTGAAGATATGGGCAGCCTTCTCACGTATGCCAAGCTGATCTCTTCTCATGACAAGCGCTCCAGCCATGTCAATGAACTTGTACAAGGTATCATCGAAGGAGAGACCAGAGTGCTTGCGGCTTCCATGACCATGGAGGACATTTTCAAAGGCACCAAAGAGTTCAAGCAGGAGGTGTTTGGAAGGTTCAGTTCGAACTTGACCAATTTGGACTTCTGATTTACAATGCTGATGTCAAACAGTTGGTGAATGTGAGTGGGCACGAATATGTCTCCTACTTGGGGCAGAAGACACAGCAAGAGGCTTCCAATCAGGCCAAAGTGGACGTTGCTGAGGCCAAGATGAAGGGGGCAATCAGGGCTAAAGCTAGGGAAGGGCAGACACTTCAAAATGCAGCTAAAATCGATGGTGAGACCAGTGACAAGGGCAGGGGATGAAGGAGGAGATAAAGGTGAGGAAGGAAGTGAAGGTTTTCGAGAATGCAAGGGAGGCAGAAGTGGCGGAGGCAAATGCAGAGCTGGCAAAGAAGAAAGCAATATTGGCTAAGGGATCAGAGATGGCAGAAGTGGCAGCAGCAAAAGCAGTCTCACTGAGAGAGGCAGACCAAAAGAAAGAAGTGGAGAAGATGAATGCATTGACTATGACTGAGAAGCTTAAGGCTGAATTGTTGAGCAAAGCTAGCATTGAGTACGAAACAAAGGCGAGTTCTAAATCCTAGACAAGAACAACATGATTTGACCTCAGAAGGTACAAGAGGCAAACTGTGAATTCTACTAGAAACAAAAGAAGGCTTGCTGAGCTGTTCCAGAAACAATAAAATGCGGAGGCACAAAAGGCATTGGCTGATGCTAAATTTTATGCTTGCCAGCAAACTGCTGACAGAGACTTATATGCAAAGAAGAAAGAGGCGGAGGGACTGGTGGCACTGGCACAGGCCTAAGCACCGTATCCCTGCTAGATGCATTGGGTGGGAACTACACCGCTCTTAGAGATTACCTAATGATCAATGGAGGGATGTTTCAAGACATTGCCAACATCAATGCCAATGCTATTAAGTATTAAGAGGCTCCAACCAATGATTAGCGTGTGGACGAATGGGAGTGATGGACAGGGTTTAGGAGGAGCTGGTAACATGCCTATGAAAGAGTTGTCTGGAGTTCATCAAATGTTGCCTCCATTGTTTCAAACAGTTCATGAGCAAACTGGAATGCTTCCTCCTCCATGGATGGTAACCATGACCGACCCCAAACAGAATTGAGGTTAATGACTTTGGCCTTTTCCTCTCTCTAATTTTTCTTTTCGATACTTAGACTTGTCTGTTCCCTAGTTGTTATTATATATATATATATATATATATATATATAATGATTTCTGTTTAGATATTCTACAATATTTCGTTTCCAGAAACAGCTCGATTAATGGGTTTTGCCATTGCATTTGGAACAAATATTCAATGTTTGTGATGTATTGACATAGGTGTTAGCTTTCTAATATACATGAGATGATTGAAGAGAACGCTAGCTATTTATTTTTATCTTAAAACCAAACAACGTTTACACATTGAATACATTTGCCCATGCCTTTGCCAATCAGATACAAGCTAATCAATACATATTCAAAAAGGTAATTATATTGTGTAAGAATTAAATTAAGTACCGGTCTCCACGCCTTTCAAAAGTACACGTAACAGACTTTCTTAAGATCCCCAGTTAGGAATGTTTGCTGTGGCTTCATTAACCATTTTCACTAGTGTCACCTGAAAATGCATATATGGAATATGTTGTCTCAGGCATCCCAAGAATATTAAAATGTATGTAATTTGTCAAACTCATTACAAACTACTTGATCAGTTAATCATAGTAGAAACATATCGACAAGCAAAGGATAAAAAGCATTCCACATCATCCACATGCAAGGGTTATAGGACATATACCACGCTTTCAGGGACGCCGGGTGGTGGTAGGGGAAGGTTCCTGGGAGGAACAACATTATCATATGATCTTTTGTCAAACCTCCATTCTCCAATCTTACCGTAAGTCAATTTTCCCTGTATACCAAGGTATAACAAGTAGCCATAGACAAAGATAAGCTATGATGTATAATAGAGGAGAGAGATCGGTATACACATAATCAACCTTTGTTTGATACCTTCATATCATAGTCACAACCGTAAGTATAATGGATTATGAACTTCTTGCCCACTTCTGTGTCCCATGGGGGCTGTAAAGTGCCAACGTACAATAAGTTAATTAATATATAAAATCAGAATATTGATCGAGTTTGAGAATGAAGGGTCAAATCCTCTCATTTCCTAAGATCACGTGTTTCCTACATCACATCCTATCAGCCAACGGAATTGAATAAAATTTCATGTGGTTTGGTAGAAATTAAACATAAAAGTTTTCACAAGGATTTCAAATTGTGAAGCCAATTCAAGCTGATTATGTTTCGTGGAGGAAGTATATCAAACAGCAATGAGAATCGGTAAAAATGCTATGCTGCATGGCGAATGATAATCCGACCAAAAAGATAAAGAAACAGAAATATTTCTCTAAGAACCTGAATCATGAAGTCCTTATACAAGATGTTACCAACACCATGTAGAGCAGAAGCGACAGCATAAGCATACCTACAGTTAAAATACAAGGAGAAGAAACATGGGAATCAAAGAAAATAAAGAAGTAAAAAGACCATACGAAGTGAGAAAGATTAAAAGGAAACCTCAAAGAAGAAAAACTTACATTTCAAGAACCCAACCAAAAGCCTTATCTGTCTCAGGATCCTTTTTCATTGCCAAAGAAACATTCATCCAAGTGGGAGCAATTTTCTTGAGGGACTCCTAGCAAAATTTATTCAAAAGAGGAGAAAAGTAAGACAGAATGGAGAAAGGTGAGAAGAATGCTAAATGTAATAACTTAGAATCATGATATTGCATACCTTTCCAACAATAACAGGTGAATTCCCTATTGGATCAATGTTGGTAATAGGACCCTTGTCCTCAGGAAAGAACTTCCGTAGTTGGCTCTCATACTTCTTGGGTTCGATGTAAAAGAATGGAAACGCTGCCCCAAGCCCATCCTTGGACAAATTTGGTATAGGCTTGACAATAATATGATCCGGCTCTGACATGAGTATATAACTGTAAAACATAATTTTAGATAAAAAACATTCAGGGTAAACTCCAAGTAAAAACATTATTGATCTATCAGTTAATTAGAACAGAGGAAAGCTCCCCCTACTCTTCCTTGATGTCCGCTTGTTGAAGCCATTGCACAAATGCCCACGGTCTGTTGAGGACAATGTAGCCCTGTAACAGTTTCAAACCACAGATGAGCAGCTAATAGAAGGCAATTTCAGCTCCATGAAAATGGAACCCAGAGAGGGTACTAAAAGCAAAAACAGAAAATTCTTAATTCAATTAGAGACGTCGCCCATTGGGCGTCAATTCACTGCGACCCCTTGCTTTCCTAAGGCGAATTCCTTCAAACAGGTGTAGAGCATAAATAAAACCATAGATAGCACTTAACAAAATCGCAGATGAACACTTCCCCTGAGATTCTCAAAGCTTATAATAGAACACCAGAAGCAGAAACAAGGCCAAGCTCAAAAGTCAACCCCGTAAATAATAGAAATCAAGCAAAGAAATTAGTACCCGATCCATTCCCGCTGGCAGAGGCTGAGCAACGAAGGTGGGGATCTCATCCATATACTTGTCGGGCTTCCCTGAATGCAAGATCCTGGTGAAGCCACCCATTTCAGAATTAGGTCCGTCCTTGAACTTCTTGAACCAGTAGTACATGATCCGACACTGCCAAGTATTGTACACCGAATCCGACGCAGTAACTGCCGTATGGAAGAGTCGTTTGGAGGAAGAAGTTTCTGATCTATCCAGGGGCATCTTAATCACAGGGTCCACAGTAATGGACGATGAAGATCTTGATGGACCAGGAAGTTCTTGCTTGAGAGGGGCATTAGCAGAGAGAATGATGTTGTAAGTAATTAGAGCTACCGAGAAGGTTACCAGAACCAAGAAGAACAAATTCCCACAACCCATTTTAGGATTCGTCTCCAACTTGCTGGAATTCAGCTCAAATGAATTTGCCCATCAAACCCCCCTTGGAAGCGAAGACAGAATAAAGGTAGGAACTTCAAGTTTGAGAAAAGTCGTCGCGCCCACGCCTAGAAGGGAGTTTATTGAAGAAATTTGCTGACCAAAATGGAGAGTTAGGATTAGTTTTTTTCTGGTGGAATTATATAATAATAACTCATAAGATGAAAGTTTGGATCTTTAAGTGGGCGGCGGCTGGGATTGCAGAAGACAGAAGTAAACATGGAGGCAGCCCAGTTCAGTTTCTTGGGCCATTGCAACTCCATCCGTACCTTTTTTTCTTTCCTCCTGCTCAAATTTTGGTATCTTAATATATAGGAGTTGAAGATGGAATCCACTAATACTATCGTTTAGATTACCACCATGACTTAATTTTATTAATTCCAACAATGTCCACGGTTGAAGTTTGGTAATTATAAGCTAAGAAAAAGAGTAGAAGGTGTATGTATTCTTCTTCTTTCTTCTTGTTATATTTATAAGCATGAAGAAGCGATGCAAGCGATATTATCCATCAAATTGGCAAAAGAAGTGAAAGTATTGTGGGCATGAAATGGGAATGGGCTGCTCTAGGAAGTAAGAATAAGGAGCCTATAATACTTATGCTCACGTCCAAAGCCCATGCAGTCCATTTTCAATGCAAGCTGCTCATTGATCCATGCCACCAAAAAGACATGCTTTGCTTTCTAGTTGAACATTCTATTCGAACGACTAATTTTGTATTAAAGACAAAATTGATATTTTCTCACCAACTTAGTGCCACCTTGTATCTTAAAATGTAACGATTTGATGACTCAATTATTCTTTGTTGCATCTTTGAAAAATATATTTGTTTTGATGCGTATCATATAAATTAAGAAACAAGTTCAGATGATTTAATTTTCAAAGTGATGAACACTAATGTAGTATTTGTCACACATATTCGAATAGTCTTTATTAGGTCACAAATATGCAAAAACGTAACACATAAATTAAAAGAAGAAACCAAAAACTCGATAGTTATGAAAAAACCAAAGAAAAAAGAGGTGTGAAAAACTATTACAATTAGATGAAAATTTCAATCTAGCTTCAATTATGTGAAGAAATTACTTCTTAAAACATTTGTGTTATCTACTCTTTTTCACACTCTCAACCTAAAAGAACACAGAAGGAGAATTTAACTTAGCTAACATACTTGGACAATTTGAAATAAAAGAGAGGTGATATCACTATTGTGGAGTCTATCACTAAAACAAATAATAATAATAATAAAGAATAAAAAGGAGAAATGTGAACCGTACACAGAATTGTCTATCCTAATGTGATAAAAGATTGAATGTTTGGTCCACAACCTGAGTAAGCAAAAGCAGCAAAAAGCAAGTTCAAAAAAATTAAAATTGACCCTAAACTTGGATTTTGAAAGGGTGAGAGAGTCAGAGTCCAAATAGAGTGACTCACCCCATGGATAGTTTCGACATTTCCACCAAAAAGATCCGACGCGGATTTGACACATTAATAATCCCCCACTCACCACCACGGTTTCCAGGCTCTTTCGCTCGCCTCCCCAAACCAAATACGCAATCCTTATCCATTTCACTTTTCTCCCCCCCCCCCAACCTATAAATCCACACCAATCTCTTTTCTACTCTTATCTAACTCCTACCACTCACACTCACTTCCACCAACAATGTTCTCTCCTTCATTCTGCTGTTTCCATCCCTCCAACGCCCCTAAAGCATCCCCCTCTTCCTGCCTCAAATCCACCGCCCTTCAACTCTCTCACTTACTTCGCCGCTGCCGTTATTTCCTTGCTCGGCTTGCTCGTCGCCGGAGAAACTCCCTTTCCTCTGCTGACTTTTCCTACGATTCTTCCAGTTATGCCCTTAATTTCGACGACCATTGCCGTGATGACCATCACTTCCCCTTCAGAGATTTCACCTCTAGATTCCCCCCGTCCGCTACCAAGTTCGCCAGATCTCAACGTGAAATCCCCATTTCCCCCTCTCCTTGACTCATCATACCACCGATTTTGAGATTTTTTGTTGTAAATTCCCCCCCTGCCCGTGGAATTGTAAATATCATATCATATCATATACATGATAGTTTTTTTTTTTTTTTTTTTTTTTTTCTTACTTGGGTGTTGATGAAATAAATATTCAAATCGTTTTCCGGAACCAAGTTTCATTCTGACCTTCTCATCTTAGAATTATAGTCCGAATAAACACTACTTTTTTCTTTTTCTTTTTTTTTTTTGGGGGGGGGGGGGGGGAGAGAGATGATTGGGGGCAAATCTAATTTCAATCCAACAACAATCTTGACTCAAAGTGGAAAGTGTAATTGTATGAACAGATGTAGAAATATTATTATTATTGGTTAATTCAAACGTGGATTAATTTTATAAAAACAATGCTGTGGTTATACTTACGAGAAAAAAAAAATCTTGAACTTGTATTCTCTAGGTAATTACAGAAAACGCTATTATTTTACTCTGTTTTCATCATGTGGGGTGGTGTTCCATTAAATAGTTTTTTTACTACTTATATCGGTTTAATTCTAAATTTGAGATTATGTTTGGTTTAATAATCACAAAAATAATACAATAAAAATCTATATCTAAAACATCATGGAATGACACTATCTCACTTTATTTATATATAAATATATATAGAGATAAAACTACACCTACTATAACTCGTATCGATTTAATAAGTTTAAATATATATATAAAAAAAACTAATTTTATAAGTTTTGTGCTATTTAATTGGAATAAATTTTAATGTGACGTTTTTCTTTCTTGTTAGATTATAAATTTGATTTTTGAATTAAAGAATTTGTCTATTTTATTCTTAAAACTTCTATACATGAGTATCAAATAATTCTTTATATTTACATACTTTCCTATACTTTCAAATTGGTCTTAACAAATTCACTGTTAAGAATTAATTGATTTACTATATATTCATTTGAATTTTATGTCTAACTTTATTTCCAACTTACAAATTTGTATCTCATAAATCTATGTTTACTAATCAATTTATTTTGTTTCTTAAGACAATTGCCATTTGTCTTAAATTCTTCACCTCGTGAGTTCACAGTTATAGAAAAAGAAGAAGTGTGTTTTCCTTCTTGTTTTGCTTTTTGTTTTTATTTTTATTTTTATCTTTAACTTTTTCAACAAAAAGAAAATATTTTGATCGGAAAATATAAAGTGAGATTGTCTTGAGAAACTTTATGCTATCGTTTTCCTTTATTCTCATTCTTTCAAAAACCGAAAGAGAAAAAGTACACAGTAATATTATCTCTTGTATTTTCTCTTTAATTAATAGCATATTTCAAAATTCTAAAGTAAATTTAACCCTTCTTTTTTGTTTTTCTCTCTATAAAGAGAACATATTAATAACAAAACTCGGATAAGAAAATTACTCTAACAGTTAACTATAAATTTGTAAAAAAAAAAGTAAATTACAAACTGAAATAAAATAAGTCAATTCAAGTAACATATCGATAACAAGATTTCAATTTTATGGATATATGGACGTATATATTTATAGAATAAATCCCTTTTACAAGTATTAGATATTTAATATCGATATTCTACTTTGAATGGATTGATTTGTATGAATACATATGAATATGTGATTCAAGTTAGAGTTTGAGAATAACAAAATTACTTAGTTTGTTGGTATGAATGCATCCAAAGTTTTCTCATATTAAGAGAGAGACGAATCTTCTTTTTTGAAAAAGGAATAAAGAAAGAAAGAAAGAGTCAATGTCTTGGTGATGTCAACAGTGACGTCAATATTCTTTTGTGCTCTTTTGGAGTGGATATTATTTTATAAAATTAATAAATATTTTGGTGGAAAAGGAAGCAAAATCAACCCAAGATCTTTATTGTTCCTTTTTCTTTTTCTCTTAAAGTAAAATCAAATATTAATAATAAATGGTGGGGTTGGTTTGCTTTCAACTTTACGCTAATATTTTTAATTTTCCAATTAGAGAAGAAAGCTTAGACATCTAATTTCCCATAGAAATTATTAATTGTAATTAACTTTTTTTTTTCTTTTTAATTTATGTTGTGTAGACAAATCCAATGTGTTGATAAAATTTTATATTGACAAAACATAATACCTTATCTTAAAATCAAAAAATGGATTTACAAAAATAATAAAATTCTAAAATGATTAGAAAATTTCTCAAATAAAAAGAGGAGCCGACAAGGAAAAAAGAGAAGGGAGCGTAAACCACGTAGCATAATGTTTATGGTGAAGAGGGGGCTTTGATTGAATGAGTGTATAGACATACAACCCCACTTTGTCCTCTCAACTTCAACTATACTAATCATCAATCTAATGTATTGTTCCATCAAGTTTCAATATCCACCCTCTCTTCCAATACTAACCATTAATTATTTTTGTTAATTTGATTTAGGGTTTGTTGGATTGAAAATACATATTGTGTTTTATGTTTTTAAATTTATTGATTTTAGCAAATATGCTTTGGATATGATCTATCGTTATAAATATGAGGGATTCAATCTTTTATCTTCGTAATTGTTGCACTAAGAAAAGTTTTTGGAAGAATAGTGTGTGATATTTTTCTTTTTCTTAAAATTATTTTATAAGAATCAAAGCACAACATTCACATAAAAAGAATATCACAAGATAATTTAATTTAGGAGAGTGAATAAGACATAACTCTTCATTATCTAATGTCTTTTTTCGTATGATAGTGCACTAGCTAGAACATTATGGAAACAACATATGCAAGAGAAATAAACGATTCTATCTCTCGACCTCTTTCTTTGGCCTCCTCGACAACAAACAAGACTTTTTATAGATCCCAGGCCTCATTATTTAGCAAATTCACAACATTTTAATAGTCAAATTCAATAATCAAGTTCGAAAACCAAAAAAGTAAAAAATGTACAAGTTGATTTCTATTTCTACTTTAGACAATGTAACAACAATTTCCATCCTTAAAGTAAAAAACTTCATTTAATTAAATAACATTGATAGAGTAAATGAAGTCATTTATTAAGGAATTGATGAGTCTTAATTAAAATTTTAATTAAACATTAAAACTGAGTTGAAAAGAAAAAGAGAGATGAATACATAGTTTGAAAACATTGATGTATGTGATATCATTTATTACTCTCTTAAAGATAGATGGATTGGATGGGATTGATTAGAGAAGTAGAACTTAATTAAAAGGTTAAAAAAAAGTAAATAATGGAACATTAAAAGACTAATTAACGTAGGTGGACCAAACAAAATGATCGGTTTTGGATTCCTTAAAATGCAAGGATATGATGATGTGTGGTAGTTAAAGTCGGTGTGAAGTTTTGTAATTTAATTAATAAATGAACCCTTAAACCCTAACTATTATTATTATTATTATTATTATTATTATTATTATTATTATTATTGGTTTTTAGATATTCTAAATTTTGGCCTTTAACACCAAATTGAGGTAGAAAACAACAACCCAAATAACGACGAATAACACTCCCCCAAATTTGTAAACATGTCAAAAAGGAATAACTTTGAGAGGAACTCCAAATTATAGATATTAAAGATATAAAATTCTAATATAAAAAAAAAATGTTCTTCCATCTTTGATCGTATACGACCACTTAGCTTAACTACTTCCAAACTTCCAAGTAGTCCTTAGTCTAAATTAAAATCATCCTAATAATATGGATGTTACTTAAATTCTTAACCATTTATCAAATTCCTAATATATGTATATATATACATATGCATATTAGAAAATCACACTTGTAAAGTTCTTTTATTCAACAAAATCAAAGACAATTGACATTATTCTAACATCTAACATTTTGATTGATGAGTTTTAACATGTAATATTTTTATGGAGGATGTATTTTAACTTGATATCAAAATAGGTTGTCAATGAAATTTTATCTTTGGACTCTTGCAATATTATTTTCTCTTCAATTAATATTAATTTTTACTAATTATTTCAAGCTTACAAATAAAAAAAAACGTTTGATGATGGGTATTTTCTTTCCTCGTGCATCAATACCTAATATTTTAACACACAACTCTAATATTTTAATGAAAGCAATCATGTTGGGTGTATATTCCAAATAATTTGTGAGGAGGCAAGTTGGAGCAATGATCACATTAATAATATTTGTGAATGTTTAAGTCGTCTTTACTTTTTAGTAAATTTAAAACTAGTTTTAATTTGAGTATAATTCTGAAGTGTATGTGTTGTAAATTATTTTAAAAATCATTCTATATATACTATAAGTTAGCATATATTTGAAAAGAAAAATTATTTGCACACTTTCTGGCTTAGTAAGATTTAGAAACATATTTAAAAGTCTTTTCTGTCATTTTTTAACTAACTAAAGATTAAATATAGATTTTATATGATTTATTGAAAGTAAAGAAAAAGAGAAGAAAAAGAGTACCTAAAGTCCAATGTACAAAATACTATAACTTTTAGGTTAAATTAGCCATGGCTTGTATTTCAAAGTTAGTTAATTTTATGGAAGTTTGTAAAATAAATTTGGTTTATGTACTTTGAAATGTCTAATTTTAGTCTAATACTTTTTAGATGTAAGATTGAGTAAAAGTAGAAGAATTATGGAAACATAGTGTGAATTGAAGGATATTGAGATAAAATAAGAATATAGGTATAAGAGATAGGATAGGAAGAGAACGGTCCCAAATAGGGCGATCGAGATTTGAATAATTGCACGGAAATCGTAACACACAAGCCTTTTGTTTTTGGTTCTCAATTATATAAAATTCATAAATATTGAGAAACATTATGATATTGATTGTAACAAAATTAATCTATTAGTTACCAAAATTTAATTTGATAGCCTACATCTGCGGCGTACCAAAGGGTGAGGGGGCAAACAAAAACATCATCTTCCTCAATCACACAGTCCCCACCCAGTAATCAACACCTTTTGATTTCTGACACCTGGACCCCATATTTGTTTTTATTCTCTCTATGCGTTGGCGGATGCTGATTGGTCTGTTTTCAAAAGTCTTGATGTGAGCTCTCTCACTTGAGTCTCTTTTCTTGGACCCTTTCGTCTCCGATTCTAATTCTATTTCATTTCTGCTTTCGCTTCTTTCAATGGCCGCTCAATTTTTATTCTATCCTCTCTCTCTCTTAATCGCTCCATCCCAGGTTTTGCTTCTTCCACAATGCCTTCTTCTTCTTCTTCTTCTTCTTCTTCTTCTTCTTCTTCTTCCCCCATTGATGGAGCCTTGCGATCCCAGGATGATCATCGGATCGAGGAGGGAGAAGATCTTCGTGATCAAGTAGGAGTTTCGTATTCTTCATGTGGATGTTTCTTCGGATTTGGATCCAGACTGTCTCGTGTTCGAGGCGGGTATTTACCGCTGCAATCGAATCGGAAGAGCGAAGAAGTGAAGCAGCAGCAGAGTTGGATGATGAAGAAGGTGAAGAGATTGAACGAGATTATAAAAGCTGTGGCAGGACGGAAGTGGAGAAGTTTGATTAATGGAATAATTAACAAGAGACGGAGTGTGAGGTTTCAGTACGATCCCAGGAGTTATGCTCTGAATTTTGATGAAGGGATCGAGGAAGAAGCACGCCATACTCTCCACCCGATCGGACTGGGGATTGGAATCGACAGAAACCAAATATGATACATATGCCTATTGGCCGGTTCCATACTTTCCATCTGCTGTTCTTCTTCTTCTTCTTCCCAATGTCAATTTTTTTATGTACATTATTAATTAAATGATTAGTTGTGCTGCTAATTCTTTACGCTTTCACTTACATATCCATTCAATATAATAATTTATGTTTTATACAAAAGAATACAGATTAATTAAATTACAACGCACTACAATAATAAAAAAAATTATATATATCTATTAAAGTCAGGTGATGAAACACACACATAGACACCCACAAAAGACTGATTTTAGACTAGAGATTAAGTAATTAAACACCAATATTATGTTAATATAACGTTGAGAGTGAGATTTAGCATCTTTTATTTCTTTTTATGTATGCATATGGTTTGATTTGGGTAATGTAGAACATTAATCATTGACTAGAGGTCAAGATTCAAATCAATCTCTTATTATATTCAATATATGTATATTCAATTCTTCAAGTTCAAATTTTCACAACTAACTTGTTATATATATACATACTTTCAATGTGAGAATACAATTGTTATTGTATTGGTGACTAGTTAGTCAATAGTTTGAAGTCAAAGAACAGAAGAATTGATACAATATAAACATTACATGTTTGGAGTGTAAGTTTTGCTCTTTTGGAGTGATACTATATAAATATAATTGCTTCATACTCTTATCATTTCACAACCACTTTTTTAATTACGATTCAAAATGGTTTTTATAATGCTAAAAATAATTTTAATCAGTTTTGAATCACTTCTAAACATTCTCTAACCTAAAATTTTTATGTTTTTTTCTTTTCAAAGTGATAGAATTATATAACTTCATATTTTGATTAAATATTCTATTACATAATTAAACAAAAAAAAAAAGAAATAGAAATTCAATTCTTTATTCCACATTCGGTAAAAACAAAAGAAAAATAGATAATGTAATCTAAACGATCGCTTACCAACACAATTGTACTACATCATTAAAAACGTACGTGATCATTCAAAGAAATACTATTCTATGGCCAATTAATCGTGTATTGATTGAGAAATTTTTTGTATTTTTTAATTTTTTCCATTTTCAGAATTGTAAACGAGTTTGTTATATTTTTAAAAAACCCCAAGAAAAATCATATTAAAATCACTCCAACATATAGTTGATGAATCAATTATGATCAACGAATAACATGTCGTCAAGAAATTTTGTGTCAAATACATATATATAATGTAAAAGCTATGTTTTGACATATTAACTACAACTTCAAATCAATGTTGAATCTAAGACGTGTTAAGAAAAAGCCATAATAATGGCTAGTATAGTATGACTTGTAAAGGAACCATACCAAACCTTATTACACTATACATCTATTTTCCTCACCAAGAAAAATTCTTCAACATCTCACTAAACCTAGTGGAAAAAACCCAATTCAGTTCTACAAAAGCCTTCAATATTTAAATTCTAATCTTCCGTGTAGTAGTTCAGTTGCATGCTCCTCAATTCAAATTCCTTTCACCATATATATATATATAACAATGGTTTAACCTTCAACATCAACATTGCTGCTGAACCCCAAAACACTCGATGATTCCCAGTTTCATTCAATGCTTCAAATCTGTTTGATTTATACCTTCAGCTTACAACTTGATATCGAAGGATCGAGGGGGTTCTTTCCTTCTTTTGTTGTTGTTTTCTTCCATCAAGCTAGAGCTACGGATGGTCGTTGCCTGTTGCTTCACCTGCATTACTTCTTTTTCAAATCAGGTTAGAGAAATGGCACACAAGTTCTGGAGTAGCATTTCGTTTAGTAGCTATACCTTTTGCGTTTAGTCTTCAAGGTTGTTGAGGTTGAAGGATTTGTGTGCCAATTCCTCTTCCTTTGGTTAATAAACCAGTTATTTATCTGCTTTAATTGAAGACCAGTTTCCTGAACCAACTTTGTTTTATCTTCCTCCTAAAAACAAGGAAATAAAAGTTCAATTCAAGAATAGTTGGTTATTTTGGGAATACAGCTTCACAAGTACTAGGTACTTTTTCGCCCATTTAAGGATTCCATAGAAGGCCTACAAATTACTTGTTTGTAGCTTGAATATTGTACTTTGTTTAGACGCCTGTACTCTAAGGGATTTTTTTTAATGACTTACAAATACTTTCCTAAGTACGAAGGTCGTTTCAAACTGACCCTTAATGTATTTATGAGGCTCATAATTGACCTCACTTATGGAAAAGGAACAGAATCTATAACCAGCATACTCACAGTTGGATATGGCCATTTTGAATGTGATTGCCACCAAGCTTTTAAGACGGACGTGGTGTCACCAGGAAGTTTACCTGCTCTCCTTTTTCGTAAGATCTCCTCCCTTATATCTACAATTTTCTCCTTGTATCCCTGTTAAAAGTAGAGCTAGTACTTTTGTTAGTCAAAGCTGCAGAATAATTAAATTTCATGAACTTATATTTTCGCTCTATTTTAATCCATAAACTTTCAAAATGTATATTTTGACCCTTGAACTGATTTTCCATTTTAATCTCTAAACTTTTAGATAGTGTACTTTAGTCCCCAAGCTTTTTAGAAACTATTTTGGTCTTTGTTTTGTTATTCTTTTCATATAATTTTCACTAACCTAATGCTAGTTTCTAATCACTATGGCCTGAAGTCATGCTCATATAGTAATATGTTATAAAGACTCAAACCCACATCACCAGTTTGTTATAAACAAAATAAAGATATGGAACTAAAGTTCAGGATCAAAATAGAAAAAATATAGTTCAAAAGCAAAATAGGATTAAACCCTGAAAAATGAACAAAAACGTGAGGGAGAGAGAGAGAGAGGCCTCACATTCTTTAGTTCATGCTTCAATTCGTGCCTGACCCTTTCCATCAAGGATCTCTCACTCTCTGTTGGGATAAGGGGACCGAATCCCATAGTATCATGACCCTCCAAACTTCCATCAAACAAATTAGCATCGCTATCTATTTGGTCTTCGTCATCATCGGACATTGTAGCACCCGTACCTACACCTGGTGAAACGCCTAGACAAGGAAAATGCAGAAATAATTATAGCTTTTATAACCAGACTCATTAAATAAACCATAACTAACACAACCCTTGACTGGAAGAATAAGGGTTCTAAGTTCTAACCATCCAAATAGAAATAGACATCGAGTGTACACTAGTAAACAAAATAACACGTAATCATTTCCTTGGGTGAAAAATTTAGGATCATAAGGGTCCGCTATTAATCATGTCCTTGGGTGAAAATTCAGGATCATAAGGGTCCGCTATTTCTTTTAATCAAAATCACAGAGAAATTCAGATGCTAACACAAACAACCAAAAATAGGATCTATTCTATGCTCTTCCAATTTAATCTATTGGTTTGAGTCAGACCATGTTTTTTCTAATAAACTGAAGTAAAGTTGCACCTCTTGATATCGTAATTTTCAGCATATGATATATAAACGAGCGGTTTCAAAAAACTCTAAGCATGCCAATGGGGCATGGTTAATAAAAGTAGTCATTGTCGATTTACAATGACCACGGGATACAAAAATAAGGGTGGGATGATCATTGTAAGCCAAAAGAACTCAGAAAACGTCAGAGGAAAACTAAAGGATGCACAAATTTTAAAATCCAAATAACAGGACAATTGACTTCTTTCCATCAGTTTCCCTCCGGTCCTTCAACAGAAGGAAGGCTATCCCCGTATTTCCTATTCCAATACATCAAATAACCAAATCGTATCTTGTATTCCTTTTGTAGTCTCATAGAATATATGGCACTGGAATTTTTCAATTTGCATCATTTAAAGAACATCTGTCTTGCTAGTTAATAAGTCCTCATGAATACATGTAAAGCATCTAGGGCTGACAAAGTACAAGCATTATCCTGAAGAAATATTAAATATGCGGAGAATGAAACTTTTACTCAGTAAGAAAAGCAACTGCTAAATAGAATAACCAACAAGCATGCAACACATTGAATAAACTTTTCTCTTTATTCTCCTTGTTCTTGCTTTATCTCTTTCACTCTTATAGTTTGAAAATACCTGTCAAGCTTTGCAGAGATTGCTCAATTTCCCAGCAGGCATATACTGCTTCCATTGCATGGACACGGACATGTTGCTGGAGTTGTTCTTTAAAAGAACAAAGTAAAAAAACATAATGCGTCTGCAGCATAGAAAGATGAAAATAGCAAGAAATTAAATTAGCATCATTAAGCCGTCAGCACCAAACCTCAGCAATGTACCACGAGCAACAAATGAATTCATTCAGCACTTCAAATACTTAATTTCAATTTTGAGAAATCCTTACTAGACACATAGCTTGCAGGAAATAAATTATCTTATGCAAGAAGGCTGAGAAACCAAACATGTTCTAGTTTGAGATTTGAAATAGAATCCAGAAGAATAACACTAAAAATAATTTCCCTTCAAGAGTCAACTGTTTCAAGAAATTGAATATAAACATCATGAAACAGTCTGAAAGGAAGAGCTAGACACTGATAATACAAAAAACATATAAGACATATGTTAGATCCTGAAATTGACAGATCATGGAGTGAAGCATACAGTTCAAGCAATGGGTTTCTGGAAGAAAGAAAAAACAATGAACTCGTAGCATTAGGAAACTACCTTTACGATGAACCACACGATTCACTTCAAAAATGTAATGGCAATCGGACAATCACTCGCTTACTAAGCCCTAATTTTCAAATCGAAAGGGGGTTGGTGATTCACCCAATCTCAGAGCTTAAAATCACCAGAAATTCTTAATTACAAACATTTCGTTATCAAGAAGAGAACAGTAATCCATTAGCTGGATTCAAAAGGCAAATCCCCCAATTCGATGAATTAAAAGAGATGACAAGTGGGGGAGTGTCTGTAATGCAGACAGCCCTTTTTCTAGGGAAGACGATGCCGGAAGACATGCTAGATTCTGCCAAGAAGAATGTCTTTCTCGAATCTCTAAAACGTACTGAACTTACAAAGTAGAAAATAAAGAAATGAAGATACTTACAAAGTGCAGACAGAGAAATAATTTAATAATCCTTCTCAAACTCAGAGAACTATACGGTCTCCCCAATCCACTGTATGAAACAAACCATAAAAAAAAAAAAAAAAAAAAAAAAAAAAAAGATGAAACGTACCATGAACTGATCAAGCTCTTTTCCATTGCTGACTATGGACTGGGAACCGTTGCCCAGCGACGAGTATTTCGCCGCCACATTCTGAGACCGAGAAAGCTGAGAATCTATTCTCGGCAACTGATCCACCGGCGTTGCGATCCGGAGGCAGGCGACATGAGCAGAGAGCAGCTGCTCATAAAGAGGATGCGCCAGAATTTCAGCCTTAAACTGCGCATTCTGCCAATTCATCGCCGCTTCTCCACCACGAGCACCTTCATTACAATCGCTCTCAACCGCCACATCGTCGCTGTTATTCACACCCTCCCCTCCCCCACCACTGCTGTTGTTCTTCAAATCATCCGATTCACGCGACAAAGTCGCAGTAGCGCCAATCATAGCATCGGCAGCATCGGCGACGTCATCGATAACATCACTTTGATTGCGATGGAGGATCGGGCGGGAAAGCCATTGACCGGACGAATTGGGAGCAGTCGTGTGAAGATTAAGGAAGTCGGTGTTGACGTTATCCGCAGCGGTCGTCGTGGACTCACCGGAGTAGTGAGAATGAGGGGTTTGATTCCGAAGTAAAGCAGTATTCAGCCAATTCGGAGCGCTCTGAAGCGGATTCTCAGACTTAGAACCATCGGCAGCTGTAGAGTGATCCGTAAGTTGATCGGATAGAATCGAGCGCAGAGTGTTATCAGAAAGTGGGCGTTCCGATTGCTGCTGTTGAGACTGATTCGCGTAATGGAGAGGAAGGTCCCGAGAAAGGTGGTTGCGAAAAGCCATGGTAAAGGAAGCAGATGCAGTCAAAGATTATAGAGCCATGGGGGGGAGGGAAGCTGTGGAAACAGAGAAAGACGAAGAGATACAAAGTCGAGTGTACTGTAGAAACGTGTCTTCAAGAACAGAAAAGGAGAGACATGGGAAGCCTCGGGAAGATGTGGAATTTCACAGATTAGGAAAGGAGCGAAAGCACCGGGAGAGAGAAAGCGGTTTTCAGATGAAGAAAAACAGGCCGGCAAATTGCTAATTGTAAAACGGCAGTTTGGTTCCCTCTTGTTTTGGTTTGTAAGGGCGGAGAGATTGGGAGGATTCCTTTTTATCTCTGCCACTGCCACGTAACATCCGCATCACCTAAAATTTTACTCATAAATCTTCATAATTTCTGTACTTCATCCATCAACTAAGATTTTCCCTTTTATATATGTATTTATATCTTTCATTATTCTTCAATATTATTCATTAATTAATTTTTATATTATATATATACACATATAATAATTTGTTCAATATGCTTCAGTTATTATTTTATTTAAATTTGTTCAGTATGTCACGATTCCTACTATATATTCACTTTGACTGTTCACTCTTCCATCAAACTTTGAGAAGAGATTAGTATATAAAATTCAAATACAAGATAAAGGATTGTATATACACACACATATATATAGAAAAGATGAGGATATTAATAGTTGAATGAGATGTGTATGCATACTATTTATTTACTTCATATTTGTGATTAATCCTTACATCTTACTTCCGCTACATAAAATATCAATAACACTTGAAGTTACGCTCCTTATTTACTTTTAGAATATTAATATTGTTTTGTCATTTCTTACCAATAATAATCCATAACAATGTTATAAATTAATTACTCTCTAACCATCTAATCACAAAACGTGGAAGACCTTAAAAACCATCTTTCCCTATGATATAAAGCTAAAGTTGCTATGAGATGGACAACATAGATGTCCTCTCTAGGAAATGGGTATGTTTTGTTTAACCTTCTTTCTTTTTTATTTGCATTCACCTCAAAAGTTTAATAGTTTGTAATCTATGAGCACAAATTGGTTACATGGATCAAAATTTGTAGTTATTAGTACCTATCAAGTTAAAAAGATCTATCTCAAAAGAATCTTGTCGATTACTAAATTCTAATATGTTTATATATGTGTAGATACGAGGATCAGATATTTTAGTTAGAGAGTTGTATAAGACGAAGGCCTAGTGAAGACAAAACCATTTATTGACTAAATAGGTAGTAGTAGTTGCCCAATTGTTGAGGTAGCTAGCCTAACATCAGATAAAGAAATATAGTGTGATATTCAAGCAAGACAATAGAATTTGTCCACGTTAAAAACTATAAGCATCTTTTTTTTTGTTTTTCTGTAGACTTTAGTTATTTCAAACAGTGAATGATCATGATCTTATGATCTTATTCAAATTGTCAAGAGGTAGGTACAATGTATGTAATTCCGTTGCATTTGTCCGTCTTGATTTCTTACTGCTAAGATAGGAGTGAGGAATTTAAAATATATGGTAAAATTGAGGGGGAAATAATAATAAAGGAGTGTTCTCAAGTGATTTAGTTTTAATACTAAAGTGTTAGGATTTGATTGGTGGAGTTAAAGTCTCACAAAATGTCAACAAACTGAGTTTGATGTGGTTCAGATTCCAATATATGAAAGGCAAAAGTACCCTCCAATGGAACAAAGAGGAGCAATCTCTTTGTCCAACAAACTCTCATCCTTTCTCCACCACAGCTTACAACAAAGCTTTCTTCTTTTTTCTTCCAACAATCTCAGTTTTAAACAAAAGTTATTATTTAAAGTAAACACTAAAGAAGAAATTTTGTATAACGATCAATAATAATTAAGACATGAAAAATGTAAATATTTTATTAAATGAGAAATGATCATTTATTACTTTTGTATTATTTTTGTTTTTTTCTTTTGAAATGAGAATTGAAGAGATGAGAGAGATGAATGTTCTAGATTTTGAAGGAAGAAAGTGATGTTTAATTAGAAGGACTAAATTTAGTTTAGAGTACATTTTGTAATTTTGCATGTTATGTAAATGTGTGATAATGGTAGCTTTTTATTTGGGAGTGATGGTTGAGTTGAAATGTAAATTTGTAAAATGAAATTGAATAAGAGGGGGAGGGGGCGGGGGGACCATAAGTTGCACTAATTCTCTCTCTACCATTTTGTTTCTATGGGAAGAGAAAGGACGGAGAGAGTAAGAACCTGCGACACGCAACGTGTCTTTCTCTCTCGGATCACCCATCTCACCCGCACGCCTTTTACATACTCATCCTATCATCCTCCACCACCTGTCTTCTCTCTTCATGCGGACCCTCCCCCCCCCTCTTCTTTTCACTCTCCCACACCCTCCCCCTGCCGCCTTAATCAATGCCATTTTCCCAACTACTTTCTTTTCTAATTCATATTATCTCTCTCTTTTCCTTTCTCTTACATTTTCTTCATTCCCTCTCTTTTATCTATTCACATTTACTTAGTTACGTAAATACCTTCATATTTTCTCATTAACATTATATATTTTTAGCTTTATTTTTTACAAGTTTATATGTGAATTGAGACGTAAATCATGTCACGATGATTTAAAAACAGTACGGTAAATTTAATTTTATATTTTATGTCATTGTTCGTCAAATCTTTTACTTTCAATAAATGTAAATATTTGAAGCAATTTTAAAATACCAAAAGTTAGTATAGAATAGTTATGTATGTATGTATGATTTTATTATTTTATTTTGCTTTATGCATCCAATTCTCATCAGAATTCAAAACAATATATCAAATTGCTAGAGCACTCCATTCATTTTGTTTTCATCAATAAGAATATCTTTTTAATGTTTTGAAAATCATTTTAAATAGTTAAAATTACTATTTGTAATATATAAATTTATTTTAGAGATATATTTAAAAATAGTAAAATAAGTTAAAATATTTACATTGCAAAAAAATTTGTTCTATCAAGGATAGAAACTCATATACTTCTATCAATGTCACTAATATGAAATTTTTGCTATATAGTATAAATATTTTGTCAAATTTTTTATTTTTTATTAATTTTTTTTTAATTTTAAACATGTTTTTAAGTACGGCCGCTCTTACAAAACTCTATTTTCTTACCAATCAAATTAGGTAGCTGTAAATTAGTATCGTAGTGATATTTTAAATGTTAAAAGTTAATTTAATCATTTTATAAGAACTAAGGTTCTTTTTTCTGTGGTTACTGTCGAGAAGCAAATTATGAAATGGATTGTGTTATAAAATTTGTTTTAAATAATAATGATAAGAAATTACTAATGAAATAAGGGGTTATATGTGCCATTTTCATAACGTAAGGTGTAAAGCAAAGAAGTTGGGCTGTGCATTGTACTTTTCACAAATCAACAAGAATAAAAAAAAACGTATTTTTCAAATATGAACGGTCACTTTCATGTATTTGTTTTCAATGGACAACATGTTAATTGATTTTGTTACCACATGTTAATTGTCACTTTCATAAACATATTTTTAAATGGGACAAGATTGTATATGTATTGAAGACTACACCGAGGTTGATCTTTACTTGAGTTTTCAACCATGATTTATCTTAAAACGAATCTTGAATAAATCAAAGGAAGATGATTCTTGAAGAAACAACCAAAAAAACGAAGAATCTCTTTTAACATTAGTTTGAAAAATATGCAATAAGCTCTCGTCTAGGAACTAAGAGGGCTTTCTCACCAAATATAACACAAGAGGTAATATATAGAGAGTTTAGCTATATAACTGCTCCTGACAAACTAACATAAAGTAACTATTATTTTAACTATTCAACATAATAGTTTTCTATTATTAACACACTATAATACATTATATTTTGATCATTCTTATACTTTTTTTTCTTTGGGATACTATTTTGTTAAATATACATATACTTCACTTTCCCTTTATTGATTTCAATTTTTAAAATTTGAAAACTAAAAAAAAAATTGTTTTTATTTTTACCCAAATGTTTACATATAGATATGATAAAGGTCATGGTGAGAAAATAAATACATTTTTTAATTAAAAAAATATCAAATGTGTGCTTTGAAGTTTTACATAATTTTGCCTTAGCTTACCTACATGTTATGGTTTTTTTCCTACATTGCAAGTTTATAATTGTTTAGAAAAATGTGTGATTAATAATATAGGTTAAGTAAACCATGAAAATTGAACAAAGGACTTTAATATTTTTTTTAGTCAAACAAACGTTAGAAGTTCAATTCAACTTTCATTCCGAACATTGATTATAACACTTTTTTTTTTTAAAAAAAATTGTTAAGATAAAAGGAAATCATCAAATTATTTAATGAAATAGACAATAATTTAATGTGGTTCAAAATTGACAATATTTAAAAAACTAAAATGAAAGTACATTTATCGAAATAAAACGGCATAAAATATACAGACGCGAATGGAAGTTAACTCTCTCTATAGTGATTGGGAATTAGAATAATTATAATCCCTATATTTTTTAATTGTATTATAATATATCTATGTATGCGTACTTGTGTTCATTGGCTCTCTTTTACACCTATTATATGTACATATATATTTGCATGCATATAAGCATTATATTCACCTTACAAATGTTTCCTAGAAAACAAATATATAGATGTTACTCCCAAAAATAAGATGCCCCTGGGGTCATAAATATCTCTTCTTTCAATCTGTTTTTCTTTTAAAAAACAACTCATCTTAATTATCGGATACTTATATTTTAAATTACTTTAACAATATAACTTGTAATTTCCTACAAATATTTATTGAGTGCATGTTTTTAATATTTGTGACTGTATAAACAATGGTAGGGATAGGGTGAAGGATATATTGAATCTTATATATATTAATCTTAAAGACATAAATCATTCTTCCGTTTAATTCTGCTTAAATAATTATTTTGATGCATGACATTAATTATTGAAGAGTATTACTAATATTTAATAGAAAAATAATTGGGTGCATCCTAGACCTTACTAATCTTTGTTTGTTCCATCAAATTGTCCAATCAAAACTCGTTTAATAGTATTTCGATATTTTTTTTATGTGAGAGATAAGAAGGGATACACAAATTTGAATGATGTACGAGAGACACCTAAATATTGTCTCGTTTAATCTATTTGAGTATTGAATGCTAAACTTGTTTAAATAAGTTTCTTAACTTTTTGTCTTTTTAACTCTATAAAATTTGAGGTGTGTGTTTAGTAATTTTTAAAATTTTTAAATCTTTTTCTAATATATATCATGTACCTATTCAAAAATTTAAAATGAATGAACTTATTGTATAAATAATTGAAATTCAAGGAAATAAATCTATAATGGAACGAAATTGAAGATTGAATAATGGTGAATGAAAATGTGGGAAAATGGATGATGGAGATAATAATTTTGGGTCCAATGATGATGAATAGCGAAATTGTATATGCAATAATGTTGATGATTGAGGGAGGCAAAGAAATTAAGCAAAGCATAGGCATGATCCATAGTTGTCCCAATCCCAAACAAACACCATTGAAAAGAAGAAGAAAAGAAAAAATAAATAAATGGGGGTAGCAAAGAACCTTTCTCCAAAACATCATCTCAAATTGATTTGAAGTGCATATGAGAGTTTGATTTGAAATTGAAATCTTTTTGGCTCTTCTTCTTCACTTCAACTTTACCACCACACCCACACACACACACACACACACACTCAATATTTTTTTCACGTCATCTAGGGGGCCATCTTATCTCAACTTTGACATTTTCTTCACCTCTTTCTACTCTCTAAAGAAAAAAAAGCTAGGTTTAATTATAAAATATTAACCCATTTTAACTCAAATTTATTAAGCTAAATCAAAATGTTTAAGTTAAAACAAAAGTTGAACGGTAAATGACATGTTTTTCCTTCTCTTTTAAATTACTTTTTTTTTTAAGAAAAGGTTATGACAAACAATTATAAAGATAATAAGTGACTGGCTAAAATGTTATATCATCAACCACTGTGTTATGCAATTTATGAATGTGATAACAATGAATTTCCTTTTGTGTCCCTCTCAATAAAATGTCTTCCACCACAAATTTTACCAAAGTTAACAATTATGCACTACCGTCACTACCAAAAGTCAACCACACGGTTAAAAATCACATATTGTAATTCAACGCTATTAATTGAACCTCTACAAATAGCACATCAATCGATCCTCATACAACCTTTCGTCCTATATCAATGAGCGTACCTCTATCATTCAAAAGCACCTATATCTTGCTTAAATTAAATCAGACAGGTGGAAAGAAAATGAATAAATTTAATTTGATAAAACAAAGCGATGAGTTTTGTATGTAATTGGTTTTTGCCTGAACTTATAATTAATCGAAAGCATCAAACTACAATACCTATCAAAATGATTTGAAATGGGTTTATGGTGAATAACGAATTTATAAGTTATTATATATAGATTAATGATATTGTCCCACTGTTTATTCACGTGTGATATTGATGTACAAAATATCATATCAATTTAATTAAAACAATAATTAGATGTGGATATCTCAATAATGAGCTGGCTTGGCTCTTATTATTATTAGTAGTACTAGTATTTAAAAGAAAAGTAATATTATATGAATTGGATTTGGGTCACATTTAAGTATTGAGTTGGGACATGTTATAAAAAAAAAAAAAAAAAAATGATTGCCTAACAACAAACATCAGTGCATTCCACCGGATAAATTTTCTTTTTGGAAAATTGAAAAAAGAAAGAAAGAAAGAGAGGGAGTTTTATAAAGATGAGAATGCATTTTGTCAAAAACTTGTCATTTCAAGAGGGCTTAAATCAAGTCAGGTAGATATCAATGTTTGACAAGATTTGATATTAAAGATATACATTTCACATTATCTTCCTTTTCTTTTCTGACTGTTATCATACAATTTTTAAGTGACCCTTCTTCCTTAATTCTAATCATATGCTTATATTAACAAATTTTAAAAAGAAGTTCAAAATCATCTAAGAATTATAAAATTACTAAGATTACAATTTTGAACTTTTAATTTGATTAAAAAAAGGGTTTATGAATGAGATTAGTAGATAACTCTTTTTTTAAAACTAAACTTTAATTTAATGGAAATACTTTAAGTGTGTTGGATTTATTTTAATTATTTAGTTGATATTCGTGTTTAAATTAAGGAAGCTAAGTTAATTTAATTTGATGAAGTGTTTAAAAATATGTTATAATTCTTTTAAAGGATAGAAAAATATGAAGGATTTATCACATTATTGAAATTATAATGGAAGACGTATTGCAAATTATACCCACAAATTTGTAGGATTGGATCAACTATAATTTTAACTCATAATTGAACCAATTAAGGCAGGGTCTTTTTAAAGCTTAAACAGCGTTTTAAATTTAACAAAAAAAAAAAAAAATCGAATAGTTCTCTAATATTTTTTTAAAAAGATTAATTGTTTTTTAAACTTTCAAGATTATACTCAATATGTTTTAAACTCACTTATTTATTTGACCCTGAAAATTTAAAATTTTATTGAACATTAAATCCAATAATTTATCTTAAATAGATGAAATAATATAGGTATAGATCTAATAGACAAAAGTTGAAATTTCAAACCACTATTAAATATTATTAAGTTAAAATTAGAAATTTATTATTATCGTTACTATTTACCAACTCTTTTAAAAGTGAAAAAAATAAAATAAATACAAACTTCAAAAACTTCAACTTATAGTGCTTTTTCCTTTTAATAAAAGAGGACGAATTGGATATAAAAATAGGTCTTGAACGTTTATCGCATCTTGGGCCCAGCTCAGCCCCCTCGGCCCAATTTATATCCTTTACCATTTCAATTTTCACGGAAAATTATTTTAAGGAAATTTTTTTAAAATAGCAAAATAAATTAAAATATTTACCTATAATAAAATTTTGGATTATAGTCTATTAGAGTATTACACACTATCAATGATAGAATTTGTTATAGGTTGTAAATATTTTTGTAAAATCAATTTGTTATAGGTTGTAAATATTTTGTAAAATCTACCATTTTTAAAAATTTCTCAAAATGGTTTTCTATATTTATAAATTGATTAGTGTAAAACATATGAAACTAAATTGGTTAAAAAATCACTTTTAAAAAACATGTTTATTTCAGCTCTTAATTTATTTTTAATTTGATATTTAATTATTTATAATTAAGATTTATGTTACATATCTATTTCATTCTCGGTTGATATTAAATCTATATTCCAAATTTGATAATTAAGTTAGTGCATCCATAAAATTAATCTCGACCAAACAACAAATATAAATTTAAACAATTATTTAAAATTTACAAATTGTGAAAAAGAATAATAATGGGTTTGTTAGTTTTTATATTTAAAGCAAGATAATTTAGTATTTATTTATCAAATACTATAAACTAATTTAATTCATTTCACAGTTGATTGACAAATAAATTTATGGGTGAAGATTTATGTTTATAAACATAATTTAAAAAACTA
This sequence comes from Cucumis hystrix, assembly GCA_025688845.1. Taxonomy (NCBI): domain Eukaryota; kingdom Viridiplantae; phylum Streptophyta; class Magnoliopsida; order Cucurbitales; family Cucurbitaceae; genus Cucumis; species Cucumis hystrix. The sequence continues at coordinate 14,373,305 of CM046885.1, read as the reverse complement.
AAAGAAAACCAAACCGGTACAAAATGGAATCTACAAGTATTATAGAATTTATATAAGATTTAGTAGTTCATGGATCAAATTAGACATAAATATTTAAGAACCAATTATAAAACTTTTAAAGTTTAAAAACATCATCAATTTCTAAAAAAATTTAGGTAATGTTTGACAATTATAGTAGTTTTGTTGCTTATAAGTTAAAGATTATAAACATTACTTTTATCTATTGGCTTCTTTGTTTTAATTTGTTATCTACTTTCGAGGACTGTTGTCAATATTCAAAATAATGAAAACCTACTAATATATATATTATGTTTTTAGAACTTATAATTTATAAATATTTTTTTAGTTCCTAAATTTAGTTTTAGGTTTAAACGTGGTTCTATTTTATTCTCAGTACATTTCACAAATCTAACGTATAGCACTTCATACTTGTGAAGTTTCAATAATGCACGGATTAATTTTTAAGATATCAGAGTTGTTAATGACCTAACACAACGGTAATAAAATGATGAATGAGTTAATTGTAAAGGAAGAAATGTTAGTATTGCATTTAGTATGAAAATGTTTTCACACTAAAAATTATTGCAAGAGACTTCACATGTATGTATGTATGTATGGATGTATATATGTAATTCACGTATAAAACTGTGAAATGAATATCCATTAATAGTAGATATTTTTTTAAAAATACGTCAATAAATTCATTCATGATGGAATACTTTGGTCTTGCATGTCACAATATAAATATATTTCCTTAGAAAAAAGTGGACAGTACGAAAAAGGAAACTTAAGAGCAGGGTTCAAAGTTCATCGACTATCTTAAGAACCTGGAGTACACTTAACCTAAATAAGGTTACTTTTCTTCTCGGGGTGGGTTTATATATATATAAACGAACAAATTTTGTATAGGTTAGAAGAAGAGTAAGAGAAAACTAAGAAAATATGGCTGGAAAGGATAGCATTGCCATGGACATGGACATCGCCAGATGAGGAGGAAGCTAAGAGAAGCATTGAGTCAAGAAGCCTAAAGTCGGCCATGTAAATGGTAACCTTTTCTAAGGCTATTCTTCTTCCATGCTCGATTTACATTTTGATCATCGTTTTTAGTACTGCTTATTATTGGTTATAAAAAGAAAAGAAAAAAGTTTGTTTTGCAAAATTAAAATATTCACAGAGTCAATTAATTTGGTATTTAAAATGTGTCTAGTTATTACCTTCATTAATGTTTCATCATGTCATTGCCAGTTACGATTTATGATTTCAATTTCTTTTATTCTTCTTCTTTTTTTTAGAGAAATTTAAAAGTAATATGAGTTGCAAACTACTGTTTTTTGTTTTTGAAAAAAAGTGAGAAAGAAAGAGAGAAGTGTGATGAAAAAGATAAAAAGATAAAGGTAATATGAAGTACTTTGACAAAAAGTCAAAAAGTATTTTTTTCCCTTTTGTTGAAAAATTAATAATTAATTATAAAATTTTAAATTATAAAACCAAACAAAACAACAAAATAATTAATTATAATTAAGTTGCTTAGGTTCTCCCTCATCATATCATATCATATATTTGGGTTAAATACATTTCAATCTTACAATTCAAGGAACTCTTCAACCTTCAAACACGTTTTTTATTTAAAAACTTACACAAAGAAAAAGAAAAAGAGAGGGGATATAATATAATAAAGAACAGCCTTTTCAAAAATATTCTGCTCCAATATTTCTTGCAACTAAAACAACAAAATGATGCTTCACAGCAATTCCCCATTTCAATTTCTTTTAATCAAAGATCAAAGAAAAATGAGTTCTTTTTTCCTCTCTCTTATTCCTCACAATCCAAGCAAGGAACAGTTTTTATGAAGTCATATGATATAACAGCTAGCAGTTTTCTGAATTCTGTGCCAATGAAATTGATTCGACACCTCGCATTTAGAAAAAGAAAGAACAAAAATCAAATCAAATATGTTAAAATAAATCATTACAAAGGTTTGCTCTGTCAAAATGTTAACAGCAGCAACAGCAGCTCGAGAAGATTGATAGTTAACAATGTCAGTTAGATGGCTTTCCTGAAAATATAGAATAAGAATTGGGTTGAATAGAGAGAGCAAACATTTCAGCATATAACAAGTTTTGATTAGCTTTTCTTTTTACCTACAAAGAATCAAACATGTTTGATCCTACAATATTGAAATGGATTTCAATAAGGTATTCTACTCTCCAAAGAATTTCAAAACAGCAACAGAAGGAACTCCCCCGTTTCGAAATTCTAATGAATCTGTCAAATCTCCTTTATGACCTCAAGAATCATCTTGGGGAAAAACGACCTCCAGTAAATTATTCTTCATTTGACATCGGGACAAGTCGTTTCTCGTGAAGTAATGTCCTCGATGAAGAGTCGAAACACGTCTTCAGCTCAAGATCAATGAGAAACTCAGAGACAGTCCTCAGCTGGGATCATATTAAGATCAGGTAGAAAGAAACCACCACATTCCATTGAATTTATTTCCTGTCTCTTGTTTGATTCTGATTGTGAACTGTTTCCAGGTACGGTTTGTATCGGTAAAGTTGCAGGAACGCTTTCAGTTGTAGGATCCGCCCTTTGGCACTGTAGATTGGAAGCTACTGGCTTCGACATGTCCCGAAGATGATCTGATGATGTATTGAAATTCATATTGAGCTGAAAAACGTAAGAAGTTCAAATCAGAAGAGCCAACAGCAAAGATCGCAAGGTAGGCTCACATATTATTATATATAATACACATAGACGTTTAGTGTTCATACATTACCAAAAGATCAACATCAATGTCTCACATTTCTTAATATTTTAAGATACTATTTTCACCTGGGTTCTGAGGGAAATTTTTTTAATCACCTTCATTTTCTTCAACTTTTCATTGTTAGTCGTCTGTTCCTTGAATGTCGCATGTAAGCTTTCCAACTCCTGTTCAAAACCAATCGACTTACATTAGGAAAAAAAACAAAAGGATGGCTTTGATTGAAAACTTGTGAAGTTTTTTTATTTTCAAATAAATGCTAATGACAACTTTTTCCAAAAGCACTTTTCAAAATTAAAGAGCTGTAGCAGTAAGGAATAAGGATAGATCATAGATCTAAGAAGTTTAAACTCAAAACACAAACTCACTCCCCCCAAAGAAAAAGTTAGCAAAGGCAGAATACCGTGATTAAATCAGTCAAAAACATACACTTTAGAAATGTTGCAAAAATAATTCTAAAACACACAAACTAGTATTCATTCAGTAACAACTACACTAATTCTCTCCAATTCAGGAATCTTCTTTGCTTTAGAACAGCAAACACACCTTTTTGAGATGTACCCTTTCCTTCAAAAGTAAAGACTCCTCCACTCTCAGATCAGTCAATGCCTGAAAAAGTTATGGGTAATTCAGAATAATAAAGTAAGATAAGAAAAAAGACTAATAATTAATCACCAACGACCAAATGAGATTACAAGAATTGGAACACTGAACACAAGATGGGAATTTTTACCTTCCTTCTTTTTAACCTCTTGGCCATGGCAGTGCTAGAAGTGAATTCATTAATACCACAACCCTGCACAAAAGGTCAACCCATCAGATTTCAGTTTCTTTATACAGAAACTACAAAGAAAAAAAAGAAACACAAAAGTCCACAATTACATTCAGAAAAATTTTTAAAAAAGGGGGGCCCTGTTTTATATATATTTTTTCTTTTTTAAACTTTGATAAACCAGTAATTAAAGGCCACATCATCAAACCCACATGGAGGCTCATCAATCTAACTATAGTCTAAACCCCAATTTCTTCTTCAGAATCTTACTTTCAATTACTCGCGTGACCCTTCACGTGCCTCTCTTCTTTCAATTTCATGGCTCTTCAAAATGAAAAACAATTGCCAACAAGGAAGGGAAAAAGATGAAAAAGAAGATCATTGACCTTCAGATCTGAGAATCCAAAGGATTAAATAATAATGGCTAAACAAACATTTCGAGATTGTTCATTTCCAAGCCGTCTGATTATTGGGAGAGTTGTACGTGGGACATACGCGCATAAACTAACTACTCTGCTCTCGAGAACAGAGGATAAACAAACATACTTTGTTCGATGACTTTGCGAAAACCAAACGCATCCTATCTCTAACGCCGTTCTCAGATGACGAGAATATCGATCTGATGATTCTGATCCCCACCACTATTCCGTGCATATCGGCTCCTTCCGTTCAGAAACTTTCAGTTCTGGACTTCATTACTCTTCACTTAACGCCGCTAATAAGAACGAAAAACAGAGGAAAAGGGCGCCATCGTCCAAAACGAAATTGTGGGGTTCTTGTTTCGAATACGTCTTTGACAAAATACGAGCAATTCATCTTGTGGGGTGACAGAGTCAGCCACGAGGAGAGAAATACTCGTTTGTCGGCGGATAAATTCGGCAAATACAGGGGAAAGGAAACTGCCATGATGAAGATCGAGGGCTCTGTATTTAACCCAAAACAAGAGAGAGAGGGAGAAACAAAAAAGAAAAAAAAAACTGAAATGAAGATTGAGAGAAATAGAAAAAAAGTAGAATCGAGAAAGAACCTTGGATCTGGAGGAGAGGGAGAATTCGGATGGATGACTGGACTCTTCGAATCCATCGGCGGTAGCAGAGGGAGATGTATCGCCACTCCAAGAGAGAGGTGTGGTGGGGCTGCATCTGGTGGAGGTAGAGTCCTTATTCTTGTGAGCAACGGCATCGAAACGGAAAGGGGAAAGAATCCTGGAACGGCGTTGCCTGAGACCCCATCTGGGAGGAATAACGGGAGATTTAATGGAGGAGGAGGCTTGAGACTGCTTGAGACGAACGAGTAACTCGACGACGACGGTGTCATCGGCCATGGCGGCAGAAAACCACTCGTCCTTCAACACCATATTGAGCGGGGAGTTGGGTGTGAAAAAGAAAAACCCAGAGAGAGAGAGAGAGGGAGAGAGATAGAATTGAAGTTAAAAAAAAAGAAAGGGAGAAGGGAAAGAGAAGAGAGAGTGAATGAAAATGGTGGAAATATAGGAAATGGGGAGAAGGAGAAGAAGAGATTCCAGTTATTCGTTTTTGTTTTGTGGGCTATTAGGGTGGGTGGGGGCGTGGCTTCGGGCCCGCATCTCTTTCCAGTATTCACCATTTCTTTTTCTTTTTTTCTATTTTTCTTTTTAATTAATGATATCATTTTACCGAGAAGGGAACCACCGATTCTTTCTTCTTTTTTTCTCTTTCTGAAAATAAACTTCCTCCGAAGGGACCCACCTACCTCCTTTTGTTAGCCTAACTGTCCTGGGCTTCTCATGGGCCGCCCCCAAACTTTTCCATCTAGCCCATTAATATTTTCCCAAACTTTCTACCTTCTGAATCATTTTTAACCCTTTTTCCTTTTTAAAAAACTATTATTATTTATTAAAGTTTTAGTTACAAATATAGCACCATTTTTAAAAAAATTGAAAATATAACCTAATTTAGGCCCAAAATGAAGTTTTTTAGTTCATTATCCTCTCTATTTTCCCTTCATCTCGCTCCCTTGATTTTGTTCCTTTTTTCCTTATTTTAATTCTCACACTCTATTTCTCACGTTCTCGCTCTTTGCTCTAAAGTAGGAAGAGCTCAACATGTGTGCATAATAAATTTCTTTTGATAGTGTATATTAAGGATGACACTAACAAATGGTTAAACATTTAAGTTTAAAAAGTTGGACATATTTTAGGTGAATTGTACAATTATCTGATTCAAAATATCTAAATAAAAATCAAATTTCTTTTTCATTCTGTACATCGGGGGCCTTCTTCCTTAATCTCCCTATTTTGCCACCGGTTGCCATTGTTGTCTCCATGCTTCGTTCAAGATAACAAGCTAACAGTTCTTGGGTCTAAAATGAGAGGGAGAAATAAGGGAGAAGGTGACAGCAATAGAACGGTAAAGGAAAGAAGAGGAGAAAGAATTTAGTTCCATTGCATGTAGTTTTAAGATAAGAAATCTTAATTCAACATTATAGATGCTACAACAAAAAGAAAAACTACTAAATAAACCGTTCTTTAAAATTGAAAGGTTAAACCGTCCAGTTGAAAATTTTAATGACTTTCATACTCTACTAAATTAAAAAAAATTCAAAGTGACTATAAATGGTTCTTTTTCCCAAAAACATAAATTGCACATAATGAACATTAGCTTTTCCAATTTTAAAAATTATCACTTAGCATATTTACTTGATGTAGGCAACGTGTAAAATTGGGGAAAAAAATCAAAAGAGTTTGTTTTTTTTTAGTTTGAAATCAAGTGTGTTCAAGATTATAAAACAATTCAATTTTTTCTCTAAAACGACAATAAGTTAAACCATAAGATTACGTGTCTTTTTTAACAAAATAAAGGTATATATAAATTTTAAAAACACACACACACAGAAGCAAATATACAAAAGCTTTGTCTCTTTTGCTCGAATGGTATCTTGTTTCTATTCATTCTGCTACCAGACATGATCTTTTTAAATAAATGAAAGAAAATTGTATTTACATGTGGTTAGGACAAAAGTATACAAATTTACACAGACGTATATTCAAATATAAATAAAAATCAATGCAAATGATAAAATGTCAGTAAAGTTTAAAAAAATGATTTACATCGTTACTTGGAATATTCAAAACAAACACTGTGCTGACTGCTGCCTGTGCTACAGTAAGATCGTTTTAAAGTAGAAGGGGGGTAGGGTGAGTGAAAAATAATAATGATTTAAAGGGTGGTTTTATTTGTAAATTAGGTTTTCCCTCTTCAAGTTCACTTCCTTCTTTTGTTGCTCATTTTTTTAGCCATCTTTATTAAGATAATAATAATAATAATAATAATAAAAGAATCTTCTAATTAATTTTCTTTTTCAAAATAATATAATATAAAAATTAATTTAAACTTCAAAGTGATGACTTCGGGATAATGATTATGTTCACTAATGAGACTCAACCCAAACACATATGATCTCTCATTTGGTCTCTAGTACAAGTATTTATTTAGCTAAGTGACTTATAGGATTGGCCTATCAAACCGTTAAGTATAGAGACCGACTCGTAGGATTGAACATCAACTTATAATTCTGAGTATGAAATCGATCCGTAGGAACAACCATAAAGCTTGAGGAGGTCTAATAGTGTGAAAGCAAATATTATGACTAAGTTTTGTACTTTTACACATGTTTGGATCACTAATAAAATAAATCATACAATTCTCAACAATTAGTAACAACAAGATTAATTATCTAAGAAGTTAATCAGTAATTAACTCTTACAAAATTTATTTTTATATAACCAAAAAAAACTTAATGGCTTTTGAGGTACACCGAAACACATCATAAACTTTATACTATTTTTAGTTCTCTAAACACCACACTGATAGCATATTCTTTTATATTTTGCACGATATTTGTTTGATTCATCACAAAGATTACAAATTCATAGTTAGTACCAAATGTTCATATCAAAATTATTGAGACTTAACAAATTGTATCAAATTTTACCACAATCTTTCAATTTTATCATTTTGAACACACGTTATAATTTTTATTTTATATTAATTATTCCATTAAAATCATCTCTGTTGTTTAGGCAAAAAAAAAATAAAAATGTTATTCCATATTTGAATGATATGTTAATTATTGAGTAAACTTATGTTCCCCCTAATTTAGTAATTCTGCCTTTTCAGTTCAATAATAAAAGCATACACTTATTAAAACTCTCAAGTACCTTTTCTTTTATTTCTACACCTTATACTTTTGTTAGGGTATTTAATCGTTAGTATCTTTATTATTATGTGATAGCTAAATTTAAAATATTTTAAAATTCACTTTCTGACACATAAAAGTAAAATATTAAAAATCTAAATTTGTAATTTAACCAAGAAACCAAACATTTCTTAGTATTTGTTTGTACGTAAAATATTTAATAGTTAATTGTGAAATAATTATTAAAAAAAATTATAATTCCATGAATTGAATTGCATAGGGTTTATGAAATATTATTTCATAGATTTAACTCTATGTTTTCCATTGTATTATTAAACCAAAATTTATAAACCAAACAGTCGATATGTCCGAGTGGTTAAGGAGACAGACTTGAAATCTGTTGGGCTTCGCCCGCGCAGGTTCGAACCCTGCTGTCGACGCTTTTCGTTTCAAATTTTATATTTATTTTCTGCACTCTCCACTACTTGCCACGTGGCGCCCTACCATCACCCTAAGTTTTTCTTCAAAATACGGATTCAATTAATAATAAAATAGAGTGGATCATTTATTTTAATGTTGTATTGTTTTTCTAGATTTCAAGATTTACGTGTTTATATTTATTTTTCATTGAACACTTACCTTTAGTCATTGGTTTTTTTAAAATATATTTGTAAAGAATATTGATTGTTTTTTTTTTTTTTTTTTCTCTTTCTTTTTAATTGAGGACTTTTATCTTCTTTAGTTACTTGGTATGTTCGGTTGAGCATAATTGAGATGGTGAAGTTTGGGGCATTGTGGACAATTTCCGTGCATATTCCATATGATATGATAAGATAAATGGGCCTGTTGGGAGTGGGCTTTGGGTATGTTGGGCTGAATTGGAGAGGGATGTGAAACGACATGTCGCATGGAGAAATGATTGAAAAGGGAGGGATGTGTCGGTTGGAAGAAGATGAGGAGGAAATTAGAAGGCGTGGGTCAGAAATGAAAAGCAAAGGCACTCGTTTTTCAAAAAACATGTTCACTTTTTTCCAAACCATTTCTGCAAATTGAAATTTGACTTTTATTTATTTTTTCAAAAGTTAAATGAAAAGCGTATGACGCACGCATTCCACTTTTTGGTCCTAATAATATTTGGGTCACAATTACAAACACACACCATCTTTCATGGCCCCCCCAAATATGGTACATTCATCTTCTTCTTCTTTTTCCAATTACCTTCCTTTCCACCACCGTCATACATTTTCTCAATTTCCTTACAATTGACAAACATAAAACCATAACATTAACAATGTGTCATGTGGTAAATTTGAAATATATATATATATATATATATTTAAATGTAGTGTAAAAATCAAATTAGAGTATGAGATTGATTGAACTAAACGAGATTTAATATAAGAATAAAATATGAAATTTTATTGTCTTAGTATCAAATATATCGACCAGTCCAATCGTCAATTGATTTGCTATTATTCAAATTGAAAAGTATATACTAACGAGACTATTATCTGGATCAAAATATATGCATGGCAATCAAATTAAAGTTGAAGTTATAAATATAAGCATGTGTAACATCATCTTTAGCAGCTCCCTCTCTCCAAAACTTACTGTATAAATAAATTGGTTTTCCTTTTATCGGCATTTGAATGTTTTTTCTTTTTCAAATTAAAGAGCGTATGCTTGTTTTTTTTTTTTTTTTTTTTTTTTTTTTTTTTTTATCTACAAATTTCAAGCTAATTAACATATCTATTTTGGTACTGTTAAATAATTCTCGTCTTATATTTAATTGATTTTTTTTATAGCATTAGGTTATTAAATTATGAATACAACCCACAAAATAGAAAGAAAATAATCGTGAAAACCAGTATTTAAAGGTTTAAAAAATGCAATGAACTGAGCACCATAAATATAATAGTTGAATACAAAATTAAAAAATGACAAAAGATCATGGTAGTATTTTATACGAGTGTGTTGCTTGTCCCCCAATCCAAATACACACACACACACACACACATTTTCCCTACTGCCACCCGATCCATCACCCTCCAATTACTACGTTGTTTCTTTCTTTTTTTTTTTCTCTTTTTGTGTAAAATAGACATTTTCCTTTAAGGTGATTTTTTCTTATGAATTTAGCTCATTTTGACCGCATGGATCTTTTACAACTCAAAAAAGAAAAGTAGATAACAAAACATAACTTTTTTATTTTTTAATCAAACTATGTAGCTTTTAAAATCTCAAGAAAACAAATTTAATCCTAATTCAATAGGATAATATATATATATATATATAAAATAAAACTTTATATATAGCTGGGTTCGATTCAGCAGTTGGATTATATTTTTTTTTTACTTCCTAATATTTTCTGTTCCAACAAATAGTTAAGAATTTTGTTGTGTAGAGAAGGATATCAAAAAGTAAATTAAAATATAAAGACTTGAATGTATGAATTTAGGAATGGTAAAGACTTAAAATAAAATCAAAGGTTGAATAGGACAACAAAAAATGATGTATCTTATCCCAAACAAAAATTGATTACACAAATTTCAAAATGTTCTAAATTTGTGGGGTGGGGCTCATACTTGTACATCAATCCCAACTTATTTTCTCATCCCTCCACTTTCTTTTTTGTTAATAAATTCTAGATATGAGTTTTTTTCACATCATCCTAAACTCAAATTTTCTTATCTCACTTGTAATTTTGAAACTCATTAATTTGCTCATTTGGTTGCTCCAATGGGCTTTCATCGATGCATTGGTGATCATCTGTGTGTCTATATATGTATATATTTTGTGTTTGTTTTTGTTCTTTTATATTTTTAATATCACAACCATTAAATACTTTATACTTTCCAAGGGTTTAATAAAATTTAAAGTTTAAGATTGTATCTCCATTTAGAAAATGTTGTTTAAAATCTTGTTTGGATGATTTTTTTTTTAAGTTTTTATTTGGATTTCAGACTATGGTAGGTTTAAATAACTGCATCAAAAAATTGTTTGAATGTGTTTGAAAATTATAATGTCTCAAGCGGTCGTTGGATATAAAAAAATGAGAGATAAAAATAAGAGTAAGAGTATTTTTTTTGGTGTAGAAAATCGCACACATTCGTTATCATTGTGAACCTCTTGGAGAATCATTCATGTTTTGGTCTAGTTTCACCTTTTATCCCATTATGCACAAAAAAGTTTCACATATCAGTATAGTGTCGAGTCCTACAACATTCTAATGCATGAGCTGAGTACCATTCTTGGAAAATTTACTTTTATCTCCCCTTTAGGGTGGGCTATTATTTATAATGGCTTTTCTCTAAAAATTGTTTGTAGGGTTACATGTGACACTAGTAATGTTAGGGTGGTTTGTAGCCTTTGATACTATAATGTGACATATCAAGTCCGACTTAAATAATTTTCAATTAGTATATATTTACTAGGTTGAACTTTGACTTTTTATTTCATGAATACACGATTCTTTACGTCACCTTCTAATGTTTCTTGGATTTGGACTCACCATAAACATCACCACTAGGACAATCCTCGAAGTATGTGACACCACGACTTGCAATAATATATAATTATGGGATGAAAGGAAGATAATTTTTTTTTTCAAGTATCATTTATACCCGCGACAAGGGTATTCAATACCCTTATAAAATACGATTTTTCTTTTTGCCACCCTTTAATTCATTCGACTTTTATTTGAAAATAGTTAGCTAAAATTAATTGATATTGATTTCACAAGATCAATTAACGATTGGAATAATTCATATATATGTATTTTAAAAACATAGACTTAATTTGTTTCACCAACAAAATTAATGCAATTACTTATCTATTAGAAATTTGGACTAATTAGTAACTATATCTTATACGTATTCGATAAAAAAACTCGGTTAAAAATATCTACAAATAAATTTTAACAACAAATTTATTATTATAAATAATTTTCATAAAATATATCTATTTTTTTAAAATTAAACCCAAAGTTAAATAGAGACGTTGGAATTCATTTGCTCTATAGACAAATATTTATTTTCAAAAAGAAATTTAGGCTTACTAAAGTCAGCTCCATTTTTTGTCGTTTCTGGCTGACATCTCTCTCTCTCTCTCTCTTTTTCTTTTCTCTTTTATATATCAAATAAATAATAATAATAATAGTAAATAATAGTAAATAGTAATAATAGATAAGATGGGGTTATTGGTTTCCAAGAGATGGAAGTCTTGGAGGGTTAAAACATTTGTAATTAAAAAAACTCCAAAGTTAGGCACTCAATTTGTCTCATTTAGTTACCCACATTCTCTTTGTCAAATAACCAAAAACTTATTTCTTTTTGTATATTCTCCCTATTTTCTTAATTTAATTAAAGTGTAGTTTAAACAAATAACAAGCCATTTAATTTAAAAAATCTCCATCAATGATATTCTCATTTTCACATTATATTATATTATACTATGAAGCTGGTTACCTATAGAATTTATATATTTGGTACCATGTTTTTCATATACAAGATATACATCACTATATTGAGGAGAAAAGTAAAGTTATAACTTAGTATATACTTTAATAATTAATCTAGATGTTTAAAGTATAATTAATATCGCTTGAACATTATGAGTTAATTATGAAAATCAAATATTATAATTTAAATAAAAATGTGTTACATTTGAATACATTGAAAAATGACTAGATGTTTACTTTTATAATTAAGATGGACTATATATGTTCGATTTGTGGGTCATTCTTACGAGAAGCTAGACTCTATCTTATTACTCTAATCTATTTAAAAAAAGTTTTGGTATACATTCAATTTTCATCACAATTCCCTCATAAAAGAAACATTTATTATTTGGTAAAGAGTCCTATATTAAGTGATATTTTCATGTGTTTTCTTAACTCTATGAATAGGAATAGAAAGAAGTCATTGTAGAAACATTGTTGTCTCTCACCTATTAATGCTTGTGTTGTTCTCTTTAATTTCATTTTCTTTATGCAATTAATAATTCACAAATGAACTATTGAATTTACTTTAACAATCAATGCCCTATTAAAATTTAATATCTAACAACTTGGATAATATGCATACAAATAAAATAGAATAATGATAACATACATATGCTAGATGGATCAAGTTTTTGTAATAAAATCTTCACCAACTCGAAATAACATATCATATTATATTATTTTCAAAAAAGAAAAATTAAGATTAAGATCAAGATTTGAATTACAAACGTTATAGTTATTAGTACATTCATAGTTATTAGTACATTCAAATTTAAGTTAATAGTAAATAAACCTGTATAAAATTTCTAGATTTAAGAAGCATGTGCAATGCAAAGTTATGGAATTTGTTTATCCCAACAACAAAAGGTTTTGAAAAAAAGCTAAATAATATTAAATACCATATAGCTTTACAATTGTTTAAAATGTTTTCTTTCAAAAAGGTTGTATTATTTTCTTGTCATTAGAATCCACTAATATAGAATAATGCAATCAATTTTTAATAATTTTGATATACATATACATATACATACACACACACACACATATATTAAAGCTTTTATTCATCTTTTTCAAAGTATTTTCAAAATATTCATAATTTTTTTTTTGTAATTTTAAATAAATAATCATTGTGATACATCACCTTTATTTTTAAAGAACTAAGATAGAAATTTTTAAAATTTCAAAACCTAAAATCAACAAAGTGAAAAGTATAAAAACCTAGATAAATATATATGAGAAAATTACCTCTAATATATCATGATAATTGCAATTGGACAAAACTATACAATGGTTAGAATTTCTAAATTACATAAATTTAAAGGCCAAATTTGGAGACTTATATGAGCTCAATGTTTACTTTTAGAAATATATATTTTTGTGAGTTTCTTTTGGCAGTTTGAAATTTCTGTTCAAACGAAAAGTTCATATTCCCCAAAAAGCTATCACCATTTTTGAACCCATAGCTTTCTCCTTCTCATAAACTTTCCCAATTTTTTTTCTTTTTTTTAAACAGGCGACGACCAGTAAAGACGACGGCTCCTGAGGCTGTACAGTGCGCCAACATTGCGTGAAAACACATCTCTCTCTTTACAAATCAATTTTCAATTCCCCCTTTTTGAGATTTGGTTATCTACCCACTGCCATTGCCACTCTCTCTCTTCCACTTCTTCTTCTTCTTCTTCTTCATCTTCATTGTTTTTGTTCTAATGGCATCTCTTTCAGTCAGAGTATAATGGAATTTTAAATCCCTTTTGCCCCATTAACTGCCCACATGATTCGTATGCTGTGTGTGTTTTTGTGCATACAAACTTCTTTCCTTTGCCATTTTCAATCCAAAAGCACACACTCTCTTTCGTCCTTTTGAATCCACAACACGACACCCATCTCTCTCTCTCTCTTTCTTCATATCTTCATGAAATCCGTGAAAATAATTAAACTAGGGATAATATGAACCTTCTTCTTCTTCTTCTTCTTCCATCTCTTCGATTTCAAATTCCCTCTATTTTGGTGGGTGCTTCTTCTTTTGAACTACTTCAACAATCTCCTTCTCCCATTTCTCCATTTTTCGATTCAATGACTGCTTCTTCTCCCGGTGGGTATTTTACAGATCTCTCTCTTTCAGCTCTTCATCGTTTTCTTTTCTTAATTTTTGATTCTCCACTCACCATCCACTGAAACTTCCTCTGTTTTGTGTTTCCAGGGATTCCGATGGGAATGGAGACTCTTACCAACGATAACCACAAGAAAATGCTTATTGCACTTATCGTTTGTGCTTCATTCGGTAGTGTGTTAGTGGTTTCACTGTTTTTGTGGATTTATTACAGAAGAAACCCCCCCAACTTCCATAAACGAAACGGTCAGAGCTCAGGTAAAACTCATATTGAATTCTTTTGAGTCATCTGCCATTTTTCATCCGGTTTGAATTGATTCATTTGGAGGTTTTGATTTTGTTTCTTGTTTGAATTTGGATTTGAAGATGCCGAGAAGGGAGTTGTTGGGTTAGCTCCGATATTGCGTAAATTCAGCTCAAACAAAATGATGGGTAGCAATAAAGTATCTGTTCCACTCATTGATTACGAGGTGCTGGAAAAAGCCACCAACATTTTCGAGGAAAGCAACATTTTAGGGGAGGGTGGATTTGGAAGGGTTTACAAGGCTCGTTTAGAAGAAAACTTATGTGTTGCTGTAAAGAAACTTGAATGTACCGATAAGGATTCAGAGAAAGAATTTGAGGTTCTGTTTCTATGCACCACCATTTTCTTCTTATTCTTCTTCTTCTTTCAGAAAACTGAACTTCCATAACTTGAAATTTTGCAGAATGAAGTTGATCTATTGAGCAAAATTCATCACTCGAACATTATTCGCCTTCTGGGTTACACCATTCATGGGGAATCAAGGCTTCTTGTTTACGAGTTAATGGAAAATGGATCACTAGAGACATTGTTACATGGTAAAACACCAAATCAAAGCTTCTTAACTTTTTGTGGTTCATTAATTAATTGGCTCTATGATTATCCCTTACTTGCTCAGAGTTGTCTGAAATCGAAATGTTTAATGTTTAATGTTAGGTCCCTCACATGGAGAGGCATTAACATGGCACATGCGCATGAAGATTGCTCTTGATGCAGCTAGGTGAGCTTGTTTTTATGTTTTTACAAATGTCTATGTCTAACACAAGATTAGAAAAATTATTGAACAAGACCGTCATAATGGAGATGGAATTGTCTTTAATATCAATACCTTCCTTCTTTTGAGCTTCTTCCTTGTGTTTTTCTGACACTTGAAAACTGTTGACCAGAGCATTAGAATATTTGCATGAGCACTGCAAGCCATCAGTAATACATAGAGATCTGAAATCCTCCAATATTCTTTTGGATGCAAACTTCAATGCCAAGGTAAAATAATACATCAATTCAAGTTTGAAAAAAGTTCAATCCAATGCCCTTTTTAAAAAAAAAGAAAATATATAAAAAATATCAGATATCAGACAATTATTAATTTACAACAAACAGGTTACGCTCTCAATTATTTAAAAGAAGAATACAATGGAAGAGAGATACCTAAACGTCTATGTTTTCTGTGTTGTGGATTCAGCTTTCTGATTTTGGCTTGTCTGTCATTGTTGGAGCACAAAACAAGAATGATATAAAGCTTTCTGGAACGATGGGTTATGTTGCTCCTGAATATCTTTTAGATGGTATGTCAAACTTAACATTTGAATCTGTGAAAAATAACCTAATCAACATGATGTTATGGTATCACTTCGATTAGTAGCATAATTTAATGTTAAATAAACATAATTGGGGGATTAATTAGTAAATTAACTTTTATGATGATTTTTTTACTTTAGTCTTTGTGACGATGTAGTTGATAGAACATAAAGTTGGACTGTTTTCAGAAAAGTTAAGCTTAATTTGGGTGTTTGCCTCTTTTAACTGTTAAAAGTGTCTCATCATGTTTCAATTTGCTGGAACTTTTATCTCTAAAACTCAAAACTTGGTGCTGTTTGATGTCAAGTGTTAGGTGGAGGCCACAGCTAGCTCAAAAAGATATAAGTAGGTTTTTTTTCTTTTTTCTTTTTTCAGAAAAAAAATTAGTAAAGGAGATATGATTATAAAAGTGGGCCATCCCGATGTCTTGGAATCTAGTCTCACTTGTAAGAGGGTGAGGAGCATGCAACCAAAAGCAATAGACAAAAGAAAAGAGAGAGTGGTAGAGCACTCTAAATAAAAACTTGTTTCATAGAGATTTACTCTCCTGGCCCTCCCTACCTTGCTGATATATTTGGAATGGGGAATCTATTAAACATCCTTTACCATTTCGAGTCGAAAGTTTAAAAGAGTGTTATATATAAACTCTCTAATCTCTTTAGGTAAAACTGCTTACTTGATCCTTTGCAGTAGATACAGATGACATACTATTAGTGAACTACGTAAATCTATGCGTCAATTCTTTTTTTTTTTCCTGTTAATGGTCCCTATTACTCGAGAATTCATTGTTAACATAATGTAATTGAAGATTTCAACTTGTAGAAATGAGATTTTGTTTTCCACTTGTTTGTAATTATTTATGTTGATATGTTAGCTGCTTCAACTCCATATAGTCTCCTTCCTGCTTCAATTTGGTATTTTGGTAAACAAAAAATGATTACTTGTGAGCAGGTAAATTGACCGATAAAAGTGATGTCTATGCTTTTGGAGTTGTGCTTTTGGAGCTTCTTTTAGGAAGAAGGCCTGTAGAAAAACTGGCACCATCTCAATGTCAATCCATTGTCACATGGGTAGAGCTTCTACTTAACCAAACCTCCCAATGATATTCAACATACATGTTTCTCAATTTTACAACCTTTAATTGGTATCTTTTTCTTCTTGCAGGCTATGCCTCAACTCACTGATAGATCAAAGTTACCCGATATTGTTGATCCGGTGATCAGAAACACAATGGACCCGAAACATTTATTTCAGGTGCATAAATACTCCCCATTTCCATTAGACCTTTTCCTTCCACCTCTTCAATTGAAGGTCTTTTGTGTAATTTCATACTATCAAATGGTGTAGGTTGCTGCTGTCGCTGTACTGTGTGTGCAACCGGAACCGAGCTATCGTCCCCTAATAACAGATGTTTTGCACTCTCTTATTCCTCTTGTTCCTGTTGAGCTTGGAGGGACTCACAGATCATCAACATCATAAGCTCCGGTGGCTCCAGCTTAGCTATTGTTTCGTGGGAGAAAGTGAGAAAGAGAAATGTTTGATGAAACAAAGCGAGAAAGAGAAATGTTTGATGATACTGCAGCACTGGTTCAAGGGTTCTTCAATGCTCAAATATACGATTCTTTCAATCATATTTGGTCTTATTTCTGCAAATATGGTTGCTGGGGTGAATGATATGAAAACCAATTGCTATTGGTGCTTGGTTCAAAGCCTTGTGAGGAATGGTGGAATGTTACACTACGTATATTTCTTTTATCCTCAAAAACAATAAAAATGTATAACTTGGGTCAAAAGAATGCATTTTTTTTTTTTCAAAAAGGATTTTGTGTACATGAACTGAGGGACACTCTTGGAAGTAATATAATTTCCTAACCCTTTGAAATGCCAACTTGACTGTTTCTGACAGCAAATTTTACTCTTAAGTTTGAGTAATGTTGAAAGCTGTTCTTCATCAGAATTTGTACTCATGTAATTATGATTTCATTATAAAATGAAAACCCAAAAAAGTCAGCAAGGCATTTTTGCATCTATAGCATATTAGTGGTTTTTTCCTAGCTCATCTTACTCTATCCCCTTTGACTTGATGCTACAGACCAACACGATGTTGCCTCTTCTGTAACTTATATAATCATCGCTTTCTTTTTTGTTCATCTCATGTTTCTTGAGTGTTAGTTCGGAATTCCCAACACAGAAACGGCTAATCCAACCACATACCATGGGACAATTCAAAACGCATGAAATTTAAAAGTACTGAAACTCAATCAGAACTTTTATAACAGATGAGCTACTTGAAAACTAGAGAGTTAATGTATTAAAGGATGAAAAAAAAAGGTATAAAGATCATGATCTGCCATCGCTGATGAAAACATGAACATGCAAATAACAAAGAACCAAAAGTTGAAATACAAGGAAATATAATAGATTGCTTCAAATTTGACCTTGAATGAAGTCTCACAATCTCTGGGCCACTTTATTACAAAATTAGATCATCGTCTCAGCTAAACTTAGATTCAGTTAAGAAATCTTAATTATTCGCTCATGAATACAAGATTTGAAAACAAAAATTTGAAGATATATTTTTACCATATATCCTATAAGATTTCCAGTTTACAGTACATTGTGGAATGAATCAATGATGGCATCTGCGAGATATTCACATTTAGCTAACGACAATCCAGCCAAAGATATCCTTCCATCCTTTGTCATGTATACATGCCATTTGTCCGTCATATTATCACTCTGTTTGAACATAAAGATTACAATACAAGGTAACATGTTACGGAAATGCAAAATAAGAATTGGGATATTGCCCAAAAATGAAAAAGTAATCAGATAAAACAAAGACTATTGCAATCGGTTCTGATTGACAATGTGAAGAAGCCTAGCATTGCTTCTCTTCCCAATTGATGAATTTTTTTGGATCAAAATTACAAACAGGGAGGTACCTTATATTGATTTTCAGTAGATAAAAGTTGATTAATCGACAAGAAAATTACCTGAACTTTGCTCAAGCCTGTGAATGAGAACATGCCGATCTGCTTGAGTATAAAGGACCAATCTTTCCCACTTTTATCTTTTGCACAGAGACTATCATAGAGCTTCTGTCTAACATTCTTTATTCTTCCGGCCATCATCTCCATTTCTGCTTTCCACTCGTTAAATAGTGCTGGATCTCCAACAATGTTCGCAACAATTCTAGCCCCATGAACTGGAGGATTCGAGTACATTGGTCGAGCAAGCCTCTTCAACTGGCTCTTTACCCTAGAAATAAAAAGGCACCCATTGGGAATTAATAGGGGGGATAAAACAAAATGGATCACTGCCCAAGCCACCGGCTTCAATGAGAAAAGGACTACTTATCAAGCACATTAATCATCATGAAAATTAGAAATAATTGATCAGAATAAACTAAACCAATAAAAAGTAATTTAGTTCAACCCTGAAATTACGCAAGCAATGTATCACTCATCCAAGATATATTCAAAACCTGTAGGAGAAAGTTGAAGTGCCTATTTCCTTTCCTTTTGTGTGACAGTACAATATCATATATAAGCCAGGATTGTATAACCATCTTCTACTTAGGTTCTCATAAATTTCCAGACAATAATTTGGGCACCAGAATGTAACAAACGTAAGAAACCATGCAAAAGGACAATGCAAAAAATTTTGCTCAGTGCACCTGGTTGCTGCATCTGCTGATGTGCATACGACATTGATAGCCCCAATCCTTTCAGCATAAAGACCAAGATTTTTACTGTAGGATTGAGCAACCAAAAGCTCCAAGCCACGAGCTGCAAACAGCCTAACAGATGATGCATCAGCATCAAGACTTCCACTAGCAAAGCCCTAGAACTCGAGACAAAACAAAATATTTAGATTGGAACCAAAAATGAGCAAATTCAAAAAAATATAACTGTATATAGATGGTGCTCCCAAAAAAAACAACAAAAACAAAAACTGCAGGTATTGAACAAAACTCCAAGTAGCAACAAAATACTACTATGGTAGCCTTTTCTTTTCAAAGACTCAATACCTGATATGCAACATCGAAAAATGGAATGTGGTTCTTTTCCTGAATGACATCAGCAATTTTTTCCCACTGCTCAGGTGTTGGGTCAATGCCAGTTGGGTTGTGAGCACAACCATGAAGCAGAATGAAAGATCCTTCAGGTGCTGCCTGGAAGATATGAGTAGAAAGACAATGTCCCGAGCGAGAAAATCATCAATAGAATAAGCCAAAGTTTGGTATAAAATTGAGGACTAGCACCAGATGACAAATGTCACAAGGAGAAAATTATTTAGTCAAGCAATAACCTTAATATCAGGTATCATCCCCTCAAAATCCAAACCAACTGTTTTAGGGTCATAATATCGATACTCAGACCATGGAACCCTTGCATCATTGAAAATATTTTTATGATTCCCTGCAATAAGAATTTCCTGACTATAAGAATTAGTTTGCCAAGAACCAAACCAATAAATAGTAAAGAAGACATATCAATACAAACCCCAAGTTGGAGAAGAAATAAGGACTTTTGCACCAGGAAAGTATCGTTCTATAAGTGCGGCAGCTAGTCTGAGAGAACCAGTCCCTGACAGACCTTGAATAGTCGCAACCTAGAAAATATAGAGTAAATAAAACAAAAAGGTATCACCCTTCACAGCAGAAATTTCTTTAAGAAAAAATCAGATGATATCGAAAGAAAGTGCATTTTCAAGCTAAAGTTTGACGTACACGTTGCTGCTTAATGACAGGGCTATCGGCTCCAAATAATAACTCTGCAGTTGCCTTATTAAATGCTGCCAGACCTTCAATTGGGAGATACTAGACATTGAAAATAGGTTATTTACAGCATCCATGAGTCGGATAAAAATTGCAAATAGCATTCACTTTCAGCAACGTCAATGTACCTCTTTGTTATCTCCCCTCTCCAGCATAAGCGCCTCAACCTGTTGAATCAAACAAGCCAATTACAATAAAGTAAAAGATATTGCCAACCTCCATGAAAAACCAAGATTGAACAAAAAAATACAAAGATTTTATTAATAAAACACAATTATAGAATCGAATAAGGATAGATCTTAGATTCTTAACCTTCTTCACAACATCAAGCACATAAGGTTGCAGCTCTTCCGTGCGGTATGCACCAACTCCCAAGTTGAGTTTGTTTCCGTGTGCGTCTGCTTTGAAAGCCTCAGAAACTCCAAGAATTGGATCAGGAGGAGCCATCGTAATCCCCTCAAACCGAGAGACATTAACCGAAGCAACCATAGATATCCTGCTGAAGGACTGAAAATCAAAAAATGGTACTGGATCAATCCGCCTTACACTTCCCTGCACTCAACTCCACTATACACTTTGCTAACTCCATCTACCAAGGTAAGCAAATAAAATTTAGAGATAAGGACAACTAACACCTCATTATATGTCCATGAATCATGATAGCGGTTGCACAGATATCCTTCAGAGGTAAAACAGGATCCAAAAAAGACACATATAAACACTCGATCGAATGAAGGAATAAAATTAATTTTAAATAGGAAACAATAAGAAGAATATTTCCAGAAGAAGAAGCACGAAGGTACAATACATAGATTAGCAACCAAATGAAGAGAAACTCAATCAATTTTGCTAATGAAAGAGAGATAACAAGCATACCTTCGCCTTCGCGAATGGATGGTTTTTGTCAAGATCAAAGCTTAGAGAGCTACTTCCAAGGTTCAACTTCTTCTGTTCGTCAGTAGAGTAAGGAAAGCAACAAAAAGATCGAAACCAGAAAACAAAAAAAAGGCAAGAACGAAAGAGATAGTAAAGAGAAGGGAGAGAAAACCTTATTTTTGTCAAGTGATGAACGTGAAGCAGAAGGGGAGACGGAAGCAAGAGGGAGGACAGAAGAAGCCATCTAAATCGAGGCAAGAAGAAATGAGCTCAGCAATGAAGCAAAGAGAAAGTAATTAAAATCAATGAACGTACAGGTTAGATATGTACCTTGATGGAAATGGGATCAGTGACGATGGCTATTGGAGTTTACTGAGAGAGAACAAGACGGAGGACAGAAGGCGATGGCCCCGAGAGGAAATTTGTTATCGAAGGAGGGACTTAGCTACAAACTATTAGCGCTCGTTAGATCTGTTCTCCGTGCTGGGGCTCAAATGGTAATTCTGGTCGTTTCAGAAGGTTAGAGATGGGATATGGATTTTATGGATTGTGTTCATGTCTTAAGATGAAGCCACGTGCACGATAGAGGTCTTAAGTCATTTGATTCCTACTTCTTTTTAATTTGGGGAACTAAACCTTTAAACTTGTAAGAAACACTATGAATTCAAATTTATCATATATGTATCTTGAGAAATTAATCAAATTTTAAAGAAAGACAACGTTGGGAAATCTGAATTTTGGGAAAATTTTGCTCTTCATTATTTAAAATAATATAGGACAGGTTGGATTGTTTTTGGAGCCAAGATTCAGACTATTAACACAACATTAAATCTATATATACATATATATAAACCAGAGCGTATAAAAGAAGTGGTTGTGAACCGAATCAAAATTAATTCTTCATAACCTAATACTTTTGTAAAAAGTCAAATCTATTTTTAGTTTTTAAATATCTAAATTCGTTGTATGACATATCTAGCCCTAGTTTTGTTTTTAATTGTACGCATTCACTTAATAGTACCAAATTCATCACATTAAAAAACCCATCAAACCTTTATTTCTTTACTAGTTTCCAAAAAAAAATAATAAGAAAATAAGATTGATACGTTAGATGATAGGTCGACTTTCCTCATGTATCATATACAATAATTGAAATCACATACCTGCAGTACGTAATCTCAACCCTAAACTCACATATGGTTGAACTCCGAAAGGGAAAAAAGCATATTCATCGTCCAAATATAATATTTTTATAAAAAAAGTCAGCACCCTCTTTCTGGCTTCTAAAATTTCAAATCACATTGAAGAAGCTAAAGATACAAATATACAAATCAATATATGACATAGGAAAATAAATTGAAAATTGAACATATCCAACAAATTTTATCAAATGAAAAAGCAGATTACTGCCATATTTCCTGCTTTTATATATATCTATATATATATATATATAAAAGAAGATTGTCATCAATTTACCCGCTAGCTTATACACACGACCCTAGAACACTTGGGGTAACAAAAAAACTACGAATAGAAGCTATGACTCCTGTCTCGTTTTTACCAATGAGACAACACAGACTTCAATTATTGAGAAATACAAACTAACATCCTTGTAGAGTATTAAGGTACACTAAATAGGGCTACTTCACAGCCAAGAAAGAAAATCACCACATCCGTTTAATTGATAGCTAAATATAGTCTGTTAAGGCAAATCAGAATGAACAATAATATATTTGACTATTAACTTCGACATGTCATTGATTTACAATGAAATCAATATCAATTTACTTTCCCCATACATTGAAAACAGATACTGGACAGGTCACAAACGCTATATGTTAACCACACGAAGTCACGCAGTAACACATAATAGTGGGAGGTTGTCACATTCACACGTTAACAAGCCAGCCCGTTAGGCAGTTTACTAGTTTGATCTTTAGATGCCATTAAAATTCTATTTACTTTGTTCAAAAGATGGAAGTGACATTGAAAAACGAACTTGGATTATTGAGTAGAAAGTTAATAATAGATGTTATAAAAAAGAAACTAAACCCGAAATTTAGTTAGGAGTTAAGAGTCAAACCAAAATTACAAAACTTTAGCAACCTAGAAAAATTTATACAGATAAGCAAGCTAACCAATAAGTGAATTGATAGACGAATGAAAAAAGATATTAAACTGATGATGTAATATAATATAACTTGAAGTAGAGTTATAAGAAATCGCAAAAAAACTGAACTAGAATAGTATTAAACAAAACGAAAACGAGATTAACCGTCGAATGAAGGTCACTTCAGACATAAATTTAGCACAGAATTAAGAAGCCTATAAACTACACGGGTCTCTTTAACAAGTTTTTAATTGAGAGGCAAAAAATTCAAAAATCTAGCTCTATATTCTTCGTCTTCTCCATAACTAAAGCTTAAACAGGTTCAAAACAATTGCCAAGGATGAAGAGAAAATCACAAGCAAAGCACCTCAGAATCCGAGCTTAGTGCGGCGCCAGTGCCTTCGCTTCGCATTGTACCTGAACGATACATCAAAGTGCAGCGTTAGATTTCAGACTGAAAAATAATAAAATGATCAGATGAAGGAACACGAAACGGAAGAGTAAAGACCTGATGGTATTATCGGTCCTAAGACGGATCCAGTGAGGAATAGGCCTGTTCTGTCTCATCTTCTTCGCCAACTTCTTCTTGATTCTGAAGGTCTTGTGAGACGGCTGCGCGCATTTACGAAAACTCAAATTACAAAACCTCTCAACAAAAAGAAAAAATCGAAAATGTAACACAAAACAAATCGGAAGAAAGAAAGTAGAAAGAAAGTAGAAAATCAGTAGAAGAAAGAAAGAGATACCATCTTGAAGATTCGGCAACCGGCAGCGACGAGGGCCACGAAGAGCGAACAAAAGGAACGGAAACCCTAATTTCAGATAAAACAAGTGAAAGAGGAGATGACCTTTTTATGTGGACCGCTAAAACAATGTTGCTCGATTCTAGACAACGAATGAGCCTAATTATAAGTAATGGGCTGATCCATAAGACCTTTTGGAGCTCGTTCAACAAAACTTTGAAGCCTAGTTGAAATGGGCCTCCTTATTAGTAAAAGTCAGCCATAGAATAAGCCTTCTCCTACTTAATGGGCCGGGCCTACAATTTAAAATGGATTGTTTTGCTTTTTAAAATTTTCACCAATATATATAATTTAAATTATGTTCTTCAAAATTATTCCAGATTTTGTGATATAAATATAACAAATTCTGAAAACAATCATTTTATATATTTTATTGTATCAATATTTTGAAAATAAAGAAAAATATTGAGAGACGTCAATTAATTTTTTTAAAATTAAAATATTTTATAATATACCATAAATTATATAATATTACAAAATAGTAAATTTAGAAGAGAAGTTAAAGTAAATATAAATAAATAAGATGCGATTATCCATTAATATTTAGTAAGATATTCTAAATAATTGTTAACTTAAGTAACTTTGAATGGATTAGATAGTAAAGTATATTATCGAATGTTGAGCCTTGAACGACCACAAAATCTTATTATTGACTAAACCCCAACTTTTGAAATCTTAACCTCATACTCAGTAAGGTTAAAGGCTAATCAAATAATTATAAAAATCTATGAGCACATTGCTTCACATGGAGGAGGAAGCAATTTCCGAAATTGTCTGCCAATTAATTCACCAATTATTGATTAGAGAGTTAAGGAAACAATAGCAATTATTTAGTGAAGAAATGGCAAATCTATTTTAAAACCCTCTCACAGTAATTGTATTAATTTTAATACTCAACCTTTGTAAATTGTAAATCTATCTTTCCGGGAAAGTACTTCCTACTTCGTAGGGTTAAGAATTTGTGATAGATCAATCGAATTATTATTGGACTTTTAATAATCAATCACTTGACGTGAGAACATGAAGCATTTAAATTTGTATACTATATTTCTAAAAGTTTTATATACTAATCAATTTCGACCGTTGAAGAGTAAATTTTAATTTTAAGGATTAATTTGATAAAACCATAAGTTTTATTTAAAAATATATATATATATATATAATGAAATGGTTACCATAACTTTAAAAATTAAAGGGCATATATGGATTAAAGAAGAAAAGAAAACAAAATAAAATTCTTTAAAAAGAAAAAAGAAAGGGGAAGTGATCTGATTAGTTTATTATGGACCCAGGAGCATGTTAAAACTTAAAACTGTTGACTCTCGGGCGATGGAAGCACGTGCTTCACTTTGACTATTTTGTCCAAACTTAGTTAATTAATAACCCAAGTTCTTTTATATTCATTAATTATGCCTATTAGAGTGGGATATACCACTACCATACTAGGAGGATTATTATGGTCAATTTTCACGTTATTAGTGAGGGAAGAAAAAAGGTTGGCGATCAAAATTTGTTATATTTAAAACCCTAGATTAATTATTGGGATTATTTTTCTTGAGTTTAGTTAAATGTTTAAATAGACATATTTATGATACATAGTTTAACTGACATAAATTTGTATTATCAACTCAACCTCAGTTCTTCAAATTAGGATTTCAGGTTTATTTTTATAAAATTATCATTTTAGTTTCAATTTATAAATAGTTATTCAATTGCATACTCACGACAGTGTTTGAATAAGATCACGTGTATATAAAATATTATAACTATCCTTTCTTAATGATATGAGTCTTTTGGATGAAAGTAAATACAAAGTCATGAGAGTCGTTTGTACTCTCTAACAAATATGATTTTTTAATTATTTCTAAAAAATTCAACTTTCTAGCGTAAAATGTACACACAAGTCATCGTCATTCTAAATCAATAACACAATATATGACATATTAGCTCATTAATCTCATTAGATTTTCAAATATAATTTGGATTAACAATGAATGAGTTGTGTGTTGTGACAAAAATTTATTTCAATTATAATCATTGTCTAATTTAGGCTTCAACCTAAGATGAACTTACTTTGTAGTTGCTCAAAAAGTTTCTTATGAATGAAAATAAATATATTCCTACATGGAATGTACCACACACAAAAAATTTGGGTTTGTTAGTTAAAGAGAAGCATTGCATATCCATTATTGAACATCTATATATGTGCTTTTCTTAGTTAATTATTACCAATCATCTCTACACCCAACATCTTATCTTTGTTTCATGATATAATAATCAAAATAAATAGTTAATCCCCCACTATACCTAACAGGTGAAGAATTGGAGTAGTTGGAGAGATTAAAAATTGCATCTACTCATGTTGAATGTTAACTAGCTTGAGAGGGGTTTTTGAAAACAAAACCTATTTCTCTAACCTCTAGTAAAATATTGAGAAAGAGTTAGAAGAGTGAGAGAGAGAGGAGCAGAGGAAATAGTTCGATCTTTGGCTATCCAGTTATATTTAAAAGGTAGAAGAGACTGATTTTCAACATAGTTAAACAGTTTATAATATGTATATTTAGGAATAAAGTCATATATGAAAATTCCAAATAGAGAAAAATTTGAATCATCCAATCGAATAGAGACAAATTTGTATATATTCAAATGAATAAAAATCTGTAGAGAAAGATTTTTCACAATCGAGGTTCTGAAACATAGATGAAAAAAAAACCCCTCAAATAAACTATGACAAAATCTAATTAAGTGCAACTTGCATCAAAGTGGTGAGTAAAATCAGAACCTTAATGCCATTTTATAATATCTACAATTATTGAGATACAGAAAATTACAAAAACATGTTTATACAAATCTAATACACCGTAAAACAAAATATATATATATATAATGTAAATGACAAAAATGTTTAAAATATTAAAAAAAAAACATAGCAAACTTATAGAGAAGAATGACTTCATCATTGTTTCTTTTTACTATAAATCAATAACGTATTTCATTTTACTTGAAATATACAAAAGAATACATATATGAACTTTATATTTTCTTTTTAGAAGTAATATATTTCATATTAAATAAGTATAGATGTGTGTGAGAGAGATATAATAAAGAGAGAATATTATATTTTTGGGAATAAATAAAAGGGAGAGGGGAAGGGTTATGCAGATGGTTAGGGAGGAATGAGTGTTAAAAAAAGATGTACAAATTAAATGTGGTAAGGCCAAACTGAAATGGATGATGTTGATGGGCAATGGAAAAATGAATCAACTTACCTAAGTGGGCTGCATCCCAAAATAAAATTAAAATGAATTAAATTCCATTGAAAGAATAAAGTTTGGTAATATTTTAGATTTATTATTGCAAAATTAACCCCTTCTTTAATTAATGCGTTATTCTTCGGAAACCGCGTCTATCATTATAGACCGAGATTGGTGTTGGAAAAAATGGCAATAAAAAAAACAAACCCAATTGGAACCCTAATTAATTGAGTTCCCAGAAGCTTACAAAAACAAATGGTTGTGAATGATTGAACCAAATCCCACAATATAAATATTTTGACTTTTTGTTTGTTGTGCGTTGGAGTCTTCATGTGATATTTTAGGTGGGGGAGAAAATAAGTACTTTGACACCCATTTCATATGTCTCACTTCATCAAATTTCACCTTCAATTATAATGCTACTGTTTCTCTATTTATAGTTTAACATATCATATAATAATTTATTTATTTATTTATTTTCTTCCATTGCCATAGATCTTAATTTCTTTTTTATATCAAAATATATAAAACATGGTTTGGAGAGGGAGCAAATTTGATAAGAGAAAGGAAACAAATTTGGTAGCATCACCCATGTTGTTGGTTTGGCCCACGTTACGCGTTTTGTATAAAAATGGGTTAATATTAGATCATAATCAAAGCCAACACTTTTTTTTTTGGTGGGCTCCAAATGATTAGACAAATTTAACCTTTCTTCACCAATCTTACTTCATCAAACCAATTCATTCATCTCCCATTTTAGCTGTGAACCAAACTTTAACATACATCTCCAAATTCAATTTTAATTTTTTTCCTCAATAAAATATAAATTTTAATTCACGTCAACTTTTTTATTTTAATATGGACAGATTATTAAAAGTATTTACCAAATTGATTAATGGTAGCATTAATGTAATATAATTTTCTTTGTAAATACACTAAAATAATTGTATATAAAATATAAGATATATAGGTCCAAATTGAACTTTTTATTTAATCTCGCAATGAATTTGATTAAAAATCTTGTACTTTACATTCAGTTGATTTGGACATGATAAAAAAGGGGAGTAGAGTGCAAGAAATGATAAACAAATTGGCTTAAAAGATGAGAAGTTGTTTGTTGGTTTGTTTGTTTTGTATGTATGATGTCCCTACCGCACATGGCCCTATTGATTTTTATATATATAATGTAACGTAAAATGAGAGTTGAAGCATATGGTGGGCGATGGGATATATGTATTATTATATATATCTAAGGAAAACAAATCTTTGTCATGGGATCTTTCAAGCAAATTAATCATCCTCTACCATTAATTTTGGAAATTATATATTTCTCCCACAAATATGCACTCTTTTATGTGATGAAACTCTCCATCACTCAATTGAACGAGTACTATATATAAATAAGTTGAGAAATTTGAGACGTGCGTCTTTAACATCATTTGAAAGGTTTACTTGTATCCTAGATAATTTAAACACATAACTCATTGGTTAAGTTATCAAGTTTGTGTTGATACCAAAATATGAACTTGGTAAAGTGTACATGATCCTTATTGGCAACAACGTAGATTTGTAACTTAAGAAAGAATGATCTAATATGGTGCATGTCACATAAAACTATATGATGTCTAATTTAGTAAAAGAAAAAAACTTTAGTGTAATTGAATATATAGTTTTTAGTAATAATAGAGTTGACTTACTTAATTATCTGGAGTGACTTTATCACATATTTATAATATTCTTTGACCTAAAGGTCCTTTCCTCGAAGATTTCTAAGTTACATTCAGACCTTCTTCTTCTTTTTAGGGAACGTCCCACCATGGAATATCTTTCCCTTTTAGATTTTCTCAAGTTGGCCTCAACTTCGATGGCATGGGTAGGAACACATGTCGTCTTTCTCTTCTAAGTTATGTTTTGTCATAAGCTTTTCTTTTTGGCCAAAATCTTATCATCTTTATTGTCTTTTGATCCATCTTTTTGGCCCTTCAGTCTAAAATAGCATAGCACAAATCATCAATCAAAATATCAAAAGTTCAAACTTCATACATAAAGTTGGGTCACTAAATAGACCATCTTGATTGTATTGGCATTAGGAAAAGTGTTGATGGTTGTAAAAATAGGAGAGAGATAGAGGGACAAATTTGGATTTATGAGCACATGGGGAAACAGAGATAGAATGGGAAATGAGGACAATAGCAAGGCACAAGCAGTGATTCCCAAATGGGTTATGTTTGCAGTTGGAACAACATGGTGCGAGCTCTTATACAAATTTATTCTTCACATGTGCAGCCATATTTTTAGCCCATTCCCTAACCATATATTCTTTTCTTTGTGTATATCTTCTCTTTTTTCCTAATACTACATTCTCGTTTACTTTTAATTATTTGACAATCCTTTGTCCTTTATCAACTACTTTTGATTTTTTTTGTTTTCTAAATATGTGCATGAATGTGCTGTAGATACTAAAATTCAATAATAGTAAATTTATTTAGAGGGAGGAAAATATACGTATATTGATCGAATGATTGTGATAATAAATTAGAATGACATTTTTCATACGATTAGAAAAAAAAAACTTATAATGAATATGATTGATATAATCTTAAAGAACGAAGTCAATCTTCACAAAATTTCAAATATAAAGGAGTTACAAGATATATGTTTATAAAAGTTTGAGATAAAAGAAAGACAGTGATTTGTACTTGTCAATGAAAAAACCATTAATAACTCAGTTTTTAATTTTGTATGAGACGACCACAATTCAAGAACTATTCCATAAATACTAATGATGAAAACAATGGAGAATGATCTTTTATTACTCATCCAACAACACACTTGAATTAATCAAACTTTATTAATAGGGTCCGGAGCATTTTTAATTAGATAATAAACTATAAAAAAAAGACTAGATTAAACAACTATCTTACTAACACACAACTCCTAGGTTAGCTGACACTATAGAGATCTAGCTAGATAATATAACATGATAATAGTAAAACAAAATGTATTCCATCAATAAAGCTCAAACCAGTCACACATATATCTTGAAAATTAAGCAAACAATAGAAAATAAATAGATACTACTAAAAAAGAAAGAAAAAAAAAAGAAAAAGTGGGGCTTCCCAAAAAATAGATTTGAAAAGAGAGGAAGAGAGATGAACGAAGTTTGGGTATTTGTTTTGTAGTGAGAGCAAAATCTATTGAAAATTTGGAGATCATGTGAATAAAATTTGGTGAGTTTTGAATTTAACACTTGACCTATAATATATTATTCAATATTCCTCACATGCATTTGCTACCAGCCAACTGCTAACTAATAGAGACTTACACACAAATAATAATCTATATAAGAAAGAAGAATAAGAAAACATTTGATAGACAAAGTGGGACCCTTCTTCTCCAATGACCAAAATTGCTTGACAGTTCAGTATTTTGAAAATCCCAGCTCTCAATTTGTCACCATTTTTTTTGTCTACAAAAACCCCCCCTCTCTTTTCCCATCCCTACTTCCTTCCAACATTATTCACAACACACTCCACTTCCCTCTTACCTTATTCTTCACTATGCCTAGACCACAACAGAGATTCCGTGGTGTCCGACAACGCCATTGGGGCTCTTGGGTCTCCGAAATCCGCCACCCCTTATTGTAAGTCTAGCTTCTTAAAAAAGTTACTGGTTGGTTCTAATTAATCTTCACTCCAACGTATACAGACAAACTGATATATATGTATTCATATTGTAAATGCAGGAAAACTAGAATTTGGCTAGGCACTTTCGAAACAGCGGAAGATGCTGCACGAGCATACGATGAAGCTGCACGTCTTATGTGTGGACCGAGAGCGCGTACGAACTTCCCTTACGATGCTTCTTTGTCTCGCTCCTCGTCTTCCCGCCTTCTCTCTGCTACTTTAACAGCTAAGCTCCATCGTTGCTACATGGCGTCTATGCAGCTCACCAAGCAATCTTCCTCTGCCGCTCGTCGTCCTCAAACCGATGTAATCCGAACCGATTTTTCTGTAGCGTCCGGCATTGCTCCGGTGGAGCGAGTGGAAGTGGACACGACGACGGCAAAGAAAGTCAAAATGGAAAGCGTGGATTGTGGGGAGCCATTGATGATTGAAATGTTGGACGATGATCATATACAACAAATGATCGAGGAGCTACTTGATTACGGTGGAATTGAGCTTCGTTAAGTAATTTGCTTCTTTAATTCAAACTATAAAATTCCATCTCTAATTATATTATATGTACAAAATATCAATTAATTTAGCTAATTTTAATTAACCATTAAGAAGAAGAAGAAGAAAAACTTTCGATCTTTTGAGGTCATTATTTCCTCTTGGCCAATCAAGATTTGTTTCTCTCTAGTTTGGCCAATTGAGTGGCGGCGCCCCTAATTTATTTTCATGTACTATTTTCTAAACTCTTCTATGTCACTTTATTATTAATATGAAGTCCTTTTTTTTTTTTTTTGTGCTTAATTTTACTAAAATCTGATTATAATCTAAATAATCTTATTTAACTCATTAATCATTTCTCATTGTGGACTTATGTACTCACATCAAAGAGAAAATAATAAATATATATATATATATATATATATATTTTTATATATATATATATATATATATATATATATTATTATAATTTTTTTCTGAGAAATCACTTTCAAGGTGGCAACAAAGTCAAACTCTGCGAACATGTACAATGCCTAGACTTTTTAAACATTCATTCAAATTTTGAATTAACATAAATTTATTGCCACATACAGACGATTGACGAATTGGTAAAAGACTCAGTTTTGTTTGATTCTTTTAATAATTTACTTACAACATGTGTTGTACGATAGTGAAATTTTCGAGATCCATAATATACAAATTTATGTTCTTATTCTTTTGAAATGATGTAAAAAATAATTAAAACAGTGATTTTATATTTTAAACTTTTTTAACATCGTTTTATAGAAATTAACATAACTAAGTGATATTGTTTTTGTATTATAGATTTCGAAGATTTGATAATTCCATCCGCATGTTAAAAACATATAAAAATAGCCCCCAAATCATTTAGGAAGACTTGAGACTTTTCCTCTGTTTTTTTCGTCCTTTAAAAGTTAAATTTGTTACCTAATCTATAAAAGTTTGAATATTTAAAAAGTATGGAGTTATTTATCTTTGAACAAAATTAATAATTCACTCTTTACTTTTATTATTCTAATTATTATTTTCTTTAATCTACACTAATCACTCATACTAATAGTTTTGAAAGTGCTACTAAAATTCCACGTGATAGAAAAAGATAAAGTCATAAACAAAATCTCAACGATAATTGATATGTAATATGTATGAAAGTTAACTTTTTTTGCTACCTCTATGTATTGTATTAACAAAAATATGAGAGAACTTATATTTGAATGAAAAGATAAATTATATCATCGTAGAAATACATAAAAGTTTAAAGTATCTGATAAATTATAGAGATTAGAGATCATCATTTCGAAAATGATCATTTATTACTCTTAATTTGTTCGTGTTTATATGTATGATTCAACGAGGTTATTTTTCTAGTTTTTTACTAGTTTTCATAAACCTAGTTCAACTCACATTAACTTCATTTTTTATGTAAGTGGGATATGAGAATTTGAACTGCCATCTCAATGTTAAAAAGAATATACATATCAATTATCGTTAAGTTATACTCAAACAACTTTGACACTCGAATCAATTGTTTGTTAGGTACAAATATACATATTAAAATTCTAACACTTGAAGCATTTTAATAAAAAATAAATATTTTATACATGCTAATACAGAGTTATCTAAAATATTAAATGAAAATAACTCAACGTTGGATATTTTTACTAATAAATATAATCATGTTTGTTAATACACCAAAATAAGAAAAGCAAATATTTTTACTTTTTACATCATGAAAAGAGGTAGATATAAATCTTAATAATTGACATTAAATCTAAAACTTCCTATTAAAATAACAAGAACATATACATTTTTTAATGTGTTCTCACGAAACATCTACCGAAGAAAATGATGCAAAAACTTAGAAGAAATTAGATGCAGAGAAAATTAAACAAAATATTATTGTTGTAGTACTCTTTTTCAATTTCGTATATTGATCAACTTTCAACCTACTAATGCCATATTCAAGGCAATTGAATTGAAAAATATCATATATTCATTTTGTGGGCAATGTTTTTGTTTTTTTAGGTATTATAATAAATGCAGGGATGGAAATTTGAACCTGAATCTCGCCAGTTGAGCTAAGCTCATGTTAGGATGGCCAACGTTGTTGTAAGATATTCTTATGTAATTTAACAATATTTAAGACCCCACTTTATTTTATGGATAATTGGAATCACTTAAAGGACAATGAGAAAAAAGGTGGGTGAAAATTCACATTATATTATTATTCTTACTTTATGACTAATTATGTGTTGATATATATGTACAGAAATATTCTTTTAATTTTGATCTCAATAAGTACTATATAAAGAGGAAAGTAAATTAGGCGTTATGGATGCTAGCTAGCTTCCCTTCACTCATCATCATTGCATATTATCATAATCTCTATTAACTTTATTTTGACCTTAATTAATGATTCTCTTACTATTAAATTATTTGTTAATTTGTCATATTTAAGAGATAAAATAAATATTGTTCAAAATTAAGATTTTAGGCTTGATTATATTGTGATAATAGGATGTAGAATCGACCTAAAACAGTAAATATTATAAGTACTTTGATTTTCACTTTCGTAATTTGTAGAAGTTAAATCTATAAAAACTCTTGCTCTACATTCATTTTTTACTCTATAAAATAATTTATGAAAGATTTTAAGAACATAACCAAAATTTGAAAACTATATACATATTTGCTAACTCATTTGTTTTTTCAGTTAAAAATAATTGTGTTTGGTAACTTAATTCACTTTTTTTTTAAGAAACTTGTGTTTGAAAATATGAAGTTTAATTGAACAAAAAAAAAAAAAGACATTTTCCTAAAATGTATTTTGTTTTTTAAAAATAGAAAACAAAACCAGTTACCAGACATTTATGGTTTTTGTTTGTAATAAACAATAATTAAACATAATTTAAAAAACAAAAAAATGAAATGGTTACGCCATAAACATAGTCTAAAAGATTTTGGTTGATAAACATTTGATTTTTTTAAAAGGTAAATTGTCAAAAATGACTTGACAAAATATTTACACTTAATGACAAAATGAAGTGTAGTAAAATTTTGTCATTTAATAATTTTTTCAAATAGTTTTCATTTTTGTTATTCATAAAAAAAAAAATCCCTTTTTTGAAAATTAATTTGAGTACTTAATATCACTTTATTAAAATTGTTTTTTTAGTTAAAATATTTTAATTTTTAAAACTATTTTTTTAGTTTTAGAACTCATTCATTTTTATTAAAAAAAAATCAATATTGAGAAAAATGACACTACAAATTTAGAAATCTTCGGGTTGAAGGAGTGTTTTTTAAAAAACTAGAAAAAAAATTAAACAATTATCAAATGGGCTGTAGATTTTAAAAACTTGTTTTTTCTTTAACCTGTTATATCGAAAAGATGAAAATCGTAATAAAAATTTGAAGAAAATAAACTTATCACAAGAAAAAAAAAAAAACAAATATTCGTGAAACTGAGTTTTATATAACAAAGATTTATATTTTATCTTTATTATTGAATTTAACTTTTATTCACTTAACTCTTATTCCATTTTCTTTTTAATATAAAATATTTAAAATCATTCTTAAACAGTAGTTAATAATAAAATAAAACAATTTAGTTATAAAGTGTAAAATTAACGGGTTAAAAATAGTTGGTATATAATTATAAATCGAAATCTTCGAAAAATACAGTAGCATTATTAAAGTTGAGTTACTTAACATCTTGTATAGGGTCAAACATATTTAAATGACAAACATGACACCTCATAAACTAACTAAACCTACAAAGATTTGGTAAATTGTTTGACCTAACTCATAATGATTTAACGTCCAAAGGACCCTTTTACGTCATTTCATATTAGGATTTTTCATCTTTTAAATAAAAATAATAATGGTTTTAGAATTTAAAATAAAAAAAGAAAAGGTAAAGTCGCGAAAGAGTAGTTAAAGTGAATAAAGATTTGTGGTTGGAAGTGATGGTGACAGACAAATGACAAAGAGACACGTCAGTGAAGCAGCCATAATCAACGGGCTTGTGGAATAACAACCCGCCATGGGCTTCACGGATCGCTACAATGGACGATTATAAGAGTAGGTACAAATTTGGGCCCAATTTTGGAAGTTTCATAGTCATTGGGGGCCGTCTTCTCCATTGATTTGCCACGTGGCTTTTATGATTATTTCTTTTTTGTTCAACAAGCTCTACCTAATAAGTCATTCTAATTTTCAAATGAAAAAAAAAATCTTAAACTTTTGAAGTTGTCTTTTTTATAGTTTATGGGTTTTAAACGTTTGTGTTAATTTTTAAAATAATAAAAAATTATGGATAATTCAATAACTTTAGGATTTACACCATATATATATGTATGTATATCAAGTGTTTGAAGTTAGTTTTTAATAAACAATTCATTAAGGTTAAAAGTGTACAAAATTTACCAAAGTATAATTAAATGATTCACAAGAATAATTATTTTTCTTTTTTAAATATAGTTTTGCTTTGACATAGTAATATAGATATGGAAAATAAGATTGTTTTTTCTTTTCTTTAGTTTCAATTATTAAATTTACGTTTATTTGATCTCTAAGCTTTTAAATGTGCTTGATCTATAGGTATTTTATATTACAACCTTATGTCTAAGAAAGTTATTGAGCTCCATTAAATTATAAATGTAACAAATTTATTAATTTTGAAAACGTTGCTTATTAGTCGTAAAATTAAAAATTTAAATATTTATTAAACATATTTAAAAATTTAAGAACAAAATAGACACAACCACGACAATTTAAGACCGTATGACATAAAAAGATTGAGAAAAAGTATGAAGTATAAAATTGAAAAAAAAAAAAAGTGAATGAAAATATGGTTTTGGTTGGTTCCCAAAAGCCGGAGCAAAAGAAAAGAAAGCCAAAATTGGCGACGACTTTTGTGAAAGAGAAAATTTGCCGGATTAGGGAACTCAAGCCTACACCCCGACGAAAGGAACTATCTATGCTACCTCTCTTTTTAAAAGTCTGCAAAATAAATTAATCTTTCAATTTTTTCAATTAAAAACCAACTCATCAAATTCAAATTTACAAAATCATATAAATTATCTTGTTGATAAGTTGATGGATTTAATTAATGTGTTATATGAATTTGGTTTATATAATAATTGTAAATATAAGAGTTCAATTTTAACATTTTTAGAAGTTTAAGACTCAATTGTGTTTCAATTTGTCCATAACACATTAGATCTAATCTGAAATGTTTAATAATTATTTAGTTTTATTTCTTAACTTTTTTGCTCTTTAAATATATGTATTCATATTAAATTTTGAAAAGTAAAAAAGTAAAAATAAAAATATGTTTTTGGTTTTGAAATTTAACTTGTAATTCAACTCTTGTAATTAAAAAATACAAGCAACAATAAGAGATTCAATAAAAAAAAATAGATTTAATTTTAAAAAACAGTATACTCAATTTTTAAATTTCCACTTAAAAGTTTGTGTTTTTTTTCACAAATTCCTTTCAGTTTTCATTTTTTATAACTACACATTTATATAATTTATAAATTTTGATAACCAATCAATTTTTTTATAACTACACATTATAAAAAAACCAATAGTCCCACGCTAGTTAGTTGTCTAATTATGTTTTAGTTCATTATTTGTTTATATATATAACCTCATTGAACTTACAAAATTTGGTTATCCCATAAACTAAAATATCAGAGGCATGCATGCAAACTAAATTTGTAAACTATAGAAAAGAAAATCATACAAAAATATTAAATATTGCACAACTATTCTAGTACTTATCTACAATAATTTGACGATAATAAAAATTAATTTGGTCATATTAGGAAAAGAAAGAAAAAGAAAAAAAAGAATGATTAAACGTTATTAACAAAAACTTTTCTGTTTAATCCATTGCCATAATTATTTTTGGGTATTCACTTTTAAAAATTGGCTAAATTTTGCAAATGTCCACATTAGAGAAAGAATCTCAATGATTGTCCATGTTCTCTCCTCTATTTGCCAATTATAAAGAAAAAAACAACAAATGAATGAGCCCACAATTTTTGAACATCAAAACAAAGTAAATGTGGGAGGAAAAAGAAAATCCTTTCTTTTAATTTTATTATTTTGCACATAGCAAAATTTCCCATAAAAACCCCAAAACCGCAACAGAAAAACAACCTCAAATTTCAAAATCCAATTGGTGTAAAATAGAAAAAATAAACTCACACACATACAAAATAATTATAGGTCATAATTGTTTGTAGCCACTTTTGTATGAGTTTAATTGATAATATTTTCCCCCTCAATTTCCCCCCTCCTCATTAAATATCTCTTTCCCTTATATTTCTCTTTCAGGCATTTTCACAAACACCTTTCCTTCACTATAATTTTCTTCGGGACTAGCTATCTATCTATGGCCAGGCCTCAACAGCGTTATCGAGGCGTTCGTCAAAGACATTGGGGTTCATGGGTCTCCGAAATTCGTCACCCTTTATTGTAAATAACCCAACTTTCTTCAAAATTTTCATCTCTTCTTTTAAACCCCATTTCCTCAAAATCTTTCTATCTCTGTGTTTATGCTCTGTTTTTCTTTTTCTTTCAGGAAAACCAGAATTTGGCTTGGTACTTTCGAAACGGCTGAAGATGCTGCTAGAGCTTACGATGAAGCTGCTCGTTTAATGTGCGGTCCAAGAGCAAGAACCAATTTCCCTTTCAACTCAAATGACTCAAATTCCTCTTCTTCTAAACTTCTCTCTGCCAATTTGACTGCTAAACTCCATCGTTGCTGTATGGCGTCTCTTCATTTTCAGAAACCGGCCACCCATCGCTTCAGTTCCGGCGCTGACGTGGCTGGGATTAAGCCGCCGACGGTGGAGGGTAACACCCAAACGGAGATCGGGCATCAGCCGTTCGTGGCCCTGGAAGAAGATCATATTGAACAGATGATTGAGGAATTGATTCATTATGGGTCTGTTGAGCTCTGCTCTGTTGTGCCACCCTCTCAGGCGTTTTGATATTAATTTAGAAAACAATATTAAAAATTAAAATGCCCATTTTGGTCCAACTTTAGGAATTACATAAATATTGTTAGTAATGTTTTTTTTCTTTTCTTTTTGGATGTAGTTTTCTACTAGTTTATTTGTATAATCCGATCATCTTAATGTACTAGTAATAGTTATATATATATTTATATAGTTTATATTTATTTGTATGTTTGGAAGTCTTGGTTGATAAGATATCAATTGTTATTTTAAAAGTTTGATAGTTGATTTTTAATTGGAACTTTTAAAAGAAAAAGATCGACAGATTTTGTGAACATAATTATAATGTAGGTTGACAATTATGCTATGCAAAATAGAAGGTTAAAAAGGTTCTTTTTCACTAGATTATTTGACCACTAATTTAAAATACGTGAAAGTATGATATTAATATGTGTTTAAAATCTTAATATTAACGGAAATATTAACGTCAATTTACCAATTTGACTACAATTTCAACAAATATATGGATAAAACATCGATATTGATGAATATGGTTTGGGCTTTATGATCTTTGATAGGTGCATATTTGGTAGTACGAGTTTTTATTTCAAAACTAATTGACAAAAAAGAAATTCTCATAAAAAAACTTCAAAAATTGATTTTAAAGAAAGAAATAACAATAAGAAAAACAATTTAATATATATAGCTATATTTTTTTTAATTAAAATAGGACAAGTAATTCAAATCACAAATCTTCATGACACTAACATATTTTGCAAATTAAGGTACGGGAATTATTAACTTTTTAGGCTGAAAATTTATAAATAAAATTTTTGTAATATTATATTCTAAAAAAAATAAGTGAAAGTGACACTAATATAAAACAATGGATATGATAGTTATATTTTGTTAGAAAATAGCCCAACATAAACATATTTCAACTGATTTAAATATATGGTTTTTTATTAGATATTTGAAATTAAATCTTCAACCCTTCGAATTGTTTTGAAGTAAGAAAAAGAAAAGAAAAGATGTTTAAGATCTATGCATAGGCATCTTAAATTAACATTATAAATATGCTTTTAACATATCATTAAAAAAAAAAAAAAAAAAAGACAGTTTGATAGCATTGGAAGTCTCTCTCCATCTGATCTCTCCTATGAAACAGAATGCATGTAAATATACCAAATGATGCACTCCTCATTCTGTACTTCCATTTTTTTTTATTCCTTTCTAATCAAACAATGAATTGGACAAAAATTGGTAGATATGCCAGTTTCCATCAATCATGCATATCATTCATACCATATTGTAATTTCCTAATCATCTAAGAACATACCAACACAAATAATATAGACCCTTCAATCCCATCAATTATGCATAAATAATCATAGCAAAGGAGTAGCCTATTAATCAAACATATCTTAGGTTAAGTTTTCATACATCGAAAGCTAGACCAAAGTGAAAGTTTTGACTTTGATCTCTGTCGTCCCAACGAATCCTAACCAAAAAAATAATTACATCAATTATATTTATCTCTTTCTTTTTATATATATGATATTTCATTTTGAGCTAGAGAGTTGGAAAGTCACATTATCTCGTGGAAAGATATGATACACACACCTACCAATTCTTTAAACTATTGCACTTTCATATTAACACAAAACGAATTCAATATTCTCAAAATATTGTTTTAAGAAAATGTTTGGTTGTGAAGCTCCTTGGTGCTAATTAATTTGAGCGAAAAATTATAAAAACCGTTTTCGATAAGAATTGTTGTCAACTTATAATAGAATGATATATGTAGATAATAGAATGTATAGTGTTGTATATATTGTTTTCTTAACCATATATACTAACATGTCATACCAAATTAAAGTTACCCTCTCTCTCAATTCTAACTCAGTCATTTAGTTCAAGTATGGATGCATCATTGATATACAAGAAGAGCAAGAAAACTAACAATAATAAACTACTGATTTTGGATTAATGTGGGTAATTAATTTGGCCATCAATGTATAACTTCAAATATAAGGGTTTTGTTAACCATTTAATTTGAATATTGGAGGAAATGAAAGAAAAAAAGAATGGCAGGTAGGGTTAGTAGGGTTTTGGGATCCATCTCCATCAAAGTATAAATTGATGATGAGGTGAGTGTATATATGTTTGGGGAATTGATGATTTTGCTCCCCACAAAGAACAAAAAGACACATTAAAGGGGTTTTGTTTTTTTGTTTGAAGGAAAGGGGCGATCTTTTCATTATTATATTTGCTTCTCTTTTTGGCTCACTTAAAGGTGTAGACTTTATCATGGCATGTTAGTGAGTTCATTCATCATTAGTACTTTGAAAATAAATGTAAAGAGATGAAATAAAAAAGACTTTTGCTACAATTGGCCTTTCTCTTCACATTTCATTCTTCCCATAAAACCCCACTCCCATTCTTCACACATTTCCCATCACACCCTCTCTCTTCAATGTCAACACACATTATTATTTTACAATTTCAATTTAAAAACATATTCTCATGTATCAAGCTCAATTCAAGTATTACACTTGGAATAAAATTGTACACTTTCAATAGCAAGAGCTTGAACCAACCACAAAATCATCACGATGCAATTGTATAAATAGATCCAAGCAAAAGCATGAAACACATCTCATTCATTTTATCAAAGCAAGTTGAAAAATACTAAAATAGAATACAAATATAAAGGTCAATTTTTTTTATTGAAAAATTGAGAATTTCTCCGACACATAACTAACGTGGGTCTCTACTTACGCCCAACACAAAAGTAACCACTAGAATACTTGTAGTCCCTAATTAAAGAAATTATTTGGTGAAATCATATATTTTTTTTCTCAAAACATGTATGATTATTCAATAGTTCATTAAGGCACAAAAAGGCATAATTGAATATTTGGACGAGAGAATACATATTTAGTATTCTTTAGAGTACAACAACTATTAAATGAAATAAAAGATTAAACCACCTATCTTTAGATATAAAACTCCTATAATAAGAATTAGTAGATGTATATAATAGTAATAGACAAGCGGGGAGGAGGGAAACGAGAGAGTGCAGCTTTTTAAGCTTTTGATATTGTTAGGCAATTGGGAAGTGAAAGAGAGGAAATTGAGAGTGAGAGTCAAAGTTTTTGGAGTAATGAAAAAAAGAAAAAAAAAAGGAAAAGGCAGTCAAACACAATTATGTGACACACAATCATGGCATGCCTATAGAATCTCATGCATCGCCACTCCTCCCGATATTCAATCATATCTTACTCTCTACCTTTAATTTTCAACTAGGTTTCCTTTCAATTTTATTATTTTTTAACTCTTTCTTTATAAAAATATTATATATATATATATCTAATACTCATGAATTATAACATTGAATTCAACCCATAACAACAATAAAAAACAAATATTAGTTGCCTGCTTCTCAAAAAACCCAAATTACTTTCAAATCCATTTTTTTTTCATATAAACAATATTCCATTAAATATAATATATATATAGACAGATAGATTTTAAACAATTGGTAAGAATTTAAATTTAACGACAACCAATTGAGAGAAAGCCTTCACAAGGACAAGACCTTGTGGGTGTCCCCTTTCAATCAACGACAATCATTTCATATTTTCTATATATATATATTTATAAATTTAATATTGAAAAAAAAAACATATTTCATATACTCTCCATAATCTTTTGAAATTAAAAAAAAAATGAAGAAAAATATAGAAGCTAAGGGAAGGAGATAAAAGAGTTAACATTTATGACCTTATCCATTATGTTCTCCATTGAACTGTATTTTTATATATAATAATCATGAAATTCAAATGATAAAGAAATAAGAACATATGTTTGTTAAGAAATTATGAGGAAAATAAGAGAAAGTGATATACATTGAATGGCATAGTAATCAAAATGGTTTCACATGTGATTGAGCATGTGAAGGGTTTAGGAATCTATATTCACATGGTTGCAATATATATATATATATTGATTTGGATTATTAACTGAAAAAGGTATAAACAAAAAGAATAGAGAAAGTGACAAAAAGAGAAAAATATAAGATATGTTCACTTTGTACTAACAACTTGTTTGTATGTTTCTTTCATGATTTTTCTTCACTCCTAGTCATGTTGGGGATTAATGAAAGGAGTATACCCTACCCCTAGCTACTATACCCTATTGTTTTTAATTAATTTAATTATTTGCCTATACTATACCTAAGTCCCACACCTACAACCTTCATGGGTAGGCCCATTAAAGCTTAATGATGTATTTTTGCCTTTAAAGAAAAAAAAAACAAATTTATAAATCATTCTTCTTTACCAATTAATCACAACAAACTAAAGATGGAGACATTCCCATGGGAAATAATTTATTTCTTTGATATAAGAGAATCTTTTAATTGACCATGACATTCTGAGAATGTATGTAGATGATCTTAAGTATTTGAGAGAGCTGCAAATTTTAAATACCTTTTGATATATATCCTCAATCCAAACAAGATGAAACTTCAAATACAAAATTACAGAAACTCTTAACTATTTGAATGTGTTTAGACAAGTTCAGGTTGAATCTCACAATTAGTTAATTGGGGCATGCTAAACATGTCTCAATCTAGTTTGCTAAAAAAATTAGCTTAATTCGATTAAAAAACTCTTATTTCAACGTGTTTACAGCGAGTCTTTTTTCTATAAATGCGTCGATGTGATTATTCCATTAAAAAAAAAAAATTGACTCTCATTATCAATTTCTAAAGTTTTGTACTCTTCACTCTCTTATTTATACATTCGAGTATGTGTGACAAGCATCGCATATGCCTCATTCTTTATTTAAACAAATTTATCTTTGTTTTGTTATCCAAATTTCTTTCTATTTTATTTTTGGAATATCAATCTCAAAATTTATACAATAAAAAATGGGAGGTGAAACACATATACAAAATGAATTATAGAGTGTAAATATGAAAAGGACATTCTTTTAAACTTAGAACTTTCGTGAAGTATAATGGAGAGTGACCGATATTAAATTATGTAACATTGTTGAAATGTGTACGTTTTCATCCCAAAAAACAAGAGTTCGAGTGAAATATTATTCAAAGTAAGCGATACTAAATTATGTAATATTTAATATATTATTCAATTTTCAAAATATAGGGTTTTTTAACAACATATTTAAAATTGTTCTGATTAAAACTATTCATATACGAAAATTTTCTGTTCGTCTATAAAGTAAAACAAAAAACAAAAAAGTGACTTACGTGAGACAGTCGAATGTGTTATGTAATTATTTTGATTTATATTTTTCTACGAAAAATCCTTTTTCTTTTCTGAAATATTAAAAAAAAAATCTGAAACTCGAATTGATACGTTTTCTACTGTGATGGGCCAATAACTTGGGCCCAATGACC
This sequence comes from Cucumis hystrix, assembly GCA_025688845.1. Taxonomy (NCBI): domain Eukaryota; kingdom Viridiplantae; phylum Streptophyta; class Magnoliopsida; order Cucurbitales; family Cucurbitaceae; genus Cucumis; species Cucumis hystrix. The sequence continues at coordinate 14,328,958 of CM046885.1, read as the reverse complement.
GATCTACATCATATGCGGCCCATTCTGTTAAAGGCCTGCTTTTCCTCAGTCCAATGTTGCAGATAGCCATTCTAACGGCCCAGTTTGAAATTTCATGCTATGCTCCTTTTATATGTAACGATTAAATGTACACCATTTTAAAAATAATTATAAAAGATAATAAAGTCTATCGATGATATTACCTACGAATTATAAAATATTTAGCATGGTATTATATCTACTAATAATTTTAGCTTGTTGTAATATTTATTTTTTATGAATTCTTTTTTATTATTATATAAATTTTTTTAAAATAAGCAAAAAAAAAAAAAAAAAAAAAACTTATACATAATAATTTAATATCTAAATAGATAATTTGGTCACTTAAATATTAATATTTACGATTCATTCCACCCTAACAAAGGTTGATCTTAAGAAAATATATAAAAATAACAAACAATTTGAGTTGAAATGAGAATATTAAAATATTGGGTGTGAAGTTAAAGAAACCAAACAAAACAAAAGATTATAGAATTTAAGGTATAATAATGATAAATAATGATAAAAGAAGGAAACCATTTGAAGGGGGGTTTTTGAATTCAATCAATTAAGGGTAGTTGATTATTGTAACATAATTGTTTATTATTATTTGTGTGAATACAAAACAAGTAAACCAACAACAAGAAGAAGAAGCCTCTAACTCCCATTACCCAATTTTGACAAATGAGGATTAGCTAAGAATGTAAAAAAGTTGGTGGTTAGGTAAAGCCAAGTTGCCTTAACAAAAAAGAAGTCTTTTTGGGATGATTTATTATTTTCATTTTGACATAGATCTCAGAAAATATAATAATAAAAAAGAAGAAAGCAATATATAAGGGTTTTGATAAACTTGTCGTCCAAGTATTAGGAATGGAAGCACATGGGGTGTGGGGGCAACCAAATTGGTCCTTATGCTTCAATTGTATCATCCAGCTTGCATGCAGCCATTTGGAGGATAAAACAACCCCATCACCTTTTTCTCTTCTCTTTCATCCTTCAATTTCTTCTCTAATTTCCTCCTCATTTCTTCTTTTCCTATTTTCACAATCACGGTAAGTGTGGAAGATCGAATCTTTTGATAATTACATCAACAATAACAACAGTATATGTCTATTATCAATCACTTGAGTTAAGCTCTCTTTAGCTTTTCTTTTTGGTGTGTTACTACGTGCATTTTACATACGTAAAACATTTGTTACGTTCCTCGGTTTTAAAATAATTTTTTATCGTATAAGTTTTTTTTTTTTTTTTTTTTTTTTTTGTTTTTATTTTTTTTTTATTTTTTTTTTTTTTTTTTTTATCTAGTTAGGATTTTATCATAGAGATTAAGAATGCTTTTGTGATACATTAATTTGTGTATTTTGAATTTTGTCAAAATACAAATTCAACCACAAAAAATCAAATATATCCATTATAAAGAGAGGTTGAACAAAAATTGAAATATTTAAGATAATTTGGTTTTTAAAAAATGTGCTTAGTTTTCCTTCATATTATTTCCTAGTTAACATGATATGAATTTTTAGTAAATTTTTAATTGAAAAAAACTATTTTTTTTTTCTAGTTTTCAAAATCAATTTTGGTTTTGATTTTGAAAACATTCTTAAAATCCAGCTAACACAAATAAAACCATTAGAAAAAATTGATATGTTCATACGCTAAACTTCAAAAAATGGAAAGATTAATCAACATGATTCTGATGTTTTATTGTAGAGGAAAAACAAATGCTAAAGAGATGTTTAGGTGTTAAATTAAGTAACGAAGTTTAGACAGTTAGAAGGTGTGTATGAGTGTGGAGCAGAGAAAGAGAAAAAAGGAAATGTGAAAGTATGGGAAAGAGTGAACAAAAGTAATGGTGAGATTTGGATTGGAGACAACAACCATTGGCATAAATAAGACAAAGTAAAAAGTAAAAAGTAAAAATGTAAAATTGTTTTTGGTTTGAGAAAGACGCGCAAATTAAGCCTCTCTTTCCTCCAAATTTCCTTCTGCCTATCAAATTTAATCAATTTTTTTTCTCTCATTCATTAATAATGTTCCCTTTCATATTTTAAGACCCTACCAATTGTTTAGGGGAGACATTAGTTCATTCCTCTCTCAATTTACCCCATGTAATGCTCTAATATATAATTGAAGTATGGATTTTTATATCCAAAATGCATAAAAAATAGCCTCTTTTCAGTTTAAAGTAATAATATTTATAAGTTAAGTTACAAGTTTGGTGTTTATATTTCTGAAAGTTTAAAATATATATATATATATATATATATATATATATATATATATATATATAATCTATAAAATTTATCCTAAATTAGTGAAAATGAACATTTAAATGGTCCAATATGGTATTGATAAATTTGAGTGTGATATCATTTTCATTTATTGAATACATTTATTTGATTAAAAAGATACAAATTCAAATGAAATAATAGAAAATTTGTGTAAAAATGAAGTCTCTAAACTTGAGGGTGTCAAACACAATGACCACTTCATTTTAAGTTCTTTAACACTTGCTTTAATCTTTTATTTGTCTTTCTTTTATTATATTTCTTTTCTAAAATTAGTCATTTTAAAATGGTCAATAATTTCAAAGTTTTACATTTTGACTTTGGATTCTTCGGTCATAAAGATTAAAGGCTCTTTCTTGGACATACGCCCACTCGACCTGACCCGGGCCCATCTTCCATCCTCTAACTCAATTCTATTTCCTTTTCTTAATTAATAATTATTTTTTTATTTTCTACATTCTTTTCCTTTTCATTTTTCCAAATATGTCATGTATTTCCCTAATTGAAGAATACGAAAATAAAATTATTTGAAATATTAATACTAGGACTTATGATAAATAAACTATTTTTTTAATTAATGATTAATAGTTTTTTTTAGGCCAAAAGGATTTTTTCTTTTATTTTTCCAAAATTTTCAATCAGAATACATTTATTTATTTATTGCTTGCAAAATATTATTGAATGATAATTATTAGTAATAATGGGAATCAGTTTTAAATAAGATTTTTATAAAAAGAAAAATCAACTGAAAAATATAATATAGTGAGCAATTGGGTCAGACTTATAAGTGTGGCTTTTAGGTTTACATTTTCTTTATTCCAAAATTAGATAGTAATAGATCATTTTTATTTTGATATTAAGAAAGAGATAATTTTGAAACATTTGTAAAAGGTTTTGGAAAATTTTAAAGAATATACATAATATTGTATACAATTTAACCTTTTCAAATATTGGGTTTTACTCACCAATATACCAACTAATTCCCTCCCTTTTTAAGTACTCCACCTCGGTTGTTAAGACTAATACAATCCATCAAAATTCAAATAGAAAACAAACGGTGTACGAAAAAGAAAATATAAATCCAAAACTTACAAAGACAATTCGTTTAATAAAAAAAAAAACACCTAAGATAATTTGTCAAAGTTCAACAAAATTATACGAAAAAAAAAATCTTAATCTAAAAAACACAAACAAAGAAAAATATAACATTCACGTAACAATAACAATAAATTTATAATTTAAAAAAAAAAACCAAGAAAACAAAGAAAATGAGCTCTAAGTCACATCTTATCCAACAAAGATTATGATGATATGAATATCCTTTTTTATTGTACATAAGGGGATTAGATTTGATTATTTGATCCCAAGTCACACCTTTGGTGATTTTTTTGTGGCCTTAAACATGTTTATTGGTCCAAATTTAGTTATAACGTTAGCTCCACTTGAATGTTGAGATTTATGGTTCAGCTTTTTAATGGTTATCTCGAGACTTTGAACTCAATTTACTTGGGAGTAGCATTTTCTATACCACACTTTTACAAATAAAATATATGACTATAACAAATAACTCTCGTGCATTATTTACCATAAGAGAATTTTCCAACATAAGGTTCATCCATATTTGATTTATGATGATCATGGATGAGTGATATTCCCTTTACCATATGACTTTTTTTTAGGCTAAATTGTGAACAAATTCAACTTGGTTTTGATTTTCTTAGCTTTGGTATAGAAATTTAAAACACTTTCGTTCTGAATTTGTGATAGCAAAATCAAGACACGATTACTTAGAGCATGCAAAACAAAGAGAAATGAAAACCGATGTGGTGCTTGCCACAAAAATGCCTTATTTTGGATTTATGTTTTCTAATCTTTGACATATTTCGAATAATTTATCATTTAACAGAAAGACCAAAATAAAATAAAATATATTAAATGAAAGTTTTTTTTTTTAAAAATAAAATAAAATAAAACTATGCCAATATGGCATACCTTAAAAACTAAAACTATAATTTATTTTAAAATAATGCTGTTTGTTTTCTAAGGTGTCTATTTTTTAATATTTGGAAATACATTGTTGTTCCTTTGGTGTCAAATAATATAGTTTTTCATATATATACATTATAATAAATAATATGTATTATAGCAAGCCAATAAACTAGAGTTGTCGAACTCAAATCCTCCATCCAAAATTTGAACTAAAAAAATAATAAAATAAAACATAATGTTTTATATTTGAAAATGGAATTTCATTGGATGTAAGTATTTAAGTGAAATAATAATAATAACAATAATAAAAGAAATAGAAAGGACAGCAACGATCCCCAATGCCTTTACAATACCTTCTTCTTTCCCACCCTAAAATTTAAACCCCAAAATCCTTTCCTTTCAATTCATCTCTTCCAAAATGTCTCCCCGTTCCTCCCCTTACGCCGCCTGCTTCCGCCCCTCCGACCAACACCCCTCCCCTCCCTCACCACCGCCTCCTCCCATGTCCAGCCAATCCAACCTCACCACCGCCCTCTACCAAACCCCCACCGCCGCCTTCTCCGTCACCTGGTCCCGCACCCTCTTCTCCCGTTCCCTCCATCTCACCTCCGAGCGCAACCACTCCTGCTTCCTCCACCTCAACTCCTTCGCCTTCTGGAAGAAATCTGGTTCCAAGCATCTTCCCGGCTCCCCTTCTCTCCGCCTCTTCTGGGATTTCTCCCGGGCCCGATTCGGGTCCGATCCGGAGCCCCGATCCGGATTCTACCTCGCCGTCCTCGTTGACAACCAAATGACCCTTCTCGTCGGTGATTTGGTCAAGGAAGCTTACGCCAAAACCAAAGCTCTGAAACCCAAAAACCCTCAATCTCTTGTGCTGAAAAGAGAACAAGTAGTTGCTCACAAAATCTACTCGACGAAAGCCAAAATCGGCGGTAGAATCCGCCACATCCAGATCGATTGCGGCTACAACGACGATACCCGGCTCTGTTTTGCCTTCGACGATGTTAAGGTTCTGGAAATCAAGCACTTGAAATGGAAGTTCCGTGGGAACGAGAAGGTCGATGTGGAGGGAATTCCGGTCCAGATCTCTTGGGATGTATACAATTGGGTGTTCGGCGACGAGAAGGATCACGGCCACGCCATTTTCATGTTCAGATTCGACGAAGACGATGAAGAATTAAGAACAGAGACGCCATCGTTTCAGAGGAATGGGATGGAGCATTGGTCCATCAACAATCACTCCAGAAGAATGAGAATGAGTTCCTCTTCCTCCTCACTTTCCATGTCGTCGGTGGGTTCCTCCGCCGGTAGCTCCTCCGTTCTCGACTGGGCCACCGTCGAGGAATCCGAGCTCGGCGGCGGCCCATCTACCTTCTCCCTTCTCGTTTACGCTTGGAAAAAGTAAGCCACAACTTCACCAGTACTTCAAAATTGGTAAAATCCCAATTCATTTTTCTTTTTACAAAAACTCTAACACCATTAAAAATTACAACAACCCATTATCAGAAGCATTCTAAATATTCAAATTCAACCTTTCAATTTCACTACACTGATCTAACATAGAAGCAAATTGGTTATTTTTTTTTTCCATGGGATTCGATTGATTGTACTGTACAAATATTCAGAAATTATTGCTTTTTCTTTTTTTCTTTTCTTTTCTGTATCTGTTTCTTCTGTCATTTTCCTTTTTCCCAGTTGAAATTATCAGATATTTTTTTAAGAAATTTTGACTTTGTAATTGTATTGTAACGTACGGGATATTTCATTAGAAACCAGCAATGAAATTACGGTAAACAATGATTTGTTGATAATTATGATGAAGCGTTGGATTAGAATATGATTTGTTGATAATTGTGAATCAAGAAATGTTTAGTCTGAATTTGTTGGATACAAAAAATGAGGTCAAAAACACGTGGCAGTATAGGAATGGATTAAGCTGATGACAGTCTCGTGAAGTGGCGATGGCGGATCTGGACCGTCAAAGAATGAAAACGATGACCACGTGTTTTGACTGTGATTTGATGGAAGGAATTATTTTGTTGTTTCGGTGTCATAGCCATACCCAATGAGGAGAGCGTTGCAGGCAAATAATGCAAAGACAAGAGGAGCTGTTAATTCACGTGGCAGAGCTACGTTCTCGAGGTTTGACTCTTTGACCAAATCTATTTATTCTTTACCATTTAACCACCCCTTAATACTTCATTCATAATACATCACTCTTATTCTTTATACTACCAATTTACTCTCATTAAATTTGTAAGAAAATATATATATGAAGTTCTTTTTTTTCATGATTTTGTTCAGGTAACATACAATAATTGTTTCACACAATACTTAAGTGATTCAACATATTACAAACTCACTATTATAATAAAGACTCACCAAAGGGAAACAAAGTCTTGCATTCACAAAACTAATGCACGCTGTATAGTAGTGAATACAATCTAATGCACAATCAATTTTTGTGAACTTAATTAAGTCGTTTAATGTGCTATCTACGTGGAGTTTAGTTCAATTAGTATAAATTCTATATTATGGATGAAGAAATTAGATGTTTAATTTTCTCTTCCAACATATAGTAAAGCCTACAAAGAAAAAAACAACATTGATAGACAAGTTTGATTGTTCTCCAAGTGTTTGCCTTCTGCATAAGATCATGTAAATCAAGCAGGCCCAATATTGTAAAAGTTTGCATAAAGAAAAGCAGATCTATAATTTTATTAAAATTAGCATATATAGATATTAAGATCAAAACTATACATATAAGCAAGAACAAAAAAGTTTAAACATCCATTGATAAACTCAACAAGCGACAGTGAAATGATTCAAAGGTTCCTACAAGATTCAAATATTTATATGTGTACTTTCACATTTTTTGTTTGTAGAAAGAAAAACAGAGATGATTGTTGTTGTTTCCCAAAAAAAGTAATGATATTTTCTTTGAGGGCTTTGTCCATGACATGTGGAACTGTTGTAGTGTTGACAATAATTCCCAAACCCATGCTTTATAAGTAATGATTTTTTTAATGTTTTTCTTATTAGTTCAATACATAATACACTAATATAATTTTTCAAAAAGAAAAGATACTTATAATATTAATTTATATATACTTCTTAGGTTTCAATTTAATCCCAAGCTAATAATTTGAACTTTTTTGGTTTCAACTTATACATACTTTAGAATAACTAGTTTCAAATTTCTATAGTGTTTTGCCACAACAAGTAAAGTTTCACTTACAAATTAATAATTATAACAATCAATTATTATATAACTGAACTTGGATCAGAGAGATAAAAACATTATGATTCATAATTATAGTGATTAATTGGTTGTTTACTTTTCACTTAAAAAAGTTGGCGGTTTTCTTTAAATCATACATTCAAACTCATTACTTTTTCTAAAAGATATTACAAACACCATCCTATATACCATTACTTCTTAAATATCGATATTAAAAATTTCCCTTTCACATTTGTTATATAAAGAATTTTTTAAAAATGAACTCTACCTGAAGTAATGTTGAAAAAAGTACTAGTAGAAAATAAACTACCTCAAACGTTTGTATGGATTTAAAGTCCAAAATTCGTAGTTCAAATCTTTTAAATGAAAAAATAACTTTGTCATACCATTATCAATAAATTTATAAACAATCTGCATTTACAGAAGGGCTCGAGGAAGGAATTGATGACCCGACCTTAACTAAATTCTCGTTCGCAAGTAGGGTTATATATATATATATATATATATTGTATTTATAAGTGGTACATAATTAAATAAAGAATAATCTGTAAGAATTGGGTTGATAAATAAAAAATAAAAATGTTGAGGTAATGAATTTATGAATAAGAAGCAAACCGTTGTAAACCCAAAAACCGATAAAAACAACATCACCTCCAACATTCCAAAACCAATAAAACAATATATAGGGAAACACATCATATCATATATATACCTATTTTTCAACAATTAAAATTAGGAAATTCTAGAAGTTTAATTAGGGAATAATAATCCAAAACTCATCATAAAACTACAGCTTCAACAGGAAAGTAGAGGTTGAAGAAGAGAGCAAAATAGAAGAAGAAGATGGAGCAGAATGTGTTTGTTTACTTGTTTTTCTAACCATGGAATTTGAAGCTTTTGAAGAAGATAATGGCGTCGGAGTTGCTGCAGCTCCAGATTTCAAACCACTTTGATATCTACTTGATTGTGTTCTCAATTTCTTCTTCTCTCTGTTCTGGTCTGCTCTCACTTCACCAACCTTCATTTCATTCAATCCCACCGGAAGAACACAGTTGCATAGAAACCCTATTCCATAAACACCAATTCAATTACATTTATGCATTCTCTCCATACAGAAACATTCAACTCATGAACAGAGAAAGTTAGTTACCCAGTCGAGCAAGACGATTTACCCATCTAGGGATTGGCTTTCCTGTCAATCTGATACAAACGTCGTTACAAAAATGGTTACAGTTCTTGGTGATGAGATGATAGGTATTTCCAGAATACTCTTCGGCTAGTTTCTCCATGAATGATCGAATCTCTCTAGGACTTAGATTCGTCCTTCCTATTAAAATTGATTTTCTGTATGTGAATCCTGGACAATGCTTTGGTTCCACTTCGAATATCCCTGTACTCGCATGCTCATGAGCTCCAAATGCGTACTCAACTCCATGAACTGCAACCAAATTCAACCTAAATCACCGTTTATCTCTAATTCACATATTCCCCTTTCTCGAATCAATTTTGTTAGATTAAAGAAATCAGAGTAAATCAATACCAGAAAACAGATTCTCAAGACCTAAGATCTGCTTAAATGTTCGAAAATTACAAAATCAACAAATCATTCACCAAATATTTTACTATTCATAACAGCAAAACGATTAGAATCCAACTCTCAACTTTGGGAGTCACTTTCTCAGGAAACAATCAGACCAGAAGGCGAGAAAAAAGCGGAAAAGTAAAACAGAAAAAAGAAAAACAAAAAAACAAAAAAAGGACAGAATCGTTGCTGACCTTGTACGCCGGAATGGTAAACACCGAGGCCAAGCCAATAGGCATACCCATTAATCGGCGTTAAATCGTACACATTCAGGTAAACCGGAACCGCACCAATCTTTTTCCTATTGGACACAGTGACGATTCTACACAACATTTTTCGCAATATTTTCCAGTTCGTGTAGAAGAGTGAAAGAACCGACGTAACCGGCGGCGGAGATGGAGAATCGGGGAAGGGAATGGAAGAGTGGGATTTGAAAACAGAAAAAGAAAAAAAAGAAATAATAAAATTGGAATTGAGAATGGAAAGTGAGGGAAATGATTTTGAGTTCTTGAGGAGAGGATTGCTGTTGTTGTTGTTCTTCTCTGTGTCCGCGTGCCTTTTCCTTTTCAGTTTCACTGTTCTTTACTTTAATAATGCCTTTTTTGTAATTATACTTTGGGGAACACACTATTCTTCTTCTTCTTATCTTAATTATTCTTTTCTAATTTAATACATTTTTCATTTTTCCAAAACAAACCATTTTAATTCTTTTATAATTATTATTTTCTAAAAAAATTTATATCCAACCAAATTATTGATTACTAATTCTCGTCTGAATTTTAAATATGAAAAATCTTGAAAAAAAAATAAAAAATCATTAGTTCCTTTTTATAAATGATTTTTCTAAAAGCACAAATAACAATAGTTGTTTTAAATGCTAGAGCTCTCTTAAACTACCATCTGTGTTTTCTAGTCTTTTTGGCTTTTAGCTTATTTCTTTTGGTTTAATTCCAACCACAACAAATTGTTATGAGTAAAATTATTTTATTTAATCAAATTTGGATTTTACTAATTAATAAAATGTTATTTGACTAGAAGATAAAGCAAGGGAATAGACTTCACTAAATGTTTGGTCCATAGCGTTTGTATAATTTAAAATTTTTCATTCTCATAGCTTAGTAACTCAATACACCATAAAAATAGGACTTAATAATTTCACTAGAATCAAAAACATCGGAGACTCTAAAACAACAAAAAAAAAAAAAAAGTAAAATAAAATGTAAGTCTCAACATAAACATATATTATGGCTTTTCTTAGCAAATAATATAATTAGCTATGATTAAATAATCTAAAACCCCATAAGAGTAGAAAGAAACAAATTAGCATCTAATACGTATACACATGTTTAGGTTTTTTGGTACTTCATTTTCAAATTTTATTTCAACTAATAGTTTCTTTTGAAGTGAAGAATATATGTATATATATAAATAAAGTTGTTTAAAAGAAGACAACAAAAAGAAAATTGTATTAGTACTATAATAAATAAATAAATAAGAAATAAGAAAGAAAAGGTGTATTTAAAATTTATGTATAATGAGTCATGACAACTTGGGATGACAAAATTTTCTTTAAAGGCAAAACCTTTTATTATTATTTTAAATTAAAAAGGAAAAAAAGTAGATCATAATTATTTGTGACAATTAAAAGGGTATAGGTTTATGAAATAAAAGGATTAATTAAGTAATAATAAAAAAGAATAAAGCGATAGACTTCATATTTGTATAGACTATGAAGTTTGGATTATTAATGTTGAAGGGACCTTATTTTTATTTAAAAAATGTATGGCTGGAATAAGTGGATGATAACTGGACCATGTGTATGTAGACCCTACTTTTATCCACTTACATTTCTTAATTAATATAAATATACTTCCATTAATTACATCTAAAATATTGTTTTATTATTGTTTTTCTTTTTAATAATCTATTTCTTTTTAAGTTTGAAAAAAATGGTTTCAATATTTACTTCTAACTGTAATTAAAGAAAAAGGTATTTGAAATTTGAAAAAGATTATGAATATTTGAAATTTAATTTTAAGTAAGAAGTATTTTTTTAAAAAAAAATATATGTGATTCTAAAATTTGAAATTGAGAATTAATGTAAAAGTTCTAATGTTGATGTATTTTTGGACGATCAAATAATCATAAGAGTAAATATATACTTTGTAATATAAAACCATTAATTAGTTGCATAAAAATAGAACAAGAGGCTTGGCCGATGAGTGTTTATATCATAACAATTAAAGCCATTCATTCTAAATGGACCCATATTTGTAAGTCATTCATTCTTAATTGGACCTTATATGGTCCATGCAAAAATGATTAATTAAAGATCATTTTCTCAAACTAACACCAATATCCATTTGATTTGCTTTCTCCTCAAAGTTGAATATAGAGTTTTAAATTTATTAATTAACTCAAACCTATTAAGAGATAAGTTTTCTTTTATATATATCGATCATTCAACTTATAACTTATACCATCTTCAACTAACCTCACATGTTCATGTTTGCGAGTGGGAAGAAAACTTATAGAAAATTATTTTCTAAGTAAGTAATCTAAAAGATATAAATGTATTTTTGTTTTCTAAAAATATAATTTTATGCTACGATTTATATTTCTTATAGCTTTTTAATTTTTTTTTATATTACATTTTTTAGATTTTCATTTTAGTTCGGTCTATATATTCTTAACGAGTTAGATTTATTTTCTATCGTTCATCTTATCTTAGTTTTGGAACAATAGTTTTTTATATTACATTACCAATCATAACTTTTACCAAAATTCTTAATTGAAAACATTTTGATTTGTATTTCATTTTAACAAGGATATATATAATATTTTAAATAGTATTGAAATTTAGAAGATTTTAATTATATTAAATTAAGGAAATTTGTCAAAAACATAAAAACGGACAAAATATTTACTCTTCACGTAGGAAAAAATCAAGTGTGGCGATGAATTTTTTAATAGTTTTTTTGTTTTTTTTTTTTTAAAAACCTTAAATTAAATTATAATTTAGTAAAGAAATGGCCATTGGAAGCAAATTAAATAGGAGAGATTCTTTTTTTCTTTTATGTGAAAGGAGGAAAAGTTAGGATGGTCCATTTGCTTTCATTTTTATGCTTTCGGTGAAGTTGCAAATGTTTTAATTTAATGGCTTTCATGTTAATTATATTCTCATTACATTTGTTTTCTCAATTTATTACATCCCATCCCATAATTAATCATTTTACCTTTTTTATTTAAAAAAATAAGCCTATAAATACTTTTTCTTTCAAATTTTTTTTATCTACTTTTTATTAATATTTTAAAAACTAAGTTCAATTTTGCAAACTATTTTTAAAAATATATAGATTTAGATTTGTAAAATTATTGAAGTTAAATTTTAATTAAAATGGGTATGGTAGAGGAATATAGTCATGGTCTCACACATTGACTAGAAAATTGAGAGATTGATAGAATCTTTTTAAACGTTGAACAAAAAGTATTGTGAGCTTTAGGAATGTACGGACGATATATTTGGATGATGAACACTTCTAAAAGTGGTTTATGCTATTCAAAGAAGACTCAATTGATATTATCTTAATCTCCCTCTATTAATACATATTCTCAACTTTAGGCAAATATATATGGAAGAAACTATATTCACATATCCAACTCCTTTTCTTTCTTTGCTTTTCTTCTTTTTCAAGTGCAAATGAAAATTCTGTTTTTTTTTTTAAATTAAGTTATAAGGACTAGAAATAAAATTTCAACATATCACCTAGCTATAGTATAATTGGAATATCATCCATTTCATGTTTGGAGTTCGATTTTTCTTCCCTATGTATTATAAAAAAATTAATAAATAAAAATAAGATTTCAACCTAAAAAAATAAGATCATATAAAGTTTAGATAAAAGTGTAAAGATAGTATATATTTTAAGTTGAAAGGGAACTAATTAATTCTCCTTTTACTTTTTTGTTTGAAGTTATTCTAGTTGAATAAACAAAGTTCTTTAAAATAATCCACCATAGTTAAGGTATCAATTATTATATTTAAAATTGATGGCTAAATCTTTCATCGTATATGCATTACTTTTTCAATTTTTAAGCATAAATTAATTAATATTTTGATGATAATAAAATTGACGTTATTCACAAACATACAATTGAAAAGAATTGATAGCATCAAACTTTTTGAAACTACTACAATCTTTCTAACATGTTTTAACTCACCCAAACCAAACTTCAAAAATAAAGAAATAATCAACACATCTTTAAAATAAAAATCACTAGTTAACAATGACATGATGGTTAAATCACCGGCTAAATTTGATCAATTAGAAAATGATACGTGGAGTCTTAAAAAAGCAAAAAATGACCACTTCTTATTCGGTTTTAATTGATTATATATTCTAATTCTCAAGTGGTAAAGAATATATATCAAGTTTGACTCAACTATCATAAACTTATGATATTCTCTTCTTTGAACTCTTTCGTATTTATTTTTTTATAATTATTTATAGTTATTGTTTGTTGCATGTTATAATAAATGGTTGGATATATGTTTAGTGATATAATTGTTGTAATTTAGTTTTTGTTGGTACATTTATTTTATCAAAATTGTTTTAGTTTGTAACTGTAGTTTGAACTACAGTTGGACTAATATATTGGCATATATACAGCTAGCTCATATGATAATATAAAGAAGAAAGTGAAGAAGGGGTCAAAATCATGGAAGTGAAGTTTGGGTTTTAAAGTTCCCTTTCAAAAGCTTTAACATACAAATAAATGAAACTTTCATATTATTCCAACGTGTGATACCAAACAATAAAAGAAGAAAGAAGTAGAAGAAAGAGGAAGAAGATATGCCCTTAGATCTTGCAGTGCATGTCCCTATCAGAATTGACACTTATCACTACTAACTTTTTTGTCCATTTGGATTTAGATTTCAAATTTTATATACAAGATGAACCTTTTATTATATAGAAATAATTATAAATAAAATAAAAACTCTATATATACTCCTCCATTTGCCCAATTCAAACTTTGACCATTATACTTTTACTAATGCAATTTGCATATGATATATACAAACCCTAAACCTTGTTGTACTGTCTTTCATGTTCATAGAAAATAAACATGTAAATTTTTTTTATCAAATTTGGAACAATTTTTTAACGCTAACTCCTACCATTTTTAAACTCAACAAAAGGTTTATTAAATGTTGCATCATAATCATAGCAAAATGGACTATAAAGCAATAAGACTAGCTACTAAAAATCCTTCAAACTTTAAACCATTGCAATAAAATACAATAATACATATATCAATAGCAATGGTTTGTGTTCTTGTGTTTCTAAAAATTGTTGTCGTCATCATATAAATCTTTGTAGTATTAATCAAATTCTAGTAATAGACATACTTTCTTTCTTCGTTAATAAAACTAAAACGACAACTTACCAAAAACATTTTTTGAGAGGAAGAATCTCATTCATTTAGTTGAATAGAGCGAAGGTAAGTGTTTGAAAATATTGTTATGCATTTCTCATACTCTATTTTATACCCACGTGATTTGGTTAAGGACAACTATTTGGTGATTGAATAGGAATGGGAATTGTGCAATTAACCTATTTTATACTTAAATAGAGAGACCCCCCTCCCCCCTCCCCCCTCCCCTTCACCTCTAGGGCTCTAATTAATTAATTTCTTTTTATAAAAGAAATTGCTACCTCCCCACTTGTTGTAATTTTCTTCACTTTTTCCCCTCGCCCTTCTGTCGGTTTCCACCAACCGACATGTAGGAATTTCTAGGTCCCTCACTCATGGACGTACCTTCACACTTTCCATTACAATTAACAAAAACCCTAACTCTACGAAATTAAACGACACATCGAAACACAGCCACATGCTTTTCTAATCTTTTATTCTCTCGTCCATATCCTCCCTTCGACATGTCGGTGCTCTCTCCTTCCTTGGGTGTCCATTCAATTTTACATATATGCACACACATTCACAAATATCCATTTATATCTATGAGCTTTGGAGACTCGATTATTCCACTACATGAATTAATTCAATATTTTTAAATAAAAATTTATTTATGAGTCGTATCAATTTAAATTTAAAATTAATAATTTTATAATAAATTTAATCTATATATTTTATTTAGATAAATATAAGTCTATGTAAATCATATTTGTTCATTCAGTTAAATTATTAAATTTGGTCAAGTCTATACAAGTCTATACATGTATAAAAATTGATCGATATATTGACTATTTTGGAATTGTAATATTAATAAAAAGCTATAAATGGATTATATTTTTTGTTTCAAATTTTGTTTAGATGGATTGAAAGGAAAAAGAAATGAAAATAATAAGAATAATAAAGAAATAAAAAGAAAGTGGATGGTGTGAGTGTCCTAGATTGGAAATCAATTTAGGAAAAGGAAATGATGCACGCATTTCACTAAACGACAACCCCATGCTCTTCGGCTTTTCCTCATTATCAAATATTCAAAACCAAGCAACTTGTCAATAAAGTTACCCTTTTTTTTTTTTATGTTTAACAACAAAAAATAAACATATTTTTTTGTACGACTTTTGTTTTTAATCTTTTTTTAACCGGACCACTGCCAAGATCATGTTTATATCATACTAATAATTTAAATATTTATGTCGCTCCCTTTTATATATTGCCCTTCTTACTTCTTTTTATGAATTAATACTCAATAATCACTTATGAGTTTACGAGGTTCTTTTCTCCTCTTTACATGACATCTCCATTGCTTTTTCATCTATATGTTTAATTTCTTTCTTTGTTTTCTTTTATTTTTTTTTTTTTTTTTATCTTTTTCTATTCCTTTTTTTAACTTCAAAACTTTGCATACTCACACTTCTTTCACTTAAATTAAAAAGTTTAGTTTACAAACATTCAAATTTATTTAACAAACTTTTATATTTTAAATTGAGTTAAAGTAATATATTTTACCATTTTTAAATATTCTAAGTGAAAATTGGACACTTCAAACTATATTATTTGACTAATTTTGAAACAAAAACAACAATCATACACCTTTTCTTCAAGTTCAGGATCGTATTCTTCTTCATGGTTGAGAACATATCATACATAAATATAAAGGCTAATAGAGTAAACCTGTAATTCAATTTAAATTTTGTTGCTATTTTGATTCTTAATTAATAATGTGAGATTTTCTATTGTAGGAAATAATTTTTAAAAAATGATCCATTGTATTTACTATACTGTTTCGAAAAAAATATATAAAGAACGTAATATGAAACTAAAACTAAATGCCTTAATAATATTAGACTTGCCCAATAAGATGATTTTTAACTAAGATCATAAAAAATCTAAGATCAACTTGGATCTATTCTTTTCAAACTGAATAAATACAAAAAAAGGATAAATTTTAAATCAAGTAACATTATTTTGTTGAGGTAAGACAAATTAAACATAGACTTACCAAATGGCAAAAAAATGATGAATAATACTATAATTCAAAATTAATTTGTGCAAATTCCAGCTTCACTATCTATAATATTGACTTGATTCATATCAAAAACGAAACTTTATAAGATGAAAACATGAATTAAAAAAAAAAAAAAAAAAGAGCTTTGAAGATTTTATATAATTCTAAAGTGGAGAGAAATTTATGTATAAATTACAGCTTAAGAGACAAGTCGAGTACTTTATGGGTGTCGTCGGCAGCGGCCGCCGTCGATCGGACAACGTCAAAGTCGAACCTACCGACGGAGCTACAGCCACGTGGGGGAAATCCAGTTGTATGATTAATCGGATGGCCAGCGTTCATCAAGGGTAGCTTCCCCACACCTGGCTGTTGATGGATGAGAGTTCTAGACCAACCACCGCCGTAAGAACGGCCGTAGTGAACCCCAAACCGGGAATTGGAAGAAGCCGGCGGGTGGTGAGACGGTTTATGTACCATCGCGTGAACTTGAATTCCAAGCGATCTGTTGTTGTTGTTGTTGGGACTACCGGGAAGTGGAAAAGACGGCGCCACCGCGGTCGCATAGTGGTGGTAGCCACCAAATGCGGGGAATCGTTGACCGCCTCTTTTGGCCAACGTTCTCTCTCTTTTATGAGCATTTTGATGCCCTCCAAGTGCTTGTGAGCTATAAAATTTTCTTTGACAAAAATTACACGAAAATACCCTTGGCTCCGATGAACCCATTTTCAAACCTTCGATCAGATTCAGTTCCTCCGTTGGAATCTCACGGCGAAGATGGTGGTGATTATCCTCTAATTCGTCGTCGTTTTGTTCCTGATTATACGACGCCGTTTTTGGAGGTGGAGCGGTAGAGGACTCCATTAATGGAAAAAATTGAACCTTTTCTCCCTAAATTTTTTAGTTTTAGAATGAGGAGAGGATTATATTATGAAATGAGAGAGGGATTTTTCTTTTTAAAAAAACAAAATTGAGTGTATAAAAAGGTAGAGAGAAAAAAAAGGGGGGATGGAAACAGTAGAAGTAAACAAAGGGGGAGAAACAGAAACACAAACCATTTACTAGTATTAGCAATAAAAGATTGGACTTCGATTTGAACACAGCTTTTGGATTCATTTATTCATTATTTATATATTTATTTTGTCCAATTAAATTAATGTCAACTATATATGTGTTTCTCCAATACCATATCTTGGAAGTAAGAAGGAATATATTTATACCATAATGGATATTTATTCCATATATCTTTTTTTCCCTCTTTTTAATATCCAACCTCATGTTAAGATGTTAGATCTCATTCTTCATTTTTTTTTCTTTCTTTCTTTTTTTTTTTTTTTGTTAATAACTATCTTCGGTCTATATATCAAAACTCAACCACATAGTTATTCCTAAAAGTAGAACGTTGAAATAAATTTTATGATTCGAAAAAAGTTAAATTTAAATTTATGTTATTTTTCATAACACCTTTACCTCCGATAAATTATCATAAATAACTTCTACGTATAAAAATAAATTATTTATAATAGTTTTACCATATCAAGTGGACTAAGTTCAAATTATAAACCATAAGAATTAAATTCTAATTTTCTTCTTCAATTAAATCATAAAAATTAGGATATTTAAGAGAAAATATAGACATGGATACTTTAAGGATATGTTTGACACATAGTTTGCAAACAAAAGTTTAGACAAGTAATACCTTGGGTTGCATCTCATCTCCATGTTGCCCTAATATTCGTTAAAAAGTAATACTTTATCATATGATAACTTGCACTTACACATTCAAGTGAGACGTACTCAAGTATTTCTTGAAGATATATAGGTCACATTTGTAATTCAATTGTTTTAAAATATAGATATATAAAAAATAGGTGTAACTTAGACAACAACTAAATTTATGGTAGAAATTGTTAATAATGAAAACCACCAATACATAGGACTACGAAAAGTCGTGTTTAACATGTCCTAGTTATTAGGGGGCAGAGGGGACCCTTCCCTGCACAAGATGTGCCCACCAAAACAACACCACACAGACCCCTTCGAATCCCATCTTTAAGGGCGCTCTCAGCTTCTTATAGTGTTCTTCTCTATAGTCTCTTTGCTTTTGTAGGGTTACCCCCCTATTGTAAGGAATGTTCTGTGCCCCTTCTTTATTTTGGACTCTTTCCTTTATTGTACTATTCTACTCTACATTGCAAAAACATTATATCCTACACAATTATCTTCTTGTTTCTTATCATTATTAGTATTATTAACATTTGTTAGAAGTTAATGGGTTGGACCATTCATCTTAGTTGGAGTAGACGAAGATATATGGTAAAATAGAAAGGAAATGTAAAAATGTAAAGGGAAGTATTTAATGTGGGACAAATGGCCGACAAGTAAAAGAGGAGAGGGTGATGACTGATGAGGAACCTCTCTTTCTGTTATTTATAATAATCAATTCCAATTAATTTAACTTCATCCAAAATCTAACCTATGTTCTCATTCCCTTTCTTTCTACTTTTTCCATCTCTTTTTTCTATTCTTTTAACGCTTCCTTAACAAATTAGTTTTTGCCAAAGCTGTTCGAAGTCATCTAAAAACTTTCACATCTGTCCTACTAATTAAATTTATATAACTTCCTCTCCATCTATCTATCTATTGCTATTTCTCTCTCTATATATATATTTGTCTAGGCATCTACTTTCACTGTAGTATGATTGGTTAGTTTGTGTGAACACAACATATCTTGTATTATGTTGAGCAACATGTGTCCTGTATGATGTTAAGCAAGATGTTATATGTCATCAAGATTTTAGTATAATTTATTTGTCACAGAGATTTTAGGGATTGTCTAAGCCTTAATTAACCTACATCTATTGTGATTAAAAACTTTATCTTTTTTATGTTGAGGGATTATTTTTAAATAATCAATTAGTTTTGATTAGATTGTTATGTGAGTGTACCAAATCATCATTTCCATATCCTACTAATGAAGTTTCTTTTCACCAGGTACATAGTCATGAACGTATGTGATATTACACCAAACTAGGATATCAAATCTATGTCTTCCTAATTTTGCTATTATCGTTTGATATTAATTAAGTTATTCTATATCAATAATCATGTTACAAACTAACATATCATGCGTTGGATTTACTGTAATTTTTCATACTTAAAAGAAAATTTTTTTAAAAAAATGTATCAATTATTTTCAATAAAATTTTATATGCAAAGTTTAACCATAATTAATGAGACAAAGAAAACTAAAAAAGAGTAAAAGGAAACTAAAGTATGAGTTAAACCTGAATTATTGTTATGTGAAAGCATATGGGGTTAAAGTCATCTTTGGGCTACTTTTGTTGAGTTCCATTAAAATACCCAAACCCTTCAATAGACAAAAAGAAGAATTTCTAATCAAAGAGAGAGCAAGAAAAGAAGCAAAAGAAGAGGAAGAATTATTTGTTGGGAAATGTAGGAATTAATTAGTACTATTACTTTTCGCATTTAGGCTCTCATTGGTTGATTAAAAAAATAAAACACATGATAATGATGCTAAATTGTGTCATTTACTTGTCTAATCATGTTTAACCAAATCTCTTTACCAGATTTCCACTCATCTCTTTTTTAAAACTAAAGTTAGGATATTATTATGAGTTAACAGGTGCATTGTAACTAATAGGTTAAAGTGAATAATAATATCAATAGTGATAATCAACTGTCTCATTTTTTTAATCTTTTATGTTTTTTAATGATAAATATTAATGCATTAACATCAATATTATCATTCTAGAAGTAAATTTCTTTCGAGGCAATTGAAAGAATTTGTGGTCATTAGATCTTACATACAACTTTCTTCAATATCAGTTTTGTGCCATTGATTTTTTATATAGTCCAAAATCAGTTTGTAGTTTTAACTCTAATTTATTAAAAAGTTTTCATTGTATGTTATCGTTTCACTTCTTCATCTTCGTTATTTTTATTTCCATTAATTTATACTATATAGTTACAATAATTTCAATTTATATTCACATTTGACTCACTGGATCTATACTTTTTTAAATTAATTTAGAATTTTGTGAACCACAAGTGCAAAGACAATTGTTTTTTACTAAATATATTATGTAAGGGAAGTAGGTAGAGATAGAAGCTATGAAAACCTAAGGGTAGGATATTTTATAAACAATGAGGTTTATAAATCTAAGGGGTAAGATTAGGTGTTACATCCACATAGCTATCATGAAAAAGGTGGATGTGAGATAGGGGGAAGATAAAAGTAATATATTTTGATAACATTGGAATTATGATCAACTTAAAAATTACTTTTAGTCTATCAACTTTGGTTGATTTGATGTTATAATCTACGTAACTTTAGTTTGTAATAATTTAAACTTCGTTGATAAATTATTTAGTTTTTAATTTTTGAAAATTAAGTTTATATAACATTATTTTCATCCCTAATTTTTATTTCTTAATCTACTTTTATTATCCGATGTTTTCAATAAATAAGGCAAAATTTGAAAAGTAAAAAACTGTTTTTAAAAGCTTGTTTTGTTTTTGTAATTTGATTGAGGATTCAACTGTTTTACTTAAGTGAGATGAACATTATTATAAGAAATTTGAAGGAAATATACATAATTTTTTTAAAATAAAAATAATAAATAAAAATCTCGTAATAATTTCATTTTGAGATTTTAGTTTTTGAAAATTAAGCTTTTTTTTTTTTACCATTTCTTACTGTAATTTTCATCTTTCTTAACTAAAATGGTTAAATTCTAAGTAAGTTTTTTTTTTTAAAAAAAATAATTTTTAAAAACTGCTTTTTATAGCTTTCAAAATTTGGGCTTGGTTTTCAAGAATGTTGGTAAACAGTAGATAGTAATTGATGCAAGAATCCTAAGTAGTTTTAATTTTTTTTAAAAGAAAAACCATTGGTTATCAAATGGAGTTTTGGTCTCCATACTTCCAAATTTGTAACCTTTTTGAATATGTAACGATTTAGTTTCTATACATTCGTGTATGACAATTTTATTTATAAACTTTTAAATTTTCGAATTTTATTCGTGGTAGCTTTACATTTTGAAACATTTTAGTCCTATACTTATAAATTGATAAACTAATTAAGGGTTAAGTATGAAGAGTTTTTTTTTTTTTTAATCTAGACTAATAGTCTGTGTTACGTATTTAAAAGTATATATAAAAGTATGAAATTGAATCAAAAACTGAGCCACAAAGAATTGCCCAATATTTTCTTGTCCTACTGAAATAAGAATTGGAGATTCAAACGTGAAGTATGGGTGCGGTTGTGGGGTTTAAATCTACAAATATGCCTATTGAATTGTTGCTTTAAATATTATTGAGTTGTTTTCAAATGAGAGTTGATCCTATTTCCACGATTTAAAATGTTCATGTTAACAAATATGTCCAAACCTCGATATTAATAATAGAAATGTTGATGAAAGTATTAATAAAAATATATCAACGTTAATGAATATTTTTGAAACATTTGTAAAATAAAAATTTTAAATTTAAATTAATAAATAAAAATTTACTATATCATGTTCACGTTAATAACTTTTTGTTACTCATTTTTTATGTTTGATATAATGAAAATGTTGATTCTTCTTGTACGCCCACGTTTTTTATTTTTCTTTTCGAAGCAACATTTAAAAGTGTAGAAATGTCAATAAAAATGTTGGCATGTCACAAAAATTGAATAGCTAAGGTCATGGACATTAATTTTAGAAACCGATTAGTGTTCTATTTGGAAACAAGCACTTACTGTTAGTAATTGAGCTTCACTAGAGAAAGCCAAGATGAACAAATAAAAAAGCAAAAAGGTTTCTGAAGCATTCACGTTACTAAAAATTTAAATGAAAATCTCTTAAATAATGAAGCTGATTTTAGTACAAGAGACAGAAATCTAACCACTGGCTTCTGGGGAGGAAGCTGAAACCGGTTTAGCATAATAACCCTGATGTCAATATTGAAAGGCTTAATCTTTGTATTTGTTAAGGAATCAAGTACAAAATTTTAAATTATGTGATCTGTAAGAAAGGGAAAAAAACAGATACAGATTTAATTGCATTTACAACTGAAATCAGCTTCGTTATCCCGAATTAAGTTATGTAATTTAACCTCACACTTTTGTATGGCTATATGATTGGTAGGCGTATTCATGTGCAACCCATTTCTGAGCTTATCTATGAAAAAACAACCATAATGTAATGTGAGCAATATGTGCTAAAATAGGGATATGACATTTGCTAAGAAAATGGCAGAAAGCATACACCAAAAACCAAATCCCTTGTTAACGAAACACATTGAAGAGAGAGGGAGAAGCAAAAGCCAACAATGGATAACAATCAATCCCTTCCTTGGAGAAGAAAGCTTTGTCTTGGTAGTCCCTGAACATGTCACGTGACCAATACAAGAACCGACTCGCTTTACATGCAGAGACGTCCGAGGAGTTCATCTAACATTTAACATGAGGTTCCTGCAAAAAGCATTGCAATTAGGCAAACTCACTCCAGTCAAGTCCATAAACACAAGATGCAGCACACAACAAGGATGACTCAAAACTACTCTTGCAACAAGAAAAGAAGGGAAGAAAAAACAGAAGAGTTCATCATGACTTCGCCTGCTGCATGTTACAAAATGAGATTCGTAAATGTCCAATGTGCATTTCATTTAATGATTCTAATATAGGTCAATTGGAAGCATGCCTCCCTAACTTGCCATCTCAAGTCGTTGTATGGATAGAATTTCTCAACTCTTGTTGATAAATCTAGGAAAGGTAAGTGGTAAAACTAGAGAGTAATATGAAGCTTCCTAAGAACTTGAGAATGCACATGTACAACCTCAACCTATTGAACATAACAGATCCTGTCAAGTAAGGTCATTCAAAGAGTAATAATCTGAAGCTTCCTCAACTCAAGCTGGTGGGGGCGAAAGGCCAAGTATTTGCCTTTTTCTTGACTGATTGTAGGAAGGCCATAAAACCAGTCGCTGTCTTTACATATTGATTCTTTTCAAGTCCTGAACTCTTATAGAATGCCTTGATACCAGGCATGGTTTGTCCAACAATGGGAGATGAAACCTTAATGAATATTTTTTAGATAAAGAAACATTTCATTTCATTGATCAATGAAAAGGGAAAAGGCCAAAAGGCAATGAAACCTTAATGGATAGTTCATCTCTAGGATAACGGCAGGCATAAAGAACTTCACTTGAAAAGAAAATCAAACATAAATACAACCACTCTTTCCACTAAAGAACAACGAATTCTTCCCAAATCTTTCTCAAGTAAAGAACAATGAACATGATCACGCTTGCGAAAACTATTTCTCCATTTCACAACAAATTCCCAATTCTAGGCCAACTTGCTTAGGCCTCAGGCTGTTTAATGAAAGGCAGTCCAGGACAGAAACGGGTTCTATACCAGTTGGAGTACTTATTTGAAATGCTTTTTCTTCCATAGTCTCGTTCCCATCTAAAAGTGGGCAAAAGGTTAGAAATCAGAAATTTGAATAAACTTACCGAGATTCAACAAGTGGAACATGCGACCTTCACAAAGGGATTCTCCTTAAAATTGCAGCAAATGCATTGAACTTCATCAAGTATAGATACCAAGTGAGAATTTGAAAATAAAGTTTAGAGAGTGCTCACCAGATAAGCAGAGGACGGGATGAGCAAGTTTGGATTGATAGTCTGGGTGGGTTAACCACGTCGAATTCATAACAAGTACAGATCATGCATCAACTAAATACGAGAAAACTGAAAGTTGAGATACCTGAAGAAAAATGAACAGGGTTTAATCTTGAAACTCATTTTACAAACCAAGAATGTCTCGAGTAGTTTCATGAACAAATAAGATAAAAAGAATGATATAACCAATGTTAGCCAATGTGGTAAAATAGAACCAGTTACATCTAAACTCTGCTCAAATACCAGCAGCTGCAAATATACTGCTACAGGAAAGCCTCCAAAACAGGCGTATGAACAAAGTTTGGGAGTTCCACGGGGTCTAATCTAATTCTCCACAAAACTTGAAAATTTGAGATACAAAGCTAGAGAAAGAAATAAGCTCTTTACCACAAGACAGCCTACCATACATACAATAATCAAATATAAAGAGCGATCTCCTCAATTATGAGGTTTCAACTAGGATTCTGAGAAGAAGAAAAAAAGCGAGAAAAGCTTAATTGTTGTATCAGTCTTGTCAAACAATCGTCAGTATATGGTATAGATATGGCGTCATTAACGCGAAGAAGAATGAATGGTCACATCAACAGGCCACTTGAAGAAAATTTAATTTCAGAAATCTAATAATAAGGCACACAGTATCTCAAGAAATATGTTCTATATTGCCACCACTAATGTATTCATCCATCTATCTTTGACGTATAACAGTATTGAATGAAAAGGCACGTAAAATATAGCATTGCATCTAACAAAACAAGTTAACTAACTGAAAGAGTGCCATTAAGGTTTTATTGAAATACTAACTGCCAACTGCCATAATTTACAAGCGAAAAAGAAAAACAGATACAACCATCAATGCTTTAACCAAGTTTCACAATGCTACAAACACTTGAAGTGTCTTCAATTGGTAGTCTGTCCAGTTTCAACACCGAGACCGTATAAAACACCTGCATATTTCTGTGTAGAACCATTGAAAAAAGTATCCCTCAACTTCCTGAAAGTACAGGCAGTAAGGAGGCTATCTGATCCTGCTTGATGGCACACTCCAATCCTCTCCACTTCTAATAACTCTGCAAGCTTGTTCAGCCCACCATGGAAACTGTTGCAAAACCTCATCAAATGCTTGATATCATAGACCATCGGAAAGTACATATGGATCAAATCAAAAAATTCGGCCTGGGTCTCTGGTAAGTTTCGGCAAGTCAACAATTTCAACAAGTACCCAAAATCATACCCGCTGTGGAACGTCACCCAAAAAATATTGTCGTTTAACACAATCCCAGATGACATGAGAAGCTCACCAAAGCGATTGACATCAATTCCCTCCTCATGGGTCTTCTGAAAATCAATACCACACTCGCGCAAAAGCTCAATTGAATCACTTGCATAAATATCATCACAAATATTGAACTCGCGGAAATTGAACTGCCAAATACAAAACTTATCTGTTCCACAAGTTGGGAGATTCCCATTCTCATCAGAAAACGTAAGACCCAATTGAATCAACTTCAAGGTATCAACATTCTCTCTGAGGGTTCGGTAGTTATACTCGTTAATATTCTTAAAAGAACCCACAGGACGAACAACCACGCCAGGGAACTCGGTGTCCATCGCTATGTAGTTAAACTGGTCGACAATATCACGTATAAGAGCAAATTCTTCCTCCAAATTATCGTTCCACACCTCACGGATATTAATCGATTCACCTTTCGGCAAAATCGACATACCTCGAACGTCAACAAAACCAACAAAATGGCAAAAGAGAGAAAAACCCCAAGAACAAGAAATGGGGAAAATAAAAGAAAAACGAGAAAAGGGGTTCGGGGTTTGGCCCTTGAAAGGTAACGTGGGGCCGTGAGAAAGAATTGAAATCTTCCTGGATCTAGGAGATCAGGGGGAGAGTGAAGCAGAAAAGAAAGAGAGTGAGTATTGGATAGAACCCTAGATGATAAAAAAGAAAAAAAGAGGAAAAGGAATCGAGGGGGAAATGGGGGGAGAAACCCCCTCCAAGAGTGAGGAGAAGGGATCTAACCTTGAAGGAATTGAAACAGAGAGATCTTAAAAAGCAGAGAAGTGATGGACGGAGAGGCAATGGAGCACACAAACAAATGGGGATGAGAGCTCCGCTTCGACCCGCCCTAAATTTTGCTTCATCCCGGTCTCATCACAACATGACGATGATGAATGGATTCACACACACCTCCCAAACGATGTCGTTTTCCCTTATACGACGTCGTTCGCATTTCCCTTTGGTCTATCTTCTTACTCTTTTTTTCATTCCCACAATAATTGTTTGATTTTTCTTCTCTCTCTTTTCGTTTTTTTTTTTTGGTGAAAAATCAATTCTTATCCTTTCAGCTGTTTGCTCAAGTAAAATGTATACTCCTATCAATCAATGAGTATCTATACTGCTTCCATCAAAATATAAAATTTTGTTATACTATGCTTTGTTTTATTAAATGCTTTTAAATAAAACTACAAATTTATTGTTAATAATTAAATAGTTTTAATAATTTAGTTCATTACTTTAAAAAATTTCATCAAAATTATGATGTTTTTATATTATTTTTTGATGTATACTTTTTATTTTGTAAAAATTGAGTTCTCATCATGCTTTAACATTAACTTTTATAATCAGTACTAAATGTAATCAAATTTAAAGTACAATAACTAAATTGTCAATACTTTTTTCACATCATTGTAATCTAATTAGTCTTAGTATTGTTAAGATGATCATGGCTAACTTAGATCAAATATGTAAAAAAAAAAAAAAACAGCGTTGTGTATATTATTGATTAATTTAACTAATTTATAAGAATAATTGACACTTTGATATGTGGAGACGATCTAATCCTGTTGTCGTAAAAGATAAAATTGGTATCTTTATCATATTTCTGTGGTTATAAACATTGTTGAATCGAAAGCTTCTTTATTTTCTTTGAGGACTTGTAAGCTTGTTGAATAATGAAGGGTTTGTTTGTAGGAAACTAAAAACATTTTATAATAAAGTAACTATCATGAATTTTGAACCTAATACATCTTTTGAATTTAATGGATTTTTCAAACATTACATGTGTAAGTTTCTATTTTGTATGTTAGTTATCATTTTTTTCTTAATTATTTTTTTGAGTTTGGGTTTTTTTTTTTTTTCAATGTGGTTTTGTTCTTTAAAATGTTAGATTTAATTTTATATGCATTAACATGTTTTTAGACTCTAATATCTTAACGTTGATAAAAAAGAAATAAATCAGGTAAGAGAAAAAAAATCATAATTTATATCAATTATAACATTTCACCATTGCAGACAATATTATATTTCAGTTCCGAAATCGAAATCTCTTCAATTTGAAGGTGTTAAAAGTCAAGAAAGGACAATAAAAGAAAAGAAATGAAAAAAATATATGTTAGTTACTGATGAAGTTTTTAAATAAACATGAAATATAAAGAAAAATTAAAATGTGACGATAAAAAATATGCATTTTTTAATTAAAAAATATAAAAAATCATCCAAATATTTACATGATTGTATAGCAAGATGTAAGAATAAGCCGAGTAACCAAACTAGAACATTTTAATTTTTCCATAATACTCTTCAAAAAATGTATTTGAAACAATAAATTAAAACCAAAGTTTATTTTAAAAATACTCTTAAACCTTAAAAAAGTTTCAAAAATAATTGGAACTTTAAAAAAAGAAAATTAAACACCATGTGATTGGTATATAGACGGTAGTAGTTCTTTTTACAAATAAATGGTAAACAAGTAACATGAAGCACAAAATCAAATAACAAAGTTGGTCTCGGTATACCACTTCTCCACTTGACCCTATAGAATTAGACTCAAATTTCTGTAGGAATTATCAAAAGTAGTCTCCATCTAAAAGTCCTTTAATTATCTCAATTTTAATAATTTAAAAAACCGAGAGAGGGGGGGAAATTATCAAAAGTCGCCCTCTAAAAAGTACTTTATTTGTCTCATACCTTTGAAAGAAATACATGAAATTTCTTTTTTAAAAAGAAATCCTGAATGGAACCTACATGCATCCCACATCTTTTCTGATAGCAAGTGATTTACCCAATTTGGGACCCATGATTTAGACACAATCACTTCCAATCAATCATTACCCTTCCAATAAAATAACAAACCAAATATATATAAATAATCAATCGATTATTATTTCTAATCTATAATTTATCAATTCAGATTCATATACAATAAAGTATTCTTCTCAAAGAAGTAGAAAGAAGTATAGAAAGATAGAGAAGATAAGAAATCAAACAAAAATATTTCTAGATCAAAACTAACATATCTCAATCGCTACTATTCCTTCCCTTAAATAGACGACTAAACGAACCATTATTGAGCTGCACGAGCATGCCAATCCAAGACAACATTCCTGGATACAATACAAGTGAATATGATTTGCTGATTTCAGCCGTGAAAGCATTAGAGAGGAAAAAGAAGACTCCCATCTCAAATGGCTTTCTTAAGTCTATTATGTGCACATATGATCATAATCACATGCATGTGCAACCCATTTCTCTTTCTCTCTCAAACAAAAGATTAGGTACAATTATTTTTCAGAATAGGAAGTCACCCAATGTCATATAATAATATGACATAAAATGTGGATCCAACAACAATAACCAAAATCATACTAGATCAGATCTAAATCCTTATCTCTTGGGGGGTGAAAAACTCCATTCCAGCTCATGATGGTAGGTAATATGAGATTAAACAATGGATCTTCAAGTTTGGCAGAGGTCAAAGATCTTCTCCAATTCCAAATTCTCAACCCTCTTCCTCCTTGGTTACCAGCTTGGTCATGTCTACAAAAACCAAAAGACAGAACAAGTGTGGAAGTGTTTATAAGTATATATGATCAGATCTAAGAGTTCTGAGATCACTGTGGCAGAAATTTCTAGTGGTTCCATTGCTACCAGATCAAATGGGCAGGGCAATCGGTTAAAAGTCGAAAGTTTAATATGATTAAGATTTGACAGCTGAAACTAGTATGCAACTTTACTTCAGTAAGATGCATATCTCTTCAAAATTGTGGCAAATACATTGAATCTCATCACATGTGGCTACAAAGTGAGAATTTTAAACTAAAGAGTATACAATACTCACCTGATGTGCAGACCATTGGATCTTGTTTTGCATTGATAACATGGGTCAGCCCTGTTGGTAGTAACAGCTGCAGATCAACCAACTCCCAGAACTGAATCAAGGAAAAGGAAATTTCGCCTAGCTGAATGAGGATTAACAGAGGCCGTACATCTCCATGGCTCCTTCCATTCCATTCTGATTTTCAAAATTTTGTGCAGTAATAAAGTAAGAAAATAAAATGTGACCAAGTTTAGATCATGTTGTAAGACAAAACTCGGTAGAGAGCAGTTTCACCTCTAATCTCAACAATCAGACTAGCAAATGAAACATTAGCTACAGGGATACCTCAGAAACATACGCACTAACAGAGTATGCAAATATTCTATTGGAAATGGAAGAAAATAAGCGATTTACTACAAAAACAACGAAACGCATAACAATTGAAGTATACAGATGACCTTGCAGAACCGTCAGATACAAACAACTACTAAGAACAAAAAAGTGTCCAATATGACAGAAAACCAATTTAACTATAAGAATTGAGACAGGCTGATGGTTTGTATCAGATTCCAATCCAATCCAACTATTGTCAGTGTCCACCGTAATGGCATCGATGACAACAAAGCTAAAGAGGCACATCATTAGTAAAGAAGAAAACAAATGAAAGACCTGAGAATTCACATAACCGGTTGTTAAAGAAATAAGTTCTATTGGCAATATTGTGCATCATATCAAATACCTTTAGGGCCTTACATGATTAACGAACCTAAAGGAATTAGTAACAACATATAAGTTCACAAAAGAAGTGGAAACTCATTCTAAAAAACGTCAATAAAATTCTTATTGAAACACTAACTGACATAATTTACAAGAAACCACTAAGCTGCAAAAAACAGTCGGAGGTTTCTATTACAGAGCAGGAAAGCTGAAAACAGTTACAATCATCATCAATGCTTTAGCCAAATTGTACAGAAGTAACTAAATGTCTCACACTTCTACAAACACTTTGTAATTCTCTTCAATTAGTACGCTGTCCATTTTCAACACCAAGGCCATACAAAACACCTGCGTATTTCTGTATAGACCCATTGAAAAAGGTATCCCTTAACTTCCTAAAAGTACCGGCAGTAAGCAGACTATCTGATCCTGCTTGATGACAAACTCCAATCCTCTCAACTTCTAATAATTCAGCAAGCTTGTTCAACCCACCGTGGAGACTGTTGCAAAACTTCATCAAATGCTTGATATCATAAAGCACTGGAAAGTAGACATTGATCAACTCAAAGAAACCCGCCTGATCATTGGGTAAGCCACGGCAAGTCAGTAATTTCAGCAAGTAACCAAAATCGTACCCACTGTGAAACGTGACCCAGTTCACATCATCGTTTAACACAACCCCAGAAGACATAAGAAGCTCACCAAAACGATTAACATCGATACCCTCTTCATTGTTCTTCTGAAAATCAATACCACACTGACGAAGAAGCTCAATGGAATCACTAGCAAAAATATCACTACCAATATTGAACTCACGAAAATTGAACTGCCAAATGCAAAACTTATCAGTTCCACAAGTTGGGAGATTCCCATCCTCATCAGAGAAAGTAAGACCCAACTGAATCAACTTCAACATCTCAACATTATCCTTAAGAGTCTGGTAGTTGAAATCATTGATATTCTTGAAAGTACCCAAAGGACGAAGTACAACCCCAGGGAACTCAGTATCCATAGCTATGTAATTAAATTTATCAACAATCGCACGGATTAACGCAAACTCCTCTTCCAAATTAGCATTCCAGACTTCCCGGATTTGAATCGAATCACCTTTGGGTAAAATCGACATTCCTCCAAGGTCAACTCGATAAGAGTGAGAAATCGACGAAGAGTTAAAGAAAATATGGCGAACAGATACGGAGATATAAAAAGAAGCGAGCGGGGGCGTGGGAAAACCAACGCCAGAGTAAGGGAAGTAAAGAAGTGGTTACAGATCTGAAAGAGAAGGGGGGGTTAAGTAGAACCCTAGAAATGAAGTGATGTAAAAAGAAATAGGGAGTGGGTAAGTAGATCTGACCTTGATAATGTGAAATTGAAAGGTGGGAAGGGTAGATCTAGAAGAAGGGAGTTGTAGAAGGAGGTCAACGGCGACGGAGGAGGAGGAGGAGGAGGAGGAGGAGGAGGAGCGGCAGAGAGAAAACAGGGTTTGAGAGAGCGAGAGAGAGAGAGAGTTTGCCTAACGCTCACCCTCTCCCTAAAACGTTGCTCAACGCCCTGGTAGACGACGGGGAAAGTGATGTTTACACTTTCAAATCCGACGTCGTTTCAATGTGGATCCACATCCACTACTTATGGTTTATACGACGCCGTTTCCCCCCTTCTTGCTTTCCAAGTCGCTTTTCTTTCCCATTTTGTTCAATTTTGGCGTCCCCACCTTTTTCTTTTTCTTTTTTCTTTTTTCTTTTTCTTTTCTTCTATTTTACTCTTTTCCTTTTTTTCTTCCCTCCTAAATTTTCATGAAATATATCTAATACTAAATACTAAATTTTCAATATATACTTCAAATGTTTAAAAATATCTTCAACAAATTAAATAGAAACTGTAAATGTTTTTGTAAAAAAACCAAAACTAAAATATCTATAATATCATTAGTTTATTACACAAGTTCGTTAATATCTCTTATAAAAAATATTACATCTAATGGTTCAAGTCATTAGTATTTGTGTACGCTTCATCATAGCTTCTCTTGTCCATTTTATCTTTTCTCCATCTATCTCTTTAATAGATCTCTATTTATCTTCCCTCCTTCAATAGTCCTTTACTCCCATACTTTGTTTTCCCGATTTATTAGTTATCTTATTGGTATTAAGTTTGATGTTTCATTGTTTGAAATTTGCTAAGAGACTAAAAAATATCCTTCCACTTAAGTTGTATTAAAATTGGTTATTTTTCAATTTGATGTAACTTTTAAAAAGATTCTTTCTTAATAGTTCTTTATTTTGTTAAGAATATTAATGTAAATTTTTGAATGTATTTGAAACAAAATATTAACGATAAAGGTATTTTTAATTTTGTAGATATTGTCAAAACTAATGCAATTACGTATTTATGAGTTTCAGGATAAATCTATTTTTCAACGATTATTTTAGTTTTAGAAGAATGGTTTATTTTTTAAAAAGATATATAGATGTATTTTTTACAAATAATACAAAGTTGATTTTTCTTTTGTGTTCCCATCTTTTTTTTTTTTTTTTTTACTTAGTACTATAAGACATAATATCTTATTTGTTTGCCTTTCATTTTCTTTTCCCATTTCCCTGATGGTTTATTTCAATGAAAATGTGTACAGCATTTTTCCTTTTGCATTTATTGTGTTTGTAAGTTATGTTTGAATCATTCAAAGTTTTTCTTATACTGCCTAATCTTTCAACATCCTCTCACGTGTGTTATTATATTCTCTCACACCCTTATTCTTCCTTTTTTTAATCATTTCTTCAACACTACACGTGTCCTCAAACGAACACATTTTTACGTTCATCGTTATCCATGTTCAAATTCAACCGATAATACTCAATTTCTTTTTTAGGTAAAACAACCGAAAAAGTGTTTATGATAGCATATATGTTAATTTTATACTTTTATTTTCAAATGATAAGTATACATGTTAGATCTAAATTTAATCGTTTGTTCATCATTTTACTCTTTAATTTAAAATGCTTTTTTATTGGATTTTTTACGGATTAATGATATTATTTATTGACTTAGGCTACTAAATTAATAGTGAATTAGTGAAAATTGAGATTGTTGAGGGTTGTCTAAGACGAGATGAGGAATATAAAAGGCTCAAAGTCCACGGGCAGCTCCATACCTTTTAGGTACTAAGATGAGAGATGTGGCAAAGTGCATCTCGAAATAAAATTTTCAATACTTCAATATTTTATTCGACCAATCAAGCCGATGAATTATACCAATAAAAAAATATCTAAGACATGTATACCTTAGAAATAGTCGTTCGGCAACCTTTAGTGCTAGAAACTTTCTTAATAGTGTTATCATGACACATGACCAAAGACATGTGTTTGAGGACAAACTTGAAATTCTAATTGTTAATTAACTCAACAACGTATATTATTGGTCGAGGATAGAGATTACTACAATATAGTTGAGACTTCTTGAAAACTCTAGCTTGTTTAAGATTAATAATCTCTACTAGCTTCTTAATTTGGTAATAAGAAATGTGTTATGGTTTTTAGTTTAGCATTTTTATTTTCTCTAAACTTCAAAATTATAAGTTTAATTTTCACTTAATTTTCCATATGTATTCAAATGTTACGTGTTTGCAAGTTTTGTGTAATGTCTAGAAGTATATATTGAGTATAATGTTTATACATAGTGTTGAAAATTAAAAGATATATCTTGATAATAATAAATATATATAATTGTCAATGAGAATTTCTAAATTTTAGTATTTTTATATTTTTATCTTGAATTTTTCAAATGTTGACTTTTTAGACTTTGAGGTTATTTGTAAGGTAATTAATTTAAAATAATTTTGATGTGATTTTTTAAAGAAATACAATACAATCGACACAACACCACGATATCTCACTTCACGATCACAATTATAAACTAAACCATTCATAAAATTTTAACATAAAAGAGAAACAACACAAAAGAATGACACATGATGAGTAGTTCCATTGAAATTACAATCTAGAAAAAAATTATATAGAATTGAATGATCTAATTAAGGACCAACTTTCATCTAAAAGATTTTGAACCTCCAAAATAGGATGATCCATCCAAAGATTGTAATTAACTCTACCACATATTTGTTGCAAACAACACTCTCTTCACAATCACTCAATCATTTCACAAATTGGAGGCAAACCACCGTTATGAAATCATACACTTGTAATCAAAGTATTTTCATCCAAAACAATCTATTCAAAACTAATAAATATGGTTGATACCAAATTCTCGTTAAGGAAAACGCACTTGACCTTCACGTGACATCAACGGTAAATTTATATTTTAAGAAAAAGAATACCTCCAAACAAAAAAATAAGTCTTTTGTGTCTAAGTCAATATTAAAATTAAGATGTAGAAAAGAAAATAGAATGTGTGTCATTGTCTATCGTACCTAGATTTTTGGTATTCAATTTTAGAAAGCGAATTTTTAGTGAAAATAGGTCGAAGTGTGAATCTTCAAATCTAAATGCCAATTAGAGCATGATAACAAAAAATGATACTCAAATTCTAAAAAGCAAAAAATAAAAATTAGTCTTAATAGGTATTTTCTGAATAATATTTATAAAAAAGAGAAAAAAAAACCCCGTTTTGTATTCTTTGTGACATGACAACTTGTATTTTGTTCAATAGAACTAGAAACTCTAATTCTTGTGGAAGGCATTTGGCACTCAAATTTAGTTAAATTGGGTGAGTAAAAAAAACTTATACCGTTTAAATTCACCAGTAATTAAAAATGTTTACTAACTCGTTATAATAACTTGTGCTAACTCACATGTCCCACCTTATTATTTACATTAACTAGCATTTTCAATCCCATTATTTACGTCAACTCGGCTTCGATTACTCTTTTCGAAATGAAAATAAATAAATTAAAATTAGAGTTGCTGTAATTTAAGAGTGGGAAAGAAAATGTAATTTAAAATTATAGATGAGTCGCATTCACGTTATATTTTAATGGTGTAGTGTTGATGTTAATTGGCCAAAAAATGAAAGGCACAGCAGAAGACATATGAAGACTTTTCTTCTTTTTCCTCTTTCCTTCACTCCTAAATTGACACCTCATCCCATTTTATTCTTTGTTTTTCATTTTCCACAAAGTTGACACCTCATATACCCATCCAAAAATTTATTAACTATAATCTCTCTCATTTCAATTCAAATCATATGATATTAATTTGGTGGGTCAATTTTGCCACATCTCATTCTAATTCAACATTGTTTTTCTTTCTCCCATACATCATTCAACGCACTCCCAATCAACTAACTTCACATACCCTTAATTAATTAAGCCCTACACACACTATATTATATATTTTTTTGGTCTCGTTCAAGTCATCAAAGCATATTCATATTGAGTCGTATACTATATAATAATAACATGTGGTCCGTATTTGGTCACGAGAATGAGTATCGTTTTACATGATTATACGGTAATCTTTGATCATTTTTATTGGTGAAAGAAATTGAGAACGGTAACGGTGAACATTCATATAAAAATGATTTATTTTGTGTGGAACAGTTTTAACAATTTTGTTCTCATATGATTTGTCAACATCAACATTCTTATTTTAAGTGTAATCTGATTACAAAAGTTTGAAAGTTGAAGGTCGTCTCAATTGGAATCAATTTATTTATGCATTGGGTCAATTATGGAATAGAACAACCGGTGAGGATGCTAGTTGAGATCTATTTCTCTCACTCTTTGCCATAAGTTGACATATTTTTATTTATTAAGTTTTGTTGAGTTTTGAAACCTTACTCACAAATGTTGTTTTTCAACCCTTCTTTTAATAATTAATATACAACACAATTTATTGATGATTGCACAAATAGCAAAATTTGTTATCATATTGCAAATATTGATCTATCATTGATAGATATAAAAACTTAATTTTTTTTTTGCTATATTCGGGATTTTTTAAAATAAAAGGTTGTTATGTACTTTGTTATTACTCTCTCTAATTATAATTATCCAAAAATAAAATTAAAGCAAAATGGATTGGGCGGTGAGATATTGTATTTTATTGGGCCGTTCTCCTCGAAACAAACCCTTCTATGATGAAGAAAACTCGGCCCAAGCCCAATCATTCTATTGGAATAATGGCTTACATTTATTTTCTTTTATATCTTAATTTGTAAAACATTTATTTTTTAGGTTCTTTTAACTTATATAGCCTAAATTGCTATATGATATTACATGAAATACCCAAATTACTAATAAATTTAATAAAAGTCCTAAATGACCCAGTATATTACATAAATGTAGGGCTCAAATTACTTTAATATCAATTTCTATCATTTAATTGATTTATAACAAATATCTAAATGGAAAAAATCGTGGGATACAATTTTAAAAAGAAGTGGGGCCCAAATTAATTTAATACCAATTTTTATTATTTAATTGATTTATAACAAATATCTAAATGGAAAAAATCTTCGGATACGGTTTTAGAAAAAAGTGGGCCCAAATTAATTTAATATCAATTTATATTATTTAATTGATTTATAACAAATATCTAAATGGAAAAAATCATGGGATGCGGTTTTGGAAAGAAGTGGAAAATCTTTCATGTTTTCCTTCTACGAAAACGTTTGTCTACTCCTTCCAATGTGGATTACGATTTTTACTTCGAAATTTTAGAGAGTTCGGAGGTGAAGAAGAAGACATTCGACGGCCGAAAAATACAAAACTTCTCGAACATAATCTAGTTAAAAATTTCGAGGTTGGTATTGTATATATTCAACACATATGAAACATTAGGTATATTTTAGATATTCAATTAAATAGACAATCAAATGAAAATGTAGTTTTGAATGTGATGCATTTTAGGGTTTATTGAGATTTCGGCGGCGAAGAATAAAACTTTCGATGGCCGACAAATACAAAACTTATCCGACATAATCTAGCTATAAATTTCGTGTTTAATATTGTATATATTCAAAACATATGAATCATTTGGTATATTAGGTATATTTTAGATTATATTCAAAATATATGAAACATTTTGTATATTATGTATATTTTAGATATTCGATTAAATAGGCAAATAAACGAATATCTAGTTTTGCATGTGATACATTCTAGAGTTTATTGAGAATTCAACGGTGAATTAAGAAGAACTACCATAATAATAGAATTATATGTCAGTATATAGTATTATTGTATACAATATGAGGTATATATATACTAAACACATAATATAACTATTATAGATTGCGGATATAAAGTATAATGTAATCAAATACATTTATAAAGGAAAAATATGTATGTATGATCGTGCCGCTTACTACTGTTTTAGTAATATTTACTATATAAACAAAAAATTTAAACACAAATTCTGTAGGAATTATGTATAAGGTATTATTGTATATAATATGAGGTATATATACTAAATACCATATATAAATTCGAACTTCTTACTGTACATAATTATATATGTCATACTGTATATGTATATATAATGTGGTATATGTGTGTAATGGCTGCCGACGACGGATGAAATTTTCCAAATTGTTCAAGGTTATAATTAATTAACATAAAATTCCATATTAGAAAAGATTTTGTGTTATACTTCATTAAAACAATATCTTCAATTTTTTATCATAATAAATATACAAATTTATACAAGGAAGTTACGAAAATAATAATGGCACTCAAATATTTCTCTATGATGACACTCAAATACGTCATTAAAACAATATTTTCGATTTATTACCATAATAAAAATACAAATTTATATAAGGAAGTTACGAAAATCATAATAAATTAAAAGTACTATTAACAATGAAAGAATTTAAATATAATTACGAATATAATATATAATTAATAGTAATTAAAAAGTTAATATTGTCCAAAAATTATACAAATTTCTAATTAAGAAAATAAATTATACTTTAGGACATTTGTGAAAAACTATATTCAATTTAGGTCATTCATCTAAATATTTCTATTTTTTACTATTTGTACTTTTCTTTTTTCAATAATCGTTTA
This sequence comes from Cucumis hystrix, assembly GCA_025688845.1. Taxonomy (NCBI): domain Eukaryota; kingdom Viridiplantae; phylum Streptophyta; class Magnoliopsida; order Cucurbitales; family Cucurbitaceae; genus Cucumis; species Cucumis hystrix. The sequence continues at coordinate 14,290,835 of CM046885.1, read as the reverse complement.
TAAGTTACGTAGTCAAAATGGTGCAAATTTTGAAAATTAATACTTATTTTAATGTTTTAGAGTATTCATATTTTGAATTAAAAGATTTAGAATGTACAAAATATATTAACAAAGATACAAATAATAACAAGTATACTGTTTTAAGTTATAAACTCAATTATTCTGTTAAATTATATTAGATAAAGTATAAAAATATAATATATCTTATAATATTACAAAATAATAATTATAAAAAAAGCTGCATGAAATATGTTCATAAATTAATTAACAATAATATATATTCATCTTAATATTTAGCGATTAATTATAATTAGTTTTATAGTTTATAAATATATTTTCAAACACAATTTTAATTATGCTTTGTTATAAATTCTTACACTTAAAATTATGTTCTTAGATTGTCTGCAAAACAAATTGGATTTTGAAAATAATATTTTATATTATAATTTTTGAAATCGAGTTGTTGTTACTCCAATATATGAAAAGAATTCAATACTTTTTTCAATATTAACATTTTGTTTATTTCTAGAACAAAATTTTAAATAAATGAGGTCAGTAACCTTCATTATCAATTTAATCCAATTCAACATAGATACAATAGAGATGTCGAGTAACCCTCGTTATCAATGTAACAACACCAATATAAAATTTATTATCGATCACTATCAATTTTGACAAATGCTTAGGAAATTCTTAAAATATTTAAACATCTAAGAAAATGTATTAAAGTATAGTAATATTGTAATATTCCCTACTTTTTCTTTCTATAAATTTACATTTTCTTCAATTAAATCTATTCTCTCCCTTCTATTATTTTGGTATCATTAAAAAAAGAGGAACAAAAAAATTATTTCATGTTTGGGGATTAACTTAGGGCAAGGACATGCATTAAGTTTGTAATTAATATGGAGACAAGGTGGCATGGGAATTATTTTTATTTTTAAGTACAAATTAATTTTTTTTTAAGAAATTGAAAGTACAACTTTTTTTTTTTTGAGATATTATTAAATATATTTCACGTGCAACATATATGTATATATGTGTATGTATGTATACTTAATGTAATTTATTGTTCTATTATTCTTATTTTTGTAATTCCATTTCAAAGTACTAAAATTTAATTTACATCTAAAACCGTTTATAAAATATAAGATTATTAAATTCTCTCGTATTTTTAAAATGCAAATTATATTTTGAGGTTGAACTTTGTTTTTTTAATAAATTATACTTTTAAATTTATAGGTAGCGTGTAAATCTAAAAAATATTTGTGATGTTTAATTACTGATTAAACATGGGTGTGGCTTATGTTTGAATAATATCACAATCAATATAATTTCAATATAATATGAATATATCTTAACTAGTGTAAACACAAACATTCAACTACAAAATTAAAAGACCGAGTCTTCAATTTTTACTTACAAATGTTACTAAACTAAAAAAAATCATTGAATCGCAATTCAAAATCTCAATGTTCATTGTTGAAATTGAAATTGAAGTTATATAGTTGTTACACTTATGTTCAAATCTAATATTTTGAGTTGGATTGATTATTGAATGGTACTATGCAATTAAATAGTTCCACTTTTGCTTTTTACACATCTTTAAGAAACCAAAATAATCAACCAGAATCAAAGTAAATATTATTATTTTATTATTGTTGTTTTTGTTGAAATTTTTTGTTAATAAATCATTTAGTTATATACACACAAACACATGAAACCTTCAAAGCAAGTTGAGATTCTCAAACAAAATGAAAAAGTCCACAGTAGATAACTTAAAATACTCATATTGAAATAATAAAGAAAAAAACGTTACATACATTAGTCGAATAAAAATTGGCAGTAGCAAAGTAAGGTCAACTCAGACCTGTAATAAATAAATGCATGTATGAACTGAAGAGGCACTAATAATAAACTTTATTGATGAACTTTAGACCCTCCCTCGAATAAATTGAACAAAAGCTAATGGGTAACATGGGATTCTTTTGCTTTTGCCCAAGTATTTTATTTTCTTTCAAAAAAGTCATTCTGTTTTTTAAATTATTATCAGTAAAATAGTTTAGTATTATACGTATTAAAAATCACTTTGAAACGTTTGAACGAGAATATGCAAGATTATCATAACCATTTGCTAATTACTCCAAACATCCTTTTGTAAGGTAGATTGATATATTTGAAGACTATGATATTTTATCATATTTTAAGATATTTATACTAACTTGGCATCCACTCATTTTAAGATAAGTGACCTACCAACTTTAGATTATTCGAAAACTATATATACTTAAGATCGATAACATACTTTTTAATTAATATTTAGTTTTTCCCTTTAAAATTAAGTTTTGTTTCTTTTTTCTCCACCAACTCAAATTTATCTCTTATGATCACTTGAATGCAATGGATTTTAAAAAAAAATTATAGCATCTTAATTTGTTGAAAATACGGCACGGTTATTTCACCTAATGTTTTAATTATGCTAATATATAGCAAATAAAATATATCCTACTTAATTCTAAACAATCATCTAATGTTATAAGTTATAAAAATAAAATTAAAAAATTTATGATATATATTTTAGTTACTACGTTTAAGAGTTATTTTAGAAACTACAATAACTTAAAATTATACTTGTTTAATATTTGAAAGTGATTATGAGAGTTGTTTTTTTTTTTAATTATTCATTTAGAAAATTACTTAAAAAAATATTTTTAATCATTCGAAGTCAAGTTTAGTGGTGTGAAAAATGTATTTGAAAATTTAAAATTAAAATGGATTGATTTTGAGTGATTAAAATATTGTTTTAGTGTAATTTTAAGATTGGTAAGGATTTAAAAAATATTATCGAACATACATAATTAAAGTGAAAGTTAATAATTTAGAGGTCTAAGCTTTCCCCACAGACTTGAGATAACTAAGTCAAAGACTGGCTGAAAATTAATAATCGTTTCTATATAGTTTGTTTGATTAATATAATTAAAATAAACTTTAAAACTATTTTAAATGTTTCTTAATTGGTTTTCAAAAATAATTTATTTTTAAAATTAAACACTTTTAGTTCCAACACTAAATAAGCAAAATAAGTTAAAGTTTTAGAAAAAATATAAAAGTTAAAATTCTATTTTGGTTTGTGAATTAAAAAAAAAAACATACTTTGGAAAATGATTAGGCTTTAAGTTCACCATATTAATTAATTTGATAAAATCTTGTCAATTTATTATTTAGATTTTTTGTGTCAAAATATAAATATAATTAATACACTTTAATTAAATAAATCAAAATTAAAAACTAATTTTGTTATTTTTCTTTAAAACTTAAATCTTTCTCATCTTATTCTGACTCTTCAACATTTATTTATTTATTTTTGAAATAGAAATATATCTTGAAACAAATTAGAAGAACAACATTGAGTATAATAAAATAAATAAAATTGAACAAGTGTTTAGCATCAACGACAAAGGTAAAATAAACTAAAGAATAAAATAAGTAAAACAATTGTTTAAAATAAATTATATGAAACAAACAAGTATTTCATTATAATATAAAAAAAAAGGAGAAAATAATTGTAAGAAAAAGAAAAAAAAAACAACTCAATCAATTTGAGGTACTAAAAAATTAATACATGAAAAAATTGCATCTAAGCATATGAGTTGGAAAAGTGAAAGAGAACGACAATACATCAAAATGAAGATTAAAATAAAAAAGATAACGATCTTTTTAATTATTCGATAAAACAATAATTTACCATCTAGATTTGAACTAAAAATTAAAATTATAAATATGATTAAAAGTGATTATCTTATTTAACATTAAGCAAAAATTTGAAAGGCAAAAATCAAAATATATTGTTTCTTTGAATAGAAAAATATAATATTTAAACCCAAATATAAAATAAGATATAAAGAGATTGTAAATAAAACATATTATTTTTTATTTGTTCGTAGTGTCAGAGAGTTGTGTCTTGGGGGTGTCCCATCCACATTTCAATATCTCGTAATAACAAACCACATCAAATAAAGTAGCTAAAAATTAAAAAATACTTTTGACACCCAATCCCTACTCTATCTCTCTACTCCTCACCTCTACAATATTGATTCCACACTATCCAATCACTTCCTCACAACCAAGCATCGTGGCCCTCACAGAATAGTGTGACCCTTCATCCACTAATCCAATTCCCTCCTTCATTGAGGTAGACGGTAAAGACGCTCTTAATAATCTTCTAGAATAAAAAGAGACCGTGATCCTTGTTTTTACCTCTTATGAAACGGGGCTTCACCTCCGATGCTCAAGTGGTGGTCAAGATCAACCTTTGTCCTCTCCACTTGCTCTAACCATAATCAGACTAAAGTATTTTCGAGTTTAGTTTTGCTTCTAGAGATGGTAACACTGTGTTGTCCACAATTTCATAAAACAGGAGAATGGTTATGAATATATGAAACATTCATATAATTAATAAAATCTAAAATTTAATTATATTTGAAAATGCTACCGGTAGGAATAAGATTAAAAATGAAAATGTCTAGTGCGCTGTGGGTAATAATATTAGTTTTATTTACTAATTTGTATATATAAAAAAAGAATATATATAACGAAGAGAATTGGAAACGACACGGTGAGAAAATCACTATATTATATTTATATTATTGTTTGTGTTTTAAATTTTAATTGGAACAACAAAAATACTAATATTAAAAAAAACAATAATTATTATTATAACAAAATAAAGAAAGAAAGAAAACCTCTCTCTATCAGTCTTATATAAAGAAGCGAAAAAGAAAAAGAGAGGAGAAAATCATTACTCTGTTTTTTTTTTTTTTTTTCTTCAGTTGAGTGAGTGCGGGATTCCCAAGGGACGAGGACGACGACGAAGAAGAACACGATCCTTCTGAAATCGAAAACCCTTCTTTTGGATTATTCCGCCACCGTCTTCCACTTCATCATACGGAGTTTGCTTTGCAATGTAATGCGCTGTAACAATAGTTTACAGGGCAATGGCCAAGTGTCATTCCAACACCATCGGATCAGTCGCTCTCCATGGAATCTCCGTCGCCAATGCACCTACTAGACACTTCCGATTCTGTACCTCCTTTTCTGGAGCTGCATTCCGCCGCAGAATCTACGACGCTGTTAGTTGCGGTGGGAGTTCTCGGTATCGCCACCGATACAAGGATGAAATAATGGATGAAGACCCCACCATGGGGGACGGATCGGTTTCTAGGGATTTGAAGGAGCCGGAGGAGGAGAAACCGAGGAAACAGAAATTGGGCAATGGAAAATCCGAGAAGCTCGCGGATCTTCTGAATTTGGCTGACTCAGTGGAGCTGGAGAATGAGGCGGAGACCAGGAGGAAGGAGGAGGAGTTGAAGGAGTTGAAACGCACGGTGAAGGATTTACAGGCGGAGGATTTGGGGAAGCAAAAATCGGCGGCAAGCAGTGTGAGGCTTATGGCGAAGGAGGATTTGGTAATACGAGGGACGCTTGCTCTTCTCGGTGTCATTCCTCCTCTTGTTGCGATGCTTGATTTGGAAGATGAAGAATCCCAGATCGCTGCTCTCTACGCACTGCTAAACCTTGGAATCGGCAATAATGCGTAAGTTGTTAACGATTCCACTTCTTCACTTTGTTCTCTGTTCTTAACCCCTTCAAAATTCTCTCTCCATTTAACCCTATTACATATTGTTTCTGCATGCATGTTTTACTTGATTTAATTTTCTTCCATTATCAACTCTGCGTTTTTCCTCTGTTTGTGTAAATGTCTTCGTAACTTGTAGTTGTTTCGCGTCTATTCGAAATGGTAAGTCATATGAACAGTCTCTTCGGTAATTGATCCTCCAGAATTAGCGTCTCATTTTCTTTTATGTACCAAAAAAAAAACTTCTAAATTCTTGCATTAACATTGAATTTTCTCCTACCCCACTCCAGGAACAAGGCAGCAATTGTGAAAGTGGGGGTCATCCACAAAATGTTAAAGCTGATTAAATTAGAGGCTACATCAAACTCATCAGTTACAGAAGCAATAATTGCAAACTTCCTCGGTTTGAGCGCACTAGACTCAAACAAGGCCGTAATTGGATCGTCTGGTGCGATTCCCTTCTTGGTCAAATCCCTTCAAAACACCCACTGTAAAATCAGCCATCAAGCACGGCAGGATGCTTTAAGGGCGCTCTTCAATCTTTCCATTGCTTCATCAAACATCCCAATTATATTAGAAACGGATTTAATCCCATTTCTTCTTAACATGTTGGGCGACATGGAAGTAAGTGAAAGAATCCTTTCAATTTTAAGCAATGTGGTATCAACCCCAGAAGGTAGAAGAGCAATAAGCATTGTTCCAGATGCATTCCCAATATTAGTAGATGTTTTAAACTGGACAGATTCATCTGGGTGTCAAGAAAAAGGGTCTTATGTTTTAATGGTGATGGCACACAAGCTCTATGGCGAAAGACAAACAATGGTAGAAGCAGGCCTTGTATCTGCTTCTCTTGAATTAACACTTTTGGGTAGTGCATTGGCTCAGAAAAGGGCATCCAGAATTTTGGAGTGTTTGAGATATGATAAAGGGAAGCAAGTTTCTGAAAGTTTTGGTGGCAATCTTGGTGGTGGTGCTGTGTCTGCTCCCATTATTGGGACTTCATCTTCTTCAAATTGTAACAAAATTTGTGTGGAAGAATCTGAAGAAGCCATGAGCATGGAGAAAAAAGCAGTGAAGCAACTAGTACAACAGAGTCTACAGTACAACATGAGGAAGATTGTGAAGAGGGCCAATTTGCCTCAAGATTTTGTTCCATCAGAGCATTTTAAGTCACTTACAACAAGTTCAACTTCAAAAAGCCTACCATTTTAACATAATATCAGATTTCCTTGAGTGATCTAAATCAAGTGTTCATCATTGAGAAGAAATTAATCTATTCTTTTAAGTAATTAAGTAGCAGTCAGTTTTCATTAGAGAAGTCTTTTTAGTCTCTTAACTTTTTTTTGGTTGTGTAGAAGTAAAATAGAAAGGGCCTACCTCTGCTTCCAAATTCAACCCTCGTGGAACAACCAGATCCTAAGCAATTACTCTGATATCTTCCCTGGCGGTGGAACTGTCTAAAGATTGAAAATTCCTGTGGCTGTTTTCACTCAGCATAACAAAGCTCGTGGTGATGCCACTGCTCTTGTACAGATTAGTGGGTCACCTTCGACCCACCATTACAATTCAGGCTTCCTTGGTGGCCCCTTTAAAATGTAATGTAATGCACATATCATATTTTTCTTTTGCTGGCTAGGCCTATTGGTACAAGTGTCGGTCTTTTTCGTGATTTTTTTTTTAAACCTTTAATAAGTAGATATTTGAACCTCAAACTCTTGAATGATAGCTGAATAGCTGAAGGGTTATTCTTTTACTGGTTGATAACACTTTCACATGCTTTGATGTTTCATGAATAGTTCAAAATTTTCATTCTAGTAATTAGTAAATCTTTTGCTGTGGGGATTAAATTAGCAGTGGAATGAATTGGTTCTTTGTGCTGATTAATATTTTCTCATCCATTTTCAGCTCTAACTGTACACAGATCTGGAGCAGGGAATTTGCTGAGCTGTTTATAGCATAGGCACAATAATTTCCAAGGCATGTCTTGAGCACGAGGTATTGATTGTAAATATAGAATTGAGTGAATTCATTATGTGACTATATTAAGCAATCTATTATTCAATTTAGAGTTGCACTTCTGTCTTATCTCTTACTTTTGCAATGACCCCCCATGTATACTTTTCTTCTCTTGGCCTGTAGATAGCTTTAGATTATAATCCCATTTCATTTTCTCTTCTGTGAACAGTTTGTGAACTCCTTGACCTTCAATTCCTTGTGTTTTGACTAGTTGTGAGATGAAATTGATAGTTATTTCTATGATCAAATTCTTCTTGTTGATGTTCGATCGTCAAGCATCTTGGGTTTGATATGCTTAGTGGGGTCTGCTTTTATTAATACCATTGAATTCAATTTCCCCCATACTTTCACAAGATTAACTTCGCACAGAATGATATTATAAAATGTTAGTGCTGATGTTGTGCTAAGTGCAATTGAAAATTGGAGGTGAGACAAAAAGACTTTTTCTTACTAGTGGAAGTACAGATTAATTTAATCATTTGAACTTCTGAATGGAAATCTCTAATTAATTGATCTTACTATTTATTTAAATCCAAAAATAAATTAGACAAGCTAAATGTGAGTTAGTAGCACAGTTGTTTATTGAGGTTCTTTGTGCTAGCTGCTAGATCTAAACTAAACCTATGATCATTGTAATAGTTTTTAATGATACTTGGAAATTAATAGATAAATTTAAAATTGGAGCATGGGAGTTACATATTTAATTAAGGTAGAGGAAAAGAAAGGCTATAAAGCCACTAGAAATCATAGAGCATAGGTGGGGATACCAGACAGCTAAAGGCTACCCATTAAAAGGATCAAAACTCATTAACTCATTGGTTTTCTAAAAGTGTCCTTGATAATAATACAATTTACATCCATTTATTGCTCTCATTGATTTAGTTTCACAAAGTACTTTAAAATTGAGGTGGAATTTAGTTCCGCGATTCCTTGCCGTTTCTTTAAATTACTTTGGTATTACTCACCTAATTAGTTCTTAAAAATGTTCTTTGGTTTCTAAATTTCTTTTTATCTTATTCTATTTTATTTCTTCAACTTTTAAAAATATCTATTATAGTTTCTAAACTTTTTAAATAAATTTATTTTGATTTTTGTTGTTAGAATTCTGTTATTGTTTCGTTAAAGACTTAATAAAATTCTAAAGTTAAGAGGAGGGAAGTTTATAGACCAAAATATGATTTAAACCTTCTTAAAATAATATCATTCATACTTGTAACGTGAAAAAGTAGCAATGAACAAAATAATGTATAAAAAAACATTTGTTGACATCTAGGTCTAGTAAGCTTTGGAAAACCAAGTCAAACCGACCTTGATGTGTATAGATTTGAACACGACTTTTAATGTTTATTTTAAAATTCAACCTAACACAATTTTGTCAAAGTAGTAGGTAAGTTTCTTTTAGTATTACGATTGAAAGTTGAAGATTCAAACTTCCATCTATAAAACGAGAAATCAATTAATTACATTTAAGCTAAATTTGTTTTGACATAATAACGTAAGAGGTAAGTTCCTCTTTTTATTATAATTAAAAGTACAAGGTTTTTTCAATTCTCTACCCTTCTCCCTTTTTTCATCTTATTTATTCCATTTATTAGATATTGAATGGTATCAATGGTTTTTTTTTAATTCCATTATTTCAAGTTTAAATGTTGGAATGAAGATTCAATTAACTATTAGAGGTGTTATTGCATCAATGTAGTGAAAACCATACATTACAAAATTTCATTTATAAGTTTGCCTTTTCTTTAATTTTATTTTAATCAAATAGTCATTTTGAACCAGATTTAGATCTCTCTCTTAATGAAGTGAAAATTAATAATTAGATGGACTAAACCACAAAATTGTTCCAATTGAATTTGGTTGTTATGTCAAGTAGCTCTACATTCAATTGATCACATTGAATATACTAATAGGATTAGTAATTTAAACACTCATTTATACATGGCATTTTTTTTTCTTTTTAACAATTGAATTGAATAATAAAAAAAAGAGCTACTTATTCATTATTACTAAAACTTCAGTTATTTTCCCATCAAGTAGACCACTTCTACCGCTCTCACTTTATTTTAATATTGAAATGGAATAAAGTTTAGTATGTTGGAGAGGTGTGACAATTATTAAACTTTTTCTCTCTCTTTTGAATAAAGTGAAAAATGTAATTATGGGCTTTGAGTAAAGGATGTGGGGGTAGGCAGTGCATTTAATTTTTTTAAAGTAGGGCACTTTTTTTTTTCTTATAAAAAGGTCATCTCTAAAGACTAGTGGAATTGTGGAATTTGTAATCATAATTATAATGTTAAGATTTGAAATTTTAAGTCAAATTTTTATAATTATTGCATACAATTTTAATACTCTTAGAAGTTTAATGGGATGTGTTGTTTTGTTAGATGTTTTATTTTCAATTTGAATTTTTTGTTTTTGTTAATAATTTGCTATATTTTGTACACTTTGTTGAAGTGACATGATTAGTCGACTTTAGTGTCTTTTTTTGTCACGGATTGGCTGCTATATATCTTATTTCTCATCCAATGTTACATTTTTAGACAATTTTTATTTTGGCTTAGATACTCTTTGCATCCCCTTTTTCCTTTTTATTTTCATTTTATATATGCCCTTTGTTTTAGCTAAAAACTTGTCTACACTTTCTCACCTAACCTTCAAAATAGCCTATTCAATTTATTTCTTAACCTATTTCTTTTTGGTTTAGCAACAATGATCATACAGAAATTCAACAAATTTGTTGAGCTATATCGTAAGATTCATTATATGTTAAATTTTCTACCATTGGCTTAAAAAAAAGACTCCATCCACCTTTTCAATATACATATAATAAACAATAAAGACGTGGTTTGTTCTATCCACTGCTATACACCATTATATTAGACTACGACTCCCTACTCGCATATTAAATTTTAAAGGATTTAATTCTATGTATATATGAAAAGATTAAACACTTTTTGAAGGATTATGTTATCAACAAAATGAATAAAACAATCACATGTAAATAGTAAAAATTGCCACCGCAATCTTATGTGGTTTACAATCGATATGTTATCTAAGTTTGTAGCCATAATTACAAATAACATATAATATATATACATTTTAGATTTTGGCAATGCTTATTGAGAACTTTCACATATCTCCATATTAGTATGAATAATTTTCACTGTGAACTTATATCATTGTGACTTTAATTTGGTTTTTGTCTTACTCCAAAAGGGTGTTACACAAATAGAGATAATTGTCTTTAATCATATTGCGATCGCTTCATTCCCTAATAGACGTAAAACTTTGTTCGCATTCTTAACAACACTGTCAGTGAACCTCTTGCCAAGGCACGTCATCCTAGCTTGATGATCGAATAACAATGCCTATACATTTGGTTACTCAAAAATGTTAAATAACAAACTCAAAACATTTCATGAATAAAAGTGAGAAAGTTATTAATTATGTATATATATAATTTAACCTAAAACTTATTTTTTTTTTTTTTTTTAAAAAAGGGAAAATTGTGGGATTGTTACGAGTGATACTCCAAGATGAATGGAGAGATGATATAGAGAAAGATGAAAATAATTGTGGTTTGGGTACGGTTCTAAGGCAGCTGACATTGTCGGAGATGGGATGTGTATTATTGGATATATTATTAATGTAATGTAAGAGCCACCCTTTTTGTGTTTTGAGGCACACCTCTTAATGCTATTTTATGAAGAAATTGCTTTTTCTTTCCTTTACCAGATTTGGCATCTTATGCCATTTAATAATTAACTTTTCCCCCTTCTGATTTTGATGCCTTACCCACCAATATTTCACCTTTTCCCCCCTCTATCTTCTCCTTTTCAACACATACTATATGTATATATCACATGTGAATCTTCTCATCTTGTTAAATTATTGCCTATATCAAGTCTTCTATTTACCTCGTTATTTTTTTTATAGATTATATTTTAAATTTAGTATTTAGTAAGTCCCTAATCAATTTTTTTAAGTATTTCTATTAAATAAAATTGGATATATTAGAGTTCATTTTATCAAATATAACAAAGTATGCTTAACTTCTGTATTGTCTCATATGCTAACAATATTTTAAAACATTTTTCAAATATTCATTTTCAATATTTTTATACACAATTTTGTTTAGTTTGATAGGTATTAATTCAAAATGTTCTTATTAATATCCTATTGTTTTAAAATGTGGAAATTAAATTATGATTTTAATTTTGTATTTAAAAATATTTTCACCGATAATATATGCGTGGAAGGGGATAAATATATGAACTATTAGTTGGTGACTAGTTGAAGTTGATCGATGGAGATGGTTGCAATACCGATATTCATTTGAATGAGGCGACACTGATCGTTGATGATGATTGTTACCATAGTTAGTCTTCAACAGTGACTAGTGGATCAACTTAATATAATCAAGAGATAAATGATATGTAAATATTTGAACTAGGTGTGAAACAATAAACCTGAAAAACAAAACTAAATTAAAGGTCTACTTTAATTTTCTAAAAAAAAGTTACTTTAATAGTTAACATGCCTCAAGTGCGTAAATAATAGAAAGTATGTAAAATATAAACATTGAACAATTAATTAGAGCAAGTAAAGATAAGAGTTGAGAATTATTAACAAAGCATTAAACAGTTCCACTATACTCTCGTTTTATTGTTATTTGAAATGTGACATTTATCATTAAATTTTATATAAAAACACATGTGAGATTGTATATCAATGATGACTTTATGATAAGATACATAATGAATATATATAATGGGGTAAGGCAGCAGCCATGCCAATGAACTTTTATGTGTGTCATATATCAAATATTCCATGACAATATGTATATATATAATGCACATAAGTATATATAATGCTGTATATATTATATTATCATATACACACACAGCTCACATGCGCATGTCTCTTCCATAACCCTACTAATTTCTTTTTCTTTCTCTCTTTTGAGCAATTCCAACTATCTCTCAATGACAAAACCAACCCATAGATGAACTAGATCATGGGTTGAATTGGGCAATTATAATTGAAGCCATAAGTTTGTTTAAATTCGGATTGCATTATATATTTTTCACTCAATTAAAAGCTTATCATTTTTATCTTAAATGGTGTCCTGTTTTAATTCTCACACCTCTTTAATTACTTTTATTTTGTGTTTTTTTATTAACAAATCTCAATTAATTAGCTTCAATTTGATCAAACGAAAAAAATATAAAATAAATGAAGTGACATAGTTGAGTTTGAATTTGATCCATTGTTTATAATGATGAAACTCGAATAATTGGGTATATATATTTATTGTATTTTGTAACTTTTAATTTTATGTTTGATAGGATCTATGAAATCAACAAAAATAAAACATTACCATATCTATTATTATACTTGAGTTAACTTTAATTTGTGTCTAGTAAGTGAGATTTTGATTTAAATAGTGAATAAATTTGTGCATTTTGAATGCAAACACACAACAAAAAATTTCAAAATTTTGAGAATTTAAACATAAATTAGTTAAACACAACAATAAAAGTCCATTAGAAAAAGAAAATACAAATCTAAAAGTCGTTATTTTAACCAAAATTACATTTTATAGTAACAACAATTTATGATTACTATGGTTAGTGAACAAACCTCGTGTGTTAATTTTTCTCACCAATAATGATATTTTATAGCTTAGCGAATAGCCGATTTATGTTTAAATTTTACCATATTTTCTCATAGCAATTATAATTTACAGCTCATAGTGGTTTTTGTTCAAAATAACTAATACTAAATTTTGAAGAAACATTTAGAAAGCAAGAAACTTGGATCGAGCCCTGGAGCCCAAATTATGTACCTTTTCCCATTAACAGTTCTATTCTAATTTGGGCTTCCATTGATATTGGGCTTTTCTTCCGAAAATTTTGAATATAAATAATTTATTTAAATAAATATGTAAGTTATTTGGCAATCTTAAAGTCATATATGAAATATTTTAGAGATCATCATGTCATGAGTCGTAGACTCGTACAAAAATGATTTCACCACCAAGTGTTTGAATTAAATGAAGTGGAGGTACAATGTAATTTTTATCGTTAATGAGAGCTATAAATTGATAATTACAAAATGCAGTTATTGTTTATTGTATGGTAATAACTATCAGAAAAAAAAATAATTTTAGTTATTTGTATGCTAAAATTAAAATTCTCACACAACTTGTTCTCGTATTTATAGATGTAAGATGTCAATTAACTTGTACTCGTGTGCTAAAAAAAATACAATAGTACCATTTTAAACAAAAATTAAGTTTGGTGTACGTAATATTTGCTCTCTGATGAACATCGTATTGTGAAATGTTGTTTCAATAGTCAACACATTGCTTCAAACAAGACATTGCCAGTTAAGTTAATCATTCACCATTCATATGTATGGATGAAAACTTGGTATGACATGTATTTGTTAAAATAATGAAATGCATTACATAATAATATATAAATTAAAATTCAAAGTTCTTTTAACTACATCCCAATGCTAAATTTACATTCTAACAAATTAATGTGTGAAGTAGTTATGGACGGCAAATGTCTCTTTAACATTGTCTATCAATTATTCATATTTGAATCGTTTATGATGATGTTTGACATATTGTCTATGTGTGAAAATGGCTGAAAATATGTAATTTTTGTCATTTTGTGGACCAATTAATTATATAGAGCACAAGTAAGTTTGTTTTGAACTTTTAGTTTTATTATTCATCTAGATATCACACAACAACTCTAACATATAAAAAACTCAAATTCACGGACTTTGATAATTTAATATTACAAGAACACACACAAATTTTACCCTCACCTACGAGTTTGAAGACTATCGTTGGAAGCATACAATTGAAATTCAATATTATTCAAAAAGTGATTTCCTTTAATTGTAAATTGGATATACTATCAAAATTTACCTCAACTTACTAATTTATGTTTTTGGATCAAATGATTATTTAATATGATATTAGAGCATGTGGTCCAAAAAAGTTGTGTATTAGCTCTAAACCTTATGCTTTAATGACACGTTAAAGTATTAATTAACCAACTTATTAAAACATATTACAATAAAATTACTATGAGATCAACGATTTGGTAGAGTTATAAAAAAGATGTACGATAACAATTGACAACTCTTATTAAAAGAAAAAGGTGAATAAGTGTTTCATTTTAATGCATCCATTTATCTTGCATAAATTTACTTAATCACTTGTATGAAAAAGAAAACAATATTTTTATTTCAATTGATCTCAAAAATATTATGAAATTTGAATGTATTAGTATGTTAGTGGGATGGGTGAAAATTGAGGTCACGCATTCAGCCAATCACCGAAGACACTAATCATTAAGTTACGTTTTAGTTCATTTCTCTTGTGTATTTCTTACCGGAGATAATAAAAAAAAAAATCTAAAATTGTATTTAATCACATTCACATATTAGTTTTTGTTTTATATATATTATTTATTTATTAAAAAATGAATATAAAATGAGAGGAAGTTGCATCAATCAGTGTAAGAGTTTCATTTATGTGGATGGAAGGAAAGAAGTCACAAATTTAAATGTGATTTATCAGATTATTTAGTAGTTGGTTGTTACTACTAATTCAATTACTGTTTATTAAGTTAAAAGATGAAGATCCAACCATGGGAATTTTCTTAAAACTCTTTTATGCAAATAACTTATAGTTATTCTGTCTGCAATAAATTAGAGTAATACATGAAAAATAATAATATACTTTAAATTTCTTATAAAAAAAAAAGACAAGATTTTAATAAGAAAAGCAAAGAAAAATTCCAAACAATTTATTTCGGAAAAAAGAAAGGAATATTAAAATTAAAATAAAAGAGAGGGCGTGAGGCGTCGACTGAAAAAGACGAAAGTTTAATTTCAATATAAACAGTTGGAAGCGAGTTTTTATTTCTTTTTCTTTTCTTTTCTTTTCATTTTTTTTTTTAAATTTTACCAGCAAAATATTTCGAAACATTTTTTTTTTCTGTTCCCTCTCCGTTAGAGAGAAAAAAAAACCCTAGCTCGTCCTCTCTCTCCAGTTTCCCTCCCTTTTCTATCCGATTTTGCCCTTTCCCATCTGATTCGGTGGGTTCTTCTGCTTCAATGGACTTCAATTGAACTCATTCCTTTCCCACTTTGAAGGATCTGCCAGCTTAACCCACAAAACCTACCAACAATGGCGTCTTCCGACAAGGATGTTGAAGAACAGCTTTTGGAAGCTGGCAATAAGATTGTTGAACCTCCTACTTCAGTTGAAGAACTTCTACCTCTTCTCGACGTAAGCCCTTTCGTTTTTCTTCTCTACGTTCTTCACCCGGATATATGTTTATATATTTTTTAATTTCTGATTTTCTTTTTGTTCGAAGGATTGTGTTTTACTGAATTTGTTTTTTAACCTGGTATAATGGCGTCTCTGAAAGATTTTTTTTTTCTGGCTGTACTTTTTGTGGTGATATTTTGATGCTCGATTGGTTTTCCTTATACAATTTATCGTGTTTCCTATTGTCTGTCTGCCTTTCGTTGCCCTGTGTTGGAAGATCCCAACTTTTTTCTGCGTCCGAGCTGCACGCACGATAGTGTCTACATGTTGTAAACACCACCTTGAAAGGAATTGCAGACATTGTAGCCGTTACTATTACTATTAGCTGGATACCTGGCCTTCAACAAGTTTTTTTTTTTCATAGCTTAAAATCCATTTCATTCGCACGAAAGAAAAGTTGAATTGATTCATAGATATAGTTTCTTTATGTGTGTGTGTGTGTCTGTGTTTTGGTATTGAAATAAATATCTGAAGCTTTAGATTTCAAGTAGCATAACTTGGTTAAAAAGTAATTCAGTTGGGTAGCTGACATATTCTAACTCCACATTGAGGTGGCAGTAAGAGTGTCACTTTTGGTGATCTGGAAAGTAATGCGAGTGTCTGAATACTGTTAAGGAGTGAATTGATTGAGATTCTATGAATATTTGAAAACTGGTAAGGAGGGTCTGAGGGGATTACTTCCAGGAATGTGGATAATGGGTTCTAATGTATTGAGGGTTCACGTTTTTAAGATCAGTCAGGCAGTTCAGCATCTCTTAAAATTTCTAACCGTGACTTTTAAATCTGTCTCTCACGTTGATTCTTTGAACTGCAAATTAAATGTCTAATGAGGTACTTTTTCACCTTGTTTCTTTGATTTTTAATCCTGCTAATGTAGTTATTCTCCCTCTTATCTCTACTTTCTTCTGTTGAATTGAAATGCAATGGAATATTATTAGCTAAATAGGCCTTACAGGTCCTTGTATTTATTTATCTTTAAGGGTTTTAATTTTTGTGGTATGATAGGCAGCACATTGCATGTTACTTAAATTTCACAATAATCTGCCTCATTGCAGAAAATTGAGAGTTTGCTGGCAAAAGTTGAACAATCCCCTTCAATATCAATGCAAATTGCACTCACTCCATCACTGAAAGCCTTGGTTTCTGGTCAGCTTCTAAGGCATTCGGATATTGATGTCAAAGTTTCAGTTGCTGCATGTATTAGTGAAATAACTAGGATCACTGCACCTGATGCCCCTTACAGTGATGACCAAATGAAGGTAGTTAGAAATTTGGAATTTGAGTGGATGCAAAGTCAATTTTCTACTCATCAAATTTACTTCTAAAGCGTTGAATTTATGTTGCTGTTCAGGAGGTCTTTCATCTTATAGTATCATCCTTCGAAAATCTCTCTGACAAGTCAAGTCGATCATATGCAAAGCGGGCATCAATTCTTGAAACCGTTGCAAAGGTTAGATCATGTGTGGTCATGCTGGATTTGGAATGTGATGGATTGATCATCGAGATGTTCCAACATTTTCTTAAGACAATAAGGTATCGTACTATATTTTATTTTGAAATCAAATTCCTTTTAAATTTGTGCTCATAAGAGCACAGTTATGGTAGCTATTAATTTTCCCACTATTCAAGTTCTTTTGTGAGGGCATATAATTTTTTCCTCCATGAAGTACTACTAGACTGCTATCCTTCATCAGAAATTGACTGACCATTATATTGGGTGCTTTGGATGATATATAGTGCCTAGCAGTGGTATTTGAGTGCATTTGAAGGATTGGAAAGAAAAACTCTACTAAAAAAGTAAAGATGTAATGCAGTGAATTAAATTTGCTGGCTGTATTGTGGTCAATTTCATGTAATAAGTCTTGTTATTAGTGTCACGGGGTGGTAGTTAGGTTGGTTAATAGGCAACCTTTACAAATTAAGGAATGTCTGTTTTATTTTCAAGGCTTCTTACATGGAGTTGAATTTTCTTTGGTTGTTCCTGAGTTCAGACGTTACTTCTTTAAGTTTGGTATTTGAGCCTGAGTGAGAAAAGGAATTACTTGCAAGAATGGGAACAATGAAGAATCTGCCTTTAATGGGAATTGAAAGTATCTTCTCTAGCTTTTGAATAGTAGTGCTCGATTTAGCACAGTCTCCTTCCTTTTGTGGATTTTCATTTTTCCTGACAACAAGATGTGAAGTGCCACACAAAATTTAACTCATCTTGATAGCAAGACTGCGATGGAAAAACCTTTGGATTAGTTGGATAGCATTGTAATAAGTTTCAAACTTTCAATTTTTTTGTTGTTTTTTAATAGCTATTGTTAAATCACCTATGATTCCGAAAAGTGGGTTACGATAAATTTAATTCTCTCAGATACTTTAATAGCCTCCTACTTGTGGGGTTGATAATTTGTAGAAGGTTCAACAAGTCGAAATAAATATTACTTGGGGAGGGTGACTTCACATGGGTTTGAATGCATGACTTGTTGCTATGATATCGTGTTTTTTCTGGAGTAAATCATTTTTCTCTTTGTACAAAAGATCCAAGAATACACAGATAGAATAGTAGAGAAATTCCTGTAGAAACTAATTATAAAAGGCAAAAAAAAAAAAAAGAAGAAGATGAAAGATTGATATTTTAATGTCACAAATCTACTGTTTTAGTTTTAGTTTTCAATACTTTTTGGCCTGTTTGAGTTTCCATAAATTGGGGAAATGGAAAGTTCTATTGTATTTTCAACACTTTTTTGTGAATGTGTTCTTCTTTAGTCTTGATGCTTGGCTGGATTAAAATACATGTAAATTTTAATTTGCAAAATGTTGCCTGTAATTGTTATTGAATTGGAGCTGCATGCATAATAAGTGACAAAAATCTGATAGGAGATTAAACATAAGTTCATAACTTGTAATGATGTTTTGGCATGTTGCTGGCCATGCCAGTTCATGTAATAAGTTGCTGATATTTTGAAGTTTTGATGACTGCAGTACCAACCAACTCTTCCTTGGTGTTTGTAGAGTAAAAGTTGGTTTGGTTTGATTTTAATAATGCCAAGTAAAAGATTTACTAAAGCTAATTTCTGATACTTGAAACAACGTTTTGGCAATTAATTTCTGAATATACAGACCACCAAACAATCTCTTTGTAATTTGTTCTCCTTTGTGTAATATATACCACTTAGGGTTTTTTCTATATAATTGTTAGCTTTCCATCTACTCAATTTAGGTCTACCATTTTTCTTCTAAATTTCTTATAGCTTGGTCTATTCTTTCTTTGAACATCTTTTGTTTTTCCTGTTTGAAAGTCTTGATTAGTGTCTTGAACATTTTTTGTTTTTCCATCTACTCAATTTAGGTCTAGCATTTTAGCATTTTTATTTTGCCGATTTGGAAGTCCTAATTTTTGGAATTTTGGTTTCCAATATGTTGTTAAGTTCATTGACAGCGTTCTTCATCCAGGGATTATCACCCAGAGAATGTATTTTCGTCAATGGAAACAATTATGAGCCTTGTTTTAGAAGAAAGTGAAGATATGGCTGTAGGGCTCCTATCTCCTATCTTAGAAAGTGTTAAGAAGGACAATGAGGTAATGTGCTTTGAGTTGTTTTTTGTTCACTCCCTTCTCTTTTTAATTATTAATATTTTCATCTTTGATTTTTGGTTGAATCTTATAATATAATTACAGGAAATTCTACCTATTGCTCGGAAGTTAGGAGAGAGGGTTCTTAACAACTGTTCTACCAAGCTCAAACCTTATTTGGTTCAAGCTGTAAAAACATTGGGAATTTCTTTTGATGATTACAGTGATGTTGTTGCTTCTATATGCAAAGATCTCCCGGACTCTCTTGAGCCAAGTAATCTTCATGATGCTGGTGAAAATGTGGTAAGTTCTTAAAGAACTGTTAGTTGAGTGTTCTTAACTATATATTCTAAGGTTGGGGTGCCAGTCAAGTTTACTATTAGTCCATCCGTTCGCCCACCTCCTAATATTGAGTATTCTATATCTGGCTATGATTTGGCAGCATAAAAACAAAGCCCTGTAGGTTTTTACTCTGTTATTTTCAGGGGAGACAAGTGATTAAATTTTTTTATGATATTTGCAACCATGCCAAATTTTATCTCACAAATCTGCTGTGGGTCTAAATTTTGATTCTCATGTCTAAAATTTATAGGATACGTGATTTGTGATGTTGAATACAGAGTTTGGGTTTTTTAGCTTGAGTTTCTGGTTGTTGAAATAATTTTCAACTCCCAAGGGTCAGCATATAAGATAAACTTAACCTTGACATAAGTGATAATTATATGATTTTGACATTTCTCTTGAATTTTAATTTTATGTAATGGTTTCTGCATTTTATCCATTGAGTGCAAGACAGTTATAATGTCTATGGATGAGGTAATGCGACCATGCAATGCTTCTTAAGGAATAAGGCATATTCTTTTCTGATTTTTATTTTATGAAGTATTTCTTCCCTTGCTAGAACAGGCAGCTCTTTATAATCTCATGTAAGTAACATATACAAATATAATATATTTGGGTGGTATGTGGAATGTTGTTACTTTATGTAGTTTTATTTAACCAATATTGAGTAAAATGGTGTGGTATCTATCAGGTTGAAGAAAAACCAACAGAAGTGGCCACACCTGAGAGAGTTGACACGGGCATGGAGAAACATCATGATTCAGTTAAGAGCAATGGAGTTGCACAAGGGGGTGAGGATGGCTCGGTATCTACTTTGGAGAACAAGAAGGAAGAACATGGTGAGGAATGCAAAGAGGTGAAATCACCCAAAAGTCCTGAACCTGCTAATTTGGGCTCTGAGAAGGCTAGCAATGTGAAGGAAAGATCTGAAAAGTCCTCCAGGAAAAAAGGTAAAAAATCTAATCAGTCCTCGAAATCGACTGAAATTTCTCATGTTGATTCCCAGAAGGGATCTGAGAGCCAGCCAGAACGTGAAAGCCACAGTGAACATCCTGGTTCTCCTCGTGAAGACCAGTCTGCTGAAAATTTGCCTTTGGAAAATGAGGCTGATGCCAAGCCTTCCTCACCCAAGGCTATGGAGATCGAATCTGCAAATGTTGCTTCACCTTCACTTAGTGAAAGTGTTCCTGATGAGTGTAACAATAAGTCTGGACAGGGAAATAAGATTGGACAGGCAAAAAAGAAAGGCAACTCAGTTAAAGAGGGGGTGGCATCATCTGCAGAAGTTTCAAAAAAATCATCGGATGGAATGGATGACTCAGGAGCAAAGCTTGATTCAGATGCTGAAGAGAAGGTTACTGCTGGAGTTTCTGATGATACTAAGGCTGCAGCTGAAGATGCAGGAGAAAGGGAAAGTGATACTACAAGTGATTTTGAAACTAAGACATTGAAGCAGTCTGTTAGGAAGGGTGATGGAACCAGCAAGAGTGGGGGGAGTTCTTTAAAACAATCAGAGGTCAAGAGAAAGAAGGGATCAGGGAAATCTATTTCTGGAAAAAACGTGAAAAAATTGTCAGGTGATGATGATAAAAAGGTGGGTGGAGTAATGTTAAATCTATGTTTCCCTTAGTTGTGATAAAATCTTATATCGATTGATGCATTAGTAATTGGTTTGTTGAATTGTGGTTATTCTTCTAGGAAACCACACCTGTGCTGAAACCAGCCTCCAAAAACACCAAAGATGAGAAGATTGTGGACAAGACTCCAACAACAGTTTCCAAGAGGAAACGAACTCCTGTCAAAGAAAAAGTATGTTTCTACTGTATAAAGTTAATTAGTAATTTAGTTCCATGTCATTATTGATGATGATGTTTTTACTTAGAGGAAAAATATTTAGTAATGTTGCGATTGTTGTATTGTAGTGTGCTCATGAATGTTTTTTGTTCTCTCCTAAATTTAATTTGTGGGACTGGAGGCTGACTTGTTCTCTTAAGAAGCTACTGATTTCTTTGTATTTTCCTGATTACGTGTCAGGTCAATCTTTCTTTTGTGTGCATTTATGAATCATTTCGTGAGGATTTAAAAATGGGCCTGCTTCTTGTAGACATAGTGGCTGATTGGTGCAAAGTTCTTTGTTTTGAGCATGAAACTCAATGATGCATGACCATTTTTCTTAATGAAAATTCTGATATCTATTTCCAAATAAAAAAAAAAAACATAACTAAATAACCAAAAACCTATAAAAGTAATACTATTCCTGGTTTCCAGTTTTGCTGCCATTTTTTAAATTTTAATATGATCTTAGTGACACGTTAGTGATTGGTATATTGCACTTTTTGTTGTTTTGATAACTTAAATCTCATTTTCACATATTGTTATTTTCAGGAGTCTGGAACTGGAACTGGAACTGGAACTGGTGGAACCAAGGGTTTTGATGAATCATTGGTTGGTTCAAAGATAAAAGTGTGGTGGCCAAAAGATCGCATGTAAGTGCCATTGGGCCCTCTTTTAGCTCTTTTGGGTTTCTTTGATGTGTGAAATCATAATATAATAAACTTAAATCGTAATGCTCACACAATATTTGCACAAGTATACTTTTCAAATATTTTTGCACATCGATACCTTATTTAATTCGTGTTGTAAAACGATACAATCATGTGGAGGTTTTGAATTTAAGTGTTTGGAAGGTGAAATATACCTTCCTTATCAAGGACCAACCGAGAGATACCGTGGAGGCTTCTAGAGGGCTTAGGCAAAGAAACCTTTTCCCCCTCTCTTCATGCTGTTGGTGGGTAGATTTTTAGCATGAGTGTGAAAAAGGAGCCATTGTGGGTTTTCAGGTAGGGAGGGACCTTCACTTGTCATCGTATCCATTGTGCTAATGATACTATTTTTCTTTTATTCAAATAGGGAGGACTCCTTTGTAATTCTCAATTGTATTTGTTGCGTTTGAACTTATTTTGGTTCTTAACATTGATAGGTCCAATAGTGCGGTCTTTGACATTAATTGTGTGTATTTTTTTTAATGAAATAAGGAGAAACCCCAAACACCAATGGGTGATTAAGATAGGGAATGCCAATTGGTGACTACGAAAGATAAGCTATAATGAATGAAGGGGTGCTTAATTTTGCACCAAGAGAAAAACAGAAGACTAAACTAACTCCGTGAAGTATTTAAGGAGGAAAAAGTGTCATGGAAAAGCCTTCGATTCTTTCACCTTGGAAAGTCAAAAGAAAGCATGCAACAGAGTCAACTAAATTGTCTTAGAACCACCAAAATGATGACCCGCAATAAAGAAGCCAAAATATCATAAATGTTATTGAGGCAAGTAAAGGACTATCTAAAAGCATGCAAAACAACATCCCAAAAGCTAGGAGATTCAACATGATGATGACACTAGTGACACCAAGGGGGAGAAAGATGCATATAAGGCATACAATGTTGTAGACGATCAGTAGCATTTATGGCACCCAAGCTAAGCTCTCAAAGAAAGATCATCATCTTTTTAGGATAATGGTCTTTCCAAATCACATAGCAAAAAGAAGACAAATTAGGATCCATTATGGTCAACCAAATCACTCACAGAAACCAGGCGGGATCAAGTGGCCAAAACCAAGAATCAGAAGATGAATGCATTCTGACAGAAGCCAAACACTAAGATAAGCATGCCATTTTGAGTAGTAATTGTGCGTTTGCTAAGTTGAACTATTCTCTAGCTGCATGTCTGACAGGTCTCTTCCTTTTTACGCGGTTTAGTTTCTTCCTTGGATTTCTTGAAGGGAAGGAGTTTGACTTTTATTCAATTAGTTCTTAGCGGATTCCTACATATTTCATACTAGTGTTTAGGAGTCTTGTCTTTTTGAGTAAGATCCTTGAAAAGATTGATGATGGAAAGGAGGGCTTGTAAGTTAGGTAGGACGCTATGTCAACAACGTTCCATCAAGTAGGGTTGGTATGTTTAATTTGAGACTTCGTAATGGGTTGATGCTGGCCAAATGGCTACGGCATTTCCTTTGGAATCTAATTCTATGCGACATTAGGTCTTTTTGAGAAAGTATGACCCAGCTCATTGAAATGGGCCTCAGTCATGGCGTGGTCAGACGGCACATCCAAAAATCCTTGGTAAGCATCTTACCTCTAAATATGTGAAGATTGTTGGTAGGTCATAGAGCCCTGTGTTTGGAGTTCCCTTGTCTTTGCCATTCATCTTCTTCAAGGTCTAATTAGCCTCTTCGATTGACTCTTTTTTGGGTTTATCTCTTGCAGTTATTAGAGTATTAAGTTGGAGAGAATAATGTATCTTAGGGGATTAAGTGGTCTTGGACGTGGTTTAGTCCATAACTAGGTTTTATTTGATCCATCGTTCCAGTTGTGTTTAAGGTTTTTATAAGTTAGAACAAGTTGCTAAATCTTATTTTATTGGACTTGAGCCACTTCTTGGCTTAATTTTAGCTCCTTCACTTCTTCTTAAAAAAGTTTATTTATTAAAAAAGCCAATCTATAACCATTTGGTTTTTGGAAATTTAGCTTATAAACATATAAAAGTTGCTCTGTTTTAATAAACTAAATAAATTGTTTTCCAGGGAACTTCCATAATTACTTGATGTGCTAATTTTTCATAATTCCTTGTGAAGGGCCACATGCCTAAGACTAAAAGCACATTATATATCTGTGTGTGTGTGTGTTTGTAAAGTAAACAGTGTTCTCAACAGTCATTTATGAGATTAAAGAAATCAATATTATTAGAGCACCCTGTGCGTTTCTTAAAGAAGTTTGTACTGCATTTTCACACACTGTTGATCGTTTGGTTCATTTGTCCATAGAAAAACTCAAACAATTATGATGGGCGGTCTCGTTATTTGTTGTGTGACATCTGCTGCTTGCAGGTTTTATGAAGGTGTCGTTGAATCTTTTGATCGTGGAAAAAAGAAGCACAAGGTAAGATTTTATTGAAATTACTCTTGAAGTTGGGCCCAAACACCCCATCATATCAACTTCTTAAGTTGGGTTAAACAACTCAACTTCCATAGTAAATACTCTTGAAGTTTGCACATTTATCGATTTTATGGAATCTTAGGGGGACATTTATTGAGGAGCTTCATCTTCCTTCTATCCTTTTCTTTTCACATTTATCGAGTAACTCCATCTTCCTTTAAGTTATCTTTTTACAATTATTGAGAAGCTCCATATTACAACTCTACACCCAAACACAAACTTACTAACTTCAACATATTAACTCCACTTAGTGGGCCAAACACCCCCTTGGGTTTTGTTTTGTTTTTGTTTTTGCTTTGCTTTTCTTTTGGTTACTATAACTTGCATGCATTTTAGTACATATGTATGTGTTTTATATGTTATATACACTTGTGTGATAAAACAGAAACACGTTAAAAATGGTGAAGTGTCAGTGTTAGGTTTCGAGATGTCATTGACATGTTTGAAACCGTGAAACGATAATCTAAGCAGAGAAAGAAAAAAGTACACTTTTAGTCTAAGTTTTGAAGAATATTCGTGTTTGGTCATTGAGTTCTCAAAATGTGTCTTTAGTTTTTATGTTTTTAAGAATAGGTGTGGTTAGTCGGTCTCGGAGTTTTTGAATTTTACCTTTTTAGTTTGTCAATTTTTGAGAATAAGTTTTAAAGGACCTTGAAGTAATTTTATTAATTACATGACATTTTATAGGAAAAGAATGATTTTTTTTTTTCAAAATCTCTCTCATCTCTCTACAGTTAAAAAACACTCGTAGCTCAAATTAGAAAAATAATTTTTAAAATTTCATGTGCCCTTTTTTAGTCCATGGTACATGGGTTATTGTATGGATTTCTTTTAATTAAATAAAAAAGGTTTTAGAAGCTGATGATTTATTGAACTTTTTAATTCAATTGTGGTAGTGAGGATTGAACCTTTAACTTTTTAGAAAGGAAGGTCATGACAATTTCCGTTGAGCTAAGATCACTTGAAGCGATAATTTGTCAAACTATTCACATGTCCTATTTTTTATTTTTTAAATGAAAGTGTCGCCACATCCGTATGGTGTCGTTTCTGTGTCTGTGTCTATTCTTCTTAGTGCTTGTACATACACATGTTTATACGTATTTTACAAGTGTCGTTCTATGCAGGTATTGTATACGGATGGAGACGAAGAGATACTAAATCTTAAAAAGGAGAAATGGCAGTATATTGATGATGAGTCTGAATCTGAGCAGGTAGGTGGCTGTGTGAATATTTTGCTTGTTGTCTGAGCTGAGATCCTCTAACCTTGAAATTTGGTTCACGACTTCAGGAGGAAACAGCAGATTTAGTGAGGTCAGAATCTGCAGTAGAGACGTATGTGCAGCAGACTTTTCATCTTGCTCCTTTTTGGTTCATTAACATTGTGAATTTATTTTCCTTTCTTGCAACGATAAATTTAACCTACTATTTTAGTTTTCTATAGAAACGCCCAAATATAATCTATCTGGGGTTTTCCGTTATGGAGAGACACATCATGTGATATTATTTATATTAATTTTTTTTTTTGTTACAGACCTCAAAAGAAAAAGGCAAAAGTAAATGCCAATGAGTCTGCAAAGCGAGGAAAGATGGATGCTTCACCCAAAAAGTTAGTTATATTTCACGACTGTCCAGTTTCTCAATATTGGTTCTAGATCTTTAATCATTAAACTCAATTCTAGGGGTGGAGTGACTTCCTCCAGCAAATCCAAGGGTGCAGCTACAAAAACTGACAGGAGTAGTGGCAGCAAAGTTGAAAGCAAGTCGAAAGAGAATACCCCTAAGGTTGGAAGACATACAGCTGTTACAGGTAGCAAATCAAAGGATCAAGGCACTCCTAAAACTGGAAGTAAACTTGGTAGCACAGGTCCAAAAATCGCTGGCAAGTCGAAGAACGATGATGCCGAATCCAACAAGACTAGCAAATCTAAGGACGATGAGACATCCACACCTGCCGCTGTTGCAAAGTCCAACAAGCAAGATGTATCGAAGACGGGGAAGTCCAAACAAGAAACCCCAAAAACTCCTGTTTCAAAAGGCAAGTCTACCAAAACGGGCGATAAGTCTAATAATACCAATCTCTCCACCAAGGTTAAGTTCACATCTTCAAAAGCAAAAGAAAAAGAAAGTGGAGATGTGAAGAATTCATCTACTTCTGGGAAAGCAATGGAGAACTCAAAGGGAAAGTCACTAAATTCATCCAATGATCAGGGCAGTGAATCCAAGTCAGGAAAGAAAAGAAGAAGAGAGTCAAAAGGTTGATCACCACGTCTCTTCCAAAAAGGTTGGAGTTGTCTATTCTTGCCTCGGTTTGCACCACATATTTGCAAATTCTACTATGAGTAGTTCTTGGCAAACGTGATCTCTAGATCTGATGATCTCATTGGCACATTTTCGAGATTGTCGTATATTCTTAGTTAGGTAGGTTAGCAGCAATTATAGGAGTATGGCAGTTCTCTTTGTAGTTGTTTGCCGCTATTCATGTCATCTGTGGGAGGTAATAGTAGAGGATCCTTAAGTTAGCTTTATGTATTACTTGGGCTTTTCTGAAACAAAGATTGCCTTATTAGAGAAAGGAAAGCCATCAGATTTAGAACTAAGGCTTTTTTAGGCCTTTCTGTCTTATCTGTTGTCTTACCCCTTTTAAACTCCCTGGGTGATTTTCAGATTAATTGTTAACCTAACATCATCATCATCATCATCCCGTATTTGATTGATCGTTTTGGAAGCTTAACCTTATGGAGCATTTGGCTCTTAAGTTTGGGTCTGTATAGCTTATCAAACTTCCAATTTATTTGTGAGTTCTTTTTCCTTAGATTATTGATTCTTTAAATCTATATGTTTATATGCCACCATCTTAGAGGTTTACTTGTTTTTACTACTTGACGTGAATTTATCTATCCTGAAATTGGCCATAGAAGCTCTAAGTCGCTTGACAACCCAACTTTTTTTATTTCAAATTATGGTTTCTTCAGAGTTCTTTATGGTGCACAGATGTGATGTTAGAATTGTGATTTGAATGTTCTTTTGCTAGTACTTTTGGACTGTTATAAAATAAATATTAGTGTGACTAATTGGAAAACCATGGCTTGGTATTTGTCTACATACATTTCCTTGGAAAACTCTCCCACAGGCCTTGGATCTCCTTTGGTTTGACCTCGTGAGTTGAGTGTGAGAGTACTGGCATCGTTGTGGTATCAAACTCAATATATTTTGATGCTTGAGGCTGTATATGGAGTATTTGGCTTAGCCAAACGGTTATAAAATGGTTAAAGTTTCTCCTCTGGAATTTATTAAGCTCGATTTGTCATGTTGAAATTTGACTATTTGATTTTCCTTTTGAGACAGTTTCACGCCACCATCTAGTTTTCGATGAACTTGCCACTCGTGAGTTTGGGCCTTTCTTGAGGCAACCCATAATGAATTTCTTGTTCCATAGTTTTATGTTGGATTTGGAAAGTTTCAAAGAGTTGTGTCTATTCGGTTTAAAAACCTAATGGGTGATCGACATATTAATAACTAATTGGCCTATTATAGTAGATATAAATTTAATTTCTATGTATAGATTTGTGTTTGGTAATTCATAAATGTAAAAATGATTGAAGAAAACAAGAACCTATTATACACAAAATTGAGAAATAAAGAAGAAAAACTGATGCATTTTTTTAAGAAAAAAGTTTAGGCACTGATTTAAAAGTTAAAACAAAGCTGAAAGTTGAGTAAGTAAAACATTGAAATTAAAGTACATTGAAATGATTGAAATGGAAATAGAAATTGTTAAATTTGCAATTTTAGGTAAGTTTCGTACTTCACTGAAATTGAAGGGTTGAATTTGTTGTTTTTCAACCAAATGTGGACATTAATGCATAGTCCCCACTTCCATCGTCTTCTTGTGCCCTTTCTTCAGCTTTATATTTGCAGCTCTCTCAGTTCTGTGCTACAAACCGTACTGCTTCCCTCTGTCTTTTCTTTGTTTTTCTTTGTTTTTTTCCCCACCAAACTTCATCGCTAAAAGTGCTTTGTCCCCTACTGCTTTCTTACACCCCCTATCAATTCTCTCTTCCCTCTCTTCTTTTCTTTAGGTCATTTCTCCATAACTTTATAACCCTCTTCTTCATTTCCTCCCTTCTATCTCCTTAAATATTGTATTAAATCTATCAAAACAATTACTCTATAGTTAAATTTTTGTAATAAATGTCTGTAATGTTACTTCTTCGATTGGTAGTAATTAATTTTTAGTTGTTAGGTATTCTACCTATCATTTACTTTTGATTTTCAATTTCATTTATTTTAACTTTAAACTTTGTTTAAGGGTTTGAATATATATGTGTGTGTCTGTGTATATATATATAAATTTCGATTTGGTGTTTTAGCCTTATAGAATGGGTTTTGGAAAATATATAGTTTAACCTTTTTGTCAAACATATGGATGGGTATAGCAACTACTTTGGATACTTTTTTAATGAAAATCACCGCTCATGATAATTACTTTTAACCTTCTATATTAAATTAACCCCAAACTAATAATATACAAAGTTTAGGTTAAACTCCTATTAACGTTGTGGACTAATTTTAAATTTTATCTAAACTACATAGACAAAAATTTGGAGAATTAAAAGTATGGAAGTTGAAATTAAATAAACTGAAATAGTATTTTAAGCTAAAGTTTAATAGAAAGTAAAGAGAGTGCATACAAAGTTTAAGTTAAACTGAGTATTAATGATATATTATTTAGACGTTATTTTGACTTTGTTAGCTTTAAATTGATATATTAAAAAATCTGACTGTTCATCGTCGTGTCTAGAATTCTAAATTAATATATTAAAGTAATAATATATGGTCACAGTTTAAATCCGTAAACAAAATGATAATGTAATTAGACACAAATGTTAGGGGAGAAAAAAAGATAAGTATGTATTTTGTTCTTTTTGAAGGACCTAATTAATCTTTTTCTGATTTATTTATAAAATTGGGATTAGAAATAATTTTCCTTCGTACTAATTTACTTCTACAAAATAAGAAAAATAAAAGTAAAAAATATCTTTTCTTTATCTCTAGATTTCCGTTCTACTCTATTTTGGTCATAAGTTTTAAGTTTGATTTTAATTTTTGTCACTAAGTTTGAAAAGATAATAATTTTAACTTTGAGATTCGAGTTTCGTTTCAATTTTGTCTTTATGATTTTTCTAAAAAGAAAGTACTAGAAATCGAGTGATTAGCGTAGCTACACTCGAATATGTCAACTAAGTTGATGTATTTATACACCCTCTTTTGATTCTTATATTTCAAATTATATAATTTTTCTCGATTTTTAACTATTTACTTACATTCGTTTTTAAGTTGCAATGTCTATATATTCATTATCTTTCATTCATAACTAAAACTATATGTAAAACTTTTACTTGATAATTGTTTTAAATGAATGAAAAGACGTTAACGTTAAAAACTTAAAGTGAGGATCCGACACACTCATCATGCATCTTGTTTGAAGAAATGCTAGAAACGTGTTAACCTAGTCGAGATATTGTGGTGTGTATACGGGTAGGTGGATAATATAAAGGAAAGAGAATGTATATAAATAATGGTCGACACATAATTTGGAAACATGAATGTTGAGAGTATCCACTTGGCGTTGAATGAATATATATATATATACACACACACTTGTGAGTATATTTTAATTTGATGTCCCTCAAAGGCTCAAAGGCTCAAACTCTCTAACCTTTTATTTGAGCTTTAGTGCCTTTGAATCCTTATCTCACTATCAACATTCAAACACTTCAAAGACCCTTTTCCTTTTTCCTTTTCTCTCTCTTTCATTTGGAATAAAACATCACAAAGATTAGATTTTTTTTCCCTTTTTTTATTTGGGGACTCACAGAGATTAGATTACATAAACATTCTCTCTTTTTTCCACACATTTTAATTATTATTTACATCATTGAAAAGTTCACTTTATAAATTCAAATTTGTATACATTGAAAAACTATATGTCAAGAGAAATTATTATAATTAATGTAGGGTTTTTAATATTTCTTACATCTTTTACTTTAACAAAATAAAACTAATAAAACACACTTTATTAATTTAGATATATTAAGCTCGTACCATAATTTATTTATTTTTTGGGTTAATTTTTATAAATATAACAAAAAATTAAAATATTTACTGTGTGAAATGAAACTGACAATTTTTTTTTAAATATTTCAAGTTTGACATTTCTTTCCATCCTCTTTTTTCTCTTCTTCTTATGCAATTTTTCTTTTCATTTCCATCGTCTTTCCTCTCTTCTTCTTCTGCCATTTTTTTTTTATATATTTTTGAAATTATGATTTTTGTTTTCAATTAATCATAAATCTTGTATTATTTTTTTAGAGTGTTATTTGTTTTAAGATCGTGTGCTAAATATAAAATATCATGGAAAAGAAATCGTTGCAATATTGATACACGATTGTTTAAATTTAGGTCGTGTAGAAAGAATCTTGAAAAAAAATCGCAAATCTAAACGTATAGTACCAAACATATTACGCACGTATGGATTTTTTGTGTTTTTGAAATTGTTTTATAGTATCGTTTTGTTATATTTTTTAAAAGATCGAATTTTTTAGTTAGTTTTGAAAATTAGGTTGTTTTTTTTTTCTTCCAACAAAAGCATTAGTGCTTTTTAAAAAAGTGTTTATTTGAGTTGGATACTTACTATTCACATTATCAAAAGTGTTATTATGAACACAATCTTAGTTGAGTTGTCAATAAACCATGATGTGATATGTAATCTATGTTAAAGTCAAAAGACATAACTAATTTATATAATTTTATTTTGGTGACCTACATCTCACTCCCTAATTAATTACATTAATCTAGTTTTTTTAATTAAAAAAGAGTGCATTATAATATGATCAAGTTTATTAATATTAATCATAAATTTCATCTGCATCAATTAATTTTAATTAAATAATATAAAATTATACTTTAATAAACAATATAAAAAATAATGTAATAAAAAGAGAACAAAATATGACAATAATAATGAAAGTTAATAAGAAATATTAGGTTGCCAAAAAAAATGTTGGGTAATTAATTCCGATAAATAATTTTATGATTAAAAAATAAGTAGACATTAAGTAGTTAAATTAGCAATTTTTTGTTTACCAATCAATATTATTATAGGTAGTAATTAATAATTTATGTAAACAACTAATAACATTTAATCTTAGACAAAATATTTATTCTTCATAAAAATATAAGTGTAATGAATTTTGGTTTATTAGTGATTTTTCTATAAGGTAAATAGTTTGTGTTTTTTTAATTATTTTTGAAAAAAAAACCATTTATTTCATAAATTTTTACTAGTGAGAATAAATTAAGTAAATATTTTAATATATTATTATTGATTTATTAAAACAAACAATTATATTATTTTTAAATTACATAATCTATTAATAATTAAGTATATTGAAAATAACATTAGGTATAAAATAAAAAAAATAGAAGAAGAGAGGGAAAATAGTAAAGAAAATCCTTCTCAATGAAAAAAAGGATGACCGAAGAATAACTACTTAATTAACTAACAATCTCTTAATTATATTTAGTAATGGTATGTTATCTATAAATTAAGACTTACAACCATGAGTGGTTTATATTTTAACATCTACTTTGAGCAAAGATCCAAAGTATTTCTTTAAGAAATACAAACACTTTATTTGTGAGGAATTATGAGAAAAAAAAAATAGTTTTGAAAAATTAAATAGTTTCTTAAACTACTATGTTTTTATTTTAATATTTTTTCTTGTGGGAAAAGTTAGATTTTCACTTAATACTTTTTATTTGAATTAAAATACATTGAACCTTTTCATTTCCCTAATTGATATCATTAAACTTTTTAATGATATCAATTAGGGAAACATTTCATAATCCTTCAATTACTTGTGTTACTCTTAATGATTGAGTTTGAAAATTTTTAAATATATAAACAAGGAGTTAATTAATTAGAGGATTCAAACTATGATTTTTTTTTCTTTCAAAAAATATCTTTTACATCACTCATGTTTAAGCTATGCTTATTTTAGCTTCTTTTTCCAACTATACATTAGAAAAGACATACCTTTAGAATAGATGAGATATATTCGAATTTTATATGAAAATTATAAATCAAATAAAACTCTCTCAATTGAGATTTTTTTAATGATAAAATCAATTCAAAACGAATTTATTGGAATCACTTTTTTAAATACATTGATACCGCAACATGTCATTCAATTGAATACCAATCAAATAAAGGTAGATTCCAAAAAGAACCATGTATATATATTTAAGATTGAAATTTATTCAATTACATTAGACTAAAATAATTAAGGTGTATGCCACATATATATATTTGGTCAACTTTGTAGTCTATACGACTTCTTTTGTGATTACACAAAGCACTTATTGGATGGATTCCATGAAGATATTGCACTTAAAAACTTTTATATCATAACTTAAATTCTATAGTCACATTTCAAGATTCCCTATTATTCCATACTCTTGTGGGGTCAGTAAATTAAATTGGATAACTATATATATGAACTTGAATCTGATTCTCAAAAGAATTTATTTTAAAATCAAGACATAAACATCCTCTTTCTATGGCCAAAATATTTTAACTACAACATTTATATGCAAACATAAATTATTGCCTCCAACCATATTTTTAATACAACATCTAAACATTGGACTTTAGTAAAGGTAGAAAGTAGAATAGTTGAATTTCCGAAAATGCATTTGAATACAAACTAACTTAGTTCTTTCAATAATCATATTGTCAATATATAAAATTTCCAATGTCATAATTTAATATCTGTTAGAACAAATTCCTATTTTACATTAACTTCTTTTGCACTTAATTTAAAATCTAGTTACTCGGAGAGTCACCCAAATTATATATGTTACAATAACTTTATTTCACAAATGTATATATACATAGAGTTCAAAATGTTATGAAAATCATTCGAATATTTGATCGTGAAGACATATTTAATATTTTGATTCAAATAATTAGCTTGACATTATTAGCGGTCGTGTTGAAGTACAAAGTCATATAATTAACTAAGAAAATGGAAGAAAACCAATGATAAACAAATAAGGAAAAACATCTTTTGATATAAATTAAGGAAAGAAATATATCTTAGTCTCTACATCATTGATATATGATATAATACTTATTTTCTTTGATTGCTAGGTTTTAAAATCTTACCCTTTTACTTCTTGAGTTGAGTGTAATTTTTATTATGATCTTTTATTTTCAAATTTTCATATTTCTATCCTTAGAGTTTTTGGATTGTGTTTCTACTTATTCTTGAGTTTTAAAATATACACTTCTAAGCTCATTTTTGTTTACAAGATACACTTTCAATCTTTAGTATTTAAGTAGTGTCTTTGGTTAATTAATTTAAAAATTACTATTAATTAGTTTGCACTTATATTCTATTGATATTAAAATTAGTTACAAATTTTTACTCCATAGTTATTTGAAATTAAAAATCAAAGTGAGCAACAACCAACGAGCAACGATAATTGATATAGCATTCTATTTCTAAAGATGAATGTTCAATCTACAATTTCCAATACTTTTGTACTAAAGGAAGAAAAGAAAAACAAAGTGAGAACTATCGAAAAATTTGAGATAAAAGTGTAATATTCAAAATCAAATTAAAGAACATAACACATGCTAAACTCAAAATCCAAAAGTAAAAATGCAACATTTTTTTAACAAGTCATAAGTGAAAGATCAGCGTATCCAACCATCTCAACTAAGTTAAGACAATCAAACATCGATATAAAGAAGATTCATTGACACAAAAAGAAATTCATATCCACACCATTTTGAAATCTAGCTACAAAGTAAATAAAAGTGTAATTTTTTTTTTCAATTGATGGTTAATTTCTAGCGAAGGTATATGAATGATTGGACACATAAAATCGAAGGCATATAGAAATTTAACAAAAGTTTCTATTTCAATTTTGTGATAAAAGAAGAAGAAGAAGAATCCCTATCTTCTCCCCTCCAAAAAAAAAACCTTATTAAAGTGTATTTACTGCTACGTGGCCAGCATGAATTATTCCTCACTACATATTCTGTCTCCATTATGTCGATGAGAATTTCTCCCCCACAAAAATAATAATAAAAATGGTGACGATGGTCTTTTAGCAATTATATTCCCCTCTCCATTTAGTGCATTAATAGTATTTGGATGTGTTCCAAAATATGAATGACTAATTCTATAACAATATAATATTTTTCAATTTAACAAGATCTTAGTTCATTTTCCAAAAATCAAACTTTGATTTTTATTTCGACGGCGTTTCACTTAAAAGGATATTCTTACTTATAAATTTAAAACAACTCTAGTTCATTTGAATGAAAATCATTACTAGAATTATGAAGTTTTGCAATGAAATATTTAAAATTTGATTAATTTCATTGTAGATTATAATCCAAAAAGAAAAGAAAAAAAAAGGATAAAAAGTTAATAATGGGAATTATTGTAGTTGTCATATCAATTTGAATCATTAATTACACGTAATAATTAATTAACAAATTTAATTTTAAAGATAAAAAAGCAATTTTTTAAAGGATAAGGAATATCCATTTTCAAAGAGAGACTTTGAGAGTGGGAAAGAAAAGACCAATAATTCAAGAAGGGGTATCCCAATGAGAGGACTCCAAACAAAAATCCCATCCATATTCTTAATCCTTTTATATTCCTTTCTATCATTAAAGCATTTAATAAGATCATCCCTTTATTTCTTTTATTATTACTATGACTAAAATATTCCCAACTTCCAACCTCTTCTATATGTTAGCTTAATTCTTCATATTAGTCCTAAACTTTTAAATTGGCTATACTTTTGTACCCAAATGTGTGTATTTCAATTGCCTATATTTTTCTACCACACACACACATATATATGGTAGAAAATCTATGCTTGTTTTTATTTTTATTTAAATTGTTTTTTAAAATTTTAATTAACTAAACAAACCCCATCAAAATTTTCCATTAACCTAACAATAAGATCAACGAGTTGGTCTTGATTTAATTTTAGTTTACAGGCATTTTTTAAAACATCAAAACATATAAATTGAAATATTATAAGTTATAACAAAATTTTGGATTTTATTAATGATAGAAACTGATAGACTTCTATCATTGGTTATCAATGTCATTAATAGAAGCATGTTAATGACTATCAATGTCTATTATGGATAGAATCTGAAAATTTTACTATATGTTGTAGATATTTTATCAAATTTACTATTTTTGAAAATTCGATCTCCTTTAGTTTATGTTTTTTTAAATATAAAAATTTTAATTTTTTAAAAAATTTGAAGGTGAAAATATTACTTATAGACTTAATTTTAAAAAATGAAAACAAAAAGCTAAATAGATATTAAAGGAGACTTTAGTTTATAAATTTTGAAAATCAAGTATATAAACATTACTTTTACCTTTAAATTTCTACATTGATTATCTACTTTTTTTTTTTTTTTTTTTTTTTTTTTTTTTTTAAATTTTTTCATTGATTATTTTCTTTTTTTTTTTTTTTTTTTTTGAATTTAACTAAAAATTTGATCCTAAACCATTTTTTTGTTTTTTGAATTTGACTTTTATATTTAAGAAAAATAATGATGAAAATTAATTTTTAATGCAACGATGGTGTGGATGTGAGATCAAAACTCTCTCCGGTCTAAACTAGAAAATTATGTCAATTATCATTAAACTAGTCTCTTTTAGCAAGAAAAAAAAAAAAACAAAACAAAACAAGTTTAAATTATAAAAAAATGAACGGAATTAAGATGAAAAAACAATGAAAGAGAGGAGAAAATAAAGGATGAATAAGGTTGATATATTAATTGTAATATGATGGGGGAGAAATAAAAAGATTCTTTGTTGAACAAATTATTAAATGATGGCTCATTATTTGAAGAGAGGCTATAGATACAATAGTGGATGAGTAGTTGAGAGAGTGGTCCATCTCCATACCATACCATACCATACCATACCCATTATCAAACCTAATAAAAACCTTAAATAGCTCTTTTTCCCTACATTTTTCATTTATTTATTTAAACCAAGAAGAAGTGAAAAAAAGTACCCATTTTATTTAATTTATTTTCATATGGAGTTGTTAAATTAAGGAAGTTGGATATGTGGAATAATCGCTCCCCCTTTAATAGCGTGGTCTCTGCTTCCCATAAAATCTCTTTTCTTTTCCCTCTTTCTTTCCCATTAATTTATCTACCTGACACTCATCTGAAAAATTCACCTCCCTTTTTACCTCTTTTATTATTATTATTATTATTATTATTATTATTATTCCTTTTTCAATTTTAAAAATAAATAAATCATATTTCATCATTTCTATTTAGAGAATTGTAGTTGGGTATGTGCCAATATATTTCACATTAACACATTCTTCTCAAAATTATTCTATGAATTAATGTGTGAAAGGTAAACTTTTATCATAACATTTGATTAATACTTTTATATACTACATCTTCTAAATATAGAAAGCCCTGATTTAAACAAACCTTTTTCTTAAATGTCAATTAATTATAATAATCTAATAATTTTTCTCTCTTACATAAATGAAAAGTTTAATTTGTTTTGATATATATATATATATTTCTAAAAACTCTCTCTCCCTTTTATTTGGAAAATTACCCATACTGTAATCTAGTGGAGATTAAATGAATATTATTTATATTGACCAAAAAGAAAGTGTACAGGGTGAGCTCCTCTAAATTGATGATAATTAATGTGTATTCTTTTTAAGTTGAAGGTTTCGATCTCATGTTGAAAATTAAAAGGAAAGGAATCTTTGTTGTGAGTATTTTGCCATACACATCCAAAAAACATTAACAAATGAATTTAGGAAATTAGGGTAAGGTTGATTAAAGAGAGATCAAAGTATCCTCTATCGATACTTCTAATTAACATCAAGTTTTTGCTTGTAGTCTATATGCTTTTGAACTAACACCATTTTATTCAAAGAGATTTCACACTAAGGATTTTAGATAATGTCGTCATAAAAGGATTGAATTTTCGAGATAATTGCACACTAGAAATTAGTGACACATTGTAAGATATAATAAATAATAAATGACCATTGATATTAACTTTTGCTATTAAAAATAACTATATTCAAGGCAAAAAATCATGAAAAAATAATTAGTTAAATTGCATATGGTCTTTATATGTTGGAGAGAGCTGAATTTAGTCTTATGATTTGATTAAGTCAGGAGATTATTTATATGGTTTCATTAAATCATAAGGATTAAAATTAAATTTTCTTCAATGTAGACTAAATTTATAATTTAATCAATTGAGTGACTATTTGAGAAGTACTCATGTAATTTGTAATTGTTGAACTAAGTATGGGGAAGTCTCTTCCAACCCTAAACAAAAGGCTTTAAAACCTGGATGTGGAAAGGAAAGGGTTTTGGTGGAGTGGTCACCAAATATGTCAATGTAACAGTTATTATAAAATTTTTGGAAAAAGATTAAAATAGTATTAAAATTATTTTATTACATTTCCCATTTTTCAGTAAAATAGTAAAATAAAAAGAAAAATGGAAAGGGTGGTCCCAGGTGCTCAAATTTCTTGGCTATTAATTTAGTGGCTCCCCCATATTGATACTGCAAATTAAAGTTTACCCATTTCTGATATTAGAGTTAAACATATTAATATCCATGTACACACACAAATACAACATGTATAATTTGGTTAATAATCTATCCTTTATACTATCTCCATACTTGCAATTATATCTTTAAATTTTTATAATAAAAAATTGAACCATCAAATTTATCTAATTTTAAGATTGGATACTCAAACTTATATTATTGTATAAATTGTATTTATTATATAAATTTGAAAATCTAATTTAATAATTATTGTGAGTTTGAGAGTCTAATTATTGATATTGAAGGTTTGAGAGTGTAATTGCAATTACTGTTATGTATTTTAGAATTAGTTTTGTGTATGTGTTTGTAGGTTGAAAACATTTTATCGCCAAATTAAAAATTTAGAAATTTACTGGATATATAATTTTTTTTTTAAAGCAATATTAGTAACTCTTTTGATTGTCAAATACAAAATTTAGACTTCATTATCATATTATACATTTCAAAGTTTGGGACCAGATAATCACACACACAAACTAAGACCTAAATTGTAATTATTTTGTAGACCAATCTTAAAAGTAATTATCCAGGCCGAAGACTTTCTGATCTTAATTAATGTATGATATGGTTGTTGATTTAAAACATTATATAAGTTTTGATGGAAACAATAAATCATTAAACTATAATCTTTTTTTTTTTTCCTTTTGGTTCAATCCCATCACAAAGTGTACTCATATGTTTATATTTTCAAATAAAAATTAGGTCAAAACTTGTTGTGGATTCAAATCTCTTACTTTTAGGACAAGATGTTATGTCAATTACTACTAAATCAAGCTCCTTTTATTCGGTCATAAAAATCTTAATTGTGCGTACTATGGCCCAAGATACCCTATGTTCAAATTCTTTCATCATCAATAGACTTAAAATTTTATTTAAATGAAAATTAATTAGTTTATCTTTGAAAAAAAAAGGACAACTATCAATTTACACACCGAATTAGGGGTCAGATCAATTTATACCATAAATAAATATTTA
Organism: Cucumis hystrix; assembly: GCA_025688845.1. NCBI lineage: Eukaryota > Viridiplantae > Streptophyta > Magnoliopsida > Cucurbitales > Cucurbitaceae > Cucumis > Cucumis hystrix. Next base: position 14,251,226 of record CM046885.1, on the reverse strand, counting down.
TATCATTTTAAATTCTGAATTAATTTTTACAAAGATATTAAACTAATTAATCTCAAAGTTACATAAATATTATTTCAATTTAAATAATCAACTTTAATAAGTGTATTAAAATAAAACATGAGAATTTAAATTGATACAGTCATTTAAGTTGGGAGCTTAAATTGACATACTTGTAAAGTTCATAACTTAAATTAATATAATTATTAGTTTTGAATTTTAAATTTATATAAGTCCAAAATTTAAAATTTAAATTGATATAGGTTTAAATTGATGCCAGAGTACAGATTGATATTTTCAAAACTAAAAAATAACCATAGTCGTCGAAGATATTTTTAATTAAGAGGCTTTCATCATTAATTTTTTTTTTAAAAAAGAGAAGCTTTCGATATATTTTTTTTCATGTGAAGTCATTGGTTAAATTGAGTGTATATATATATAAACATATATAGATCCATTGTCCCTTAATTAGTTTATATTTATATTCTGGTCCCATTACCAATTTATTAATCTGATGGTTACCATTTATTGAATATAACCTAAAGTTCATCATCATATGTAATTAAAAGCTTTCAACGTGATTATATAATTCAAAAAACTAAATTGATAATTAAATTTAAAATATCTTATGATCCATAATATCTTCAAGTTTCGTGTCAATATATATAGTCTATGTGCTATGTATTTCAACTCTCAATTTATAATTTAATCATCAATTTAGTTGAGATATTTTGATGTACACTTTAATTTTTATCTCCAATTTCTTTTTTAAATTATAAATTATGTTTTTAGATTTTTTAAAACTTTAAAATTATGTTATAGTGATCAAGTTTATTAACTTTTAACTTTGTATTAAATAAATTAATGACATATAAAAAAGTTGGTTGTTTTCAAATATAGCTAAACTATTGAAAATATTTATAAATATAACAAAATTTTGGTTTATACTTTTATAGATTTAGATTAACATATATTATTTTAGTGATAGACACTAGTATATGTCTATATGAGTTTATCACCGATAAAAAAATAAAAATTTACTATATTTATAAATATTTTAAACAATTTTACTAACAACTATGCTTAAAATTTTATTTAAAACATCTATTAAAGATAAAACTAAAATCCAATCTAATCTAACCCTAAACTCTCAAACTTGACAAATAAGTTCACGAATTAAAAAAAGAAGTTAGAATGATCTAATAAACATAAATTTCTATTAAAGAAATCTAAATTTAAAGATAAAATACACATAAGCTTAAAAAACAAATAATAAACAAAACTTGTAATTTAACCTACCGTAAAAGTGAACATTAAATTGCAAAGTTTGTTGGTAGGAGAAAAATTATAATTTAGTGTTTATAATATAAAAAATAAAAAAAATAAAAAAAAATAAAAAAAGTATAATAAACTAATAACTAAATGTGTAATTAAAAAGCTAAATATATGAAACTGATATTATATAACAAAGGTAAAGGTAGAGAAGTGAGAATTGAGACTACAATTTAGGTAAAGAGAAAAATAAAAATTGAGAATACAATAAGGTATTGAGGTTGTTGGTGTTGCCTGGCCCTACGCACTCCGATTATACCATTCTCCAACGCGGTGAGAAATATCTGGTGGCCCCACGCTAACGATAATGATCCTACGGCGGGGATTCATCCCTCTATTTCCAAACCAAACTCTACGGTCAGGATTCACTCCCAGTAACAACTCTCCGTACTCCTTCAACACGTACCCTCGACAAATCATCTCCATCCAATATTCTACTGACACGTATGTACACAATTCATTTGATTACACAATATCAGTGTGAGCGAAATACCTGATTCCCCCTCCTTTTATTTCCATTTTCTTTTAGAAAAAATTATTGTTTGCGTCCTGAAAGATCTCGATCCATTGTGTGTTTCTTCCGCAATAAAAACAAACCGCGAGTGAGAGATTTTGATTTAACTGATAAACATCATTTCCATTCCAACCTCACTGCTCATCCATCGCTCGGATTATTGGATCGATCTTCTTTTTCTCTTTTTTTTTTTTTGTTTTTCTAATTTCTTTCTTTTGATTCATCTGTTTATATCGATTTCCCGTTGTGTTCTTGTTTCTGAAGAATGGTTGCGACGGTCACCGTCGTCGCCGACTCGCGGTACTGTTTGATTTGTCTTTCAGAAGCTTTTGATTACGTGTTGTCGGCACTGTTACCGACGTCCTGCATGGAGGAGAGAGAATTCAGTTTCTTTTTTCCTTTTTTTTTTTGGTTTATTTAATTGCTTATTTATTTCGTACTGAACCTAAAAACCCTAATTAATTTCCAGTATCTTCACAAAATGTATGTTCCTTCATGAAATATTGTGTTGATGATTTGAATTTTGAGCGGCGTTATGCTGTTTCATACTCTGGATCTGGTTCACATCGTCTTCTTCATCATTATCGGATGATTCCGATCTCTCTCTCTCTCGTCTCGCTCTGCGGATTTCTATGTGTATACGCGATTTTTTTTTTTGTCTCCGTTATACATGTGAAAGATTCTTTACTGAAAATTATTTGTTTATCGTTTTTGAATTTGGTTAGTTTTTCACTGTCCCTTGGATAATTTGACAGAAGAGAGTGAGCACCCAGAGGCAGTTGCTATAAAGTGTATACCAATACTTTTGCGTGCTCACTTCTCTCTCTGTCAGATTCGTTAAACGGATCGAGTTTCACAATTCTTCTCCATCGATTTTTTCGGTTCTAGATTTGATATTCTTTTATGGATTAACGAAATGGTTATTGGACTCAGAATTGTATGAATTGTATTTCTGCAGTGTTGTTTCTTTAGAAGCGTTGCTTTTCATGTTGCTCACTGGCCGGTATTATGGCCACGATCGTGAGAGAATAATGAACAACGGGACCTCTCTCAAGCCTACACAGTATAGGCCGGTCCTCTCCTAATCGGTATCTCTCTCTTTCTCTCTCTCGCGCTACACTTTTTTTGTTTCTCATGTTAAACTCTTTGTCATTTGATGTATTAATTTATTGTCATTACGCGCATGCTTTTGATTTAAATTCATAACATCGGTGTCTGTTTTCTCCTAAAGTATGGCTGATGGGAGCTTCTCTAGGTGAATTTAATACCCCCTATGTTACCTAGATATTGAATGCCATTGTTATTACTGTATAACAATGGAGAATTTTCTAATCTAATTTCCGATCATGTTCTTATGATTAATACGATTTACAATGCATGTTAATTGAAGAAACCTATCTATAATTTCGTAATTTGTAAAATAACGAAGCCTATTAGCATTTTTCTTTCTTGTTCTTTTTGTATATGTAGGATATCGCTATTCGTTGAATTTTTAGACCTTTGCACGCCACTCTATTTTAAATTTGCTCAATGAATTTCCCCATCACAATAGTTTTAGATCCTAAAATTTCTGATTTCACTGTGTATAGTAACCTTTTTTCCCCTTCTCGTGGCTTAGTGATGGTGATATATTTTACTTTTTAGGTTGAATCTTTAAAATTTATAAAAGCAAAATGTCAGGTTTTTTGTGCGTTTTAATTGAGTAGCTGTTCAATGCTCGAGATTTTCTTGTTTTTCGAAGTTTAATGTGCATATGTTGAGGTGACGTTTTTGCGCAGTTATGTCAATTTCCTCATTAGAGTAATAATTGTTCGTAGGACGACGTTGGACAAATTACTACATTAGGGAGCAATAATTTTTTAGACCCATCAAGGGAATTTAATTTGTTGTTACTTCAGCTTAGGCGTCACATTAGTCTTCAATTCCTTTACATTTGCTTCATATGTAACTGCTACTTCTACTGATGCTGTGAAGAATATTTTGAATTAAATGCTATTTTTTTTAAAGGCTATAGGATTCTTGTAAATATAAGTTTTTGAATAAAGCTAACTAGTAAATACCGTTTTTAATGATATTTTAAATGCTATTATATTATATATATGCTCTATGTAAATATTTTCTATCTAGATCTTCTATGTTCATTTATTTAATAATTTGATGGAATCCTACAAAATTAAAAAAAGTTTCTCCGTGACTAAATTTATGTTCATCGATCAAAGAAATATCACTTCTTTTTAGTGTGCGACAAGAAAATGAATAGAGGTGAAATACCGACTTTTAACTTCCAAACAACATCACGATATAGGATGCATGTAGTGAAAAATGTAAGCTTTTTACTTGCTAGATGGATAAAAAAACTGTGTTGTTTTGCTTTATTTATTTATTTTTATATTATATTGGCCGGTTGGTTCTACTTGTTGAGGAATGGATTGCTATATGTTCCTTGTAATCTATTGGTGACATCTGAATCGTTTTTCTTCACTTTAAAGCAGTGGAGGAAGAAATTGACAAAGTATGTAGTTCTGAATAGGTATCAATACGCAGCGCCTAGAGATGGCATTGTCCGAAATTTTGTTTCAACTTCAGAAGATGGTTCTTTCCAACCTGAACCTGCCCGTTGAACGTGGAGATCCTAATCCATATATTGTGTTTATTCAAAGACTGGCCTTGTGCGCATATAAAGGGTAGGATATCAACTGTAGGAATTGTTTGACTAACTTAAAACTCTATTGGTTTTTTGTTTAATCTGCCTATGCAGTGCTGGGGATTTGCTTGAACTTTAACTTCCTTTCTATCACAAAAGAGAAAATCCGTGCGATTATGTACCACAATCCCGCCCACTTCACACTCCCATTTGTGTTTGGGCCGGGGTGGGAGTTATCACGATTCCATTCTTATTTGTTTTCGAATAACTTGTTTACTTTTTAACATTCATGCCATGATCAGAAAATTTTAGGAGTCCCATATTTTCACAACTGTTTACCATTTTAGAGTTAAACCATGTCCATCTTTGTTCCTTTTGCATACTCTGAAGTTGAACAATGTTTGAATACCTAGTAATGCTTGATGATTTTTCTCTTGCACTTCTCATCCCAAGTCCTCCAAATTTATAGAAGTAATTGGAATGTTGAATAACCATGTAAATGTAATAGCCTGTTTTCTTCCCCTTTTCTTTGAGTCAAATTCTCCCCATCTTTCTGAGTTGTAATTTTCCATTGCAGTGGACTGTGAATGAATCTTTTGCCTTCCCCTTGGTCGGGCGTCCATACAGAAACAACCGGCTCAAAAATGATGGAATCAGAAACCTTGAGATAACAGCTTTAACACAGTTGATCTCCGCTGGTTGGATTACCAATTTCTCAGTTGTACAATAGCAAAGAAAACATTTATTATGGTTTATATATATACATGTTTTTGATTCATTAAACAATCATATCTAGGTCTTGTTCACTTTCAATCAGACTCTTGGATGGCAAGGCAGCACATATAATAGAGTTCGATTACCAATTTCTCAGTGCAGCAACGGTCGAATGTATCAGGGAAATTGCTGGTTTAGTAATCGAGTTGGGTTGGGAGACATTCTCAACTCAATCCATATTTTCGAGTTATATGGGTTGGCAACTCGAATAGCTCGAATTTAGTTTTCAACCCAACCCGTAAAATATTGGTTGGGTTGTCGGGTTGTGTTTTTTTTTTTTTAATTTCTACTTTCTAATAAAAAGCGGAGGTGGACGAAATAGAAGAATCAAACACAATGAAGACGGGTGAGGGGAACGTGAAGAGATTAAAATTGAAGAGGGAGGAAGATCTAGTTTTTAGATTTTATTTTATTAATAAATAATATATATATATATATATTAATTCGGGTTGGGTTGATTCGAATTTTTCAACCTTTCAATTTGTGACCCAATCAAATTCGAAAAAATTCAATTTTTTTTAATACAACCCAACCCACATTTTAATCTAACCCAACACAACCTCATATTCTTACCCCTCTAATTTATCGTGTTATTTCTTTCAACATTTCTATATGAGGATCCTCATATATAAAGTAGCAAAAATTGTCAGGTTATATTTGCAATATGTATAGATGTGCTATATTCTTTTTAAAACCTTTTTGTCATGCAATTTTCCAAATAAAAATATATAAAATTCATTAAAAATAAAAATAAAATAATTATGAAGACTAACCTATGTTTTGATTTGAGATTTTATTTTTAATTAATTTAATTTTCTTTAAGTAATTGATTTAAATTTTAATTAATAATATTAGCTATATGTCGTGGTATAATATATTACAGATAATTTAAATAAATATTTTAATAACAAATAGTATATCTAAAATTCTAACTAATTTAGAACGAATTAAAAATAATAAATTTAAATTTAAAATAATATTATTAAAATTAAATATGAAATTTGAAAATCAAATAATATAGAAATATTCAATATTAAATTGAACATATGAATATGAAAAATTAGAAAAGAAAGGAAAGAAAAAAAAAACATTAAGTATAAATAAGAAAAATTAATAATAGGTATATAAAATAAATTAAAAAATATTAAAAATATAAATATGAAAGATAAAAGAAAAAACAATTAAAAAGAAAATTGAATACAAGAATATATATAAAATAACCAATGGAAGGAATATAAAGCATGTTTGTTTTTATGTATCTTCTTCTGGGTCACTTGTTCTTTACTAATACCAACTTAATTAATATCTTCTTCTCAATACGTTGGATGGTATGCTTCCTATTTTTACTAACCTTTTAAGGCTGAAAAAAAGCCCTCAGAAGAGGATCTTATGGTTCAATTTAATGTTGGTGTGTGTCCTCCCTTTGGAGTTTTTGGTTAGAAGCCAAATTTCTTCTATGTAATTGAAAGACTTTTCTCTAGTCGGTTCTTCGCTTGATTGACTTCTGTGTACGACTTTTTTAAATATATCTTTTGGTTTCGAAGATATGATGAGATCGTTTTCTTTTCGAAAAAGATACGGATGAGTCAATAGATGTATCAGAACATCTCTACTAGGTGGACAACTACCGTAGCACTATCATCATTCCCGCTTCATTAAAATATAACGATAAGTACAAGAAGCAGGAAAGAATAACATAAAGGGCTAGAGATAAGCCCAAGACAACCCAAAAGAGAACATTACACAAAAGCATTGATATTTAAAGCTATAGAGCTAGGAGCATAATTTGCAAACCGAGAGGATCTACTAATCCACAGGTCGATGAGAGCTTTGATGTCTTTCCACACCTCGATGGGTGATTTTTCTTTGTCATTGATTATTTCTCTCAATCCAGATTGACCAAAGTGTAACAGCCACATAATTGAATGTAATGATACTCTTCTTGCTGTTCTGACCAAAGCGTAACAGCCACAGAATTGAAAGTAATGATACTCTTCTTGCTGTTCTGATCAAAGCCATAAACATACTTACAAAAGGCAGCAGTATTCTGCTGATTGAAATTTAAGTTGAGCAGCCGACGTAATTTCTTCCATAAAGATTTGGCAAAGGAGCAAGATATAAAAAGATGGTTGATGTCTTCTTTTGCACCTTTACATAAGATACACCAGTTTGGTTTTAGATTCCAATTATCAGTGGTATTGATACATTAATGGAGAAGAGACCATATGAAAATTTTACACTTTTTTGGCATGCACGACTTCCACAAATTTTTGAAAATAGTCGTACCAGAAAAACTAGAGCCCATTTGATCACTAATGTGTATGACATTCTTCAACGAAGCAATGAAAAACTTACCATCAACATTTAATTTTCAGATCAGAAGGTCTTGGCCAGCTGTGAAGAGGTCTTCTAGAATAAATATTCCATTCAAGCCTATCTGAGTTCCGCATATTTGTTATGCAGCTATTTTTAGCAGTAGAGAGAGCAAAGAGTCTTGGTTTATATAGAGAAAGAGGGTTGTTATCATGCCAAAGACCATGCCAAAGGCCATGCCAAAACGAAAGACTATCACCGTTATTGATTCTCCGTTGAGTTTGGGTTTGTAACCATTCTACTTCTTTTATAATAGACCGCCAAGGAGTTTTTTTACTATTGATTTTGCTTTTTGTAGGAATATCACCAGATAGGATTGTTCATATTTTAGCCAAGATTAATGAATCTTCATAGCCATTTACAAAGAAGGGCGAAATTTGTATCTTGGATTCGACTGATGCTAATGCCATCTTTTTCTTTGGGAAAAGTGATACTCGACTATCTAATTAGATGTATATTATGCTTATCATTATAATTTCTCCACATTTTTTAATATTTTTGCAAACAAAGACGGGCGTTATGGATTTATTAGTCCTAGCTTGTTGAGATATTGAAGAAAATTTTTTGATTCTCCATCTTACTCTGTTTCGGCAATATATTTATATATAAAATTGTGAATACAATAACTAATTTTGGAAGCATGAATAGATTGTTCCCAGCTTGTGAAAATTAGACCTACCCAATGATCTTTAGATAGTTGTAATAGGTAGCAATTTTATAAATAATAATTAAGTATATAGAAATATTTTTTAAAAAATTACAAAAATATAACAAATTATATTAGTGATAGACTCTTATAGTCTATAAGTGATGGACTAATATTTACAATATAGACTATTAGGTAGTAATAGACTTGGATAAATTTTACTATATTTACACCTTTTAAAAAAAATATTATTATATATACTATATTTTGAACCTAAAATTGATACATTTACAACTATTCCATATAGATTTTCAATGAAAGTTAAAAACGTGCATTAGCAATAGATCGAATTCAAAGGCCTTTAATATAGTCCATTGTAATGTATATGGACCTATTCATGGGACTATCGCAAAGCCTTCCATATTAAGTATCTCTACAAAACAACGTTAGACTTACCTCTATAAATTGAGTCAACTAATTTTATTTTTCTTAGTATAATGGTTGAGGGAATATTTGAACTAAAACATCTTAATCTCTAATACATATTTTCGTTATGGTTGTTGAGTGGAACATAGTGGACAACGACTTTTCTTGTATGGATTCCCTATAACATCTATATTGTAAGTCAACAATTATTAGTATTATTGTAACTTAAGATGAATTTATGAGATGTGTAATTAATTTTAAAAATATAGTACAATAATTTCTTGGCCTTTTCCACACTTTGGAACTTATGGCACAAAGAGGTTTATTAATGTGAAGAAAATCCAGACTTGTTTTATGAATAAAATAGTGTATGTCATCATAATATGATGGTATGACTTATGTCATCTTTCCCACCTCTATTTTTTATGACTATTTATGGGGTCTTTTTCTTCGTCTTTGTCAACTTTTTTTTTATATATTTTTTGCCCTTAGTGGTTGTTGTTCTTCATTTTATTCTTGCTAACCTTACTCTACTTGCATTTCGTCAACAAAAAATCAAACTATATTATTTCGGTTGTTGAGGAGATCACCACCAAAAAATTAAGAGATTCATTTTAATAAAATCATACATTTGTTGATCGTTAGCTCGTACTTATACTCGTTAATAATTTAAACTTATGTTGGCTCGATTCTTTATTTTCTTTGTTATTTCTATATGTTGTATAATTGCGTGTCATTATTTTGTATTTTGTTATTATATTGTCACTACTTAAGATATTTTTTAGGAATAGTTGCAAATATAACAATTAGGTTCAAAATAATTAAGTATACTGCAACATTTAAAAAAAATTATAAATAGCAAAATCTATCAATAACTAGACAATGTTGTAAATATTAGTCTATAACTGATATGCTTAATTACTATTCCTAAAATTGTCATCAAATTTAAATACCTCATTTTTTTTATAGCAAATGTAATTTTAATAAATTACATTATGAGTTGAGGTTAAAGGGAAGGTTAGGTTCGTGTAATTTGTGTTTTGTTGCATCTTTTCTTTTCCCATTTTTTAAGGGGAATTTGTGTTTTTGTAATTGGGTTTTGGTTAAGTTTAGCACGTATATATAGTTTGTGAGTTTGTGATATAAAATGAATAACTTATATTTAATTAGTATAAGAATTTATTTGAGTTTTGTCGACGCTTCAATTAAAGTGTTAGCAGTTCCTCTTAAACTCTCGACACTGCACATTACACCTTCAGGAGATATGGCATCGGACATCTCCCAACGCATAAACCTCGCGTTGGCAGTTAGTTCACATCTTCCGATGCCATTAGTAAAGCGTCAGGAGTTTTGGGGAACTGCCTGACACTTTAATTAAAGCCTCGACAGTTTTGGGATATCTCCTGACATATGTTGAACGACATCGGGAATGGGCTATTAAAAATCCTCCCCATATCCAAATATCTACAAAGAAGGGGAAGGGAAAATGAGAAACGTGGCCGAAAACCACCACTATTGCTTGTGCCACCACTATCCTCGTCATCTGCCCTCTGTCTTCCAGTGCCATCGTTGCTATCATGCTAGCTCCACCCCAAGATTACTTCCACACAACCAAGTGGAGACGTGATCGCCTAGACATTTATTGCATATCTCCCCAAGCGAGATATCACACAAAACATCTAGTAACTGGAATTAATATAACCAACAACTAAACTTAAAGCAACTTGATCTTAACACGTTATTTGAACTTTAAGCTTAACTTCACAACTCAGGATAAAACGACAAACTTCTCGTTATTACTTAATAACATGCATTCCCAAAAACAATAAAATATTTAGGCTTTCTCTTTACAACAAGGACCTAAAATACAACTTTAGAGCTTTCAACGCCTAGCACAACTTCTAAAACTAAAACACCTAGCTTGCTTGCCTTAACATTCTTTACTTGACTTCAATGCCTGATATCTGGGTTTGGAAAACTTTTAGGTTATTTATCCTTAAATCCTTTGTGTCTTAAGATTTCTGGTTGTTTTTCATGGGGTTTCTTGTCATGTCCTATTTAACTTTTAGGTTTGGTTTTGTTCATGTGGAAAATATTTTATTGTTTTAAGAATTTGTTGAAGAAGTTTAATATTTGTTATGTAATGGAGAGTTGCAAATATATACATACGTGAGATTTTAAAGAAGTTGATTTTTAATATTTGTTCTGCATAGTTGATTTGTTTGCATGATTGACAATCCAACTGCAATAGTTGTTGCTCAAAATGGTTGATACAAAGTCTACAATAGCTAAAGATGTTACTGAAGTGAGCCACTGACCTTCCTCCCTCTCTTTTGAACTTCATTTGCATCCATTTTTCATATATTAAAATTAATAGCTAATTGGGAATACACCACTTGTATATCTCAACCGCGTTGTTGATAGCTGTGGGGGCTCGGGTAGCTGCTAAGTTGGAGATGATGGCCTTAAAATGTATGCAAAGGATACTGATCCTGCATTTTCTTGCTAAAGTGGAACGAGAAATCATATTTAAAGGAAAAAAAAAAGACATCTCTACTTATTTCCTTCGTTTTGTTTCTGTGTAATTGGTTTTGTACTGTTAGCTGTAATTTGGACAAAACTTGTATTAGTTTTTAAGTTATAAAAACAGTTGAAGCTTGAATCCTATATCCCATTGCTTTATCTTGTCCAGTTTCCTTCTTTTTGCACTTCTATTAGAATTCTAAATTGTCGGTTATTGTGTCCAGATTTCTGTCATCTATACTAATAAATACATCTTCATGGAGAAGTAAGTTTGTTGTTATACTCAAACACTCTTATGTATATCTACACTTTTTTGACTTAAGCATAACGAAACCTCTGTGACACACCACATCGGTTTGTAGATTATTCCATCTTATAAGCCATGTAATTTCTAATTAATCTACAAATTTATCGTTTCTATTCCTTGAATTAGGTCATAGACTTTAGTTCGTAACAAAAGTCAAGTTATATATGGTAATCATTGGAGCTTTAATTAATCACTAAGCTTTAACTAATAATCCTACAGTAGCTTAGAAGAGACTTCGTAATATTTAATTAAATTATCCTTTTAAACATTTTGATGAAAAGATTTAATTTTGTAAACCTCACTGCGAGCACGAGAATTTCTTTCTAATCCATGGTTAAGATGAATTGAAGGATTAGCAACTTTGATATCAAATCGATAATATAAACGTCATGCCAGTTCAATTGCGAAGATAAATTGAGATGATTTTGGAGGTTAATAACTTAATATTATACTTTAATTTGAATTGATTAAATATATGTTTAGATGTATTATTACCTTTTTTATATTAGGAAACCATCAAAGTTAGTTCAAGAAAAACTTTTTTGTTTTCTCTATACATCAAATTTTCATTATTATTAAAAACATGAAATTGAACATAATTAAATCAACGGCTCAACCAATCTTATATAAAGCTTGTGCTATCGATCATTATTATAAATTTAAGAAGAGTTGCAATTATCTCATACGTTATATTTGTTTAAAAAATATCTTATACGATTATCATCGAGTTAGTACTAACTTGTAACATAAAGAAAAATGAAATAAAAGTACTATTTGTATATATATATATATATATATCATTTTTTTTTAAAAAAAAAATCCTTTTTACTATTAAAATAACTTTTACAAATAAATATTTTGAGGCCTAACCCTAGAAACCAGTTTATGAACATTTTTTTTCCTTTCTGTTAATCATTTGAGAAAATTTTTGCAAACTTATCTAAATTTTTGAACGTCTACTAATTATTGTGATCTTGAAAGTTCAAACAACATAAGAACAATAAAGTATTTGTTCAAGAAATAAAAAGATCTGCATCTAGAAATTAATAAGGGAAATAAAAGTTATCTATATATATTATTTTTGTTCCTTGTTCTAAAGCTTCCCAGATGTTTGATTCCTAATCTAAATTTTATTTTTGTTCACACTTGGCAATTAACAGGAAGAGGTATTTAAATAAAATAGCTATTTTAAAATATATACTTCCAAAAAGATTATTAATCTATAATATTGTTGAAAGTTATTAATTATATTAATCTTTCATACTTCGTTGGTTGAATTTGTTAAAAAAGAAAGAAAAAAAGTTTCAAACAAAAATTTAGTATAATTATCAATACCACATATTAATTAGGTTGATTCTTTAATTGGGAAAAAGAAAAGTAAAATAATTATCAATACACTATATAATAATAGTGACATTTGTCTACATACATTATTCTTATTTGTAACATAGGAACAAAATACAACTACTAGAAATGTAAACTCAACTATTCAGACTATAACAATGTCCAAACATCAATGTCTTATATATAATGCATGAAAAATATGTATCCAAGCTATTTAAACTTCTAGATTATAAACAATATAAAAAATTCTAAAATTAATAATTAATTACGTGGATAGCAACCCTCTAAATGAATTACATTTTTTATAATCGAATATTAGAAAGAGGGATTAGAACTACTTTAATGAATGATTGTTTCTCAAAGTGCTAGATTTAAGTTTGGTTATATTAACCAATTATTTTGTATGGTAGTATATTTGCCCAATATTATTCCACCAACATGGTATTTGAACTAATTTTTTTTTTTAAAAAAAAAGAATAAATACAACAATTTTGATAGAAATTCATATCGACTAACTCTAATTAAGCTAAGCTTACTTATTCGGCTAAACTAATATTGGTCAACTCATCTTCCATGCATATATTTGGAATTTTGGTTTCAATACGTCAATTATGAAAATACATTATTTTCCAAGAGATATCAAGTTGCCAATTTGACTTTTAAGTCTAGTCCAACACGTTTTTATGAAATTTCTGTGAAATTCAATTCAAGCAAAAATCTAATTTATTCATTTTTCTCTAAATAAAATAATATATATGTATATATTAAACATGAATCTGTCTTCTATCCAATGAAATTTCCTTAAAATTTCTTTCAACAATGCTTTTGTCTTTAGCTTTTATATAAACTTTAATTTTCCTTTTTTTAATAAAAAGAAAAAAACAACACACACGCCTGCAACACTCAGTTTATCATAAATACACGTGTCAGATTTATATACAAGGAAAAAAATAAACTAACATTTATTTATATCATTCAAATTTTCATCTACGTATCAATATAATTTCTCTATTATAAAAATGTGGATAAACATTTCTATAATATTAGAACAATTCAATAAAAATACTTAAATAAGCCACCAAAATATCACTAATTTAAATATAATATAAATAATAAATATCTTAACTTGTTTTGTTTATTAACTATTTATTTGTTTTTTTATATATAATTTTATAGATATCTATTAATAATTTATATTTTTATTGACATTTTTTATAATTGAAACCAAATATTATAATAATAGAGGTAGAAGCAAACAGATACACATTAAATCAACGTAGATGATTTAATTGTCAACTTTTACATTAACATCAACATGTGTAAAAATAATAGAAAAATTAGTTTAAACAACGTAATTTTTAAAAATATTTATAAATATAATGAAATATTACGGTTCATCCGTGATAGATAAAAATAAACCACTATTTGTATCTACTTTAACGATAATATTTTATTATATTTTATAAATATTTTAATTGATTTTGTTATATTTAAAAATTTGGTATTTACAAACATAATTATAAAACTGAAGCTTCAACCATGAATTTGTTAGGAGTATTATTGAAAATAGAACTTTAACCATAATTGGAATCATTACGTGGTCATTATGACGTCAAATTTCTAATTATTGATTAAACAGTTAAGAAAACTAACATTTTCTTTTTCAATTATTACGAACTCAACGTGTGTGATTGTGTTAGGAATATTCTAACTTTCTCATTGGGTAAATGCGTTGAAGTTGTAGTAGTTTATTAAATACTTTACTTCTTTTTTTTTTATATATATATATATATTATTGTTCAAACATTATAAAATGAACTTTAAAAAATGTATATTTACAAGTATAACAAAATATCAATAATATATGTTGATAGGCACCGATAAATGTTAATGTTTACTTTTATGAGGATCATAAAATGAGGTAGTTTGTGTTTGATGGTATGAAGTTTCATGTAAAAAGCAATTGATAATAGAACAAGTAGTCCATTTATCTTATAAAGAGTATGAATTTTTTTGGTTTTTTCAATATGGGACTCTCAATAGTTTGGTCACATAACACTACATGAGGATATATCGAGAGCTTGACTTCAACTTTTTTTCAATTATCTGGCTCAACTGGTCAGCTCGAAACTCGAAGCTCAAAACCTGGGACCCATGTTTTCCCATGTTGTCTCTCCTCCATTTTATGGACTTGGTCTTGCCTATAAATTTTAGATCTTACTAAGGAGTACCCTCAATTACAAGATTTTCTTTATTAAACATTTACTAGATATAAAAGGAGAACAATAGGTTTTTTTTTTATGTTCATGTATTAGTACCAACATTTTTTTACTAAAAATATATTGAGAATCAAATGAATTAAGAAATATCGAAAGTTGATGTACGTATTAAGAAATCTTTTATTTGAAACTTCTATATTGTATTGTACTAAAAAAATAACAATCAATTATGATGTACCAATAATATAGAATACGTTTATTATAAATTTTATAGTGGGTGTTATGCCTATTTTATAGAATTAAAAATAATATTAAAAAATTTACTTAATTAATTAAGTAAAATTTGACACGTAGTTGTCTTTTTAATTAATTTAAAGGATATATGTTTTGATAATAATATTTAAATTGAAAAATGTTTAAATAAAACATTAGAGAAAAGAAAGTGACACATTTTAGGTAGAACTAAATTTCAAGGAAATCGATAATAAAAAGACTAAAAGCATAACTATAAAAATATTTGTATTGATGGACTTGGGGAGAACACATGCCAAATGGATAATCTTTGAGTGGCAAACTCCAAACTGTATTTAAGATATAAACCTAAATGTCAATGGAACAGGTCAGATGTACTTAGATGGTTTTCATTGAATTAGATATTAAAATACTATTTGGTGATGTAATTTGAAATTAGTTTAATCTTAGTATTTGTATCTTTTAAACTTAACTAATGAATGAATCTATAATAATCTATAATAAACGAGTAAGAACTAGATTTAAAATTTATTAAAAGTTTAGGTACTAAAATTTCAAATGAATTTGAAAGTATAATATATATTAAAATTTATAAATCAAAATGATATTTAAATCTAAAATTAAATTAAAATGTAATATGATTCTAATCAAAATTTACATCAATTTTAAAGTAGATGGGCAAAAATATTTTGTAGTTTTTCAAATTTTCTTTATTTTTTAGAAATATTAGAAATAGAAAAAGAAAACAAAAAAAAAAAATTGAGAATGCTTTCGAACGTAACTAACTCTTTTAAGTCGTTTTTAGTGTAAAAATTGTAAGAAAAAGGAAGTTGTGATTTGAGTAGGTAAGGCCTTGTGGTCTTTATTTTATAATAACTTTAATTATCAATTCGTTTATCTTTATCAAATCATTTTGAACAAATACAGTTGTCAATATCCTATTGGCTTCAACTCTAATTTTCCCACTTACTTTCTAATTTTCATAAATACGTCATCATCCCGCACGTCATTTTATGATGTCATGCATTGAAGAAGAAAATCTTTACAAAGAAGAAGAAAAGTTTCAACAACGAAAAGTTTCATATTTATCTATCCATTTTTAATTTCATGAAAGAGATTTAATTTTTACCCATCCATCCCCATTAGTTTAATTTATATTTTGAATAAATTCATAGATTCATTTTGATAAGAACAATTTAAATTGGAAAAAACAATCTACCTGACTAAATAAAGACTAGGAACGGAATATTATAAAATTATGGCACAAAGGTGTACAAAACAAGTTGTTTAAAAATAAATAAATACTGGGAATTGTCCACTTTTTTTAAAATAAAAAAAAAAAAATGATTGAAAAAAAGAAGAGGTAAATTTGACCTGGCTTTTGAAGTCAACGTAGAAAACGAGAAAAAAAGAGTAGAAATTTAAAAAATTATATACAGATTTTTCAATATATTTTTCATAAATCCTTTTTATGGATAAAGTTGTTTGTTTCCTATATTTGGTGAACATACAATATAGCTTGAATTAAAATTAAAAAAATATATACCTAAAAAGTAAATAGGAGAATATGCCCTAATGTGAAGGTTTGTGACGAAGATAAAACAAATTGTTATTTTTTCAGAGTCTTTTGTTAAAATATTTGTAAAGCTGCTCATTTTGGTAGAAATCTAATGTGTGGTAATAATGTTATTGTAGGTAGATTCACGATCATCACAAAATAATTTTATGGTACGAGAGTGATCCACTCCAAGCCTCCACACTTTAAGCCATTTAAATGAAATCTAGTAGAAGTCACGGAGTGATACTCGACCTAATTTGCATATGAATGGTTTTCGAAGAGAAATTTGAATCAACCACCAAAAAAAGTAATTAGCTAATGAAACCTTATTATAGAGAAAGATTAAAAAATGGAGCTAGCAAAGAAGGATTACTTGACCTGAACAACTTTTCAGATAACAAAATGTAAGAACGAGACCATCACAATACTCTTGTAGTAATGGTTGTAGAAACTAAACCAAAATGATCAACACTTGTTTTCAATTTTATCATTTTTCTTTGGTTTTATTGTAATCTTCTTTTTATTTGTTTTTAAATTTGAAATTACTTATTAATAAATGCTTTGGCATTAATAATTGTAACTTTTTCTCTTCAATTAATTATATCATTAAGATTTTTCTAAAACCACGCACATCTTCCTATCTACCACCTATTCATATTCCTTTTCATACTAACTATTTTGTATCTCTTTTAACTTTTCAAATTTTTTTTCCTTTTCAAATATTTGGGTATAAATATCTCATTCTTTTTCTTTTCTATTCATGTTCACAAGTCACAACAAAAATTTAAGGGTGTGAAAAAAAAATCAAATCATGTTTTTAATTCTCTTCTATTTTTTTTTTCTTAATTTTATTTTGTTCCCTATTTTTTATTTGTATATTCCTTCATTTATAAATTTTTGCAATGTTTAGGAGCAAGCTATCTACCCAATAAAAAAGACACATAGAAATGGATAATGATTCAAAGATTGGGAGACTAAAGAGAGAACAATCAGAAGCGTTATTTCCAAAAAATAACAAAGTGGCATGAGGATGTCAAAGAACTAGGTTTTTCTATTTATTTTTTTTATTATTGCTTTGTAATTAAGTATATTTTTTATGTAAAGATGTAGGATGTGTTTACCACTATAGTATATCATGGATCTTATAATTGGGGGATCGAAAGAAAAAATTGTTGTTCTCTGTTTGTAGTATTTCAATAATATATTTTTATTTAAATTTAATTATTCATTTCAAAATAATAGCTAATTATAATTCTTGAAATTTTTGTTAAATAGTTCCGATCCATTTAAACATTTAATATGTAATTGATACATATTAAAAAAGTCTACTCATTGATCTAAAGTTTGATTGAATAGATTGTTTCATAGTTATAGTATCAAATTCTTTATATTTTTTAGCTCATTCGATTTATACACACGTCACACGTGTATAACAAGTCTTGAGTAAAAGGTCTCTCAAGAATGAAGTTAAAAAATATATTTTAAAAAATCATGAATAAATAAATATAGTTTTATACTATTTGTGTAATTAATTAGTTTCTTTTTATTTAGTCAAATAAAATGAAAAACTAGTGTGCTTAGTACATATTACCAACTAGTATATATAAAAGTTCAGGTTACGTAAATGACAAACTAATATGAGATGTCCTATAGCAAAACGTTTAAGACTTGTCAACAAAGAGCCGGTAGCTAAATGTTTAGGCCATGATTTTACTCAATTGGAAACCCTACAAGCTTTCCTCCTAAGTGTCCAATTTCTAAATTGATGTCAAGAGTGTACATTTCGATGACAAATAAAAAATATATCAACATCAGCATCAATAAAATATTTCAAATTAAATTAACCAAATCCTTCATGTGAAAAGCATCCACCTAATTTTTTTAAAATGAAACATTCACAAAGCAAAAATCATTTCTAGAAATAGTCAAATGCTCAACATATACTAGGTCACTAAATTGAACTCTAGTGCAATGTAAAGGTGAGTAATTGGAATAAGACTGAATAAATTCATATTTATTCAATGACGCAATTACTATCTTTGATTAGCAAACCAATAACACCAAAGAGCTTAATGTGAGTCTTACAAATATTTTCTGACACAACGTATCATATTTAGTACGTAGATTGTAAGAAAAATCATTTGTAATTTTATGTACGCTTCTTTATCAAGATCAACATGAAGAAAAAAAAAACCCTTTGTGTGAGCATTCATTTGATTAACCTCCCAAGTAAATATGATAATATCTTCTAATAATACATTTGGTTACAATGTCTAAAAATGTTTTTTATAGACAAGTTTGGTTTGTTAATTTCCTACAAATTCAGTTCATTTAAACACAATCAAATAACATTAATTTAAAACAACACTGCTACGGTATGAGGTGATGGTGGTCGCCGACTCGACTATAGATTTTGGAAATTTTTTTCACATATCATGAAATTTCGAAAAGAAATCTCAATTAAATATTAAAAGAACACTTTTCTCAAAATTTAGATGAGTGTTTTTCTCTCCAATCTATAACAATTTAATTATGCAATTGAACTTTAATGGTATTAAATTCAATTTAGTTAGTTGGTTTAACAATTTGCAACAATTTCGTGTTTATAGTAAAAAATACAATTGATAAATTTTAATTACTAAAGATAAGATAAGATAGGTGATGTAAGACTAAAATTGAAAAGTGGTTGGAGATGTGAATTTTATAAACTTTTAGTTTTAATTTTTGTTGAGTATTTAAGAGTGAATTGAGAACTAAAGATGTGGGTTTAAAAGGGAGAGTAGAAACTATAGCGATAGAGAAGAAGGTAATGAAATGATGTAGACTGGGATTATATTGAAGCAGGTGTGAGAATCAAATAAAATGACGTCACAATTCTCCAAATCTGAAAATATAAAATGACGTTATAGGTAAGGAGGAAAAAAGGAAAAAAGGATTTTCCACACAATTTCCAGAAGACTTTCGTTTATAAAACACAACCCGGTTTGCTGTTAAACACACCGACTATTTCCCTGTTTCCCAAATTCCTCTCTTCTCCACCTCAATTCAAATTCTTCCCTTCTTCTTCTTCTTCTACAAAATTTAAAAAAGAAAAAAAAAAAAATGGAACCCACAAGTACCACCATCAATACTTCTCTTGACCTCAATTTCAATCCTCCGGCCGACCAATCTCATCCACCCACTCCTAATTCTCCACTCAAACAACAGGTCCACCCATTTATATATACATACTCACCAATGACTTCATTAATTGATTAGTTAGTTAATCACATGTTTTAGTGTTTATTGATTTTGATCTTGCTTTGCAGGCTCCAACAGGCATTCTTGCTGAAAAATTGAATCGAATTAGTTCGGAGAATAAGAAGCTGAATCAGATGCTTGGGGTAGTGGTTGAGAATTACAGCGTTTTGCAAAATCAAGTTATCGATTTAATCATGAAAACCAGTAAACGAAAAGCAGCTCCAGGATGTGATAATTGTTGTAATTTCAATCGGAGCGCTTCGTCCGATCAATATTGCGGTTGTTGTAGCGATGATAATGATTCCTGTTATAATAAGAGGCCTAGAGAAAATTATAGTAAACCCAAGGTTATGAGAGTCCTCGTTCCCACCCCAGTTTCCGATTCCACTTTGGTACGTATTCGCAGATTCTCCAGCAGTATTGATTGTTTTTTTCGGTAGGAAATTATTTTAAATGAAAATACTGTTCAAAATATTTATAAAATAATGTAGCAAAACGATTAGACACGGATAGAAGTCTGTAAGTATCATATAACTCTTTTTTTTTTTCTATTTTCTAATACTTCTAGTGAAGAATCGAATACCAAACCTAAACCTAAACATTGATATGTATATAACAATACATCATGACAAAAAATTTGTGACGTGAATAAGAAGAATACTTTATTTGTGGTGATTCCAGATTGTGAAGGATGGATATCAATGGAGGAAATATGGTCAAAAGGTGACTAAAGACAATCCATCACCAAGAGCGTACTATAAATGCTCATTTGCCCCTACCTGTCCGGTGAAGAGAAAGGTAATTTCCACGAAGTTTCTTCTCTTTATTAAATTTCAACACATCCTATTCAATTTTGTTTACACTTTTCTTTCCCTACCAACACCGTAATCCTCAATGCTTAATGCACTATTTTCAACTTTGATTGGAACCCATAATAATTAACCCATCTTACTTAATTCTAATGGTTTGGTTATTATTATAATCAAATTTCGCGATAAAGATATAAAAACCCTAATCTTTCTTTTTAAACTCCAAGCAAACAGTTCAAAAAATTAAATGGCTTTAAATCGTGTGATTTAAGTGATCTTAATTGAAATAAACATCTACAATTTAACGTCACCACCTTTAAAGTTTGATTTCTCCACCCATCCATCATATTAAAAATAAAAAATAAAAAAAATAAAAACTCATATAGTCATATGTGGTAATCGAAAAAAATTAATTAAATGGTTTGTAGCATGCTTAATCATAGTTTGTTAATTGGGAGTTATAATATGATAAAGATTACTTCTAAATCCTATAAAATTCCACTACATTCAATATTTTCATAAAAATTTTGGATAACTCGAGAAGGAAAAGCATTACAATTTTACCTCTTTCATTTTCTCATGAACTATCAATCGTAGATGACTATATAGATTATCACAGTATTTATAAACATTTATCGATCGTATTTTGTTATATTAGTAAAAAGTTAGTTAATTAAATTCTTGTGTTAATAATTATAGGTACAAAGAAGTGTTGAAGATCCATGTTATTTAGTAGCAACATATGAAGGACAACACAATCATCCAAAACCCAATTCAGGAATTGAGTATCAATTAATTGGACCAATTAATTTAGGTTCAAATACAAAGCTTGATTCTTCTAATGTTTCATCATCACCTTCTTCCTCTATCAAATCTCCATCATCATCATCGTTAATGCCTTCTATTTCTTTTGATCACTTAACTAAATCTCAACCTCAAATGCCATCACCTTCATCATCTAATTCTTCTTCTTCAACTCAAAAGCTTCTTGTTCAACAAATGGCTACTCTTTTGACCAGAGACCCTAATTTCACTAGAGCTCTTGCCACTGCCATTACCGGAAACATGGTGTATAGTGAAATTTGGAGATGATCATCATCAAATTATATTATTCTTCCATTTTGTATTATTAATTCAGCATCCTCTTGGTATAGTTTTTATTTAGTGGATGTATTTTGTGGACGCATTTTTCTTGGATCATTTAATAAATAATAATATACTTTTCTTTTATCTTTTCAATTATGAAACTAAAGTATAAATTATTTTAGTTAGTTGGAGTTTACTAAATTTCGTTCCTTTCAATATGACTTACGAGGAACAACAATGATTGTCGTATAAAGTTCAAATAAGCATTCAATGGATATTTTGAAATGAAACTTCATAATGAATTCTCTTTATTTTATTTTTTTCTTATGTTAGTTTTTGAAAAATTATTAGAAGCGTATGAGGTATAGTTTGTTGGGCAGTGGTCAATGAGATTGAATCTCGTTGTTGGTGGGATAATATTTTTGGTTGGCATAGATAATCTTGTCTTTTGATTTAGGCAGAGATAACCTTGATAGCCTTCATAATTTCTTTATTGATTGCTTTTCTAAAACAAAATTAAAATGTAGTTATCTCATATTGAAAAAGTTAAAGGAAGTGATGAACTATTCTTCAAGCACTCTAAAAAAACATTACAGTGAGATAATATTTTTTGAACATACATATTTAAAAAATGTAAATATAACAAAATTTATTGGTGTTAAAACTTTATTAGCTCTTATTAAAGATATACAATCGCTAATTATAGACTCTATTAACTATTTACTTTGTTACGGATAGATTTCAAGTACTGTGCATAAATACTTTTGCTTTATTTCCAAATCCGTTGTTTGTATTATTTTCCTATATTTGTAACTACTCTTCAAAAGAACCTATCACTTTAGTTTCAAATAATTGTAGTTGAATTATTTATTTGTGTATAACAAATATTATTGGAGAATTATCAATAATATCAAATTTGATCAAATATTTATAATATATAGTAAAATTTTCAGATTCTATCAATAATAGACATTGATAGATATTGATATTCTTCTATTAGTGGCCTCCCAATTTTTATCATTGATAGAATCCATAATTTTGCTACAGCTTGTAAATATTTTAATTTATTTTGTTATTTTTAAAAATATTCCAATATTATTTTACTTATACATAAAATTTGATCTTTAGAAGGTTAATTTTCTTTGGGTTTAGATTTTTCTCATGTGTTTCTCATTCTTTTTATTTCTTGCATCGTAGAAGTAAGAGATTATTTCCAACATTATTTTTAATTAACAAGTGAATAAAAAACGAAAAAGTAACATAAAACCGTCCCAAGATGAAATGGAAAAGGCAGAGAGGTAAGAAAATTGGGATTGAAAAGGTAATCAGAAAAGGCTTTTCATTTCATTGAAAAGTTGACGACAAATAATTTCCATAGCCCAAAGATTAGAGATGAAGAAGCTTAAGTTGGTCAGTGAGCAGTGGGAACAGATGTAATAATAATAAATTCCAATCGGCCGGCGGCGGACAGTCACCGCTGCGTAAGAATGGAGACCCACTCTGCGCCGAAAAAGTTGACACAATAATAAATAATAACCAAAATGAATGATTTTGATTCAAAATAGCAACATTTGTGCTCATAAGTAACCCCTGCCGACTGAGACTTAATAAATCTCTCTCACACACAATATAACTTAAAACATTTGATATTGAAATAAATGGGAAAGTCTTGGTCTTTAGAATTATTTTATTTTATTTTAAAACTTTTCAATGTATTTTTTTTTTATTTTTCTTAATCACCACGAAATAATTGGGTAATATATATTGATCAGAGACCAGTCTTCAATTTTATGTATTATTGTTGTTATTGTGTTTGTAAAGAAAGTTCCTCAAGACTTCCTGTTGAAGAAATCATCCATGTTCTCGAAATCTTCTCCAAATATGATTTTTATGACCTAAAATGTGACATCAAATAATGTCTCTTCTTCATAATTACTCTTTTTGACAATGTCCTTTTATCTTAAGTTTCCAGATCATATATTTATATAAACTACACTGATAATACGTGTTGAGAGATTCAATCATTTGAATCAAACCATATTCTAACATTCTTTCAAATAGGTTTATCAGTTTATATATTTTGTTTATTTTATTTTCATTTCTAAATCTTGTATAAAAAATATTATTATCAAATAATAGAGATTAAGTTTAAGAGAAATTTACAAGTAATTAGGAAAAAAACAGTATATAGTACATCTTTTTTTCAAAGTAATTTAAAAAATGTAGTGACATAGATTTTATTATCGTAAACAAAAATATTTGTTATTCCTGCAAATGTCCCTAAGTTTAATTTGCAAATATTTTTAAATATATCAAAATAAACTAAAATATAACAAACTTTGTAAATATAATAGATAGATAGTGATATTTTGCTATAATTATATGTATTTTTAAAAAAAATCTTTAAATTAATTTCTTTTTTTTTTTCCAAATAACATCTAAGTTTTTCCTAGAATTGATTCTTTTCACAAGTTAATAATTTCAATAACACAAGGAAAATAAGCAAGCAAAAGTGAGTATACAAGAAAAGAAAAGGTTGAAACAAGCGTGTACAAAGTTCTAAGCTTTTTAAAATCCAAATTCATTTAAAAGTGGACGAATCAATGTCTTGTAACTAAATTCTAAATTTCTAACACGTAGACATAATTTTAAATTTTTACTCGTCAATATGAACAAATTCAATCGACCACAAAAAAAAATAAAAGAATGTTGAAGTTCGACCCTCTCCTTTAATATATATATATAGAAAAGTTGGAAAATTCAATTGAAAAGTGTGTGTGAAAACAATTCCATTGAAGGAATCTTTGTAACTAAAACATGTGTAGCGCGTTAGCATTCTTTTTCATCGCAAACTCCAAATAAAATTGAACCTTTTTTTTTTTTTTTGTAGAATAAAGTCCAAAACCTTTTCAACTCCCATCTACCCAACTTTCTCTTTTTTTGAAAATTCTTCGACCCACTTTTTTTTATCTTTGAAATTAATCAAAAATAATATCCACAAATTTATTTGTGGTTCCATATTTGATATATCGTCGTTTTTAATCATGAATGAAAAAAATTCTATATTGTTGTAATAATAAAAAAAATTAAAGACTTTTGAATTTCTCCTACCATATTAAATTATCATTTTAGTCTATGTACTTACATTGTTCATAATTGTTTTCTACAAATACGTATTGAACTCATCTTTTCATGATAAAATTAATTTTAGAGGGTCAATCGAAACGTTTACACATATGGTTTATCAACCTAACTTTGATTCATGATAATGTTGTATTTATTTGGGTCTTTAACTAAGATTGCCTAAAATTGTATATTATATTACAAGATTGACCTAAATTTCTCAAAATTTTCAGAAATGTCCTAAATTGACTAATATTTTACACAAATATAAGACCAAAATGACCAATTTATCCATATTTATTCTCTTCCAAGTTTCTTTCAATGCCATCGAGTTTTCTCCCTAAACTCTCTCCATCATCCATTTGCTTTCTCCCATTTGTTATAGTAATCTTTATATGTTTCTCACATATATATCAATAAAACTTAAGAAACCACTTATTTCTCATTAAATTATTGTTTTATTGACATACTTATACAAAATTAATTAATTTATTGATGAACGGATTGAATTTTGCATATCTTAATGTTTTCAATATGTTAACATAGAAGAATTAGGTAAAGGTTAATCAACAACTTTTATTTATTACAAATATATATTAACAGACTTTAAAACTAAATTAGAAAAAAAAGAAAAAGAAACCAGAAGTAGATAGAACAATTTCATGTATATCTTGATTGTGTAAAGAAAAGAAAAGGCATAGGCAGGTATTTGAGGTAATTTAATCGAACACGTTAATTTTAAGAAAGAAAGCATAAATGAATTTGTTTGTTGCATGGGGTAGTCTAGTTTTTGGATATGTTGTATTCTAATGTTAAAAGTACATCAAATGGTACGAAGATTGCTCGACTTTTAAGCATCCATGACTTTGACCATTTCTTTTCTCTCATTACCCCAACCTTCCAGTCTTTTCCTCCTTTTTCTTCCAAACATATCAGGTTTTGTATGTTCATCTACTCCTTTTTCTCAACTTTTATTTTTCAAAGATCGGTACTCATCCACCAAATTGTTAGATGTTCGATAACAACACTGGCATTTTTAAATTTTTCAAAAATATATTAATGAAACATTTTTAAAGTTTATGGATATTTTTTGTATTCATTCTAAATTTTTAAGTGAGCTAGGTGTGTTTGCTTATATACTTTACGCTTTAAATTTAATATTTTATAATGTAAAATTTTGAATTTTTTTATTGGTTTGAGTACAAAACTAGGTAAAGTGATATGAATTAATACGATTTGGAGCATAATTGTAAGAATTAATTGTCTATTGCTTTCCTATTATGTAGCTCCATACATTTGGAAGATGGGAAAGAAAATTATTGTTTTGATATTTATAATTTGATGTTGATTGATAATGACTCCCATTTATTTATCGAAGCTGGAGACAATGGGATTTGTTTGATAGAAAAAACAACTTGACTTATTTTGTCGAATAAACAAACCATTCCCCACCATTACCTTGTCGTTTCATGGGGAAAATTTTAAACCCTTTTCCCTTGAATTGTCTTCTATTTCTTTAGTTTCTAAGGAATCTTTTAACAAAATATAGCAACTACTTTTTCTTAATAATCTATATTGAATTGACATTTTTCACTGAGTCATTCCTATTGAAATCATTTTGTTGGCATATTGTTAACTATAAAGGTTTAGTATCTTCCATTTCAGCTTGTATAATCACTAGAATTTTATAGGGTTAAATGTCGTTTGCTCCACTTTTTCCTTTTTAAGACAATGAAAGATGACCATTATCGCATTATATTAAAGGTTGAGTGTAGGAATTATCTATATTGCCCATTGCACCATATTAAGGTTTATAGCAACAAGTGTGTATGCGAGGAGGAGCTAGGGAGAGGGTCACGAGCATGAATATTGAGATAATAGGGTGCAAGCAGAAGTAAAGGAGAAATATGAATTTCGCATATAAAGACTCTTAGAGCTTGTTTGGTAACGTTCTTGTTCCCTGTTTCTTGTTCCTTGTTCTCTGTTTTCGGTTTTCTGTTCCTTCGTTTTTAGAACAAGAAACAGGAATGTGTTTGAGAACTGTTTCTATTTCTTGTTTCTTGAAGAAAAAAAAAAAACAGAAATAGAAAATGTGTTTGATAACTGTTTCTTTTTTCCTGATTTTCTTTGAATTTTATTTTTTTATTTTATTCACATTTAATTAAATTAAACATCAAACAAAAATATATGTCCTCTATTAAACATAAAAAGAAATAAAATTATCAAACCTAAATAGGAAAGTCTTCTTGTAATCTTATGGAGAACGAGATGAAGATTGAGATCTGAAGAATAGAGTCGATGAGAGGAAGATGAAAACCTATGACGAAGAGGAGGACCGAAACCCACGGCAAAAAGGAAGACAAAAACCCATGGCTAAAACACAGATCTGAATAAAAATTCACAAATTCGGCAAAACCCACAGCGAAAAAACAATTCATGCAAAGAGGAAGAGGAAAACCTAGATCCAGCAAAAAGGAAGGCGTCGTGTAAAAAAAGACGATGAGGGGCAAAGAGGAAGACGATGAGCGGCGAAGAGGAAGACAACGAAGATGATTAGAGGAAGAGGTAGATGATGGCTATTTGGGAAAGACGATGGAGATAAGAGGAAGAAAAAGGAAACCACGTAGAGACTGGTTATTTTGGGAAGAAGATGGAAATAAGAGGAAGAAAAAAGAAATCCCAAGAGGAAAATGAAAAAGGAAAATGAAATAGAAAAAGAATTGAAAAGAAGGAAAAGGAAACCAATAAAAAGAATTGAGAAAAAGAAAAGGAAATCAATAAAAAGAATTGAGAAAAAAGAAAAGGAAACCAATAGAAACAATTGAGAAAAAGAAAAAATAAACAATTGAAACAATTGAAAAAAGAAAAAGAAAACCAATAGAAACAATTAAAAAAAAGAAACCAATAGAAATAATTGAGAAACGGGAACGGGAGAAACTACTTTTTTTTGTTTTCAATAATTCCTTATAAAATGAGAAACGTTTCTACTTTTTTTTAGAACGAGAAACATGGAACGTTACCAAACACTCCTGTTTCTTAAAAAATGAAAACAGAAACAAAAAAAAACAGGAAACAAGAACGTTACCAAACGAGCCCTTAGCGTGTGAAAGCATTATCGAATATTCGGGATAGAATGAGCTCAAGAGAGGAATATAGTATGAATAATTCAAATGCTGATCTTTGTGTGTTAGAACTTCTAACAATGAAATGACATGACAGTTAATGGAAATTCAAATATTTGTAGGGTTGGAAAAACCCTAATCTTAATATATCTTCAAATATTTCTCTCTCTATATAGATTAACTTATAAAAATTTGCTAACTTGATGGGTTTATTAATGGAAATTCAATGCTATATATTTTTTTTCTCCTTTCCTACTTGCTTAGACAATATTTTTTATTCATATAAATTATTTTTTATTTTTAAAAAAAATTAGTTTATAATTTCATCTAATTGATATATTAATTAGCATTTGTGCTAATTTAATCATAGCTTAGTTGATGAGGTTTAAAACAACTACAATCATAGTATTTTCTTTTTGAGGTTGATGTTCTACATCTTTTTTTCTTTTTCTATTTCTTTTATTTAAAAAGGGGAAATGTTGAAAAAAAAAAGTCGTGTTATTATATAAAAGAACAAAAATCTGGAACATTTGAAGCTAATCTATTTAGTATTCAAAATAGACAGAGATTTTTTTTTCCCAAATGAAAGCTAAATGTTTACAAAGTCCTCTGAAGAAATTTTATTTACAAAAGGAATTTTAGCAAAAATGGTCTAAAATTTCAAACAGATGAACGAAATTTAGCAAACCTCACCATGATTGAAATGTGAGGTACAGAATCAAACCTCTTATTTTAAAGTCTGGTAAAAAATTTATGAGTTGAATTATGCTTAATCAACCTACCTTTAGTGGAATAAAACATATACAAGGCTAAGTATTATCACCTTTAACGTTTTGCTTCATTTCTATATTTTGGACATATTACTGTAATAAATTAATTTAGAACTACTATGTATTAATAAATTTCTAAATAAAATCAAGAAGGCATAAGTTTGAAAAATCAAATAATGTCACTCATTTAGCCCTTTAATGACATAAACTAGTCATCATGCCATATCAAAATTAATTCAAATTCACCGGAGGAAAAACCGAATAATCTGGGTACTAATTGGACCGGGCTCAAAACGTCGGGGATAAGGGTTGGGCCCAACCCAAGCAAGCCTAGGCCCATATTCACTTCTACGAAAATCTATAGATAAAGGACTAAAGAGGTTGCTATTCAAAAGTGAAAATAATTAATTAATTAGTGTTTATATTTAAAAATTACTTTTATCATTTTTATATTCATTTGAATAATATGCTTTTAGTCATTTCAAATCAATATGTTTCACTATGTAAAACCAAACATTGCGTTAAATTTTAGTACTTAAATATATGTGTGTTTGAAGTGATTTTGAACGAATCCAAAAAAAAAATTAACCATCTTAAATTCAATTGAAATATGCATTAAGACTTATGTCATAAATGTATTGAAAAAGAAAGTATGATGCTATAAATAAAATACAATGGTAAAACTTTAAGAAATCCAAGGACCAATTGGTAAATTCAGTTCTACATACACATCAAAAAAAAAGGGGGAAATATCACACCACAACTCCATTCTTTCTACGTTTTTAGGTTTTAGAAAGTCTTTTCCAAAGTTTTAGAATTAGGGTTTTCTTTTTCCACAAAAACTAATTTTCATGGTCATCCCAAAACGCATTTAATAAAAATAAGAGAAATTTTAAATCCATGACATCCACCTCTATTTATTTTCTTTGAATTTCTTGCCACATTATTCCCCATTTTCAACTTAACGGCACCAAAATTTCCCACTTAATTAAAATTCATACAAGTATGTATGTATTCTTAATTCCCTTTTCCATTCTTTTTCCATCTTAGTTAATAATGATATGAAATTAATGAACACAACAAATAACCCATTATAACCCAAACCTTCATTTCATTATTCCCTCTCTCTCTCCATAGAAGCATTCATATGGATTCAAAGGCAAGTTTCTTCTTACATAAAATCATCATGAAGATAATAATATTAATTATATGAATTAATTATAAAAGATTTTGGAATATAACACTATATATATTTCAGGTGGAATGTCTCCAAACAGAGCTAGAAAAGTTGAGGAAAGAGAATGAAGCTCTGAAGTTTATGCTGAAAGTTGTGAGCATCAAGAACTTGGTATCTCAAGTGGACGTTTGTTCAAAAGATCATCATCGTGATCAGAATGACGAGGGTTCAAGATCAGAGAGAGCCAATCTCAAAGTTAGTCCACCCGCTCTTGCTCTTGCTCTCGAAACTTCGACCACCACCCAAGCATATGCTAGAACTAGCTTCAAAGATCAAGCTTTGGTATGGAAATTTTAATAGTAGAAATTAGTTTTTCTGTGATCTCCCTCTTCTTTTGTTTTTAATGAAAAATTTGGATGCCATGTGTTTATTTGGGTTGAATTATAAAGATGGTGAAGGATGGATATAAATGGAGGAAATATGGGCAAAAGATTACAAAGGATAATCAATCTCCTCGTGCTTATTTCAAGTGTTCTTCCCCAGGATGCCCTGTCAAAAAAAAGGTAAAATTTATTCCATAACATTATTTCCTCACAATAATTTTCAATCAATTCCTAAATTACAAAGTTCCAAATTTGGAAATTTACGTGATCCCCTAAATTATATCAATTTAAGGTTCTACTCTTATTTAGTTTCAAAGTTATATATTAGACTAGTACGCAACATTTGTAAGTTGCAACTTGAAACTCAAATTTTTTTTCTTTAAGAAACATACCATTGTAAATGTGGCAAATAGAATTAAAATGTTTCATTTGTATAAGTAAAGTCCAAGTTGGTTGGAAAACAAAAGATTATTGTCATCTCCATCTAACTTACATTATAAACCATATTTGGAAAATAGAAGAAAACTAATAAGACCATGATGATGATCAGAATTCAGTATCTTGGGGATTACATTAAATGATTTAATTTCTCCTATACTTTTAGTTTTCTATAATAATCACTGGAATTGTTATAAATATTTAATACAATTAAAATGTGAAATGGTGTTCAAATTTAGGTACAAAGAAGCCTGGAAAATAAGTCAATGGTGATAGTCACATACGATGGCCACCACAACCACAACCACGAAAATGCCTCTCCTCCACCGCTTTCAAGCTCTCAACGAGGGTCGTCTTCGTCACCACCGCTTCCGGTAGAGACCAACCGAGTTGCTCTACCAATGTCTCTCAATCTTGACCTCACTCTTTCCAGACATGCAGATGATCATAAATTATAAGAAAACGTTTCAATTTAATTAAAATAAAGACATAGTAAAAACAACTTCAGATTACTTTTTGAGATTTTTGTTCTTGGGAACTTCTAAATTATGTGTGTATTAACCTAATGGATCATCGCTCAACTAACGATAGCAAATTAATTGATATGTGTACAGTTTCCCTGTTCAAATTTTATTCTCTACCCCCATGATAATACATAGTCAAAATATATGTATTTATTAATATTAACCAGCAAAAATGTTTAAATTGATATGTTGATACTGTATATATCTTTCTATGAATGTAGATGAAGATTTATATAAGATGAAAAGATTATCACATGTTATTCTTTCTTATCTTATTCAACTGTCAGTCAAATCTAAGATATGTTTTTAATTAATTCGAATCTTTTTGGATAATGATTTTTGAACATGTAATTTCCTTCTGTAACAATATTTGAAATTTTAACATGATTTTAAGTTATTTAATAGAAGTTTAATTCAACTTGTGGTTTATAAACTTTAGACTTTAGGACGATGAGAGGTTCCGAAAGAATAATTAGAATATATGTTAATATCTTATAATACAAAAAATATAAAATCTAATCCATCTAAAAAGATTTTAAAAGAAAAAGAATGAATCAGCTCCTAGAAAATCATGGAGTAATTTGACAAAATCTTTATTGGAAAAGAGAGAATATAAACTTTTGAAAAAGAAATAAAGAAAATGAAAAGAGAATAATATTGATAAGATGAAAGGGTAGAAGTGTTGTGTTGCGTGGGAAATTATATAATTCCTAAATATAATCTCATTCTAAGTTCTTCATTTAATTTAATCGTTTTTCATATATTTTTCTCCTTCCTCTTCTTCTTCTTCTTGATTGTGCTCAAAATCTTCAATGTCGGACGAAGAGCATCATTTTGAGTCCAAGGCCGACGCCGGAGCCTCCAAGACCTTCCCTCAACAGGCCGGAACCATCCGCAAGAATGGCTACATTGTCATCAAGGGCCGTCCCTGCAAGGTAAAAACCCATCATTAATCCTCTCTCTTTTTATAATTGATCTCCTCTGTTTTTTTTCCCTCCTTTCTCTGAATCCTTAATTGCTTAACTTTTTAGATTAAACGGTGGCTTTGATCGTTGTTGGGTTTTTATAGGTTCAAATCAGAATTTAACCACTGTTGCTTGTTTGTTCTTTTTCATTACTTTTCTGTATTGTTTAGGAATTTAAAGATGTTTTCATTACTATTTTGTTGGGTTTTTTCTTATATCACATTGTTCAACGCATTATTAGTTATTTATTTATTTTGAAACTACACATTTTTAGTTATTTATTTATTTTGAAACTACACATTATTAGTTATTTATCTATTTTGAAACTACACATTATTAGATATTTATTTATTTTGAAACTACACATTATTAGTTTGTTGCATTCTGACTAATACTGACTCCAAATTTATAAGCTATGCTGATTTGGTTTTACATAGCAAACATAAATTGATTCTTAATCTCTAGCAACAGGATTACTTTTTGTCAATTTTTTTTGTTATTATTGTCTTCGTTAGAAATACTTGAATGCACTATATATGAACACTCTAATCTTGAGATGTTTTTGTAATATGATATCTGATGTTTTTTCTTTTCCTAATCAACGGGTTAACATACTACTAGTAACCTGTTGATTCTTTATCGTTTTCTGTTTATCTTTGGTTGTAGATTGCTTAAAAGTCGTTGATATGTTATTTTTTACAGTTGAGTCACTATTGTTTATCATGGATCATTGCTGAATTAAAGGGGTTGCTTTCCACATATGATTAGAGCAGTAAAAAAGAAAATCAGGCTCTAATTGTACTGGTTTGTTCATTCAAGAGGCAGTGTTTGAGAAGTCTCTTCATGTGCCATCAAAGCAAAATGGTCAACTGGCATAACTGTGTAGGAGCTTTGATCTTTACAGTATTTATTTTTAATGATATTATGTTAATGTAGGTAGTTGAGGTTTCAACATCCAAGACTGGAAAGCATGGGCATGCTAAATGTCACTTTGTTGCAATCGATATCTTCACTGGCAAAAAAGTTGAAGATATTGTTCCATCATCCCACAACTGTGATGTGAGTATCCCATTGGTCTTGTTTGCTTATCTTTTTTGAACTGCTAGCAGTTTTCCTTCTTTTCCTTTGTGTATGTGCGCTTTTATATCAGGTTTGCGTTTGCATAGCCACTCTGTGTCTTACATTTTCCCCACTCCCTCTGTAGGTTCCTGAGGTAACTCGTACCGATTATCAGCTTATTGACATATCTGAAGATGGATTTGTGAGTTCTCTCATTATTTTTTATTTGAGTAGTCAAATTTAGGTTAACAATGGATGTTTCATCGCATACTCTTGTATTTATTCCAACTTGGGGCATCATATTTCTTTAACTTAATACTGAATAGATCTATTTCTTACTCATATTTCTTTAACATAATACTGAATAGATCTATTTCTCACTGAAATTAATATACTAGAGATTTATCTGTACAAGAATATGATAAGTTCATATCTAACTGAGAAGTAGTTTGATCTTGAGTTCTTTACTCCAGTCACATCCTGGATGGTGTCTGCATTTAGGTTTAGAATCAAATAGTTAAAAAGAAAATATAAATTAAAGAATTGAAGGCTATGAAGAAATAATTGAGGGACTCGTATAAACAAATAAACATTGTTCATTAGGTTGTCTGCTTTCCCCACTGTCTTCCGCAAGTCTGAAGCTTTAATATTGTAGTTTACGACGATGTGTTGGATTTATTTCGATGATCTGATTGACCAACAGAAATGTGGTTTGTTTTAGGTGAGTCTCTTGACTGACAATGGAAGCACAAAGGATGATTTGAGGCTTCCTACTGATGAAAGTTTACTTGCTCAGGTAAGGCTCTGCACATACTGATGTGCACATACTGATTCTCCTACATACACAAAACACATGGGAGCACAGAACTTTGCCCGGCTATATTCATTTAGCAATAACTAGCTTTTCACACATTTCATGCCTCGGTTTCAGATTAAAGATGGATTTGCAGAAGGAAAGGACCTTGTTGTGAGTGTCATGTCAGCCATGGGAGAAGAACAAATTTGTGGCTTGAAGGATATCGGCCCAAAGAACTAACTTCCCCGCCTCACAAGTCAACTAAACTACTCCTAAGTCATAGTTGAGAATATTTATTCTTTTAGAATTTTTTATGTGTTTTTCCTTTCATATGATTTGGATCATGGATGTTGTTAATGCTTTTGAACAGATGAATTTAGATTTTCAGAAGTAGAAAATATCAGGAGCTTTATAAGTTGTACTTGTCAATTGTTCCTTTGCTTTGTTGTCATTCTTCATAATAGCTTTACCGGCCATGGAAGTGAAGCTATTTCACATTAATTTTATACTACAAATCGCCCTTACATCAGCTTCTGAAATCCCATGAGTAGAAACTGAAGTGAATAATATAGTTGAAATCACGTTTGAATGAACATAGATTTTTTATATTAAGCGCAAGTACAATGATCTAACAGTTTCTACAGATGGCATTTAAATATCTCGTCTTCCTTTTTCTTTTTTTCTCAGAAAATAAATTGTTTCGAAAATCATTACAATATAACATCCTACCACTTTCTACACTTTGGCTGTGCTACAGCTTTATCCATAATCTAAGATATTGAGTGCCTCCTCTGTCTTGTATATGAACCAGAAGATTTCATATCTCCTGGAACCACTGAAGTTGGACTCTGAGAACTCCCCGACGTTTCGGGACTCCGACTCTCCCCGTGCCCTTTACCCATGATCCATAACTTATCAAAAATTCTCCTCGACCTTGACGGCAACAGTTGCATACCACTTCTACTGTTCTTGCTGCTCTTCTTAGCTAACTTCTTCGTTTTCTGAATGTCTTCACTTATCTTCATGTGCCCCATATTGTGTTTGAGGGACTTGCAGCTGTCCAACTCCTTCGGGCATTCTTCATCTATGCTTGTCATTACACTTGAAGAGTCTCGAGAGTTTTGTGGTTCGACGCTAACTGAGGCTCTAACCTGTTCGAAGAAGAGAACTTGAACTACAACTCTAAGTGGGAGTCGTTCATTCTGTGCTGCGTGCATCGACGCCTCCGTTGTAAGCTTCTTGACATCAATCAGACTACATATCTTTCTCTTATCAGCTTTCAACAAACTTGGGTGAACCTGGAAACAATTATTACATTTCAAATAAGCGTGCGTCTACAACAAAGCTCACTCATCAGAACTTTCATAACTAAACAGTTACTTCAATATCTCTCATCATTCATCTCTTTATTTTTTCTGTCCAATTTGTCGTCCTAAGCTTGCATTTGGGTGCGAATAAGTCTAACCAGTGGCCAAACTTCCCCAAGCAAACTAAGTAAAGAACATCAGTATTCAAAATAGTTTAGAGTGCAAACAAAACCGTTTTAACTACTTTCAACCACAAAATAAATGGACATAAAAACTCTACAGGGCATACCTTAAGATAAATGTCGATTGCTTTATATAATCTATCATGTATGGGCCTTGCAAATTCAGGAATCGACTGTGACAAGTCAATGAAACTAGTGAGAGAGAGATTTGGGTCGTCTGCAATTTCAGCGAGATACTCATCAATCAATTTTGCTACATTCAATGAGGACCCATGTCCCAGTAAAAGATTCTCCGCCCCTTTCTCGCTCCTCTCAATAACGTCGGTATTTCGGTTGAACTTTTGATGAACAAAATACTGATTCACAATCCTATAAACCAATTCAACATCATATCTTGTAACTTGAGGAGATTGTGCAAGAATCAATAAATCTTTGACTGAAGCCTCATGTAGCTTCAGCCCAATTCTCTTAACCAAATCCTCCCTTAATGCATCATCAGCTCCAACCAAAATGGCAACCTTCATGAGTTTGAGCAAGAAACTGCATGAGCAACCTATGTTTCTGTCAGATGGCAACAAACAAATGATTGTTTCAATGAGAGACCTGTTCCTCTTAATATGAGCATCAGAGGCCAAAGCATTTACGGTGTCTGGTAACCATCTAACAGCATAAGTCTTAAGTGCCTCCCCAATGACAGAACCATCCATTCTTCCCTTTGATTTCACAGCAATCATAACACGTCTATACAGATCAATCTCTAGTTCGCAAACATCTTCAACCCACCAATCGTTTGGTACACAATCAATTTTCTTTTGGTACTTAATTCCATCTTCTACAATTCTATCCACTTCTGCTAGTTTTCTGTTATATGTGTAAGACCATGTGATATTCGCAGGGTCTACAGAGGTTTTTGAGGCAATTGAATCAATACATCTTCCAACAATCTTCAGATCTTCAGACCAAGGAAGAAGAGATTTGGCTGTTTGGAGCACAATGATGGAATCTTTCCAACTACGGAAGATGCTAGAGTTTAGGAACACTTCAATCTTAAATACAAGATTTCCTCTTTCAATGTCCTCTGTCATTTCAAGGAATTCAGCTGCACAACGAGCAGCCACTACATTATAGGCATTAAGAGTAACAGTCATTCCATAGCAAAATTTTGCACAGATTTCAAATGCCTTAGGGCCACCGGGAAAATCAATCAGGTGAATTTCTTCGGAATTCTCCTCATTGGCTTTCGATACTAGTTTCTGTAAGCAATTGCTCTTGGACAACAGAGGAAACTGTAAACAAAAGAAACTCAAACTTCTAAGGTTACATGATTAGGCTATTAAAATGCATTAAAGAAGTTATTAATCTTCCAAACACTCATAAAAGTGCAACACATTATCATCTGATTTTAAGTATTATGCAACTGCAGTTTAGAAGGCACTGGATAGTAATCCACTATCACTAGAACCTTACAAAAACTTACAAACTTCAAGATGAATAAAGTAATTGACTTGTGTGTTCAAGTAACATTGATTTTGGTAATTGTCCAATAACAGAAACGAGAAAATGTTGAACTTTTTGTCAGTCCAAGAGATGCCAAATCCGTTGACATAACAAAGAACATCATACCTTATGAACAAGAAACTTTACTTCACCCACAAAAATAGTAACGTCCGTTGGCAATTCAGATGAAACATACCTGAACAAAGTAAGTTAAGGGACAAACAAAGAAGACAAATCAGAGACACAAAATAGAAATTTGAATGATTGATAGTAACACAGAAGTCAACCAAAGAAAATAATTTCAACATAAAAACAATACTACCTAATCAAACAATCGCTGTACAGATTAGAATTCTTCCAACAACAAACGTTCAATTGATTTTACCTTATCGAAGTTAAAGAGTAACTACTAGAATAATATTATTGCATCGTAGATCGTGATTGCATGGTTACAAAAAAACAAGAATTCGCTGCACAAGAGAATAGACTCCATGCATTGGTAAGCCTTTTTCATTGATGCCAAGACAGTCAAATGACAAGAAAGGGACATGGCACTGAAAAAGAACGTTTGGGTGCCTCTGTTTAAGCACTTAAATTATCCCAAAATACTAAAAGACGTAACAAGGCTGTCAAAATTTCAAAAGCAAACATAGTGTGTACTAACAAACTTCTTTCAACGAGTTGAAAAATGGATACGGATATCATTATATACTAACAAAAACAAAACGACAAACAATTAAACTAGCTTCGTCTTAGCATGACCATCTGACAAGGGAATGATCGACAAGGCACAGTGCACATGCAGAAGGCCATATCATAATAACAAGGTGAGCGAAGAACTTATCCACATAATCTTTGAATTTAATACCATATTTATTATGATTAATATCGACATAGTGACCGCTTAGTTCGGATTTCGAGTTGCCGTCACAGCGTGACTGTCCTTTTATCACAAATGGATGTAGTATAGAAAAACTTCGAATTTATATCTAGTAATTATCAGAGTGCACGTGGATTTACGGGCTGTGGAGAAACTATCCCAATGTAATTTAATGGAGTCCATTACTAATATTTGAAACCACGAGTAAGAAAAGGTAATAGATCAAGGAAGGTAATCAATGGCTGACAAATTGGTGCAAAGAGTTGAAGAAGATGAAAGGAAAAGAAAGGCCAAGGATAACTCAAAGGAAAAAGATTATATGGACCACGAACTCAACAAGAAAACGACAACATATACGAGTGGACCACCACCTGATGTCGTGATAATGAATCCCAGTCACCTCCATCTTCGCTCGCAAAATTAAATATTGCCATCGAATCAATCAAATACAATGGAAACCCAGCAGAGAATTTATCTCATATTGATCCAACTATTAACACCCATACTTATTTTTCCTCTAAAAGCACATATTAGTTTACCAAAAACTGAGTAGTGGGTCAAGTCATGTATGCACAGTTTTATGGAGATCACAACTTGCAATATATTAAAAAGCAATCACTCATTTACTGACAGACAAGAAAACACACATTTAATGAATAGAAAGAGTTGGGATAAGGGAAGAAGAACAGTCAAGTAGAGCAAAAATGAAAACATTCGAGGCTTTGAGCTTGACATTACCGCAAGTTAAGAAGGAAAGCGAAAGGCAGTCACGATTTGAAATTCTCTGAGCAGTGAGGAAAAATGAAACGAATAATCGAAGTAGGTACTCACCGAGTAGTTTTTCCATCAGCTAGAAAGGCATCTGGTTTTGATCCTAACTTCATGAACTTCATCTTCGATGATAATATCAAGAGTTAAACAGTGCAGAATAACACAGACAAACGACTCCTCTGTTTTCCTCTGTAACCTTCGTTCACGCCATCCACCTCCTTCTTCTACAGGTAGACGAGTTATGGGACTTGCCCAGTAGAGCAATCACTGGCTCGAAGCAAATTCAGTGAAAGAAGGCTCAAGCATGTACCAGAAACGGCAGATTTTCAGAGATTTCGCCCGTCAAAAGCACGTTACTACCTGAGAAACATAAGCATAATAAACATTTAGCCCGAGAGAAATGCTCGATTTAGACCAATGCCTCGGGTATCGTGTCCATCCATTAACTTCGAGGCATTATGATGACATTGCTGACGCTGGGTTAGAACAAATCAGAGAGGATTATTCATTATTCACCAAAAGAAAAATTCGCGTTTAAGGGAAATGAGGGAAACACCAAACTAGAAGAAAGGGGAAGTTCTTCTGGCGAAGAACTTGCACAGAAAAAATGGCGTCAGGAAGAAGAGGAATGGGAAAGTGGATAGAGTTATGTCGCTGGGTTCGAAATGGAATCGTCAGAAACAGATAACAAAAAAATAAAGAAAAACTTACAAGAACTAGTAGTAGTAGGCGAGTAGTAGCAGCAGCAGCATTACAGATAAAGAAAGAGAAAGAGACATCTTCTCTTCTTCTTCTCTCTGTAATTGAAAAACCCCATCATAAATTTCAGCCGCCTTTGCTTTTAATTCATACTGATTCGCTGAAGATCTTCTTCAAGGGCGCAAATCTCAATGGACTCTGTTGCATCAAATTATCAACAATCTCCCCTCTTTCATCCTCATAAATTCCCAAGTAAGCAAGTCATTTGGAAGATTTGGGTGAGAATGAAAATGGAAAATTTAAAAGAAAAAAAAAAAAGAATAGAGAAAGAAAAATGGTGTTTGAGAACTGTTCGTGTATGGAAGTTGTTCGCGCGTTCAAACGGAGCTCTGTTTTTAGTGTGTGTGTGTGTGTGTGTGTGTGTGTATGGCAGAATAGGGCACTGTTTTACAGAGCGTGGCTAAGCTTATGACGTTAAAGCACGCCAACTCCCCACATGGACGATTTTGCCCCTGCTCCATTTTATCATTAATATTAATAATAATATTTACCGGTTTCGTTCTTGTGGCGTTTCTTAATCACGCGCCCTCTCGGGATTATTTACCATTTTGACCTCTTGACTCCCCCACTCTCTCCGTTTTTTCTTTTCTTTCTCCGTTTACGTGGCTGTGGTACGGTCAGGTAGGAAATATTACGCTACGCAGCTCTACTTTTCACTATTCAATTATAGTCTTCCACGTGGCAACACTTCAACGGGTCACTCAATTTTCATCTGATTCATTTTGGACGGTAAATAATTATACCTTTAAATCCTTTCTTCAATGAGTTGGTAAAAACAAATAACTCTCTTCCTCACCGCCCTAGTACTCTCCAGTCCCCACCTGGAATTTACACTAAATGGACAACTATACCCATTTTAATGATTTCACACTATCTAATTCAGGTTTACAAGAAGCTACAATATTTTAATCATATCAACATGATTATTCATCTCTAGATGTTAAAACTCGAATCCTCTACGGCTCTACTCCATTCCATAAGGGTACTAAAAAAAATGAGATTTAAGTTAAATAGAAATTTATTATCATGAAAAAATAAATAAAAGGAGAATGAATTAAAGATGAGAAAGAAAGTTTTAAACAGCCCGGAAGATTTATTTTTCCACTCCTTTGCTTCCTTTTCATTTCATTTTCTTTTTTTATTTATGCTCATGGGATAATCATCCAATCCTCTATATATATATATGTATATTTAAACTTCATTAAAAGACATTTGGGACTCGAACCTATAGGCCTATCGTAGTTTAATCCATGTTGGAGCCTCTTCATTTAATACTTCATCTTCTCTATTATTATAATTTACAATAAAAGTTTTAAAAAATTGAAAGGCAGAATAAATCAAAAATTGAATATTCAAAATCATTTTTACGAACTTTTTATTTCCATAAAAGGGAGATGAAGAAAAATATGGTTGTGTAAGTATTAAATAATCTCTCTATTCAAGGAAATAGCAACAATGAAAACAATAACATATCAATTTTATAGGCTTAAACACATAAGAGTTTAACTCAACCAAAATGAGTGTGTTGGTTATTGGTTCAAATTTTTATTCGTGGTTGGTTTCACTAGAAAAGTTATGGACTAGGATAAATGCAATTGTAATTGCGATTAACATTTTTTAATAATAATAATAAAATATACTATTAAACAAATATAAAAATTACAATTTGAACTTAGTTCATTAATATTTGGTGCGAATTTATATTGTGGAGATAGAAAGTTTGGTAGCAATTCTACGACAGTGTTGCTGAAAGGAAAAACAAAATTGTATTAGAATTTTGACAAAACTACAACAACTATGCATGAATTAAAAAAAAAAAAAAAGAATCCCATCATTAGGTGAATTGTGTGGACATTTGTACATTTGATTTTTATTCTATCAAGAAACTCAACTTTAATTAACTTTAATGGTTTAGAAAGCAATCGATTAAAAAGGATCAATTTCAAAATTTTCTCATTTTTTAAAAGCACACTCCATCTAGAAATTGACTTCAAAACAAATTTCTATTTTTTTTTTCTTTTTTGACAATTTCCCAAAATAATAACCAATAGTGAACAATATTTTTTGAAGGTTGCAAAATTTGGTTGTTTTTCTTAAAAGAAAATAAACGAAGAAGAGACAAGAGGCAATTAAAATAGGTTTTGGTGAACCACAATCAGAAGAAAATTGAAAACCTCAAATTTCTTTTTTCTTCTTCTTCCTCTTCTCTGTTTTTCTTAAAATCCTCCAACTTTCACAATAAAGCCAATTTGAGAGAAATCAATTAATTATATCATTTTCAAAATTACTCAATTATTTTTAACTAGCATCATAAAAAAAACGTATTTATTTATAAAATTGCTTAGATTTGATTCAAAAAACGCAAGTCTAAAAGATACATCATTTTAAAATATATGTTAAGAAGATTGTATTAAAGAACATTGAGAACATAATCCTCGTACTATTCTCTAAAATAGATAAGCTACTTATACCATTGTCAATTAGTTTTAAGATTGATTCTCATGTTAACTAATACTTTGACATGACTATTGTTTTTCTTCTACTTTGCAATACAAGAAAAATTCAAACGACAAAATATTCTACAACGTTAACACACACTTTGTCTAAGTTGAAGCATTAGGTATTATATTAAACTTATTTTCACTAAGTGGCTTAAACTTTTCCATCAATAGATGGTTTAAGATGGTATTAACAGATTGGTCCAGAAGGTCATATATTCAAATCTTCTTTTTAATTGTCTTCAGACATCCTATATTTTAAGCTTTCGAGTGAATTGATCATTTAAAAAGAACTATATTTAGTTTTAGGTATCTAAAATAATAATATACAAAATTGACAAAAAGAAATATCTTTATTTAAATAAATAAATCTTAAAAATAAAATAGAGAGGGGCATGTTTGCAAATTGCATGGAAGAAAAAAGAAAAGGTGAAGGAGAAGCGTAAGCATTAATTTGGGCAACAACGTCCATATATATATAAATCGGTCCCCCTCAAGAAGGGGCCCCTCTTAAACGTAGGGGACCGTTTTCCCTTTCTTTCTTTTAAATTTCTTCTCTTCTCTCTCGAGGCATTTGGGTCGCGGTAGGTTATAATAATTTATGGTTACTATGATATGTAATTTATAATATTTCGTGTTTGAAATGTAAAGTATCATAATTTAGGTTATTATAATATCTGTTTGAAGTGCAGATTATTATATAATGTGTTTTATTATGTTTATTTTGTTTTCTTTATTGTTTTTTGGCATACTGTACATGAAATAACATTTTTCTAAAACATAGTTCGAATTGTACCTACAACTAATTTATACAAACTAGTTGGGATGCAGGTCATTATACAGATTTTTATAGAAATCGATGCGTGATTTAATTAAATTTTGTTAGTTAGATGGCTCATTTAATAAATTTAACTGCAATCTTCATATATGACTATTAACAAGTTTAACGAATAGATAATACAATTTTGCAAGGAAAATAAAGCATAAAGAAGTGTTTTTTTTTAATATTGTTACAGTTGAACTAAATGTTAAATGACTTAGAAAAATATTTTTCAAATTTTCATTTTTATTTAAACATCTTTTATAAAAAATTTATAAAAATAAAAATACAATGTGGTCTAAAAGTATTTGTATTACCAGTTTCTTTTATGTATTATATATATTGAAAATGTTTTTATTTAAATTTTTTCAAGATTGATTGATAGCGACAGTCATTAGAGTCAGTTGTCTAAAGTTCGCCGATAGAGTTACTAGAGGTGGTGCTAACAATAATCGCTAGAGATTATCCTA
Source organism: Cucumis hystrix (assembly GCA_025688845.1). Taxonomy (NCBI): domain Eukaryota; kingdom Viridiplantae; phylum Streptophyta; class Magnoliopsida; order Cucurbitales; family Cucurbitaceae; genus Cucumis; species Cucumis hystrix. The sequence continues at coordinate 14,207,641 of CM046885.1, read as the reverse complement.
AACTCTACAAATGTTTTTATTAAAATTTTACAAGGTGGATCGGTGGCGACAATAGTCGGAGTTGGTGATTGGAAGTTCGCTAGTGGAATCACCTACGACGGTGGTTAGAGTAACAGACCGATGATCACTAAAAGTGGTATTCAATAATTGCCGACAAACTTCCAAACTCTTTCTGTTTAATACAAATACCCTAAAGTTAAATAATAATAACGGCATGTCAATTATTTTAAAGCTTAATATCAATCTTGCACTAAAACTAAATCTCATCTCAAAGAAGAAGTCATTATAACCCAATTCTCACCCAAACATGATATTTATTTTTAAACGTAATAAGTGAAAAAATATTATTTATTAATGAAGAAAATAAGTAAAAAGAATATAATAATAATTAAATTTAGGGGGGGGGATCTGTAAGTGCAATGGACCATTGCCGCTGCTCAGTTCTTAACTTTTTAATTAATATTTTAAAAAACGGTCCCTCCGGAGATCGAAATAAATGATAGATTAAAATAATCATAATAAATATTTAAACTTCTTTTAACAAAAAGAGGTTTGCAGCTCATAATTGCTCCCTCTGTCCATTCATTTATTTTCATACTCAAATCTATCTATCCTATCTATCTATCTATCTTTCTTTTTTCTTTTTTCTAAAATATAAAATAAAAAGCAAAAAGCAAAAATTGATTTTTTTTTATAAAAAAAAAATTCTTATGGAAAAAATATGCATTGTCATGCCATTTCGATATGGTGTCCTTTAATTCACTATTCAATTTCATCAAATACCAACCATGCACTGAGGCTATGAATAGTTCAATGATTTAAACTCTTGGTTTCAATTATTTGCTATCTTCTTTTACACCATCTCCCATACACAACAACATAATATATCCTTTTATTCAAAATATTACAAAACTTGTTTTAGATCATAAATTTGTTAAAATATAATAAAATCTTATTTTTGAAAACAACATGAAGTATAAGTTAAATTTGCTTATGTTTCAACCCTCTTCTTATAACTTTTTACTTTGGAAATCGAAGTTTAGGGTTTTGTTTTTTTCTTCTAAGAAGAAATGCTGTTTGGCTCAAGAGGAAAGAAGACTGAATATATGTGTTAAAAAAGTTTTGTTTATTCTTGAATTAGTGATATTATTTGTGACATTCCCCAAATTTCTCATATAAATTAAAATTCAAGAATCACTGTCATTATTATTTGTTTATATCCTGAATGTGGAATTAATTATTAAGTTGTGGATTTACTTTAGTTATTATAAATTATGGGGAGATTTGTTAAAAAAAATATTCATTTTCTCACTGTTTTTGTTTGGTTCAAGACATCAAATGAACGGTTTGGGATGAAATTCCTATGTATACCAGATCAGTACTATTTATTATTATAAGTTATGTTAGCATAATTTAGGAATGAGTGGGTCCAATAGTAATAACATGTCCAGAGTATTAGAACGAAGAGTTTATAAATCAAGAGCGATAACTTTACATAAGTTTGAAACTAAAAAAAAAACTAAAATGATATTTTATTATGATGGGGAAAAGGTAGTTGGTTACCAAAGAGGGAAAGATCTCTATAGTTATACATAAAAACAAAGGAATGTGTGTTTCTTAGTGAAACTAAAAGCAAAAAGACTTTTTTATCCTCATGCTCTTGAGACCTTTTTAGAATTAAACTTCCACTCTCATATATATATATATATATTACATATTGTATGAATTTTAAAGCTTAAACAGCCTGTAAATTATTTAATGTATATTCATAACACAAAAGTTTTTTTAATTAATTACTACATTACGCCATTATTCTTAATTAATTATTCTAATCTTTTTTTAAATTTGAACTTTTCTTTTACTTCGTGACCGTTAAAACACATAATTTCTAAACGATGTAAAACCGTAAAAAAAAAAAAAAAGATTAAATTTCACTTGTCATCATTATTGATCAATGTGTTGATGGAAAGACTAAAAGTAAAAAGAAGAACTTATATAAAGAAGTGATAATAAGTAGGTTAATAATGCAAAATAATGAGACTCTCCACCAAAAACTTTTTACCCTACCTACTCTTACAACATATTATCACTTTCACAATTTAAAATTCTCAAAAGATTCTTTATATATATATATATATAAAACTAAAAACCAAGCTAATAACGATATTAATAGGTAGTTTACTGGTAAAACTACTTTTTATATTATTTTCTGTTAATTATATAGTTAAATTCTGTGTTGTGTGAAAAGTTGGAGTGAGACCCATGTGTGTAGAGTAGAGATATAGATGAACGGATGAAAATGGAAATGGTGGGGGGATATGTGAGTAAAATCCCAAAATTAAATTGGATTATGATGGGGAAAGAGAAAAAAGGAAAGAAGAGGGGTCCCAAAGGTTATAATGGTGATGGTGTGTGTGTGGGGGATATATTTGGATTAGAGATGGAGATGGAGATGGGAGGGGGACCATATTCAAATGTTGGGATTAATTTGGTTTCTCTTTTCTTCTATATAATTATTATATGCTTTTCTATATGTTATATATATATATATATATGTATGTATGTATTATTGTTGTTGGTTTTGTTTGGTTGTTGTTCTTATTCTTCTTGTTTCTTTGGATTGCTATTTCTTTTTTCTTTTTAAGTGGGTGCTACTGTTTATTTTGAATATTATGCTCTCCAGGTTTTATGCTCTTTTTTCTTAAAAGGAAAAAAAAAAAAGAGTAATCAAAGTAGAATACTACTTCCCACCCACACCCAACTACCTTTTAATTATTTGTTTTCTATGTTATAACTACATTTATAGTATATAGTTATTAGAAGGTTAATTAAATGAAAGGTAAAGTCATAAGATACATGTGGATATATCTCAACTAAATTGACACTTCCTACCTAGCATCAAGCTATGACGATATAAAAACAAAATACTATAAAATAATCAATATAATCTTATGTACATGATGCTGTGGTGGCCAAAAGTTAATTAAGGATAATTGATCCCACGGTCCATCGTCGATCAAGCATGTCATCATGATTCTTAACAATAATTGGCGACTCACATAATTCATATCAAACTTTCTATATATATATATATTTAGAGGAAGATGAAGACTCGTGTATTCATGAAAGAAGCTATTATTAAAAAGTTATTTGTAATATATATGCTGACATAACAATTTTATCTAATTGATGTCATTTAATTTATTGTTCATTCAAATATATCTACTATATATATTTATTTGATACAAATTTGTCTAAGTACAAAAATTCAATTTTTAAAGATCGTCCCTGGTGTTTTTTTCTTTAAACTTATTAGTTATCACAAATAATGGTAGGATTTTTTAAAAAATTATTTTCTAAATTGATTAAGTCAATTAATTACATTTCACAAATTCAGAGCTTACATATATAATTTAACCCAAACCCAGTGTTAAGTAATACCAATTTTATAAGATATTTTGTACACAATAATATAAATTTACTGTTGATGTTATTTTCAGTATCAACACAACTCATATGTAAAAAGAATTATATATAGGTAAAAAAAACCATTTCAAGAGTATTGATATATTTTTTTTCTAAAGCATTATTTATTTTTTTCTTCTCTTTGGGGTACTTAAAGGGATAATGATAAGAAGTAAGAAAAAATAATTTGAATAAACGAAAGTTGATGGTTAAACTAATAACCCTTTTTAAAAGAAGATCATGGTCTAGTTTCTTTTCATTTTTCCAAGATGACAAACATATATAAGATGATTAAAGATAAGACTTAAAATATCACATCATTTAAAAGAAGAGACCAAAAACCAATTTAATCCTCAAATGTTAGATCTAACAATATATCATACCAATTTATTTTATTATTTTTTTAAAAAAGAAGTTTGACTTATTCCTAAAAGAGTATTACTAAGTAAAAAAAGAAAAAAAAAGTAAGGTAAGCTACACTAAAACCATTTACATACATATAATATCAATTTCAAAAAGTAGTATAGACTTTTCGATATTTAAAAATGCAATAAACACAAAGTACACTATGAATAACATGAATTGAGCAAGAGGTTTCATGAAAAGTTTGCCTTTTTTTTTTCTTCTTTTTTCTTTTGTTGCTAACTTTACATTACATACTTTAAAAGAGAGAACCCTAAAAAGAGGTAAGAAGCAACTTTGTGATATTTAATTATTATTATTATTGAAAATGCACAAACTAAATTAAATTAAATAACCCCTCAACAATAATAATTCAGCAAATTAAATAGACCATAGTACAGCAGACAATTTTGTAAAGGAGGATTAGTTATTGTAATTAATTTATTTGGTGCAAAAGAAAAAAGTTAAAATATTTTAGTTTGCTTTTTTTGAAGTATTAATAAAGTTGCAATTAGTAGGAGAAGAAGAGAAGTTAATGTTGTTGTAAGGTTTTGATAATAATGGGAGTGGATGACAATGATACATATAGTGGGGAAGAAAGGGAAGGACCATTTTCCTATTCTTACTTCCACAAATGACATTTGGCAATTTTTTTTTTTTAAAAAAAAATTTTAAAGTATTGAAGTAAAATTATTTTGTTGAATCTTTATATATTTTCAAATTTCTTAATGAAAGAAAGAATATTCCTTAAAAAGTTGGTGTTCTATTATTTATTATATTTAGTGGGAGAAAGATGCATGTGAGTGATGTGCAATATAATAGTATAAATATATAAATTTGTCTAAACAAAAGAAAAAGAAGGATATATTTAATTGTTCAAGAGAATGTAAAGATTATAACAATGATGATGATGTGGGAACTTTGTTCATTGTAATATTGTTGTTTTCATAGATTATAACAAGGCCGAATATGCTTCTAATTTGTATTGTATTTCAAGTTACAAGCCTTTGTTGACACGGTATTTGAGTTTTATACTATCATGAAATTTATACTTTATAATTTTGTCCTTGAGTTTCCATTTTATTGTAACTACAAACATGTTTGAAATACATTTTAAAGTGTTTAATTTAAATAAATAAATTTGTTTTTAGAAAATAATTATAATGTTTGATAAATTCAAAATAGTTTTTTTTTAAAAGTAAATTTAAAGCAATTTTAATCAAAATGTTTATAATTAAAAATGAGTTTTTTCTTTAAACACTTGATTTTAATTGAGGTAATTCAAACAAATTCTAAGTTTAAGGAGGTTACATTTTTCATTTAATTTTGTGGGTTAACATGAATGAAAATTTTAAAATAATTATAACTATTTGATTTTTCATTAATTTTTTAAGAATGGTTGGGGCAACTAAAAATGTATCTATTAATTATTTTAAATCAAATAATTAAAAGTAAATATCATAAGAAATATAAGAAGTGAAGTGTAAATCCTCGAAAATTTTATATGAAAAACGAGAGTAAACTAAAAGAACAATGAATTGAAATAATGTAAACTTTTGAACGTAAATATTAATGTCCTTTGAAAATATGTAAAACGAAATAAATTTTCATTCCTTAAATTGTGTCACAATGGAATGACCACTTCTAGGAATCAGTCATTGACAAGCAATAAAAGAATACACACAAACATATAATTTAATTGTATTTATTTGTTTCTTTTATAAAAAAAAAACTACTTATCTTATTTGTCAATTAGTTTTAACATGGATCTCTCATATAATCTAACGTGTTATCACAATACATAAAGTTTAAGGAAATGTTTAGAGCAAATGGTTTTATAAGATATTATAATGAACACTTATTGCTATAGTAAATAATATTTAAAAAGTCTCTAATTAGTTAGGGAAAACCATGAAAATTTCAAAAAATTTATAGTATTTACTATTTTATACTTTTCATTTTTTTATTATTTGCTACAATACTTAACTATTTTTTTATCAAACTAAAACAGTTTTCACCTTAAACACATATTATTATAATTCAAACTAAAATAATAATATACACACGACACAAGCTATTATAATTTAGCTAAAATAATCTAAGACTACAATAACTCGCATCTTGTCTCAAACAAAATTTCTTTAATTGAGACGAGTTATTTTTCTTCTCTTAATTCTTTTTTGATTAACTATGTATTATATCGTGTAATATTTTTATCATATATGAATTCATTTATAACCCTTCAAGGGCGTTGAAAAGTCTAGACAACTTAAAGAATAAATTGAGATTTTATGTGTGTGTATTGCTATTGTATATATGTTTTGGTTATGGGGTATCCTAAAACTCTCCTCTGCCCTATTTCACTAAAAAATATTTTAAATTTTAATTTTGAAAGTTTCATGATCACTTTACATTATTCTTAACAATTGATTTTAGGGGATAATCATGTTTTAACTTTTGATATGGTGTAGTCGAAGTTATGGTGTGTGATTGGTGAATGTGACTCGTCGATGCATGCATGCCCTTTTTCATCTCACGGTCTAAATCCCATCAATACTTTTTCTTTTTTTCCTTTAGAATATTAGTACTTTTTTTTTCTCCAACAACGAGTAAAAATAAATATTTTCAATTGTTGATTTCTTACAGGGACTTTAAATTTCATTTTAGATGAATTTAATATTTTCTCACCACTGTGTTCGGTTTTTAAAATATTTTAAAATTTTCTTATTAACATTATTTTAAAATTTTGAGTTACGTGCTTTGGTCAATTTTAGTCATTTTAAACTTAAGAGATTTAGTTTTTTTTTTCTTTAATATTTAAACAAATTTGAAGGAATTAATAAACAAAAAGGAACTTTATTTGTGACTTAGATAAGTGTTTTGGTATGTATGTGTGTAATATATAATATGTGTTAAGTAGTGTTAAATTAATAGATTGAGTCAAAATTTTGTCTAAAATAATAACTTACATAGTCAGTTAAATATTTGACAATTGTATATTTTAATCTATTTATTTAGACTATATGTTTACAAATTTATAATTGATATCTTCTGCATTAAATTATCTATTTTTCTACCATAAAAGAAAAAAGTTATATATATATATATACACACACACGTTGCTTCTCACTTCTCACTCTCAATTTGATAAACTTTCGGAAAAAAAATTCTTTTTTTTCGTTGAATCTCTTTTAAAAGTAACTTTAAAGTATGAACTATTTTGATTATTAATGGTTATTGTTAATTTTTTCATTAGCAATGTATATGATAGATTAGCAACGTGTCTTTAAAATTTAAATATTTACATATTGATGACAAGAACATGTATATAATATATATGACGAGGTGAAACTTGGAATGAAACTTTGAAACTTTAATAATTAACATTGAAATAATAATAAAACTTCCTTTTAAATTTTTTTAAATTTAGTTGATAAAATTAATTAAACTCAATATATTTTTTTTTTTACAACAATCAGGAGGCAAGAGATAACACATATATTGAAATTGAACTATAAGGTTATTAATATTAATGTTGGGAAAAGTATGATTAATAAATACTTTTAATGCTTGCTTACTCGAATATATTAAGGATTTATTTGGTGTAATAAAATTTTAATATTTATTTAAAAGGGTATGATTAAATAAATTAGATCTAAAACATAGGGAAGGGCAATATGGAAAGTAGAATTGGGCCCAAAATCTAACCCATTGGGGCCCAAAAACTTGAGTCCATGTCCATATAAACGAAAGTCTGCTTTCGCACGAAACATAGATAAGACTTCGTAGTTTCTTTAGAAAGATTTATGGAATTCACTTACCTTATTACTAATATTCCATTAATGTTTATAAATCTAATAATGTCTGTATTGTAGCAACATTTCTAACCTTTTATTTTCTCTCCGACTAATTTGAAGGATAATCTATTAAAGTACAACATTCCGTTATGACAATGAGAAAATAAATATGATAATTACAAATAATTATACACGATAAATTACTTTAAGTATCGACATTGAAGTCATATACCTGGTTCATGATTTCGTACATGTCAAACAAATCAGTTGCAGACGTGGCAGTGGAGTTGTGCACTGGATACACGATTTTTATGTCAAGTACCGTGTGCATTACTTTACTTAATTTAATCGTGTACCAGGTCCACGACTTTCTCACCTATTTTTTATGGTACTCTTACAACAAACTTATTTTTTATAATAATTATTTAAATAAAATTATTTTTGAGAAAATATATTCTCTCCCTAAATCGTTAATTTTCAAATATAAAAGGATTGTCAAACCAACATTTTAATCTCCTTAGTTTTATATGTTTAGGCCACACATGAATTTGTACGTCCTCATATATCTTACCTTAGCTCGATTTTATATGATTCTAAAATGAATCCAAATATTTTAATTTGATCCTCTAAGAATTGAACATACATTATTAGATATTAAGAGGTACATAATTTCCATAGGAAGAAAGGGAAAAATGAAAATAACAAATAGTGGACAAACTAAACTCGTGGAAATTAAATAAAGTACACATGTAGGAGTACGTGGCATGGAAGACACGTGTTGGATGTTAAAGAAAGCCGAATGTCAATTTGGAGATGATGTGGCAGTGGCAGTGATAGCTGGCAACATTCTTTGCTCTTCTCTATTAAAAAAAAAAACTGAATTCACCTTACAAACCCTAAACGCAGATTGTTGAAAGAACACAAGAGAGAAAGTGGAAAAGAAAAGAAAGAGAGAAAAAGAAGAATGGGAGTAAACGAGGAGGCATCGAGGAAGACGACGGGGTGGGTATTGAGCCGAAAGAGGAAACTTCCATTCAGCAACACCACTATCGCTATTGCTGGAACTCTCCTCCTCGGAATCGGCTACATGGTTTATGTCAACAAATCCAGAAATAATAACGATAACATTCACCGCCAACCTAGTCGATGATATTTTGTTTTTTGTTTTTTCTTTTTCTAGGGATATGTTTGTTCTTTTTCTAATTTCTGTCATGTATTTCATCTTCCTCTTTACTGTTGTAAAGCATGTATGTATATATATATAGACATCTATAGCCTCCTCTTTTATACAAATATTTAGCTGCTCCTTCTGCAGTCTAGGGTGATTTGGATCAGGTTTGAAAGGCAATGAAAAAGCGGTCTTGCGCATGCTTGTATTTTCACCTTGTGATGAATTTGTCAATTTGTCCCTAAAAACAACTCTTGTGTTTACAACTACTGAGAACGATAGCACTAGATACTCTATGCTCTATGTTATTTCTTCAATTCTTACAACAGTATTGCAACTCGAGATCCAATACTTAAATAAAAAATAAATAAAAAAGAAGGAAAAATGGAGCAATTAAAAAGTTCATAGAAATGGTGTAGTTACAAATAATAAAAAAATGGAGTAATGATTCATTCGTATTCGTATTGTTTTCCTTTATATTTAACTTTGAAAGAATTATTTTTCGTTCTCTCTCAATTAGAGAGTAATAATAGCATAAGCATAAAGTTCGTAAAACCCACGTTGATATAAAGAAGCTTAGCTTAACTTGGCATTATCGGTATCTTTATGAGGAAGAAAATCATTTGAACATAATTTATTAATAAGAATTGACTATCTTGTATTATATAACATTTAGGCTTATTACTCTAAACCCTTACTCCTCAGAATAACCTTCTCAACAAAGTAACAAGGTGTACACTAACATCACATCTTATTAGGGATTCGTCAATGCGAAATGTGCTAACAAGCTGTATTTTAGGTCAAAGATTTTTATACTAATTAGGAGATCAGTATATTTTTTTGCTTTGAATAAAAATAGCCAACGTAAAAAAGAGAGAGAGATGAGAGAAAAATGTAAACAACTCACAATTTAATAACCATCTAAAATGGATTAGTAATGTACACATTTTATAGTCTTTCGCCAATTGTCGTCGGCCATTCGAACATTGGAGATCCACCATCTTCAAAGACTGTGTTTGTCATGAAATTGTGGATGATGACAATCGTTTCTCGTTTATGGTTTTACCTATAATGGCTTTTGTTATCGACATTTGTTTTTCGACAATTGTCAATTGATCAAATCTGTGTGTTTGTTTAATTCCTAGCAATCATCGTAGGAGAATTACCGATGACTGATCACTGTTGATCGTCATCAGCCAAGCTTCTACTACTATTTTCTTTACTATCAACAACAAATTGTTTTAGTGACTCTTGGCCAATCTCAGACAATTTTTACCGAAATCTTCAGTAACAATATTTCTTATTATACATTGAAATCACAAGAACACTTCTTTTGATTTGTATCAAATCAATTTGTTTCAGAAAGTTGAGTTTTTACAAAACAAAAAAAATGTTTAGATAACTTATTTTTTAAACACAAAAATTGTCTTGTTGGTCCTTGAGTACTTTTAGGCCTACTTTATAATTGATATCAATATTTCAAAATGTTATACATTTTTAAGTTTGATTTTGATTTAGTCTATAAATTTCAAAATATTACAATTTTCACTTTTGTTTCAATTTAATTCTTAGATTCCAATCTTATTTTTCATCTTGTTAATGTAGATCAATAAATTTAAAACAATTATATTTAATCAAAATTTATTTTTTCACCTTTTGAAATTAATTTTAGAATTTTGACATTTGTAAATGAGTATTTAATAAATAAAAAAAGATTAGATTTAAAATGTAAAATATTAAATTTTAATACTTTAAAAAGACAAAAATTGAAACCAAAATCAAAAGAATTATAAGAAGTGAATAACAAAAAAAGTACTTTCCCCACCAAAAAATGAAAAAGAAATAACCCCCGTCTCCTGCATTATTACGGTACAGCCAAAATATAACCGTTGAATTATAGCCGTTTAAAAATCCCCTTTCATTATTCTCCACGCATCTCAGCCGTTGGAACTTTGAAAGGCAAATAGAAGACAAAAATCCAACATACACTCAGGTGTCAGGTCACCTGTTTAGCTAAACCCCCAACGGCTACTTTTTCTCCTTCTTCCTCCTCTCCATATAAATTCGAACCCCCTCTTCTCCTCATTATTCATTCTTCCATTCTTCTTTTCCAATTATTAATTCTTTTTCTCATCTCTCTTTCTCATCCATCACATATAACAACCACAATCATCCATGGCTAATTTTTCAATAGCTTTGTTTCTCTTCACCTTTCTCCTCTTCAGTTTCTCAGAGGCTAGAGAGATTTTAGTCGGAGGAAAATCCAATGCCTGGAAAATCCCTTCTTCTCAATCTCAATCTCTCAATCAATGGGCTGAAACCTCTCGCTTTCGCATTGGCGACACTCTCGGTAACTTTCTCTACTCTGTTTTTATAAACCTCTGTTTAATTTATTTATTTTTAAATGGGAACCATCTTGAATTGTTTGTTTATTTCTATGATTAGTGTGGGATTACGAAGATGGGAAAGATTCGGTACTGAAAGTGACGAAGGAAGATTATGAAGCCTGCAATACCGAAAACCCTGAACAGAGATTCGAAGATGGGAAGACGAAGGTGGAGCTAGAGAAGCCAGGACCATTTTATTTCATCAGTGGGGCAAAGGGTCACTGCGAGCAGGGCCAGAAGCTCATCGTTGTGGTCGTGACACCTCGCCGGAGGTTCATCGGGATCTCACCTTCGCCTTCTCCGGCGGAAGGTGAGGGTCCGGCGATTGCTCCGTCTAGTGGAGCTGGTAATTTGAAGGTTGGGTTTTTGGCGGTGGTTGTAGGAATTTTGGGTGTTGGTGTTGGGTTGGTTTGAGGATTGGAACTGATGGATTGGGGTTTCTTTCTCTGGGTTTTGTTTGATTTAGAATTGGATGCAATTCCACATTATTGTTGGATGATTAAAAAAATTATATATAATATATTCATTGATTTTTCCATATTGAAATTATTGTGTCTTTTAGAATCTAAATCAATTCCCTATGCAAGCAGCACACACTCCAGAAGCAAATAAGATGTGGAAGAAGGATGATATTTTTTAAAAAAATCAATGAACATTAAAGATGATTAAACCCTGGTGAGAGACTTAGAAGATATGAGAAAAAAGCGATACAAAAAATATGTTTTCAAGTATCGCTAAATTGAAAACATATTTTTATTTTTGAATGGGACAAATTGATTTACACCATTTGTCTAATTTTCTTTCCATGTTCTAAAAAATCTCTGTCAAAAAAGAAAGCCCATGTTCTACAAAAAAAAAAAAAAAAAAGGGATCTGACATTTTTCCAACAATTTTGTTGTATAAATTTTTAACCTTAAGCTTCCAATTTCGTCAATTTATATCATAAATTTTTAAAATAACCTGGGTTATTTTACTTGTGTGTTTATGCCGTAATTTTTAATTTGAAAAAAAATTTAGTAAAACACAACAAAAAAAACAAAAAGATATCAAATGGTAAAAATTACAAGTTTGAAATAGTGTTTGGCCTAGTAATTGGTAAATGATATTTTAATTATAATCTTGTCTAACACTCACTCCAAACCTTCGTAGTTTAGTGAGTTATTTTGATTTTTTCGTTAAGACAAGACAATAAGCATAAGCCCATTTTCATCCAGGTTCAACTCAAATCAAGAAGGGAATGGGTCCAAAAAGAAGAAGAAAGTGAGATTCATGGATGGGCCACATATTCAACTTATCCAAGCTTGAAACACACAATTCTAATCCTAAGGCATCATAGTGCAAAAATTTAAGCAAATATATAACCTTAAAATATTAAATGTGCATAACTAATGAGTAAATCCTCTAAGAAGAAAAATGTATTAAAACAGCTAAGAGCTCAACAAATTAGGCTCCTCACCCACAAGAAAACCAAACAAACACTGGAACATCCCAGGGTTAGAGAGAGAATACGTGGGAGAACAAAAAAGTCCCATGACTATAGAAAGAAACCGCAACATGCACGAGACAACGAGCATTACCGTTTGCCATGCGCAAGCACCAACCTAAGTATAAGCAACAAAGACTTCGGTATTAATACCAAATCATACAATTCGGACCGGCCAACCCCCACTACATTGACATCACTAGTAAGATAAGCACAATCATGTTCGACAAAAGGGAAGGATCGGAGAACCAGCGACAAACATCCAAAAGACTCTTAATCAAGGTGAGTGTGTTGACAAAGATCCATATTTTTAAAAGTCATCTTCATCGACACTTTTAGTATTTGATTCATCAAATCAAGTGCTTCCTCTTCGACACCATTCGTATAAAATAAATCCACATCCCAAATCTTTGAGCAACTTCCAAACTTAGACAGTAATTTCACAACTTTTCCAACCTTAGCCACCACTACACTACCATAATCACTAAAACTTATAATAACTAAACCCATCCCACAAATAAATAAATTAGAGTATCATTATAGTTTGAATACTTTATATCTAATTATATATTTAATTTGTATACTTTCAAATGTCTAAACGTATAGTTTTAATAAATCTTAAAAACAAAAAGAACTGTTAGGTTGTCTATTGTTGCTTAATTTTCAAACCAAAACTTTTGTCTCTCTTTATAAAACTAGAAAACAATCATTAATTTAAAGTTTTAGTTTGAAACCTTCTGATTTGATTGTAATGCATCTCTCCAATCAAATTTATAAAAAAGAGAAAATGAATTACACATATATGATATAAAATTCAAATCTTCATTTTTTTTTATTGAAAGCACTTACTCATGATTGACATTTGACATAAAATAAAAAATAAAAATAAAACAACTTGACATATGAAACATATTCGTAATTATTATAATTAGAAATATTATGAGAAAATAAACCGAAGCGTAAACCAAAATAACTATAATAAGTATCAGAAGATGAGTAACTGAAGGAACAACTTGAAGAACACAGAGTGGTAAACAGTTAGAACACGCAACGTTGTTAACCCAGCTAGATGACTCGCATCTACATTTGCAGGGTCTTTGACCCATGATCAGATATTTTATTGCTTTGATAACGGTTAACCATATTCAATCTTAATATGACTATAGTACATAAATTTTCATCAACTTAAACACTTTATACTTAACATGTGATACAATACTAGTATCACGGGATAGACAAAGCATGAATTTGTCAGAACAGACTCAACCAACTTAATTAACTATAACTTTTCGTTTAGGAGACAAACACTAAAGCGAGTCTCCCCCTAAAATAATGACGGTCGACTGCACGGATCTTGACTCATCAGAACTAACCCATTTGGAATAGTTTGTTTCCTTCTCTTTACGACAAACAGTTTAAGATACTATCAACTGACAATATATAGGTTGTAGAAGATTCTTACGGAGTAAAGGTCTTTAGTAATATCAAGAGTATAAATGGTTTGGAGTTCTGTATTTTTGTCTCAAATTTTTCCACACCTTGGTCACACATGATGGAAATGCATATATACACACACGTCATTTCTTGATTTAACCGATCCATCATCACAAATTTAAATTACTTTATTTAAAAACAATCCAATAAACTATTCTCAAAGAATAATAATAAAAAAAAAAAAAGTGATTCGATAAACTTATATTTGTTTGACTCCATTTCTCGAATTAATTAAATTCAAATGTTATTCACAATTTTAATATAGACAACTTGTCTGAAGGAGTTAACAGTTAAACACTATAAAAACCATTATTAAATTAATTACCCAAATAATTACGTGATTAAACAGATTGACTTCTTCATTTCTGAACCTCCAAGAATGGCGAAAGAACCAAATTCCAATCTATCCACCACCACCACCACCAACAACAACAAACTCTTCTCAATCATGTTACAGCCATTCCGGTGGCTTAAAATGCTTTCAACGGAGCTACATCCAAGTTTCATCGCCGGAGTAATCCTCATCTACGGTCTAAGCCACGGCTTCTCCGGCTCTTATTTCAAAGTCGTTTCCGATTACTACTGGAAAGACGTACAAAAGCTACAACCCTCAGTAGTTCAGATCTACATCGGGATATACACGATTCCATGGGTGATGAAGCCAATTTGGGGGTTATTGACGGACGCGTTTCCAGTGAGAGGGTATTTGCGGCGGCCGTATTTCGTGATTTCGGGGGTGGTTGGAGCAACGGCGGCTGTTGGGGTGGCAGTGAAAGGGGGATTGGGGGTTTTGGAAGCATTAGGGCTTTTGATTGGGATTTCAGGGGCGATGGCGATTGCGGATGTGACGATTGATGCTTGCATTGTGAGAAATAGCATTGAAGTTCAGTGGTTAGCGCAAGATTTGCAAAGCTTGTGTGGAGCTTGTTCTTCGATTGGGCATTTGATTGGATATTCAACTAGTGGATTTTTTGTTCATCTTCTTGGCGCTCAGGTCCTTAATCTAATACCTCTTTTTATTTTCCTTTTTCTAAATAATATTTCACCCATCTCTATGCATGTTCTTCTTTTCTTATAATAATAATAACAATTTAAAATCAAATTAACAAAAACTAAGGAGAGAAATGTATATGTATAATAAACTAATAAATCATCCATCATTTAATTAACTATACATATTCCTTTTTCGTTTTACAAATTTATCTTTTTAAATATTAGCATGTTAACGCGCAATAAATAGAGAAATTCGAGTGTGGTGTATGATTTTATTTCAACAAATTTCTAATACTATAAGTATTATGTTTATTTTGTTCATTCTCTAAGCTCATGTTTATATATGATTGGACTCCACGATATTGTCGGTAGGACCCACTCATAATTTTTTTACACTTTTGTAATATAAAGAATTTTCTTAAGATGGTATTATATAATTGGACAATAGAGGTATTAACATGAAATTAATATTTAGTAAGAAGTTGGAAATCGGAATGGCCACCATGTATATATTGCCAAGTTAATATACATGAAAGTAGTTGTACTTTTTAGACATCCTAAATTCTATATTTAAGTTTGTAGGAAGGGTGAGTATTGAGACTTGAGATTAGGTAGATGATATGTGAAAAATGGTTGGTAAGGATTAAATTGTCATTTTTTTTACAAGTTTATAGACAAAAAAAAAAAAAAAAAAAAAAAAAAAAAAACTGGGTTTATTTTTATTACTATTTTTTATTATTTATATTTATTGTTTTTGTTTTTGTAAAAGGTCGAAAAAACAAATATAATAAAGTTGTCCTGTTTTTTTACTTAATACGATAGTTTATTAACTATGGGAGGAAAAATAGTGGGTAAAATATTTATATCAAATTTTATCTCGGTGGACAGTTCATATTCTATTTTGATTAATAAGCTTTTTACATTTTATTTTAATCTTTAAATATTATATCTAAAACCATTTAAATCTTTATCTTTCATTTTCTTTTATATAAATTGTTTAACAATGACTTCACAACACATCTTTTGTTTAAAACTTTAAATGGGTTAGGTAGCGGTAGTTAAAATATCAAATTTAATAATGAATGATAAATAATTGATAAAAAAAAATTAACACAATCTCCAAAATCTTATTATACAGATTACAAAGTTTATATACTAAATTTAGAAATATAAACTAGAAAATGCTGCATTAAGACTTTTGTTTGTTTCAAATAAATCTCATAAACTAATTTTATACGTATCTATTAAAATCCTTAGCTAATTTTTCTTTTTGAAAATCGCTATAATTGTAATTGCACGAAATGGTAGGATTTAGCCATTGAACGGGTTATTATTTTTAATTTATAAAGAACATTACAAATGTGGATTGTTTGGGCACAGGAAGCACTTGGAATCTTGGCAATTCCACCAGCCTTGATAGTCTTGTTGGGGTTCTTCATACATGAGACACCATCCCCCACCCTCCAATATAATGGGAAGTCCAAGGTCCATCTCCCCCTAATAATATCTTCCAACTTTACTAATTCTTTAAAAAAAAAAAACAGTATTAATTTTGCTCTTTATCTGTTTTTAAAACATGTGCAAGAATTTCACTTATCATCCATTTGAATCAAGATATTTATTAGAAAATGTAAGAAGTATTTTGAATACTAAAATGAGAGACACAAAAATACAACTCTGACCAAAATGTACCTAAATATTATTGGGACTATTACATGACATATGTAGGGAGGAAGTATAAACCAAGTGGGAGTTGCGATAAGAGACACGTGCAAAGCCATCAAATATCCACAGGTGTGGAGGCCTTCCCTTTTCATGTTTTTATGCCTTTCTCTTAGCATAAGTACCCACGAGGGACAATTTTATTGGTACACAGACAAGAAAGCTGGACCTGCCTTTTCTCAGGTAATTCTACATGTCGTCCAAGTTTCTTCTACTCAAATTTGCGTAAAAACGTAATGTCGTTTTCTTCACATACTTGAATCGCAGGAATCGGTAGGCCTAATTTACGCAGTCGGCTCAGCGGCATCACTAATTGGAGTACTAATCTACCACAAAACTCTAAGAGACTTAAAATTCCGACGAATCCTCTTCTTCGCTCAACTCTTTTACGGCGTCGCCGGATTTCTCGACGTCATCTTCGTCCTCCGTTGGAATTTAGCCTTAAAAATTCCAGATGAGTTATTCGTGGTCATTGAAGAGTGCGTTACTCGAATCGTGACGCGAATCCGATGGACGCCGATGATGGTTCTGAACACTCGACTATGTTCCGTTGGAATCGAAGGGACGTTCTTTGCATTGTTGGCTTGTATTGATAGTTTGGGGACGTTGTGCTCAAAGTGGAGCGGGGGATTGGTGCTCGATGCGTTTGGAGTAACGAGGAGTGATTTTAGGAACTTGTGGTTGGTGGTTCTGCTTCGAACTGTGTTGAGATTTGTGGTTGTGGGGTTCGTTTTTCTTGTTCCCGATGCGAATCAAACAGACATTTTGATTCCGGGTGATCATACGATGGTTAGAAAGAGTAGTTCGGAAGATGGGGATAACATTCCTCTTGTTTCCATGAAAAGCGAGGGTCGAGATTAGTGTGTACAGAGTGTAGAGCTAGAAATGTTATGTGGGATTGGAATCATTGGATTATAAATTTGAGGTATTTTGGATTATTCATATTTGATTGTGTTGAAATTTTGTAGAAGAATGGGGTCAGAGTCTATGGGGTATAGAGTATGATAGAGTTAATAACATATGGACTTTATTTAAATTGTGATTATTTTAAAATCTAGTTGAATGTATTTTCTCTAAAATAATTAATCTCATTTTTTCAAAATTTATTTTAGATAAATGTCAAACACCTTAATTTATCTTAAAATGAATTACTTTAAAAATTAAACACTTAAAAAACCAATCCAAATACACCCTTGGTTTTGTTTGAATTCTATGTATGGTTTTATGGATATAGATACTAGATTTATCTGTTTTATGATATCAATATCCGAAAGTTTAAAAATGTATTTAATTTATCAATTTGTATATAGATAAAAAATCTAAATAATTATTTAATAAAATGGAGGATAACAAATGTAAACACACTGAAGTGTATCATAAATTAGATGAATATTGTCGATTAATACTAATTAAATTGTTTTATTTAACAATTAAAATAATTTAATTAAAACATTGAGGGTTGATTATAAAATCTTTCTATTAGTAATTATATTAATTAATCACTTCATTCATTTTTTAGGTATAAAAATTATACCAGTTTGGAGGATATTAAAAACCCACGTTAGGTGGATTTTAATTTCCTATCCTGGGTTTTAAAATACGAAAGCAAGTGAAATAAACCAGGTTAATTAATGTTTGTATGAAATTGCATGACAATTATTGTTGAACAAACAGGGTCTTAGAATTGAGCACTTGCGTCTTAGGATTTGACTATGCACGGATAGGGTCAGATAATATTTTTAAAGACATTTTTTCATTTAGTCCATAAAGAAAATGATCAATTCATAGTAATTGTTCAGGTAGTCCTTCGCTATTTCTAGTGACATTTTGTTATACTAAACAAATTTTTGAAAAAATTATATCTAGAATCATTCCTTTAATTATTTTCAATAACTAGTTGAGATATTATGTTTAATAGTGATTCACGAGGGCTTGGTTCAAAAGACTGCTTCAATTTTCATCTAGGTACTGATAAATCAAAATTGTCCTTAAGAACATTACTTTGGTTAAAATAAATCTTCAATTACAAAATATTGTTGTTCTTGGTATTTAGTAATCCTAAAATTACTTAACACGTTAAAAAAAAAAACGAAGTTTACATGATTGTATTGTTGTGAAAAACTCAAACCTGGACATGGGTCGCTCTTTTGACCTACTCTTCTAGTCTTACCTCACCAATAGAGCTAATATGCATAAGAGAGCATCAATATGATATCAAGCCAAATACACTTCAATACACAATCTATTTAGCTTAACACTCCGATTCCTAATTCAGTACATGTTGTATTTGGCCTAGCTCATTACAACAAAGTTAGAGTTTTTCACTTTGGGTTCATTTATCTATATAATCCTTGCTAGAGTTGCCAAATGAGATTTTTTAATATTATAACTTATTATAATTATACAGTAGTTTCAAAACTTATTGGCAAAATAATGTTGGTTTTAGATCACATATCTTGGAAGAGTGAGGATATTATTTATTTATTTTTTTAACACAACTCAATTCCAATATCATCTAAACTTTGTACTAAAATGAAGAGTTTAAATTCACATGGTTATTAGTTTACTATTTATAAAATTGATACAAGTTATAAAGTTGAGTGACATATTAAAAATAAAATCTGTGGATATACTTTATTAATTAAAGTGCACATGCAACTCAATTATGGTTTCTACCCAATCCAAAATATTTTGTTTAACTAAAAAAGAAAAAGAACAAAATAAAGAAAAGAAAGAAAAGAAAGAAAAGAAAGAAAAGAAAGAAAAGAAAGCCCTCGATTGACTATACGATGGTCAAGTCTACGGGCGAATCATTATCGGTCGTTCTTACCTGCGCTCGCTCGCTCTCTCACACCGACCATCGTCTCGCGACAACACACCCTGTGGGCTTGCTCTCACCTCACCTTCACTACGTTTCTCCATGGTAATTTACACCCTTCTCTTGAACTTTTTTTCTTTCTGCTCGACACTTCCTTTCTACTTCTTTCAATCGGTTAAGCTTCAATCTCACTTTTCCGGCACGAATTTGGCCTATCCACTTATTTGAATATTGTTAGGGTTTCCTTACCAATCTGAAACGCGTCCCAATATATGCGATTTTAAAGTATTCATCATCTCACTATGTTTCTTCTACTCAATGAACTTATCAAATAGTAACTGTAAGTCTCTTTCTCTGCCTCCGAGCTGAATTAGTTCGTTTGCTTCTTTTCCCCCATTTTTTTACACCCCTCAGATTTTAGGGTTAGGGATTTTTTTTTAACACAGAAATTTGCATATGTTACACTGAAAGAGATACAGTTTCGATCGGGAATAGTTTTGACAGTATTGTACAAATAAAACTTGTAAATGTACGTAATATCTTTAAATTGCTTGAACATGTGATGAATGAATGTAAACGCTGTCATGGTATGTTGTCATTTGTCAAGAAGTAGGAGATGGTTGCGAGGTCTGAGCTTCTCTTTGATTTTCTGAAGAGTTACCCTCACATTTATTGTTGAGTTTTTCTTTAATCAATTATATTATTTTTCTATCTCCTTCAGGCTAACAGGCACACCATTCTTCTTATGCAAACGTCACACAACAGGGCAACTAGGACTTTTATGGATTACGATTCAATAAGTCAAGCTATGGATGGTATGATTTATCATTATGTTCAAATTTATTTTTTCACCTACTTTTGTTGTGGCTAGCAAGTTTAATCCCCCATCGAACTTCTTTAAACATTTTAGTATGTTATGGTAAAGAACATGCTAGGTGGGGGGAAGTGATCAAGCTTCTCAAACACTAGCGTAAAAAGTAAAATTATCAACATCTAATTTTGAAGGTTTTCTATACCTTTCATTAGATGATTGGTTAGTTTCACTAAAGTGTTTATAATGTAAAAAGCTTTGCCTGCCTATTGATTTAGTAAGAGTCAAAGTAATTTCATATGACAGCATCGGCATCTGAAGGATAATTTGAACTTATTACATAAGAGGCATTCGTCTTGTTTGCTTTCGCATTTCTGATGGTTACGACCTTTATGTGCATGCTAAAGTTGTACAACCATTCTATCCTTATTCTCCTAATTTTGGAGTTCTAAGTTTTTACTTCAAAGGTATTACATTCACATACCTATCTTTACTGTTGAGTTGTGCAAAATGATATAGAAGTCAAAATTGTACCTCTAGAGCATCATTACAATTTTAGGTGTGTTTTTTTCCCATTTATCTCTAATAACTCTAAGTCAGCATCTTATTAATTGTTGGAATGTTGGCTGCCATATTGCCGGCTCACATTCTAAGTGGTATAACAACCTTCGTTTTTTCTTTCTTATGCGTTATTATTTATATATTCAAATTTCTTCAATGATTATTACAAAAATTGGTATTCTTCTAATTTTTTCACAATTGACTCTCCGTTCCCTGCAACTTATTTATCCAGATAGGTAAACTATTGATCATTGAAAGATTTGAAAATTAACCACAATTTAGTACACATTATTACACAACTTTGATTGACCCGAAAGCTTTTGATGGGTTATGGAAATTTTTTAATATTATTTCAACACTCTTAATACTCCCACTGTGGCTTGAAAATTTGTTAAAGAGCTAACAAGTGAAATTCAATATCAATCGAGGAGGAAATGATTTTACAGGAGTTTGAACCCATGATCTCCTACTCCAATACCATGTTAAATACCAATTGATTCAAAACTTAAGCCGATGGGTTATGGACAAATTTAATATTGTATCCATACTCTAACAAACAACAAGCAGATGTTTAGCTCTTTATAACTACTAAAGTAGACATGAGTAGAAAGTCATAAGCTACTCATGTCTACTTTAGTAGCTCTTTATAACTACTAAAGTAGACATGAGTAGCTTATGAAGAGACCTGTCCACTGTGGTAACCTTCTAGTGGACGAGTAAGGAGCATTGCATTCATCTTAGAAAGTCATGTAAACTATTATTCAACAAAAATTCTCGCTGTTTAGCTCTTTATAAATAACTCCACTATCTTTCTTCTTAGTGGTCGTACCACCTGAACCTTTGCATTGGGGATAACGTGTCTAATAGCGAGTTTGATTGTTGATTAGTTGCTCTTCTAAAAACACAGGAACATGCAGATTGGGACCTTCGCTCCATGTTTATATAAAATACAAAATCATTTAGTTGTGACTTGTATGGAAACCGTTTTTATGACCATGGGGTGAACTGATAATAAAAGCTCGTCAGTCAAAACTTTTGAGGACTTGGATTTAAAATATTAATATACTGCAATTCTTTGTATGCTAGATTCTGTAAGATGATTAGTTTTATAGTTGTTGGGTGAACTCAGTTGAGATAAAACTAAATAGGTCTGGACACTTATGGATGTTGAAAGACTAGAAAAGATGGATGCTCCGAAAAGACAAAAGTAGAGAAAAAATGTATTTAGTTTTTTTATTTGAACTTATGGAATATTTCATTTTACCTTTGAACTGTTGGTACAGGTATATGTGGGCTGTATGAAAGGAAGCTTAAGGACTTAAATCCAGCCATCAGAAATATCACTTATGATATTGCTGATCTCTACAATTTCATTGATGGCCTCGCTGATATGAGCGCTCTAGTGTATGCTGCCTAATCTTTCCCACTCTTTTCCCTTTCACTCACCACTTAGGAATAAAGATGAAACAGTTCGAGTTGTTGGAAAAGCAACTGTTTTTCCTAGTATCTTCAAAATGTTCTTTTCTTCAAAAAAGAAAAAAAAAAAACTTTATATGAGTCTTGAGGTCTATTGGTTGATCTTTATCGTCTGTCTTTGATATTGGCGTCACTAATATCCATGCTTATATTGCCATAGAAATAGCTTAAATAGAAATGCCAAAAGGTTTGGAAGAACGAAGACAAGAACATATATAGCGAACTTTTATGATTTTAGTTCTTAGACTGATGTCAACATGTTTAGCTCTTAGTCAGTTACAAAATAAAAGGCAGTTGAATTTAAATGGGCCTTAAATAGGAGTCATGTTTTATTGACATATTCATTTCGCAGCTTCGAACATTCAATTCAGGCTTATTTGCCTTATGATCGGCAGTGGATTAAACAAAGGATATTTCAACATCTGAAGAAACTGGCACATTGAGACAATTATAAAGGCGCTGCATCTGTTCTCAGTAACATTCTAAACTTCTGCATCATACTATCAAGTTAAAGATGCTCTTGTATGAAGTGTAGAAATTTATCCGTTTTCTCTGCCCCGCTTACAATCTGCGGGGTTCAATTATACATGAATCCGAACTTTCTGTGTGTGCATCTGTGTCTAAAGGGTATTTGATCGTGTTTTTCCTATCCTTTACAGAAAGTATCTGTTATAATCTACAAGGTTATTGCCTGTTGGCTTTTGCAGATGGCAACTTTCTTTTCCCCGTCTTTGATGAGCTCCATTGTTAAACTTTGATTGATCCTCCTTCACAGTCTAGTTATTTCATTGGCATGCATGGCCTGAAGTCGGAAAAAATAGTTTTCATTTGTTAATGTTAAGCTTGTAAACATCATTTTTATCTCTAAATTTCTTGATATTTTATCTATTTTCTTTACCAATGTTTTAAAAAAGCAAGCCAACATTTTGAAAACTAAAGAATTAGTTTTCAATTTTTTTTTTTTGAAACTTAGCCAAGAATTCAATAAAAGAAGATGCAAATTGTTGTAAGAAATTTAGAGGGAATAAGCTTGATTTGGTCTGTCTTCTTTTTGTGATGCTTCAACGTAATCAACTAAAATTTTACATATAATTGAATGAAGTTAAAGCGTTAATTGCATTAATAGCACAATAAAATATTGTTTTAAGCATAAACAAGTGACTTGAATCTGTTATTTAAGAATCTCAAGAAAGGAAATACAACATTTCGTCAAAGTTAATCTGTAATTTAAGAATCTCAAGAAAGGGGTTGTTTTCATTGCTTTAGACTGTCTACTGTTTTAAAACTCATTCATAAAGAATATGTTAATTTTTAATTAAAAAATGTCAAAGACTGTTTCTCATTCGTAGATAGCATGTTAATTTCTAAACTAAAATGACAAGTTATATCAATACGAAGCTTACTGACACGAGCTTATGTTTTACACGTGGACAGTTTCATTATCCATCATTACAATAGTCGTACTTAAAAGAGAATAAAAATACAATACTCTCCATAAAACTAACACATAGACTCTCCATAAAACCAACGCATATATTTTCATCTATTTGGATTGAGTTTGATGTTTCCTTTATTTTTTAATAATTACGGTTAAAACGAAAAAGAAAAAACAACTATCTACTCACAAATGACTTAATCAAAAGAAAGGGGGAGAGGAGAAAGACAATACAAAACAAACTTTTAACATAATCATCATATACAAAAGAAGTGACCACAACTCACTAATAATGGACACTGGCTTTTCAGTCTAAATTCACATATATTTGCTTAGCTTTAGTACAAGTTGAAGGGAGAGATTTGAACATAAATTCACATCTTGATCCTTGTTAAGGTCCGTTGAGCTAGAAATAAACAAGAAGTGGGTAAAATGGGAGAGTAACGTAATTTTGGGTCCGTATAAAAGGGGAACAAATTGGGTGACCGACGAATAAGAGACGTACCGTGACTCTACAATTTGTACCCAGCGGTAAGGGTAACATAATTACTAATTTTCCCGGGTTGCTCTGTTTCTGCTCTTCTCCACTCCCAACTCAAATCTCACCCCTTTTTCTTCAATCTCCGCCCCCTCCCTTTTGTCATCGCGCCACCGTCCCCAACGGAAAACCACTTTAAACCTTCATTGACTATCCTTCCATTCTGCGGGAACCCTAGCACTTATTTCCGACTCTATTTTCATTGTAAGTCCTATCTTTTATTTTCATCCCTTTCTACCAATTCTACTGTGTGCTTCGATGCGGAGTCATATTTTTCTTTTATGATGTTTATTGTCCTTCCAAGCGAGCTGGGTTTGTTACTTTTCTTGGACGATTCTTTCTCTGGCTTTATGGTTAGACTATTGGTTTATGTTCGGTTTTCAATTTATCAATCTTAGGTCGCGTATTTTGATGTTTCTGTTTTCGAATCGCGCGTTGCTGTTGCTTTATTATGGTTCACTGACTAAACAGCTAGACGAAGTCTTTCTTAGAAAGCTGAATTTGAAAAAGGGGTTAAATTTGTCTGGCTTTGGTTTTTTTCTTGAGAAATGGGGTTTGATCTTCTTAATTTCTGCTTCGTTTGTGGAAAATATTCCTGGCTACTTTGTTTTTATGCTAGTGCGTAAATTGCAAGAGCGTTAATCCAGGCGTGTTGGGTTGTTCTGAACTTTATCAGCAAGCAATCCCATTCTACTAGTCATATAGCAGTCGTGCTCAGTGATTTATGAATCGAGTTTCGAGTTTTGACGTGGGATTTTTTTTTACTGTGTCTGGAATTAACGTTTATTAATGCTGTATAGAAATTGATGCAAACATGAGTTCATTCTCCATCACTCGGAAGAAGACTCCTTTCCAAAAACACAGAGAGGAAGAAGAAGCAAAGAAGAAGGTCTTTGGTCTAACTTATTAAGCGAATTCACTATCTGAGGCACTAACTGACGTTGACTAGTCTCATTAATTTTATCTCATTACATTTTATAGAGAGAGGAAGATGAAACTGCTCGATTGTATGCGGAATTTGTGGAGTCATTTCAAGGAGATAATGCACCTGGGTCTAAGACTTTTGTTCGTGGAGGAACTATCAACCCCAACGAGAAATTGAAGAGTGAATCTGAGGGTCAGTGCCACTACAAATCTTTTTATTGCACTTGTTAATTACTGATGAAGCTTTTAAATTCATAATTCTGTTTATATCAGCAATGTGGATAAATAGCTAGTTTTCTATTATTTTGGGGACACATTAATAAAAGTATGGGCCTTTTTATTCGTTCCCGGATGGCAGGTGAAAAGTCCAAAGATGGGGTATCTGTTCCAAAGAAGGGAAGTAGGTAAAGAAATGCTTTTGATTAGCCATATTCATGTTATTTTGACGAGGCAAGATTTGTTCGAAATTTCTAATCTTTAATACAACAATGATTTGCACAAAATAGAGAATTAAAGATTTAACTAGAAGAAACTGCCCTGATGTTGTTCAGTTATGCTGCTAAGCACATTTCAATGCCTTTACTGTTTCAGCTACGTGGAAGAATTAGAGTCATTATGACCTGTCATTGTCTTCAAAGTTCCTTATTCTCTTTTTTATAATATAATCTTGTACAATGCATTGAATCATACAAGGCTTGCTAGTCGGTGGTGAGTTCAGATTCTTGAATTCAGCTATCTACTGTGGTAGATATTAGTATCTGATTTACAAATGACCGCCTATTTTCATATTACAGTTATTTTTAGTTCTGGTTGCAACAGTCAGCTGGTCTAGCATTGCAGTCTTGGTATTTTGTTTCTCACCCTGCTCTCACTCACATGGATATAATAAAAAAAAAAAAAAAAAGAAGAAAAAGAAGAAAATAAAAAATTCACTTTAGTTTTTAGTTTAAGTTTCTTTCATATGTATTTCTCTGAAGATTTTACCCTGCTTAGCCGTTTTTGCAATGTAAGGCTATATATAATTGGTGATTTTTTACTACTACTTGCATTAGTTCTGAAAAGGGATTTAAAATTGTAAAATTTAGATTTTTTTAGGAGAGACATACATCTTTGGAATGAATCAATGATTTATTCCAAAAGTTGGAAATTACCATCTTATTAAAAGGTTTTAGAAACCTGGTTTTTCTCATGGAAAGTTAGAATTTAATTGCAAGTGTTCTCCGTTGCACTACGTGCTTATTCAAAAGAAAGATTTTAAATTTGTTACAAGGATAGAGAGAATTTCATTTTATGTAATTATCAAAGAAAAAAATCATTTTATGTAATTGAGGAAGTCTCTTCATTGAGGTTCATTTGTTATGAAATGAAGGTTAAATCTTTGATAGACAAGACTAGAAAATTAAAGTCAAGGTTAACCTTTAGTACTATTGATGGACTTCGTGGTCCCAGGCATGAAGCTTAGGGATGGTGCCTTGTCTCACATTAGGCGTGCCCCTTAGGTGAGGCCCAAAGCTCTGGGCCTTGGGGTTCTTTCATTATTTTGAGAAAAATAATAACAAGTAGGATTTTTCCTTTGTTATTAACTATTTTTTACTAGGACTAAATGCAAAATTCCTTATGTTTAACTTTAGGGCTTGTTTTTCCATACTCCCACTTGACTATACTCTCCTTTTCATGTAGTACTTTTATATATATAGTGTGCCTAAAAAAAAAAGCCTACACCTTTTTTTGCACTTTGCACTTAAGCCCCAGAAGTCTATTTTGCGTGCTTGTGTGTGTGTGATGACATACAAAAAAACATTATGTGGTATATTAAAGGCAACAATCTTGATTGAGGAAAAATGAAAGAATACAATGACATCCAAAAAGGTAAGTGCACAAAACAATCTTCGAAATTGATGTCCTAAAAGAGACCTGAAATCTAGCTAGGACCGAAACCTCACTTGGATCCATCCCCAATCCTTTAAAAACTATGTTTCTGCTCATGCTTAGTCCCACAAAATAGTGCACCCCCAACAAACTATAAGAACATTTTTTTCCCTCTGCAAAAAGCCAGATGGAGGAGGAGCTCTCTGATCAAATCCCTGGTGTCCTTGTGCCGATCAAACAAGAGGGCAAAAGTCATAAAGAAAAAAACAATTCTAGACGACATTGGTAAACACGCAAAGAATGTGATCCAAATATTCCTCTGCTTTTGTCATGGAGTACAATAGAATGGGCCAACTAACGCAGACCACTTTCTTGCAAGTCAATTCACATCCCGTGCCTGTGCCACATCTAGGTCTTCAAATGTGCCTTTAGGCCAATTATAAACCTGACCAAGTTGTTCCAACATCTTGGCATAATGTACGTCTTTTTTTGGTATACCAAGCAAGACAATTTCACCAAAACAATGGAAATGTAGAAAGAGGCTGAGCACAGCATTTGCTATGAGAGAAGCTTTACTGGTGAATTTGGCAAATGTTATTTGTGGAATATAAGGAGCTTGAAAAAGTCAATTTCTTGTTCTGGACTCTTAAGCCATGGAGGAATAGACACAACAAACACATGCAAGAAAGGTGCCTTCTAATCCTTCGTGATACAAACTACTATGTGATTCATAGTAGTGTGAACTGTGAGGAGGTGGCTTCATTTGTTTTTCCAATGCCTTTTCTACTAAAACTACCGGCATGCTGTTTTTAAGATGCTTTAGCGTCTCAGTATTTTGATGGAAATTTTTTAACAATTTTTATTATCTTAGTGAAATTGATGGGGGATGATGTAGTGTTTGACAGAAACAACTTCAAAATTATATAGAGGGTTTGAAGATGAAACATTTGATGGGTTTTGTAGGTGCGTGCTACAACCTACCAATTGAGTACTTAAGTAGTCAGATTGATTTGAGGGAATAACACTTTGGGCTGGTTTACGTAACTTTCAATAGCTTGGGCCTCTTTCCCCACTCATTTGTAAATTTCATCTAACCAGTGAAATCTTGATATCTTATATGTCGGGAAAAAAGCCCATGTTTGGGGGGCGGGGGGGGGGGGGGGGGGTTGTACCGAAGTGTCCATTTTGCCAATTTATTAGATTTATTTTTGGCAACACAAATGGTCAATGGGGCTCAGTTGAGGCATGGTGGCCGAAGGGGAAAGTGAGGTAATTCTAGGCTCTGAGAGACCTTGGGAAGTGAAAAATGGGCTTATTCCTAGTCTTACTTTGTTGGTTTCGACTTTTGGTTTATGCCACTTGTTATTGTGTGGCCCAACGCTTGAAGGAAACAAAAAAGTGTATCATTTCGGTTGTGGTTCAGAAGGAACACAATATTTGAAGGGAAAGAAATAAAAATTTTCCTGTTTCCACCAAAAAGGATTGTCATTCTTATTTCAGTATAGATCAACAAAAGAAAAAACTAATATTATTCTTTAACATCCTTACTTCTTTCAAAAGAGAACTATTTATCTCCCTAACAAGAAAGCTCGCCCATGTTAAACGGTCTGATTTCAGTCAGAGAAGCCTCTATAACCCTATTGGTGGAATTGTTTTTTGAACTAGAAGTGGGTGAATTTTTGATTTGATATGGTGATAAGATGAAAAGTTGGTAAAAAAAATCTTGATTTGATTAGGTGAGATGGAGAAGAGAGCAGCTTGAGCTTCATCTTTGAAGCGATTAAGTGAAAAGTTATTTCTTTTGAAGAACTTCTGATGATGGTTGGAGAGACCCATTGAAGAGTTGAGATGTCTTTGAAGCAATTAGTGATTTGGGGTCTTTTGGGCTTGGTTTTTTTGTTGCTTCTGTATTCTTTCATTTTTTTCTCAATGAAAGCAGTTTTTCTATAAATAAAATGTTGCCCAAAAGGTTCATGTGATTTCTTCAAAATATTTCGAAGAAAAGAATTCTAGATTTATTTTGTTTGCAATGGTAAATTGTAAATGTTTCTTGGATTCAGTTCTGAAGTTGAAATTGTGTAGCTTCTTTATCTCTGTTTAGAGATGGTGTGAAAATAAGCTTTTTTTTCAATAAATAAAAATAAATGGATAAGAATAATTAGAAACCGTACTATCATTGAGAAAAATGAAAGAATGTACATGAACTTACAAAAAGAAGTCCCAACATTACCTACAAGAATATACTCAAATGAGACTAGGCTGCTAACTACTAACTAGAAAAGCTTGATTAACATACACCCTTAAAAGAAGTGTTAAACCTTACAACTTTCAAAACCTCTTTAGAATTAGACGGTTTATCAGCCCCTCCAAAAATTAACTATCGTTTTATTTTCTCAGATTTTAGTTTGCTCTCTAATTCCCTACTAATGGAGGACCTTTTTTCACCTTAAATCATAATGAAGATTGAGATGCCACTCATAAAACTGCCAAAACAAAAAGCCACAAAACTCCTTGCTTTTGCTGAACGGGAGAGTTTAGGAGCAACTCTTTTATCATGAAATTTGAACCGAAATTTTGTTAAGAGATGAAGCATCATGAGATGACTTAAAGTATCGACTCCAAACTAGCAACCTGGCAGGAAATGGTCTAGATCCTCCTCCAACTACCACCTGCAAAGAACATACCATTGCAGGCTCAATATAAAAGAAAAATGTCTCTGGAGACAGTGCTGGGTGTTCAGTCTCATACAAAACTTGCTAAGCAAATAAGTTTACTTGGATTTTTAGTTTATAGAGAGGAGAAAGTTGAGGCATGCCGATAGGGAGAACTGAAGCAAAGAACATGGAAACGAGATCTACAAGAGAAACTCTTGGATATTATTAGAACCCAAACCCAGAAATCCCTTTCGGATGAACCAACCAATAAAAAATGATAGAAAGAAGGGTAACCAACCGTTGGTTTGTAGGCATGGAGTGCATATGAGGTGCTTCAAATTTTTATTGGGGCCAGGGTTTGAAACCCGAAAATCCATTTTCGTTGATGCTTCAGGCTGCGCTTCTTTCTATTGTGTGCTAAATCTACAAGATGGCTTGTATTGATCAAAGTTGGAACTTGGTACCGGGATTCTTCAATTGATGTTGTTTGACGGAAAACTTAATCATAGATCGCTTTTGTACTGGTAAACGTTTGCTTAACCAATTCAATTTAGTTCATTCATTAAGTAATTTAGGTAGTCAGAAGTGTTTGTATTGCTTTAAGTGGGTGTGGGATCACCTAAAGAAGGTCTAAAATGAGCAAACTACTTTTGAGAACTGTGCTGGAATTGAATGGCCAAAATTTATTCCTGCCTTTACTCCCTCCCTTCATTCGAGCAATCTATACTGAGTTGGAGGTTCATCTTTGATACTTGTTTGCAGATATGTGCCATCTTTCATTCCACCTCCATTGGCATCCAAGGGAAAAGAATCTGACAAGAAGGTAATCTGCCTATCATTTTTCTTTATCATTTCAGATGAAATCTGTAGGAATGTATTTTGTTCTGAACTATTTTACAACGTCTAGGAGCTGGAAAAGCCAAAGGAGAAAGAAAAGGGGAAGTCTAGGAACATTGATCATTTTATGGAGGAGCTGAAGCATGAGCAAGAGCTGAGGGAAAGACGAAATCAAGATCGTGAACATTGGCGTGAAGGACGCCATGGGGAAATCTCAACGGTAAGTGTTTTCAGCAGCATGTGTAATACCTTACTAATCTCTCATAGACAGCAGGGACCAAATTTTTTGCCAGTAAATTTTTTTCCATTCGTATTGATGTAGTTTTTTGTTCTAAGCCAGATAATGAGTTTTTTGAGGAGGTACTTTAACTAAGTTAAAGAACAGCTTGTGCACTAAAATCTTTTTCTTTTGTGTATTGATGTAACACACACATGCATGTCTATTTGTTTGTCTGGGTAGTATATTTATTATTATTTTATTATACTCTCTTATCTAAGATTTAACTTAGTTTCTTTGTCAATTTTTTTACCCATCTAATGTACTGTGTTTCTGTTCTTCAATGTCTAGCCATCTAGTCGATTTGATGAACTGCCTGACGACTTTGATCCCAGTGGAAAGTTCCCTGGATCATTTGATGATGGAGATCCTCAAACGACTAACCTTTATGTAGGAAATTTATCTCCACAGGTACATTTTTACTGTACTCTTCTGTATCTTGTTTTTTTAGTAACTAGCATAGAAAAATATCCATTCACTTTTTTATCCTAACCTTTTTAGGTTGATGAGAATTTCCTCCTTCGAACTTTTGGAAGATTTGGACCAATTGCTAGTGTAAAGATAATGTGGCCAAGGACAGAGGAGGAACGAAGACGGCAAAGAAATTGTGGATTTGTAGCTTTCATGAATAGAGCGGATGGACAGGCTGCAAAGGATGAAATGCAGGGTTTGTTTTGTTTTGTTTTATTTATATTTTGGAGTTACTGCCTCATAGTTTTTGTTAACTATTGTGAATTGCTATGTTTTACTATGGTATTTCTTTTAGTTCAATAGTTATCTAATGATATTTGCTTTTTTATAAAAAAAATTTCGCAGTTTCATTGTTTTATGCAACAGTTTTGATTCTTTTGATACTTCACTCATGTCTCTATATCCTAGTTATGGCATGGGATCCACACACGTCCTACTCCACCAAGAGATTTTACAAGTCTTAGTTCTATTTAGATAACTGCTAGATGATATATATAGTTAAATTTGCCTTTCACTATCAACTTAAGCTTTTGGGTCAATCTGTGATTTAAGATGGTATTAGAGTAGGTGGTTTAAGGAGATCCTGTGTTTAAACTTCTGCAATGTTATTTCCTCTCGAATTAATATTTACACATGTTGGGTTTTCTTCATATTTTAGGCCCATAAGGGAGGAGAATGTTGGATGATATATAATTAAACTTTTGGTTCAATTGGTGATTTAATAATGACATAAAAAGATTGTCTCTAATTAAGAATTCCTTCCGAAGTTTGAACCTGAAAGTTGGATTAGAATACCCCTAACCAACCGTTCAGCAGTGTGGGGGAAGGGTGATCTGAATTTGCTGCAAAAGAAAGACCTTTGATAATTGAATTATTGAAATTGGATTCTTTTATCGAATTGACCATTTCATTGTTGAAATAGGATTCTTTTTTTGGGCAGTTGAAATGTGATTCTATGTAATGATAATTGAATTATTAATTCAGCAGATAACTCAAGATTCCAGAATTTTATTCTTGAGTTTCTATGTTTCCTTATTAACATATAGTTTATCTTTGTCATTTCAAAATTGTTATCATTGGTGTTTAGAAAATTGACATTAACCATGAAAACTTTGTGTGTACCCTTAAACGTATCTGGAGAAGAAAAGTATAAGTTGGTTAAAACATTTATGTGCAGGAGTTGTTGTTTATGGGTATGAGCTGAAAATTGGATGGGGAAAGTCTGTTGCTCTTCCTTCTCAAGCATTACCTGCGCCTCCTCCAGGTCATATGGCCATTAGAAGTAAGGAGGTTAGTAGTACTGGATTTACATTTTTAGTAAACTAGAGCAATTCGACACCTTTTGATTTCACCTTCTTTGATTGACAGGGTGGCACTGTTATCTTATCTGGCTCATCAGGACCGCCAGTCACTTCTGTCCCAAATCAAAATTCTGAACTGGTTGGATACCTTTAATTTCTACCTTAACTTCCATTATTTTTTACGCTTTATGGTTGAAATTGGTTATCAAAATGCTATGTTTGCATATGGTAATATTATTGCATAAACCATCCCCATTAAAACGAGCATAACTCAATTGGTATACGAGTAGGTTAATAATCGTAATGTCTGGCTCGAACTCTCGAACTCTCGAACTCTCCTACCTTCAATTGACCATCCTCCCTAGAATTTGAACTCTTTATTTGACATAAAGGTAAAGTATTATGATGGATATTTGAATTATGATGACTCACCAATCTGTGAGCCTTTTTAGTTGCTAAGTTGTACAACATTATCATTAACCGTAAATCATTAAAGTTTATTTTTAATTTTAATGTCGGGACCTCCTGATTCAATGGTTTTGTTCCTTGGATCTTCTCGTACCTTGAGACATCGTCTCTTTTTGTTACTTCAATGTCTCAAGTCGTTACTTCAATAAAAAGTGTGTTTCCTTTTAGAAAAAAGAACTACTGTTCAGACCTCTTGATATGTTGTGTTATTTCTTTCTCTTTTAATATATATTGGATGCATGTTGGGCGGCAGCTATTTATTAATGATTTGGGTGTAAATTAAGAGTTGAGTGTTAACGCAATTCTTGCACATCTAAGCAATTGCTAGCCTTGTCCTAAAAGAAAAAAAAAGCAATGCTTGACCTTGCTAAAAGTATAATTTGAAATGCTTGTGTTGTTTTAGAGTTATAATTTACATACTTAAGCCTCTTTTAAGTAGATTTGGGAATAGAAAGCATAACCATACTGCTTCCATGTCTAAGGAGTTACCGTAGGTGTAGGGAGCAATATTTATAAACATGATTATCTCTAGACATTTTAGCTTTTGGCGCCTTAAACTTTGAGGCTTGCATTCTCAATTGAATATGGTCCCTTCCCTGCTCATTGCATTTGGATCTTAGTCTATAGATTTTCTCCATTTGAAAATACTCTATTTTCTTTACTGATGTTTTGACTGGCATTGCTAGGTTCTGACACCCAACATTCCTGATATTACTGTTGAACCACCTGAGGATGATCATCTCCGCCATGTCATTGACACTATGGCTCTTTATGTTCTGGATGGAGGTTGTGTTTTTGAACAAGCTATTATGGAGAGGGGTCGGGGAAATCCTCTCTTCAACTTCTTGTTTGAGCTTGGTTCAAAAGAACATACTTACTATGTTTGGCGACTTTATTCATTTGCTCAGGTAAATGTCTCATGTATACTAATCCAAATTATCATTTAGAGACCAAGGATATCTCTGACTGTCAGTCTACATGTGCCTTCTATTTCTACTTGAATATAGGGGGATACTCTTCAAAGGTGGAGAACTGAACCTTTTATCATGATAACTGGTAGTGGGAGGTATGCTCGTCTGAAACTATTTGCAGGGGCAATTTTAGGATCTAATTTGTTATTTTATATAGTAATGGATGTCAGACCCTTGAAAAAATGCCATAAATGTTAATTATTTTGAATCTACAGATGGGTTCCACCACCTCTTCCAACTGCTAAAAGCCCAGAACTTGAGAAGGAGTCTGGACCCACCTATGCTGCTGGAAGAAGCAGAGTAATTGTCACTTTAAAAATTTGATGTTATTTCTATCATTTCTTCATTATGTATTCTACTAACTGATTTTTCTCTTTCTCTTTTTTCATTTTTTGGTGGGTGTGGGATCATCTATAGCGCATGGAGCTTGAAAGAACATTAACTGATTCACAAAGGGATGAGTTTGAGGACATGCTTCGGGCATTGACACTAGAAAGGAGTCAGATAAAGGAAGCAATGGGGTTTGCTTTGGATAATGCTGATGCAGCTGGAGAGGTAGCTCTGGCAATTATTGAAATGCATGTGAACAAATATGGATAGTTTTCTTTATCCTTCTTGACACCAATATTACTATACTAAGATGTTAAAGCCTACGAGCTTGTTTTATGCATATCCTTTTCTTCTACTTCTTAGATCATCCTTTACATCTTCTTAGGGTGCTCATTTCATCTGTTTGTTAAGGGTGATTTGTTTATGGTTGTTCACAGGCTTATTATTTTCATTATTCCTCTTCTGTACAATCGTAGAGTTTTATCATATCATAATACTTCCCATAGCCTATATTTTTGTGACCTTGTGCAATTGTATTTATGCACTCTAACTAAGTATCCAACACAATCTATTCTTCTTGTTACAAATAGTGGACTTAGGTCGTGTTGAAAGTCCAATGGTAGTTAAGATATACTTTTCCCTAATTTTTTATTATTTTAATAAGGCTCGTGTTGCCTATAAATACTTCTCCCTTGTACCTTTATTATCATAAGAAATAACAGTATCGATGTTTTTCTCCCTATATTAGGGTTTCCACGTAAATTTGTGTTTGTTCTGCATCTCTACTTTCAATACTTTCTTTTTTTCCCTCTTTTTTTGTTTTCTTCTCTCTCTCTCTCTTTTTTCTGGTGTGGTTGCCTTTTCAATGAACTTGCTTCTCTGTTTCTCAAAAGAAAAAAAAAAAAAAAAAAATTTCCCTTGGTATTATTGTTATTTCATCCATGAAAATTGTGTTTTCTGAAAAAAAAAAATGTTATTCAACTTTATCATGATCTGTGGAATGTTTGTATTCCATTATAAGTTTAAAAGGAAATTTGTTTATTTTGTTGATCTATTTGCTTTTTCAAATTGCAGATAGTTGAAGTTCTAACAGAATCTTTAACGCTTAGAGAAACTCCTATTCCAACCAAAGTTGCAAGGTTGATGCTTGTGTCTGATATCCTTCATAACAGTAGCGCTCCTGTAAAGAATGCATCTGCATACCGCACGAAATTTGAAGCAACATTACCCGACATCATTGAGAGCTTCAATGATCTATATCGCAGCATAACAGGGAGAATTACGGCAGAAGCTCTCAAGGTATTATTTCACCTCTATCTGTTGTAGATCAACTTATGTTTTTCCTATATTTGCTATTTGATCATACGTCTCTGTTTATGCAGGAACGAGTACTGAAATTATTGCAAGTATGGTCCGATTGGTTTCTGTTCTCAGATGCTTATGTGAATGGATTGCGAGCCACGTTTCTTCGCTTGGGAAACTCTGGTGTGATCCCTTTTCATTCATTATGTGGTGATGCCCCTGAGATTGAACGGAAGGCCAATTGTGATGATTTAGGAGATGGGAATAAAATCAATCAAGATGCTGAATTGGCAATGGGCAAAGGAGGAGCTATGAAGGAGTTAATGAATCTTCCCTTTGGAGAATTGGAAAGACGGTGCAGGCATAATGGGTTGTCTCTTGTTGGTGGTAGAGAAATGATGGTTGCACGTTTACTAAGTCTTGAAGAGGCAGAAAAACTGAGTGGATATGAACTTGATGAAGACTTAAAATATAGTAATTCTCATTCTGGAAGATATTCAAGTAGCTCAAGAGAGACTAAAGTTGAACGAGGTCCAGCAGAAACTTCGGGTTGGAGCCGTTTTGGGGATGATGAGGCAGATTTCCAAAGGATGGGTTCTGTGCCTTTGGCTCAAACTCTTTCCATTCCACAGCCTGAACTAAAAGGCTTCACAAAGTCTGGAAAAAATGATCCTGTTTTGCCTGCCTCTAAATGGGCTAGGGAGGATGATGAAAGTGACAATGAGCAAAAAGGAGGTACTAGGGGTCTCGGCTTAAGTTATTCATCTTCTGGAAGTGAAAATGCAGGTGATGGTCCTAGTAAAGCTGATGAGATGGAGATTACTACGGAGCCAAGTGCCCTTATGCAACCTGATAGTGGGTTGAATGAAGAGCAGAGGTACACAGTCAACTTCTAAAGCTGACAATTTCTTTCTTTGTAAGGATTTAAAACTGGTGGCTTGTTGGCCCTGCTGGTTATTGATCCATGCATACCTCCATGCATTCCGTTAAGTGTGTGGCATTATATTGAAGCTTTTTAGTTTTATGCACATCTACAAAATATCTATAAAATTTTTATTATATTTTGCTACATGTGAATTTATTGTGCAGGCAAAAGTTAAGACGTGTAGAAGTGGCTTTGATCGAATACCGTGAATCCTTAGAAGAACGGGGCATCAAAAGTACAGAGGAAATTGAGAGGAAAGTTCTGATATATCGGAAACAACTAGAATCTGAATATGGACTCTCAGATTCCAATGAGACTGCATCAAGGAAGAGTAAGTGTTATTTCATAACTTTTTGGACAGAAGATTCTAGATTTGTTTTAAGTTCATTTATGATCTGATCTTTGTGACACTTTATTAAGTTAAATTGTTTAAGTTCTAGTATTTAGTTTATTACATGTTTATCTACGTTAGTTTCTTATCGATTGACAAGTGTCATAGTGGGGAAAACTGCTTTTTACCCGGTATGGAATCAGTTTTGGCCCAGAGTCCGGATAGAATTCGTCATTTTCATGTGTGCAATTATATTCACGTTTCCCCCCTAATAATATATGGTGTTGTGTGCGCGCCCTCCTGTAAACACATATTCTCTATTAAAGTTGTAATAGATTATAAACATTTGTTAAATTATTATAGTATGAGTGTGTTGTTGGTATCTGTACTCAAAATCCTCTTCCTGTGTACTTGTTCAGAGAGGAGGGATAGACCGGAAGATAGTCATGAGTCATCAAGGAAGCTGCATCGTAGCCAGAGCCACAGTGATAGCCCAGTACGAAAGTCATCAAACCGAGACAGAGACAGGGAAAATGACGTGGACAAAGAGCGAGAAAGATCACGAGACAGGGACCGGGAAAAGAGTGGAAGCAGAGAAAGGGATGATCACGACCGAGATAGAGGTAAAGAAAGAGATAGGGATAGGAGAAAACGAGGAAAATAAGAATTCTTCCCATCAGATTTTGCCAAGCAAAGTGTTCTACAAAAACTGGATGCGGTCTATCGCAATCAAGGGATGCGAGAGTTTTAGGCAGGTCAGATGTCGAGAAAAACAACGTATCGTAATTTTTGTTGACAGTTCATGTTTTAAGAAAACTAAGGTAT
This sequence comes from Cucumis hystrix, assembly GCA_025688845.1. Lineage (NCBI taxonomy): Eukaryota > Viridiplantae > Streptophyta > Magnoliopsida > Cucurbitales > Cucurbitaceae > Cucumis > Cucumis hystrix. The sequence goes on along the minus strand of CM046885.1, from coordinate 14,169,606 downwards.
GGATGTTGTGGAGAGAGAAGGGGAATTTCGCTCATCATGTGTATGGTAACTGGTAAGGTGTTAATTGATAGGAAGTAATGTTCCCCATTGAAATGAAAATTCCCATGTTCATGTTTATACTAAATATTACATTTGTATCACCACATTTTCCTTACCATTCCCTATATCTCAACTTGAAAATCAAATCCGTTTGGTATAGGAGTTTTAAATTCTTTACTGTCTCAACGCTTTCCAAGAGTGCAAAAAATATGCGTATCTTCTCCAGCATATGGTTGCTTCCACTCATCATTCTTTCGGCCATTTGGTTATGGTTTCATCCATACTCATGGGTACTACATATCTTTAAAGAACAATACTGATATGAATCAGAATTAAATGGTGTTTATTCTTGAACCTCAACATTTATATATTTTTTTCCATCTATTTTTATTTAACTATAAACCTCTCCGTCCGTAGTCAAGCTTTATATATATACATACATACATATATATTAATCAGAAGGAAAAAAGAGATGCAGAAAACATTTTTGGATGAGCATCAAATGTCATTGTACTGTTATACATCAATATAAAGAAAATCATATAAACGACTTATTTCAACTTACTTATCTTTCAAACCTTCTTCCAAATCATTACGATATGATAATTAAGAATCTTAAAGCCAAGTCACATTTAGTTTACGTATAAATTTTGTTTTAACATACATTGATATGACATTTTTTAACTTTAAGGGACATTTGGAATAAAAGATTGGTTGTTATAGTTCTTGGTTATTATAATTGGATTACAATATTTTGTACTTGAGTGTGTAGAGTATTTTAGTTTGAATTACAATAATATGTGTTTGAGGTCTAAATTATTTTTGTTTGAAAAGAAAACATTACAAACTTGAGCAGATAATTAAAAAATGGTGAAGGTAAACTAGTAAAAACATTATGTAGCAAATAGGAATTATGAAACAACAATAAAATAGTATTCATTATAGCAATGATAGTTATTATAGTATCAAGATAGTCCTTGTTTCAAAAGCTCTAAAGAAAAATGTTTGATTGTCTATGATTATTTATTTGTGCTTAAAATTTAGCATCTTCAACAAAAGCAACATAAATTGTAAATGCTATAAGTAGCTAATCTACACCGCTAGACTGCTAATTCATAAATCTGTCATTAAATGAGAGAAAGACTTTTTTTTTTTACCAATAATAATAATTGGTAGACCTTTCCCTAGATTTTTAATTTCATTTTCGTAATTAACTTTCTACTACAAAATATTTTCTTTAAGGCAAATCTCCAACCGTGAAGGAGAAGATACAGAAAATTCTACATGAAAGCACTATTCAAGATTAAGGAAAGTGGTTCATATTATGTAGTTCTAAGATTTTATTAATATCAATTCTAATCTTAATTTCAAAAGGCTAGAAAGGAGTATTTATCAAAATTGTGAATTTGTATATTTAATTTTTTTTCCAATTTTCTTTTTAAATATTAGCAAATAGTTCCTTATATATCAATTATCAGATTTAAACTGTCATTTTCGTTTCTCCTTCATATGAAACCATTTTTTGCAAATAAAATAAGAGATTTAAATTTTCTTATGGTTAGAAACAACCATTTCAGCAATAAAGTTAAAACAATAATAAGGAAAAAATTCAAATGAGAAATGGAACCTTCAGAATTCAAAGTGAAAAACTGCAGTTTCAACTTCATCCACAAAATTTCAGCAACAAAATCTTAGCATATTTTCAACCTCAGAAAAGATATTTTGTGCTGAACCAAACTGAGAGGAAGAAGAATAAGTTGATATTTCATTGTTATGTAAGAAAATAATCCAAGAATTTGAGTCCTTTCTTATCTTTGCATCTTGCGTGTGAAGCATTAACACATCCTGTAATTAGAAATGTAATACAAAATTTTGATGCAACAGAAGTGGAAAATGAAAGGGGCATTCAGCAGATAAATAGATATTCATAACTTCAAATCTACCTTCTGCTTTTTTGGTTGCTTGCTTTTTGATCATATCTACAAATAACTTCATCCCATTTTAGCCTCAGTATCAGAAAGCTTCTTTCTGGTTATCTATGTTCATCCCATTAACAAGGGAAACCAGTTCAATGTTGTCGGCTTCTTCAGAAGTATCGTTATCGACTTCGGAACTTGGCAACTCGGTTGGAAGAATTGAAGAATTTGGATCACCTCTAGGCACCAAAAACAGCATACAGAGAGGGGAAAGTCGCAATAAGTTCCTAATCAAAATGGCTAGCCATAAATTACCGAACTTAGTTCGTGTAACTTGAAGGATATGCAGCAGGAAACCGCCTCCCCATGATGCTGAGAGAAGTCCAACGTTGTCAATCGACATAAGTAGAGCAAAGAAAGTTCCTTCAATGCCTCTTGGGCAAAGCTTGGAGCTGAGGACTAGAAGAGGCATCCATTTTAGCCTGTTAACAAGCTGATGTACACTCTCATCTATAACAATGAAGAAGTAATCTGGTATTCCAAATTTCAAGTTCAAACGCAAAACAAGCAAGAAATCAAGCATCCCAGATAAACTGAAAATCAATTGAGTCCAGAAAAGCAAGTCGCGGAACTGATGATCCTTGAGAACATACTGATACAGTAAAGCTCCTAAAAGAGACCCAACTGAACCAATTGAGAAAATGAAACCAACATTTTCCTGCATTAAAGCCAAAAGATAAAGTGAACAAAGTACAAAAAAATCTTCAACTGGCTGAAAAAGAGACGAATCATTTGCATAATTCACACATCTTGATTATTAACTTGACTTCAGCCAGGTCAAAGTTCATTTACTTAACCAAGATTCAAGATGTCACTATCCTAGATGTTACGGCTTGGAAATACAAAGAGTTTTGACAATATCGAAAGAAGTTTCAAGGTGTCAATATCCTAGATGTTACCTGAGAGAACTTTGGACCATTTTTTGAGTCTGTGTACCAATAAAACAGTCCCTCATTGATGTCAAGGCACAATGCAAGAGATAGATACATATATAGGCACGGCCTCCACACATTCGGAATCTTTAACGTTGACCACATAGCCTTCCCAGCACCGACAAACTTTTCATTTACCTGATTGATTCCAGGAGACAAAGTAAGAAGTTATGAACCGAAGCAAAGGGAAGACATTACACATAACAGATGCTATAGAATACCTATACCTGTCTGTAATTGAAGTCTGGCATATGGGGTTCATTAAGTAGAATTCCAACCAAAAATACAAGCCCTCCAGGTATCGCTAACAAACCATATACTCCCTAACAGAGAAAAGAAAGTAAGTAAATCTCCCAAACAATGAAAGAATCAAGCCTTGATATTACAAGTATGAAGCAACAAAGAGTTCATAAATAATAGAGAACCATAGAGCCTATCAGATGAACAAGGACACCGCTAATTGAGAATCCAAGTAATGCTCCGATTGAAGAACTCAAGGCACACAAACTTTGCAAATCAGCTGCAAGGGTAGGATGAATGTTACTGTTCTGTGCTACACATGCATCTATGGTTACATCTGCTATGGCTACACTGGCACTTCCCGCTGTTAACAACAAAATCGCGAGCACAAGATGCAGCTTCTCGTGTAGGGCTAATGAAAGCAAAGAGATCACACCAAGAAAACCTGGAAATTACAGACATTTCACCATCTGATCGACTTAGAAATTATATAACAAGTGATGAAGACAAATTAAGTAGAAGAAAGTGGGAACCAAGCTGACTTTTATGAACATGAGGACAAAATGTTTCACTGATGTTCAGCATATCTGCAAGCTTCAGATGTAGCTCACTTGCAGGCATGGAATAGCTAATGACTTAGTTACAGGGCATTTCAAAAGGATTTCTTGCAGAAGAATTCTTTTTTCCCCAAATGAACAGGTCCAAAATAGAATATTGAAAATTTGTTAGAACAAGCAGCCTATTCAAAGCATTCAAAGAAAATACTAAGACAAAGCATGAAAACCTTTGCAGACCATTTATCCTGGCAATTGATCTCATAGATTTGATATGAGACTATTTATAAAATAGTGAAGAACCTATAATAATTAGAAACTAAGCACAGTATCATGAAAATTTCAGTGTGAAATTTTCAGAATCCAAAAGCAGCAAAAATTCAAAACCCCCTTTCAAACGACAAATCCCATTTTGTTTGTTCTTAGCTTCACATTAAACATTCTATTGAACCAGACAGAAATTCGAGGGGTAGCAACAAGACACGGCAGATGAATTTACCTGCAAAAACAAAATAAGGCCGTCTATGGTATCCAAGAATGGGTACTAAATCAGTGAAAAGACCCCAGATAGGCTTAACCATCCATGGAATATAGGTAATGCCTGAATAAACCTGTGCTTCAGATGGCTGTACTTTCTGAACATCTTTCATATAGTATTTGGTGGAGACACGGTTAAGTGCTCCACCCAATCCTTGACTAATTCCATAAACAATCACTACTCCAAACACAAAACTCCAATGCATTTCAGTAACCAGTAATTTGAACCAATAAAGAGCTGTCCCAATAGAGACATTAGACTCTTTCTGTGGTTCATCTTCTTCCAAATCTTCAACAGAAATTTTAAGCTTCTCTTCCTCCAACATCAGTTCAAAGAACAGACTTTGACTATCCTGAACTATTCAAATCAAAGAGATTTCAGCATCCAGTTCCTAGAAAGAAAGGAAAAAAAAAACCCTTATTGGCTTGAAAATCAAACAGATGAAGAAACCCCTCTACCAAATTCGTAATGCCTTAACTCAGTTAATTTCGAAACTAGCCACCATTGATGAAAACTCAATAGCTCCAAAAATAAACACAAAAACCAACAGAGTTGCTTCAATTAACAGTTGGGATACTCGATCAATCTCAAAAATCCAATCTGGGTAAAAGAAGAAACAATCTACAACTTCAGAATAGATGAGAAAAAAAAAAAAAGAAGTGTTCAAACTTCAAATTAAAGAAGCTGAGACATCTTCTTCCTGAAGGTGGTTTGACCAACCACAACTTGAATAAAATGGGAAAAACCCCATTTTCAGATCTAGCTTTTTTTACTGCTATAAAATTTCCATATTCAATTAATGAGAAAATGAAAAGGGTAATTAGTACATTACAAGACAAGATTTCACAAGGAAGCAGTCAAACAAATTAAAAAACAAAACTTTAAAGTCAATTGAAGCATCAATGGGCCAGAGATTCGAGAGTAGTACACCCTTTTGGGTGAGATTGAATATCAGCTCAAGGATAATACAATAAACCTCAAAGATTAAGGGGAAGGAGGGACAGGTGGGAGGATCTTAATGGTTCCATGGAAGTGGGGACAAGGCAAGAATAGTTTTTTAATGGCGGGGAGATAGAATTTAGTTTGTGTAAATGCAATGTTTAAAGATTAGTTGGCTCTCTGTCCAAAGCAAATCTCACGCCCAACTTTGGGCTGCCGCCATTTCAAGCATTTTAATTTAATTCACTAAAATGCCACGTCTTTCAAATGAATCTTTTTCCGCACACCAAACTCAATTCTTATTTTCTTTAATTCCACAAAATACCTCAAAATTTTGTGTTTAGGTTTTGATTATGTTTTTAGAATTTGAAATTGTCAATTTGTTTTTAAATATCTCTACCTCTAAGTTTTTTGTTTTCGTATCCTCCTTTAAAGATCATGTCAAATTTTGAGAGTGAAATAATAATTTTAAAAAAAATTGACTAAGAATGGAAGTATTCTTGTTAACACTGATGCATATTGTTGTAAAAAAATTGAAATAATTTTAATTTTTTTTAAAAAAAACAAAGACTTAATTTTTTTATTTATGGAAATTAAATTTTGGTACACCACTTTTTTTTTTCTTATCTAAGAATAAAAACTAAACCAAGTTGTAAAAACTTAAAAAATACCACTTTCGATTTTTTATTTTTGTACTTAGCTAATCAAATTTAGGAAATTTGTAAAACAATTTTTAAAAAAATTGACAAATACGTTAAATTTTGTCTTTTAGTGATTTTTTTTAATAAAGTGTAATAAATATTGTTTTTTATTTTTTCATTTTTGAGAAAATCTCAAGAATTTAAATATTTAATTAGTAAATATGGAAACTTTAATAAGGTAGTTTTAAGAAAATAAACACAAATTTCAAAAACTAAAAAATCAAATCACCACCAAACTCTTCTTTTTGAACTCTAAATATATTTTTTTCAAAATCTAAACAATAAAAACTACGTTTTTTTTTAGCGTTGCCTAATGAAGCCCATTCACTACCTTTCTTGTTCAACAGAAATACAAATACATAGCTTGGTGCTAATCAACCTACATTCTCCCTTAAAAGTAGAAGCCGTCTTCGCAATGGGGTGTTATTGTTATTATTTAAACATTAATAATTGAACACAAATCTTCAAATAATTTCTGTCATTGTATAGTTAATGATTAGATTGCCATGTTGGAAACTAATTTGGCTAAATGAAAACAAATATACCAACATATTTAGGTTTTCATTTAAACGAAAAAAAAATACAAAAGTTTCACCTATTCAAAAATATTTAATGGAGTTTTTAAGTGGTCGTTAAATCTAGATGGACACATGTACTAGTGAATATTCTTGTTCTAGCGAACTTGAGTCCATTGTTAACAGGAGAAGATTATCGATGATTTTCCTAAAAATTTAGTAATACAATAGTACATACTACTCATTCATAAACTCTACGTGCCATCCATCTATATATTGGTTTCCATTACAATTTCCCCCTTTTAGTGGATATCCACATTGGCTCAAAAGATTGTTAGATGGAGCTGGTCTTTGTGCAGGCTTGGTTTATGGACAATAAGCAATAACAGTGAAGACCAGAGGTTGCCCTCTCTAACTTTGGTTGAATTGAATGGATTATCTGATGATCATTAAAGATATTAAACAACCAATTTTAACAACATAAACAGAACAAAAAAAGTTACTTCATCTAAGCGGTTTGAATTCTTCCGTTCTTACCTGTGTGAAGTGATATGCTATAACAGAAGGGGAGAGAATAATTTGCGACACAAACCAATAATTTTATGACCATGACATTGGGAGTTTTATGGCTATAAAAAAATAATTAAAAAAAAAAAAAAAAAAAAACGAGATCCAGAAGGATCTGAGCTTGTTTTTCTCCCTTAAATGACAAGGTTAAAAATGTGAAAGAATCTACTTCAAATGGCATACACCACGCTTCACAAAGTTTCATTTAGGGTAGGTTTCTTTCTGTTGATAAAATTTACCTTTGTTCACTAACCATTTTATTTCTTGTGTTTTCTCTTCAAATGCATTCTACAGTATGAAGGTGAATTCTCATATATTTCGGGATATGTTGACCATATGGGTGCAGATTCAAGGTGGTAACATCATTAAATAAACACTTTCCAGCCTAATTCTCTTGGCTTTCTTCTTGGAAGTAACCCCACACAAAAAAATTTTGGAACCTACGTCGACAGAGATTATGCAACTACTTAACAACGATGAAGTTTTATTGGATGGGATTTTATTAAGAATACCTATCTTCTAGCTAGTTGGGAGTATGCTTTCTCCCCTCCCCTTCCTTCCCCTCTTGTTGGTTTACTAAAAGAAGCCTTTTTATTCAGAATGCTGAAACTCTGGCCATGAAGGGTGGGATTTAGAACTGAGAAGAAACTTGTTTGATAGAGGGGTAGAAAGTTGGTTTGCCTGAAGAATAATTGATATAGTAAGACCTTGAAATCTGGAAGCATCTGGGTTCCTTTCAAGCAAGTCCATCTACTACAAGCTGAATAATAGAGCCCCATTATCACATTTGCCAATGATTAAACTAGTTTGCGAAGGAAAAGAGCTACAGAGAGGAAAGTCTTTCCTTTGGCTTCTTACATATTGAAGTTTAAATGCTCGATACAGAGTGGGAACAAGGAAGGAGTCCTAATTTCCTTGGTTTCAAACCACTAATTTATCCATTTTGATTCTGCGTCTAAGAGTTGGCTTGCCAGAATGCTCAGTAAATAATATTACAAACTGCCTTCCAGAGCTCCTCAGTCCTCACTAGAGGTAATTTTCTTGGCTAGTGTCTGTTATGCTTATGAACATATGCTACTAGAACCCTTTTACAGTCTACTTGAATAAGAGGAGACTAAAGACTTCATTGATGAACAGCAACGTATGGCTTATTCCTTCTATTCGGGGTTGATTTTGTACAGTATAGAGCTTCCAGTTGAAGCACCTTAATCAGATTTTTTGTAATCATCCTAGCTTTCATTTTGATTAGTGGGTTACTTCTTTTCCCCCTGACCTAGGTTGAATGTCTTTTGTTTTTCAATAAATTATGTTCCCTATCCTTCAAAAGAGAAAAAAAAATAAAGACCATGTCGCAACGTATAAAAAAAATTCTTTCATACTGAAATCCTTAATCATAGTCCGTACATTAACTATCCTCCAGACCTTTCCCATGGCCCATGACCCACAATGAAGTACATTTCTTCCCTATGGAAATGGAACTCCCTTTTATGACCAACCCTAAAATCCAAATTATACAACCCTACAACAGGAGCCTACATATCTACTTGTCTCTGGGGTGGTGTAGCGGCCAATGTTATAAATTTTACTCTGGAGGATGTCAATAATTTTATGCATCGGGTCCTATTTCCATGTTGGAAGAAGCTTGCTGGTTTTCCCCTAGTATCTTAAAAACTTCATTCTATGAATGTTATGTGGACAACCTTTCAAAATCAAAACCAGGTTTTTCTTGAATATCCTCTCAATCGTCTTCAGTTCTTCTTGAATATTTGGAGTCCACTTTTGTTTCTAGTTTTCTTCCTCAATCTTGTGATCACCCCCCCCCCCCCCCCCCCCCCTCCCAGGTCAAAGAAATCAGACTTGTGTTCAGAATCAATCTCATACAGTCCCAAAAACTAAATCCAGGTTTTTAAACTTTTTTCTTTAAAGATAAAATTGGATAAGAACTAGGTATACAAACATAGTTTTGAATTTTGAAACAAATAAAACCAGACAAATGACCAGAAACAATCAAGAATAACAAGAGTCTGTACAGAATCAGTGACTCCAAACCATAAGAAATCATATGATAATTGATATTAAACAAAGCTGAAATAAATAAGCAAGTTCTTATTTCACCAAGCAGTTCATACTGATACCAATCCGCCATTGAAGACCCTTATTAAACCAAGCACAACAAACTTTACAGTCATTTCAACAACCCCATATTCAGAGTTGTACAATTATTCATTTAATACTTGTGAAAACTACGATGACTCAACAAACACCCACACAGCGAAACTCGTAAACTTGCATGTTTAAGAAACAACACGGCCAACAATAGGGTACTTAGCTTGAAATTTGTTCTCCCAGTCGTTGAGAACACCGATCTCTTTCTCAGAGAGGCCTTCGAGTGAAGAGGTGATATCCTCCTCATTCTTGGTCATCTTGGCCAGAGCTCTGCTCGCGTCCTTGCCGGCGAACATGGCGTAGGGACCACCGGAGCCGTAGAAAGAACGGCCTGATGTGACGTTGTAGATTTGGCCCTTCAAAGCAACATAGATGGGCTTTGTTGAGTCGGTGCCATTGTAGGTCGACAGTTGCAGAGGTGTAAGCTCCATTAGCTTAGCTTGGAGGGGATTGATCGGAATGAGGGACGCGGACGGTAGCTTCAACTAAAAGTGAGAATTCAATCACTTTCTCCTTTTTATTTTATCTTTAATCGAAGGAAAACAATAGAACAAAAAGATTTTAGATATGTCCCATTCAGAATAATTCAAATCTCACCCAAAATTAAATGGGGATCTAAACGAATATCATTTTGGGAAAGGCACCGGACCAGTAATTGTAGTCCACTTGATCTTTGGTTAGGTCAATTCCATTTCAACCTCCAATTTTGAGTCATTTCAACCAAATTTATGACATTTCCACAACTGTGATTTTCCATATTAAAGAATTGTTATTACAACGGAAGATTTATCAAATACTTACCTTTTTCTATGGGCGCTCAAGCCATTCATTTTTAGAAAGTTAATTAAGATCAACCGACTACCCTTCAAATCAAAGCTTAGTTGTCGTGTTAATAATCCTATAATACTATAATTCTTCGTAATTCATTTACATTCAACTTTCAATCATTTTTAAATAACGTTCGTCACTATTTGATTTTTAAAAAACACGTATATTTTTCTAACTATTCTTTAATTTTCACAGAAAGACCTATAAACATTTAAATTTTTATACAATTTCCAAAAACGCTACATTTTTCTAAACTATTTTTTATACCAAAATTGTAATTGATTTTAGAATCATATGATAATTGAATACCTAGTTAAATCAAGAGTAGTAGATCCACCTCATTTTAATTGTGCAAATCTCCCAAATGTTTGATCATAAGTTATCATTTATCATATATATATATAAACATTTTTTTAGAAAACAAAAATGTATTTTTTACAATACTTTTTTTAACATTTCCATATAATTATTCATTTTAAGAGTTACAGGAAATTACAATCATGATGTATGTATTTAAGTACTCAAACAACTCGGCCAACAATAGGGTACTTAGCTTGAAATTTCTTCTCCCAATTGTTGAGAACACTGATTTCTTTCTCAGAAAGGCCCACGAGCGAAGAGGTGATGTCCGATACGTTCTTGCTCATCTTGGCCAGAGCTCTGCTCACATCCTTGCCGGCGAACATGCTGTAAGACCCACCGGGGCCGTACAATAAAACGGATTTTGTGACATCGTAGATGCGGCCTTTCAAAGCCACATACATAGGCTTTGATCGGTCGCTGCCATTGTAGGCTAGCAGTTGCTGGGGAGTAAGCTTAAGCTCCATTAGGTTGGGGGGAAATTGATGACAACAAGACACGATTGCTTCACCTGAAATTGTGAGTTCAACATACTTTTTTATATTTTTATCTTCAGTCCAAAAGGGGAAAACAAAAGCAAAAGATTTTGGATCTCTCTCTTTTGGAATAATTTGACTTACTAACTCAATGTTATTGTTGATCTTTATATTCCACAGATTATTGTTGTTTTATTTTAATCCATGTTTGTACTTTAAAGTGTGAAATTCCATGTTTATACTTTATATATATTCGTCCCACTTGGTAAATTGATGTCTTAGTTTAGATTAATTCAAGGTTAGAGTGTTACAAATAATAAAAAACTTTGTGATTTAGATCGAAACAAACTAATATATAAGTCAAGCCTATAGGAAGAGTAAATGAATAGAAAAAAAAAAACAATCATATCAATGAGAAATGATATTGATAGGTTCATGCAAGTATGATTAAATCAATAAACTTGAATCAATAGTTACTACTTTATTTTTAAATAAATATTTATAAAAACTAAAGTAATTAAATGTTTGGTCGAACAATCATTTGGCAGACTTCGAACATGTAAGTGATAAAAAAAACACATTGATCTATTAACAATTTTTATAAAATAAATAAATAAATAAATAAAAAAACAAGATAGGAATGAGAAAGAAATTTTTTTTCTTTTCAAATTTATTAAAAGTAGAAGAATAAATTTAGAAACTAAAAAGTGGACTAAAAAGAGAATAACCATCAAATTACAAATAGGAAAATAGTAATTCTAAGAAAAACATCCCCTCCCTACTCCTCTTCTCTATACATAGAATCTTCTTCCATATCTTTCTTTAACATTTTCCATACGCTACCATTTATTCTCTATAAAATTAGTGTCACAATTGTTATGAATCCTATGTAGAAGAGAGCTCCCAAGGTTCCAAGGTTGCATCAGCCTGAATATTGTGGTACAAAATTTCTTTGTTTGACAAGCTTATGATGTTAAATACAGCATCAGGTCTTAATAGTTTCAAAACATTTTGTAATACACGATTCAGTATTTTGATAACAAATGTGAGTTTTGTTCACTTTTGTATATGATGTGTGACCAATATAGAATGGAGCGACCAAATCAAAATTCAACAATTTGAACTAATAAATAAAGTATTCTATATATTTGATGATCCTAATACATAAAAATTACTTGCTTGAAAAAAATAATCTCAAAGTCACTTTCACATAAAAAAAAAAATTGTATTTCAAAACCATGAGAAATTCGTTAAACTATTCAAATCCTTCACATAGAAGTTTTGAGTTGGGTTGGATTCAATTTTTTTTTTTTCTTTGTTGATTCAAGTAAATATGGACCAACCTAATATTTTGTGGTTGACTTATATGTATCCAAATTTATTATTTGAAAATTTTTAATTGCACTAGAATTAAATAGGAGATTTTTTAAAAAAAATATATAACAAACCAGCAAAATATTTAGAATATTTTCGAAAACGGAAGAAGCCCACATTTTCACAATGAAAAATACAAAAAAAACATGTCGTAAATCTTCTCCTAAACAATCATGATACACGATCATGTAGGAAATGATATACGATCGCACACCAAATCTAAATAATAAGATCGTGTGCCCAAATCTAAAGTACCAAATAAATATGCCAATGATTTTTTTTCAAGATCATGTACCAAATATGAATCTTTTAATACACGATATTGTAGATCTTTTTATAATTGGTACAGAATATTGTACCAATATCCCAACGTTTTTTTTGTTCAATATCGTGTATCGAATTTTTTTATATTTGGTATGAATCAAATAACACTCAGAAAAATGACAAAATAAAAAGGAAGAAAGAAGATGGAAAGGAATCTGAATATATTTAAAAAATAATCAAGGTTTTTTTATTTCTTTCAAATCTAAACCCTAATTTTGGTACCGGCTCTAATTTTTCGAATTAAAAAGGGCCGAAAGAAAACTTAGCCCAATCAATCTTGCAAAGTCCAACAACAATAAGCCCAATTTTTTAACTAAAAAAAAAAAGAAAAGAAAAGAAAAAAGGAAACCCTAGCTTCCACAATTCTTTCAACTTCTTCCTCAACTCTCACGTCTCTGCCTTTCACAAATCTCTAAACTTCATTCTTCACGGTGTAATCTTTCTCTTCGTTCATGTCGCCACGATCTATATGGAAGGGCGGTTTTGTTGATGCATTCCTGTCGAAAATGAAGAAGAATGTAGAACCGCTTATGAACAAGAAAATTTGGTCACGTGGATCTATGATTCTGCCGGAATTCGTTGGTAGCACCGTACGAGTCTACAATGGAAAAAATTTTATTCGTTGTAAGATCACTGAAGAAAGGGTTGGCCATAAATTTGGAGAGTTTGCTATGACACGGAAACGAAAAATTGCGAGATCAAATAGTGCACCGGTAAAAAGAGGGGGGAAAAAGTAAAGTTGAAGCGCGTATGCCATTTCGTATTCACCTTTTCTTTCTTATTCTCAATTCAAGGTTAGTAAAATCAGTCTGGTGCTGTCATTGTAGTTGTTTTTTTCTATTTTGCGCCACAGACTGTCACTGTTTTCGTTTGATATCGCCACAGCTGTTTGTTGGTTTCTGTATGATTCTGGTATACATTTCTATTTCAAATTCTGAATGACTCTGTTCTACCATGGTTAGATAGAACTATCTCGAGATATTGTGATAATAACAATTTTTTATCTTGAAATTCTGAAATGATAATGACGTTCATGTTACAAGATAGCCTTTTTTTTTTAATTTGTTGTTAATACAATAAATTTTCCTCGTTAATTCATTCATATACTTGGACTTTTCATCATTTTTCGTTTCTTCAAACCTCTATCTTTAAATTTTTAACAAAATTCTGAAAATACAAGTTATTTAAAAACTACGTTTTTTCGGTATTCACAAACTGTACATAGTTTCTATAAACGTATACCCAAACGAAGTAAAAATCAGAAACAAAAAATGAAATGGTTATTGAAAGAACCATAATTTTAAAACAGAATTTCTTTTTCAAGTTCAACAAAGTAAAGGGTGATCCTCCTCTTCACTCTAACTATAAGTAATCATATGCATTGAAAGACCCTTTTTCAACAATGCACAAACAAATTTGTAGTCATTTGAGCAAGAAGAATACACACAAGGCATTTGGGACTATAGTCATTGAAGACTATGATAACAACCTATTAGTACAATAAAAACACTATTATTTACTATTTATTATAGTTTTTACCCTTTTACATCTGTAGTGTTTACCGTTTTCATCAAATACATACTCACAAACTATTGTAATCAACTCACTCCTTCCCTTGATGTGTATTTATCTTCGTGCAACCTTTCCAAGCGATCAATGTTCCATCTAAAATTACTGTCCGACACACATATTAAAAATAGTAAATTTCTATTTTTAATATTTTTAACACAAGGGTACTTGGCTTGAAATTTGTTCTCTCTCACTGAGAACACCGATTTCTTTCTCAGAGGTGATGACCGCCTCGTTCTTGCTCATCTTGGCATAGCTCTGCTCGCATTCTTATTGGCGAATATGGGGGTATGAGATATGATGGGTCGGTGCCATTGTAAGCCATCAGTTGTCGAGGTGTAAGTTCCATTGGCTCCGGGGGAAATTGATTAGAATGAGGAACTGTAGCTTCAGTTGAAATGGTGAATTCAACCACTTTTCATATTCATCCTCGATCGAATGGGGAGAAAAAGCAAAGGATTTTGGAAGTTTCCCATTTAGAATAATTTGACTTTATAACCCTGCACTAACAAGAAATACTTATTGACGCATCTCGGTTTGCTTATCTTTATCTAGTTGAGTCCTAATCTGTCATAGCTTAGAAAATCGAATAAAGTATTTTAAATCACAAAACTTTTAAAAATATTTAAGTAAAATGTCACAAACTACTATGTAGATGGACATACACTATGCATATACTGGTCTATTTTGTTTTATTTTATTATATTTGAAAATAACCTTTAAAATTATTCACAAAAAATGTGTTATTCACATAAATGTGAAAAATTTTCAATTGTTATTTTTGACCGCCCAAAAAAATTGTCTAGTTTATATTCCATAGATTATTGTTTTATTTTAGTCCTAGTGTGAAATTTGATCTCTATACTTTAAATTCGTCTCCAGTTGATATTTTGTTTTGGGGTCTTGATCTAGATTCTGGGTTGTAGTGTTACAAACAAAAGAAACTTTGTGAGTTGGTATTTTGTTTTGGGGTCTTGATCTAGATTCTGGGTTGTAGCGTTACAAACAAAAGAAACTTTGTGAGTTGGTATTTTGTTTTGGAGTATTGATCTAGATTTGGGTTGGAGCGTTACAAATAAAAGAAACTTTGTCAGTATGATTTGGTTCAAAACAAACTAAAACATAAGTAGACATGTGACTCTCAAGAATGGACAAGAACAACATCCATATGAATGAGAAGGGATATTGATAAGATCGTGCAAGTATGATTAAAATAAAAGGGAATCAATATTTACTGCCTTACTTTTAAATAATCATATAAACTAAATAATTAAACGTGTTTGGTTTAACAATTATGTGTTTTGTGATCTTTAGAGAATTTCTGTAATATGTAAATGAGAAAAAAGCACATTGATCCCCCGTATAACCACTTCCAACCATCTAAATACACAACAAGAACACCACGAGAGATGGAAAGTGGTACTTTTTTTTATTAGCTAAAAGTACAGAGACTACGTATCGTTCAATAAATAGAGGAGATCAAAAGTTTAATTCTGAAATGGTTAAAAGCAACAAATAAAATTAAGAATAATAAGAAGAAAAAACACCATCAGATTGAAGCAAGTATCTTGCGTCTGCAAAAAACATTTGCAAGGAAGACAGACAAACTTCAATTTTGAATATCAATTCTGAAGAATTGGTGTGAACAAAATGCTTCTTAAGCAATGCTAAATCTAATCTATTCCTCTCACAAATTATGAATTTGCAACAAAACTAACACCGTAAAGCATTTCATTCAGTACGCACACGATTTCCTTTGTTGTTCTGAATGATAGTACAATGAATCCTAACTAGAAGAAGGCTCCCAAAGTTCTAAGGTTGCTTGCATCAGCCGGAATATTGTGGTACAAAACTTCTTTGTTTAACAAGCTCATGGAGATCATGAACAATCTTAAATACAGCATCAGGTCTAGCAAGCCTCAAGGCATTCTGTGACATGATCAACAACTCATCTGCTTTTGGCCCAAACCATTTTGCTACAATGTTCGCTATCTCTTTAGGAGATTTTGAAAACTTCCCGCATCCGTTTTCGACGACATATGGCACATTCCCAGCTTCCTGAAAGCAGAAAGTAGTAATTCGGTAACGAATGTGATTGACTGTGATGGGAAAAGTAACCTGGACTCTTTGAGAACTTCATCTAGTGCTATAGCAACTATGATGTTACTGACCAATGTATGAATGGAGCAACCAAATCACAATTCATTAATTTAAACTTGTAGAATATTAATCTAAACTAGACCGGGAAACATTTCTTTCAATGTACGATAAACTCAAAGTCACAAGAAATATTTGCATTGACTTTGCCTCCACATGAAAGAAACTTGGTTTCCAAAACCAAGAGAAATTCAGAATAGGAGCATATAATATAAGCTAACTAGGATAATAGAAAATTTTACAGGATAAATAAGGAAAATTAAGCCATGCAGTTATGAATGACCTGCCAATCAGAACTTTCAAGAATTCAATAAGAAAATGACCTGTCCAGCAATGTAGTCATTCAGAATTATAGGAAGACCTCTTATCATGGCTTCAGCAATCGTTCCAGGGCCCGCCTGCAGTGGTAAATTCATTAGTTGATAGCCACATTCACCGTGAAAATCAAATCCATTCAGAAATTACCTTCGTTATAATGCAATCACAAGCTCCCATGCATTCCTCCATTTTTGTGACAAACCCCTTCACCTACAACATTAGAGAGAATTTTGTGTATGTGAATGTCCACCAATTTAGGAATGGATGCCCCTCCGACCAAGCATCTAGGTAGTAGTAACTATAGTGTTCATTTATCCTTGAAACTACCAATGACAGTTTTTTAAAATTTGTCTGCACCAAAAATGATACAGCATATAACACGCAGCTGACTTTGACCAATCAAAGTTTAGATATCCCAATATTGGAGCATTGGCGCATCCATTTTCTAGCTCATCAAAGCTTCACTAACCATAGAAGAAATAATCAAAACCAGCTCCTGTAAAGTAGCTAAGTTTTCTTTTCAGGGTTACCAGACTTAATGGTTAATGTAATATATAAAAGGGCCTTTTTATTCAAGTAAAAGATCATCGCCTTTTAGGTCATTGAAAGTAGGACAGTATATGTGTAACTTAATGCATGAGTTCAAGTTCCCATGTCCTACCAATCCTTTGAAGTAAGATCCTCAATGGCTTAAAGGAAGTCAAAAGCAACCAAAGTCAAAAAGTTGGTCAAACTCACATATAAGTTGAGTGAGTATTATGGATTCAATCGATGAAGAATTCCATAGCTTCTATTGTTTCATATGTTAAGCATTTGCTGGAAACATATCTTCGGTAAAGAGAAAAGAGACTCTTCTTACAAATATGCAGACTTGCTAACAGGCAGAAGTCAAAATTGCGATCCAAGCATAAATGAGGATTTTAGACTGATGAATACCTGGACAGGAACCTTCCAATCAATTGAACACAACCTGCCAGCTAGTTTTTTGTTGTGGCCACAGATCACAAGAACTTGGCCTATTGGCTCTCCATGATTTTCATCATACAATGCCTTACTTAGCGCCTTTGCAGTAGCCTCAATGGGACCCATGCCTTCCCCCCCTCCCATGAGCAACACGGCAGGAAGATTTTCATCCATGCCCAATTCTTTTCTTAACTCAATCTGTGGTCATTGAAGAAGAAGTGAGCTTTAATTCAAAATTTAGACCAGAATTCTGTTCAACGTTAAATAACATAAATGATTTTAAGTTACAGTGAATGAAATGTTTCCCAAGGAAAAAAGTTTTTACAAATTTCCAGAGTCCACTTGTGGTTGCAGAAAAATATACAAGGTTCCTATTCTGCAACCTTGAGGATCTAAAGAGTTAAACATCTAATGTGCAGTTCTGAAATCATGGAAGTTATAGTACAAAAGAAAAAGAAAAAGAAAAAAAGAAAAGCAGCATCATCGATCAAAAACAATTCGCAAGGTAAGACAGAGTGGGGCATCAAATGCAAATGGGATGGGTAAGGCTGAGTCGTATCAAATGCAAACAAACAATTCTTGAATCAGTAGTCTACCTTCGGACGAATAGGCTTAACAAAGGAAGGCCGCACAGGAAGGCCAAAAACCTTTAGTTTGGAAGGCTGGAGTCCAGCTTTCAAAGCCCTCTTTGCTACCTCCGTAGATGGGCAGTAGCATCTTGTTACAAGCTTGTGAAACCTGAACAAAATATTAAGATAGTGAAAACTATGCTGTGAATAAACAGTCAACATACATAACAAAAAAAAATGACAAACCATGTAGGGTGGCAGGTGCTCAAATCTGTGACTACTGTGGTGAAAACAATCTTATTCAAGAGGCCCTTCGACCTCAAAATACGAATGGGAACATGCTGCATCAGAGGATGAACACTGATAATAATATCTGGCCGATATTTCATCAGTCCTTTTGCTACTTCTCTGGTAGATGATGATGAATTAGAAAAATATCATGAAATTAAACAACTCAATAGAACCAAAATGTCAATCAAGGAAAATAGTTAGAAAATCGAGCAGTCTTTCTATCTTTAAGCCCTTCAGACGATCATAAGGGATTCTTAAGGCAACTACCAGTGAGAGGGAAAGAAAAACTCACCGAGCTATGAATGTTGAAGTTGCAGCAAAATTTGACTGATGAATCACTTTTGGAGCAGTCACATAGTAAGTCATCTTCCACAATGTGCCATGTTTCACCAAGAAGTTGTAGCTTCTTGGTAATTGATTGAAAGGCCAAGGAGTGTGGTCCGTCCACAAATCAGTTATAAACACCTGCAATCATTCATATTATATTACAAATAAAGTAATGTCAACACTATCACAGATCCACAAAAACCAAATACATAGTATACTTTTCTTAAACCTCCAATGGATCAGTGAGAAATTGAATGTCACAGGAATGAAATTCTAAACTAGCATTTCAGGTACTTTAATTCGTTTAGTAAAAAATTGACTTCTAAGCATCAACCCAGCAAAACTAACCTGATAATTGTTCCCAAATTCTTCATTAAAGGCTGCCTTGATTGCCTCAGCAGAAGCCCGATGACCTCCACCAGTGTCACTCATTAAAATAAGAACCCGTTTGGGGTTCTCAGCCTCGACTTTATTCAATGGCAGTGTACCATCTTGCGAAACACCAAATCCATCGTCTCTAATCCCATTGGTTTCATCTGAAACACCACCTAACGAAGCAAACCCAAGGGGGGGTTTGTTACAATGAAACTTTATAACATTATTGAACTCGTTCACAAATCTCCTTAAGCTCGAGCTACCTCTTGAACTCAAGCTCAACGAAACACCAGACCTGGGTGGCCTTTTTACACAACGATAATCTTCAAACCGGTTCAAATAAAGAGAGTGTGACGACGAACCAGAACACCCATCAGAATTCAAGTTAAGAAACCTTGAACTAAACGCAAAATAACCCAGTTGAGAAATGAAATCGGAAACAGAACCATTTTCTTGAACTACAGTCGATGGATTACGCATGTTTCTTTTGCAGCTAAGTAAGATACATGGAGATCAACGAAATGGGTGTTCTACAAAATCAAAAATGGAACGATTCCACACAAATAAACAAGAAAAAGAAGAGGGTCGTTGAAGTTGATTGAATTAGAATGAAGAAACGAAAAAGAGAGATGTTGAAGTTGAATGAGAGGGACCTTCTGGCTTCTGAAACTGGTTCTTCCACAGCCACAAGGAGAGGATGTAGTGAATGAAATATGGCGCTTGAGGATGTGTCCTTTTATTCCTTTCCAGCTCCGCGTCAAAATGTCGCTTAGTTTTTCACAGCTCCATAGCCCAAAATTCAACCGTATATTCCATTGGAAATGGAAATTGATACCTAAACACCATCGGATAGGGATAGGACCCTCCCAACTGTAATGGGTTTACACTAGTCATCTCCAAGTCCACCGGCCATCGCCAATTCTCTTTGGAAAATCAACGAAATTAAATTACTTTTTGGGCCTGTTCTTGATTTCTCCAAATACCCCATGTTACCCGACAGTCAAATTTATCCAAGTTTTCACTTTTTTTCCTCTTTCCAAAATCTATTCGTCTATAAAGAACATAGACAACATTTTGAATTCAACCGGAAACAATTAGTAAAAAATAAAAGTTGTTTTTCTCTTTTGCCATTTAACTTTGTATATAATGACTTCATATTTGGATGTTTTTAATTCTTTAAATAACAAAAATGGTTAGAAAATATTTACAAATATAGATTACAGTCTTATCAATCTATCGACATCTATAAGTGATAGTAGTTTATAGGTGTCTTTCACTAATATTTTTTTATATTTATAAATATTTTTTGCTCATCTTGATGTACTTAAAACAACTCAACTTTCGAACTAGTTTCTTCAACTTTTAAAACTTGACTTGATATTAAAAACTTACTTAAAAAGAATATGATGAAAACTATAAAAGCACGTTGTAAATATATGATGAAAGAGAATAAAACTTTCATCCAATAAGTGATAAAAATGATCATTTTTCAAATAAAACAAAATATATTATTAATGTTTTTTTTTATAATATTTCTAATAATAATCTGTTAGATACAAAATTAAAAAAATTATTTCACATCGTAATAAATAACAATAAGAAAATGATTGAAGATGAAAGTTAAGAGTCCATAATCCCAATTCCCACGTTTTTATGCGTTGGGATTTGAATGAACATTGATGATTACCCGTAATTGTCTTAGCTTTGAAAAGGCAAATAACATGAGGGTTGATTCCGACTTGTCCTTCACCCACGCTCACGCCGTGTGAATTCTCAGTTTTAATTCACTACAAAATTCTCTCATCTTCCGCCTAACTATTTCATCCTAATCTCTTCCCATCCACTATTTATAAACTTCAACCTTTCCATTACTCCTCCGACCATCTTATAACCAATCATTAACCACAATTACATTAAATTTAAAGTATTAGTATATATAGTAATATTTTTAAAATAAAATTATAAATTTAGTGTATTCTTTCCAAATTTCTACCGTAGTATAAATATTTGTTTCTAATGATAAACTATAAGATTCTGTTAACACTAAAATATATTTTGTTATATTTTTTAAAAAAATTATTATATAATAAATTATTATTCTTAAAGACGGTTATCCATTATAATTATATTTAAAACATGACATCGATGAAAATATCAAGGTGTTTATTTTACATAAAATATCGATATTATCAATTGCAGATAATATTTTTTCCAAAAAGTATAAAAACAAAAAAAATAAAACAGTAAATAAATATTTTGTAACTTTTTAAATAAGTAAATGTATCTATTATTTATATTATATTTATATTAGTAGTATTTTGATCCTTACTTTTTTCATATCATGAATTTTTTTATGGTATAGTAGAAATATCGATTTACCTACCATGTAATTCATAGAAATGTAGAAATGAAAATTTTAAAATTTGTTTATAAATAAATTTTATAAAGACTAAAACTAGTTAAGAGTTACTTGAGTATTTTTACCTCTTTATTTAATTTTTTTTTCCGATTCAAAGTAACACTTCAATTGTGTAATATTTGATTTGGTCTGTATGGATTTTTATTATATAATATAAACTAAATGTATAGTTTCTCATCAATTTATTGATTATGGATAAGAAATCCCTTTTAATGTTCCCATTTACATTCCATATATTGAATTCTTACAACTTTAGATTGTAGGGAAAAAAGGTTTTCTATTTTCTAAATCTATGATTGTTTTTTATCTCCAAAATTTTAATTATAATTAGTAAGTACGTTAACAAAAACTAAAATTACTCAACCAAAGTCTAAAACATAAGGATAATATTTTTAATTTTCTTTATAAGTTTTCAATACAACAATTATTCTATTTTTTAAAAAGAAAATGGTTGTGAATAAACCATTAAAAATATTTACAAAATATAACAAAACTTTAAATTTTAACGTGTAAGACTTACACGTTAAAATATGAAAATTTGTTATATTTTATAAAAAAAAATTGTTATATTTTGATATATTTAAAAATGTCTATTTTCTAAAACATGGACATAAAAGTTGTTGGTGTTATTATTACTATTTTGATTCTCAACCTCCTTGTTTTACGATTTTAATCATATGTTAACTTTAACCTGAATCTTGTTATCAATTAAGTGATTGGTTATCATAATAAATACTTTTCTTCTTTTAATATGATTTCACAAAATCTTTTCGAAACATTTAATTCTTTAGTTAAAATATTTGAAATAAATTTGTTTTATATTTTTTAAAGCAAATTTAAAAGTGATATTGTTTTTTTAATTTTTCTAAGAACAAATTAGTATAAAAAATATGTTAAAAGAGGAAAAGTAATTTGAAGATGAATTTGATGGGATTGTGGAAAGTTTGGCGAATAAGAGGAGAAAAAAATGCACGTGATTTGCTTTATTTCAAGTAACGTTGAAATAGGAAAAATGTGCAGCCCATGTGGTACATATGAATCTTTCATACGATACCCTTCAAATCTCACCGTCCAAATCCTGATTGCCCACTGAGGTGGCCCTTCAAATTTTCTTGAATCCAACGGAAATCTAAGTGAAATCCTTAACTACTATATATATTTTTATATTTATATATTAAAAGAGAGAGTAAAATAGAATTTAAAATCGAATAGTTTTTAATCTAGAAAAACAGATTTAAAACTAAATCCAAATCGTAATAGATCGGTTCGGTTCAGTTTGATCGAACCAAACCGAATCGAAATGCCTACACCTTTAATTATTGAACACTAATGTAAACACCACATTTTTAAATAAACTTAAGGACGTTTGCAAAAATAGCAAAATAAAAAATTATGATAATAGAGTTTATGTCACTACACTTTTTAAACTGCAAAAGTAGCAAATTTAAAAATGAATAGTTTTTTTTTATAGTTGTATGATATATCTAATTATTTATCATATTTACAATATGCAAAAAAAATGTGCTATGAAACTGTTTTTTTTTTTTTTTTTTTTTTAATTTTGTTGTCATCTGATGTAATTTTTACCTAGGTTGATACAATTGTAATCAAAGAAAAATAGAGTTTTAAAAAGAAAAAATAAATAAAGTAGTGTAAGTAAGAATTGTAGAGGATTATGATTTATGATGTTTGTTTAAAACAAATGGATGACTAAAATCTAAGGGCTAAGAAGTACTTTTTACGGTAGGCATTTAATAATAATGATCTAACCAAAGGCAAATGGTCAACTTTCAAAATATATGAAAGTTTAAAATATTAACGTCTCGAGTGGTCTAATCTTCCTTAATGGCCACTGTTGTAATTGCAAGATTGACCCTTTTTTTCTTCTTTGTGAGAAAATTGCAACTATAACACTATTAAAACATGTTATTTTGTCTCTCTTGAACGTGTTAACACTTAACATGCATAGTTGAGGCTTTGAACACGTTTTATTAATAACTAGTCTTTATAGAAAATACTTTGTAATTTGCTTTCTTCCAGTGTTTAAAAAATCATATCATTTCTTTTAAATTAGAGAGCTTTTTTTTAAAAAAAAAAAAAAAATTGGTTGAGCATTAAAATGTTTAATTAGTTAGAAAAAAATGAAACAAATGTTAAGAAGTTAACAATATGTTAATTTGAAGTTAAAAATTATCATTGTTTTAAATTCATTTTTCAGGATAAAAATACATATTTTGAAATTTTATGAATTTAATAAACGTAAACTTCAAATAGGGAAGATGAATGGTGCATTTTGTTGAAAGTTTTTATATAACAATATGTACATTGACATATATTAACATGGTGAACAACGTAAGAATATATGAGTAAAATACTATTTAACATCAGCCAACTAGATATCTTAGTTGATTAAGACATAACATCATTTACTAAAAAGTTTGAGATTTAAACTCTCATCTTTTCCATGTTGAACTAAAAATAATTTCTAAAATTGTAAGAATGGATTTTGTTAGGTTTCATTTAAATTTAAAATTATCACTAACGTGTCCCATGTATACATTACCTCTACCGTAATCTTTTAGGCCTCTTATTTTTTGTGGTTAATTAAACAAAAGATAATCTCCCTAATTGAAGAATGAATGATGTCTACGTAGGGATAGAATTCAAAGATTTGATCATTGCTTTAGCTCGTTGAGTAGTTTTTTTTCTCCTTGAAAAAAAAATATTCAACTTATAAAAAAATAAATAACAAGAGAAGAAAACACAATCTCTTACGAGATCAATATCATAAATTTACTCTAGCTCAAGTTAAATGTGAAATTCATCTAGTTCAACGATGTTGACTTTTATTATTTTATACAGTACTATATTTTCATTATATAATCATGCAACTAATTTAAAACTTGTATATCAACAGTAACCGACAAATGATTAAATGTGGTTACTAAAATTCACTAATTTAATATTTCTCATATTGAATTAGTGTTATATGTGTTGAAATTGTTAATTCAACTTGTAGGTTTAATATTTTGAATTTTTTTCAAATATATATATATATATATAAACTATTTACAGCGCATATAAAAAACCCCACTAAATATAAAGTTGTTACGTTGATTTTTCTATGAATAGGTTTGGAGTTTGATTGTTGCTATATTTGTTCAGGTTAAAATTAACAATAATTCTAATAAATAAACAAATAGATCGTACATTGGACTATAGGTGTTCACAGTTTGGTTAGATTTAGGTTGAAACTGTAACCGCATTGAACTGCAAAGTGCAAAAAGATTTTATCCGTAATTAGATCGAACCGAAATCAAATTGCATATGTGCTTCGGTTTTGGTTCAGTTTTAAATCATCCCATACGATAGATGTATGTGTCTACAACCTCCTACACGGTCGTTTAGTTTTATACACAATCGTTTAACTTTTTATATGATTATTTACCCTCTTATGGTTTGGTTCGGTTTTAGAATTGATTTAATGTCTTAAACCGAACCAAACCGCAAATAAGTGGTTTCAATTTAGAAAGATTTAGACAAAAGACCTAAGCTTACTATAAAATTTCACAAATGTCATAAATTATGATTTATTTCCTTAATTAGATTTTCATATATTTTTAGAACAATTATAGTCTTATCACAATTATTAATTATATATAATATTCGAAATTAAATTTAAATTATTTCCTTATTTATATTATATTTAATTTATTATGTTAAGGATAACTTCCTTAATTATTAATACATGTATATTTGTATTTATTAATGAAATAATTATTACCTTTGCAATAAATTAAATATGGTATAAATTATTATCTTATTTGGTAATAATATTTTTAATTATACTTCAAAATTATTATTTTCAATTTCATGCCCAAACTAAAAACTTTTTTCTCACGATTATCAATTCCGACATCGGTTTTCTTCTTTGATTTGTATTTCAAAAAATTGTTTTCTTGTTCTGTTTCGATTTGCTACAGAAAATGTAATTAGTCTTTTTTTCTTCTTTCATTTTTCGTTTCTTATATTCTTTTTTCTTTTGTTTCGTAACATATTTTTTTTTCCTTAAAAATTTGTTATTCTTCCGTTCCGTAGCATATATTTCGGTTATGTTTCTTCTATTTTGTTTAATTTTTTATTATTCAGTTCATTTTTTTTGTCATGCTCGACATAAATTTTTTATTAAATGTCCCATCATTCGTATATACTATGGTATACCAATGAATAATAAATTTATGTTTTGTGATTTATCACATATATACTACTGCATATATTTAATAATACATACATATTCTTTTTCATGTTATGTGATTTTTTCTTATTGCGTATATATACCAATATATACACATCTTATATATCCATTCAGTTTTTTATTTATTATTTTTTACATATATACTACTGAATAATTCATTAATGTTTTATGATTTGTCTACTACATATATTCAATAATACATCCATAGATTTTTTTTTTCATGTTTTGTGATTTTTTCTTATTGCATTTATATACCACTATATACACAGATAATATATCCGATCAGTATTTTTTAAAAATTTTACATATATACTACTGCATAATACATATATTTTATATTATTTGTTACATATATACTACTTCATATATTCAATAATACATAAATGATGTTATTTTCAATATACTCAATATACCCCTAATGTATTTCGAATACGAAATATAAATTCTTACTAACCTTAAATTTTTGTCAATTTTTTCTCGAAAGATCACTGTACCAGTTAGCCGCCGATGTTCTTCTTCACCGTTTATACTTCCCCCAATCTTCTATTATTCTACGTCTCTTGTGAAGAATTAATATTCAACGTATTCAAACAATAAAACTTTTACTTTGTTTTTTTATTTTTCTAAACCGTAACCTACGTCCCTGATTTCTCTTATTGTCGGTCCACCTTCTATAGACAAATTGATATAATAAGTTTTTGTTCATAAAATATACACCGTATTATTCAATATATACTATAATTGGATGAAATATATGAAAAACAATGAAAAACAAAAAAAATAATGGACAGAGAGAGAGATTGGAAAGTGAGAGAGATCGAGAGGATTTTTTTTATAACAAAATCACAAAAATAAAAATAATTAAGGGAAAATCCTTGTTATAATATTACCATAACAAAATTAATCACTTACCATATTTACATAATATATTTAATAAATATAAATATTAATTATGATCTACTCTCATTTTTCCTTTTTCTATTTTTTAATTTACTATTAATAATAAATATGGGTTAGATCGGTCATTTTATGTCTTTTATTTATGTAAAATATTATGTAATTTAGGACATTGGCTGAAAAATTTAAGAAATTTGGGTTAATCTTTTGAACACATAGGTTGGGCCGCGTAGCATTGGGCCTTGATAGTAGGCGGCCCAACACGATCAAGAAACGAGCTTGATTCAATTAAGCGCAATGAATCGAGCGCAGGTTCGAACCATGGCGGTGCGATTTTTCCTATAACGCCGCTTTCTTCATCTCCGTCACTCACATAGAAGATCATACAATCTCGCGATAAGGGGCAATGGCGAGCGACGAAGAGAGAGCTCTAGAGCACCAGCTGGAGGTTCAATTGCACGAGCAGAAAGAGTCTCTCGCCGCCTTACAAGATGCCCTAGCCTCCGACCCCTCCAATTCGGAGCTTCTCGAGGTACATTATTTTCTCCGGCCAAATGAATTTCCTTTTGTGTTTTGGAGAAAGTTCTTCCGAGGAATGCGTGAACCGGGTTTTTGTTTCTCAATGAATTCGATTTTCTTATTTCAGAAGTTTTGGAGACCTCTGCCTCTTGATTTTTCTGAATATAATCTGTTTGATATGTCAAGGTTCACGAGGAGCTCGTTCAAGCAATTAAAGATGCTGAGGAAGGGCTGCTTCACCTTAAGCGTTCTAGGTTATTACGAGAAGCAGATACGGTGTTACGTGGTCATGATAGTAACTCAGCGGAGGATGTTAAGGTGGAGCCTCTTGATGCTACGGATGTCGAACCTGAACCTCTTGAGGATCATAGTTTCTTTGTTGGATCGAAATGTAGATTCCGGTACACTGATGGACGTTGGTATGACGGTGAAATTGTTGGATTGGATGGTTCTAATTCTGCGAAAATCTCTTTTCTCACTCCCACAACTGAAAATATGTTGGTATGCATTCTGGGACTTTATATGTCGGATTTTGCGGAACTGTTAGCACTATTTGTTATTATTTTTCACTTGTATCGTGTTCTGCGTATTGCTTTTGTATCGTTGTGGTTGTCTTTGATTTTTTGAGGAAGTTCGACTAAGCTTCTTCCCTTTAATAGTCGGAGGAACAGTTTGCTGCCATTATCAAGTGTTAATAGTGACTGGGGTTTTGATTCCCTTAAACTTTTGAGCAATCTATGGTTTTACTCACTTCACGATACTAATACTTCATACCACCACCAAGTGCAGATGTGCAAGTTCTTCTTACAGCAAAGATGTCGGTTTGGCACTAACTGCCGTTTATCGCATGGTATGTCATATTCTTTCATGTCGAGCACGTAGATCCAACAACTCATGAAGTAAAAGCCTTCCTCTTGTTTCAGTGGTTGTTCCCACCAGCAATACTATCTTGAGATGCTAGGATGAATTATTAACTCTATTTAGTAAAGGAATCTGTAGGACGAATGATGAACTTCCTGTTTCCGTCCAGGACTAAAAATGTTTTCCTCATAATAGTCATGTGGAAAAAAAAATGTTCCAGTATTGTTTGGTTCTCTTGTTCATGGATCTTTAATTGTTTTCATTCCAAACAGAATAATGGGAGTAAATCTTAGATTTTTTACAATTCATAATTTGTCCCTTGAGATTAGTAGCCGATTTGTTTCTATTAAAAGAAGAATGCAAGAGGTAATGGCGGACCAGATACCCGTCCCCAATCCTAAAGCTAAAGAAAATGGAAACTTCACTGAAGAAAAACTGCAAGGAACTGTGAACTTAGCTATTTCACGAGAGAGAGCAAAGAGACTTTCATGGATTTCTCTATCGTTCTAGTTTGTTTGAAAATTCAATTGCCCGCATTATGTATTAGGTAGGTGTTGTTTGTGAACATCAAACATCTAGAACTCCCCTTCAATTCAGCTGTCTCTGTGTGTAAATTCTTTGCATGATACGTTTTATGACTGGTTTATGAAAACATAAGATAGTATTTTATCTCCATTCCAATAATGCCACGATCATGAATTCCCTTCACGTTGCTTTAACATTTTCATTTTATTTAATTGAACTTACCCCAGTTTTTGGTTCACCTTTTCTGAGAATGATCCATTTCTTTCTATGGAAAACAAAAGGCAACAGCCATGCTGCTATTCTCTATTATATATTTTCTCCTTCTATACCATAAAATTCAATAGCTATGCTGCTATTCTCTATTAAGCTCATCAAGCAATTTAGAGTTTGAGGAAGATATATTTTTACGTTCGTTTATTCTTTTTCTAATGCTAGGTTTTGTTCTTCTGTATAATAATATAATGTATATCTCTACAGACAATAGCTGTGCTGTTATTCTCAATGAGCTGACTGAGAGTTCTTCATGTGCAGGAGTTGATATCCCTTTAACCTCTCTTAGGAGTTACGTGCCAACAATTTGGAACCAGTCAATGGCAGGATCCAGTATTTGGGCTCTCTCCTCTAGGAATGACATTTGGAGGCATGCTGAACTTGAATCTTGGGATGATGCACTTCAAGTTGCACAAGTTGTTTTCAAAGGTGATGGATCTTCTCAAAAGCTTGGACCGGAGGACATAGCTTTATCTGAGTATGCTCTAATTAATGATGAAGAGGAAAGTAATTCCAGCTTGGAACAGTCCGACTCAAGTGATTATGAAGAGGATGATTTGCAGGGTTTGGGATTTCTCGAAAGCTCTACCCAGCAGAAGGGCATCCAGACGGAGACCACCATATTTGCTAAATGGGAAAACCATACCCGGGGGATTGCTTCCAAGATGATGGCTAATATGGGGTATCGTGAAGGGATGGGTTTGGGTGCATCTGGGCAGGGGATGCTAAATCCTATTCCGGTCAAAGTTCTTCCAGCAAAGCAATCTCTGGATCATGCTCTAGAGTCACAAAAGGAGAATAATACTAATGACGAAAATAATGGTAAGAAACGAAGTAGAGGCGGTAAGAGGAAACGCGAGAAAAGGTTTGCTGCAGCGTCACGTGCAGCTAAAGAGGAAGAAGAGTCAAGACCCGATGTCTTTAACCTAATCAACCACCACCTTGCAATGCATAATAGAGCATTGAATGACGGATCTGTGAAGAAACAGAAAGATAAAGGTTCAGCAGATGGGAAAAAAGTGGATAGACGAACCATAATTGCGTATGATGACGAGGTGAAAGACCTGCGAATACGAATAGAGAAGCTTGAAGAAATGGTGAATAGAAATAAGAAAGAGAAGGTTGTTTACGAGGCTGCCTTAAGAAAGCTGAATGAGACCCGGAAAGCTTTGGCCGAAGCTGAGGCGGCTCATGCGTCTGCATCAAATGCAGTTACCAGTAGAGAAAAGGAAAAAAGATGGTTGAAATTTTAGGATCAGACTCGTTGTATAATGATAGCTCCACTTGTAGAAGTTTCATTTCATTCTTCTGAAACCGAACCCCACAGTGTGAATTAACGAGGCGAATCGTGTCACTTGTATTCCATGATGGCTGGCAATTGGTGTATTTTCATCTAGGGATCAAACTATAAGATTATTCAACCTCCCTCCCCCATCTAATATGATTTCGAGGAAATATCATAATGTTATTTGGATTGTATTTTGGCAGATACAATCTTGAATGGAGTCATATAAACAGGAACAACAACCCTATTTATTTCTTTTGCAGTTTAACATGTTCTAGTCATTTTTGTTGATTTTGTGATATGCATACCTTTACCCTAATACTTCGAGTTTGTACTGGGAGCAGCACAATGGAGGGGGACAAAGAGATACCCTATAATTTATATCCAAAGGGAGGTGGGTGAATAAGTTATTCGTTTTGGTTTACCAACAATTGAAGAGATTTATTAGCTTGTTGTTTGTGTTATCTTACATTTTTTACTTTGTTATACGTGTTAATTTATATTTCTTACTTTGTTATTCACATTAATTCTTCCAATCACTCTCTCATATAATAATTATCAATTCAACTTAACTTAACTCTCAAACCCAAAAAGTAGTAAAAGATTTGTTAATTTAGATTTTTTTAATATGTAGATTACAGGTTTGACTTAAGTTTAATTCATTTAGTCTCTTTCTCGTTATAAATTAGAAAATATTTGAAATATCTTTAGAATAGGTTTTACATAGATTTTAGTTTAAAAAAAAAGTATATATTTTCAGTTTTGTTTCGAAAAGCATTCTCATGAAAATTGATGTGGTTGTTGATTAGTCATATTGATGTTTAAAAATTGGTTGTGCAATCTTTTATATTTATTTGTTCATAATTGTTTGTGGAATGCTCTTCATAAAGAAAGAGATTAAAATAAAAATGAAATAAACATCAAAGTGGCGTAGGATTTTATACAAGGTTAGCACGATGTTCGACAAAGGGTTTTAGAAAATGAAGGGTTTATCTCCGTAGTAATTTTGGGTATGAATTGATTCATTACACCAATTCTTGAGCGTTGCTTGGTTTACTTCTAAATTCCAACGGTAGATTCAGAATCGTCTCTGGCCGGAAGGAGAAGACGAAGAAGAAGAAGCAACGGCATCATGAGGATTGCAGTGGAAGGTTGCATGCACGGTGACCTCGACAATGTCTACAGAACTCTCCAATACATGGAGCAAGCTCAAAACATTAAAATCGACCTTCTGCTTTGCTGTGGCGACTTTCAGGTACTTCTTCACTCCCGCTTACAGCCTATTTTTCCGTCTATTTTTCCTATTTTGAAGCATCTACCCCCCGATTTAGGCTGTTAGGAATGAGAACGACCTGAAGAGCTTAAATGTGCCGCCCAAATATCGATCAATGAACTCGTTCTGGAAGTATTACTCTGGAGCTGAAGTCGCTCCCTATCCTACTATTTTCATTGGTGGGAATCATGAAGCCTCTAATTATCTGTGGGAATTGTGAGTTACTTGAGCTTAGCTTGCGTTATATCTTACAGGGTTTCCACGAGTTCTTCGGTTGTCTGTGTTATCGGTGTCTAGAGATATAAATTTATTTTGCGGTAATTGAAATTATGAAATTATATTGAATCGTCGTCGTGGATTACCACTTGATGTATAGTTTTTAGCTTTTCGAGTGCTTTGAGTATTCGTGAATTGTCTACTAAATAATCCCGGAGAGTTACCAGGTATACGGATGGTTGGTCGTTCGTTCTGTTGAACAATAATATGAGTTCTTTTCAAAATCATTTTCATGCCCTTAATTTCAATCATTCCCGTGTCTTTTTTTTTCCTCCTTTGCATTTAATTCTTTCTTTTTCTTCTTGTGGCACATCAGTTATATGATCTGATTTTTATTTTAGGTACTATGGAGGTTGGGCTGCGCCTAATATATACTTCTTAGGCGTTGCTGGTGTAGTCAAGTTTGGAAATATCCGTATCGGTGGGCTATCTGGGATCTATAATGAACGCCATTATCATTTAGGTGAGCGAACAATTTTGTATCAGTTATTTTATATAGACGTAAAATAGTGTAAGGTAGTTATCTGAGTTGATTAGCAATAGCATTCAGTCAAGGTTTTCTTTTGTTCCTTTCTTCATCTGCATTAATGGCCTTGAGTGAGAATTGCTTAAATAGTGAGTAGCTGCATCATCTATAGATAGGTTTGTTTTAGGGTGGGGTTTTCATCGTTGAGTTCTTTTGAGGCTCTCACATTTTATTAGCTTTTGAGGAATCGGTCTTATTGGTAAAGGTTTTGGAAGTGAATCCATTGGTGGGTAGCTTGCTAACTCATTAGTTTTAAGAATATATGAAGTTGTGCCTACTGGGAGTATGCTCAGCTTATTTAGAAAAGTTGACATTCATATGTACAGTTGCACTTTTCTATCTTTGCGTTGCCTGTACTTTTACTGCAATAACTGCTTAACTAAATGCAACAAAATCTTCTTCCCATGTAATGAGCAGGTCACCATGAGAGGCCTCCATATAATGAGAATACTATAAGATCTATTTACCATGTTCGTGAATATGATGTTCAGAAGCTTATGCAAGTTGAGGAACCCATTGACATTTTTCTTTCTCATGATTGGCCACTTGGCATCACTGATTATGGAAACTGGAAGCAACTTGTTAGATTTAAACCATTTTTTGAGAAGGAGGTAACTAAAAATATTTTGATACCACCTTCTTACAAAACCACTTTTTAACGTGCGTGCATACTGCTTAGTAATTTTCTACTTGATATTTGGCATAGATGTAATTTCTTTAATTGTGGCTTGAATGTAAGATTTTTATTACTAACATGTTGAGGGTATCCACCTCTGACATGAATTTATATGTTGCCACTTTTCATCATCACATTAAACTTGTTGCAGTTGATGTGAAAAGCATCATATCTGCTACATCTATCCATCGCTCTTTAATTCCATCAACCTACTAAGATTTACTCATAAAAAAACCAACGAATATTTTAGTAATGTACTTGATTAGTTCTTGGCAGAGGGTAAAAGTGAATGTTAGAAGCGGATTGTGCAAGTGCTATTAAATTTAATAAAAGCTTGTTGAAATCTCAAAATTGAAACCTAGATTGTAACAACTAGATCTGCTTGTAAAGTCAGAAGCAATGAAATTGAACCTAGAAAGCTAGTAAATTGAACGTATAAATGTCAAAGACCCTTGAGGAATTATACTTATATTTCTTCACAGGTTGAAGGATCCAGCGTATTAGCAGTAGAATGGTCTCTGGTAGAATTTAAGCAGATACCAGATAAAATATTTCAAATTTTCTGTTTGATTTTGACCTCAGTACCAGTAAACTCATGTACTCGAATTTTAAATGTTAGATTCAGGAAAAAAGTCTTGGGAGTAAGGCTGCAGCTGTATTGCTGGAGAAGTTGAAACCACCTTACTGGTTTTCTGCCCACTTGCACTGTAAGTTTGCTGCTCTTGTTCAACATGGTGAAGGCGGCCCCTTGACAAAATTTCTTGCTCTCGACAAGTGTCTTCCTAGACGCCAATTTTTACAGGTACTTCATTTTGATTTGAATTTCTTATGAAAAACTATTTGAATTTCTTAATAGTTATCCATAGGGTCCCTTTTTGGTCTTCGTGATTTCAAAGCTTAACTGTGGGCACGTCGTTTTTTAGGTTATTGAGATTGAATCAGAGCCTGGACCTTACGAGATACATTATGATGAAGAATGGTTAGCAATAACACGAAGGTTCAATGAAATTTTCCCTTTAACAGCAAAAAATGCAAATTACGGGTGAGTATGCTTTACGAGAACATATTTTGAAGATCTGATTGGACAATACAACATTTTTTTCTTGTTTGTGGGCTAATTGCAGTATGAGTTGTAACCTCCATTTTGCAATATCAGAAATATTAAGCTAGAAATGGAAGATTGTCGACAATGGGTCAAATCTAGATTAAAAGAAAGAGGAACGAAACCTTTTGATTTCACTCAGACCGTTCCTTGTTATGATCCATCAAGATCTATCTCCAACAGTACACTTGCTGGTAATTTGAATATATATATTTCATTTGAGTTTGAGTTTGAGTTTTATCTGTGTTTGTAGAAAAGTTTGGACGTCTACTTTCCCTTTACAGGGGTAGATAGTTTTTGGGGATCATGTTTGAGAAGTTTTGATTGCTTGCCAATTTTTTGCCAGATGATGAATAGCTAAAGAACTTTGCATCTTGTGTTCTTTATCTAGTTCACTCTGCTAGTTACCAGGGAAAATGGATTTCGTTTTCGATGTCTTGATTGAATCACTTGTTGTGTATCACAGGATATCCTCGAAATCCCCAGACTGAATCTTTGCTGAAGTTTCTTGAACTCCCTTATCTTCTTGATGACATGACAAAATCTGATGGACCATCAGGGAGTTCTATTCCTTCATCAGACAGTGGTAAATTATTTATCTCATCCCTTGGTTCATTTGATGCTTGATAACTTCTTAGAGCGAGTAGTTTTCTTCTGCTATTGACTAATGTACTTATCATAGATCCATCTAGTCGTGGTTCAAAGTAAATGAAACCAAGAACACTCGAATACCATTTTAATGGGATGTGGTGGCTTCTCTGAATTCCTCTAAGGCCTGTAGTACTAAAAAAAACTAATCTAATCGGGTGCCTTCCTAACGGGTGGATGTGGATTCCATAAACTAATGTCCTTGAATAACCACTGGACATAAATTTGAAGTACCTTTTCAGCTAATGGTAAAAGACTATCAACCACATTGTGGTGGTCTCACTGAATAGTTTCTCGTAGTATTGCGACCTTGGATTTGGTGTATTGTATCAGATTACATGTTGTAGATTCACAATATTCAAATAGAAAATTCTGGTAAGTTTTCTGTAATATTTATGGATGTAGGTTCGTTCTTTGATAGTGAAGACATTCCAATTGATGATATAGATGATGTGGAAGGAGAAACTGCGGAACCTGAAGACGCATAAACCCTGAATCTGAGCAATGACACCAAAATCTTCCTAAGTGAATTAAGATTTTACCATTTACTTTATGCTAAAATTGTATAGAATGGGCTCTCTCTTCCCACTTAATTATATATATCCCATTTACATAAATGCGAATGGATTGAGCCTTTCTTTACCAAACTCTTCTTAGAACACTTTTTATTCACCCAGAGAGAGAGATTGATGATCTGATATGTACAGAATGAAAATGAAATTTTCTGTTCTACGATAACTTTTAGGAAAGCCTTTTATTTGCTTTCTCTTCGAAGAAAGTTTCGTTTTTTTCAGAATGTATTCTAATTTTTGGCCGATTGTTTAAAAGTATGGTGCTTTCTAGAGAATTTCCATTGTCAAGAATTTAAACCTCTGTAAATTTAAAAATTACCTTTAAATTGGATTGTATTTGCTAGCTCTAAGGCCTGTGATCTCTTTGATTCATAAAGATGTATTATGTTTATTTGAGACATCAAGTAGGATGATTCAAACTGACAACCTCAAGGGAGATTTAGATCTTCAAGGTAGTTTCAACTTTTCAAAAAATGTTAGTAATTTTGAATTCAATAACAAATTTTAGGAGTATTTTTCTATACTTTTAACCTTGAAAAATCATTCCTAGAGGGAAATTCACAGTAAAATAATGTCTATTTTAAAAAACTTTTAAAAATTAGTAAATGTATATAAAGGAATGTATTTTACACTTTTTAAACACAAATTTAAGTGTTTGTATTTATATTATATTTCTTAGAGAAAAGTGTTTTACTTTTCAAATTTCATCCCTAACATTCGAATTAAAAGACATATTTTAGTCAATGAAGTTTGAGAAATGTTTAGTTGAGTAAGTAATTGATACACAAATTTTATTACTTATATAATTTTTTAGATTATAAAATTTGTCAGTTGAGAAGAAGGGCTGGTCCGATTGCTTTACATCATCGATCCAAGAACTCTTTGTTTCTTTTTGTCAAAATTGGATTCTTCATTTTGTTCTTCAGAATTCTTGAATTGAAGGATTGGTTCCGTTTCCATTTCTGCTATCATATCCTGTTTAGTTACCATATTCGTCCCCGTTTGACGATTACGTTCTTTTTCTTTGCCTTTTGGAATACAGAGTTTGGCTACCCATGAATGAGGCCATTGTCAGCAGTTGGGACATCTTTTCGAGCTTTGTCCAATCTTTTGTTAAACCATTCTCTGGCCGTCAAATTGGGTACCATTGCAGACGTTTATATTTGCAACAATATCCTCAATGGGTATTGGAAATGCAAAGAGTTACGATCTGCAGATGTACTGTTCGACGAAATGCCGCTGAGAGACTCTGTATCATGGAATACGATGATCGCGGGGCATATAAACTGTGGAAACTTGGAGGCTTCATGGGATGTTCTTAGGTGCATGAGAAGTTGTGGTTTTGAGCTGGATAGATATACCTTTGGAAGCATGCTGAAAGGCATTGCTTTTGCTGGAATGTTTGATTTGGGTCAGCAAGTACATTCTATGATCATTAAGATGGGTTATGCTGGAAATGTATATGCAGGGAGTGCTCTCTTAGACATGTATGCAAAATGTGAGAGACTTGAGGATGCATATTTGTCGTTCTTAAGTATATCGAATCACAACACTGTTTCGTGGAATGCAATGATTAATGGATATGCTCAAGCCGGTGACCGTGAGACCGCATTTTGGTTGTTAGATTGCATGGAGCAAGAAGGTGAGAAGGTTGATGATGGCACATATGCTCCTCTTTTGCCTTTGCTTGATGATGCTGACTTCTGTAACTTAACAAGCCAACTCCATGGAAAAATTATAAAACATGGATTGGAACTTGTTAATACAATGTGTAATGCCTTGATCACTTCTTATTCAAAATGTGGATCCCTTGATGATGCCAAAAGGATTTTCGATAGTTCGGCAGGCATTTGGGATTTAGTTACATGGAACTCCTTGTTGGCTGCTTACCTGTTGCGTAGTCAGGAAGATCTTGCTTTTAAACTCTTGATTGACATGCAAGAACATGGTTTTGAACCAGACTTGTATTCATACACAAGCATCATCAGTGCTTGTTTTAACGAAAATATTAGCAATAATGGTAAATCCTTACATGGGTTGGTGATAAAGAGAGGATTTGAACAGTCGGTGCCAATTTCAAATGCATTGATTTCTATGTATCTTAAATCAGACTATGGCTCAATGAAAGAAGCCCTATGTATATTTGAATCCTTGGAGTTTAAGGACCGTGTGTCTTGGAACTCAATCTTAACTGGATTATCACAAACGGGGTCGAGCGAAGATGCAGTGAAGTCTTTTCTGCATATGAGATCTGCAGCAATGGACATTGATCACTATTCCTTTTCTGCCGTACTCAGATCATGTTCGGATTTGGCTACATTTCAATTGGGACAACAGATTCATGTCTTGGCACTTAAATACGGTTTGGAGTCCAATGAGTTTGTTTCAAGTTCTTTAATTTTCATGTATTCCAAGTGTGGAATTATTGAAGATGCTAGAAAATCATTTGAAGAGGCTTCAAAGAACTCTTCAATCACTTGGAATGCACTTATGTTTGGTTATGCCCAACATGGTCAGTGCAATGTTGCATTAGACCTCTTCTTTCTAATGGAAGAAAAAAAGGTGAAAATGGATCACATAACCTTCGTTGCAGTTCTGACCGCCTGTAGCCATATTGGTTTAGTAGAACAAGGCTGCAAATTCCTGCGGTGTATGGAATCTGATTACGGCGTTCCTCCACGGATGGAGCACTATGCTTGTGCAGTTGATCTATACGGGCGTTCTGGACGTCTTGAAGAAGCGAAGGCCTTGATTGAAGAAATGCCATTCAAACCAGACACCACCGTGTGGAAGACATTCTTGGGTGCGTGCCGCTCTTGTGGCAACATTGAGTTAGCTTGTCAGGTTGCAGGCCATCTGCTAGAGATGGAGCCTGAAGAGCATTGCACTTATGTTCTTCTCTCAAACATGTATGGAAATTTAATGAGATGGGATGAGAAGGCCAAAGTGAAAAGGCTAATGAAGGAAAGAGGAGTTAAGAAAGTCCCTGGTTGGAGTTGGATTGAAGTTAACAACAATGTACATGCTTTCATTGCACAAGATCATTCTCATCCCAGTTGCCAACAGATCTACTTTTTGCTTGAAGTACTTTTGGAGGAAATCACAAGAATGGAAGATGCTGATGGTTTTGAGAGTTTTTTGGAGCAGGAAGAATTAAGCTATGCAAATGCATAATTCGACCTTATTAAGGACTTAGAAAGTGAGTTCAAACAAATTGTTCTTGATTAACAGGGGAGCGGAGCAGTGTTTCAAACACAAGTTTTGTTCTCTTGAGGCCATGGGAGTTGCTGTGTTTGCTGACAATCAAAAGTAAAAGTGGGTTGGTTTAAGTTGAATTTGGCCAACAAAATTGACCGTTTTGAAATATTGAGTTGATTAAATCAATGGAAGCCAACTTCAAAATTGAAGTTGACTAACCGATGCTTTATAGTTTTAGATGTTGTGAAACCATACCGTGTTATTAACTTATAAGTATAATCTCAAACCGATGAAATTGATTCAATTTGTTTAGACTTATTTTATATGATAATGATTTACTCTGCCTTTCAAATTTATGTTTGTTGTTTTTATATTTTTTTAAACAATTTTAGTTTTAGTGAAATTCTAAAAGTAAATGAAACACCTTCCAACTTCTTTTTTCGATAGTTTTCAAAAGTTGATTTAGTTTTCAGTAGAAAAGAAACACATGATAATTTCATTTTTAGCTTTTCTTTTTTCTTTCAAAATTCTATTTGTTTATTTCTAAGTTTCTGTCAAATGGGGTATAGTAATTTTCATAAGCATTTTAACTTTTCTGTTCTTATAATTAAATATCATAAATTCCACCGAATTAATTGATCTTTTATATCTTAACTTTATTGTTGTTATTATTATTATTTTTTTTTAAAAAAAAAGATTAATGTGGGTATAGAGTCAAAGAGCTTTAAAGATAATACCTAAACCTAAACCAACAAAAAAATCCATTAAACTATTCATTGTTGACTAACAATTTGAGACAAGAAAAAGCTGCTTGAAAAATAACCCCATATATTAATAATTAATAATAAGAAAACTTAGAACGTTGCATTGATTTGTCGATCCAAACACAATTTAATAGATAAATACTAATTAAGTGTTAATTAGAAAGTTTTTAGTTCCAAAGGATCCATAATTTTGATTCGGAGATTTAGAATAGCTAATGACCGATTACTCAATCAAACACAAATTCAGATTTTTTTTTTAAAGACTAAACTACTAATTTAGTCCTAAAAAGTAAGTTTTGTTCAATATATATCAATTTATTACATGATGCAAATTCATACAATTGTTTAACTTATTTTAATTTAGTACATATTTAATTGTGTTCTCATGCTCAATATAATTAATATAATCAAGAATTGTGTGGAGCATTCTTGAAGATAGTCATTTCAATAATTAACATAATAACTTTATTTTATACTAATACAATAAAATATTAGAATCGAAGAAGGCATAAGGACCCAGATCTATGATAAGTTCGTCCTTGGTTGAAATCAACTTGAATGTTAGAGTTGAAGAAGGCTTAAGACCCCGACCTATGACAATACTATATATATATAGTATTGAATTATTGTGTTCTAATTTTGTAGTAACCTTCCCTAAAGAGAATCTTCCCAAAAGAAGATATCATTTTTGTATAAATGTTATAATGTTTTACAAGGGATCTGTTTAAAATTGCCATAAATTTTTGTCCTTCTGTGAAAGTAACACACTACCAAACTTTTCATTTAAAGCCCACATTCATAAACCAAATATCTATCAATGTCACTAATTCATTACCAATCAATCAATAGTTTATATACACTGTTCCCTTCAAGCTAGACTTCTTTGAACTACAACCTACCATTCATATCTTACATTCAGTATATAGATTCATATAAATCATGGTTTTAATGAGGGATATAACTAATAGTCTATCTTATCACATATACAAATCCTATAAACTTGAAAAGAAAAATATTTTGAACTAACAACCAAAAGATATGTAGTTGATTCCCCTATTATACTCGAGATAATATATACAATATAGTTTACAATAAGCAAACTTAGTCTCAAACGTCTTTACTACTTGTTTTTACAGAAATTTAACTTACTTCGAGATATTTTTGTTTTGTTTTTCAATCTCTTATGGGATTTAGGGAATGAGTTCCACCCCATTCTTGGCTCCAAAAACTTTGTAACCCATAAATCATATGAATTCTAACTCAATATATGTGGAGGAACTTCTCCCAAATAAAATGAGGCTGTCATGTGATGTAATCTAAAGCCCACATTTGGAGTGAAGGTTTTTTTTGCTTTAATTTCTAATACCAAACTCATTTCCTTTTCACATTTTTAACCCAACTCTCTTTTCCACCATTTTTTAGGAATCCTAATTACATTTCAACCGACTGAATAGGCACTACTACACGAACACCACTCCCCTATTAAGGACTGAGAAGCTAACATTTTTAACATTCAACAAGAAAACATCCTGATCATCCACAAAGAAACAAACAAAATTACCCAAGAAGAAAGAGTTCAAATTCTTTATTAAATAACGAAAACTATCCCAAGAAGAAAGGGCTAAAATTCTTTATTGAATTCTAAAGTTACAGATAAATGTTTAAAGATGGACCATATCACTGTTGTTAGGCCCACAACATACTCAACGTTCCAATACACCGCAACTACCCCATTCCAGAAACTGCCAACCGACGGAAAATCGCCGCCGTTGCTGTCTCCGTCGCCGTCCCCACCACCATTGACGGCATTTAAACAGGCCATTTGTAATCATACAAATGTCTGGCAAACAGATTCTAATGGAGGAACGTTATTCCACCGCCCGTTTAAGAATTATAATCAAACAAACTCTATTGTAGAACAAAACCTGTGGTGTGTGATTTTGAAGGCAAGATATAATTTCGATTCAATTTCAGAGAAATTTCAATTAGGCAAATAATCTCGAGCATTTTCCAATTATTATCTACAATCATGAATCCGGCTAGTACCTTCTATATTTTCCATCTACGAATCTATCATTTCAAGGTGAAAGAAATTTTACTCATGAACTGAGAAAGACTCGGAAAATTTACCGCCAATTGAATCGAATCAGTTATCGTCTTCGTCGCCAGGTTTGTGGTGATTCACCTTTGCACATGATACTCCACGCGCCAATGTCGGCGCCTCTACGACAGTCGCCGACGACATCTCCATCTGGCAAATCCGGACGGCGCCGAACAGTCTTTCTGGCAACTCCTCCTCCGTCTGTCCCTCCACCAGAAATCCCATATCTACTGTAACATTAGTCACACAACCAAGCGCGAGATGCAAAATCGCACTGGCTAACTTTGAGCTTCCCATATCGACGTCAATTTCCAAATAGTTAGGTCCTCTGTGGTAATTGCACGTCAATGCCTTCCCTAACAAACACGCACTGTAATTTCCTACCGCTTTCTTCACAATCCATGGACCTTTCACGATCCGATTCACCAGTTTCAACCGTTGATTTCTGAAAGCATCATCGCCATTGATGAATCGATGAAGAAGCGAGCCAGACGGAATCGGATCTTCGGTAGCAAAGTAAAACACGGCACTATACTGATCCTTCCCAGGGACTTGAATGTTAACCGCAATAATGAAGCTCTTCATCGACTTACCTAGGGCTTGCGCTCTCCTCAAAGCTTGCGCAACTCGATTATCAGGACGAGCGAGAACGTTATCAAGCTTGGTACTAGATTTCAACCAATCAACACCAACAGGAGAAAGTAAGTAATCACCGGACGGCGCTTTCTTCCCTTTCGTCAAGTAGTTCTTAGAACGAAGACAAAAGAGATCCCCAGGCGGTGAGGCCCAACCATTAATCCCTGTGTGAAGGTCGACAAGGCGTAAGGAACCACCATCGATCGTCTCAGAAATCCAATCCACCGTCGCCGTGGACTCTCCATGTTCCGAACAGCTTTCGGCCGGTTCTGCTATCAAGGTCCGGTGATTTTGGTTTACCGTCGTGGGGCACATGGCTTTTCTTCTTTCTCTTCTTACAATCTCTCTCTCTCTCTAAAATGGAGTGCTTCTTCTCCTTTTTATCTCCGGTAGTGAGGGCTGGTAGTGAAAAGTCCAAATAGGGCTACGGGGAATAAATAAATGACCCCCACTTTCAGTTTAATTACGTCATTGCCATTCTTATTTTCAGTGTAATTAATTGTATATTTTTTTTTAATCATCATTATTTATGCGTGGCGTTTGCCGACTTTATCATAAATCAATGAAATTAAATATGAAAAAAGAGACACGCTTTCTCTCTTTCTTTTTTGAGTTGCACGTGTGTATTTAAGTCTCTTGATCTCAAAATCAATCCATTCCTTTATTTTAAATCATTTGATTTATCATCATTATTTTTAGGTACACACAAATTATTGTTTACTCGTGATCTTATATTTATGATACAGTTTTACATGTCAATTTGAAATATAATTTTGTAGACAATACATTTATTAGGTTAAGAATATGACAAGTAGTGAAGAATCTTGTGAAGCATGTGGAGAAGATTTGTGTTCGGTTTTTTATTGTTTTCTTCATTTTTTTTAATGGATTTTAATTATGGGAAGGGAACTCACACGATCTATCCATTCTACCAACTTTGAAGATATTAAAATTTTGGTTGATCTTTAAGATCTTAAAGATAGAAAATCATCGAATTTTTTTAAGGTGTGTTGTTGAAAGTAATTACTAGTGTTTGTTGTCTCGCATTAATCACTCTTCAATTGAATTTGTGAGCATTGTGATCTTGATGATTAAACAAACTTCGCGGTGTCATGGTGTGGTAACTGTGGGAGTATATTAATTTTCTTAGTTGTGGCAATTCATTGTTGGATTTCTTCACTAATGTAATGAGTAACGTTGTTTTTTATAATGCAACTAGTCTTAGTCGAAGGTCTAGGTTGGACTTGGCAAGATCGTTAAAAAAGAAGTAGTTTGATTTAATTAGATGCAGAGCGGTTGAACAATAATTTCAATGTTCTCTTGTTAGAATCAAATGCAATCAAGAGGGTTTAAGATCATTTCTCGTTGTTAGCCTTTTTTACCCCTTATTAGTGGAATCTAATTTTCTTGAAGTTATTCGACTATTAAACAAGGAGATTGAATATTTAGAGGTGTACCCCTAATTCGTGGAATCTAATTATCTTGAGGTTACGTTATTCGACTTTTAAACAAGGAGATTAAAAATGTAGAGGTGTTAAATTAGTAGTTTATGAGATTATCAATTAAGTGAGACAATAGTTATGAATAATAAGTAAGACAATAGTTATGGAGGATTTTCATTATATTGATAAGCTATTTTATACGAGTTTGTCCATAGGACAATAACATTTGAGGAGATTTATAGACAATAATACGAGATTTTCTTGATTGAGAGCTTTCTCCTTATTGAGGCGGAGAAACGTTGTTTATTTCTTTCTCCATCTTCTTCTAAAATTATGTGAATAATTAATGACAAAAATATATATGTATACAACTTATGAAGGTTGATAATTAAACCTTTTGACTCCTTTTAAAAAAATACAACATTTGATTCTTTACTGAGTATATATCAATATTAAAGTCACTCCATGACTTAATTAAGAGGCAGATTCCAAATTTTTGCAAATAATGG
Organism: Cucumis hystrix; assembly: GCA_025688845.1. NCBI lineage: Eukaryota > Viridiplantae > Streptophyta > Magnoliopsida > Cucurbitales > Cucurbitaceae > Cucumis > Cucumis hystrix. The sequence continues at coordinate 14,125,754 of CM046885.1, read as the reverse complement.
GAGTGACATGATTACGAAATTTTGTGGTGTATATATATATATATATAGTAAAAATAGATATGTGAAAATCAAGTGCTTGAACTAGTGTTTGCAAATCTATCACAAAAGAAAAAAATACATATCTTTTCATTATGAAATATGGTTTAAAATGATGTAAATGAAAAAGAAAACAAAAGAAGGGAAATAAAAGAAAATAGAAAAATGGAGAATGAGAAAGAAAGAAAAGTTAGTTGGATGAAAGAAAGGATGATGATACGACAATAATGGTCCACTTTTGTGAGTTGGAAAATGAAGAGGATGCGTTGGAAAATCACCCACCCACCGGCTCTGCCCTTTCTTTTTCCCTAAAATACCCCATTTGGGATGGATGGCTTTGGATGCAAATTCCACCAAATACTGGGGGTACATTCGGAAAGTTCGGACGGTTGTTTTGACATAAAAGGATTTATCAGACGGCCTCGAAATTAACGATGCCGATAGAGACACGTGGAAGGGGCAAAAGGGTAAGGTGGGGACAAGAAGTGGCATTAATGACGCACATTTGAAATCAGCTTGTTTGAGTAAAATGGTCGAAATCGGAAATTCCACTTTACCCTTTGCCCATCAATTCTACTTCCTCACTCAACTCAATCTAAAATCATGTTCTAGAAATTAATCAAATAAATAAATATATATACTATCCTATTTTACTCCTTTTATTTCTTTTCTCATTACATGGAAATAAGGGTTTTTATATTTAGTCTAAACGATTTTGTACTAGTATCCAATCTACATGATTGTTTTAGATATTGTATCAAGAAGATAAGAGATTAAGAAAATCTTGAGATGAAGTGAAGAAACCACAAACAAGAAGAAGTGAAAATGTGAAAAATGAGAAGTAATAATATGAAGAGGTAAAAAATAGCAAATAAGAAGAGAACGAGGTGAAATGAAGAATGGTCCCACAATATTGAAAAACAATCATGACAAATTTAAAATTTATGAAAAAAACAATAGTAGACTTTATAAGTTTTAATAATTGGCCTTAAAATACTTGAAATCTATACAATAATACATAATATAATTAATGACGTGTCAAATACCAAATGAGTGGTATATTTACTATTGTGTAGAAATAGAAATTTTTTATAGGGTGAAAGAAATAAATGGGTTGATTGTTTTAAATTTTAATAATTAAAATTATGATGGTCAAAACCTTGAGATTAGCAAAACACATGTATTTTTATTTCCATAAGAAAACAAATCATAAACTATATTTTATTATAATTTAGAAAAAGAAAAACATGTTATTGGGAATAGGTTGAGTTGTACATTGAATTTTGTAGCTTAAAAGAGGAAAATAGAACTTATGATATTTAGTAATTGTAATTGTGTTTGTGTTTATAATTACCCTATTGGTTAGTGACATCTATTGCCTCCCACTAACAAAACACACTTTTTATATAATAAAAAAGTTGTAGTTCAAGCTTTAAGGTTGGACTACTTTGACTTCTTCATTGGATTTTCTAACTTTCTCATTTAAAATCCCCATTATATCTATTTACCAAATATATTAAAAATTATCAAATTCTACGTACTATATTTTTTTAAAAAAATTGTCAAAAATAATAAATTTGACAAAATATTTACAAGCTATAGTAAAATTTAATATTCTATCAATAACAAACATTTGATAGACACTGATATCCTTATATCAGTGACATTGATAGCTAGTTATAGAAGTTTATCAGTTTATATCATAGATAGAATCAAAATTTTTTTTAATATAGTTTGTAAATATTTTAATTTATTTTGTTATTTTTAAAAATGTTCGTTTGAAAATTTTACTATATTTAGTTAATAATATTTTTTTTATGGGTTGATGATAAGTTTTTTTTATAAAATTTGTATTTTAGTTATTTGTTTTGTATATTTATATAGAAATTAACGTTAGTTGAGCTTTTAAGCTCATAAAGGTAAGCCTTAAGTACTTACGGTAGACAATAATTAAGTGTATAATATTAAAAAATTTGAAAAATTATGAACATAACAAAAACTATTCGTTGATAGATTTGTATGAACAATATAGTCCATTACTAACAACTATGATTTAATGCTATATTTACAATTTATTTTGTATCGTGCTATACCTACAAATATTTTAACATTATTTTCTATATTTGTAAACTATCCCTAAATGCAATTAGATATTGTTAGATAACATAATATTAATTTATAAACATTTAGACAAAATACCAAAATCTAATGAAAAATTTCACAAATGTCATAAATTATGATTTATTTCCTTGATTAGGTTTTCATATATTTTTAGGACAATTATAACTTTATCATAATTATTAATTATATATAAAATTTAAAATTAAATTCAAATTATTTTCTTATTTATATTATACTCAATTTATTAGGTAAATGTAACAAATTATTTCCTTATTTATATTATACCCAATTGAATACTAACCTTAAATTTTTGCGAATTTTTTTCAAAAGATCACTGTACCAGTCAGTCGTTGATGTTTTTCTTCTTCACCGCTTATACTTTCCCCATCCATATATTATTTGGCGTCTTTTGTGAAGAAAATGGAATCAATATTCAACGTATTTGAAGAATGAAATTTTTACATTTTTTTTTAATTTTTTAAATCGTAACCCACGTCCTTGATTTCTCTCATTGTCGGTCCACCTTTATAAACAAATTGATATAAGAACATTTCATTCATAAAATATACATCGTATTATTCAATATATACTATAATTAGGTGAAATATATGAAAAACTACGCAAAACGAAAGAAAGAATCGAGAGAGAGAGACATTGAAAATGAGAGAGAGATCGAGAGAGAATATTTTTTTGAACAAAATCACCAAAAATAAAAATAATTAAGGGAAAATCTTTATTATAATATTACCATAATAAAATTAATCACTTACCAGATTAATATGATCCACTTTTATTTTTTCTTTTTCTATTTTTTAATATATTATTAATAATAAATATAGGTAAATTGGTCATTTTGACCTTATATTTATGTAAAATATTAGTTAATTTATGACATTTATGAAAAAATTGAAAATTTTGGGTTAATCTTGTAATATGATATACTATTTTAGGCTATATTAATTAAAGATTCTTAAATTTATTTTCATCCATAAACTTAGGTTTTTAGATTTAGTGAATAGTTTAACACAGTATCAAAACAAGTGGTTCAAGAAGTCTTGTGCTCAAATCGTTCTTTTTTAAAAAACTTCTAGGGTACCAAATATACCCCTTACTACAAACTCAAGGATTAAAAAATTAATTTTCCTATTTGTAATAACATTGTATAATCCAAGAAATTAATTTTCCTATTTTTAATAACATTGTATAATCCAAGACACACATTATGGATCAAGAGAATAGAGATTATAATCCACACATCCACTTATAGATGAAGTATGACATAAATTATGCTTAATTCATAGAGCTGCTTTTAGAAAACAATTTATAATACAAGAAAGGACTTAAATGCATTGTTAAAATAATGAAAACATATAAATCACGAATATTAAAGAATCAATTGACATTGACTCATAATATTTTAGAGTGTCGTTTTTTATGGTAAGATATTTATTTATTGATATGACATACAATCATGCATATTTAAGAGAAAAAAGGGTATACAAACTCTATAATCTAATAATCATCCACATAAATATTTGTGTGGCTTATTGTTAATATATTTTTTCTGTCACATATACTAGAAAAGCAAGTTTTATATAATTAGTAGCTTTCAAACACAAACGTTTACATTTCCCTTTCACGATTATGTCACCAAAATTAGCCTTTAAAATATTTGGCATATCATCATCACATTTTGGGGAAAAAAATTAATGTATTTTGAATGGTCTAGAAAGTTGCAATGTTTTCGTCTTTAACTTCCAAATTAGTATATATAATTTATACCTTTTCAAAAGAAAACAAAAAAAGGTATATTTGTCAAATCAATCGTAATTAGGTTTAATACTAATTATACTAATCAATCTTTTGACCGTTGGTTGGGTTTCCAAATTTTGCTTATCTTTGCAAAAGTGAGAAGTGTGTGTTACTTTTGCAAACTCTTAATATACATATACACACATATTTTATATACCCACACTACTTTTTCAAGCATCCTTTATGATTTAAGGTCAAGGAACGGTTAGATAAGCAAAACTATAACAACCACATCTTGTTACAATAAATACTATTTGAAAAGCTCAAATTAGTTATAATAAACACTATTTCAAAACATCCAATTTGTTACCGCTTTTACTCTTTGCTACGATTTTTACTATTTGACATTCATAATTTTTTAAATATTTACTTTAATGTTTACTATTTTCTTCTCATGACTATAATAACTTCTTTTTTTTTTTTATCCTAAGCGTCTCCTAAGTATTTGTTTTGAGATATAGGATTAATTATCAGTTTAGTCTTTGTATTTTTAACTTATTTGAACTATGGTTAATGCAAAAAAAATTTATTTTCTATTTTGTAACAATAGCAAGTAAGAAAGTTTTGACATGGTTTTTTTTAATTATTTCACTTATGTTTAGGGTTAGAGAGTAGGGGTTGCGTGGGCGTCTGGGTCTATTGGAAAAGATTAGAGTAAAAGGCTTTACCTTTTCTCTGATCTTCCAGAGTAAGCCAGACTATGCTTTAAGGCAATGTCGAAAAGAGATGAATGGAAAAAACAAAAAGTATATCCAATATCTTCACGTGTTAATTTTTCATTCATTCCCTTTGAAGTATTTTTTTATTGACAGAATTGAAAGGCTGCAGTGCATTGTTTGGTATAATATGTTACAGAAACCAATTTTTATACCCATTTTAATTTCTCTCTTGCCTCATAATGTTTTGCAGCAATTAAGAGGAATTGAGTTTCATTTGTACTTGGTGCAATTTAATTCAGAAATTAAAAGCTTTTACCAATAATAATAGTAATAATAAAATTGCCTTCTTGATTTGGCCACTCAATACTCAATAATAAAAGCAATTGAATAAAAAGAATTACAATTTTATCAGGATTATAGATTTGAAGGCGAACCCCCACGGTTCATTACAAGAATAAACAAGCACAATTAAATTAAATGCAACCCACATGAAAAGCATTGATTCACCGTGGCCTAAAACCTTGTTTTGAAAAAGTCACGTCAAATAACAGTTTAGCCCAATATTTTAGATCAATCTATCACAATGCTCTTAAATTGGTGAGTAGTTGCTCTATTTTCTTCAACAAAAAAGCTCAAAACCAACAAATCAACTGACAGTTCAATCACTTTAGTTTCAGTAGAGAACCCAACGTTTCAGTTTAGTGAAAAGAAAATTGCACTGCATAGGCTTCCTCATACTACCAAGAATAAAAATTATCCTAAAGCACTCAGAACATCAGATGGCTAAAGAAAAAAAAAATCACCAGAGTAATAATACCAAAATATGTTGATGGTGTCTTGAATAAGGTAACTCTAGCAATGGACAATCGCCTATTATCAAACAAACTAACATGAAGAAAGGATCAATTGATGTTATAAGTCATGGGATCTGCCTTAGCTGGAAAAGCAAGATTATGACAACATTGCAAAAAGTACAAGTAAGATTGCTTGGACAGACAGCTAGAATCCCTTTGTGAGAATGAACCACAACCACATTTTTATAAATCAAATTTCTTACCACACATTGCTTCTACTAATGCCAAGGAAAAGTTAGAAAATTAGAACATATTTCTTTCTTTTTCAATGTAAATGAGATTCTTCTACCAGTTATGTATGAACTTTAACATGTAATGGAGAAAGAAATATGCTAGTGTTGTTGAGGTAAATGGTGCTTTGAAAGTGACAGGCCTCTCATTGAACAAAAATAAGAGAACAAACGACAGCAACTAGCTAAAGGGACAAATTTCTTCTTCTTTTTGTTTAACAGAAAAATATAGTTTTATTGACAAGATGACAGATTATACATTAGAATAGGGTGACAACAAAAATATTTTCATGATATGGGCATTGTTAAATCTATTTGATAATTAAATTACAAAGCAGATCTACTATCAAAATTACCGAAAAATATTCTAGGCATTAGACAACTTGATTTGAAAGACCCATTAATTTTCAAGAAAAGATGAGCTGGAGAGAGATACTTTCACTGAGTGGATGTTCGACAGGAAAGGCAAAATCAAAAACTACAAATTTTCTTGAGTGTATAGTGTCTAGCCTACGTTGGACACAACATGACTTTTCTCAAAGGATAACCGTCTTTCCTTTTTACATTTGGAAGTCAAGAAGACTTGAAGAATATTAAATCTTAAAATAGGTAAATGTCATGCTTGAAATCATTTATTTATTATTTTCATGTCCTTCATTGACAACTAGGCCAAGTCCCAAATTTATCTCTAATCCTAAGCTGTATAAGCAAAAAGAATACCACAAAATGGTGATCATAAGTGATGACAACTACGAGCACCCATATGAAGGAACACACCATGGCTGGCGTTAGGTGTAAATGCCTTGCTCCACCTTCTCCATCATTCAACATTGCAGCCACACAATATATGGACTATATCTCAGGAAAGGTATGGATGACGATACAGGTAAGTATCCTGTTGAGGATAATGTTGAATCAACTATAATGTTCACCTAACAGATAAAGAATACTTCACACGGGAATACTTCAGTAGTTCCTTTCCTAACAGATACACCAAGGATAATAATTCACACTTTACCCTGGAAAATACTTAAGTAAATCTAAGCCACATATCTAAGGGAGAAATAAATCAAATTCATATTATGATTCTATCAAGCCTCAATTGGTATTTTTTTGAAATGGAAACATGCCTCTTAATTAATGGTAATGAGACTAAAGCTCAAAGTACAAGAGAATTATACTAAGCGCAAAAAGAACTAAGGGAAAATAGAAGCTAAAACTAAAACAAAGACTGTACTCGGGTAACATAAAAATGAAGTCTAAAAAGAACCCGAGCAGAAAATAACAAGCTAAACAAAGCCACTCAAAGACAATACAAGCCTCAATTGGTATTGATCCTGACAATGATCTGATAGGAACTACTGAAGTATTCTTTATTGAATTCACAGAAAATGCTCGTAAGCAAGTTACAAAAACACTTCCACTCTATCAAGAAACCCATTACACACACTAAAACTTCCCTATCCTCTTTCTGACCTTTCCCAATATTTAAAGCACTTCCTAATAACTGTCACCTCTAACTATCCTTGGATCATCATTCATACAATTGAATGATTGTGTTATAAAACGTACAATTTAGTTTAGTATAAAACTATAAGAACTCATAACATAAGAAGGAACTCATTCCTCCTTCACACTTCACATTTCTTCATTGCTAGACTAGACTGTTCGTTGAGAATATATATTCATTCATTAAGTAACACCACTACTTAAACTAATATTTAAAAAGCAACAATCCACCCTAGGTGATCTCAAGAAGAACGTAAAAGTCTAGCACAACATCATATCGTCCTTTTAATCTGAAATTTACATAGAGAATTCTTCACTATGTATAATACAGATAGAGTCTCCAGACCGTCCAAGAAAGTGAATCTGCAGTAGACAAGTTCAAATTTGACAAGTTACAGAAGTTTGACATTATTCAATAACTATGCTAGGAGAAAGCTAATGGAGCTCTTAGTCCACAGGAAGCAGCAGTAATCCATTTCTCCATGGAACAAGAAACAGAATCAGTTACTCTTCATGTGAGAATGAAAGCAGGGATATACGTTCCTAACTGTTCACATTTTTCTCTAAGAGTTTTGATGGCAAAAGTTTATATGTTCTGGCAAAACAGACTCTTCAATATTGGATTTCAGTAGAGAATTCCTTCGATCCTTCCTTGACCCGATGATTCTTTACCTATCCTAATGGAATTATGCTTCAAACGACGACTTAAGACCTATAACTTTACCAAGACAATTTTGAAAAAGTCCTAAAAGGCCAAGTCTTTTTCTCCATAAAATTAGTGAAAATCAGCAAATAACCAGGCACCCCAAGATAACGAAAACCAAACAAGATAACACATATGTGAATGGATCACCTTCAAATTTATGAATTGAAAACCATACAAATCAAATTTGATTCGCAAGAAACATTCCAACATTCTTGCAATACCAAACAGAGATTCTGAGAATACACACTGACGGATACTTACAGAGAAACATCGTTACATGGCTTCTTTTTTATGACTGCCTCAGTGACATAAATTATAACAAATAAGGAATTAGGGTTCCACTAAAATTTCTTTCAAGACCGAATCGTAGAGTAACTCAGTGTGCCTTCCTCCTTGGAGGTTGTTTTTGAGTTGCTAACCTATAAATCCAATATACCTACATAAATTAAGTGGAAGTGAGCAAACATGAAAGTATAGAATTTGGATACAAATGCCCCAAAATGAACAAAAATTAGAGTTGGAGAGTACCAAAGCGAAGATGTGAGATGCTATGAGAATAAGAATAATGAAAGGTATTGTTTCGAGGGTCCAGGTTCCTGTCGATTGTTGCTCGTTCGCCATCGTCGCCAGAGAAAAAGCAGAAGCAGATGAAGAGATTGGAGAATGGAAGGAGGTATAAACCCTAAATCGAGGGTTTACAAAATTGCCGTTTCGGAACGGTGCAGGGAAATTTGGGCAGCCTTTGAGTATATTTTTGTGTAAATTTGTCATATTTTTGCTCTATAAACTCTACTCCCGAAATTCAGCCTTTTTGTTTTAAATATAACCAAATCAATTAAAATCTAACAAAAACAAATGCAACTAGCTTTGTGTTTCTAAACTTCACTTTTAACATTAAATTCAACTTCTTTTAAGGGTAACTTCGTGTTTTTTTTTTTTAAGTTATATTCTCAACATAATTTCTTTCGATAAAGCACGAGTGAAAAACTCAATATGAATGTGACGCAATTGTCATACAAGCAAATAGGAGATGTGGGTTCTGTGTTTTTCTACTATTTGGGTCGTGTTTGATCGATAGGTTTTAAGTTCATTATTTGATGCATTGAGATGAAAGTTCTTGAAGCGATGACTATCAATAAGGATTGAAAATGTATTTTGTCCATAAACATCCATAATAGTGGAGTCATTATATTTGAGGTCATTAATCTACTTAATGATTTCAGTGCGAATCATATTAAAGTGTCTTTTCTTATTGACAAGACAAAATCATTTGTTTTAGATATTAATATCGTTTCTTTCTTCTACGTGAGACATTATTACAATTTTTTGGTACACTTATCTAGACATCAATCTCAACTTCACTACCTCTTTCTCGTTTTCCGTACGACTTGTTTTATCTATACTACTAATGATATTTTGTAATATATTTGTCGAATGATGGTTTCCAAAATAAAAAAGTTTTGGAAGTATGAATGAATATTTTCAATAAAGTAAATTAAGGTTTAAATTCTAACCTCTTAAAGATCATAGCAATTAAATTCAAAGGTTTTTTTTTTCAGCAGAAAGCAAATTTTTTACTTTAACCTAAATCAAATTAAAGAGAAGATGCCCCTATTTCATTATCACATAACAATTTGTTAGAGCTAATTATCTCATTGCATAACAATTTATTCAAAGAAGCTCAAGTTAAAATGTCCCGAAGGTATTTGGTGCTTGGAGGAGGCGCCAAGTAGACCCAAAACGTGGCATTTTCTTGTTTCTTTACCCAAACCACCTTCCCCGTTTTCCTCTTCCTTCTCACACTCTTCTTCTCCAGGTGCAGGCTTCTTTCAATTTTCTTCATTCTCTCGAACAATTGCTGGAACAGGATGCATCTCTAATGGATTCTCCAATCTCTTCTTGCATTTCTTCTTCTTTCTAGTCATTAGCCGATGAGGAATGTCGTTGCGCGCCTCAATCGCCACCGCCTGCTCACTCCGACATACCCAAGTACTTTCTTCACTCTTACTTGCATTTTCTAATTCCTTTTGTTTCTGCGATGTCTGCCTGGTGATTCTTAAGAGATGTAGTATGGAAGCGATAAGTCAAATCACTCGAAAATTCAAGTAGACTAGAGGGGACGTTAGGATTTTAGGATCTTCGTTACTCTTACTCTTTTATCGGTTATTGATACTTTTGTTGATTTGATTTGCGGGAGCTGCATTTTGGACTTCGGTTGACGTAACTTTTTTGGACTTCTGTTGTTCTGGTACTCCGGATTGAGTTTGGTGTACTAGCTAATTTGAGGAGATTTCGACGAGCTTATATAATCTTGAACTATATTTTACCCCCAACACACCACAAACGAAACAGCCGCGAATTGTGAAGCGTGAAATGTGAATTAAGAATTAGGATTTCGTTAAAAAAAAAAATCACGCGCGTTACTTAAATAGTTCAATCAATCATATCTGCTTGCATTCTCATAGACTCTGGTTATATGAACGGGATGTTTGGATTTAAGAATGACCTATGATATATATTAACAGGATTGTTGGGATTTTGTTTGAGCTCATTCGGCTGTTTTTGGTTCGAATGTTTTGCTGATTTTGTTTGTTCTAGAATGGTTTTTATGATTTTGCCTACAAAATTGTAGTTTAAACGTAAGGATATTTTCCCCCCTTTCAATTATGTATGTGAATCCATGATAACCTGCTTCGTCGAATCATGCTATGGACTCATAGAATTAAGTTTAAAAATATATGTATGTTTGTTTGTTTGTTTGCTTGTATGTTTTTTTGACTGAACTTATAGCTAACCTAACTACTTTGTTCGAAAATCCTATCTTTCTCACAGCTTCTCAACTGTTTAACCATCCACGGACTGAGATCAGTATTTTTCTTTTTGGGATTGAATCAATTTTTCTAGCCTTGGAGTGAAAAGAATAGGATTCCAGATTGTTGTCCACATGGGATAACTTATCCGCAAAACTTATATTTGTGAAATGGTTTCTATGCTCTAATGTAATAACTTCCAAGTGCAAATATATTTTGGAAGGTTTAGGGAAGTGAATTTGTCGATCACGTTTAACTGTTAAATGAATTAATTTTCATCTGCCTTTGGGATTGCCCCGTCATTTCCATTTCATATTCCACGTATTTTAGGACAACTATTTTACACTTCAATTACAATTTATAAATTCTGCATTTTTGCTACGTTTGCAGATTTGTGCCATGTCAATGATTTTGGAAAATGCATATCATTGGGATATTTGCAAGATATTCAAGCTCTGAGGAGACGAGATGTTTATCTGTTGACAAACTTGTTTCACCAAAACTTGTGAGTGGATGCTCATATTTGAGAAGGGACTGTTGTCTTATATATATTTATAAATTTTGCCAGGATTTATTACTATTTTTTTAACAGAAATGATTTCATTGATAAATGAAATGAAGGAGGAAAAGCTGCAAACACCTTATTGCCAGGAATTGTTCTCTCCTAAGTCCTAATATTTCATTGATAAATGCTTGTATGCAGATTTTCTACTGGCTATTCAAGCGTACATGGTGAAAGGCCATCTGCAGAGTATGCGAAGTTGAGAAAGCAATTGCTGGAAAATGAATTTGGGCATGCACTTGGAACTTACAGATCCAAGAGACTTTCCTCTGTCTATCACTTTGGCCCATTTTTAGCGTTCTATAGGGCAGCAATTATTTCATTCCATGTATTGAAGCTAACCATATGGCAGTTCTTTGTTCATGACTTAAAAAAGCGCGCCATTAAGGTATTTATCTTACACATCTACACAGAAATTTGCATCTGTGAATAACCTTTTAGTATAATACTTAAAAAATCAATGAAGCTTTATTGGTCTGGAGGTTGTTACGTCTGTCCCATTCCCTGTATATCGTTTGTGTAAAAGATGTTGACTTTTTTGTTCCATGTGCTTTTGAGTAAGATGTTTGTGATTGACTTAGTAAAGTGTTGTTTTTTCCCTGCAGTTTCGAGAAACACTAATCAGATTGGGACCTTTTTATATCAAGGCAAGTTTTTTCCCTTAATTGGAAATGTGGCCTCCAACTCTTGGAATTGTGCATTTTCTTTTTTTTTAATCAATCATAACCTATGCGAACTGAGGTTGCAAAAGGTTTTATCACTGTTTATCTGTTGCTTGTATTAATAATATATCAACTTTAAGGTTAATTGATGGTGAAAAGAGGCCAGATGAATTAAATGTGATTGTGCTTGAACTACAGCTTGGGCAGGCTTTGAGCACAAGGCCAGATATATTGCCAACAGTGTATTGCCAAGAACTTGCAAGGTTACAGGTATTCAAGTTTTTCTTAATTCTTAATTGGTTGCGGTCAGTTGGACACCATACGCATTACAAATAGTCTTTAGAGATGATTTTCTTCCCAACTACCTTCTTTCAGTCTATGCTGATAGTTTGAATTTTCATTTTTAAAGGACCAAATACCTCCATTTCCAACTCACCAAGCAATCAAATCTATTGAGAATCAGTTGGGTCGTCCTGTTTCACAAATTTTTGCTGATATTAGCCCAGAGCCCATTGCAGCAGCATCCTTGGGGCAGGTTTATAAGGGTAAGTGACTTCCACTTTCCTGAATGGAAAATTTTCTCTTTTGTTTGAAATTCTTCAGACCATCTATTCATGTTCAACCACGAGATGAGTGTTCAGATATGGATGTGAAAGTCTTGAATCTTGATGTAAGCTGAAGTTATATACCCATTTTTTCTGCCTCAAGTCTTGCAGCTCACCTGCATTCTGGGGAGCTTGTAGCTGTCAAAGTACAAAGGCCTGGGATGTCTCTTTCATTGACTCTGGATGCCTTGTTGTTCCAGATGATTGGTGGCCAGCTAAAACGATTTGCCAAGGCCCGGAAAGATTTATTAGTGGCTGTTAATGAAATGGTGAGCTTGTGCATACTTTTTATTTGTTAGAACTGATCTTCTTTTCCATTTGTGGCTTTCTTGCTTGTAAGTTATTTATTACCTTTAAGAGGGATTCTTTTTCCCCATTTTGTGGTTATTTCAGTTGTGAATATCTCCGAAAAGTATCCGAAAAAGTCAATATATTTCATATATTTTAAATTTAAGATGTTGGATGTTTGACATCAGTTTTCTTGGATCATGTTCGAAATTATCTTCAGCATATTTCAAGATTTGTGAGCTTCAGTAAGTTTTTACGATTGATATTGTTGTTACTGTTGTAAAAAATTATTTTGGCGCCATGAATCCCTAAACAATTTTCCAAGGGTATTCAGGTCTTCTTGCATGATCTATAATGGCCAATATTACTTCTCAATAACACTGAGAGGTGTTGAGTTCTCTCAAAGATTGGGGGCATGCTTCCCTGGCCTCTTGTCACTCTCTCTCTCTTGCTATATATATTTTGTCAATTGCCTGGCTTGTTGTTCACATTCAATTCTTTCTGTAAATGAACAGGTTAGGCACATGTTTGATGAAATCAATTATATTCAAGAAGGGAAAAATGCTGAGCGTTTTTGTTCTCTCTATGGATGTCAACCATGTAAGTGCTAAGGTATTCTTATTATGTCCTAAGAATACTACTACTTCCATATACTGAAGCCAATATCCATTGTGAACCGTACTTTTCCTTTTGAGGATCATCTTTTGCTAAACCATTTGAAGTCTGATAACTGACTGGCATTTGTATGATTTTCTTCATAACAATGAAGTAGGCGACAGTGGGAAGAGTTATGCAGTTGATGGCTCTGTTAACTATAAGAAATCAAACTGTGTTAAAGTCCCCAAAATATATTGGGACTTCACTCGAACAGCTGTGCTTACCATGGAATGGATTGATGGAATAAAGCTTACTGATGAAGTTGGCTTGGAAAAGGCTCATTTGAATAGAAGGGAGCTCATTGACCAGGTATTATACAGAAATTGTTCGTCTATTTCTTGTTTCTCTTTCCAATCTTTTATATTAGCTTTATTGTTAATGTAATAAGTTTTTTACAAATAAAAAAAGGAAAAAGATACGAAAGCTTTTTTTCTCATCAGGCAGCTGTGTCCATTTTCTATCGTGTTCTGTTTGTGTTTCTTGAAGTAGGTTATTTACATAAAATTTAATGTATGCCATTTTATAAGTATTATCCACTTTTCTCTTGTAGGGATTGTACTGCTCTTTGAGGCAACTGCTTGAGGTGGGTTTTTTCCATGCTGATCCACATCCAGGAAACCTTGTTGCTACTGAAAATGGCTCTCTTGCATATTTTGACTTTGGGATGATGGGTGATATCCCTCGGCATTATCGCGTTGGACTGATTCAAGTGGTAAGGAATATTGTGCAGCTTTAATAACTTATTCCTCTGTTCAATAAGTTGACTGTTTAGGCTTACCACTGATTTGAAGAAGCATTTGGTAGAATGGGGTATAATTTTGACATGTTACTATCTGTTTAACTTCTCTTATTTCCAGCCCCTGGCACGAACTAGATATATTGCATGCAAGTTGGGATGTTTATCGTCCATATGATGCTTAGAGATTTGTGAAAACATGAAACATGGTGGGAAAAACAATATCCGTCCCCCCCACTCCCAACGAAAAAACTGGAGAGAGGGGGAGGGGTGGAAAACTGTTTTTGGAAATTTAAAACGAGATTGAAAAACACCTTTAGTTCTTGTATTTTAGTTGGTAAAGATATCGTCTGTAAATTTTATAATTGGTAACTTTTTAGTCTCTAATGGGAAAAGTATTGTTAAGATTTAATGAGATTTCTTACTTGTATAGATTGAATAATTAATGAGAGTCCATTAATAAATTAGAGAGATTGTGTGTCATTATGTTACAAAACCTGACCCTTAAAAAATGAAAGTAGGCCTGTATGATAACCATTTTGTTCTTTCTCTTAGTTTCTGAAAATTTTTATTTTTACTTTTTTATTTTTATTTTTATTTTTAAAAAAAATTAATTTTTTTGCAACTTCTTTATAGTTTTCATCATTCCTAACAAAATATTTGAAATTTTAGCTAAATTCTAAAAGTAACAAAGTTTCAAACTTTGGCTTGGCCTTTTAAAACACTCCTAAAAAGTTTATAAGCTTAATTTTTAAAAACAAAAAAATCAAATGGTCATCAAATGGGCTTAAATGGTTACAAACTAAAGTTTATGGATTAAATTGTAAATTCCCAAAAAAATCAGGACCAAAATATTTTTTCAACCCCAAAACAAACTCCAAGAGACACCAGCAGGGATATTGTCCACGACTTAATATTTGGTAATTCCCCTATTGTTTGAATTTCCATCATTGTTGAATGGTCTAAAGTTGCTTAATACTGGTCTAGGCTGCACATATTCAGTGGGTCTTCCCTTCTCCATATGCATGTTTGTCAATAAAATTTATTTGTCACAACATTTAATGTTGAATAATTTTGTCCTTCGTTATCTGGTTGGATTTACTGTTTTTCTTTCACGTCATTTTTACTTTTTGTTTCCAGTCCTCATTTGCTAAGTTTGATGCAAACTGTGGTAGGAATGTCAGATAGCCAGTTAAAAGTTTATTTTCTTTCAGCTGGTGCACTTTGTAAATCGTGACTCACTTGGTTTGGCCAATGATTTTCTTTCTCTGGGATTCATTCCTGAAGGGGTTGATATACGATTAGTTTCTGATGCACTAAATGCATCATTTGGCGATGGGAGAAAACAATCACTGGATTTTCAGGTTCATTTTCTTATTTCTGAACTTTAATTTCCATTTACTATCTCAAAAGAAAAAAGAAAATAAAAATCCTTTTGATCTGCGGACCATGTTTAAAGCTGAAGACTCTTCTGCGTGCAAATTGACATGGATTTCAGGGAGTGATGAACCAGCTATACAATGTGATGTATGAATTTGATTTCTCCCTTCCTCCGGACTATGCCTTGGTCATAAGAGCGTTAGGGTCACTTGAAGGCACTGCAAAAGTCCTTGATCCTGAATTCAAGGTCTTAGAAAGTGCATATCCTTTTGTCATTGGGAGGCTTTTGGAAGATCCAAACCCTGATATGAGAAGAATTTTAAGGGAACTCCTCATCCGAAATGATGGATCCATTAGGTGGAATCGGCTTGAACGCTTAGTAAGTTCTTCCTCTTATTTCTCTATCATGTAGCAAGTACTTTGTCTTTGGAAAAGAATGTACCAGTGATGATTATATACGCAAATACTTGGCTTTCTTTTCTTTGTTTTGTTTGTTGCTAGAGGTCTGCCAGCTTTCTTTATTTGTATCTTAACAAAAAAAACAAAAATTGTTACAGGTTGCAGCCATTTCTGAACAGGCTTCCGAGTCAAGTGAGGAATCCCTCAAGGACAATTCTTCGAATCCCCTAGGATGGAAATCATTTGACATGCCAGCAGTTGTCGCAGCAACTGAAGATCTTTTTCTTTTCATTCTCTCTAAGAAAGGTTCAAGGGTTCGAGTTTTCCTCCTCCGCGACATCATTGCAACAGTTGACATTGTGCTGCAGGATGAAGTTTTTGGGTGCTCATCCAATGAGAAGCGTCAGACAAGATCTGAGGTTTGTTCAACTCAACTTCTACATATTTGCTTCAAACAATATCCTTACAAACCAAAGCATTCTCGAAGTCGGAACAAATTTGTTAGGGTGATGGACAATTTGGTGTTATTTTGTTTGTAGGATCATGCTATGCTGGGAAGAGTTGTTCACGGGTTTCAGTGCCTCCGTCAAGCAATAAAGTTAGCACCACAAGTGTGGACGGCTATGCTCATTCGCATGGCATTAAAGCCTGAGGTTCATAGTTTCTCTTTGGACGTCATTTCAAGCGTCATGATGCATATTGGAAAAAAAATTCCTGACCATCTTTGGATTTGTATTTCAAGATTCCTTCATGACTTAGAGAAAGACTACAGTTCTAACAAAGTATGAGGAAAGTAAACTACTTCTCTTTCTCTTTTAAACAACTCTTCTTTCTCTTTATATAGAACACATTTTAAAGAAATCAATGATAGTCAGCTAGTTTAGCTCTTAAGGAAGATGTCCTATCCTAAGCCCTTGACTGTTAATCTTCTAAAGCTGATAGTTTTGATTGGATTTTGCCCCCATTGAATTTGAAGCAATTTTTTAGTTTTATTAGATTTTAGTACTCAGTAGTTGAATTATAATGGGTCAGTAAAATTCTAGCTTTATTTGTCCATACTCGATAGGTGACTTCTAAGTTTAGGAGGATGAAAATAATCATTTTATTAATTAAATTATTGTTTTCTTATAGAGTATCTACTACTTTATTTACAATTATTTTAGACTGGTACCCCCACCACGTTTGGAGAAACCATATCTTTTAACATGTGCCTATGAGTACATTGTGCTCAGGCATAGGGATGGTGACATGGGTCTTCCTTGAGGATTTTTTTTCTTTTCTTTTGGTGGGAAGGTATTTTTAGTCTCCCAAGTGTTTAACAAATTGGTTTGTTATAAGGGGTGTTGGATACCCATAATGGGACGGGATTGAAATGTATATAATAATCCAAGATTTGTGTTTGGATTCAGCGTTTCAAACCTGAATTATAATCCTAAATTTACTATGTTTTGGCAGGTTATCACTTTCCACGATTTTATTTTTTGTTCTGCACTCCATTCGACACTCATTTCAAAGTTTCTTTAATTCTCAGTAATCTTGATTACATTTGGGGTAAGCTTACGTTTATATTCTTGTGTCGAGTTTATTTATCTTATTTTATTATTTATTTTAGAACTTCACTTTTGAGTTTATCGATATTTGAGGAAGTCGTTTGGTTCAAATAACTAAAATTCGATAGTAAATCAGTAAAGTGTTTGTAATAACTTTTTCTTTTCAATTTTTACATTTATCTACCAACTTTATCTTTTTCTCTATTTTTAATTCTCATACTTATTAAGCAATTTTTCTCTCTTCAATTAGATCTAATTTTTTTCAATTATGGAGGAACTCTTTTCAAACATTACATCTCAGCCATAAACTTACGAACTCCAGATAAACATACTAACTTCAACACAGTGGAGATAAACACTTGGTTCATTTTGGACGTGCATGACAATATTTGTTATCCTTTTACTTTCGACTTGCAATAATTTAAATTAAAATTAGACAAAAGTGCATAATCCCAATTTTTTTATTGGGCGACTTTCTTGATAGTTTCTTTCCTACTTTGCTTACATTTGTTTGGAGAATATTTTTATTTGGGTGTCTAAGCTGATTTTAATTGGCTAACAAATTATATTTACAACTAGATATCATTTGAGCTTCTTTCTTTTTTGGGGGGTTATCTCAATTGACTTGCCATGCTCTCCCTCGTCTTTTTAAGTAACAGCAGTCAGTGAATTGAGGGGAAAGATAATCCTTGTAGCCTTCCAATATTTATAACAAAAGACAAACTAGATAGAAGAACACAACACTTCCAAATTTGGTAGAAATTTTCTTTCTTTAAATAAGCAAGCAAGGAAATTTGGGGCAATCCTAATTGCTTCCTTTACCGATAAAACTGTTCTTCTTTCTCTGAACAAAAGGGCCCCACTTCATGGTAAGATTAAAGCAAAAGTTGTAGCAAGTCTATAAAATATAATTGTAAGGAGGACTTTAAGAAGTGACCAAACAAAATGTGTTTGTCTATCTCATTAAATCAATGTGTCTCCTTTGCAGCTCATCACATTCAAAGTGGCATCAAAATTATCAAAATTATAATTATGTAAAAAAATTGTGGAGTTCATTAAAAAGTTACATTTATTAGTAGTTGAATCTTTTGGTATTCATTTATATGGGATGTTTGAATATCTGTAACTACGTTTTAAACAATCCTAATTTATTGAGATTTAATTGATTAGATAATTAATCCTTCTTTATGGCGAAGTTCTTTGGTAATTTGGACAAATTATCTTTTCTTGAACGAAAAGTAAAGAATCATTATATGGCACATTAACGTGTGATTTTTTATTGGTGATGATGTTTAATTCTCGATTTTTTTTTTATCTTTCTTTTAAATAGATCACTTAGAAAACATAGTAATTTTCTTTTTAATATTATTTAATATTATAATTTTAGATTATTTGTCAAGACTATTTAACTTATTATTATTAAGCTTCTAACCTTAACAACAATAATAATAGATTGAGACAAAATTGAAAGTTCAATGTACATCTATACAATCATTAACACTTCAATTACAGGTTAAGATAATTCAATTAAAAATGAACCTATACACATAATTTATAGCTTCATATAACACAAAATAATAGCAAAGATTCTAAGGAGAGCATATGACAATCATACATGTATGATTACAAACACAACAATCTCAACCAATCAATAGATGCTGGAATTTCAACCAAACGAAAGGTCCTACCTTCGAATATTTTAAGCAATTGGATATTCATCAACTCATCAACGTTACAAGTGGCCAGCATTAGAATATTAAAATCAAACTTACCCAACATAACAAACGATGGTCTTTTGATATTTTAATGAGAATAAAATATATATATATATATATTCAAACCAAACAACATGAGACTTAAAATCAGTTCACCAATTGGAAATCAGAAATTGATACACTTTGCTCTAAAAAGCAAAACAAAAAAGATAACAACTAATGTTGCTTACTTCAACAAAATCACAATCTAAAATATAAAATTAAGATGAAGAAAAGAAAAGGGATTTCGAAAACCTTTTTTGACCAAACTCACAAAGATTTTCGTCACCGGAGAAGAAAAAGAAAGGCAAAAGATTTAATGCTACAAAAAAAGAAAAAAAGAAAGAAGAGTGTACATGATCCAACGGTCAGGTAACGTCGATCAAAACCTCCTTTTCCGACTATTTCTTCTTCTTTTTCTTTCTTCATATTTACACAAACTTTTTTTTGTTTTTTTATAATTACTATTATTAATTTTTTTATATATAAAATGATAATGAAAACTTAGAACGAAGGAACGACGCCGTATCCACTCACTCGATCAACATCAAGTTCGATGTCAGTCCGTTTGGCGAACCGTCCTTTGATTCGCGGTCTCGTCTCAGCGTAAGCTTTACGAGATGCGTATCGGATCGTCTTCTCGAACTTTCTATTCTTCCTCTTCTCTCTGTACCTTAACACTCTCGCTTCCCGATCAGCCGGCGAGATTTGCAGCTGTTGAACAGATGATTCTGTGGAAGGTTTCGTGTACGGATTTGATACATCTGTCATCGCGTTCCCGTCCGGCACCACTCCGACCTCGATCGAAGAGGATGATACCTGATGGTAAAGAAAAGGTGAGATGAGATCGATGTTTCAGATTCATTTGTATTAGTTACTGGATTTTGATGTTTGGATGAGAAATTGATTGGAAAGTAATGACTTACACTGTGACTGATTGACTGAGGGTTATGACCGTACGGGAACGATTTGGTGCCGGTGAAGTCTATACCAAGGCAACGATCGTTTACTGATGAGAGATGAACGCCTTTGCTTTGAACAGGAACAACTCCATCGGCACCGGAGCTATTCTGCTCTTGCGCTTCTAATTTCGGATCTACATGACCGTAATCCAGATCTAGGTAAGGATCCATTTCTGGAAACTCAAACTTGCCTGAGTTCAGATCTGAACTTTCGATTGCCTTAGGGTTAGGGTTGGGAAGAAGCCAGGAAGCAGCTTCGGCTTCTTCTCTACTAACATCGGCGGCATCAGCGTCGACATCGGAGAAGTAACGGTCGTCGAGGAAGTTGATTGCAGCGCTAGGTTTAACAGGGAGTGAGTTGTCAGAGTTGGATGTATCGTAGAAAGGCGTAACTGGAACTCGTTCATGACGGCGTGCAAGGGGATTAGCAGAGTGAATATCGTGGTCGCAAGTGAGGCAGAGAGCGGCGGCGTCAGCCTTACAGGTTACATGAGCCGGAGCTTGCTCACAGACTTCACAAACCCAAACACGAGCATGGCGAGAGGCGAGCTTGTTGGCTGCGTGAACTTTGGAGTCACAGCCAAGACAAAGGAAAGCAGAGTCAGCTCGGCAGAAGAGAGTGGCTGTTGCCGACTTACACGAGTCACAAAGCTTGGAAGCCATGCTTCAATGGTGGAAAACTCAAAATGGTATGTAATGTCTCTCTCTCTCTCTCTCACTTCTTCTTCTTTGGTTCTATACTATTCTTTTGGTTAATCATGTGTGTACGAGTCTATCCGGTGGGGCCAACGAAATCCAGTCATAGACGAATGAAAATAGAACACGTGGGTGAACCTTAGCCATAAAAACCAAAAATATTTATCGCCTTCAGTGAAGGGGGAAATTAATAAATATTTAGGGGGTTGAAAAATATTTTTCTTTCTTCTTTATAACACGAGGCTAGTGAAGGATAAAGTTAAGAAATGGGGTCCACGTCAGATGAACGATGTGAGGTTGTCAACTTCTTCTTTCCCCTCCGGACTTCATGTGAGAGTTGGATGTTTCAATTCAACTTCTTCTTCTTCTTCTTCTTTTTCTCGTTTATAATTCAAAACACTGATATATTGTGTGGTACATAACAAGAGCTTAGTTTTATTCAATTTCAAAAGTGTACCAATAATCATGAACCCTATGGTTTTAATTTCAAAGTTACATTTTTTTGTTTTTCTTCTACACATCACGGATTGTTTTTATAACATATTTCGAGGATATTTGAAACAATCATCGAGCATACAATGTAAAAAGTTAATAGGTAATGATGTTGATATTGAAAATATTGAGTGAGTTTAAGAATTCATTGCCCCAAATAAAGAGGTAGGCACCCTCACCCAGTTCCTCCAAACACTTGTTTAAGGTGTGCATCAAATTATATATAACTTGATGTGACAAATTATCAAATTGAAGAGTTTTTTCTAATTGATTAATTATAGAGATGGAAGATTGAAAAAAAGAAGTTAGAACTTAGTAGAGGTGGAAAAGGCTTTAAGGTGTGTAATAATGATGGTGGGACCTATTTTCTCTAGAGACTTCTGTTGGCCCTAACAAGCGGCCCAATTCTTGATTTTCTTTCCTGGTCTCGGCCCATTTATAATGTAAACATGTTGGACTTCACTCGTGATGTCCACCCTTGAAATCTTTTTTCAAATAAGGAAAATTTCCACTCTCTTAGAAGTTAGAATAAATAGGTTATTTACTTTCAATATAAATAATTTTTTAAATATACATATACATATATTTTTATAATAAATTAACTTTAGTATTTGATTTAAAAGTATATTTTAAATCAAATATTCTAGTCAACACTCAAGAGTATTTCTTTTTTTTACTTCTTTTTTTATGCGAGAATTTTTTAGATTTTATGATCAAGTATTCGAGTCAATACTAACTTTCTACTTTGCTTTTTTTTTTTTTTTATAAATAGTTTTTAGAAGCATTTTTAGCCGCACAAAAAATATGCTCTATGATAACTTATTTGGACATGGAAATTAATCAAATATCTCTTTTCCATATTCTCTAATTTTAGTGAAATAGATTTACAAAGGAAAATGAGAGGAATGGCCTTAAGTTCTACCAACAAAGCACTGTGAAATTAATAAAGATGGTTAAGTTTTCAATTGATATCAAAGGTTTATATCTCCGTCCCCATATGTTGTTAACACACTAAAAAAGAAAAAAAAATCATGGTCTAAGCAATGTGTTTTATTTATTCTATTTTACAATTTACAATATATACTATCAAATATATTTAATCTATACATGAGATTTCAATAGAGAGGTGATGAGTTTTTTAGTTATTAATATAAAATAAATTAATCGTAATTTCATAAAATGAAGAAGATATATATTTAAATATCCTACCTAAATGAATATTAACTAAAATTACCGAAATTGGATATTTCATAATTTTATTGATTAGATATAATGTAATCAATGCAATTCAGAAAATCCTTATATAATATAATAAACAATAAATTCAAATTTATATATTATAAATTCAAAATAAAAAGATGATATATTAGTAACTTTTAGTATGTATGTGAATTATTTGATTATAATACGTTAATTGTCCAAATCTTTCTTATTTAATTACCTTATATATTATACACTAATACTCCACACATTAAGAAGCAAAAAAAAAAAAATCTCACTTTTGCCAAATGCACAAACCAACCCTTATAATAGAAAGTTGTTAATAAGAAAAATTAAACAAAACATTTGGGCTTTGACTGTGGAGGCAAATCATTATTCCTCTTATAGGGATTATTGTAATTGAATAGAATGTAAAATTGAAAATTAATTTTGATTTGAGTAATTGTTAATTGTTATGTAGTACACAGTAGATGAATAATCGAACTGAGGTTAGTGTCATTTTTCTTAAAAGGAAAAAAACAAAATGTTTGGAAACCACTCGAATTAATAATTTTTGGGGTAATTTCAAAGTTCATTTTTATGGAAAAGCATACGTTTTAATATATTTGAAACTGGTAAAAAGATTAATATTCACATTGGAAAATATGTTAATCAATATGAATATAATACACACAGCAATTAGATGTGCGAAGAGGTAGTCTTTGATTCCTTGTTCTTCCTTGCAATACCACAAATTTTATGTACGATCTTTTAATCTAACATAAAAATCGTAGTTTTGACTATACAATTAGATGTTCGATTCCTTCTAACTTATATTGTTGAAAAAAACCTTATATTCCTATTTTATCCAACTTAATAACATATTTTACAGGTAAATTTTACATTCTTGTTGTTAAGTATATGCATATTTGTTACCTTAACTTTGAAGTTTGCGACTTTAATTTTTTATTTAATGAAACAATAATTTTTTTATTTTGAGCCTATTAGGTCTACTTAATTGATCTATTAAATCTATATTTCAACTTTGTCTAATAGGATGCTAAGATTTTAATTTTTTACTAATCGTTTTTTTATTTTTTTTTCAAAAGATTAGAATTGTAACTTTTGAAAGTTGGATGACAAAATAAGAAAATCTTTAAATTTAAGAATTGAATTTTTATATTTAACGTTAACTATGACATTTGAATGATTCATTAAGATATTCTATTGTGGACTAAAAAGTCAATTATTCAAAATTTTACTCTCATGCATCAAACTAAAGATTAAATAAATTTATTAGGTAAAGTCTGAAGGTACGTTCAAAAGTGATTCTAATATGGTTAAAATCAATTTTAATGATGTGATTTGTCTCTGGAAGCATATGATTAAAAATGTTTCAAAGTGATTTTAAACACGGTAACGTGATTTAATATGACTATAATATGAAAACAGTAAAATGTATTTGTAGAAATTGAATTAAAATAATTGTAACATCTCATTTAATATGCTCTTGCATTTTTTTTTTTTTTTTTTGAGGAAATTCTCTTTTAGTTATTAGTTTGTGGAAAAGAAAATGATATTTTGTCAAAAAAAAAAAAACTATAAAAGAAAAAAGGTACATATCACCGAATAAAGTTATTTGATTTTTCTCATACGAATTCCATTTGCTGACTTTTTCAACTTTTTGGGCTTTTTTTTAAGGGTTTGAGCCCATTCTCCATCCTTAATCTTCAAATTTTATACTCTTTTAATTTAATTAAACTATACAATATATATATATATATTCTTAATTATTAGTATAGAAACATAAGTTAGAGATTTGTAATTGCTAGTACAGGAACATAAACTGTCATAAAATGTTAATCTTCGTACTTACTTGATGCTAATTGAGTTGTATTTGTTATAGCAATCAATAACATACGTTTATTATATGCTTCATTAAAATAGTAATTACTTTACTTTAGTTTCAAACATTTTAGAGTTTCTTAGTTAACCACACTTAAAATCTAATTTACAAGAGTTTAGACCAAAACAAATAGAATTGTTTAAATGTGTTATATGATGTAATGAGACAATAAATTACGTAAAACAATGCTATTAACCCTAAACTATTTTTCCTTTAAATTTTTAAAAAGTTGAATAAAAACACATTTACATCTTACATCTTCAAAATTGAATGACAAGAATTTTCTTAACTACGTAAAACTGTAACTAACATGTTTTAAACCAAATAATTATATTAAGCTACGATTAATCACAAAACTTTTAAAGTAATTCAGCTATGATTAGATTATGAATCCTTTTGTTAATCTTCAAAAGCATTGGAGAGTTCAAACCAAAATAATTGAAAATAATGAGTTTTGGGGTACGCCACACAAATACTATTCTAAAAGTTTTAGTCTCCATCCACTAAAATCAAGACGCGTGTCCACTCCTTTATCTTTTACTATTGAATTTCCTTCAATTTGAATCAGTTGACTCGTCGGTCCAGTCACCGGTGAAACCAATACGTCACCGTTTATTTATTTATATTTGATTGGAGGAAGGCACATCGCCACATCGGCTGTTTGATAAATAATATATTTCATTCAGTCGTTTTCTTTGCTTTACTTTTTAGCAAATAAATTATTATTATTATTTTCTTAAAATAGACATAAAAATATCCCTTAATATCCATACATTTATAATAAATTATAACTCTTGAAAGTGACTTAATTAACAAATGCCCTCTTGTGAGAAAAAAGGAAATTGTTCCCTAAATATTAAATACTGTTTATTTTAACATATCAAAATCATTTTATTCTCTAATCTAAGAGAAACAAGAAGAAAAAAAACATTTTATTCTGTTTTATGTTATCTTTCAATATAAATAATAATAAGGTTTGGGAATCTGATTTTTGTAAATTAATTAGCCGTTAATAAAACACCATTATTTCGTCCATATTTTAAAAGATAATAAATTTTTTCTTGCATATACTTTTCTTTTTTTATTCAAAAGTAAGAACAAATGTTATGTATTTAAATTTCTAAAAAAAATTAGAAAAACGAAATAAGTTTAAGACATATAAATAGTAAAATATGACCCATTAAGTGATAAGAACATAAAAGGTCAAGCTTAACGTAATGATAACAAGCTAAGTATTATTACAATATTGATCTTAGGTTAAGTTTTTAAAAAATTGTGTTTGAACTCTATCATTTATTTCAAAAAATAATTATGGAATTAACATTATTCATAAAAAAGTGTTGTTAGAGTATAAGTTATTTTGAATTTTGAACAAAAATGGTTTGATGATAATTTAAGAAGAAAATTTAGATTGTTTGAAAATTAGCTTCTTCTTTTTTTTTTTTTTTTCTTTTTTTTTTAATTTATAATGACAACCACATCCGTATAAATTTGATACTTTCAAACTTCAATAACATTTTTGTTAATTTTTTGTCGCTTTAAACATTTAATGATTCAATTGAGCATTATTAAATTCAAATTTTGTGCAAATTTTGATTGTGCATAAATTGTTGAGGGTTTTATTGTTTGACTATATATATATATATATAACAGCAGGTAACTTAGTCAAATATTGAATATTGTGAAAATTAAAGCATTTGACTAAATTGAAAGTGCAATTTAACTAAAATTGAAAAAACAAAACAAACCCATAAATAAGATTAGAAGCATTATTTATTGATTAAAAATAAATAAAATAAAAATCGACTGAATAACTTTAAATAATTTTTCGAAAGAAAAAGGAAAAAGGAAAATACTTTTACGAAAACAGAACCATTAGAAAAACAAAAAAGGCCGATGTGATTTAATTTAAAAAATTCTACCATTTTAATTAATAATTTAGAAGTATGTGTTCATACTCCATATTTATCGATTTCATTCTTAATTAATTACACTCTAATTGAAGATTAAAAAGTATTTTTCTAGATGATATTTTTCTTAGAAAAAGAAAAGAACAAAAAAAAAAAAAAGTGAGATGAAAAAAGCTTTCTTTTTTATTTTTTACATTCATAAATTTTACACAGACAAAGGGATGGGAAATGAAAGTTTTCATTTTTCAACTTTAAACAAAACTCAATCTCAAATATTATAATATTATCACATAACTCTCCATTTTATCTCTCCAAAATTTTAATTTACATTTCTCGTTACATCAAAAAACAAAATTACATAGAAACACCCATATCCATATCCAAAATTGGAAAATTTGGTTTAAAAAAAAACAACCAAAAGAAAGAAAAAAGAAGAAGAAGAAGAAGAAGAAGAAGAAGAAGAAGAATAAGAGGATGATTATTAGTAAAGCTTCACTCAGCTTCTTGTCGTTGTTCTTGATGATGTTGTTCATGATGCTGCTGTTCTTGATTTTGATGGTGACCCATTTCTTTAGTCTTCTCACAATTATCACAACCCATCTCATCATTTTTTCCACGAAAATTATCAAAGTTACCCGAAGAAAGATTCTTAGAGTTTTGGGAAAGGGAAGAGAATCTGGGAGTGGTCACCGGCGTGGCCAAGAAAGAGGGATTTTGGTCTCCGGCCATAATCACCAAAATCTTCTCCTCAAAAATCTTATTGGTTTGGTGTGGCTTAACTTTGTCTCCCTCCACTTCCCCAACGTTTGCGCTCTCTAAATCTCTGTTCTCTCCGTCTGTTTCTTCGGATTGGATGGAGAGCTTCCAGTAGGAGCAAGCGAGAATGAGGAGGGCGAAGGCGATTAGACCAAGCATGGCTGCCAGTCCCCCGAACAAGTAGGGCACCGGGGAGTGCCAGGGCGTCCGCTGTGATGATGCTGGGGGCTCCGGTGTGTTTACTGGGGATGAGGCTGAGATTATGTTTCTCATATCGTCTAAAAAATCTTTTGTTTGTTTGTTTGTTTTGAGGGTGTGAAACAGAGAAAGCAGAGAAATGGTATTTATAGGCCATCAAAGTTATAAAGGAAAGGCAGCGGGAGTTTTTTTCTTCTTCTTTTTATTTTACATTATATATCACTTTTCCTCTCTAAATTTTAATTGATAATAATTTTTACGGCTTTTTTTTTTTTTTTTTTTTATAAAATTGATTTTTAAGGGTTTTTTTTTTAGCATTTTTAAAAATAGCAAAATAAATTAAAATATTTAGTAGCTATAGCAAAATTTTGATTCTATCAATAATATTCTTCTTCCACTCTTAGCTATTTATTTTTATTTGGTTCAAGATCGTGTACCAAATATAAAGAATCTTGAAAAATCATTAAATGACCGTAAAAAAAATAGACAAATATAAACGATCGTGTAGCAAATATAAATAAGTAAACGATCGTGTAGCAAATATAAATAAGTAAACGATAGTGTACCAAATATAAACAAGTAAACGATCGTGTACCAAAAATCTTGAAAAATAAATTGTTAAGATTTGGCTACCAAAATTTAAATGCAAATATAAACGACATTGTACCAAATATAAACGATACAAAAAAAGATACTGAAAAAATCATTTTGATTTGGCTAGCCAAATATAAACGATAATGTACACACGATCTTGAAAAAAAATCGTGTTGATAAGAAAGAATAGTAAAATCACCTGGCATGCATTTTCGTTATTAAATTATTCTATAGAATGCAAATATTTCAGTGTTTTTGTTATATTTTTTGAAATACTTAAAATTAAAATTATTTATGCAAAATCATTAAGTTATCTATAGAGTTTTTCTTTACTATTTATGATAATTCCTTATTTAATAAAAAAAAGTAGTTTTTAAGAATTTAATTTTGAAATTTGGTTGAGAATCTAAGCTTTTACTTACAAAAGCTACAATCATTTCAACAAATTGAGACAAAATATATGTAATATTTAAAAAGCAAAATTGTCTAAGAAGGTTTTAGTCACAATAAATTAAAATTTATAATAATTTAGTGGTTGAGTTTGAATAAATATCAGTTTATTCCTACTGCTTTTTCATTTGTGAACAATTAATATTTATAAAGATTAATGAAATTCCTAACTCATGTGTAAATTTATTTTAGAAGTTGATACTAATAAAATTTGACTATTAATTATGAAAACATTTTTCACCCTCAAAATTAGATTGTTAGAATTTTCAAACTATAGGGATTGAATTTTCATATGTTGCACCGATAAGAAGTAGATTAAATACAAGGTAGAAAAGGTGTTTGTAAGCTTAATTTTTTTTTTTTTTTAAAAAAAAGGTAATAGATATTGAACTAGGGCTAGACGCAGTGGAATTAAAATAAAAATTATTTATCTCTATAACTTAAACAGACTATGCATAAACAATTAAATCAGGAATAAACATATCTTTGTGTCAATATTCCAAATTCGAATTGTCCTTTTTTTGATAAGAATGATCCTCCAATTCGTTTCGTCTAAACGCTGCAAAACCACTAGCGTTCTCTAACAATATCCACACACGAACTGAGAATTCGATAAATGAGAATTTTGACTCTCTCTATTCTCTCTCTGTGTATAACGAACTTATGTATTTTGCTTGTATATCAAATAAGACGCCTAAGGTCTTATTTATAGGTTTCCTATAATTTTCTAATAAGCTTCCAATTCTCTAATTGACCTTATTAATTATCTCAGTCCGAAAATAAATTCAACCAAGTTATTTCGTATGCGACCCGTTGGGTTAATTTAATGGGCCTATAAGTTGTTTTATGGCCCATAAGTCATAATTAGTCTCTAGCAAGACATTATGGCTACTCGTATTAAACTAAGTCGGTGATCCAACGTAACCTAATATAATTATTACTTTAATCCTTTATCACGCAACATCTATGATTGAATATAAGACATGAACAAAGTCATTTTATCTAATTCAATTATTTTCTCAGTCAATAAACATACTTTAATAATAAATGACATCAATACCTTTATTAATTTATTTACAGCACGACCATTCATTTCTACCATCACGCTTAATCAAGGAGCCCAAAGATATCTATCCACAACGATAGGGATAAATTCCAGATTGATTAATTATTGTCCACTACATCATTCATAATGTATTCGAGTACGACAACAGTGGGTTAGGTGGTAGTTTGGTTGAAAAACTGATTTCGACCGAGATGACACATTTGTTCTTATAGATTGAAAGTTCACGTGAACCCATAAATTAGAACAAACATCCCAAATATAGTCCCAACACACCATTTTCATAATTATAGCTAATTTAAATGCATTGTTACGACTAGTTTAAATACATTGCTAACTAAACCAATATAAAGCCTTCTTAGAATAATGATAACAGTGATGTATAATCTAAATTCACTTTTGCTATTTATTTGACAGTAATATTTTTAATTTTAACAACTAATTTGATATTAAAAGTAAATGTTTAAAATAAAATTCACCTAAAAGGTTTTTTTTTTTTTTTTTTTAATTTTTTAATTTTTTAATTCAAGGAATATATGCTAATCTTATTAATATATGTTATCTAACACACATATTTTTAATTTCCCAATTTAATTATTAATTAAACTTATATTTTTTAAAATTCAAATTTAAAATTTGTATGATTAAAAAACATTTGATATAATAGAATAATGTAAAGTGCCTTTTTTTTCTACTGGAATAAAAGTATAAGAATTACGAATTTGAGATTTTTTCTAAACAAAATTAGGGCGAGTATTTATAAATAAAATGACGAAAAAAAACATGAATCAACGTAGATATATAACTTAATTAATTAACATAAAGTATAATAAAAAAATGAAAAATTTGAACCACCACTTCTTAGTCGTCATTATTACATTATTTATATAATTATATGTTATGTTATTACGTAGAGTTGGATTTTAATTCAAATTTTTATTTTTTTTTATTTGTATAATTACCAAAATAAATAAATAAACTATTTGTATTGATTTCCTCTCAAGAAAACTATTTGTGGTGACTTTTTTATCAACTATATTTATAATGGTTTGTGCTAAAAGAAAAGCCATTGTTGAGATAGCACGACTTATAATTTCAATCAATGCTCATAATTAAATACATATAATTAAGATAGGTTATGTTAAAGGATGGATTTAAAAAACATTGAATTTAGTTAAATTTATTTTATTTATAGATGACAACCATGTTGTTAGTGATTCACCATGATAGACCATAATAAAAAATTCAAATTGTAATGTACGTTGTCAAAATTTCTAAGTAAAATTAATAAATTATAATTCATTTTATTTCACGTCAAATATTATTATTGAAAAAAAAGTAATTTTGGTAAGAAAAAAAGTGATGGTAAGATGATCAAAATCAATCAAACGTAGTAAATATGATTTCAATGAATTTATATTATAGGTTGAATAAGGTAAACATTGTAATATTTATCTAAATAGATAAAATCTAATTTGATAAAATTTAGACCATATATTATCAATACGTATAATCATTATAAAATTTTATTGATGGATAAATTGTAATGGGTTAGAATCGTAAATATAATTAGATTATTTTTTTTTATCTCGTCTATTTAGAATTATGAACTATGACAGATTTACTATTGACATTACCACTATCTTTACTTCTAAAGATCAAGTCGTAACACAGTAGATTTGCCAAAATTCATACATTTTTCAATAACAATGTTGGTAATCATAATCACAACGTAAGGGTAATAGTAACAATGAAACAATGTAATTCTCGAACGTAAATAGATTGATCACGCTTTACTCATCAATTGACATAATTTATACCATTAGATCGAGGGAAACATGACCTAGCTTTTTTTCTGTTAGTAATATTAATAATAAAGAACATATTTTCCAATTTTTGATTAGCCGAGTTGGACCGGACGTCGGATCAAACCAATATGCAAAGTACAAAAAGCCGACTCTAGAACCGGACCAAAGCAATATGCAAATTCCGATCCTTTTAATCCGGTGACACGTAGAGATGGCCCACTACAAATACCGGGTCCTACATTTTCACCTTCCAAACCCAAAAGCACATTTGCTCTTCTTTTCCAATTTTAGTTATAACTATTAACTAAAATCACCCTATCAGACCATTATGTTAATATAATGGAAGGTTATAATTAATACATAATTTATTTAAAAAGATAAAACTTAAACTAGTCTTAAATTAATCGATAGAACCAAATAAAAGCGTATTAAAAATTGTTGCACTTATCAATTTATTTACATCGCCCTTTACTTAAATATAACCCATTTTCCTCAGATATTTTTACATTAGTGGGATGTGAAACGTCGTCGTTGGGTTTGGTTTTTTTTTATAGAAAATGTAAAAATATGATAAGGACGAGGGGAGACGTACCGTGATGCTGGAATCCGATCCAAACTTGTCAACCCTAATTAAATTATTTTTATCAAAACCAAAGAAATATATTCCTTATAATACAGAACATTACATCACTACCCCTTCTAAGTTCCTATCTACTGACATTTTATTCTCTCTTTTTTATTTCTTTTTCCTCCCTACCTTTATTTACTTCTTTTTCTCTCTCAACATTTCTATTACTTAAAACTCATTAATACTACAACCAACTTATATGTAACTATCAAAATTCACATGCATTCTTCTGTATTAATTTGATTTCATTTTTCATTTGTCCAGTACTGTTCATTTATTCATGGGTTTAAAAAATTTATTCACTTTTTTTTCCTTCTAATTTTCCAAATCTAAAAATTTATATTTTTCGTAATTTTATGTCCGGTTAGTTTTTTTTATCTTGTAAAGAATAATGTCATGTCATATCATTCCATGGTATTGGTAATGCTAATGACAATTAGCTGTAAATATGAATATATAATTCGAATTAGTACAAGAATATATAACTAAACCTTTTTAAAATATATATAGCTTATATATATGTATATAGTGTACAAGTGCATTGGATAATAAATCATATTATCTAATTTTTTTAAATCTATATAATTTCGTTGATAAAATTTAACCTAATTCAATTTGTTGGGTTTATTATATTTTGAATCTTGGTTACTATTCAAAATTAATATATGGTTAAATTTAGTAATCAATGTAAAGAGTTTTATGTAACCATGATGGAATTATATTCTGTATTAGCATGCATTAGTGAAATACACTTTTGAAGACATTAGGAACTTAGTGGAAAAAAAGTGAATATTCCTGGTTGCACTTGTTTGATTAGTGTGGCAACATTATGGGTATTTTGGTCAATTGGATTAAATTTTTGTAGCATGAAATATTATCATATTGGGTGTATGCCCACCAATCTTACATTGAGTGTGATTTATGATAAATATAAAACAATATGATCCTTGATGTTTTGTTATATGATAAGATTCCATTTGGGAGTACTCTTCTTAATGGCATATTATTGCTAAATAACTTTATATATACATGTAATTATTAATGTAATTGCCTTCCATATAATTTGATTGCTTGTTTTATTATTGTTTGTTTTTCTTAATCTTTTTATAAGTTGGAATATATTGGACTTTCTTTGTGTCCCCTTAAATTACTTTGCACAAAATTGTAAAGTTTGGACAATTTTGTAAAAGCTTGATTTGATGTGGATGAAGGGAAATAAAGTTTGTCTTGTAGTTAACATTGGTATTTTGATTTTACTTTGATGACTGAATTTGGGAAATTATTATTGTCATTGATAAATAATTTGAATCAATTTGAATTTACGAACATGCATTATTATATTTATAATGAAATTAATTCAATTAAGTCGGATATTGGGGAATTTTTTTTTTAATTTTATCAAAAAGAAAAATTAGTGATGGAACACTTATTTTTGTTTTTAAATATGCAAATTTTCATTGGATATTGGGTATTTTTTTTAAAGATGTTTGTTGATTTTTGTTTTTGTCTCTTGAATTGCACTGAAATATATATTTTTGAAAATATTTTTGTATAAGTTTTCTATATATATATATAAAAGAGAGATAAAATATCTGTAAAAGTGGAAATTTAATTAAGAGAGAAAAGTTGAAGTTGTTGCTAAGACGTCGAAAAGGAGAAATGAAAAAACTATATTCTCTTGTAAAAGGGAAAAAAATGGTCAAGTTTTATCGTTCAACTTTTATTCTTTTAAAAGATGTTTGCTTTTCTTTTTTCTTTTTATTTTTAAGAAAAGTGAGCATTAATTAGGGCAGATAGTTCAAGGGTCTTGATGAAATTTGGATACGTCTTTTAAAATTGTATGAGAATTGGTATTATATGCATTTGCACGGCTAGCTGAATTTATCGATTCAAGCCTAAAAACCTTCAACACGCTTGTAACATAGAACGTCACTTGATGCTCGTGCTCGACACTCTACGTGCACTTTTATGTTGTATGTTTAATTAGTTATATGCTTGCTACATGATTATCGATGCTCTACATTCTATGTTGTACGCTCTATACTTGATTCAAAGGAAAAACAGAGGAAGAAATGTAAAAGGAAAAATAACCTAAAGAAAAAAATGGTAATTTTATAATATGATGAAATAAACAAAATGTCAATTTTTATTTGTTTTTTTAAAAATATATATTTTTCATTTAGCCATCTTAGTTAGATCATCAGTGTCAATTTTCCTAATCATTGGTCTTATAAAATTTATTGTAAAAGAATATTTTAAGTCATTTCTTCAACGTAAAAATATCGATATAATTAAAATCACTTTTAACACATTAACATGACCATAACTTAACCAACATAAAAACAAACACCATCGTCTTTGAAGTTAAGGATTCAATTCTCCCACCCAACATATCATACGAGACTATATAGATAAGGACTAACAAATTAGATTGAAATTCACAAATTTGTACCACAAACTCAAAGTTCAATAATCACAAACTTTGCCAGTTGAACTTTTTGTTCACATAAACTCGAATTCTCACTTCAAACACTCCGTGTCAAACAACAAGAGATAAATATGTAATTAAATGATCTAAAATGTGGATTGATGCTAACAAAAAAGAAATGTAAAAGTCTAAATTTTGTAGAAGCATTAATGAAAATCATGATAAAATATGAATACTTCTCTTGTATTTGATGTAAACCTACTTTTTATGTCAACATCGAACATAGTTGTTACGAAAATAAATATCCACAAAATTGAATAGGTTTGAATGTAAAAATAGAAAAAGTAGGTGGAGGGCGAGCAATTGCATTTAGATCACTTAGTTGAATAAGAACCGGTTGGTTGTCTCGTGATTTTCGGTTGAAGAGCTTCACCGGTTTCTTGCCCCAAGAGGGCGTTGACATGGCACCGGTGCCCGCCTGTGATATGCCTTGCAGATACTACCCGAACCGGACCACACCCACACAAACAAAAATATCAATCTTTATATACATTTAATTAGTCTTTGTTACATTTTTAAGGTATCAACTTAAATTTGTTTCACATTTATCTTTAACTGTACTACTGCTTGCCTTCCTATTTAATTTGATTTGATTGTCCTACCAAATATAATAATTATGCCTTATACAAATCAATGGTTTATCATTTTGTGAGAGACCATTTCATTCAAATTTATCTCATATTCTGGCAATTGGATGGGATGGCACATGCACAATTGTACCACTTTTGAGTTTTTTTTACCGACAATTTTTAGAAAATAAACGTGAATGAATAAAGTAAGACCACAACTAAAGTAAATTGAGAATAATATAAACGAGGGTACACAATTCTACTGTATGAAATGAGGGTTACTAATTTTTTGTCTCACTCACGTGTTAGAGATTTTGGTATTAATATTCGAAAAATGGTCATCAAGCAAATGTGATGACTCTTGGTGTCCTAGAGATATGTGGTAGATTTAAGGGCTACAAATTGGCCTTGAACAAGGTGTTACATCCATTGACTCAATGTTGTTATCTCCAAGAAACCTCTTGAATAATAAAGGATTTTCTTGATGATTATCCAACCGACTATTTTGTTTTGTTCGTTTTTTTATTTTATATTTTTCTAAGTTTCTTTGAGTGTGATTTTAGTACAAATATTACACACAGTAAATTTTTTAAAATATTCTTATGCATTTTTTTATGTTGGAATGTGTTCGAGTGATGCTTAGAATTTTATAATGCAGTCCATCACATTCTATTTGAAAAAACATTAAATTAAAAAGAAAAAAAAAACGTTTCAACTCTATTAGAATCTATAAAAAAGAAACATAAATACTAAAAGAAAGTAAAATCATATGGAGCGAAAGAATTAGTATTTAACTTTCGGTCGTTACGGTTTTTCAAGAAAAAAAAGTTTTCATTGCTGTAAAAAGAGAAGGAAAAAAAACTTGAATGGAATACATTAACTTTAAGTAGAAAAACAGAGTTTATTCCATAATGAAAAGGAGAAGAAAGAAAAGGGAAAAAGAGGAATTTTGTTGAGAGTAAAATCCAATTGGCAGATGAAAAAAGAGGAGGGGACCAAGGAGAATAGGGCGAGGGGATCGTTTATGGTAATTTAATAACACATTTGTGGTGTGGGGTTTGTGAGCCACTAAGTCCGCCAGGGCCCCAACCAGCATCGAAATTGGTGTCTCTCGGCCCCACGGTTGGCCGTACCGAAGACGCGACGTGACGCCGCCACTAATTGGGCCCCATCCAATGAATTCTACGCCCATTCACTAACCAAAAGGTATCGGACCGTATCATCGAGTAGAGGTATGTATGGTTTAAGATAAAAGACGAGTTTGGTCCGTATCATGAGAATAATACAAAACAACCACATTTTTTTTAAAATGGTAAACGTTTTGAACCAACCAAAATTCATTGATCCCAAAATGATTGACAAACTCTTTCGTGATTGGAGTTAATTTGAACATTTACTAAATCGAGCATAGTCAGTTTGGTGACGGTTTGATCGAAAAAATCGATTTCGACTCATCCCTACGATCGTGCGTAATTTTAAGTAAGAGATTTAAAGTTTGAATTCTCTGTTTCTTATAATTTATAGTAGATGAAAACGAAATAAATATAGGGAGGTAAAATTTCCACTTTTAATTGTATGTTTTTTATAGTTTATAGGTTTTTAAGTTAACGACTTTGGATTATTGATATATACAATAATGTTTTTAAAATCAACTAATTTATTGAATATGTATTTTAATTTTATAAGTTAATAAGTCTATGATCCATTAGACACACAATTAAAAATTCAGGAATAAATGGATAAAGAGTTAAATGTTAAAAAATGTCTAATGATCTTTTGTTTAAACTTCAGAGAATTATTAGACATAAAATCAACCAATTATAATGTAAGACGTGTTTCAAATTTCAATTTATTTTAAATTATATTCTACGTACTTTTAAAATATAAAGTCAAGAGTAATATTGTGACTTTTAAAATAAATATTATTTTTCGTAGCTAACGTTAATTTACTATTTAACACTATTATAGATGTACTGTTTTTAATTTGATTTCATGGCGTTTTTAATAACAAAAAATTTCAATTGTTATTTTTCAGAGACGAATGTTAAAATTGACTAATTATAAAGCTAAAAAGGTGAGCAAAAATTATGATTTAAGGCAAGAAAAATTGGGTTGTGAGAATTTTTTTGTTTGTTATTTACGCCAATCATATACATTGTATTTGTTGTTTGTACTTTTATCTTTCTTTTTTTTCTTCTTGTAATGAAATATTTGTAAAATAATAATAAATAATAAACGACAATAGTCAATCACGATATTATCTCTTAGAAATTTTGTTATATGGGATTAATTGATTAGTTGATAAGAATATTCACGAAGAGGGATGACAATTCGGGGGAATACTTCATAACATATAGAGTTGTTTAAAGAGTTAAGAATGTAATTAGTATTATTGAGAATATGATGGTGTTGAAATGTGTAAGGAAAATCAAGGACAAAATGGAAATAGAACGTAAAACATGGAAACAGTGGAAAAGAGAGTTAGGGGTTAAAAACTTTGTAACAAAAATGAGTTAGATATTACAATTTGAGCAAAATGAACATTCAATCAAAACGCGAGTTTCAAATTATATTATATTACAAACTCATTACATTATGAGCATCCAAATGTTTCTGTAGACTTCTTAACGTAGTGATGCTTTGGAAGCTAAAAAGGAAAAATGAAGTTGATTTCATTAGTCCTCTTTGCCTTAAATCTAGTCCAATTCCATTTCAACCTTAGAAAGTAGTCAGGGCTAATGTAGTGATGCTTTAATAGTTTTACAAGCCGAACCATAATCAACTCCTAAGACGATTTCACTAAGCTCATAGTCAATTCATCATTTATTAAAAAAATGCACATAAAGAAGAAAAGGATGAGAGCGAGGTTATGGATGACGAAGATGAAAAATGTATTCACCGTCCTCTGGTTCAGTTAACAGCAAAATTTTGTCTCGACATCTGAATATATATCCTTT
This sequence comes from Cucumis hystrix, assembly GCA_025688845.1. Taxonomy (NCBI): domain Eukaryota; kingdom Viridiplantae; phylum Streptophyta; class Magnoliopsida; order Cucurbitales; family Cucurbitaceae; genus Cucumis; species Cucumis hystrix. Next base: position 14,087,747 of record CM046885.1, on the reverse strand, counting down.
CTAGTTCATGTTTGAGATGCTTCCTCAATATGTATACATGGAGTACAATTGTAGAACACACCATTGACAATTTTAAATTGCATATATGCTCTCTCATCTTTAACTAAAAAAACTAAAGTAAACCCAAGAAGAGATGGACGATGAGATATATGGAATAGAGAACTAGAAATGTCACAACATAACTCGAAAGTTGACATTGAAATTAACTTCAAAACTTAAGTGATTTTTAAAACAAATAAAACAATTATAAGTTTTTGTTTATAAAAAAAAACATCAATTCTAATCGTCTAATCATTCGAAGAAGTAATCGATGATATCTTCTTAGAGGAATTCCATCAAATTGATGGATAGAACGATAATTTTATGTTCTTAAAAAAGTTTATATAGTTTAAATTGACATAATTAATTGAATGTTTATTTATTAAAACAATCCATTTTAATTTCATATATTCAAAAAGTGAAGAGCAAAGAAAAGAAGGATTTCTTTTTGGTTGGGTCCATATAACATGAATTGGTGGGGTAGTGAGTACTTCAATCAATCAAGTGGCCAATTGCCTATGTGGTGGGTTCATACATTTTTATTATTTTGTTCATTAAGTTATTTAAAGAAAAACTAATCCATTTCTTGGATTCTTTCTTTCTTTATTTACTTTATTTTTTTTTATAAAAAGAAAAAAATAACTTGTCCACTTTGCTAACAAATATTCTCTTTTCTGTTAATGAAAAATTGCACTGTGAAGTTGAAACTACTTCTCATTATATTTATTCCATTTTGTTTTAAAAAAATATGTCAACCTTTTATATAATTAGATAAATATTCCTCCTCTGTACTCTCACTTTCTTTCTCATCTAAATTCTTTGCCTTTTTTTTCTAAAAAAGAAAAATATGTATAATTCTAACCGATTATTGATTGCCATCCATGAATTAGAAGGAAAAAAAAACTCGAGAAATTAGGGTTTGTTTGATAGAGGGTATGAATACATAAATTAAAGAAAATAATAATGGATATTTAACCGAAAAAAATTATATTTCATATTTTTATACACACGTTTAGTAGTTAGGTTGATAAACTATTTGAATTTAAACGAGTTAATAAACAGTTACTCGATGAATATAAGGTTGGATATAAAATGTTTTCTAATTGATTTATGAGACTTGATTTATGTTTAGTTTTGTGTGTATTTACATAATACGTGTTTTAACTTAACAAAAATAGTTGAGCTTATAGCATGAAACATTATACATTTCCTTTTTCTTTGTTTTTGGAAATTAATATAGTTTTAAATTTAAAACGTCAATCTCAAAGTTTGAAAACATTAAAAATACGAAATTGTTGTGTTTTAGAATTTGCATTGTTTGACTCACAAAATCCATAAAACAAATTTCGAAAAGTAATCTATACTTTATGTCAAACGCATATTTGTTGACTTTAGTGAAATTCGAAAACATAACACATCATATGTATTGCCTACAAAACATACCATTAGATATCGAGGATGAGTAATATAAAACACTATATCTTAAAACGGCGTGTAAAAGATCATCCTATGATAATATATACGAAAAAGCTAGTATAGCAAAGAAAGTACTTGAACCTCTAGCCTCGAGAAAACGAGTACTTGTCAAAATATCAACCACCGCAATACTAAACTCAATTTAGCCATCAACGCGGTCTTTTATAACATATCAGTCTTTAGAGTAGAAAAAATATAAATTTGTTATTGACATTTGATAAAAACATGTTAAAACTAATGAAATGTAGGCTCGAGTGATTTAAGATTAAAATATCTATAAATATATGTAATGCGAAAACAGATATTAGTCGAGGAATAAAATCAAATCTAATAGACAAGGGCATGGTACAAGAATCAAATTGTAATGACATATGAAATATAAATGGATAACAAAAAACAGCACTCTTTACACAAATGGCTACATATTCTTTGTATGTATATGAATTAGTGTAATTAGAAAAAGAGGAAGATGAGTGGGGGAGATATCATGGGGATGGAATATTTGGTGCCATAAACATATAGAAAATGAAAAAAGATTTAGATTTGGAATATTACATCACCATATTCAATATCAGAAAACCACTTGGTTAAAAATAGAATCCCACCATCTATATTAAAAACATTATGTTATATAATTCAAACATATAATATGTGACACCATTAATGTTATTAGACTATAGGGTGAAAAATAACTTAATCCTTTGGAAAAAGAAATACAAACTTTATTCAAATATCTGAATGGATTATTGGATTTACTTTACTTTACTTTTGTTCTTTTTTTTTTTTTTATAATTTTATTTAAATTATAACATATGGTTTAATGTATAGGGTGTAATACTTTTAGGGGCGGGCCGTGTTAGACGAATGGGCCTGATTTGCATCAATGGGCTCGGTTTTGTTGTGTGGTAGGTCCTCTAGTACGATATATTGGTCCATTATATTTGATAGAAAACTCAGTCAGAAAATGTCAAAAGCAAATTTATTATGTTTTCATAACTTTTTTTTCAAGAGGGTTAGATGGGTTGAGTTAATCATGTTGGCTGTTTTACATGGGTTGTCTTATAAGTCAACAAGACTTGAGAGGCCGGAAATGAATTCCCGACGTTTCCAGTTTTCGTCCTTCCATCCATTAAGAAATCCGACGGTTGAAAACGAATGTAGGAGAAGGGAATAGCGTGTGTTGGGGTTACTAGATTATTCCATCCCGCCAAGAATCTACAGGCTCACATCGAGCCACAAGGCCTCAAACCTGTCGCAACCATTGCGCGCCACGTTCCTCACTCTCCTCTCCCCCAATTTCCTCTGCTCAAAAACTTCACAACCTAAACTCCTCTGCTTCATCAATCGTTCTTCCTCGTCCCACCAAAATCCACACACATTTAGAGAGAATTCGTTCGTGGGTACAAATACAACTTTCGGACAAGGAATTGCTGACACTTTAATCGGATATGAGTTCCACTCTTTCGCGGTTGATCCATTCGAGATCATTGTTTCATAAGTTTTAGTGAGTTCATTTCATTTTACCAAACTCAATTTTGTTTTAGAATGGCGAATTGTTATTTATATTGATTACATGTTCGTTGTTTGGATTTCACTGAGTTTCTGCTGTGCCTTCAGTTCTTTATATGGATTTAATTTTGTTCGATACTGTCGATTAGCTCCGAAAGAGTGCTGAAACGGGGGGACCTTGCTGTTTTGTTAGTCGAATTTCATTTCGAGGTTTTAGACTTATTGGCGAGTTGGGTTTTTTTCAGAAGTGTTGTCGCATTGTCGAACTGCTCAATGTTGTCGCAATCCGAAGCGAAAATATTTCCTCGATAATTATAAACTTGGATTATTTCGACTGTACGGTTGTTCAGTTTATTGGTAGTCAGTTACGATCTCACTACTCGCTAGGGACAAAATTGATAACAATGTGATCGCATTTGCCCCTATATTATTCAGACCCCACGACCTCCTGCCTAATCGAGTTTGGATTTCATTTTTTTGTTTTTGTTTTTTTTTTAAAATACAGATGTGTCGAGAATAATTTATGACCCAATTGTAGCACTTTTGACTAAATGTGTTTCTTAACTATATTGTGTAGTACGATGGCTGGTTCTCGGGGTGGAAGACCATTTTCAACAGATTCTAATAAGATCGATGAACCGTTCAAGGTTGAGGAAGCTGAAACAGTTAATGTTCCTCCGCCTCCAAATGAGAAGGTATATGAAATGAAGGCTAGGGGTTTTTCGTTATTCTGTCTATATCTTTGACTTTGATCTCTGTTATATCCCTGGTGTGTGCATTTGATCAGCTGCTGGTGCTGGGTGGAAATGGATTTGTGGGCTCTCATATCTGTCAAGAAGCTCTAAATCGTGGTCTTACAGTTGCTAGCCTTAGTAGGTATGTTTCTTTGCAAGAACATTTGCCTTAAGTCTCACATAGATTGTTTTGAGTAAGATCCACGTTCTCAAGTGATCATGTAAATCTGTATTTCTTTTTCCTTATCAAGTGAACTGTTTGTAATTGGTACATTTTAGTTTTAATAAATGCTAACATGGAAAGCACGAAAGAATCAGCTAAGAACCACTAAGAACTTTTTTTTGGAAACCACAGCGGCATATGCTGCCTTGCAAATCACTATTTTCTCCATCAATTGTAGTGCTTTTCATTTAACGTACAGGAGGAATCCGGCTGGAACAAACAGGATTGTCGATAAGGAAATATGATTTGAGTTCCCATTTTCTGTTTAATGAATGATAACTTCAACATCTTTGTTCGGTTCCCTAGTGTTCGAAGCTCTATTCTGAAATTACAATTATTGCATTTCGCTATTATTGTCAGGTCGGGAAGATCATCAATACGTGATTCTTGGGCTAACCATGTAATTTGGCATCAAGGTTTGATTCCAGTTAAGCTGTTAATTATTGTCATATTTGTGGGGTACTTAATGATAATGCCTCAACTCTTTTTCCCATTGCCAGGAAACCTTCTTTCACCTGATTCATTGAGTGAAGCTTTTGATGGCGTTACAGCTGTTGTATGTAGTCCTCTACCTCCTTGTCTGTACCTAATGATTAAAATACAAATTGGTTACAACATTATTGTGTCTACACTAATCTACAGATAAGTTGAATGGTTGGGTTCTATGTGCATATTTCCTGATTAACTGTCAGGATACTCTCGGAAGACTCCTAGAAGCCATTATTCTCAGTTGTGTTAGGAAATTAACTTATTTATGAGCACAACTAAATTAGTATTAAGTAGCATCTAGTTAAGGGAGGATTCTCGACTTGTATATAGCATTTTTTGTTTCTGTAAAAATAGCATTTCGTATTCCTGCAAATTAATTTCTCATACTTGTGCTGTGGATTACTTTGGGGAGGATTCTCTTGTTCACAAATTCGGGTAAATTTTAGTTTTATATTGCCAGATCTCTTGCATTGGTGGTTTTGGCTCTAATTCTCAAATGTACAAGATTAATGGGACGGCAAATATCAATGCAATCAGAGTTGCTTCCGATAAAGGTGCAGTTTTTATTTTGTCATAAATTTTGTGTAAGTAAACTGAACTTATGTAGGCTAGGCTCGTCTGTTTCCGCTCAAAACTTCAAATCTTTCATTGCTTTGATAGCAGTTCACCCGTCAATGTTAAAACACTTCCTTAACCCATTAATTTTCTATATTTCACAGGTCTCCATTGATATGCATTGCATGCTATGTTATTTTTATTGTTAGGCTGATATCACTGTACTTATAATTCTGATACAGATATATCTAATGCTTGAGTTTTTCTTTTAGAATTTACTACTATCCTTTTCTTTCTTGTGCCACGGTTTTTTTTAACCCTAACTAAATGTTTTGTTCTCCATCCCATTAGTCTAGTTTTTGGATACTTCCAATTATTTTAACAGAACCAAAATATATTAAAAGATAAAACAATAACGAAATTACAAGATAAACCAAGAGTTCGAGGTTCTTGGAAACTCCCTCTCTTTAGAATTCTTTCAACCCTTAAATCACTCACTAAAATATTGCTATTTGTCTCCCTATCCTCTATTTATAACCAAAATTCCATATCCAACTCCCTTGTTAATTTCTAATATACCCTTATAAAATTTTAATAGCATTCCCATCATATTTTTTAACTTCAAAATTTTGTCAAATGATTGTAGTGAATTTAATATTTAGCTATACTTATGGACTCTTAACAAGGTAATATGAATGGGTCACAGGTGTGAAGAGATTTGTCTATATCTCTGCGGCTGATTTTGGCTTGGCTAATTACTTGCTACAAGGATATTATGAGGGAAAGGTAGTATTTCTATTCCCTTCATCCCAAGAGTTGTTAATTAATTAAGATCTTGCCTCTTGGACACTTAATACTAATGCCCTTCTCGATCAAATCAAACTATGGTTGGGGTTTTCTTAAGGAAAAACGTTGAACATAGATGGATGAAACAACTAATTTAACTTCCACCACAAATGTGGGGGTGGGGTGTGGGGTGTGGGGGGTCATACCAATCCTTTTTTTTCCCCCTCTTCACATTCATGTATATTTGGATAGTGTAGCTCATGCAAAATCTGTGTTTTGTTTTGTGTAGCGAGCAGCTGAGACAGAACTCCTCACTAAATTTCCTTATGGAGGTTAGATCTTTAATCTATCAATGGTACCATCAAGTTCTTCACTTCCATTTATGCTGGTGCAGTTCTGTTTTGCCTTTAATTCGTAAAATGAATGTATACTCCCAATACTCTTTCATTTAACTGATCAAGATGAATGCATACTCCACTAGCAAGGGATCTTGCTTGTTGGTTTCTGTGTACCTGTTTTTCTTTTCTGAAATATCCTGTCTTTTATAGTTAGCAAATAAGTGGAAAATAAAGCATTTTTTAATGTACATTTTCAGGAGTGATTTTGAGGCCGGGATTTATTTATGGGACCCGTAATGTTGGGAGCGTGAAGTTGCCTCTGGGAGTAATTGGTTCTCCTTTGGAAATGGTAACTTGTGGTTTTTCTCTTTCTATTATGCCATGAACATCAGCCAGAGTTCCCAGTTCCTAAAATTGGTCATACTTCTAATTTCTTTTACTTCTTACTGTCTTATTAGTTTAAACATACAAAAAACCACAATTAAGTGAGCTCTCTAAGGCTCCATTGGATAATTGTTTTGTCTTTTGCTCTCTAAGACTCCATTGGAATAATTGTTGTCTTTTGCTCTCTAAGACTCCATTGGAATAATTGTTGTCTTTTGCGCTAGGATAATTAAGCCTACAAACACTATATCTACTTATAATTTATCTTGTTTTCTTGTCTACTTTGTAGGGGCATTTTTAAAACCCAAGCAGTAGTTTCTAAAAACATACTTTTGTTCGTATAACTTGGCTTCAAATCAAATGTTTGTATGCTTGCTTAGAATAATGTTTCTCGTGACTCATTACAATTACTGAAGTGACAAACCCTTTTGTTTCTACTTCTGGCTATATTGTTTTCTGGACTAGTAAACTGGATCTTGATTATGGGACATTTTTCTCTTAATCTGAATCAATTATAGCGTGTCTCAACGTCATTTTCTTGCTATTGAATTTACATTTTACGGAGGACGTAACGAAACATCGAAATTTGGTAACAAAAACCAGTCCTTGCATTCCTGATCTTTATCAAATATAATGATATAAAAATATTTCCCTGCAGGTTCTTCAACACGCCAAACCACTACACCAGCTACCACTCGTTGGTCCCCTATTTACTCCTCCGGTAAGTGTGACATCGGTGGCGAGGGTTTCTGTTCGGGCAGCAACAGATCCTGTCTTTCCTCCCGGCATCATCGACATCTATGGTATACAAAGATACAGTCAACACAAGTCGAAATAGATTTGATAAGAGACTTAAAGGCACGAATATTTTCTGTCCTTATCACATATATAAATATATTAGAGAAAATCCAAATATAAAATGTCGGTTGTGTCTTCACACTCGATGGGATTTACTTGACAGTTTGTGTAGTGGGTTGAAGATGAAAGACGGTTCATTTTCTTGTCTCTGGTGCCAATAATATCATGCAGAGAACTGCAAATTCATTTGATAAGCCATCTTCTTTTGGCCCCTTCCCTTTGTAATTTTGTAGGGGAAGAAGTGTCCTGAGTGGGTAGCTCTTTCAGAAACTCAATTTAACTGTCCATTATGCTAATATGGTGTTTCGTTCTATCCTGTGTTGGACTTTATCAGAATATATTTATTACCACATCATCAACAAATGACAAAAATGAAAAATCAGATTTAAGTTCAAGAATTTTAGAATTTTATTATATTATAAAACTCTTAATTAAGTATTATCACTAATATCTCCTTACATCCACAAGCAGTGGAACTTTACACCATTTCGAATGGCATGCTCTTTGTTATTTTGCAGTTTGTGTCACACCAACATGTATTAACGTTTAAAGAATCGTGTAAGTAAATTTAGTTAATCGATAATTGACATGTATTTATTTGAGGGCTTGATTTCTCATCATCACAATTATATTATCTTAGAGTTTGGTCTATTTTAGTATATAAAAATTATCTTTTTTAAATAACCTTTTGGCATTAAGTATGGTTATTAAGGTGTTAAAATGCATGTCATATAATAAAGTTCAAGCAATAAGTTAGTAATTAGATCGAACATCACTCAATAAATGTAAGTGATGGCACATATACAACTTTAAATTGGTATCTTTTTTAATTCGAAAACTAAATTAGACAAGTTAAAACTTTATAAGGGTTGAATTTAGAAAAAAATGTTATTTAAAAAATTCATATAAAATTATGGGATGTGGTACGTGTACCTAGTCAGAAAATAAATGCTTAAGTGGATGAGTAATAGAGAGCCACATAGGCCAATGGGTATTCTATATATATATATAGAGGGCAAGTTCTAATTCCATTACGGGCAGTTACCCTTCACACGAGCTTGATTTCGAAGAGAGGGAAAAATCTAACGGAGAAGATGAACCATAACCAACAAGCGACAGGGAGCAGGCACGACGATGACGCAGCGCTATCCGAGTTTTTAGCTTCTCTAATGGAGTATACTCCCACTGTAAGATCTCTTTTCCATGCTTCTTAACCCCAATTCGCTTCTCTCCCTCCACTCGTTTATCTGCAAGTTCAAATCATGCCGCTGTTGATCTTTTTGGGGCTATCGTTTTACAGATTCCCGATGAGTTGGTGGAGCATTACTTAGGAAAGAGTGGATTTCAGTGTCCCGACGTTCGATTGTAGGTACCTTTTTGTTTGGTTCTTATATATTTTTGTTCATCAAAACCCTAGGTCTAAAAACGCGGGTTTTCGACCGATAGATGAGATGGGTATATCTTTCTCTTAGTGTTTTGAGTGGTTCTTCTTTCTTTTCACAATTTGATTGTACTTGGAGAGTTTTTCATTCAATTGGTTGGTTCTTGACGGTTGAAATCGATCAAAGTGAAGCTTAATTAAGGGATTTCTTATTTTGTGTTTTTTTTCTTCTAAAGAGACAATGTTCGTCGTAGTTGTTGATTTTTTATGTTGAGAAGTGCCTGTACATTGCTAAATCTCTATGAACCGAGGATGAGACTGAAGGAACATTTTTTTTTTAAATTTATTTTTTTAAAATAAATAAATAAATCACAGTTCTTCTCTAACGATTCTTTTACTCTTTTCTACCATTTCATTTGCTACTTCACCCGAATTTTGAAAAACGGAGAGGATAGTAGTCATTTGATATGATTATTGTGGTTAAGGCAAAGTGATACTCAGTTTTTATTAGCTTTAAATTCTTTCACAATGATATGTGATGTTTGTAATTAGATACTGGATTTCTATTTTTTTTTTTTTTTTTTGTGAAAATCAGTTTACATTGTTCTTATAGAGCTTCATTTTTGTAGGATCAGGCTTGTCGCTGTTGCCACACAGAAGTTCGTTGCGGATGTTGCAAGTGATGCTCTCCAGTATGCTTTCTTTCTTCCCTCATTTTTCCTATGAAGTGCTAGTAGGATATGGTCATTACTTGGTTGGAGACCTTATAAAAAAGAGCCTGAGTTGCAGACTCTTCTTTTTAATTTCATAATTTGACTGAGTTTGAGGACGAATTTTCTGAAAACAATGCTATGCTACAGAATATTCCTTTTGATTGTTTTACGATCACGACTGACAAATCAACCACTTAGCTCTTTTCTCTTAAAGCAAAAAGAAAGGCCCTAATGCACAGCGGTTATTATGACATGATAGCTGTCTCTCGCTTCCAAAGATGAGACCCTTATTCCTTCTGAAATTTCCTTCCAAAAAAATCGTTTACGATCCTTTCTACTTGGACCACAAGGACTAAAATATTCTTAACAAGGATAGGAAATAGATAGGGATCCCACGCCACTAAAGGCTAGGTTTCGAGAGTTTACTACCCTTAAAAGTCTTCAGCCTGAGCAAGACATGAAGATTTGCCTGGTTGTGGGCAGTAGTAAAATGGCTTGATCCAAAGTGTGCCACTCAACTCTTAAGTACTTCTATTTCGATGGTCATCCCAAATGGCCTTACTGAAAGTTGCAATAGTGGTTTCCTTGGTCACATTATTCTTCATCACGAATTGGGGTTAATCTCCTTGTCTTTCAAAGGTTAGTCAATAACCAATTCCCTTTATTGGAACCTCTTTCAGCTCTGTCTTTGAAGATCTTGGAAAATGCTGGTCTCCCACCCTTTGAGCACAAGACTTTCACCAATCTCCCCTAAAAGATTGGTACTCCTAAATTTACCATGGAAATTATGAACCTGACAGCTGAATGTACAATTTCACTTGTCAAGATTATCAGGATTTCAAGAAGAGACTTACTGGACCGTTCTCACTGTATATTCAATGATTAGCACACTATAACAAACAGCTATTAGAGGAACAAATCACTCTTAGTAATCCTCTACAGCTGCCCTCATGCACCTATTAAGTTTTTGTTTGTTGACTGATTTGATCAATTTTATTGAGTTGATTCACTCTCACACAACCTATTAAGGAAATTTTTAAAGAAAATATATTCTTATTCTTATTTATTTATGTTAAAATCAATATTTTTCTTGATTGCTTTCTTTAGTTGGCCTCATATTTTGTGGCCTCCGCTATTGTTTGTTCCTTTTTTTTTGTATGCCATTTTTCGCAATGAAATTTCAATGTCTGATTAAAAAAACTTATTTTCTTGTGCAATGTAGGCATTGTAAGGCAAGACAGGCAGCAGTAGTGAAAGACAAAAGGGATAAACAACAAAAGGTGCATTTTTTGTAACTCAGGGTCTCTTGATTGATAAACTATTTGGCCAGTCTAACATTATACTGGTTCAGGATAAGCGCTTAATATTGACCATGGATGATCTCTCAAAGGCACTTCGTGAGGTAAGCTCGAAATGTTATTTACTTGTCATCAAGCTCTTGTGCTTGCTATGGTTGATTCATATGCAGATATAAGAGATCATTAGTTTCATTTTGTTATATACTCTCATTTTTAGGTGGTGCTAGGGGGGGGGGGGGGGGGGGGGGGGGGGGTTGACTATTGGTGGGTTGTGTGAAATTATCGATGTCACTTAAGGCTTCAAAGTTGATGTTGGCCGGGGGTGGGAGTTCTAAAAGTGGTGATCTGTCATAAAGTTTGTCTGCCTTGTTTGTGTAATAAATTCGTGTCAGGCAGGGAATCTTTTATAGAATTTGTGATTTTTAGTTTTTCTAATTGTATGATGCACATCCTCAACATTATAATACAGTTTCCACTCGGCAGGGAATCTTTAATGTGCATGTTTCTCATTTTATGACCATCAGTTTGGAAATGATTACGTTTTGAACATAGACACTTGGTAATCTAGTCGCTTATCCATAACTAACCGCCTTGTTGGTACTTGATGAACAGTATGGCGTCAATGTGAAACATCAAGAATACTTTGCTGATAGTCCTTCAACGGGAGTGGATTCTACTTCCAGAGAGGAATGAGTTGGAGTAACGGTTAAAATGTCTCATCGTTGTTTATGTCGTCAATATACTGAATTACTGATGGATAGCGTTCAGGGTTGGAGTATTTCTGGCCGACTCTGCAGCTAAATTTAGTCCCTGCCATGCAGTCATCATGAGTCATGTTGTACATTATGGCATTGCTTTGAAAATCAAAATTAAGTAGCTGTGTTTTCCTAGTCGTATTCTGTTACTACTTTACATAGCAAGGCCTCAACCTTTTTGAACGGTCAAAGCGGTAGATATGTTCGGCATTTTCTACTTGTCTGTTGAATAAAACTGTGCATAATGAAAATCATAACATCATTCTTGTTCGTACAAGGTTGTGTATTGGTGGCTGATCCACATCTGTCAGTGTCCAGAATGCATTTTCTGTAGATTTCAATGTCAATTTATTTTTATTTGTTCCTGACTACGACATTTCTGTTGATTCTGAATGGCACATGCAATTCACTTGCCAGGTTTATGACAAAATGGTTCTTTGTTTAATCTTTCCATCGTCAATTTTGAACAATTCAATACCCTCAGAATAAACTGATATGGACATCTCCAAAGTTTTTCCCCAATTTAATTTATATGAATTCGTAGTTGCCAAGTTGAATTATATATATAATACATGGTCGGGATTTGAATTGTTCTTATAATACTATGAAAGTGCCAAAGTTTGGACCCTGTTATCTTCAGCAACGATGTAGGCAATATCTAAAAGCCAGTTCGTCGATCATTTAAGATGCTGAATTGTGATAATATAAATTAAGAAGATTTTGTTTTAGTTTCGTGTTGACTTATAAATAACTAATATATGCCCAAGAAAATCAATTTGAATCTCTTTCAAATTCATAGGAATTTCTACATTTTTCCTGGTTGTTGAAATTTGTAAAGAAAAGTCACTGAAATAATATATGTGAGGGAGAGAGAGAGAGAGAGAAAATATGGTTTTCAGCCAATAGTCTAAAACTTGAGCTTAGATTATTGGCAAGTTGAGCCTAGATTATTTTTTTCCTTCTTAATAAATAAAATATATACCTATTGTATTCATTGCCCATGACAAGTGCGAGTTTTGATTTGGTCTATGGTACAGATTATGGAAACACAAACATGTACATAAAATGATCAAATTCATCAAAATAGTGGGAATGAAGTTGCCCAGCCTTTGAGGTAACTGCATCGATTTGTTGGCTTTTCTTTTAGGAGTGATTATGAGGAGACGAAAGGGTATGAAAAGTGGTTATTGGGTGTTGTTGATGATGCTCTTGTTGGCAACGGCGATGGTGGCAGCGAAGGAGAAGGAGGAGGAGGAGAAGGCGGCAGGGGCAGTGAAAGTGAAGGTGGGTGTAGTTTTGGATTCGGATGATTATGGGAAGGTGGATTTGAGTTGCATCTCAATGGCTCTCTCAGATTTTTATGCTTCTCGGAGTCATTTTAAGACAAGAGTGGTTCTTAAGCCCATGGACTCCAATGCTACCGTTGTTGATGCAGCTGCTGCAGGTTCTTTTTCCTTTTCCTTTTGTTTTGTTGGGGTTAAATTTCAAATTTAATCTCTATATAGAAAATTAACATTAAAGCTTGTATGGTTTAATAAAATTCCAACTAATAGTCCAAGAACTATTTATGTAATTTTATCAATCAGTACAAATTTTAAAATGGGTGGGACACTAAATTGAATTTAGTAAATTCTAACTAAGACTTTGTAATGTTTTTTTCCTTCTAAAACCCAAAGTTTAAAGTTCAATCCTTAGCGTTTCTTTTTAGAAAATTAGGCTTCTCTTCGTCAAATATTTGTTACATGGGTATGCTTATTCGGAAGCTGAATTGCATCCAAGTTTTTTTTTTCTTTTTTGAAAACCTTGAATTCATAGTAAAATTAAAAAAGAAGAATGAAACTTTAAAAAACAACTTCTTTTGGGTACGGTTTACTTAAGTTGTGGTTCTTAGTTGTTTTTCAAAATGTTTCTTGTTTCTTCCCATTTTTCTTACTGTTAAAGACTTTATATTTCTTAATTAAAAACATTTAAATTCTTATGATGTGTTTTGGTTGAGATTCTAAAGTGTGTAATTTTGTAAAAAAAAAAACTATTTTAAAAAAATGGTAGGAGTTGACAAATTAAAATAATGCATTTTTTAAAAATTCATTTATAAAATAATCTATTTTTGGAGAAATTTTTAAAAACCAAATTCACGTATAAACACACTAAGTCTAACAAAAAAAAAATTTAAATTTTAAACTCATTTTAAAAAAAAAATGTTTAAAAGAAAATGTATTATTGAAATATTTTGTTATTAGTTCAATTCAAACTAACCCAGTTTTATTAAGAAATGATTATTTGAGTAAGTTTTCAAAAAAACTGTATTTAGTCTGAAAAACAAGGAAACTCATAAAATCAAAATGTATAATCATCAACCATAAGTTTCTCTCCTTTTTCCTTCCTCATTAAGTCTCAACAAACTTACATCTTACGATTATATTTCCATAAATGGACACAATTGAACAGCTTTAGAATTGATAAAGAAAGAGGAAGTGCAGGCCATTATAGGTCCAACAAGCTCAATGCAAGCCAACTTCATGATCGACATTGGAGACAAAGCACATGTTCCCATCATCTCATTTTCAGCCACACGACCTTCTCTCACTTCTCACCGCAGCCCTTACTTCTTTCGAGTTGCCCAAGATGATTCCTCTCAAGTTAAAGCCATCGGAGCCATCGTCAAAACCTTCAAATGGCGAAACGTCGTCCCCATCTATGTCGACAACGAGTTCGGCGATGGCATCATCCCTTATCTCATCGACGCGCTCCAAGAAGTCAATGCTCACGTACCTTATCAAAGCATCATTTCCCCGGATGTAACCGACGATCATCTCACCAGTGAACTTTACAAATTAATGTCAATGCAGACGCGAGTGTTTGTGGTGCACATGTTACCTGACCTTGCCTCTCGTATTTTCACGAAAGCAAAACAAATCGGAATGATGAAAAAAGGGTATGTTTGGATGATAACGGATGGTGTTACAAATATGTTGGAGTCAATAAAGCCTTCAACTTTTGAGTCAATGCAAGGAGTTATTGGAATAAAAACTCACGTCCCTAGAACTGAAAAGCTTGAATCTTTTGAACGTGATTGGAGAAAGAGATTTCTTAGGTATTATCCAAAAATGGAAGTCGTTCCTGCGCTAGACGTTTTTGCATTATGGGCCTATGATGCGGCTTGGGCCTTAGCCATTGCAGTGGAAAAAGCTGGGACCGACCACCTTAAGTACAGCCAAACCAATTTTACAACTTTGAACTATTTATACAACCTTGGTGTGAATCAGAACGGTGAGAAGCTGCGTGTTGCGTTTTCGAAGGTTAAATTCAAGGGTTTGGCTGGAGAATTTAGTGTGAAAAATGGGCAATTGGATTCGGAGATTTTTGAGATAGTGAATGTGATTGGGAATGGGAGAAGGAATGTGGGGTTTTGGTCGCCGGAAAGTGGGCTGAGGACGGAATTGGAAAGAGGGAGAGATGGGCTGAGAACGATCATATGGGGCGGCGGCGATTCGGGGGTTCCGCCGAAAGGATGGGAGATTCCGACGAATGAGAAGAAGCTTAGGGTGGTGGTTCCGGTAAAGGATGGATTTTGGGAGTTTGTGAGTGTGGTTCGTGATCCTGTGACCAATGAAACGAAAGTGAGTGGTTATTGTATAGATGTGTTTAAGGCTGTGATTGAAGCTTTGCCTTATGCTGTTGCTTATGAGCTTATTCCTTTCCATAAATCTGCGGCGGAGTCAGGTGGCACCTACAATGACTTGGTTGATCAAATCTATTATGGGGTTAGTATTTTTTTTACTTAGTTATGATTTTAAAAGTTTAAATTGAGTCATTTGGTCAAGATGTTTTAATACTAGCTCATCGACTTGTATTTGAAGAATTGTTCACTCTCTCCATGTATATGATGGAAGTAGAGAGGCCTATGTAATTGATGTTTTCTATATTCTTCTGCATACCTTATGAGCTAGTTACGTCATATTTATTAATTTTAAGCTGCTTATGATTGTGATCTCAAAAGTTGAGCATGCTCGGTTTGTAGCAGATCATATGTTGGGTGAAATTACAGTGAGTGAGGACAAAACATGCTCGTCGGTCTTTGTAAGTAGCTAAATATAAGCATAGATGGTGTGACTACGTAGCTGGAGGCAACGAAGGAAAATTAGGCTAGAGTTTAGAATGAAAAGAAAATATGAAATTTTTTTTTACTATTTAGTGTTTTGGCATTTTGCATAGTTTACTTGCTTACTTACGTACAAGGTGTGTACTAGAGATCAACCTCTATTTATAGGTGTTAATAGAAAAGTCTAGAGATACCTAGTTAATGAGAAAGAAATCCTTCTCCAGAAAATTTCATAATCCTAGAATCTTCGCATATTTCCTAGTAGTCACATTGAAGAACTCAAACGACTAATAGGAAATTACAAATTACATTTAACAATCGTCGTGGATACTGGAAAAAACGATGGGCTGCCAGGTGTTGGATCTAAATTTATTTCGAGACCTAAATCTGGGCATTACACGTTACATTGACATGTATTATTAGAAGTGGTTTTTCGCTTACTCCATTTGGGATTCAAGTCTTGAGCCTAGGGTGTGTTACTCTAACCTATTCAATTAGATATAGTGAACACTAATTAATTCAAGTTTCGTTTCGTACCTACTCAGTATGTCAAACGTTAACTGATCATCCTCTTTTACATTGATCGACATTTATATCCTTACTGATTTGAAAAACTGTTTGTCTGTGATTAGAAGTTTGATGCTTTGGTGGGTGACTTGACAATCCGAGCAAACAGGTCAAGATATATTGACTACACATTGCCATTTGCAGAGTCAGGGGTGTCAATGGTTGTGCCAATAATGAGTACCAAGAACACCAATGCATGGGTCTTCATAAAGCCTCTAACAGGCCATCTCTGGTCACTCACTGGCGGTTTCTTCCTTGTCATGGCACTTGTTGTTTGGACTTTGGAACATCGAGTCAATGAAGAGTTTCGTGGAAGTCCATTGGATCAGGTCTTTACCAGTCTTTGGTACTCTTTCTCCACTATGGTTTTTGCCCATCGTAAGTACTAACAACCATAACCGCACCATTTTACCCAAAAACAAAAAATCTTTCTATAAAGCTCGAGGCGCACAAAAGCACAATAACAGAGCACACTATACAAAAAGTGCAAGTAAAAAATCTTCATTTAGAACTAGAAAAGTTAAAGAAAGGAATTAGGAAATCAGGTTTGAGGCACAAGCGATGAGTGGGGCTTGGTTAAGCAAATGTTGTGCCTTGGGATTGAGTGTTAAAAACTTAGAAGTAAATACAGCTCTATTTATTCTATAAATTTTTTGGAGTATATCTAAATTAGTCTTTCTAGAATTATGTTGAAGGTATAAATAAATATCTCAATAATGTATGCATATACACAGTAATATCTAAGATTTTGCCATTACTAGGAGTGGGACCCCAAATTCCTGGTAACAAAAAGGGAGTACAAAATATATATAGTATGTAGGGATGTTAGGTTACTTTTTGCATTCCTTGTTTACACTAAAGTATATCATTTTGAAACATAGAAACTGAATTGTAATCGAACTCAACACTTAGACTTAAAATTGTAATGTTTTGATAGTGGCTAAATAGAAACTAGATCCAAAACATAGGGACCAAAAATGTACTTTTCCTTTTTATTTGGGCTCCAAGATCTCATATGGCCTATAAATTACTTTTGAAAGAGTGAGAAAAAGTGAGTATTGAGAGTGAAAAAAGTGTTCTTATTTGTACTTCTTTTTAACTGAACTGAAGTTTTCTTGATTTATAGGGGAGATAACATTGAACAATTGGACGAGATTTGTGATGATAGTATGGCTATTTGTGGTTTTGATAATCACACAAAGTTACACTGCTAGTTTGGCCTCATATTTGACGGTTCAGGAGTTCAAACCGGCTGTGACTGATATCAATCAACTGCGGAAAAATGGAGAAAAAATTGGGCACAAAGTTGGTTCTTTTATCCATGAGATTCTCAAGTCAATGAAGTTTGAAGATGACCAACTCAAAACTTACCGTACTACAGAAGAAATGCACGAACTTTTATCCAAAGGAAGCGCCAATGGTGGAATTTCTGCTGCCATGGATGAAAACCCTTACATCAAGTTGTTTCTCGCCAAGTACTGCTCACAATATACTACCACTGAACCCACCTTTAAAGCTGATGGCTTTGGTTTTGTAAGTTTCTTTTCTTCCCCTCCAAACAATACGAATAAATAGTTATCGCTCTGTTTGGTATTCTGATTAACTTGACAAGTTAAGCCTGTAATTATTGTCACCTTTCATGTTTCAAGTCTTGAAAACTAAAAAGAGTAAGCTCTGTTTGATAACGATTTCTTATTTAGTTTTAAACATTTCTAGTAAAATTCTTAATCAAATTTCAAAAGTAAAAGTTTTTTAAAACTACTTTTGAGGTTGTTGGTCTTTTTGGTCTATAGGCTCTTCCTGAGTTACAACCCAACCACTATATCGCTTAATTTAGCAGCTTTTATGTAATCTATTTTCTTTGCCTCTTTGTTCCTCCTTTCTATAAGGGGCTTTACTCTAGCCCTTCCTTTGTCTGTAATTGAACTTTTGAGCTTCTCTCCAGTTCCATTTTTACGGATATTTTTTTATCGAATGAAATCTTTAGAGTTGGGATATGACGATGGTTCCAAAGAAAACGATCAAACAGAGCCTAAACTCATGTAAGTTTGAACTTTTGCTAATTCGAAACAATTTTTTTCTCTTGCAGGGTTTCCCCAAAGGTTCGCCATTAGTACCTGATATTTCAAGAGCGATCTTGGAGGTGGCGGAAAGTGACAGAATGAGAGAAATTGAGAACGCATGGTTCAAAAAGTTGCAAGAATGTTCGATATCGGATACTTCGAAGTTGTCGTCGACACGTCTGAGCATTGACAGCTTCTGGGCACTTTTTGTTATCGTAGCATGTGTGTCTGCAGTTTCTGTCATCTGTTACATCATCAAATTTCTGTACGAGCAGAAAGGCGTGTGGTCGAACGAAAATCGTTCGACGACTGGGGAAAGATTGAGGGAGTTGGGTAAAATATTCATGGATAGAGATGCAGGAGCTCACCCACTTAGAAGAAGGGTATTCATAAATGGTGCTCCTGTTCATCCACAACCTCTAGTTATTCGAGATAATGATCACCCTCGAGCACATTGAGTAATACTAATGGATATCTTCTTGGTGGGATTTAGATGGCACATTTTATTGTTTATATCATGATATGTTTACTTTTGATCTTGATGGTAAACGTTTCATCATTTCTTTGTTTACCTTCAAATTTGTTTGTAATTTGTGTTTTCATGTTGACGTACACAGAAAAAGGAAAGATTGGGTTATTCTCCAGTATTAAAATATTTGAACGTGTTAAAACTTTATTTATTTATTTTTTATTTGCTTATGAGATGCACTTATCTATATTTCAGTGAATCATCTACTATAACTTAAAAAGAAATTCTCTTAGGGAAGCTTAAGTACTCGAATTGGAGTAGTCTTCATTTGTAGGTGGAAACCGTAGCCTAAATTTCATCGAGGAAAAGTCTTACACTTAGAGGAGCTTTAGTGAGCCTTCTCTAAATCAGATTATAGTATGACACTTAATTGCCATGTATATTTACAAATGAGCTTTATGTTAGTGAATTATCTTTCCTACCAAACTTTGTGTTTTGTCTTGCAATATTTCTGTATGCGCTTTACTATGTCTTTGAAACTGATGTAATAACGCGTAACCTTGTGTGAGATAACACTTCTTTTAGCCCACGTCTATCCTATTAAGAATGTTGGATTTTTCTAATCTAGAATACTCTTAGGATGCTTCATTCTTTCCTAACGGGAGCAAAACCTTGGTAGGAACAAGTCTCAACTTGGTTTGGATAAGAATTTGGAGGTGAAAACTATTACAATTCCCTAAACCATAATATTAATTATTGAATAATCAATTACTCTACAAATCCAAATGAGATCAAAAGGGATGAAAATGGTTAGTAACAGCCTACCAAAATTTGGTCTCACTTAATATATTTTAGTAGGCGTTGACTTAATTTTAATATATTTGGTTATTTGCAATTTGAGGAGCTTGACATAGTCAACAAAGTCTTTGTTCGTTCTTAATTCAAGTCTTAACATCAACAGTTAGTAGGACATTTTGCTCATGTATGACACTGATTAATTTTAAATTCAAATTTTCTTGTAAAGTCATGCAAGCAACCTCCCATTCCATCATTAAAATAACCTTGTCTCCCTTAATTTCTTTTATAAAGAGTATTCAAGCAATTTCATTTGAGAGTTCCACAAAACAGAGACTAAAACTAAATGATGAGGAGAAGAAAGTGTTGGAGATGTAGTGATTTTGGGACGTTGGGGGTTGTTCTTTTTCTTAACATGTTACTAACGGCGGCGACAGTTGTAACGGTGCAAGACGAGGAGGAGAAGGTAGTGGCCGGAGAAGTGAAAGTGAAGGTGGGTGTGGTTTTTGATTTAGGTTCTGTTTTTGGGGAGATGAGTTTGAGTTGTATTTCAATGGCTCTGGAGGATTTATACTCTTCTCGGAGTTATTACAAGACTAGAGTTATTCTCCACAGCATTGACTCCAATAACACTGTTGTTGATGCAGCTGCTGCAGGTTCTATCTCCAATTTCTCTTTAATCATATCATAAAAAATATAATAAAACTCTTGTTTAGAAACTAACGACTCTCCGATTATTTATACAATGATATGATATTGTGCATTTTGTTGAACATAAACCTTCATGGTTTTTACACTTATAGTTTCACCTAAAATATTATTTTGTATCACTATAGATAGTTGTTCTCAGTATATCTAGTCAATTTAGAATCTTTTTAGATCACATTCAAACCTTTGTTATTATTGTATGGTTAAGATGTAAAGTCTAATAGAAAGGGTAGAATTTGAATCATGTAATTCAAAATTTAGAATTCACAGAAAGAACATGTGATCTTTGAGGGAAACATGAGTTAATATGAATTAACTGAAATGACATTCGATGCGAGTCCAAAGTTCCAAGAGAATTGGTTGTAGTTATTATCTATAGTAATGAGACATATCTTCTCTTCTCAGTAGCTAATTACAGGAACTCTCACTGTATTGTAAGCATCCAAAAATGTATGAAATAAAAGGATGTATGCACTTTATTGAAATCATATATATCCTCATCTTTTTCTGATCAACAAAAGATTAGTCTAAACTGCTTGATTTTCATCCCTCAGCTCTGGAATTGATAAAGAAAGAGGAAGTGCAAGCCATTTTAGGTCCAACAAGCTCTATGCAAGCTAACTTCATCATCAACATTGGAGATAAAGCAGAAGTTCCCATCATCTCATTTTCAGCCACACGACCTTCCCTCACTTCCCACCGCAGCTCTTTCTTCTTCCGAGCAGCTCAAAACGATTCATCTCAAGTCAAAGCCATTGGAGCCATTGTTAAGACCTTCAAATGGCGACAAGTCGTCCCTATCTATAGCGACAATGAGTTCGGCGAAGGTATCATCCCTTACCTAATTGACGCTTTACAAGAAGTCGACACCGATGTGCCATACCAAAGCAAAATTTCTCCCTCTGCCAAAGACAAGCAAATCATTGACGAGCTTAACAACTTGATGAAAATGCCAACTAGAGTGTTTGTAGTGCACATGGCACCCCACCATGCTTCACGATTGTTCACAATGGCTAAAGAAATTGGAATGATGAAACGAGGCTTCGTTTGGATAATCACAGATGCTATAGCAAATCTATTGGATTTAATAGACCCTTCAGTCCTTAAGGCAATGCAAGGAGTTGTGGGAATAAAAACTTACGTCCCAAGATCCAAAGGGCTTGATTCTTTCAAACATGATTGGAGGAAGAGATTTATGAGGTAGTGTATTGATGTTTAGATGAAAGTATCTTTCCCGTCCATTATTAGACAACATGAGTTTCATCAGAACCAATTTGATAATGAACTCGATAAGTGTGTCAATTTTTCTGTTTTTACCAGTTATTATCCAAGAAGGAAGGAAGAAGACATTCCAGAGGTAGACGTGTTTGGGTTATGGGCTTATGACGCAGCTTCGGCGCTTGCCATAGCTGTGGAAAAAGCCGGGACCGACAATCTTCGGTACTCCTCAACCAACATTACCGCGTCAAAAATGAACTCAACTAACTATCTATATACCCTGGGGGTGAATCAAAATGGTCAGAAATTGCGAGATACATTCTCAAACCTCAAGTTCAGGGGGTTGGCTGGCGAGTTCAGTTTAGTTAATGGACAACTACAGTCATCTCTTTTTGAGATAGTGAATGTAAATGGGAATGGTAGACGAAACGTTGGGTTTTGGTCGGCAGAAAGTGGTCTGAGGAGGAAGGTGGAAGAGTCGGAAAGATCGGCGAAGGGGTTGAGATCGATCATATGGCCAGGAGAGCGTATTGTTACACCAAAAGGATGGGAAATTCCAACGAACGGGAAGAAGTTGAGAATTGGAGTTCCGGTGAAGGATGGATTTGAGGAGTTTGTGCGTGTGACTCGTGATCCTAAAACGAATGCAACAATTGATGTAGGAGGATATTGCATTGATGTGTTTAAGGCTGTGATTGAAACCTTGCCTTATATGGTTGATTATGAGTTTGTTCCTGCCAACCCGGATTTCACCTACAATGAATTGACTTATCAAGTCTTCCTTCGTGTAAGTGTGTCTAATAGATTTCTAAACTTTTAAATCTATATTGGTTAAACAAGGTCTTTCGATTATAAAATTTTGACAAAGAATTCGATTGACCTACTGGCTCCAAAATTAAAAAGTTAAAAGATTGATCTTAAGAGATATTAAATATTTAGATGTTCTAAACATTTTAAAGTTTAAATACAAAATTGTGGGGTGAACAGAAATTTGAAGCTGTGGTACACCTACTGATCTTTCTTTCGCCTTGTGTTATTGTTCGAAAAACAGAAATTCGATGCTGTGGTGGGCGACATAACGATCCGAGCGAACAGATCTTCATACCTAGATTACACATTGCCATTCACAGAATCAGGGGTGGCCATGGTTGTGCCAATGAAGAACAGCAAGAACACCAACGCATGGGTATTTCTAAAGCCTCTTACATTGAATTTGTGGATCATCACTGCGTTCTTCTTTGTGTTTGTGGCACTTGTTATTTGGATTCTTGAACATCGAGTCAATGAACAGTTTCGTGGAAGTGCTTTAGATCAGCTCTGTACTAGTCTTTGGTACTCCTTCTCCACCATGGTTTTTGCTCATAGTACGTCTTCTCGGTTCCATTTCTTGGTTAGATTTTACGTGTATGAACATAGTTTGTGTCTATTTAGTTTTTGAACTTTAAAGTATCACATACATTGTCAACTTTTAAAATTAGAAGTTCCTAAACTTTAAAACTCTTAATTTTATGTCCAATAAATTGATTTTTAATTTCTTCGGTTGTTAGACTAAGGCATATATATGCGTGTTCATTTTAGGGGAAGTTACATTGAACAATTTGACAAGAGTTGTGGTGATAGTATGGCTATTTGTGGTTCTCATAATTACACAAAGTTACACTGCAAGTTTGGCCTCACTTTTGACGGTTCAAGATCTGGAGCCAACTGTTACTGATATCAATCAACTTCTTAAAAATGGAGACAACATTGGATATCAATATGGTTCATTCGTGCACGAGATTCTTAAGTCGTTGAAGTTCCATGATTCTCAGCTCAAACCTTACAACTCCCCAAAAGAAATGCACCAACTTTTCACTAAAGGAAGCATCAATGGAGGAATTTCTGCTGCTGTTGATGAAATACCTTATATTAAGTCGTTTCTTGCCATGTATTGCTCTCAATACACCACCACCGAACCCACCTATAAAGCCGATGGCTTTGGCTTTGTAAGTTCCTCCTCTCTCTCAAGCACTTTTTGTCGCTCTAAAAATATGCCCTATTAAGTTGGTTTCTTGCCATGTATTGCTGTAACTATCAATTATTTTAAACATTTCTTACCCATATTTTCATATCATATAAATATCTCCTTATTTAGATGTGATATTGGTATCATTTATGTATCCCTCTTGAACTAGAGTATTACATGTCCACCAACTTCAGTCTTGTTGAGAGTAGTTTGACTTTGATACCACATGTTATGCTCCCGTTCAGGAATAGTGCATGAATAAAACTGATGTAGTCGCACATCCTAATATGACAGATCAGTTTATGAGAATATGTAAATAATCTATCCTATCCATAAGAACAAACCACCAGGTAAAGATTTGAGGTGGTTTAACCATAGTTTCTCTTTTATATATATATATATATTCAAATAAGAGAAAATTGTTATTAGATTGTGACACAGTTTCCTTAAATAATTTCACATGACTATACACATATCTTTAAGGGTGAGATTCCTTCTTCTTTCCCTTTCTGTCAGGGATTTCCAATAGGTTCGCCTTTAGTTCCTCATGTCTCAAGAAGAATCTTGGAGGTGACAGAAAGCGAGACAATGAAAAATATTGAAGAGAAATGGTTCAAAACGTTAAAAGAATGTACGGCTTCAAAAGTGGCAGAGTTGTCTTCCACTCGCTTGAGCATCAACAGCTTCTGGGCGCTTTTCCTTATCACTGGAGTTGCTTCCATATGTTCTGTGGCTTTTTACGTCGGCAAATTTCTGTACGACGAACGGAGGCGGTGGCAAAACGTAGAGTCCCCAACCGGGGAAAGATTATACAAGTTGGCCAAGGAGTTCTTGAAGAGAGATCAGAGAGCTCACACGCTGAGGCGAAGGATATCCATAAATGGGGTTCCTTTTAATCCACAAGCCATTGTTGCTAGTGATGATCGCCACCCTCGAAGAGATTGATGAATTAAATATTTTAATTTCTTTCAAGTGGGTGATGAAATATTTTGTTGGATATATTAAGTAAACATTGTATTTCACATATTAGTTTTTATCAATCCATATTATTTGCTTTTAAACCCTCATCGATAGAACTAACCTAAATGATCAAACATCCATAGTTCATACTGTGCTCATGCATTTGTTATTATTGGTGAACTTAATCTGAATCATTATTCATTTTATTAAAAGAATTGTTTTTTAGTACATTATCATCAACTCATATTTCGTTTCAATTCGTCTAAACTATCCATTTTTTGGTTGAATATATCTTCTAAAGGCTCTAAGGTATGGTCACACCGTAACTTATATTAAAATGTTCCTATATACCTCTTGATTCCACTCTCTCCTTTAATATCTTATTAAAACAAAAATTATATATTAACCATTATCACTACGTATCATGTTTTTCTTTTTTATTATATTTTTTTTAGTGTCCATCACACAACTCCTAACATTATTCCTCTTATTCCCAAAATAAATAATTAAATTATAGCATATATGTTTCGCTTCAATAATGTGTGTATATATATAAAACCCAAATAGCTGAGTTAATACTTATAAAAATAGATGATGCACAACAAAACTCACTTCAACTATAACATCTCAATCACAGCCGCTCATCATTCAAATCAATATAAATTATATTAATTTTCACATATAATCTCCCTTTTTCTAATAGGAAAATTGTATCGGATGACAAACTTTTTTAGAAAAAAGTCAACGACACTTATTTTTTGTATATTACGAATATGAAAAATATAACAAGTAATTAGTTATGTCAGAGGGTTATCGATTTTTAAATTTGCTACTTTTGTAATTTAAAAAAATGTAGTGACATGATCCCTATTGTCATAATTTTTTTTTTGGTATTTTTGCAAGTGTCCCTTTTGAATATTCAAGTTCAAACCTAAAGAGATAATTTTCAAACGAAAAACTTTCCCGGTTTATCTCAAGCGGCTCCATAATTTTCCTTTGTGAATAATATAATTGCAAAAATGTGCAAATTATATATTTTAATTAGGGGAGTTTGCAAAAATAGGAAAAAATTTTATGTCATATTTGCCAAATTTGCAATATGAAAAAAAAGATGTTATAAGTTGTTTTTTTCTAAATTTTTTGTCATATAATGCAATTTTCCTTTCAATAAAGTGTAAAGGAGCTTTTATCATTTGCATGATTCATCTTTTAATAAAATACATAAATTTGAAGTAAAATTTTACACAAACATAAACAAATGAATCATTTGTCAAAAGTAAGTATTGGAATCCCTCAACACTCTCATATTGAATAAAAAGAAGTTTTGAATTAAACCAAGCAAAATAATTTAATAAAATTTAGAAAGAGCATGTGTGGATGTATTCTGGACTGCATCTGTCCTTATAGATGTGCATTTCACTCTAGAAAAATCCAGGAAGAATTTTGGTCAATTTCGGCGTTGACGTCTTCTTCTTCGAAGATCTATAGCTGCGTCATCTGTAGCCATGAACCTGGAAAACAACTCGGCTATTATTTCCCGCAAGGAACGATCTGGCCTCCAAGAATTCGGCAGTTCTATGCAGAGAAAGTAGATAACGTAACCGTCCACAAAAAGTAGGGAAGCAACGGCGGTTATGGCAAAAAGTCCCCCAAAACTGTCGATACTGAGGCGGGAGGAAGACAATTCAGCGGCTTCTGAACTCGAGCATTCTCTCACCTTCTTGAACCATGCGTTTTCGATCTCTCTTATTCTATCACCCTCTGTTACCTTCAAAATCGCTCTCGAAATGTCAGGTACTAACGGCGAGCCTCTCGGAAAACCCTGTCCAAAAAAACACCATATAAGAAATGATGTTAGAGATATAAACTTTATTTTGACTACTAACTATTTTGGCCTAATCCAAACAAACCTCCCAATCCAGATTTTCCAAATTTACTGATTTTTTTGAAGTTTTGGTAGACAACTCAGATTCTGTTTCTGAATATAATTAGAAAAATGTTTTCAAACATGAATGGCTAAGTAACTTACAAAACCAAATCCATCGGCTTTGTAAGTGGGTTCGGTGGTGGTATATTGGGAGCAATATTTGGCAAGAAACAACTTAATATAAGGGTTTTCATCCACAGCAGCAGAAATTCCGCCGTTGATGCTTCCTTTGAGAAAAAGTTCATGCATTTGTTCTGGAGATTGATAAGTTTTGAGTTGGGAATCATGGAACTTCAACGACTTGAGAATCTCGTACACGAAAGAACCTCCTTGATACCCAACGTTCTCTCCATTTTTAAGAAGCTGATTGATATCAGTTACAGTTGGTTTGAGCTCTTGGACCGTCAAAAGTGAAGCCAAACTTGCAGTGTAACTTTGTGTAATGATAAGAACCACAAACAGCCATATTATTACCACAAATTTGGTGCAGTGGTTGTATGTAGGCTCTCCTGAAATATTATAAGATTATCCAAAATGATAAGTTACAGTATATTTAGTTATATCAATACTGATATAAAATCAACAATAAAAAATAAACCGTACAGATTTATGTGGTTCACACAGTGTGTAAAATGGTTTATTATTGGGGAAAAAATATCAGAATGTGTGCATTCTTCTAAATGATATAAACACAATAACAAATTCAAGATACTTCAACAAATTATACTTGATTATATTAAAAAAGGTTAGAGATGGGTTACATACGATGGGCGAAAACCATGGTGGAAAAAGAGTACCAAAGACTGTTACAAATCTGATCAACAGCACTTCCATTGAATTCCTCGTTGACTCGATGTTCGAGTGTCCAAACAATAACTGCCATGAGCAAAAAGGAGCTGCCTATAACGACCCATAACTTCCAAGTAAGAGGCTTTAAGAAAGCCCACAAGCTAGTGTTCTTGCTGCTCTTCATCGGCACGACCATGGCTACGCCAGATTCTGTGAATGGCAATGTATAGTCTATGTACTCAGACCTATTGGCTCGGATCGTTATGTCACCCACCACAGCATCAAACTTCTGTTTCATCAAAACCATAATAATTTAAATAAATTTTTGTTTCATAGGCTTTCAAATATAGTACAATAAAAAAAAATATTTATAATATAACAACATTTCATAATTTAATTTATATCAATATGACGTTGATTCTATTACGAATAGATTATAGAATTTTGTTATATTTATAAATATTTTTGATAATTTTGTCATTTGAAATAGTTTTGTGATTTTTTTAATAAATTTTTTCAAAGATAATTTTCTAATAAAATTAAGACTCTCATTATTTCTTTGAACATTTCATAAAACAAAATTTTCAAAATTGTGTTACCAATGTTTAACTTCAAATGAACACACGAATTCTTAACCAAATTTAACCGAATCATAATTTCTTTTTATAAATTATTATTATTATAATATTAAGAAGTTTGATACTAACCCCAAGGGAGAGCTGATGAGTCAATTCATTGTAACTACCACCAGGATGTGCATTAGATTTGTCGTTAGGAATGAACTCATAAGCAACAGCATAAGGCAAAGCTTCAATCACAGCCTTAAAAACATCTATACAATAACCACTCACTTCCGTTGCATTTGTTTTTGGATCACGAACCACATTCACAAACTCTAAAAATCCATCCTTCACTGGAACCCCAACTCTCAACTTCTTCTCACCCGTTGGAATCTCCCACCCTTTTGGCGCCTCGTCGGTATCTCCCGGCCATATGATCGGTCTCAACTCCCTTTTTCTCCCTGAGTGCCGTAGACTTGTTGTCAGCCCAGCTTTCGGCCTCCAAAACCCCACGCTCCTTCTTTCGTTACCGACCACGTTCACTATCTCGAAAACGAACGATTGTAATTGGCCATTGACGAGACTGAACTCACCAGCTAACCCCCTAAACCTAACATTTGACAATGCGTCTCGCAACTTGGGACCGTTTTCATTGATGCCGAGGTTGTAGAGATAGTTTGATGAATGGTTCGTTTTCATGGTGCTGGTAGTAACATTATTGGGCTTGCTATATCGAAGATTGTCAGTTCCTGCCTTCTCGACTGCGATGGCTAGGGCCCAAGCAGCGTCATAAGCCCATAAACCAAACACATTGAGCTCAGGAATTTCTTCTATGGTTGGATAGTACCTTAGAAATCTCTTTTGCCAAGCACGTTTGAAGGATTCAAGGCGTTTGATTCCTGGGACATAAGTTCTTATTCCCAAAACTCCTTGCATTGATTGATCAAGAATTGAGGGTTCCATCGAATTAAACTCGTTTGTGATAGCATCTGTTACTATCCAAGCGTAGCCATGACCCATCATTCCCTTCTCTTTTGCCACAGTGAAGAGTCTTGAAGCAAGGGTAGGTAACATGTGCACCACAAACACTCGAGTTTGCATATTCATTAAATTTGAAAGTTTGAGTTCAATCTCGTCGTTGGTGGCGGTAGGAGAGATGACGCTTTGGTATGGCACATTCGCATCTACCTCTTGTAAAGCGTCGACAAGGAAAGGTATGATACCGTCGCCGAACTCGTTGTCAACGTAGATTGGGACAACTTTCCTCCATTTGAAGGCCTTGACAATGGCTGCAATGGCTTTCACTTGAGAGGAATCTGCTTGGGCGATTCGGAAGAAGTAAGAGCTGCGATGGGATGTGAGGGAAGGTCGTGTGGCGGAAAATGAGATTATGGGAACTTGTGCTTTGTCTCCAACATCGATCATGAAACTCGCTTGCATCGAACTTGTTGGACCTATAATGCTTTGTACTTCCTCTTTCTTTATCAAATCCAACGCTGTTGTTCAATACAAATGGTATAAATTGTTAATATATGTTTCCCCACAATCTTAGTTCTTTAAGTTTTGCACAATAGATCATTTCAAAATTGTACATTTTAAGTTTAGAAAAGAGTTCATTTTAGTCCCTAATTTCGATCCATTGATTACATCGTCGTAACATATTTAAAAGTAAAATTTAATAAAAGAGTGACAAACAAAAAATTATACAATTGGTTGCTTCGTCATTACTGCCATCATTTTGGTAGACTTTTATTAGGTTATATACAATTAATAGAAGTCTAATTACTAATATAAATCATATAACTAATATGGTTGCCCAATGCATGTTGTAAAGTGGACAATTTTATTTGCAAGTTTATTTGAAACACAGGTACTGATCAAGAAAAAGCATTGGACATATATTATAAAAAGATGTGTATATATATATATAAAGAGACAAACAAACCTGCTGCAGCTGCACCAACAACTGTGTCATTGGAATCAATTGTGTTGAGAATCACTCTTGTTTTGTAACGACTCCGAGAAGAATAGAAATCAGCAAGAGCCATTGAAATACAGCACAAACCCATCTTCCCAAAAGAAAAATTCAAATTCAAAACCACACCCACCTTCACTTTCACTACCACGGCAGTGGCCGCCTCCTCCTCCTCCTCCTGGGCCGCCACGGACATTATTACTATGTTAAGGAGGAAAACGATCACGGCCAACACCCTAAAACCACCTCTCAAACAACCTTTGTGTTTTTCCATTATATCGTGGTTTTAGTTTTAATCATTTCACAGCATGATCAATACACATAGGTGGACAATGTATTTATACAACTTAATTTCAAGAACGTGGGAGGAAGAAACTAGTTGAAATATTCCAAGCTTACTATTTTCATTAGTATGATCAATAATAGAAAAAGTAATAATAAGAAAGAAATAGTACCATGTATGATATGGTATGGAGATTAATGTGTGTTGATCATATACCAAATCAAACTCATTTTGTTTCTCACCTAAACACACCACAAGAGATCAAAAGTTGCTTTGCAACACTTACAAATTTAGAAATGAGGAATTAAATATCAGTAATAAGGTTGAGTTAGTGTTTGAATGTTAATTTGTTATCTGGTGCTCTATATGACTGTACAAATTTCCAAAACCCTTAATTGTATGCATATTTTATGTAATTTAAAGATATCTTAACTAAGTTTGCACATTCTTAATACCTTTATCGTTCTAATAATTATGTTGCATATATGCATTCAAGAAAGGCAAAATAGAGTTATTGTAAAACGTGATTAGAAAGATCAGAAGCTCAATCAAAGACAAAAACAGAACAACGGCTTTAAAGCGATAGAGAGCTCAAGAATGTTTACAAATTTGGAAGGTCGTTATAATTACAATTGTTCATCAATTGGCTCTAAACTAATAATTTTTTAGTCCTGCTAATATGTGTTTCTTTCAAATACTGACTTGTATACACACACAGTTGTCAATTTGCTCCACAAAAGTAAATGCTTTAGATTTTGTATATTTTAACTTAAATTAATACTCTCTCTAATTCCTTTGAATACATATAATTGAAAGGAACACAAATACTTTATTCAATTAAATCCTAACTTCCCAAGTTGCCTGTAATATAATCTAACTCTCGAATCAAGAATATCAATATAAGAATGACCAAGGATAGACTTTATTAATTTAGTCCAAATGCGAGATCCACACTAATGTTTTAAATTCTGAAATTCAATATCTCTTTGTCCATATGCTTTAAACATAAATAGGGTACAGGCAGTACTGCAACAAATTTAACATGATAGATATTATGTATCAATAAACGTTTACTGCTGATTAAAATGAAGTGTCATGAAACAACATATACGAAACTTTCTTCACGAGTATGATTGAATTATACTATTAAAAAAGTCACGGAAAATGGTAATGATATTTAAATAGCAACGACTGAGGGCAATTTTTCTTTTTTTGTGAAAAATAAATTAGAGATTTTCTCAGCTTATATTATAATGGTCACTAATCGGAAACTGCGGTAAAAATTAACCTGCAAAATATATCAAAATTTTAAATCTAAATATGAAACTTTACAAAATAGTTTTGTTATTTACAATAATTTTAAGGTTGAATTGACTAGAGATATATAAAAACATTTTTAACCAATGTCAATTTTATTTATATGTACCTGTGGACAAGAGGTCCTTTATTACAATACCTTTACAGCATCTCAAAATAGATTTTAAAATGTATTTTAAATAATAGTCATATCAACCTAGTCAAGATAATCCGAAACACCTCTTGATTCCACCTCGGTCTTATTATACACTTGGTTCTAAAAAAATGTTTAAATATACTTTAAAAATGTTTTAAAATCTATTTTAATTTGAGTAGTCGTTGTCCAATCCACTTTAATTTATTTTCAAACGATTTATTTGCAAAATTAAATATTTGAATAGCTCAGTCGCATAGTATTGTTATATATTGACATTTAAAGATAACATAAAATAAGATAATAAGACGTAATTAATTATTTGTTTCAAGTTGAGATATAAAATATAACAAGTAAATGCATTTTAATTTGAGTTCTTCCAATTTTAATACAACAAGCTAAGGTCAACATTGAGAAAAATCTTAAGCCATAGTATGCCTTTATCTTTCTTTTTGTAGAGAAATGACACGTTATTAGTCGTATATGTCCCAAAAAAAAGCACATGTGTGTATTACAGTGAGAGGGAAAAGATTTTTTTTAAAAAAAGTTGAACTTAATTTTGTGCTTAGATTATTAATTAGCAAGTTGGCAAAATTGTCAAGAAGAAAGATCTAATTTGATTATGTCTTTGGTCTTTCTTTATACAAAAAGTCTATATAATGGGTGACAACTATACAAGTGTGTATTACATAAACATATATAAATTCAACTACACTCTTATATTAAAACTCCATGCTTGGGTACAAGGGAGCATCGTCCGATAAAATTGAATATGAGAAAGAGAGAGAGAGTTCGGAAATTTGAATGGGCACTATATTAAATTGTTACTTTTAGTTTAAATAAGCTATCAATTATCAAATATGTTCTTTTCATACGAGAATTACAGTAGACAAAGGGATATATATACCAGAAAACATGATTACTGGTATATACTCAATGCACATCAACAATATACTCAATCATGATTACTACTAAAAGGCATGTCAATAATGTTTTTGCACTAATGATATTCCAGAAAGCCGAAGTTTAAACATGTAATTGAACAAGAATTAAATTAATGGAAAGAAACTTATGAATTCCTAATTTGAATTAGAAAATGCTTTGACACCCATTGTAAATACACATAATTTTTTTCTCATTTAAAAGGGAGGGTGATCAGTTAATAAAGGCTGTGATGAGAACATTTGTCGATAGTTTTATCTAATTAAATTACTAATTGATCTATAAAAGTTTAAGCAGATAGGTAAAGACAATTAATTATAAAATATAGTAGAATCTCATATGGTGGTATCAATTCAAGAACAAATGCCAACTGGCCAAATTCATGAAATCAAAACAGAAAATTATTTTCTTCTTGAAAAATAGTTAACATATTCAAAATGTGCTACACAAGAACGACGAAGAAACACATTCTAAATCTGCTGGAATGTGAGCAACTTGAGTCTAAAAACTACCGGTTTCTTCGAAGAACAGGATTGGCATCTATGAATCTTCTCCTCCTCCGCAACGGGCGAGCTCTATCTCAATTGTCTCTCTCCATTATAAACATTCGAAACAAGCTAGAGATGGTCTGATTTCCATTTAACCACTCGTAACGTTGGTCGTACAGAAATTTGCCAATGTAAGAGGTGCAAGAAACAAATGAAACAACGCTGATGATCATAAAAAGTCCCCAGAAGCTGATGGGGCTGAGTCGACTAGAAGAAAGATCCGAAGCTTTCGATGCCAAACAGTCCTTCGTCTTCTGAAACCATGCGTTTTCGATCTCTCTCATTCTATCACTTTCTGTCACTTGCAAGACTGCTCTCGAGATATCAGGTACTAAGGGCGAACCTATTGGAAAACCCTGCAACAAAAATATATGAAGTTTGAACACATCATTTCTTGCTCTCCTTGTCTACTCTAAAACATGTTAAAGAATTGATAGATAGAGGAACTTACAAAACCAAACCCATCGGCTTTATAGGTGGGTTCAGTGGTGGTATATTGTGAGCAATACTTTGCAAGAAATAGGTTAATGTAAGGGATTTCATCTAAGGCAGCAGAAATTCCTCCATTCATGCTTCCTTTTGTGAAAAGTTCGTGCATTTGTTCTACACTTTCGTAAGTTTTGAGCTGGAAATCATTGAACTTCAAGGACTTAAGAATCTCATAGACGAAAGAACCCCCTTGAAAACCGATGTTCTCTCCATTTTTAAGAAGCTGATTGATATCAGTTACGGCTGGTTTGAGCTCTTGAACCGTCAAAAGTGAAGCTAAACTTGCAGTGTAACTTTGTGTAATGACTAGAACTACAAACAGCCATATTATCACCACAACTCTTGTCCAGTTGTTGAATGTAACATCTCCTGAAAATGAAAAATGAAAGCTTTTTGTACTAGTGTGGAATATGTTTAAGAAATCGAGAAAGCAAACATAAATAGTCTTAAATCACCAAATAATTTACCCGAAAACTTAAAGCTAGTGGATGATTGGTAAATTTAATTATATATCATTTAACATGAAGAAGATTGAACAAATGAAAATCAAATTAAACGAAAAGAGGATATATATAAGGTTTTGTATATGCTTCACACAAAGATGTGTTTAGGAACCACATTGCTTCGATACCCATCTTAAATATATGCAATCACCAAATCGACATACTAATTTATCATTATAGTTCTAATTAGTTTAAAATGTGCCTCTAGTTGTTTGGAACGGTAAATAATAACAAATTCAAGATATTCCAATGAGATATATTTTTTGTTGGCTAAATTATAAAAATACCATTGAATTTTAGCCAGTAGTTTTGTGTAAAAAGTACATCTTTAATTTTTAATGTGTTAACAGTTAAATACATTTTTTTTATTTGGCTGGTTATTGGTTTGATATGTTTTAAGGAGATATTTTTATTTTAGAACTTTTGTGAAATTTTGTAGAAATGTATGTTTTAATCTAAAATTTTAATTGGTGAGAAAATTGGTGTAAAATTGCAATCTATAAGGGTTTTTTTTTTTTTTTTTTTTTTTTTTTGTTTAAAAATTTTTTTAAAAATTTTATTTTTAATTTTTTTTTTTTTTTTTTTTTTTTTTATAAGTTCAAGAGTATTATTAAAACTTTTCTAAGATATTTTTGTAACAAAACTTTTCTCTAAAACTCAAGGAGATGTATTTTTGAACCATCTTTTTAAAGTTGGAGGACGTTTTTTGAAATAGACTACAAAATTTAGAGATTTTTTTTTTATATATATAATTGAACCAATTTTGTTTGTTTGTTTAAATGATGGTGTTGATTATTGAGGGAAGAGTTGAAAGGAATATACGTACTATGGGCAAAAACCATGGTGGAGAAAGAGTACCAAAGACTAGTACAGATCTGATCCAAAGCACTTCCATCAAAAAACTCTTCATTGATTCGATGTTCAAGAATCCAAACAACAAGTGCGATGACAAGGAAGAAACCGCCAGTTAGAGCCCACATTTGACCTGTTAGAGGTCTTATGAATTCCCATGCATTTTTATTCTTCGTGCTCTTCATTGGCACAACCATTGACACACCAGATTCTGTAAATGGTAATGTGTAGTCTATGTATAACGACCTATTTGCGCGGATCGTTAAGTCGGCTACCACAGCATCAAACTCCTGCACATGCATATGTTCCATTTTCA
This sequence comes from Cucumis hystrix, assembly GCA_025688845.1. NCBI lineage: Eukaryota > Viridiplantae > Streptophyta > Magnoliopsida > Cucurbitales > Cucurbitaceae > Cucumis > Cucumis hystrix. The sequence continues at coordinate 14,052,688 of CM046885.1, read as the reverse complement.
TATATATGTAAAGAAATAGAGAATCAACGTAGAGATTTAGCTAAATGTAGTATTTAAAATTGCAAACATAAAGAAAATTAAACTTTAAATAGCACTTACCCCAAGGAAGAGTCGATAAGCCAAGTCATTATAGCTGGCTCCTATATCTGAATTGGCAATGCTAACTGGAATGAATTCATAAGCAACATCAAAATGCAAAGCTTCAACCACAGCCTTAAACACATCGATACAATAACCACTCACTTTCGTTTCATTTGTTTTAGGATCAAACCCCACTTTCACGAACTCAAGAAATCCACTCTTTATTGGAACTCCAACTCTCAATTTTTTTCTATTCGTTGGAACTTCCCATCCTTTTGGAGTAAAATCTGCTTCTCCTGGCCAAATTATGGTCCTTAATCCACTTGTTGATGATCTTGATCTTGAACCGTCCCGATGATCTTTTAATTTCCTTCTCAACCCACTTTCTGCTGACCAAAACCCAACATTTCTTCTTCCATTATCCACCAAATTCACTATCTCAAAAACAGATGATTCCAATTCCCCATCTATCAAATTGAACATACCAGCTAACCCTTTGAAACTCACCTTTGATAATGCATCTCTCAATTTTACACCATTTTCATTCACTCCTAGACTGTATAAATAGTTTGATGAGTTCATTTCCATGGCTGATATGTTTGTGGCTGGCTTGTATTTGAGGTTATGTGTTCCAGCCTTCTCCACTGCTTTGGCTAATGCCCAAGCTGCATCGTAAGCCCATAACCCAAACACGTTCAAATCAGGAATATCTTCTATTGTTGGATAATATCTGAAAATTGAGAAACAAATACGTCAAACGATTAGATTGAAATACAGATATTTAGATTTTTACAATTCAATCACGATAAACGTTGTGTGAGTCAAACTATTCTACACAGTTCAAAAATCCACAAATAAGATATATATTTAGAATATAGCCCTAGGTTTTGGTCAAAGTGCTTAATTTAAAAAGTATATGTTATTTTTTTTATAAGAAAAATCACCACCCAAATTAGATTTTTGAAGAAAAATAATTTAGAACTGTATGAGAAACTTCGGCCACAACATTTCATGACCATCACTGCTACCAAAAAAATTCCTTTATTGTAATTCGGCATAAATAAAAGCACTTTTATTATATATATAACAAGCTAAACAAACTTGCATATAAAAATGCTTTTATGAGAAGTTATCAAATATGTTTTTAGATTAAAAAGAAAAACTCACTTTTTAACTCAAATAAAACACCAAATTTAAGAAAGAAAATTAATAAATATTTTAAGAAACTATAACAACAATACCTTCGAAATCTCTTACGCCATTCAAGTTTAAAATCCTCAAGCCTTTTGGTTTTGGGGACGTGAGTTCTTATTCCTAAAACTCCTTGCATGGACTCCAATACTGAAGGCTCTATTAAATCCAATGTATTTCCTATAGCATCTGTGATTATCCAAACGTACCCTTCTTTCATCATTCCAATCTCTTTTGCCTTTGCGAAAAGTCGAGAAGCATGACGAGCTAGCATGTGTACTACGAATACTCTCGTTTGCATTGTCATTAACTTGTAAAGTTCGTGGCCGATTTGCTCGTCGGTTGCGGTGGGGGAAATTTTGCTTTGGTATGGCACGTCGGTGTCGACTTCTTGTAGAGCGTTGATTAAGTCAGGGATGATACCATCGCCGAACTCATTGTCACTATAGATGGGGACGACTTGTCGCCATTTGAAGGTCTTGATGATGGCTCCAATGGCTTTGACTTGAGACGAATCGTTTTGAGCGGCTCGAAAGAAGAAAGAGCTGCGGTGAGAAGTGAGGGTAGGTCGTGTGGCTGAAAATGAGATGATGGGAACTTCGGCTTTGTCTCCAATGTCGATCATGAAGCTGGCTTGCATTGAACTTGTTGGCCCTATGATCGCTTGCACTTCCACTTTCTTTATCAAATCCAAAGCTGTTTTTTTTTTCCAAATAAGTTCATTTAGTTTAGGAGAAAAGTAAGTTTAGGTTAAATTACAAAAATTACAAGTTAATTTAGTGGTTCTACTCTCAATTATCTCTCAATTCTTTTTTTAGCAATATTGTGAAATCCATTTCCATTCTAAAGTTTAAGAAACGTTCATAAAATGGACAAATTTGACCAACTACAAAAATTAACTTAATTATTATATATGGTTATGCATTTTTTAAGCAAGATTCGTCTGTGCACACTCACACTCATTATTATAGATAGATGAGTTACTCCATTCGTTGTCAAAATTTTAAAATGAAATCTCCTACTATCAAATAACTAACAAAATTTAAATCAAGCTTTTGAAACGTATCACCGATAAATTTTGGTTATATTTGTCATTCTTAAAAATCTTACTAGTTGCAAATAATTACCATATTATTTATGATACAGAGGTTCAGCACCAAAGTCGTTATAAAGGAATATATTGTAAAAGAAAAATGATAAGTAAGATGGAACCTGCAGCAGCTGCACGAATAACAGAGCCATTGGAATCAATGGGATTAAGGATGATTCTGGTCTTATAATAACTCCGAGAAGCATAGAAATCAGCAAGAGCCATTGAAATGCAACTCAAACTCATTTTCCCAACAATAACATTCAAATCCAAAATCACACCCACCTTCACTTTCACCGCTGCCGCTGCCGCCGCCTCTTTCTCCTCCAGCCGCTCCACCACCTCCGCTGCTGCCGTCAGTAATATGTTAAGAAAAAGAAACACCACCACCACCATCAGAAAACCACCTCCCAAACCCTTTTTTCTCCTCATCTCATTCAGTTTTGATGTCTGTTGCTTTAATGGCTGAACACAAGGCTTATTTATATACCTGAATTTCAAGACGTGGGAGAGAAAGTATATACTGTGTTAACTTAATCTAACAATTATTTTTTAAAATTTAATTAAATACATTGTGAAAGCGAGTAAAATTCAACTAATATACATATACGAAAGTTTTATTGATTATGCAGAGTTTATGGTTTGAATAACACAGTAATTAAATAGACCGTTACCGTTTTTGGATTGCAAAAAAAAATTGTTATGTATTATTACAAAATATATTTGAAATTTGAATTTACTTGTGTTTTAATGTTTAGGATAAATAATATTTGGGATTTAAATGTTTGTGTTTTGCATGTTTAGGATAAATAACAGTTGGAATTCTTCCTATAGAGAGAAGAAGAAAACACAGAATACAGCAAGATGAAAGAGGAAGGGGAGAATATCGGACGTGCGAGCTCATTTTCTTTTTGAATATATTAAATGTGAAATTAGCACATATAGATTAGGGTTTTTTTTGGGTATGTTGAATGTTGACTTTATTATTAGAAGTAATAAATCTACCTAAAAATAACAGTAATTGTCTCTCAAATAGCTAACGAAAAATACTTTTCCATATCATCTGTATTTATGCATCTCAATGTAATTATCCAATCATAACTTATCATGTGTCAAATAGTATATATTATCACTACACTGATATATATACTTCATATTTTAAGTATATAATTAAGATATATCATCCATATACTTCACATTTAGGCTTGTTTAATTATGATTACTTTGTCTTAGTTATATCATTATAAAATGAAAATCAGATATTAATAGCAAGTTTTTATAAATTGCGAGAGAGGGGGGATTTTAAGCTAATTTTGAGCTGCCATAATAATTGATAATTAACCAGAAATTAAGTTCTTTTTTTTCTAAAAAAACCGAAACTTAAAAAATAACTGAAACTATTTACAAAATACAGCAAAATCTATCCAATTTCATATAAAAAAAAAATTGTGATGGCTAGAGAGAAAAAAAATAATCGATCAAATATGTAGGGAGAGATATGTCATTCTAATTAAGTGAAATAATAGAAACATACACACCATCGTTACAAAAATGGTAAGATTTAGTACGTCGTAATATACACATAATAGATGGATATATATTTTCCATAAATGATGGAGAATTCCTAGAATATTTGAGCATTCACCTTCCTCAACTTTGCACATTTGGATTTAATTAATCAATAATTTGGTTTTCCATAATGGTAGAGAGATAGTTTAATATGAGTTACATTAATATTACATGCAACTTGGATAGCTAGACTTTTAAAAGTAAAGTCTTTGCTTATTTTATTTCGTAGGGTTTTTTATAAAAAAAAATTTGTGTTTAAATTTACATTATTGGCAACTTGGGCACTTAAACTTAATTAATAAAGTCGTTTTTTCTTTCTCTTCTTGAAATATTAGTTTTAGTTTTGTTTTTTTTTTTTCCCTTTTTATAAACGTCTATAATATTGGATAAAATTCCGATCCATTGTCATTGTTGAGTACAAGTTTTTGGTGACTGTTAATATTATTGTTTTCTTTTTCTTTATATCCAACGTGTAGTCTAATAACATTTTTACCATTTTTTAGAAGGACAAATGTAGCGGTTAGAATTTTAAAAATAAAAAATAAAAAAGTTATTGTAGATGATAATATTAACAAAGCGTAGTTAAATTTCAGCTTTTATTGGTGTCTACCAATATTTATTAGTGATAGAATAAATTTTAAAATTCTATCAATATATTTACAATTTTTTTAAAATATTGTCTTAAACTTGGTTATTTACACCTAAAACATCTACCCATTGTTATAATTATCCTTTTCTTTTCATATTTGGGAGTATTTGCTGATGTAAAATAATAATTTTTTTAAAAAAAAATTATTTCATAATCATTTGGTTTTTAATTTTACAAATGAAAGAAAAATTATTTACAAATATAACAAATTCTCAAAAACTACTGGATACTGAGTTATATCATATCTCTTATTAGTAATATTAATAGATACCAATTATCGATGTCAACATGAGCTCAGTTCACTGACATTTGTTTGTTTCTAAGAACAATAGGTATCGGGTTCAAATTCTCCACCCTATACTGCACTTGAAAAGACGTTTTTTTAGGGGCTTTTGCAAAAATAGCAAAAAAAAATTATGATAATAGAGCATATGTCACAACATTTTCTAAGTTTGTAAAAGTAGTAAATTTAAAAATGAGACCATCTGATAGCCTTATGATTATCGTCTGATATGCCTCTGATAACTTATGATTACCGTCTAATAGTCGGATATCACTAATTTTGTCATTTTCGCAATATGCAAAAAATTGGTGTCATAAGCTGTTTTTTTCTAAATGTTTTGGTCATTTGATGCAATTTTTTTTATTTTTTTTTTAAAAAAAGAATATATATATTATCGATAAATTTTGAAATTTTAACATATTTATAAATATTTTTATATTCATAAATAACTTTTCTTGATTGTATATCTTTATCTATGAGATTTTAAAATTTTCTTAATTTAATTCATTGGAACAAAACCAAACACAGTTTTTATAATATAAAAAGGAAAATTGTATTAGGTGACAAACTCTTTATAATATAAAAAGAAAAATTGTATTGGGTGACAAATTAGTTTACAAACGTATTTATTTTCATCTCCACTGATACCACCTTTGTCGCCTTTGGCCTTCTCCTTCCTTTCCGGTTTCCACCAAATTTTACAGTTTGTAGTGGAACTGAGTTTCTCATGACCTTGCACCTACCAGGAAGCCAATCAAACTGACAATGGAGGAAGCCGGTCCCAAACCCAAGTGGGTTGTCTCGTCCCTTTGCTGTTTATGCAACAACAGGAAAGCTGCTCTCAAGAGGCCCAAAACCCTCCAACAGGTTAATGTTCCTTCCATTCTTATTTCTTTCTCTCTCAGTCTTCCTCATAACTTGGGTTCATTTATGCTCCGAAATCATCGATATACTTCTTATTCATTTATCTTAATTACTTGGCTCCATTAACATGTAAATTTGTTGTCGATGTGATTGCCGAGGGCAGAATTCTGTGTTTTCTCTTCTTCAGTTTGTCTACCTTTGAATCCAATGAGGTTAAATTGATGGGTTTCATATATATATATATATACTTTAATAGTCTTCCTCACTCGTAGATTCACAAGTTTGCAACAAGCTTAGCAAGTGATTGTCAATAAGGAAATAACTTTAGAGGGGTTCCAAATTTTCACTTGATGGGTTTGATATATCAAATACTTCAAAAGAGTTCAAGGAGGATATTGTGTATGAAGATGTCTATTGCTTTTAACAGAGATATGCAGAGAATGTTTCCTATGAGGTCTTTGAGGAGGAGATTCATTAAGTTATTGTGAAGAATCAGTTGTTCAGACCTGGGAACGCATTGCTTTTGGTGCATCTGTGGAAAAGACCGTGAATACATATATTAGCTTGTAAATTACATTATCTTCCCACTTTAAGAATGTGTGTGTTTTTTTAAAAAGATGACTTAATTAGTTTTGAGCTTATATTATTAGCGAGTTGACAAAATTGTCAAGAAGAAAGATCTAATTTGATTATGTCTTTGGTCTTTCTTTATACAAAAAGTCTATATAATGGATGACAACTATACAAGTGTGTCTTACATTATTAATGTTGCGGTCTAATTTCTTTATACATCCAATGCAAATTAATATATAACAATTTCTATTTTTTTTAGTATAATAAGAAAGCGAGATTCAAACCACAAATCTCTTTGTTACTAACATATTTATACATTCAATTGAACTATTCTCGTCTGTTTTGTTCAAATTAAAAGCAATAGTAGACGTTAAATGTGGCAATTAAAGAACTACTATAAAATTTTGTTTGAACTTGAAATTTAACTTGAATTAAATATGTTACTTATATAATTCAACAACTACACTCTTATTAAAACTCCATGCTTGGGTACAAGGGAGCATCCGATAAAATTGAGAAAGGAGAGAGTTTGGAAATTTGAATGGACACTATATTAAATTGTTATTTTTGGTGTAAATAAGCTATCAAATAAGTGATCATATTTGTATGATAATTTAATTGATGTTTCAAGACAAACTAAAATTAGAGTAACTTGTCAACAAGAGTTTAGTTCAAGCCCTTTTTGTAGATTTAAAGATCAAGAAGTTTCGAGTTCAAATTCTCTCACCCTTAATTTGTACTCAGAAATTACATCACTTACGACCTCAATTTTATTTATCAATAGTTTTGTGAGAGGTTTATTTTACTAAAAATTTATTATTTGTTAAATATTAAGAAAATTTATGATATACGTATGTAAGATTATTTTAGATGAATTTTTTGTCATTTTCTAAAAGTATTAAGATTTTAATGTAAAATCATGTTTTAGCAGGATCTCTATTAAGTTTATAAAATATTTTCGAGAAAATGTGTTTCATTAATTATTAATCCTCTTTTATACCCAAAATAAGTAATTAATTATTAAATTATAGCTAGCTTATATATGTTCACACACTGAATCTATAAAACCCCAATATATGTATTTGACTTGAAACAGAAAAATATATATATGACGTACAACAAAGTCAATCACTTCAATTATAACATCTCAATCATAGCTCCATCATCATACAAAACCAATATCATTAATTATGAATATATGCCTCCAATATTGTGCTAATTTCTGATCAATTTGCAACATAATGCTTATGATATTCTCTAGTAATAATAACTTACGCAAGTTTTTTAATTTCTTATTGGAACTTGAATTTCTATGTACTTTAGTATATAATCACAGCCTCCTCAAATTATTTTCCTATAAATTCTTACACTTCTTCCCTCAACATTTTAAATTTATTTTTTCCACTAAGGTTGTTCTTGAGTTTCAGCGTAAATTTGTTGATCAGAAAGAATTTTGACAGTAAGCTCCACTGCATGATCGAGGTCTATTGTCGTCATAACTGTTGAGCATTGAACTCAAACTGTGTCAGTTTTTCAACAGGTATTTGAGAGATTAAACGACATTCAAATTAAATATATGACTCATGGATTTTGATGCCCCGGAAGTGTACTTTCTAATGGATTTTGAAGTTATCTAAAAAAAAGTTATGGCAGTTTGAATAAAAAAAGGTCAAGAATTACTGCAACCTTTGAAATTCTATCTTAATTATTATAATCTCTTTAATTTTGATTTTATTAGTGATTTATTGAAGGAATTTAGAGAGACACTTTGTGAGACTATATATACGGAAGCAAGTTGAGAAAGAAAATACAGAAGATTAAGCAATTTTTGTTAATACTTTCTCTCTTCAAAGATCTCCTCCTTTGTCAATACTCACCCTAAGTTTTAGGTAGGATAATCTGAGGGGGGTGTGACAGTTAATACACACTAATCTCCTAGTTAATCATATCATGACTCGCTCACTTTTAAATATTTGGTCAATATATATTATATATATTTACACTAATGATCATATAATTAATTGGGATGAGCGTACGTAATACTTAACCAGTTTGTTCCTCCCACGTCTTGTAAGTCAGCTATATGAATACGCGCATGGTCTAGCCATTAATAAAGCTGAGCGTTGGGGGAAATATATAGAAAGTACCAAACAATAAGGAGGGAAGGCATGGGTTTTGAAATGTTGAAGATCGTTGCACTCTTCCTTAACATATTAGTACTACCGGTAGTGGCTGCAGAGGCGGTAAACTTGAAGGTGGGTGTGGTTTTGGATTTGAATGATGTTGTTGGGAAGATGGGTTTGAGTTGCATTAAGATGGCGCTCTCTGATTTTTATGCCAATCGGAGTTATTATAAGACCAGACTGATTCTCAATCCCAAGGACTCCAATGGAACTATTGTTGGTGCAGCTACAGCAGGTTTGTTTTAATATTTATTATTATTTTGATCAGTTCAAAACGTTTAAAAAAAACGAGGTTAAGGGATTTGAATCCCTTTAGTCGAGAATTCCACGTTGAAAAAATATTAAGTGATCATCTCACATTTTATTTTCATAAGATACCTGAGCTAATTTGGATTGAAATTCCATCAAGAATTGACCAAAACTAAATTATGATATAAGAGTGCACATAAACTAAAGGTTTAAATAAAATAATGTCTTGTTTGTTTTCTTCAAAAATGGAATTTAAGCTTAACAATTGCTTTCAATAATTAAACAGCCATGGAACTAATACAGGATAGCAAGGTAGAAGCCATATTGGGACCAGAAAGTTCATCACAAGCATACTTCATTGTGCAGCTTGGTGACAAAGCTGAGGTCCCTATAATTTCATTTGCACCAACAATCTCCACTCTCTCTTATCTCAAATCTCCATACTTTTTCCGAGTCGCCCAAAATCGCTCCTCCCAGGTTTACGCCATTAGTGACATCCTTAAAACTTTCGGGTGGAGGGAAATTGTTGCCATCTACGAAGACAATGAGTTTGGAAAATGGATCGTTGCAGATCTCATTGACGCTTTGCAGGTAGGTGCAAATAAGAGAAAGGAACATGTAATATACACGCCATATATACAAGGACTAAGTGCTCAATCACAACAATCCATTTTTTAAAACACAAAAAGCTAATAAAGTGTGTAGCTTTAATTTCAAACGGTTGCAAACAAGCGTCAGCTTGAACTTAATTTCTAGAGAAATACATTCATTCTTTTTTAATGTCGGCCATAACAGATATAGATTGACCAACTCTCAGTAAGATTATGCCCCCTATACCCAAGAGACAAATCCATTAAAACTTGAATGAATGTTTGAATGATTACTTCTCTTTTGAAAAACCATCTTTAAATGAATGTGTTTCCTCCAAGAGACAAATTCGCCTCTTGTGTTTTTTTTTTTTTTTTTGGACGCAACCTTATATGTGTCTATCCAAGGACGCAATTCAATAAACCACAAAAGTTTGCCATATTTTTTTTATTGAAAAGAATTAGTTGTAATGTGTATAAAATTACTCTTTTCATTACCAAATTAAATATATAGAATCCTATATTATCTATTTACTTATACATGATCTTACTGTAGGACATAAAGGGTCGTGTTCACCGGAGTATCATCGACACTACAGCATCTAGTAATCAGATCAAAGAAGAGCTTAAGAGATTGGGGATGATGCAGACTCGAGTTTTTGTAGTCCACATGGAGCAGAGTTTGGGAACTCGAGTTTTTGGCATAGCCAACGAGCTGGGAATGATGAGCGAAGGATATGTGTGGATTCTCACTGATGCCACAGCTAATATGTTAAACACATTCAATACTTCAACTCTGAGTTCAATGCAGGGAGTTTTAGGAGTAAAGACGTACATCCCCAAGACAGAGACGCTGAACAACTTCACCAGTCGATGGAGAAGGAAATTTCGACAAGAGAATCCAAGCATTGATGACCCACAAGTAAATGTTTATGGATTGTGGGCTTACGATGCGGCTTGGGCATTGGCCATGGCGGTTGAGAGAATTGAAAGAGCCACTCCAAACTCTACTCAAAATGGCAAGAGAATAAGCCAGTCATTGTTAAAGACGAAATTCAATGGACTTAGTGGGAAGTTTAGTCTAGTTAAAGGTCAACTAGAGTTCCAAAATTTGGAGATAGTTAATGTAATGGGAGAAGGATCAGGAGAAAGGACAGTGGGATATTGGACTCCTAAAACGGGTTTGTTTAGAATGAAAGGGAAAGGGCATTTAAGATCAATAATTTGGCCAGGAGATTCCGTTAGAGTTCCAAAGGGATGGGGAAGGCCTTTACATAATAATGGAGAGAATAAATTGAGGATTGGAGTTGGATTGAATGTTGGATTTAGTGAATTTGGTCGAGTCATAAACAATGGGTCTGTTGTTGGATTCTGCATAGATGTCTTTGAAGCCGTTGTTGCTGAGCTCCCTTATGCTCTCTCATATTCCCTTATTCCCTTCAACCACACATATGACGACTTGATCATGCAATTGCATCAAGGGGTGGGTACAAAAAAAGGAAGAAGCATATTTTGGAAAATTACTTTCAAAAAATTGGTTTGGTTTTTAAAAACATTAGTATAGAAAGCTATAATAACTTATTCCTAAAAGTAGTATTTATTTGTGGGTCGTAATTTAGTATTCCAAAATGTGTCAATAAATAAAATATTAAAATTATATTTTAAAAAAAAAGAAAAACAAAATTTGTCACGTGACAAATTATGATTGAACAATTTAGTGAGATGCACAAATATAGATGATATTAAGAATAATAAACCTAATTATTTTTCTTTTTTTATATACTTGATTTTTAAAAACAAAAAACCAAATTATTATTACTGTCTAAGTTGATAGGGTTGTGAAAAATTTAAGGAAATTATACCTTTTTTTATATTTGGTTTTGAGTCTAATTTTTATTTGAATACTAATTTCTAAAGAGTTATAGATTTTTATGTTTGAGTTTAAAGTTTAATTTTTATTTGGTTCTTATGTTTTAGATTGTTACATACTTTTTCCTCGTGTTTGGATTGTTGCTGTTATTTGTATTTTGGTTCATTATTCTATAATTAGAAAATAACTGTGATGTGTTAATTAATTTATTTTTAAAATGATGATGTTAAATACAAAATTAATAAAAACTAATACAACTAATATTTATTTATTTGTTTTAAATTAAATAATAAGACACTGACAGGAAAGGTTGATGAAAGTGATTAATTATTAAGAGAAAAATCAAGAGTAAAAGTGTGTCACTCGAAGACCTATAACCAAATTTAATTAAAATTCAAATGTTAGAACTGTAGCATAATATTATAAAAGTTAGAAATAGAGTAAAAATGAAACATAAGTGTAGAATTTTGAAACTTATAGATCAAAGGAAAAGTAGATAAAAATAAAATCCCAAACTCAAGGCTTAAGCGTAGATGCTAGATAGATTTTTGTTGTTTAAATTAAGTTAATATATATAGTATGTTTATGTGGACAGAAATTTGATGCTGCAATTGGAGATATAACAATATTAGCAAATAGATCTTCGCTGGTAGACTTTACTGTGCCATTCACCGAAGCTGGAATTTCTTTGGTGGTTCCTGTAAGACGTGACATGGGTTTGGAGAACCGTTCGATGTTCTTCGTCAAGCCCTTGAGTTGGGACCTCTGGCTCGCAATCTTTGGGTTTTTCCTTTTTATGAGTACCGTCGTTTGGATTCTGGAACACCGAGACAACGAACACTTTCATGGTTCTGCATCAAAACAGTTCTACACCAGTATTTGGATCTCCTTCCGCATCACCTTTTTTGCACAAGGTAATTCAAGTTTTTTATACTACTGTCTACTATCATCTGGCTTATAGATAGAAAGTCTATGCCAACAAACTTTTTCAACTTCCATAATTACTGGACAACAAAACCTCTAGATCAAGATATTATTCTTTGTAACTCAAAATGTACTGATTAGCAGTGCTTAGAGACAAAAGTATCTTATAAACTTAATATATAGTGGTTATTAAAATGTTAACAGATATTTGAATCCCATGTGTAAATGATTATTAGGTTGTCTCTATTGAATCAGTTTTACTTCAAACTTAATGTTCAAGATTTTTTTTTGAAGTAGAGATGTTCGGAATACGTTAAGAAGGTGTCCGCCTAGTGGAAATCATGTTCGAGTGCATCCATGATTCTACCTATCCTTTTCTAAAAAAAAGATTCATTTTTGAAAAAATCTAATTTCTTTCCACTTTTCTACATTATACTCATAAGGTTTGAAGGTGACTGGTATGAGATTTTAAGAAATGAGTGAAGATCTATTGGAGAGAGTAATTTTGAAATGATTTAAAATAACTATTTGTTTCTAAGATTTTAGTCCAAATTAAAACCTGCTTTTAACCATTCAGAACCAATTTTAAATAGGACAATAAAAAATGATTTTAACAATTTAAAAATCACTTTCAAACATATTGCTTTAATAACAATGACAATCCAATTAATTTAGTGCATATTGTTTGGATTGATTTTAAAATGTCAATCCAGCCACACCTCTAATTAACTGTCTCCTTTGAACACTTTTGAATTCAACATATTCCAGTGGAGACATTGAAGAGCAGTCAAGCAAAGACGGTGGTAGCGATATGGTTACTTGTGGCGTTCGTCCTAATTCAAAGCTATACAGCGAATTTAGCGTCGTGGTTCACAGTGCAACAGCTTCAACCAATCACTGATATAAATCAGATAATAAAAAACGGATGGAATGTTGGTTATCAAAATGGCTCATATGTTTTCCACAGATTGGAATTTTTGGGCATTAAGAATGTGGTACCCTATGCTTCATTAGAGCAACTACATGAACTCTTTCAAAAAGGAAGCCGCAATGGCGGCATCGATGCTGCCATTGATGAAATTCCTTACGTGAAGCTTCTTCTTTCAACGTATCCCGATAACTACACCATGGGTAATTATCAATACAATAGCGGCGGATTCGGATTTGTAAGTTTTTTTCTCCCCATGCATCTCTCTTTTAATTATTTTGATTTCTACCTGGTGTTCGTCGGACTTGGTGAATTTCCAATATTACCTATCACGAGTACTCAATAGTCATTTTATCTTCAATATAACTTTAGGCCCAAGATTTAATAACATTTAGGCTCAAAATTGACATAGATGATCTTTACCGCACAATAATAGAAATGTATGCCACCTGATACCTTTTTTTTTTTTTTTTATGTATATGAGATTGCACCTAATCATATTATTACTTTTTAAAAAAATTTGTAAAAGGTAATTTTTGGATTGGATGCAGGCGTTCCAAACAGGCTCATCTCTAATAGACGACATGTCAAAAGCAGTTCTGCATGTGACTCAAAGTGATAAAATTATGAGGCAAATACAAGAGAAGTGGTTTGGAAAGAAATTGAGTCACCAACGGTGTTGTGGCAGCTCCGAGGGATCTCTTTACAGCCTCGATCTTAGTTACTTTTGGACGTTATTCCTCATGGCTTGTTCTACAGCTTTGTCGTCTATCATTACATACATAATATGTTTCTTCAACGAAAACAGACAGTTGCTCTTTGATGAGCTCAGATTCTACAGCTTATGGGAAAGAATCATTGCCACCATCCGTATTTTCTCAAGAACCAGATAGCAGTATTCGTCTCGGATCAATCTAGATGATCATGACCCAACTTTGGCAACAACCAACCAAATTGGCTTGCTAAATAGCTACCAGTTTTACACGCTATAATAAAGTGTTGTCCTACCAATTTACGCCCATAATTAATTCTGAGGATGCTGTATTTGTTAAAATTTTAAGAACTTATCCATTTAATTAAATTTTAAACTTTCATGTGTGAATCAAGTTAATCTGATAGTGACTTGATTATGACTATCTTTACTTATTCTATTAACTAAGATCAGTTCAAACTGGTCGACTTAAATAAACTTTTTATTTTAGTTTTGAAAAGCTCAACCTATATATATTATAAATTCTGTGTTTGCTATATATATATTATTTTCAAGTTTGTTGTGCATGCATTTGTCCCTTTAAGATGTGTTGCGAGTTATTTTCCTCTAGTTGGATGTTGATTTAAATTTCAATTTCATGACATTAAATTTAATTAATTATATCAATAGAGCGGGAGAGAGAAAGAGGAAAACTTACAAAACCAAAACCATCGGCTTTGTTTAGGTGGGCAATACTTTGCGAGAAATAGGTTGTTAATCATGTAAGGGATGTCATCTAAGGCAGCAGAAATTCCTCCATTTTCATGCTTCCTTTTGTGAAAAGTTCGTGCATTTGTTCTACACTGGCGTAAGTTTTGAGCTGGAAATCATTGAACTTCAAGAACTTGAGAATCTCATAGATGAAAGAACCCCGTTCTTGAAACCCTATGTTCTCTCCATTTTTAAGAAGCTGATTGATATCAGTTACGGTTGGTTTGAGTTGTTGAACCATCAAAAGTGAAGCTAAACTTGCAGTGTAACTTTGTGTAATAGTGACTAAAACTATAAACTGCCAATATGATCACCACAACTCTAGTCCAGTTGTTGAATGTAACATCCCCTCAATATGTAAGCTAAATAAAGCTTAGCTTTTTGTAACAGTTGAATATGTTAAAAGAAATCGACGAGATAAATAGTCTTAAATTATATTAAATTGACCCAAAAACTTAAGCTAGCGGGTGAAGGAAACTATATATCGTTAACACTCATCTCATTTGTAATCTTATATGAAGAAAATCAAACAAGTAAGAAATTAATATTAAATGAAAGAGGAAATAAGGTTGCAAGTGCCTTCACACTAATGGTTCTAGGACCATCCTACTCTGATATTCAACTTAAATAATAATCACCAAATCAACACAAAAAATTATTATTAGAGAGTAGTTACATCAAAATGAGCCACTAGTGAAAGTTTTGTATTCAGTTCCAAACAATAAATAACAATAAATCCAAGGAATTTCCAATGAGATACATTTTGTTGGTTTTATTATAAAAATATCACTTAATCTTTCTAATTTGTGTCAAAAATATATTTTTTGTTTCAACGTGTTAATAGTCAAATACATTTTTTATTTGACTAGTTATTGGTTTGATATGTCTTACAGAGAAAATTTTATTTTAGAATTTTGTGATATTCTATAGAAATTTATATACTAACTTATTATTATTTTTTATTGGTGAGAAAATTGTGTAAATTTTGGATTTATTTATTTTTTATATTTTTTTAAGTTCAAGGTATTTATAAAAGGGAAATTGCATCACATGACAAAAACATTTAGAAAAAAAACAGCTCATAACACCAATTTTTTGCATATTGCGAATATGACAAAATTAGTGATATTAGATAGCTATCCGACGGTAATCATAGGCTATGAGATGGTCACACTTTTAAATTTGCTATTTTTACAAATTCAAATTTAGAAAATGTTGTAACATAAGTTCTATTATCTTAATTTTTTTTGCTACTTTTGCAAAAACCCCTTTATAAAACTTCTCAAAATAGTTTAGGAGTATTTAAAAAAAAAAACATTAACCATTTTCATCCAAATACAATGATAAATTTATTTTAACCTTCTTTTTAAGATTTTTATTTTGATTTTTAGATTTTGATAAATTTATAATTTTTAAAATAATTTTTTTAAAAAATAGCCAATTTTACAAAATATCTACAATCTATAGCAAAGTCTATGATAGTCATTGACATGTAACAGTGACACGAGACTATGAGTAATAGAATCCAAAATTTTGCTAATAGCCTGTAAATATTTTATTTTATTTTACTATTTTTAAAAATGTTCCTATTTTAAATCTAATTATTATATTTAAAATGGAATAGTTTATTGAAGAAAACCTCAATACTAATTTTTAAGTTAGAGAGTAAAAGCATTACAAATTTTAGATTACAAGCCCTAAATCTGACTACATTTGTAATTTAACAGAGTTTAGGGATTATATTTTATTTTTAATTTTAATCTTAGAAAATTTCTCTCCCTTCCCTCTCAAGTGTTACCCATCATATGGCCTTTGGCCTTCTCCTTCCCTTCCGGCTTCCACCGAATTTTACAGTTTGAAGTCGAACTGAGTTTCTCATGACCTTGCACCTTCCAGGAAGCCAATCAAACTGACAATGGAGGAAGCCGCTCCCAAACCCAAGAGGGCCGTCTCGTCCCTTTGCTGTTTATGCAACAACAGGAAAGCTGCTCTCAAGAGGCCCAAAACCCTCCAACAGGTTAATTTTCCTTCCATTCTTATTTCTTTCTCTCTCAGTCTTCCTCATAACTTGGGTTCATTTATGCTCCGAAATCATCGATATACTTCTTATTCATTTATCTTAATTACTTTGCTCCATTAAGATGTAAATTTGTTGTCAATGTGATTGCCGAGGGCAAAATTCTGTGTTTTCTCTTCTTCAGTTTGTCTACCTTTGAACCCAATGACGTTAAATTGATGGGTTTCATATATATACTTTAATAGTCTTCTTCACTCGTGGATTCACAAATTTGCAACAAGCTTAGCAAGTGATTGTCAATATTAATTGGGGAGGCAATAACTTTAGAGGGGTTCCAAATTTTTACTTGATGGCTTTGATATATCAAATACTTTAACCGAGTTCACGGAGGATATTGTGTATCAAGATGTCTATTGCTTTTACAGATATGCAGAGAATGTTTCTATGAGGTCTTTGAGGAGGAGATTCATCAAGTTATTGTGAAGAATCAGTTGTTCAGACCTGGGGAACGCATTGCCGTTGGTGCATCTGGTGGAAAAGGTGAACACTGATTCTTCCTAGTTCTAAATCATTTTTAGTCTTTAAGATTGTGTGAAAATACATTAGCTTGTAAGTTACATTATCTTGCCACTTTATGCAGATTCTACCGTTCTTGCTTATGTGTTATCAGAACTGAATCAGCGGCACAATTATGGTTTAGATCTCTTTCTCTTATCAGTTGATGAGGGCATCACTGGATACAGAGATGACTCCCTAGAAACTGTGAAAAGAAATGAAATTCAGGTGAATCAAATCATTTCTACGCGGTTACATTTTTAAAACTTCTAGTCTCACCTTAATTTTTCTATTTTCAGTATGGATTGCCACTACAAATTGTATCATACAAGGATTTATATGGATGGACAATGGATGAGATAGTGAAAATGATCGGTTTGAAGAATAATTGCACCTTTTGTGGAGTTTTCCGTCGACAGGTATGAAACAACTCCTGCTATGACCTTACAGTGGTAGTATTTGCATGGATTTTATTTTTCTGCTCTTTAAAGGAAAGGGTTTAAAACCATTCGTCCCACTTTATTTATAAAAGTAGTTGTTAATCGTTATATTATTTGGACCTCTTCAGAATTGGGAAAAGGGTGCTTTTGCCGTGGGTACAGACCTACAATAAATGCCCTTTGAGGCTTACTTTTATAACTATGAAACGAAATAGTGTTTAAGTTCGGATATGGTGCTGATACTGCCCAGGTGATGGTGGCATTGTAATGCTGAGCAGTGAGCAGTATGTGGCTGCTCATGAGTCAAGCACTTGCATATCATGTAGTACCCTTGTTTTCTTATGACTGTTCTGGTTCTCGATATTTTCTTCAAAGAAGATTCTTTCTGGTGCTAAGTATCTAGAAACATCCTTGACAAGTTGAATCCCTTGTTTTGTTTCTGCTTGGCGTTGACATCCTTGACAAGTTGATTTCTAAAGGATGACGAGAGATGGTTTTTCAAAATCTATTGATTTCATAAGAGGGTAAAATGTGGTTATTAGCCATAATCTATTGATAGCCTTCACGACTGTTTTTTGTTAATTCTCCTTTCAAGCTTTGTTGGCTGTCTCTTATCCAAAGAATATTCTTCTCTATTAAGGCTTGTGGAAGCTTCCATATCATTGTTCCAGAGTTAAAGCTTCTTTTTCTTGGTGTTTCTCTCCATTCTATTTGCAGAATTTTCTGACTTATGCTTAACCGAGATTGTGTCTATTCTAGTTTAAGTATCTTGTATTGATCTATGTGTTATTATAAACATACTTTGCAAGTTCTCTTTTTTGTTCTTGTATTTTGAACATTAGCTTCTTTTCCACTTTTCATTTACTGAATAAAAAGTTTTGTTTCTTATTTTTAAAAAATATGTCTAGAACCATAATTGGTTGAGATTCGTATCAAGCGGTGGTTTCATTGTATTGATGGAATTTTTCTCCTGAAGGCTCTTGATAGAGGTGCTGCATTGTTGAAAGTAGACAAGCTTGCCACAGGGCACAATGCAGATGATATGGCTGAAACAGTTCTATTAAATATACTACGAGGTGATATTGCAAGGTATTTTAATAGTAAGACTTTTTTTCTGTCAATTACTTTTGTCCCTCATTTCAGCTGCATTAGACTGAAGTGATGCTTTGTATTTGTAGATTGAGTAGATGTACTGCAATAATTACCGGTGAAGATGGACCAATTCCAAGATGCAAACCTTTCAAGTACACATATGAAAAGGAGATAGTAATATATCCTTATATTTTAGTCTCATAGCTCTAGAGCAAGTCTTGCATCATGCAGCATTCAATTTGATTATTGGTTGATGCTAGTTGTAAACCTTAACAATAGATGTTCACGTATGCTTACTTCAAGAAGCTGGACTACTTCTCCACTGAGTGTAAGTTTTTTTTTCTTTTAGTTGTCTTTTTTGTTTTCCTCTCTTCTGTGTCTTACTAATTGATAATAATTACAAATTTTTTATATGCATTTTACATCCTACTAAGCAGAATTAACTATGAAATTTGATTGATTGAATGTCAAGTTGTGATTGGTCAAAAATACATGCTCGAGCATGATTCATCAATTGTAGGTTCCAAAACTAGTTCTGTCTACGATGACCTTTCATTGTTCTAAAGTAATCATTTGCTCTACAGCGTGTTATTGTCTGAAGAGATATTTTGATGTCATAATAACTCCAAATATTTCAACTTCAGACTTCGTATGTATCTCCTTATCCAATTGGAATTGTTGCATTCTTGTATGCTCAAAGCTATAGTGTTCTTACAAAATGTTCAAGTATTCTCATATCTTATCCCACACTTGAAAATTTGGCTCAACTTTGTTCATTTGCACGCATGTTTTTTGAAATTGCAGGCATTTATTCTCCCAATGCTTATCGAGGTTTTGCTCGTGAATTTATTAAGGATTTGGAACGAATCAGGTTTAAACTCACTTTATCTTTGCTTGACAAAAAATTAGCCTTCTCCAGACAAAGATTGTATTCCCTCTGATTTACTTTTACTAAGCTTGTTGTATTGTGAACACTAATGCAGACCTAGGGCCATTCTTGACATCATTAAATCTGGAGAGGATTTCAGGATTTCCACTTCAACAAAAATGCCTGAGCAAGGGACGTGTGAACGATGTGGCTACATTTCAAGCCAGGTGTGCTTTGCTTTTATTTTACCTGATAAGAATCCAAAATTGCCAATATGGACTCAGTAGGGGATTATTCTGCATTCGTAGTTGATGTTCTCAGCGTGATTTGAGCTAATATCATCATCTGAATCTGGTCATACATCTGACCTCCAGAGTTCGGTTGTTTGTAGATTATATAGTTCCTCTAGATCTTGAAGTATTTGTCATCCTTCTTGATTGTGCCCCTTTTCTAACCATACCTTCAGAAACTCATCAACTGAATTCTGTGTACATGAAAGTTGAAACCATTACCGTAGAGTTCCCCCCCCCCAAGCTGCTTAACATGTTTTTGGATGCGACCTACTGTCAAATGACATATAGGAAGTTGTTGAATTTTCTGTCGTTCTGTTTCTTTTGCAAGTGGTCGTCTAGAATATGTCTTCCACCTTTTTAATGTACATCTACACAAAAGCTCTAACCGTTCATTCTGCCATTCATATCTAAGTTTCTTACATTTTACTCTCGTACATTGGATATCGGAACATCTGTTTATCTCCATTTACTTAATGCAGAAATGGTGTAAAGCTTGTGTTCTGCTCGAGGGCCTAAACCGAGGTTTGCCAAAGCTGGGTATTGGGCGCAATCGGGGGCTTGATAGCGAAAGGAAGAGGGAAACCATTGGAAGTAATAATGTACATACGAGAAGCATTGAGAGCAAACAATGTGGCACTTTAGATTTCTGAAGGTTCTTTATATGATGGTCAAGGAGTAATCTAAGAATCAGCCATTCTTCAGTGTTTGTGATTGAAGAAAAAAGGCAAATGGAGAAAACGAAATAGATCAATACTCGACATATCTGATTTGACACCACCAATACAAACAATGAAGTCCATTGGAAAACTACAGGCATCCTCCATGTAGCAAGTGATAACCTCATTGTATAACATAAATTTAATATCTATCCTTCTATATTTTGAATTCGATTTTAATTTTGTCTGATCATTTAGATTTGTATTTTATGTTAATTTAATCTCTAGATTTCAAGATTTTACTATTAAACTCAGTGTAAACTCTACAAACATGACCTGACCATGAGCTGGTTGGCGACAGTGATGTGTGCAAATCTTAAGTGGGGTTTGAATTTCATTGAGAAAAATGAAATAAAATAAAAATACTACTATATGAAAAGTGGTTTTGTTTTAAGCAGCTTCCGTATCGTGTGAAGGACAAAAGTGTTTCACAATTCTTGTGTCCTGCAGCTGCCGGTTCCCTCGTATACAGTGTCTTACCCTTTTATTGTATCCATTCGTTCGTTCAAAGCTCTCACCGGATATTTCTTCTCTATTTGTCTTTTCATTTTCATTACTTTATTATTTCCAATTCATCAATTACTTTTTAAAGTCAGAGGAAACCCCAATCACGAGATATTCTTGTTTCTAAATTCAATACTCTAACTCTTAAATTCTGCATATTTCTACCTCTTTTTATCTACTTCTGACATTTACACTTCCATTTTTTACCTCTTTAAACATTATTGGTTAAATTTATCATTTCCTAGAAAAATTTGATTAATTTAGAGGGATTAAGAATATGATTTAGAGTGGTTTTAAACTTGATAAAATGAATATTGATAATTTTAAAATCACTTTTAAACATGCCATATTAAAGTCGAATGCATCTCTTTAGATCACACAAACTTCGCTCCACTAAACTCCTATGCAACTCTTTTCCACATAGTTTTGTATCAAAAACTTAATAGGATTAATTTAATTTCATCAAGTTGAATTTCCAACTATTAATAACATTTATTAATTTACTTAGTTTTGTAGATTATCTATGACTTTGATAGTTTCAAAACTTTCATGAAAGTCCACTAGAAAAAAGATAATATTGCAACTTTTGAAAGTAGGCCTTAACAAATATTTTTGAAACAAAAGAAACAAAGTTCAAAGATATATTTTTTTATAATATTTAGCATTAATAATACATAGCAGAGATTATGAAATTTTAATTGTTAAGATTAAGATCTCATAATATATATTGTGATTTGTGTTTGTAAATGTATGGGAAAGGAGATATTGGTTGGATTTGTGAAGATGAGAGATATATGGATATGGGGAATTGGATTTGGTTAGAAAAATGGAAAGAGAGAGAGAGGCAGAGGGCCACATGTTTAATTTGATCACATGGGTTTTGGTAAGAGCCAAATGCCATCCCATGTGAGCGCCCAATTGCTCCCATTTTTTCTTCTTCAAAGTTTTTCCATTTCCCAAATTATTATACGCCAACCCCACGCACCGACAATCAACCTCAACATCCATAATTTGCATAATTAACACAATAATAAAACAAATACTTACGACCCGTTTCGTTTGGTTTGTGATCCGTAAATTGTTTTAAAACATAGAGTATCGAGCAGTAGTAGAAAACAAAAATGGTTTCTTCTTTTTCATTCTATTCGATGTTTAGTTTCAATTCAAAAATCAGAATTTGTGTTTGATCGTGAATTAGAAAACGCAATAGTATATCTCAAGTTTATAATTTTTTAAAACGATATTTAAAAATAAAGAAAATGACAATTTGTTGTTTTTTAAAATAGTTATTTCAAGGGTTTTTTTTAATATATAAATAAGTATACCAAACATGATTGGATTGTTTTTCTCGTATTTTTTCGGTTTGAAATCATAAAAATAAAAATGAATAACGAACCAAATGGGAATTGGATTTTTTGTTTCTAAATATTACATTTTTTAAGTTTTGAATTTTTGATTTAAAAAATAGTAAAGTTTCAAAATGTTATGCTAGTTTAGTTTCAATTTGATTTAGAGACAAATCTAAACTAATCAACAAGAGTCTAAGGTGGATCATCCCATCGAAAATCATCAATCCCAAAAGTAAATCATTCCAGGAGAATATCAAGTCCAAAAGTGGATTCTTCAATACTACCGTCAAACTGAAAGGTTGATCATCTATGAAAGATTAATAATTCATGGACCAATAATCTACAAGTTTAAGGATTAAGAGAAATAATGATAGGATAAAAGTAAAAGAATATAACACTTATACTACAAATCAGTTAAATTAAGTTCATTTCCACATGTTAAATTTTCTTATCTAAATCTCACTAAAGCTGTGGTAGTTAAATCTAATTTCCTTTTTTATTATTCTAATTTACCATATGTATACCAAGTTTATCAATCACACAAATGTTTGTATACATTTGTTATTATTTTTGGACCGGATTTGAATTCTGATTCATTTGTATGTTATTTTTCTAGTACACATGATCCTCAACTTATATAATTGTTACTACTTATTATGATAAACTATTGGTACATCAATGTTATTTTTGAAATCGAAATTTTAACCTGTATAGGTATATTGTTGTTCCAAATGAATTGGATACCAAGATAGGGAAAGAACGAAAAAAAATTAATGAAGCGTATCCATATTCTTTCAAAAAGTAAGATTTAATTTAGATGATCAAATGAATATCAGATCTACAAAATGATCGATAACTTTGATTGGGAGAAAAGAAGAGAAGAAATGACAAGAGAGAGAGAATGGACAATTTTGGATTGAAAATTCATAATAATACTGAAATAAAGAAAAAAGAATCTTAAATAATGTAGAAAACCAAAACACCAGATCGATTTGACAATGACAAGTGAAATTGGAGAAACGACGATGCTATATATGTCGTATTTTTTGACGATTTATTAGGTCCTAATAATTTATTGGTGAGTTTTTATGAATGTAATGTGCGTTTAGCATCTTATTAGAGAGAGAAAAAACTCATAATCTTACTCCTTATCCTATTCATTGGGTTTAAGATGTAACCCCACATTTCTTCTACGGTGATTACATTGGGCATTAATAACTAAATGTATAATAATATTTTAAAATAATTGTAAATATACCAAGATATATAAATGATAGACTCTATACTTATACAAGCTTCCCATGTGTTTTATCTATTTGTGTTACCTATTTATGAGAGTATTATAACATGTTCGTGGTATTTATAATTTTAACGTAACCTTCCATGCTAAATGTGAGAGATTTCATCCTCCATCCCTAAGGTATATTGAAAAAAAAAAAAACAATAATTTCAAACTAAATTTATCTTCCCTCTTATTTTCAAAATTTCCCCAATTGCAATTCATATTTCTTACCATGAATTTCCAAATTTAAATTTGCATAATAAGTCAAGAAAAAAGAAAAAGGAGAAAGAAAGAGACGATTACGTCACTTTCACTCCCGCTTTTCAGTCCTCTAAGGCTTTGTTCATTCACTACCTACTCTGTAGTCTCTACTCCCTGAACCCCTCCCCTTAAATATAAACCAATCTCTCCCTCCATTCTCCATCGCCATTTCTCCTTCTTCACTCTTCACAATGCCATCCTCTCTCCTCTTCCTCTTCGTTTCTTTCTTCTTCGCCATTGTCCGAGCTGAGGATCCTTACCGCTTCTTCGACTGGAATGTCACTTACGGCACCATTTACCCCCTCGGCCTCCCCCAGCAGGTTTGCTTATTACCTTTTCTCTTCATTTTCCATACTCACTCTCTCTCTCTCTCTTTCTTCCTCCATTCGTTAACGGATCCGAATCTCCTCTCTTCTTCTTTCTTCTTAGGGCATTTTGATTAATGGCCAATTTCCTGGCCCCGATATTCACTCTGTTACCAACGATAATATCATTATCAATGTTTTCAATAGCTTGGATGAGCCTTTTCTCCTCTCCTGGTAATTTCTCTCTCCTTCACTTTTACTCGACATCTCAATTTTAGTTGATCAATGTGGAAATGTGCTTTATAGAATGCGCTGTGTTTATTCGTTAGACTTGGAGTTGAAAATTCTGATTTCTGGAGTTAATTTGGTGAAATTTGGGGGTTGGATCTGGTTTTAACTTGTTGAATAAAGTGTGTTTGGGACAATGCCTGTAAATTATCGTTGTTATTGGATTTAAGTGTCTAAATATAGGGGAAGTGTTATGTAATTAGGAATGGGATTCAACAGAGAAGGAACTCGTATGAAGACGGTGTGTACGGAACAACTTGCCCCATTCCTCCAGGGAAGAACTTCACTTACATTCTTCAAATGAAAGATCAGATCGGAAGTTTCTATTACTTCCCTTCTCTTGGCTTCCATAAGGCCGCCGGTGGGTTTGGTGGGATCAGAATTCTTAGCCGTCCTCGGATTCCTGTTCCGTTCCAGGATCCTGCCGGGGATTATACAGTCCTTATCGGTGACTGGTACCAAGCTAATCATACGGTAATTCATCACTAATTAATTATCCCTTTTTTGCTTTCAACAACTTTTCAAAATTTAGCAATTGTTACTGTTTTTTTATAAAGGGGAGATTCGATTGAACTTTTAATCAATCATATTAGTTTCGAAATCGAGCTCTGGCTAATGTGGAAAGGTGAAAGAATACTGAATAATGATATTCACGGAGCCAGATTGGCGGGGAATAGGGAATCACTTTTTTTTTTATTTTATTTTTAAAACTTTCCCTATATATATATTATACACAAGAAAAATATTACCTTTACAATAAATGTCTTAACTTTTCCTTCTGTCTTAATAAAAACAACATGAAGTGGTAATAGCAACTAATATACTGTTTATAGATTAAGATTGAAAGATAACTTTTAATACATCTCCTCCATACGGAAATTTTCTATTTCAATGGCAGTTTTTAAAAACAATATTATAATTAGTAGAATTTATTAGCACTAAACTTTATTTTATAAATACAAAAATGGAATGATATTTTGATAGAAAAAATAGAAAAATTATTGTAAGTGCAAAACTTTTGAACTAATAGAGACATACGGAACTTTTGTTGAAATTGGTAAATATTTTAATTTATTTTTTATATTTAAAAATGAAAAAAAAATGCATGTATGAAGAGTACATAATTTATCACGTACACGATTGAGCTCATGAGTGTGTTTCTAGATCCCAAATGTTTTTCTTATGTTTTTTTCTTCTTGCCTTTTACCTCTGTCGGTAGACGTAGACCATTGGTGGTTCTAATGCTTGACTCATAATCTTTGACTCTTCAAATCCTCTTTGCTTCTCTCTCTAGTCTCTCTCTCTACTGAGATTAACAGCTGGATTTAATTAAAAGGGTACTTTGTTTCTTTAATGGTGCGGGCCATGGTTGCCTCGACTGTCAGTGCGATAATCATAAGCTGAATTTAATTGACTTTTTGGCAATGGCATGTGCCTCTATTTGATAAAAGAAAAGACTCTTTCATTGTGTTTCTTTTTCCCCCTATTTTGATAGGAGCTTTTTTGTATTGTTGGGTTGTATGGAATCCATAATCCAGCTAACGAAAGCGCTTTTACGAATCAGTTTTAGGCACTGAATCCCAGGCTCCCCCAAACGCGCTTTCTTCCAACTTAAATCCTCTCATTAATTTAAACCTATGAAACTCCCCTTTATTAGGAAAAAGACAACTATATTTATCCCCTACCTAATCCTTTCCTTCATCATTATGGTCTTTTCTTCCTCTCTTTATATTTACCAATTCCTTTTGAAAGAAGGGTCCTTTTTCTTTTTTAGAAAAGATCATTTGTAACTCTTATAAAATACTATATGACAAAAAGTTTGTGTAAAGCCACCCTTTTCGTTTGGTTCTTGCCTAAGTTTTTAGCCGGGTGTTTTTGGAATGGTTATAGCTGATCAGTTGACATAAAATATTTGTTATCAACCTTGGTGCTTTAGATTTGATCCCTTCCCTCTCATGCTGAATTGAAAAAAAAAATGTTAAAATTACCATTTTTATTCTTATAATAAGCAGCTGACGATTTTTATTGTAATTGACTGACCAATAATAATTTTGACGGAAATTTTTATTAACTAGAAGAAAAAATTAAATTTAAGATTTATGAAAATTAGAGACTAGAATTGAATAAACCAAAAGTAAATTGACAAAATAAAATTCCAACGTAATTTTTATACTACCTGAATTTCACTCACCAATTACTCCAAAAAAAACTCACCCACCCATTCTCCAAATAGTCCAATTGACAACGAAAGAAGAAACAAAAGTGCCCTCCTTTTCAGTCTTGCTTACTTTTCTGTTTTTGCCTATTATTCACTTTTAACGAGGGGGTCGTTATTACTAGGATTGGCAATATGAGAAACTATTAACTTGTATCTGTTTTTAAGTAAGTGATTCCATCTCAAGTAAAGTAGAAACACATACACAGAAACATAATCTTCTTACATAACTAAATATGGATCTGACATCTGAGCATTATTCCTTTCCCTGAAAATAATTTAGCCATTTTTAGTATACAAATTAATTGAGTTTGTTTTTGCAGACGTTGAGGGCCCAATTAGACAATGGCTCAATGCTTCCTCTCCCCGATGGAATCCTCATCAATGGTCGTGGACCCAATAGAACTGCCTCAATCAACGTGGAACAAGGTAATAATATGAGAAATGCACTACTCAATATTTTTTAAATCAATCCACTTTGTATCTAGTAGTTATTAAGAATAGAGACTCGTTTAGGACCTTACCTGAACATGATATGTTCTAGTGTCGGAGACTCATCATTTGTGTCTACGTGTGTTATTAGGAAAAACTTACAGGCTGAGGATTTCAAACGTGGGGCTTCAAAGTTCTCTAAACTTCCGAATTCAAGGCCACAGAATGAAGGTGGTGGAAGTTGAAGGAACCCATACCCTCCAAACGGAATTCTCTTCCCTTGACATTCACGTAGGCCAATCTTATTCCGTT
Source organism: Cucumis hystrix (assembly GCA_025688845.1). Classification (NCBI taxonomy): domain Eukaryota; kingdom Viridiplantae; phylum Streptophyta; class Magnoliopsida; order Cucurbitales; family Cucurbitaceae; genus Cucumis; species Cucumis hystrix. The sequence continues at coordinate 14,025,256 of CM046885.1, read as the reverse complement.
CTTGTCACTGCGGATCAGCCCGCTCAGGACTTTTACATTGTGGTTTCTTCTCGCTTTACTACTCCCATCCTCTCCACCACCGCTATTCTCCGTTATGCCAACTCCGCCGGCTCCGTCCAAGGCCCGCCTCCTGGTGGCCCAACTATCCAAATCGATTGGTCCCTTAATCAAGCTCGAGCCATCAGGTAATCCTACCTAACTTTACTTTAACTACTACATCAGTTTCATAAACCCTTTATTGTCTTTTTAAAAAATTGCGTTTCGTTCAATAATGTGAAGAAATTGGCATACGAATGCAGAACTAATCTTACAGCCAGTGGGCCACGGCCGAACCCACAAGGGTCGTATCACTATGGTATGATAAACACGACCAGAACCATTGTACTGGCGAACTCAGCCGGAATTGTGGACGGGAAGCAAAGATACGCCGTGAACAGCGTGTCATTTATTCCGGCAGACACTCCGCTGAAGGTGGCAGACTTCTTCAAAATAGGAGGAGTTTTCCGGGTGGGAAGCATTTCCGACTGGCCAAACGGTGGAGGAATCTATCAAGACACCTCTGTTATGGGCGCCGATTACAGAGCTTTTATCGAAATCGTTTTTCAGAACAACGAAGACCTCATTCAGAGCTGGCATCTTGATGGCTACTCCTTCTTCGTTGTTGGGTAATTAACATTCTTTTATGATTCTTCTTCTTCTTCTTTTTTAATTTTTTTTTAATGAAAACAAATGGTTGTGAATTTCAGTATGGATGGAGGGCAATGGACATCGAATAGCAGAAACCAATACAATCTACGAGACGCAATTGCACGCTGTACTGTTCAGGTACAACCCAAACTCCTGTTTTTCTTTTGTTTCTATTTGATTACGTTTTTTTCTTCTAAAAAACAAACTATTTGTTCTTTTTCTGGTCTTCAATAAACAATTAACCGACCCTAATCAAATTTCATAATTGAAAAAAATGTGTCAATGTAAGAAGACGGTGAGAAAACAAACATTTGTTTTGAAAAAACAAAAGAAAATTGTCTAAAGACAGAAATGAATTATTGTTAACCTTGGCAGGTGTATCCAAAGTCCTGGAGTGCAATATATGTGGCGCTAGACAACGTTGGAATGTGGAATATAAGGACAGAATTTTGGGCAAGGCAATACTTAGGACAACAATTTTACTTAAGAGTTTACACTCCATCAACGTCATTAAGAGATGAGTATCCAATTCCAAAGAATGCTCTTCTTTGTGGAAGAGCCACCGGCAGAAGAACCAGGCCACTCTAATTTCCCCATTTATCATCATATCATTTACTTAATCTTCTTCTTCCAGCTCGGAAAGAAAAAAAAAAACCATTAATCATTATTGCTTGTCAAAGTTAAAATGTCCTTAGCTCGAGGTCATTTATTTATACTTTTTTTTTCTTTAATTTCTATTCATAGCATTTCATTTCATTGAATGTCCTTTCTTGATATTCTTGCACTTGCAAAAGTCATTTTTTGTTTCTCTGTTTAGGTCATAAATATTCTTATGTTTGAGATAATTAAAGGCTCAATATATATAACATTGTCTCTTCGTCTTATTTCCAATTCCATTATCTTGTGTAGTTTTCATCCCTAGCAAACTTTTATTATTTTTAACCAAATACTTCATATCAACCACGTGAGCTCTTTGAGGCAAATGAAGGTACAGATTACTATTAATTACATCCAAAAATCAACTAGGTAACAAAAGTTTCATAGTCCAAGATGTAATTATCTTGAAAGCAAATTTAACATGATCTCAATGTGAATCGTTTTTGTCGATTATTCTCTAAGGTCAACAACAACACCTACTATAACATATTTACTCCTACTATGAGAAAGCTTTAAAATCAAATTACAAGTCTCTTGAGAACTCCTCTATTTGATCCTAAATTATCAAAGTAAATATCCAAGTATTAGAATTTTGATATTAAATTTTCAAAGGTGTTAGCAATTCTACATTTTCATTCCAACATTTATAAAAACCAAAATTTCTCATAATTTCAATAAATTATTAAACATATCTAAGTTATAAAATTAATGATTTGTTTTAGAGAAATGACAATAAAGAGAATTTATTTTAGATGAAACTTAACAAAGTTAATTGTATATTAGTTAAATTTATTGAAATCAATAAATATGCAAAGACCTTTCCACCGCATTTTGTAGCCGAAATAGAACCCCCAGCGGGCGAAAACAACAACAATTTTTATGGAACTAAATTAGCTTTTTTTTACGTTATATTTTGAAAATTTTCAATACAAAGGTCAGTTTCCCAAATTGGGAGATTGAGATTTTGATTTTGAGCTGTTCACTACAAATTATCCATTGCGCATGGAGGTCAGCATCAGCCATACTCTCCCTCTCTGACTTCGTCTGTTCAAGCACGTCATTGCGCTATTCTTTCCCATTCCTTGATCCGATTGATTCCTCTTATCCTCTTCCAATTCCAATTCGCTTGTTTCTTTCACTCCTCAATCTCTAGATTGACTTTCTGCTTTCAGTTTCGCATCGATTGAGGCTGCTTCCTGGTTTCTCATGGCGGATAATTCATCGCCCTTTGATCCTGCTCGTATTCTTGCTCACAAATTCCCTGAGGTATGAAATATTCACTCGCTCTCCTTCATCTGTTCAATCTATGCTCTGTTTCTTTCGTTTTTGCGTTTTTTTTTATCGAACCAGCATTAATTAAGATTAAACTAAGTCCGAATCTGAAGAACTGCAAATCTCTGGGCTTGTGTTCTGTATACGTTTGTTATTGTGAGTTCCATGTCGAGGTTTAGAAGTGACAACATTTTTGGGGAACAGTAGTCTCGGAGGAGCGACTTTCCATTCCACTTTCTTACCTTAGTCACAGATTTTGTTACACTGGTAGCCCTAGTTTTTTGGGTTCTTAGGATTAGCCGTTTTAACGAGTGATATAAGACCGAGTTCAACTCTTCAAAAGGAGTAAGTTTGATAGTTATGTAAATTATGAGGATATCATCGTGATCAGGCCAAGAGGATGTCCTATATCTGGTCAGTGATCAACTTGCTTCTAGTTGAGGAAGGGGGAAAAACAGAATAGCTAGAAATCTTGTTTGATTTGAAAATTGTAGCCTATTGTAAATACGTAAGGATACTCTGAGATAACAGAGAAAATTTTATTGGACGTTAGAAAATATAGCACCTTTTATACACCTTTTTAGATGAAATAAATCCACCATCACTGATGATGGATGCTTTACTTAAATAATACTAAGAAAGAGACTATTTATTTCGTGCATATTGTACCTGAATTTAATGGTGATCATATGACAAATTTGAACTAGATAACCCAATAAATCTCGAACAATTACTAACCACAGTTATCTAGGTTTCTTACACATCACATTGGAAGGTAACTTGTTAATTGATTCTTATCTGTAATGTGCAACCTGAAGAAACTCAACTACTAAACTGTTAATTCATTGGACGTTTTCATCATTATTGGTGTAAATTCCTCAAAAGACCAGTGATGTAGAATTAGGCATATCCTACCCTACTTCTTTGTTCTTACTAGATTATTAGCAAGACTGTTAAAGGCTCAGAATGTTAACATTTAATTGATAACTTTTTTTTTTTGGGTGGATAGACAAATGATGTAGGGTTTCTCCTTTTCTACAACACGTTAAAACATTTGTTTGTTAGATAATCTGACCATGTTTGACCCGCTATCAAACAAGACAGATTAGTTAACTTTCAAGTGAATTGTGTCAAACGTTGTCTAAGCATATGCTGTATCAAGATAATTGGTTTTGAATTTTATTTTATATAAAACGTTGAATGGTCTGAAAAGGATTATTCGGCTTTGCATTTTCTTCAGAACCTTTTTAAGGAATTTTATTTCATAATAGTATTTTTCAACTTCTTTGTAATGGTGTATGCTTTCTCCTCTGACATTAGGTTTTGGATATTGGCATAAGATGGTGGTTTATCAAGTTCTGAAGGAAAAATAAATTTATTGCTGTTTTCCTTTAAAGTTTGGGTTTGGTGAGCCATGACTGTGCGTATGTATTTATATTTGCCAACTTTAGTTTCAAATACGTCAGTATCTATTGGTTGGAGAAGAAAATATACTAATACTTACACGAAATTTTAATTTTCTTTTCCATTAGATGTGTAGAGATTGATTTGTTTTTTTTTCTAATTTACTTTTGCTGTAGACAACGTCCACCTATACTGAGAGGTAAATCCTCATATACTGAGCTTATGCATTCAACTAGCCACTTGAGGGGGGCTATTGATTCTGTCTATTAGCGTACTTCTTGCTGTTGATTGTCAGAGATGTCGCGCTCTATGCCCTGGGTGTTGGAGCATGTGGTCAGCAAGCCGTGGACGCTGATGAGCTGAAATATGTTTACAATGAAAATGGGCAAGAATACATTGAGGTACTTCATCTACAATTTGTAATACACACACATAAGGGCAAAGCATGTTGGAATTTTGGGGTTGAGAATCATTTTCAATGGGAAAGAAAATCAGAACTATAAAAAATAACAATAAACTACTAAAAAGAAAACCCCAAATAGCAAACTATCTTTTGTGTGTGTGGCTTTTTTGTTTGTAAAGTTATAGAAGACCTTTAAATTCTAATATTTTCAGCTAATCATGTATATATGTTTTTTTTCTATAAGTAATCATGTATATATGTTGATAATTTATAAACCAGTAGGAGACATCCTCCATCTCTTACCATAGCCATAACCAATAAAATCCTTTGATCTTTTCGAATGTTAAAGATGAATCGATATACACACACATATATATTTTAAATGTATCCCAAATGACTGTGTTCTACATTTCTTTTGTTTGATATCCATGAGTGTTTGGGCTAGCTTTGTCCACCCAACTAATCTCAAGGGACAACTTGCCTGACCTTAAACCCTACAACATTTAGGTGTCAGAAAAACTTGTAGGGTATTAAATCCATACCTTTATCAAATCATGACCAATTTTACTCCTAGGACAACCCGTGATAGTTCTATGTTCTAGTTTTTTGGAAACTATTGTGTTTTTGTGTACATCTCTTAACTTGAGGCTTGAGCTCATGCCGTCTGTTAGACCACCAATAATCCATCAGTATAGTAGGAGGAAAAAGAAAACAGAAAAGTAAAGGGGAGAGTGAGTTAGTTATTTTTAGGAGGAGAAAGAAAATAGAAAGTGGGGGGAAAGAGTGAGTAGTTATTTTGTAACTGAATAGGTGGGGACCACAGTGTGGTGGAGGGAGTTTTATAAAGAAGAAGTGGGAGAGAGAGAGGGCATTAGGTATTTTGTGGAGGAAGGCATTTCTGGAAATTCTTGAAAGAGAGAATTACAGGATGAGAGTTTAATTTCTGTTGTTTAATTCCGGTTTGTCTCATTGAATTGCTCTTGGCGATTCGATTTCTATCTTGTAACTTTTTCTATATTAATACAGTGGTTATATTTCTTAAACTATCTTGTTGGAGGGTAGAGTTCCAACAAATTGGTATCAGAGCACGTTGATCTTGGGAGAAGAAGTAGTATGGTACAGACAAGAATGGAGGAGAAGATGGCAGCACACGATCAAGAACTGAGCGGTATTAAAAAGGAACTGAGTAAGTTGCCCGCGATGGAAGAGAAGCTATCGACGATGTCGAAAAATATGGAGGCTCTGCAAGCCCAATCGGAGAAAACTCACCAGATGATGTTGTTCTTCATGGATTCGATGGCAAAAGAACGAACAACAACGAGTGGTAAGGCAGCCGAATCGGTGGAACAAGAAAATTCGCCGGCAAAATCCAAGGAAGGAGAAGGTTCAACGAGCAAAGAAATCCGAAACGAAACTCAGGAAAAGAAAAATGAAAACGATGATGGAAATTCTGAACGACACAAATTTAAAAAAGTTGAGATGCCGGTATTCGACGGAGATGATCCCGATTCGTGGTTGTTTTGCGCGGACAGGTATTTTCAGATACACAAGTTAACCGATTCTGAGAAGCTCTTGGTGGCGACGATCAGTTTTGAGGGCTCGGCACTACACTGGTATCGGTCTCAGGAGGAGAGAGATAAGTTTTCTGACTGGTTAAATCTGAAGGAGCGATTGCTGATCCGATTTGTACGATACGGGAAGGATCACTTTATGGCCGGTTTCTGCGAATACAACAAACTTCAGTGTAGAGGAATATCGGAATCTTTTCGATAAGTTGGTTGCTCCTCTATCGGATATTCAGGAGAAAATTGTGGAGGAAACCTTTATGGGAGGGCTGTTACCGTGGATCAAGATAGAAGTAGAATTCTGTCGACCGGTGGGATTATCACAAATGATGCAATGTGCTCAGATGGTGGAGATGAGGGAGATCTTAAGGAGGGAGGCAAATCTGCCGGGATATGCTGGGGCGAAAGTCCCAAATTACACTTATGCTCAGACTAAGCCGAATACTGCAAAGAATCATCAAGAAAACAGAGGTAACACTATATTCCCGATAAGAACTATTACTTTGAGAGGATCGACAGCCAATGAAAACAAAAAGGAAGGGCCATCTAAGCGACTATCAGATGCCGAATTTCAAGCCAAGAGAGAGAAGGGATTGTGTTTTAAATGTGATGAGAAATACTATTCGGGACATAAATGTAAGGCAAAGGAGATCAGGGAGCTACGAATGTTTGTGGTCAGGGCAGATAATGTAGAAGAAGAAATTATCGAAGAAGACATATATGAGCAAAAGGAGCTGTGTACTATGGAGTTGAACAATGAAATAGAAGGGGTGGTCGAATTATGTATTAATTCAGTAGTGGGGCTGACTAATCCTGGAACCATGAAAGTTAGAGGAAAAATCCAAGGAAGGGAAGTCATTGTACTGATTGATTGCGGGGCCACACATAACTTTATTTCAGATAAGCTGGTGATGATGTTGAAATTGAGCACAAAGGAGACCTCCAATTATGGAGTTATTCTTGGATCGGGAACTGCCATTAAAGGGAAAGGAATATGTGAGAGGGTGGAAGTTGACCTTGGCGGTTGGGAGGTAAGAGAGAATTTTTTGCCATTGGAGTTAGGCGGGGTAGATGTAATACTTGGGATGCAATGGCTATATTCTCTAGGAGTGACTGAAATGGATTGGAAAAATCTCACCATGACCTTCTTTCATGAAAACAGGAAGGTGATAATTAAGGGAGATCCCAGTTTAACCAAGACTCAAGTGAGTTTGAAGAGTTTGAAGAAATCTTGGACCGATTCGGACCAAGGATACTTGGTGGAATGCAGAGCCCTGGAGGCAAAGATTATTAATACGGATCGACAGGAAGAAGAAGTGGCAAACATCAGACAGGAGCGAATTCAATCTGTGATAAGTCGATTCCAAGATGTGTTCGAGTTTCCGGAAGAGTTACCCCCAAGGAGGGATATCGAACATCATATACACCTGAAGGGAGGAACAGATCCAGTAAACGTTAGACCGTATCGGTATGCGTTTCAGCAGAAGGAAGAGATGGAAAAATTGGTGGATGAAATGCTGTCATCAGGAATTATTCGTCCCAGTACAAGTCCCTTTTCGAGTCCGGTACTATTAGTGAGGAAAAAGGATGGGAGCTGGAGGTTCTGTGTGGACTACCGGGCGCTCAATAACGTGACAATTCCAGATAAGTTCCCTATTCCAGTCATTGAGGAATTGTTTGATGAATTAAAGGGAGCAAATCTGTTTTCTAAAATTGATCTTAAAGCTGGTTATCACCAAATTCGAATGTGTAACCAAGATATAGAAAAAACAGCATTTCGAACACATGAAGGACATTATGAATTTCTAGTAATGCCTTTTGGGCTAACGAATGCACCGGCAACTTTTCAGTCCTTAATGAATAATGTTTTCAGATCGTTCTTGAGGAAATTTGTCCTTGTCTTCTTTGATGATATTCTTATTTATAGTAGAGGGGAAGAAGAACATTGTCAACATGTGGAGTTAGTATTGGAAGCGTTGAGAACTCACAAGTTATATGCTAACAAAAAGAAGTGCAGTTTCGCATATACGAAAGTGGAATACTTAGGCCATGTTTTATCCGGGGAAGGAGTAGAAGTAGATCCGGAGAAGATAAGATCGATCAAGCAATGGCCAATTCCGAAGAATGTACGAGAAGTTAGGGGATTCTTGGGGTTGACCGGGTATTATCGTCGGTTTGTACAACATTATGGTTCCATTGCAGCACCTTTAACTCAGTTATTGAAGGTGGGATCGTTTAAATGGACCGATGAAGCGCAGCAGGCTTTCCTAAAATTACAGGACATTATGATGACTCTTCCAGTATTAGCCTTGCCCGATTTCAATATACCCTTTGAAGTAGAAACAGACGCATCGGGGTATGGAGTGGGAGCAGTGCTGATGCAGAACAAGAGACCTATTGCCTTCTATAGCCACACATTGGCAATGAGGGACCGATCCAAACCGGTTTATGAGAGGGAGCTGATGGCAGTAGTATTGGCGGTGCAACGTTGGCGACCATACTTGATCGGAAGGCAATTCATAGTCAAGACAGACCAGCGTTCCCTTAAATTTTTACTGGAACAAAGGGTGATACAGCCACAATACCAGAAGTGGATTGCAAAATTGCTTGGCTATTCCTTCGAGGTAGTATATAAGCCCGGCTTGGAAAATAAGGCTGCAGATGCATTGTCTCGAGTACCACCTACGGTATCCCTTAATCAGTTAACGGCTCCAACATTGATTGATTTGAAAACTATTAGGGAGGAAGTAGAGAAGGATGAGAAGTTGAAGGAAATAATCATGAAGCTACAGAATGAAGAAGAAGTTAAAAATTATTCCTTACAGCAGGGAATACTAAGATATAAAGGAAGGCTGGTGATTGCAAGAACTTCTTCATTAATCCCTAATATTCTGCATACTTATCATGATTCTGTTATTGGTGGACATTCGGGGTTCTTGAGGACCTATAAAAGATTGACGGGAGAACTATTTTGGGATGGCATGAAATCAGAAGTGAAGAAATATTGTGAAGAATGTGCCATTTGCCAAAGAAATAAGACATCAGCCCTTACACCTGCGGGATTACTGGTGCCGTTGGAGATTCCAAGTAGAATTTGGGAAGATATTTCAATGGATTTCATTGAAGGCTTGCCAAAATCATGTGGGAATGAAGTTATCTTAGTAGTGGTGGATCGGTTTAGTAAATATGGTCATTTCCTTTGTCTAAAACACCCGTTCGATGCTAAAGTGGTGGCTGAGTTGTTTACTAAGGAAGTGGTAAGACTACATGGTTTTCCCAAATCCATCGTTTCAGATCGTGACAAAATATTTCTGAGTAACTTTTGGAGAGAGCTATTTCGGTTATCGGGTACCAAGTTGAATAGGAGTACCGCATATCATCCACAAACGGATGGGCAAACAGAGATTGTCAACAAAGCTGTTGAAATTTATTTACGTTGTTTTTGTGGAGAGAAACCGAAAGAGTGGGTGAAATGGATTCCTTGGGCGGAATATTGGTATAATACTACTTACCAGCGATCCTTAGGCGTGACTCCTTTTCAAGCTGTCTATGGAAGAACGCCACCAGCACTGGTTTACTATGGAGATAGAGAGACTACAAACTCCACGCTGGATGAGCAACTTAAAGAAAGGGATGTAGCTTTGGGAGCTTTGAAGGAGCATTTACGAATAGCTCAAGAAAAGATGAAGAGTTATGCAGATATGAAGAGAAGGCATGTAGAGTTTGAAGAAGGTGATATGGTTTTCCTAAAAATCCGACCATACCGACAGGTTTCGATGCAGAAAAGAAGGAACGAGAAGTTGTCCCCTAAGTACTTAGGGCCTTACCGTATTCTGAAAAAGATTGGGTCTGTAGCTTATAAACTTGAACTCCCCGTTTCTGCACTAATACATCCAGTGTTCCACATTTCACAGTTGAAGAAAGCTTTTGGGGAATGCAAGGATAAGGTGGAGTGGGTACCGTTCCTGACGGAAAACCATGAATGGATTTCTGTGCCTGAAGAGGTTTATGGATATCAGAAGAATGGGAAAGGTGTTTGGGAGGTCTTAATAGGCTGGAAGGGGTTGCCAAGTCATGAAGCCACTTGGGAGAACTATGACGATTTTCAGAAATCTTTTCCTGATTTCCACCTTGAGGACAAGGTGAAACTGGACCGGGAATGCAATGTTAGACCACCAATAATCCATCAGTATAGTAGGAGGAAAAAGAAAACAGAAAAGTAAAGGGGAGAGTGAGTTAGTTATTTTTAGGAGGAGAAAGAAAATAGAAAGTGGGGGGAAAGAGTGAGTAGTTATTTTGTAACTGAATAGGTGGGGACCACAGTGTGGTGGAGGGAGTTTTATAAAGAAGAAGTGGGAGAGAGAGAGGGCATTAGGTATTTTGTGGAGGAAGGCATTTCTGGAAATTCTTGAAAGAGAGAATTACAGGATGAGAGTTTAATTTCTGTTGTTTAATTCCGGTTTGTCTCATCGAATTGCTCTTGGCGATTCGATTTCTATCTTGTAACTTTTTCTATATTAATACAGTGGTTATATTTCTTAAACTATCTTGTTGGAGGGTAGAGTTCCAACACCGTCTAAGCTCTTTGTTATTTATATGGGACCTTATTGATTACTAGGCCAATTCATGGTAACAATAGAAACTATTATTATATTCATACATGTTAAAAGTGGTAAAGAAAAGGATACCGAGTTACGTGGAAACCCGAGTACCGGGAGAAAAATCACGATTGGACTTTCTTATTAATTTCTCATATTAACAAAAGATACAAAGAGAAAAATAAATAGACAACAAGCTTATGATAAAAGAAAGGAAAGGAAATTAGGGTAAATCCTTCCTTGGGCCAAGCCCACTAATTCTAACAATACATTCAAAAGGAATCAAGCACCTAATAATTTTACCTCTATTGTCTTTTCCTCTTGGAGGCCTGAGCGGCCTCACTTGTCTCCCCTACTTCTCCTCTCATCTGTAATTCCTCGATCAATTCATTCTTTCCCTTTTGCTAGAATAGACCCCTACTGTCATATTATGTTTTTTTTTTACCTTTTATGTATCCTTTAATAATTGGCTCACTCCTACTAAAAACCACATTTCATTTGTAACTCAATTACTTCGTGTTATTCTTTATCTGCTTTCTTTCCTGCATGCTCAAGATAGAGAGCTGAGATACCAATTTATAAGCCAATTGATAAGATTTTATAGGAAATGCACTTTTAGAACAACAATACACAGCAAACGACTGTGGTTCATCTATTATTTGTTACTTGTAGTTTCTCTTTATGTAGGTTCTGCCAACGTTTTCTGCTTTATTTATCATTGACACTCTGAGCACCGGTCTGAACTTGCCTGGACTGTTGTAAGTACTCATGTATTCTTTTGAGAAGCTTGCAAGGGTCTTTTGTATGCTAATGTGAATGCAATAATTATTTTCTGCTATCTCTTCTTTTCTTGTCTCTATCATCAGGTATGACCCAAAGCTCTTACTCCATGGTCAGCAATACATTGAATTGTACAAGCCACTGTCATCTAGTGGACATGTAAGGCTCCGTACTGAATCTATATTTGATTTTTAAGAGTAATTCCCATATCAAGTCTGCATGGCCTTCCTTAATGCTGAAATATATTTATTCTCATGGGGTTTTACCTGTGCAGTTAGATAATAAAATCTCTCTTGCTGGGCTGCATGACAAAGGTTTGTACTTATTATTTTGACTTTTTATTGTATGATATTTATTTCTTTCTGTTTCTTATAGTTGCATGAAAATGATTAAAGGTGAAGTCTCATATAAGAGGTTTATGAGAAAATGAATCTATTATTTTTAAACTTGTTCTCTGAAATGTCAATAATATTCATAATCATTTTCAGGAAAAGCAGCTATTCTTGAGATTGCGACAAAAAGTTATGATAAAAAATCTGGACATCTATTATGCATGAATCGGTATGTAGTTTCTTCTTTTTATTTATTTACTTATTGTAATTATTGTATATAAAAGTTATGTGAGGGAATGACTATAGCTGGATAAACTTGGCAGGACAACTCTCTTTTTGCGAGGTGCTGGTGGGTTCTCAAGTTCTTCTAACCCTTTCTCCTACACAAACTACCCGAAAGATCAAGGATCAGCAGGAAAAATTCCAAAAACACAGCCTTTTACTGTGTATGAGGATTGTACTCGACCATCTCAGGCAAGTTAGCAATGACTACTAGTACAAATAATAGAAAGATAGTAAACCCTATAGCAAATAATAAAAATGAAGAATGTAAAATAGTAAAAATTCTAGCAAATAGTAAATAATGTAGCAAATTGGGATTTTGAAATAGTGTTAACTGTTGCTAATTGAGGCTACAAAATAATATTTACTAGCAAGGGGTGTTTATTATAGTCTTAAGATAGTCCTTGTCCTAAATGCCTCCTTAGATTTTTCTCAATATAGTGCTTTTCTTAATTGTTTCAAAACTTTTACTTTACCCTAAGGTGTTCCTATATCAACGTTTTCAATCAGGTCCCTATAAAATACAATTGTTAAAATTTATCAAGAAAAATCTTTATATCATTAAATTATTACTTTGTTTTTATTAACATGTTTGGATGAGTGGACATGATGTTAATTATTAATTGACAATTTGACACCCAAACTTCAATCTGCATGATAGTAAATCCAACCTGTCCATTATCTTCATATCTTTAAGTAATATGTTTGAATACGAGAACGCATCAACTTCTGGATATTTTTAACAGAAACACTTAATTGAGAATATTTAACATGTTATGGGTAAAATTGGGGCGAGGAGTTGAGCTGGAAACTATGGAGTTGTGAACTCCACTCATTGTTTGGTCCAAGGAGTTTGTGGGTCCCACGACTAAAAGATATCAATTTCATGTCTTCTTAACTCTTTACCTATGTCGTTTAGCTTTAGGAGTTAACAACTCCATAACTACTTGGAGGTTACAACTCCTTGTCCCAACCACTGCCTAAAGGTTAGGATCCTCTGATGTATGTAGTCTTTATTTTCTTCCTTTTTCTTTTCTTATTTCACGTTATCATTGCTTAACAGTTTTTCATGGGTTGTAATGTTTGTTGTTCTATACAAATACCAGCATTATTGTTCTCATACTTAAATCTTGTTGTAGCATTAATACAATGTACTCTGTTTGTTATTTTAATCTGCAGGCACTATTGTATAGGTTATCAGGTGACTATAATCCTCTTCATTCTGATCCTATGGTAGCAAAGATTGCAGGGTCGGTACCTTGCTCACAACTTATTCTTTTTTTTAATCGTCGTGGTTTTGTATATTCATTAGAAACCTAGTGGGAACTATGCAACATATTCTTTCATGAATGTCTATAAAACTGGCTAGATCTTCATCCTCAATGTACAATCACCGTACAGAGTACAGGAAGTCATCTAAGTTGATTATGAGTAAAATTTGGACTACGAGGACAGTGATGATGATTTAAATTTTGATGCCCTTTTGCTCACTACGTGTAGGAGATAAAACCGATATTTGGGTTGGGTGAAAGTGTCGTATGCACCAAGTTATAATTGAAATGACACCTACATGTCATATTGAATAGATTTAATGGTTTATGTACAATGCTAGGAAATAGTTTTCATTTCAGTAGTAAATCGTGTATTCTTGTAGGTCACTTGTTAATGATTACTTTTTTATTTTATTTTTTATTTATTGTTAGAAACAATTTTGATTTTATTCACTTAAAATTTGGTCATCCACAATATTATAGGTTCTCAAAGCCAATACTTCATGGATTGTGTACATTGGGATTTGCTGTGCGGGCAGTAATTAAATGTGTGTGTAAAGGAGACTCAAGCAAAGTAAAATGCATATTAGGAAAGTTTCTTTTGCATGTGTACCCAGGTGAAACTTTGGTAACGGAAATGTGGCTTGAGGGATCAAGGTATGCCTTTGCTTCTTTTATATTGCACAAGATTTCAACTTTAAAATCATACGTTTGAAGACATGAAACAAAATAACCCAAGCAGTTCTGTTTTTAAAGTGAAATGATTCTATAACCACTTTTGAAAAAACACAAATTCAGGGATTTTTTTTTTCAGAAAGCGAAATGCTTTTTGAATTTTTTTAGTTTACTTTTTAGCCTAAAGATTATGATAAATTTGAAAAGTGTTTTCACTATCACTATTCTGGAACTGATTAAAAAATCTATTCTAAATAGACTAGAAACTAATGTGCGATATGCAATGCAGGGTCCTTTATCAAACGAAGGTGAAGGAGCGAAACCGAGCTGTGTTATCTGGCTACGTGGATCTCAATCATGTAGCTTCGTCTCTGTAAATTTATTATGAAGGTATCTTCATATATATTATGATGGAAATTGAAAATGTTGACCTCTGGTCATTCTGCTTTAGGGTAATTTATATATTAAGAACAGGTGAAAGGATAATAAAAATGTGATTAAGATCCCTAGTAAATCATGACATCAACCTTATTTATTTTGAAATGTTTTATTTTTTATTGGCAGAATGAAATTCTTAAACGTATATGGGTAAATGCAGTGAATGGAATTAATAAATTTGCTTGTGGATTTGTCTCCATTGTTTCCCTTCAATTTGGATTCTTCTTGAAATAAATTTTATGATTATTATATATGATAGTATATGTATTCAAGATTTATTCTGATTACATAGTAAGAAACAACTTGAATTTAAAGAGAAGTGGAAGGTGATGGTGGAGATATTGGATTGGATCAGTAATTTCTTTGTATTGTTTATTTTACACCAACTGCTATGGAAACGAAGAAGTGATAGGTCAGACTAAAAAACAAGAAGTGCATTTCTATTGAAGAGAAGCCATAGTTTTCAATTTGTATAGCAGAAGCGAGGGATGGAATGAGAAAGGAAGGGTTTTTTTTCTTCTAAATTTCTTTTAGACAACACCTACGCCAAGTTCCGAGCTGGAATGATGATGCCTGCAGTGAGGTGGTTGCTTCTTCCCTTTTTCTTTACAATTTAATTGCCAAATCAATGGCTTCCAAGATTTTGACTAAACTTTCTTCCCACCAAAATCTGACTTATGTTGATATATAGTAGTTCTCTAATCTTAAAAGCGACAACAATAAATGGTGTTTTTAGTCTTAAAAAAATAACCTCTGAAGAAATGCAGTTGGTCTATACTTTGGGTCAAGTTTTAACAAGAACATTCGCAAGAGTAACTCTAAAATATTTAAGAAAGTGGGCTTCAAAGACTAAAGCGAGTATACAAAATGAGCATACAGTTTCTAATCATATCATTCTAATTTAGAACACTTTAATTGCATAGGCAAAATGTTCAAGATTATATTAAAAAATTAAGTTCCCCTTGTGAAACCTTTTCCAGTTTGTGAATAGGCAAATGAAGATAACAGCTGGCTTGGGTGAACTCTCAAGGCCCTTAACAAATCTCCCTTTGTATTTGAGTTGAATGTTATGCATGTTGAGAGTTCCACTTAACTTACCTCAACAAATGAGGTATGAAGATGTTCATTGAAATAGATCTCTCTTATGAGAAACATGGGATAAGTTAAAGGATTATCAAGGCACCTATCAGCTCTAACATACTAAATTATATCCATCTTGAAGTTTACTCCTCGCTTGATATCAATTAGTCTATACCTTTCAATGGAATTACATGTACATGTTAGAAATAGCCAATCAAGTCACTACCATAGCAAGATGTGAATTTGATTTATAATTTACAATTGGATCGAAGATAAAATCGACACTACTTGCATTTTTACAGTAAGAGTCAATGTATTAGCAAATATAGCAACATTACTCTTCATGTCTATGAATAATAAACTAAATTACTCATAAAAACTCATCACTGATATATTATGTTATATTTGTAATTCTTAAAAAATGTAGTACTATACACTTATTAGTCCTAAAAGTGTTATCTATTACAATTGTCCAAAAAAAAAAAGTTAGCAACTAAATATGATGACCATATCATTTAGCACGAAAATACGACTGAAAGTTACTTGCTACTCGATACAAATAATTTAAAAGAGAAGAAGGAAAGCAATGGAACTCAAAAAATTAAAGAAAAAAAATACTAAACCACCTGATTAATAAATCATTAGAGCAAATTAAGAGTGTGTACATGAAAAGTAATATAAAATATAACTAAACTAAAAATAAAATAAAACCAACAAGAAAATAAGTCATCTTCTTAATTTGCATATATTGCCTCCTGAATCCAAATCAAAAGCCTTAATTAGCTCTTTCAAAATCAACTTGAAAGTCATTCTAAGTTAGAAGCCATATTTTTAATTCTTCCAATATTTTTCTACTACAAAAATAACAATAATTTAATTAAGATGCATGCTATTTAATTAATTTTTTATACTCAAACCCATTTTAAATTTATATAACTCTCATAGAATAATTAGAAGTCACTAAAATAATATAATAATATATGGATATGAATTTTACGACCCCACAAGTCATCACAACTACCAAATTAAAAATCTATAAGATCTACTTGAACTCCAAAACATCACATGTTTTTTTTTATTTTTTGTTTATATTTCTTGAGAAATAAGAGTTTTATAGTATTTTTTTAATCATTTTTAAGGTTTAATGGCATTTTTTAAAATTTTGAAAGTATTTCTAACGATATTTTTCATAATTTAATTTTTTTTTCATATTCTTATATTTTCTAAAGAAAAATCTCATATCTTCCACATATTTTCACGATTCCTAATGTTTAAAGTATTCATTACCCATATTTTAACAATGGAAATATATCTCTGAAATTCCATGTACGTACACCATGCATAAAAAACTATATATATATATAACTCCCAGAATAAAATTCAAAAGGATTACCCTTTTACTGCAGCCATTTGTTGATGGAAAAATGAGTGAATTATGAACCATTATTAAACCACTTATTATTGTCTCCCATCCAACACATAATGAAAAAAGTATTATTTTGTTTTTGTGTTCGAATGATATCGAGTTGGGTTGAGTTAATTTAATTTTACACTCATATTGATTTAAATGTTTTATAATTTTATCGAATTAGTATGAGCCTAAAAAATGAATAAATTTTATTTGAGCCTCAAAAATGAATAAATTTCTGTCAGTTGTGTACTCAAATGAACTTGAATTCTTTTTATTTTAAGTATGTAAGGGATAATGTTTAACATTCGAGTTTTATAAGATTTTAAATTAATAAAAAAAAACGACAACCTATTTTCCTTCTCGGGTTCAGATCTTTGGGTATAGCTAAAGGATTAATAAACATAAAATCGAACCCAAATCTGTATAAATACACTTTGCATTCAATCAAAACCTACCAAAAAAATTTCCATTATTGCTATTATTTTCTTCTTCTTTTGCTTTTTCTTTTTTGAAAGTTCACAATTATTACTGTTTTAAGTTCCTCCCACCATCATACCTTTTACCATCAAATTTTGAAATTAAAAGGGTTTCCATAACCCCGCCAAAGTCCAAAAGTAATACATAAATACATACATATTTATTTATTTCAAGTGAAATATTCTTTTGAATGTTTGCTGCTATATACTATCAACATCTGCACCCAAGGTCACTTCACCTGGGTTTGTGCCTAAGGTTTTGCAACCCCCACTGCACCCTCCTACTCATTTAGGCCTGTCTCTTATCCGAGGATCGGATATATAGGTCGTGCCATCTATATATTTTCAAGGCTAATGGATTTATTTTATGTGAAGTATGGAATCAATAGATCTTAATAATAATTACCAAACACAAAGAAGAAAAATCCACAAGAGATTAAAAAAAGAAAATCAAATTGACTCACCCATTTTTAGCTATTGATGATCCATCGTATTCTCCCTCTTCCTGCTACCAATTTTCCAGATGGTTTTAACCTGTGTTATGACATAGAAGAAAAATAAAAGATTCATTAATATCCATTATCCCCTCGTGGAATTCAATCTTACGTTAACAATACGGGAAATTAAGTATTTGTTTAGAAATTCTTACCTAATATAATTAAATTTATCCTTACTTATTAGTTTAAACTTTCGAATGATAAGTTGTCTAAGCGGATGTCTTGAAGTTTAAGCCTTAATTTGCAATACTATTTCCTCTTCTATTAATATCAATTTCCATTTATTTGGTTCTTCTTTCAAGCCAACAAATAAAGAATAAGATTAACTATTATAATTAGAATACTAAAATAATGCCAACTTCAACATAACAAAAGTGATTAAAGTAGAAAAGTCAAGAAGAGATAAGGTTTGAAAAATTGGTTGGAGTATAGAACGATGATTATATAGATTTGAGAGAAATCATTAATAGTTTGTGTCAAAACTTTCTTTAAAATTAAACTTTTGAAAATTAGAATTAAAATGTTGGTAGTGAGATATTAGTAAGATTAGGTTAGAGGAAGGGCCAGAAGTATTGTTGTGTTTTTTGTTTTTTGAGGGCATGAAGAGAGCAATCTGTATGTTTTTAAGAAAAGAAAAACGTTTAATTTAATAATGGGGTTTTAACTTTAATCATGAGCCCAACGTAACGTAAATCAATGGCTGCGCTTCCTTCTATAAGTTCATTTAATTTTCCATTTAATAATAAAAAGCTTCATTAATTATGTACCCATAAAAAAAATGAAGATTTCAACAAAGAGACACAGACAGACCTTGAAGAAAAAAAAGGTGAATGATATGAAAAACCCTATATCTACTTGTCTACCTAGAAAAACCCTACATTATTATTCATGGGTTTATATATATATATATGCAAAAACAAGATCCATTATGATTGAAGATGTGGTGAAGATCGATGACCCAATTAATACTGTTTTTTTCTTTATGTATATATATATAAAACAAAACCTTGAAATCTAACAAAAGAAAAAAAAAACCCAGAGAAATTTAAACTGATATGAAGCGAAAACATTATATATAGTTCTAAAACAACAATTAATTAACCTCGTACAGTATATATAAATATTATGTTTGTAAAACAGTCACAAGTTACCATTTAATTTTGTTTTTGTTTAAAATCATCTAATTTCTAAACCATCACTCTTTTCAGAAACCAAATCTATTTTTTTTTTTATAAAAAAAAATGAAGAAATCAATAGGTTTGGAAGCATGGTAAAGTTGAAAAAACAGGAAATAAAAAGGAAATTAAAGGAAGCATAAATAAATAATTACCTTGAGAGAGGGCATGGGGATGGAACTAAGAAGGAAATAAGGGGGGAAAGGAAAAAGAAAGATAGTATAGAGATATTATTCAAGAAGGAGTGTTACAAATAGGATCCAAAGAGAACTCAATTGGCAGTATGCCCACCTCCAAACCATTAATTATAACAATAAACACACACGAATTAAAGTGTGTATATATATATATATATAAAAATTAATTAATATGTGGAGGAGGTGGACAGAATGCCAATAAATTCTGTTGGAAACCCTTTGGCAAACCCCCCCATGAAAATTTAAGCTATGCTGCTACTCTTCATCAACAAAATCAGACATATCTATATATTGCTGCAACATCTTCATCTTCGTCCTCTTCTTCCTTCTTGAAAACCCCTCTCTCTTATGTGAAAAAGAAAGAGGCCATGGAGGAGAAGAGAGAAATGAAAATAAATGAAATGAATTGAAGAAGACGATGAAGAAGAAGAAGAAGAAGGGATCGAGGAGAAGAGTTTGGTTAATATTTATTTATTTTAGAAGCAATTGAAAGATGAGAGAAATGTAATGATGATATTTATTCATTCCTTTCTCTTTCCCCACATCTGTCTTTTCTCTCCCCCTCCTTTTTCATCCCCCTTTTTTCTTTTAATATTAAACAAACCTCTCTCTTTCTCTAAATGCCCTAACTAAACAACAATATTTATTCAATTTCAAGAGACTGAGACGTTGAGTAACTTGAGTTGGTTAGTTCATATTGTATAGTGAATGCATTATAAGAAATTTGTGTTTTGTTTGGGACTATTTTAACATTTAAATTGTGTAACTAAAAGATAATGTTAAAGTTAATTGGGATTCAAAACACTCCTCAAATAATTACTAAATTCTGTTTCTTTTAATTAGAGTTTTCAAAACTTAAAAGGTAAATATGGGAACAAATTAAATTTCATTAATGAAATAATATTTATAGTCTAATTTGTTTTATAAAAAAATAATTTTCCAAAGTGACATAAAACCATTATTGGTTAATTTGGTGTTACGTAGTCAATCAAAAGGTTTACAACATTTGAGAAAGATTGGTTTTTGAGATTAGAAAGAACTTGTGGCCAAATTAGAACAAATTGTGTTTTTTGCATTTATGTTTTAATTAGCTTGCGTATGATTATGTAAATGTTATGATTAAGCTATATATATATTTTGTCATTGGGGAGGAGGCCTTGGCCTTGATAGGGAAAATTAAGTTTAAGAGTTCTATCTTTAATGGAATATTAGGGTTATGGAGATTTTGAATTTGCATCTACCTATATATATATATATATTACTCGTTAGAAGTACAACTACCACATTAAATCATTTAATTTTGTATTCTTGTTATTAATAAATTAGGGACATTTAACATATTTGATATAAATAAAAGAAAAACTATATATATTTGTCAATATAAAATGAAAATGGCGACAAAATTGATTGCCATTATGGTAAACCCTATCAAACAAAAAATATATATTATTGGAAATTATTTTTATGTAAAATTTATTTTTATTCCCAACATTTATCAACTAATATATACATCATCTACTTATTTATTGGATTGGATGTGATTATATATGTTGATGGGAATCTTTTTTACTTTTCAAATTTGCTATGTACTGTTTTGGGTTTCAAAAATGTGTACCATATTTGAAAATCAATTTTAACTTGCTCTACATTCATACTTCCAAAATTACTTAATAATATATGATAATTTGTTTTTCTTTTCAATAACGACGAGTATCAAAACAAATTCACAAAGAAGTAAGCGAGTGGGTGCCCTTCTCAACTTCAAAAACTATATATTATAACGGTATGAAAACATTGGCCTAATTAAACTTAAATTGACAAAATTTAGTTCATGTAAATGGAAGAATTTGAATTGATAACGAGAAGAAAAGATGGGACACTTAATAATGTGAACAATGGAAATTGAGGAAAGAGCAGAAATAATATTGTTGCTCTTGTTGTTCTTTAGCATGCGCTTTACTTTGTCAACCATTTCCCCAACAAAAACCATTGAGTTTTCCACTATACTAAACTTCACTACTCATTTTCCATATACTCCATTTTTTGTTTTTCTTTCCATTCATATTATTTTGTTCTTAACTATCAATATTATATATTTTTGTAAATTAATTTTTTTTTTGTATTCTAATAATCAACTATTTTATCATTACTTATAGAAAAGTTTGTGATATACACAACTTTTTCTCTTTTCAAAAAAGTTATACATACATATAATGGTAATTTTTTTTAAGACAAAAAAGTTTCTTTTTGAAAAAAAAAAGTACAAATTTGTAAAGTTGAAGCATTTACTTTTAAAAAGGAATATAGAAGGTAATCGTGTGCATGACAAGTACAGGAGTAGCTTTTGTATTCAAATACCACTACCCATTTGTTTGTTTTCTCACATTTCTCTTTCAAATCATATTTTACCTTTTTTTTTCTATTATTATTAACCAATGTTGGTAAATATTATTAACTTAATTTGAGATTTATTGAACAAATTTCTAAAAAAATTGTTTCAAGTGTTAGAACACAAAGCAAAAATGGTAAATTTAAAATTTTAACCTAATTTATTTTAATGAAATAAGTCAAATAAAAAGGAAATTAAATAAAAGTTAGGCCTACCTTGGGAGAAAATATTGACTTTTGATTTTAAAATTAAAGTAAATTGAGAAGTCTTCTTTTATTTTTTTTATTTTTATCCACATTCATCCAAATATGCATATTACCATTAAAATATACAACAAAATTGGAAGATGGATATCAATTGTGCAACCAACCCATATAGCACTCATGTTTGTTTTCTTTTTTAACCTACCTTTTCATTTGCAACTAATACTCACAAACGTTTAATCAGATCGTCTTATAATATGACTTTAATTATATATATTTTACAAAAAAGGTGAAAGTAAAAAGAGTTAACTATAAATTTATTATCCATTTGCTTTGAATTCATGATGATACAAATACGTCAAACACTGTCACATTAATTGCTAGAGACAATTCATGTTACTTAACCACGATGTAACTAATTTAAGTTTAAGATAATTAAAAATTTTAAATATAGTAAACTATAGATCAAGTTCCCAAACATTTATTAGTGACTGACTATATCATTCTGTAAGAGTCTTCATCGATGATAAAGTGGATACTTGATATAAGTCTATTGACGATATTTGTCTATCACATATAGATTTTAATATATTTATCAATTTCTTTTAAATAAAACATTGTAATAAATACAATTAGTAGTTCTAAATTTGTTGTAAATTATAATTACTCTTTATCTTATCGAATTTCAAAATATAATAAACTTGACATTTTTGGTCATATGAAAAATACTATACATTAACCCTTGCTAAAATTCTCTCCATATATACCAACTTTGTGATCACCAATATCAATGTTAGTTGATGTCCTCATTGATGTATTGACCAAAGAATTTGAAAAATGTTCTTAGGGTGATAAAGAGAGAGAGAACAATAAATCCTATTGAGAGAGATTTGATAGTAGGTAGGGTTTATATATCTTACCAATGGTCAATATAGAGAGAAAGGGGTTTAATTTAGTGGGCTACACTGACTTTTGGAGCTAAGGCAGACACACACCCTCTTTCATGGGTCCAACTCTCTGTTTTCACCATTATGTGTATGGAATCCTAGGAAATCCCCTATGCACCTTTTTTTTCTTTAGTGAAAAACACAACAACTTGAGGTGCTATCCTAGGCAAGATTAAAGTATCCTTCTCAATTGTTCAGATAGCTAGATTCATGTATATATTGATGAAATAGAATGATACTTAGTTGTGCATCATTTTTTAATTCCAAAGACGAAACAAAATATTAACAAAAAAAAAAATTTGTGTCACACAACAGCTTGTGATTGAGCACTTAAGTGAACTACACAAAGATAGGTGTAATTTGTGACACACAATTAAGTAATTGATGAGTAATTTAAATTAACAATTCATCGCTCCATTGTTTTTACTCTCAAACTAAGTTGTAGATAATCTTTATTACTAGTGTTCATATTCACTTTGAGATTAAGAGATGATAATTTTTGTATGTTTATGTATTCATTAAAGATATTGATTATTATCAAATACCTATGTTGAACATTTCAATTTATAGATAAATTGGATGAGACTTCAATCCATGATGTTTGAGCTACAGCAATATCTTTGTGTCACGTGCTAAACTTTTTTCTCTCTCTTTTGAAATATTTATGATTTTTGTTTTATTGTGTGATTGAAGTGAAATACATATATATAGATGTAATTCTAATTAAGATGCATCCAAGTGTTTGGGGAAAAAAATATATCACTTTTAGGATGGTTAATAATGAAATGTATATAACGACATCTTAAAAACAATCACAAACAATAATCTGTACCACCGATAGAGTTTGAAAGCTTAATCTAAATTATGTTATATTACCAAATTCTTTCACACATTAAGTTATACATAATGATATCTTAAGTTTGATTGGTATATTTTCAACCGTTGACCAAAAAGCCTAATATAATTTTGAATAATGGGTTTGAAAGAGCCTTTAATTTTCCAAAATGAAAGGTGTGGTCTCTCTTGTTGTTTCCTAGGAGAAAAGAAAGAGGGGGACTTTGAAGGGGAAGGGTTTAAAGAAGCAATGAGAGAGATATGAGCGTATAAATTTGAAAATGGATTTTAATTATTTTCCCTTTTGTCTATTGATGAGTCGCACTCATCACTCCCACACAACCCCACGCTTCTTAATAACACCCTCTCCTTTTAATTTCTTCACACACTCCCTCTCTCTCACACACATTATAATTGGATCTAATAAAAACAACTAACTCCCATAAAAACATTACACCTTTTTGCATAGATTTGTGTGGTTTTGAAAGCAACCCATTTTCATTATCTAGCTAGCTAACACAATAATCGATCTCTTCTTACCTCTATAATGTTGTCTAGGTGCTTTACATGTGTATGGTGGTATAGCAACATTTTATTATTATATCTATTTAGAGTCTGGTTGAGAATCTTAGCTTGTATTGAAAAAATTATAAAATTTTACCATGTTGATTGAATACTAGATGTATGAAAACTACTTCCTCTCATTTGTCAATTTAGGATGAAACTTTATATTATCTAGTATGGCATTTAGAGTATTTAAAAACTCAAACGAGCATTCAATATCAATGAGTAAGGCATGCCAAGTATTTTTAAAGGTGATCTCCATTATTCTAGAATATCACAATTTATTGAACGAGAAACAAATGAGCGATAAAAACCTAATGAGTTAAGTTGATGAAAGTGAGAGGAATCTCACCATAACATATCATAACCATAAGACATCAATTGTACATCTCAAAAGTTAACGTAACCATTTCATGTCTTACTAATTTTTTTTAATATAAAGAAAATTTCCATTCATCCTTTGCGTTAATAAATGATAGATGGATGTGCAAAAATATTAATTAAAATGTTAACACGTGGGACAAAAATTTAATGCTCGGTGTTATAAATTTTATTTGTTTGTTTAATAATTTAATATTTTTGGTATTAAAAGGGTATAATCTTTTTATCTTATTTGTTTTAACTTTTTTTTATAGACTAGATAGAGTGGAGGGATTTGATTGTTGGTAATAAATGATACTAAATCTACCTCTCTGAGAGCACAACCAAACCCAATGAATGATTCTGCCAACTCAAAGGATCAATGTGTAATAATAATAATAAACAGAGAAAGAGAAGGAAAAATGGTATGAAATAAAATCCCATAAGAGAGAGGAGAGATCTTATGATTTGGACTTATTCCCATTTTTTTCTCTTTAATTTTAAGGTACAATTAACAGCTAGCAAGCCGTCTGCACCCTTCAATTCAACCCCTCTTCTTCCTCTTTCAAACCCTAAAACTCCCCAGATGGAACTATTTTAATATATATTATTACCTCTCACATGCACCATTAATGAATGAAGATTCATATAGCCGTAAGCATGAGGCCGAGGTGAAGGAGGAAAGCCCTTAGTGCATTGTATGGGAGTACCACTGTGTGTTTGGATTAGTTTAACGAAGGGGCAGAAAAGAGAGGACGAACACACGGTTAGGAGAAAGAAGACTTAATGTTTAAGAATAACATTATTGTAGAGTATATTTATAACCTTAACTTCACACTCATTAAGATCACAAGTGGTCGTATGAAAAATTAGTAGCTATTAGTTGCATTCTGATCATAACGATAAAGAGTTTGTACTATATCATTAATTCTTATAGTTTGGAGCAAATGATATTTCGATATTGAAATTGAGATCATGAATACAAAAAAATCAATCTCTATACTCTCTTGAAAACTTTAATTTATAGAATTTAAGTTTAGAATAGCTGAGTAAGATGTTTGAATACATTTAACAATCTTTTATTCTCTATTAATTAATTAGTCTATGGTTAGAAAATTTGGATTAGAAATGTTAATTCAAGTAATTTTGTGATACGTGTGTTTAGAATTGAACAATGAAAGTCTAAATTAGTGTTTTTTGGTGGTGTATCTTATTTCTTGTGTTATCATATCCATTATATAAAATGCGAATTTGTTTAGGAACTAATGATCTATGCAAGTGATCCACAAAGCCAAAGGTATTTGGAAATGAAAGACTGAACTCTAGTTCTCACGACCATCCACTTCATCCAAATGTCTTTACATGTTATTATTATGTGGTAATTTTATTTTTTTAGAAAAAGAAAATTATTTTAATTGACAAAATTATTTGAATATATTTACAAATATAGCATAATTTTATCTACTAAACATATATAATAGTAGTTTTTTGCTTTTTGAGAATAATGTATTGTAATACAACTCAATAAGGGCCTCTTGTTCTTGGGTACCTATGAACTTAATTTACCCTAGCAGATGTGTATTTCCAAAGATAAGGAGGTTTTGGGTTCAAATCTTCTAATAGTAGTTTTATCGATGTATTTTACTATATTTGAGAAAAATTAGTTTTTTTTAAAACAAATTGAGTGAAAATTAAATTTGAACTATAGAGCTTTTTAAGTATTCATCTCGTATATTTGGTGTGATCAAATGAGCCAAGCTTCTATTAACGACATGGTTCAATTGGTTAAGAGATCAACAAACTTATTTAAAGTTTATTCAATTTTAGTTTCTATATACTTTTAGTTGATCGATTTTATTCCCTAGATTTTTTATAAGTCATAAGTTTAGTTTGTATCGTTACCGTTAAGTTTTGAAAATATCTCTTCACATATATATTACATTCACAGATGAAAATTATTATTATCATTTAACAAATTTTGATAATAGCTTTAGTAGACTTAAATATAAAATTTATATATTTATTAAAATTATATAGACCAAAATTGGATAACAACTTAAATAAATTAAACAAACTTAAAAGTATAGTGGACCAAAATGATAATGTTAACCCTAATTTTTTTTCTAACCAATTTCATATTAATTTCAAAAGTAAATTAAAGTATATCGTCATTCGCAGAATCCAACACTACTTATATTGTGAAGTGGGTATATCAGTTGAACGAAAAAGGCTAGGAATTAAAAGGAAAGTATATATATTAAGACGAAACATTTTTATATATTTGTTTTGTAAAAGTACATTAGATTGAAATGTTTTCCCCTCCTCAATTCAATGTAATTAGAAACAAATTGTGGGGCAAAAAGGCAAACTTAAAGCAACTTTAATTTATTTCCTTTTGAAACTACACACACACACACAAATATAAAATAATAATGTTCATTCAAAATAGTAAGCTTTATTTTTCTTGGCTGTCTCTTTCTGCCAACCAAATCCTCTTTCAATTTACTTCTTTTTTGAACTTTTTATCTTCTTTTTCCATACTTTCTTCTTCTTCTTCTTCTTCTCAGCATTTAAATTGGTGAAGAATTTTTTGTTTGTTTGTTTGGGGGTTTCAAAATTCAAACACCCTTTTTCTTTTAACTCACCTTGAACCCACAAAGTTTCTGCCATATAAAAGCATAATTGCCTTTCCTTTACCAAACAAAATGACCTCAAGATTTATTTTTTTTATTTTTTTTTTTAAAAAAAGAAAAAGTACATAGGCATTTTCAATTTTCATCGTCATTAGTGCTAATTCCACTCAAACCCATGATTCACTATGTAGTTTAGTTACTCTATTCATAATTTCATTCTTTTACTTTAATATTCACTTGAGTTGACATTAATCTTAAGTTTTCCTTAAGCCTTAATCTTAAGTTTTCCTTAAGCCTGAAAATTCTAACCTACGATCACCTTTTGGTCGATGGATGTTTATAGGGTTAATTGGAAAAAGTATAGGATGGTTTTGAAAATAAATTAAATTAGGTAAAATGGATGAAATTCTTTACATTGTTGGAATGCATCTCTTGAAGATGGTGACTTGGTGTGTTATTGTTAAAATAAATTTTAATTAATTAAGATTAAGTCAAATATAATTTTAAAAACAAAAACATCTAAAAAAAAACGTCCTAGACATCATCTTAACTAATCCAAGTACAAGCTAGAAATTGGAATCTTATACTCTAATTTAATTTCTAGCTTTAATCTTATCTTAATACTCATATTTTTTTATATTTTTTTAAAATCATATTAGTTTGAATTTAATATATTTTTTAAGTTTTTGAATTTTTTTTTTATTACTTAGTCCAAATCCTTGATAATAGAAGAATGAGCAAGAAAATAATTTTAAAAAAACTTTAAAATAAAAGCTCACAACTTTTATTAGAAATAAAATTCTGTTTATTTTATATTTCAAATTATTTAAAATAAATTTGAAAAGAGAAAAAAAAAGTACAAAAGCATGTAAAAACAATAAACTATTATAAGTTTACTCATTCGTGTTTACAAAAATTAAGAAGCGAAAAAAACTATAAAGAATAACATAATGAATTACTCAATCAAATATTATAATTAAAAAATTAGAGATAACCACTTTGTAAACCAATTAAATCTACCAAATTGACAATCTATAGGTATACTAAAAATTATTTTTTTTAATGATTTTAATGTAAAATTTGGTATATAACCTAATATATTAGGGGGAAAAAATCAAAATTTAACCCTAATGTGTGAATGAGTAAATGACATGATTTTTTTAAAATTAGCTATTAAGCATGCATTTACTAATTTAAACTTGAATTAGAATCAAATTTAGACAAAACAATAACAAGAACAACAACATTAATAACAATAACAAATAATAATAACAACAACAGGAAGAGAAATAAGTACATGTACTGTATGTTCATTTTGGCAGATCTTGTTTTAATTTATATTCATTGTATTTATTTGTGAAGAATATTTAGGTTACATAAAAAAGCATGTCAAATTTAGAGCAATAAGTAAGCCACTGTTCACATAATACTTATTTGATTATATATTATCTCAATACTTAACCATTTATTATTACTGATCTCTCAACCTCTGGTTCTTTGTTTAAAAAAGAAAAAGAAAACTCAATGAGCCAGGAGGCACCACTCACATGATATGGTGAAAGATATTCAAAATATTTAACGTACAATTGAAAAACCCTAAATGGTTTTAGGGCAGAAAATGAAGTTGGAAAGAGTGGTGAGAGAAAAATATAAAAAAGGAATGAACTTTTTTTTATTCCTTTGTTCTGCTCTGTCTTTAAACAGTTGTGGCATAAATTTATCTTTAAGAAGTGGAGAAAAGGTTAATGCTTTTTGTTTCTCTCTTTGGCTGTCTCATCACCAAACTCCAAATTGTCTAACTTTATTTTTCCTCCTTCCACCTTTTTTCTTTTCCTTTTACAAAAAGCCATCACCACTTTTTATTCTACTTCTAGAGGAACCACTTGATCTACTTAACCCTAAAATTTATTTGTTTGTGTTTATGTCCACACAAAACCTACCTAATTGAATAATTTAATTCTCACTTTATCCAATCTGAGTAAACCAATCTAATTTGTCAATTTGAGTCTAATTTAAATATTTATCATCTTGTAGACGATCGAACTTAATTATATACTTCTACATCCTTGACTAATTGCTATGTACTTTTCTAGCATTCATCCATAACACATTTATTTTTAGATGTGAGGTAATAGAGTGCTAGATATTTTTCAAGTTAATTGAGATATATAAGTATGTCCTAGTTATCTTTCTATTGTCGAAAGATGTAAGAAAAAACATAACTTAGTAGGTTAAAAGACAAAATTTATATGAATTCTCCCCTTCTTAATTGTTGAGTTGAAAAAAAAATGGTTTTGTACATTTATTGGAGTTTGAACACTAGACTTTCATATTGGTATATCAATAAATTCAAATGGTTAATTTTCTTTTTAAATAAATTTGTAGTTTATATAGTAGATTTTAAATTATCAATATTAACTAGTGAGAAATGATATAAAAAAGAACCAATCGAATAGAGAAATGAATACATAAAGGGATATGAACACAAGGCTTTTGTGGCTTCTTACAATTTACTTTCAACCATGTTATATTATCATTATGCCTAAAAGCTCAAAATTACTAGTGGAATTAGAAAATCAACACAAAAGCCAAGAGGAAACAACTTGATCACCAAGACACAAACATGAAGATCCCACATTTTCTTTATACTATATATGTCAGAAGTACTTGACCCAAAAGTTCAAATTTATATATATGAACTTCCATTTTATAAAATATTTTATTTATGAAATTTGAGTTCCTTTTCTTACTAACTTTAATCTTTTCTATTTAACTTTTTCTAATTAAACATTTGACTAAAAAATTTGCTACGAAAAAATTCTATTACTACTTGTACTACTATTCATATATTTATTAATTTGACCCACAATATTAAATAATTTATTAATTTATTTTATGAACTCAACGTAATTCTTAAATATTACTTTTATAGCAAATAAATGAATAAAGAAGATAGTATACAACTCGAAATTTCTTCGGATATCGTGCAGCAAAATGCATGGGAACCCACCCTTGATAATCATGGTAAGCTGCATAATAATGTGGTCCATATATATACATTTATTATGATCAATAATTTTTTTAAAAAAAATCATTTCTTAAGAAATTAGAAAGAAAAAAAAGCACATAATAATTCATACCAATTATATCATGATGGTTGGTGCAAAGTCAGATGGGCAGAATCGTTCAGTGATAGCTTTAACTTTGTTGTAATATTGTTTTGCATTATATAATATATATATGTGTGTGTGTTTGGTCTTTAAAAGGTTATTTTGATAATTAGGAGAGACATTATCCTAATTTTTGGATGTCAAAGTTTGAAGGTGAGATTGGGAAATGGGCATGCGTACAACTTAGCCCACTTTCCAGGAGACAACACACATCAAATAATTTATATATCCGATACGTTGATTAATATATTTACAGAACTTATATTTTATTTTTTAATTCTTGTAAATACATCTAAAACAATTGCCATCTGTTTAGTCCAATATGTGTAAAAATACTTATGTATGATTGAATTTATATATCCCTTTAAAATTTAAATAGTATCTAAATAGTTTTTATAAATATTTTTTATTTACAAATATATTTTTGGATATGGATAATATTTATGTATGATTGAATATCAATTTGATTTTGACAATCAGTAATTTGATACTTGCTTTGATTGGTCTTTTTAGTCTGTCTAAAATTTTTAAACCAACTTTTATTCAAATTGGTTAAAGACTAACAATCTTTTTCCTGTAAAAAAGAATTGGTTAATATCGCATCAAAATTTATTGTGAAATTGTTTGATAAATAAAAAAGTTTTTTTTACACAAAAAGAAACTGTATGGACTTAAATTTCTAAACTGATAAAGACAAAAATGATATTTTATCTCAGAGCTTGTAAAAAATATGTAGTTTCTTTTTAGAGTTTTGTGTATTTTAAATTAAAAATAATTGAAACAATTTACAAAGAAAATACAACACAATCTATAGAAATTTGGATCTATATTAATTTATAAATAATTTCATAGGTTTTTTTTTTCTCCATCTATGAGAATTTGCCTTGAAAAATAATGAGCTGACTCTCAACACCCTTCTCAGACAGAGACAGAAAGCAACAAATTAACTTCTTTGGAGGAACAACTTTAGGTCAAGCTAAAGAGAATATATAATGATTGGAGTTTTAGAATTACTAACAAAAACAAAAACAAAAAAGTAAAAGAGAATAAGAAGATTATTAAGAATATATATATAGGAAAAGTGATTGCTTTTCCAAAATCTAAATTATTGATGTCACGCGACATTAAAAGCATATATATTATATACAAACATTATTGATCTTTTAGGGGAATATTTTTGTATATATGTGTGTGTGTGTATTGGGTTTTAGAAGTTCAAAACATGAATGATGAGAAATATGACGATGGGTTTTATGATTGTGATCGATGTGAGATAGAGATTCTTTTTTCTTTTCTTTTCTTTTTGTTTCTCCACTTCCTAAAATGCCATGTGAGTTGCTGTCTCTCACACTTTCATTTCTCTCATTTTTCATATCTAATGCAAAATAATAATATACTATTATATGACATTTACCAAACAAGGTGAGATATCAATGATTCATTCACCCCATTATATAATTATTACCCCATGTCCACATGTCTACTTAGAATGATCTTTTATTATCGTTATTATTATTATCATCAATTTAAAGGAGTTAGTTTCAAATCTTTTGGATTGATAACATGTATATAATATTGAAGGTTGTACGAGGCAAGGACCAATTCACGAATAGACTCAAATTGATCATAAATGTCCTTTAAGCAAGCATGCATGATATGAAACTATACTCAACTCAACATCATATATAAGAGTCATCTCCATCTCCATCTTCAACTTCAACTCAACAATACACATGTACTAGAGGAGTGGGTCGAGGTCTAAGGCAGAACATTCAAAATATATATCTTAACTAATTGAACTATATTCACGTTAACAAGTTATTTTTTTAAATTTATTTTAGTTTTTTAATTTTATTATAGATTAAAATTCTCACACACAAAGCACAAAAATTGATGGGATGTGTCTTTTTTTAGGCTCTTCAAAGCCAGCTAGTAACTTGGGAATGACACAAAAATTAAAATGTAATAGAAGAGTGGTTGGAAGAGAAACTTGGCACCTTTTTTGTTAGGAAAAAATGTCTACTAATTACCCACTATATATATATTATAGGGTTAGAATCATATTCATTGTCTGCCACTTTAAGATTTCTTTTTTGTTAGACTTTGATGAATTCCACATGGGTGAAAATAAATAAAGAGAGAAGGAGTTGTGTGTGTATGAGTTATAGGAGATTTAAGTCTTTAGAGAGAAAAAGGTTTTGAAAGAAAAAGAAGAAGAAAAAAGGTGTAAAGTTTTACTTGTATATATATATATATAGCTTAATGAATAATAAACTAAATAACGAGCAAGAGTAGTCTTGGGACATGGACAAACCCTAGCAACCATAGAATAAGAAAGACTAAAAATAATTAGATATATGTCAAAGATATATAGTAATCAAGATTTCCTAAAATAAGGGGATGAGACCTACTCAAATTAGGTACCTAAAAAATTAAGGTACAAAGGGTTAGGTCTAGAGAGACTCCATAACTCAAAATAATTAATTAGTCTATTCTTTTTTTTTTCCTTTTTAAGTTTAATTAGTTATAAACAATTTTGTTGAGATTTTTTTATTTATTTAGAATTCTTTTATATGGAAAGATGGTGTTAAGATTCAATTATTTGTTTTGCCTATATTTTAGGAATATGGGTGTATTTATTAAATAAACAATATCTAGAAGATTCACACGTACTTAAAATATATATTCATCTACGAGAATATATACTGTGGTGATTGCCAAAGGGTGCTAAGACGACTAGCATGCACTTCGTTGATATGAATTTTGCTTCATCAAGTTAGTCTGTTGAAGGTACGATTGTATATGGTGAAACATGAGTACATGAGTGATAAGAAATATGAATGAAGACCACATGATTGAAGAGTCAATCCATTAATTCAAGAGGAGCCTGAATTTGTCTTCAAAGAGATTTGCGATTGCTGTCAAGAGGAGCCTGAGAGAGTATATATTTAAGTTGTGGAGATAATTTATACAAGTAGCTTTAGTATTTAAGTTACAAACCCGAGCAAGAAGTTAGCCTCAGACGTAGGCTGTATTTGCCGGGATTATCAAAGTCTTCTGGGTTATTTGTTGCTTTCATGTTTTAGTTACTCAGCATAACTAAAAGTTATTTTGATTATATTTTATTTTAGATTTCAACTTTCTTGTTTTACTAGTCAATTTATTATCAATGTTTTGAAATAGTTAAGTTACACAAATTAAAAAATAATTAATAATATTTTTAAATTTTTACTGAAACATTCAAAAACATAAAAATTGAAACAAAAGAGTTGTTGTCAAGCAAAAAGTCTTAATTGTTATGCAATATATATTTTTTTAAATTCTCATATTAATTAATAAATATTTGGCTACAATA
This sequence comes from Cucumis hystrix, assembly GCA_025688845.1. Taxonomy (NCBI): domain Eukaryota; kingdom Viridiplantae; phylum Streptophyta; class Magnoliopsida; order Cucurbitales; family Cucurbitaceae; genus Cucumis; species Cucumis hystrix. Next base: position 13,991,601 of record CM046885.1, on the reverse strand, counting down.
TGTTTACAGCTTTCTTCCTTTTGGTATTTGTGAAATTTTTTAATTGCGTTTCACTAATTTGTGTGAAAAGTAAATACAGAATAGGCTAAAGTGAGTGCTGATTCTCTCTTATTGCAAGAGAGCTTTGCAAAAATTGAGTTAGATAACCAATTTTAGGTTAACTATCAAAAGCTTCATACCACAACAAAACAAATATAATATATGTAGTTTTATGGGTTAGTTCAACATCGCAACCAATTAAATTTTATCGGATTAACATGTTGAAAGTCTCACGTTAAATAAAATGAAAGAAAATTAAAGAACTTACCATTTTTATAAAATGTGTGAGCATCATCATTGAGGTAGACTCGTTGCTTACTAAAAAAACATTTTACTATAACTAATTCAAATAACCAATTGAACTATATGAAATCATGGCATAATACAAAGTTAGAATTTCATATTGTTTTCAATATCAAAGCTCAATTAGAGGTATGCTTAGCCAATAAGAGATTAGTAAAACTACTTAAGGATAAAAGGTTTCCTGTTAAAAAATTTCCACCCACCAATGTGTACAAAAAAAAGATTAAAGGTATAATATGATTAATTAAAGATGAAAGACTTTAATTATGAAGCTTTACAAAAACATATATAGTGACTCAAGGATGTTCTTCATTATGGATATGTTTGGTCATATATAACGAAACATACCCTTTTACCTTTAACTCACCATTGAGAATTGAGAAATAATTTATTGTCAACACCTAATTTGACAAAAATGGAATCTTATTTCTTTAATATAAAATGTAAAAGAAGACAAAACCTCTCTTTCTTAGTATGGAGTTCTTCATCTCTAATTGATGGTGAATTTATTCATCATTAAATTGATTTTTCTTTTTTCCTTTTCCTTTTCCCTTTTACTGTTCATCCTTTTTGTTTTACAAAAAAAGAAAAAGAAAAAAAGAACAAATTATTGCCGAAACTATTAATCTGCGTAAAGAGAAAATTGTAGTGCCTAGAGAATAATTAGGAAGAAAAGAAAAGTGTGTCATTGTATCTCATGATGATTAGGAAAAGAAAACACTGGGATCAAAATATTTCTTTTGAAATCAAGTATAATTATTTCAAACATTTCTAAAAAATTTCATGATTTAAAATTATAGCAGCATTGGTCAATCCTAAACGTACTAGTAATGAAAATAGGTTGAGTACCCTTTGACCCAACTTGATTCTCGAGTTAATGAATTTCCTTGCACCTTATGTCTCTCTACCACCAATTGTGGTGATAAGTAATATATAATGATTTCTTTTGTCGTCTATTTGTTTCTCGTGGTGTTAGGACAATTTTTGTTTAAGTGTAGAAAAGACTTCTTATATCTATTACCATATTCACGGACTATTTTTAAAACATATTCATATGAAAATTATTATTGCTATTTTGTTACTTTTTATAAACAATAATTTTGAGTTTTATTGAAAATATTTGTATTAAAACATTGGTTAAAATTAAGCAAACCGAAGACTTAATCACATAGACCAAGATTGTATTTTGACTTAATTTTTTTTATTTTTTTTTTTTTTTGAGTTGCAATTTCTGCGATTTTGAGCAATGTTTGCAAGATTTGCAGGCCGGCCCAATAATTGTGGTGTAAAAGATGAGTGGACCAAAGTTGGGCCCAACCCAATAACAAATGGTAAAATTCTGAATTGGTTGCGGGTTCGCCTTCGCGCCTCATTTGGAATTCAAGCGGAGTTGATGAATCTTTATCTTCTTCCTCTTCAGCATCGCTCCTTCGTCGATTTGCTCTTGCGGTGTACTCGTCAGAAAGATCTTCAGAAGGGCAAAGCCATTCACGCTCAACTCCTCAGAACTGGTTCTTTCTCTTCGGTTTACCTCACCAACAGTCTTGTTAACTTGTATGCCAAATGTGGAAGTATTGTCAAGGCCAAGCTCGTCTTCGAGAGTATAACCAACAAGGACGTTGTCTCATGGAATTGCCTCATCAATGGCTACTCTCAAAAGGGTACCGTTGGATATTCGTTTGTGATGGAGCTTTTTCAGAGAATGAGAGCGGAGAACACTCTACCGAATGGTCATACTTTTAGCGGGGTTTTCACTGCTGCTTCAAGTTCACCCGAAACTTTTGGTGGTCTACAGGCCCATGCGCTTGCGATCAAGACTTCTAAATTTTATGATGTTTTTGTTGGCAGTTCGCTTATTAATATGTATTGTAAAATTGGGTATCTGCTCGATGCTCGTAAGGTGTTCGACACAATTCCCGAGAGGAATACTGTTTCTTGGGCTACTATGATTTCAGGGTATGCGATGGAAAGGATGGCTTTTGAGGCTTGGGAGTTGTTTTTATTGATGCGTCGTGAAGAGGGGGCCCATGATAAGTTTATCTATACGGGTGTGCTTAGTGCACTGACGGTTCCTGATCTTGTTCACTATGGTAAGCAAATCCATTGTCTTGCCCTTAAAAATGGGTTGTTATCAATTGCTTCTGTGGGGAATGCTCTTGTTACGATGTATGGAAAATGTGGGTGTTTAGATGATGCTCTTAAAACATTTGAATTGTCTGGTGATAAGGACGATATTACATGGTCAGCTATGATAACTGGCTATGCTCAAGCTGGGGACCCGCACGAGGCTTTAAAGTTGTTTTATAATATGCATCTTAATGGGAATAAGCCTAGTGAGTTTACTTTTGTCGGGGTGATCAATGCATGTAGTGACATTGGTGCTCTGGAAGAGGGGAAACAAATACACGGATATTCCCTGAAGGCGGGATATGAGTGCCAGATTTATTTCATGACAGCTTTGGTTGATATGTATGCAAAATGTGGAAGCCTAGTTGATGCCCGAAAGGGGTTTGATTATTTAAAAGAACCGGATATTGTTTTGTGGACTTCCATGATTTCAGGATATGCTCAAAATGGTGAAAATGAAACTGCTTTGACTCTATACTGTAGAATGCAGATGGAAAGGATTCTGCCCCATGAGCTAACTATGGCTAGTGTCTTGAGAGCATGTTCAAGCCTGGCTGCTTTAGAACAAGGTAAGCAAATCCATGCCCAGACGATTAAATATGGATTCAGTCTTGAAGTTCCAATAGGGAGTGCTCTTTCTACCATGTATGCAAAGTGTGGTAGTTTAGAAGATGGGAACCTGGTATTTAGGAGGATGCCTAGTCGAGATATTATGACATGGAATGCGATGATATCTGGTCTTTCTCAAAATGGAGAGGGTCTTAAAGCTCTTGAATTTTTTGAAGAGCTGCGTCATGGCACTGCAAAACCCGACTATGTTACTTTCGTGAATGTTCTTTCTGCATGCAGTCACATGGGATTGGTGGAAAGAGGCAAGGTATATTTCAGGATGATGCTTGATGAGTTCGGAATTGTTCCAAGAGTTGAGCATTATGCTTGCATGGTAGATATTCTAAGTCGTGCAGGTAAGCTACATGAAACGAAAGAGTTCATAGAATCTGCCACTGTTGATCACGGTATGTGTTTATGGCGTATCCTGTTAGGGGCTTGTCGAAACTATCGTAATTATGAACTGGGAGCATATGCAGGGGAGAAACTAATGGAATTAGGTTCACAAGAATCGTCTGCTTATATATTATTATCTAGTATTTATACTGCACTGGGAAGGTCTGATGATGTTGAACGGGTGAGAAAGTTGATGAAACTTCGAGGGGTGAATAAGGAACCAGGTTGTAGTTGGATTGAATTGAAAAGTCAGGTTCATGTGTTTGTAGTTGGCGACCAGATACATCCACAGATTGTCAAAATATATTCAGAGTTAAGAAGGTTGAGAGATCATATGAAGGATGAATGTTATGAATCATTCAGTGATACAAATTCTCTGACATTATACATATAGAGGTATATATGGTTTGATCTAACTCATCTCCTTACCTCTTAACTGATTTATTTAACCAGTTGCCTAGTTAGATAAAAATCATGTTATCTTGAACTTTTCTTCTGGCTGAGAATCCTTTCTATTTAGACTATTTCTATATGTATAATCTTCAATGAAGTACTTCCTGATTCATGGTCCTTCCATTCGGATTACAGCCTTTCATGGAGTCAATTTTGTGGAACACTTATCAAGAGATCTGAGTATGCAAACAGGGAGCGAAATCTGGTTCTCTTACGCTTTTAGGAAACAACATTTTTGCTAACATTTGGCTACATGCATTTTGGAAGAAAGGTGTTCCGTCCAAAATTTTCTTTGCTACTTATTTTTAGTGTAGGTGATTCATTGAGGGTTTAAATTATAAGTTCAGTATATTTATTGCACAGATTCAATAATGTATTCAATTCAATTTAGTCCTATTATTTAAATTATAATTCAATGGAGCCCTTCCATGATTTTTAGTCAACTAGCATTTCTTATAAAGTGATTGATATATTTTATTTATTTATTTTGGCTCATCAATCAGATATAGCCAAAGCAAAACAAACAAAGTCCCTGATATGGCGATATCCCAGCATGTTCCCTCTTTCTCAACCCTTACAAAGTTTAATTTTTGTCCAACCAAACTGTATTATCAGGTCAAAACCTGTTCATTTTATTTATATTTCAGTCCATGCCATTTTCAAATATGCCATGAACATATATTTTATTACAGAGTAACTTCATTTAAACCTGTTCACTGCTTTTCCTGTGAAGTATTAACTCTTCCTTTCTTCACAAGGAAAGCTCATTAACCTTTTCCCTTTGCCTACAGAAAGTCTACAACACTTGAGCAATATTTTCTGCCATTACTACCAAAAAAAAAAAAAAAAAAAAAACTCCTACAACAAAACCAAAAAGACCCCTGTATCCCCAACCCCATCTTTGACTCTTCATGTCATCAAGCGAAACACCTCATGGAATACGTAGACACCCCAGAATTCAAAGACGGCGAAGGGGAGAAAACCCTGAGATAATCATTCTCCAAATCAGACTCCATCACAGGATAGAACTCCAATTTCTCATCATGATCATACACAAACTTAGGCAAGTCCATCTCTTTCCTTCTAACATGTTCCCATAGAAACTCCACTCTTTTCACATACTTCACCTTGTTATACAACCTGCAAGTCAAAGAAATTACAACCCCACCAGAAAGATCTGACCTTTTTGGCTTTTTATGAAATGGGAAGTTCCAATTACAGGGGAGGAAGGAAGAATGCTTACTCGGCGTCAAGCATGAGGCGGCCGACGGTGGCAAAAAACACACGGGTTTGCAAGCTAGGGTGGAGAAAATAAACAGCTTCAATGTTGTTCTTAATGGTGATTGGAATGGCCTCATAGATTGCCTTGAGATTTGAAATTCCAGGCAAATTCTCTGTCCAATGAACATCAGTGTGAATGTACACCACCGTGAAAGGCCCATCTTTAAGGAGAGGGAAAATCTTATCCTTCAAATAGACATTCACGGCCTGGCTGCTCACAAACCGAGCTAAACCCAAAACAGAGATGAATCAACACACACACACTAGCACACTCTGGTTTTGAAGAACAAGAAGAGTAATTTAATTTCAGTACCTGGAAAGTATTTTCCGACAATGAGGAGGACATTCCTGCCAGCCTTATCACGACCATGGAGTCTAAAAACCTCGACTTTACCAAGGAGGTGAAGTTGGTCGGAGAGAGAAGAAGGAGAAGACGAGTAGTTCATTATGAAAAGTTCCAAGTAGCAGAGTTGTGGGTTTTGAGGGTTTAAAATGGAGAGAGGAGGTGGGGTCGGATGAGAAATAGCAGAGGAATATTCGAAAGAATGTACTATTTTATGGGTCGGATTGATTGAAATGGGTTCGGTGGAGGTTTATCCGACAAGTCAGGGGCTCTGTTCGTTATCGGATCGAATGTCTATCCTCCCAGCCGTGTGTAAAATTCTCAAGGGCAGTGGTGGCGGTCGGTAATTTTTTCTCCTTTTTTTTCTTTTTAACTTCCTTTTTCTCTTTTGTTAAGAAGTGGGATGGAATTTGTCTATGCGAGATCGGTTCGGTGAGGTAATTATATAGAAACAGAGTTTTGTCATTAAATGGTAGAAAGAAGTTTTTGTGGCTGAGTGCAGAGTTACATGGTTCCACTTTAAATCAATAAATCGAGACTTGCTATGTGATACAATGACTACAGGCATGTGTTTGAGCTCGCGGCTCAAAACTAGCTAAGGTCGGTCTTGACCAAAGATGAGCTCAGACAACTTGAGATCATGGTAGAAAGGGTCTTGGAGTCTTGGTGTTACACATCTCTCTCGAGATCATTCCATAAAATCACACGAAACTACCCTAACTCACTTGACATAGGTGCAACTTGATATTGAAAATGGATGTAATATAATGAAATTCTGTAGTCATTCTATAGTCAGATCAATAGTAATGAACTTAAATTTCAAACGTACTTAGATTGTTTTTTAATTCCCAATCTTTAAATTATGAATTTTGTAAAGAATTTTGTTAAATTTACTGTTATTGTTACTGTTACCTCTAATCGATATTGATAATTGTAAAAATGTCAAATTATCAATCGTAAAAATATTTCGATTATCACTAGATATTGATAATTGAAAACAACTATCAATTGTAAAAATGATAATTAAAATATTTTTAATTATAACAGATAACAATAATGCTGGTCGTAACGATAATGATAATCAATTGAGCATTCTTAAATTATCAATTGGATTATACGTAATTCTTAGATGTAGTTGGATTGAGCGATTGATAATTGGATTGAGCGATCTCAAATTATCAATTTTGAATGTAGATTTGTTGTTTTATACAATTGAACACAGGGAATCAATTTCAAATGTAAGTTTTAACGTTTTTCCTTTAATATTCAAAAGTTTTTTCCTGCCTTAATTAGTTCTCCTTAATAGTCTATATAGACTTTTTCTTTAAGAAAATATTTTCACATTTCCATAGACAATTATTCTATTTTTAAGATGGACCCAAATTAAATGTTTTATGTGTCAGAATATATCCCATATAAGCCCCTAAATTTCTAGATTTGTATCCCTTAAAACATCAAACTAATATTACTTTAAATCATAGAATTTCATAAGGAATTAATTTAGAATATTGTTAATTATTTGTTAGCCAAAATTTTCTAAAGTAACAACAAAAATGGTCACGAACAAATCAAAAAATGAATTCTCCAGTTTTTTTTTCAATAGATTGCCATAAAAATTTCAGATTTAAGTATTAAATGTTTGTATTTTATTTTGACAACAAAAAAAAAAGATCTAAATAAAGAACAATAAAATAAAAAGATAGGTAGGGTTTAAATAATTTTGGCTTCCTCACATGCTTGGGTTTGGAAGGGGGAAAAGAGGTTTTATGGGTACCTAACACATTAAAGCTTCAACCGAACATTGTACCTATTACAGCCTATATTGTAGAATGGTCCATTGTGAATTTTGTTAATCAATAATTATATTCTTTTCAAGTTCTCAGGTTTTAGAATTTAAGAGTTTAGTTGATATTATATTACAAACTTAACTCATGCCAACCAACTTTGATTTGGAATCGTTTGTCTAGAACTAAAGTCAAGATAAAACCAAGATCTCATATTAACACGGGGTATATAAGGGTATATAAGGAGAGACAACACTCTGGATATTAACATGAAGTCATAAACAATATGATAAGAGTTTTTGTACCTAACCGGCTAAGAACCAAACTCATAGTTGTTAAAAGTCATTTTCTAAGGAACTTATGAACTGACTTTTGTAAGTTGTATCAAGCCTCTTTAAGTTACAATCATACTTATTTTGATGACGCAATAAACAATATAAGAGAAGCCTAAATCAGACTATACATCAGATTGAAAAACCGTATTAAATTAGCAAAACTAAACAAAGAATATGGTTATGATGCACATGAGTTAGCCCTATGTAAGGTATAAATACGCATTAGCACCATTATGAAGTACAGTAAGAACTTACCAGTAATCTGCACAAGAACAGAATCCATCAGAGAAATGGTGAAAGCGTTTTGGATCTCGGATAACAATGGTACGCTTCTCAATCAATGATATGAGCTTTGCAGTGCTATGACAATCTCCACAAATTCTAAGATTCTTTGTTATGATTAAAGCTTCACCTTCTTTACTCACCAAAAGCCCAAAAGCAATGGCTAACTTCTCGCTATGCTTGTTTATCATATCCTCCTTGACTTCCTCTTCAACGTCTTGCAGAACATATTCTGTTTTGGAACTATATCCAGCTTTCCTTATTTTTCCGAGCAATTCTTCGAGCTTGGAATAGATCTTCTCCGTCTCAGGGTGAGATCGATCACCCACGAAGAAGCGGTGGTTCTTGTTTCCATATTCAATAGAGCTATATCCTGGGGTTCTTTTCAGACCTCTCTCCTTTAGCAAGGCCCTCACTTTGGCAGCATCCTTCCAAGAACGAGATGCGGAGTACATATTTGATAACATGATATAGTTTCTGGGGTCCAAAGGTTCCAAATTAATCAAATGCTCTGCAACTTCCTTACCAAGTTCAATGTTACCATGAACCCTACAAGCACCGAGAAGCGCACCCCACACACCAGCATTAGGCTCCATGGGCATGTTTTGTATCACCTCATAAGCATCATTCAAAAGGCCGCAGCGACCGAGTAGATCAACCATACATGAATAATGATCTACCCTGGGCTCAATTCCATACACTTCAGACATCACATTGAAGTAACTTTTCCCCTCATTGACTAGCCCTGAATGACTACATGCGCTAAGCAAATGAGTAAAAGTCACATGATCAGGCTTCAAACCTTTATTGGCCATGCTCTCGAAAAGCTTGATTGCTTCCCTACCTAATCCATGTGCAGCATATCCTGCAAGCATGGCGGTCCAAGCAACTCTGTCTGCAAAACCCACCTCCCTAAAGACGTCATATGAAGCACTTAATCTTCCCAATTTCGCATAGGTATCTAAAAGTGCAGTTGCTATGGTGATTTTTGTGCCAAAACCAGTGCAGAACATTAAACCATGAATGCTTTCTGCCAATTTTCCTACACCCAAATGTAGGCAAGCTTGAAGCAGGGCCGGGATAGTTCCTTCATCCTGCTCAATTCCAAACCTTCTCATCTTATTAAAATAATCAATTCCTTCTCGTGCACAGCCATTAGTAACTTGAGCAGCAATGATTGAATTCCACGATACTGTATTCGGGTCTGGAATTGCCTCAAACAATCTACACGCTGATGTTAAATCTCCAGACTTTCCATACATGTTAATGAGAGAATTAGCAACCTTAACTTCCAAAGTACCACCAACTTTAATCCCAAAACCATGAATATACTTCCCTGCATCCAAAGCTCCATTGCAAGCTGATATCATCGACAGAATTGTGACCTCATTGGGTTTAATTGACATCTCAAACTTCATGGTATAAAAGGCTGTGAGACTCATATGAAGACACCGAGAAAAACCAGAAATCAGTGAGTTCCAAGAAACCAAATCTTTATGAGGCATATCATCAAACAGCTTCAGTGCATCTTCAGCATAGCCCAGTTTATTATAACAAGTAACCAGCTGATCCCCAATGAAGCCATCTCTATAAAGCAAAGATTTGAATACTCGGGCATGAATTTTCCGGCAATTGGAGATGGAAGTGCAAGAGTTAACAGCGATGACTAAAGCTGAAACAATCGCTTCTTGTGTTGCACATTGACGGACCAGGTGAAATGAGCGATGAAGAAGAAGAAGTGTGTATTGGGTTCTTGACTGGATGAAGAAATTGTACAGAATTGAAGAATTCCGGCGAAGGGGCATTGAGATTATGGTAGGAAACAGAAACAAGGAGCAACATGGAGACGAAAATACCATCTACCATTATCTTTAAAATTCAGAGTCAGGGTATTGTACCGTTTGCTCCAAAAGTTTGTGACGTTGAACGCTAATACGAGTTTGTCCAAATTTTACACTTAAACTTCACTTTCCCCCAATTTATTATTTTTAAAAATAGCAATTATTATAACATCTTTTTTAAGTGCATATTAAAATATTCATTATTATAATTATCATTTATTTTTAAATTTAACTTACAACATTTTCAAATATACTCTTTTAATTAGAAAACAAATACTTCGGAAGAAAATTTAATTCAAAAGATCAATTTATGACCATATTCAAATAGTTGGGTGAAGGAAACATGAAGAACGTAAGGTAGCATAGCTTATTCAAATGTCATTTATCCCAACAAGATCAAAGCATCAAAATGCACTCAAGAAGATGCCTTGTTCTGCAATTCAACCACCTCCTTCCAAGATTCCCTGCCGGAGATTTCATTCCACCACCGGTCCACGTTCTTCCTCGACCTGAAAAGCTCCGCCCTGTCCGCCACATTCACCAGATAATGTCCGTTCGGCAAATGAGAAAGATCAGCCAACGAGAACTCATCTCCGGCCAAATACCGACTCTCTCCCAGCCTCTGCTCGTACACATCAAGCACCTTCGACAGCTTCTCCTCGTTTTGCTTAATCGCCTTCTCATCCTGCGGCAACCTCATCCTCGGCGCAAACGCCAGTTGAAAAACAAGAATCGAGCTTGCCGGATTGAAGCTCTGCCCCTCCGCTTCAATCCATTGATCGATCGAAGCTTTCCCTAACTGATCCAGTCCGTACAATCCTTTATTCCCCTTCTCCGCGTGTTTATCGCAAATGTAGCGGCAGATTGCTCTAGATTCTGCACCGAATCACAAATCCGCACAACAGGAAACCTAGGTTTAGTTAAGAACAAACAGTTCGAAATTCAGGAGATGAAATAATTGGATGATCGATCGAATGTCAATTACCGAAGAGGGAGATGCTTTCGTCTTGGAACGCAGGGACTTGACCGAATGGCTGTTGATATCGAACATTGATGAGTAAAATGAGAGTTGTACAGAAAGATCCATTGGGAAGAAGATTGAAACTGTACCTGAATCTTGAGATATTCCTGGCTCTTGTGTTCTCCTTTCGCCATGTTCACCGGTAAGAGCTGAAACTGGACGTCCTTCTCGAGAAGACAGGCAAGTACTCTGGAGACGGCGGTGGACAAGGGCGGTCCGTACACTTTCACCGGCGTGGCCATTGGATTTGGTTGGGTTGGTATGGAAACAAAGAGAAACGGAAGCAAATGGACTGTGCGCGGATTTTCAGCATAAGCCTTATCTCTTTTCTCTATAAAATTTGATTTTTAATTACGTACTAATCTTTGTTAATTAATACATAATATCCCAATAATTTTTTTTTAGTTATAACCTACACAATTTTACTTTTTATTGTTTAATTTTATTTTGTTGAGGTTATATTTTATGTTATATTTTATAAATACTTCGATTCATTTGGTTATTTAAATATAGTCTTGAAACAAAAGTTTGGGTTTAGAAATTACAAAACTTTCTTTTAAAATATTATTTACAAAAAGTTTTGGTTATATGAATTATTTTCAAATATAACAAAATAAAGAAATTTAGAGGCTTATAAACCTCTATAAGTGTAATAAGTATATATCATTTATAAAATATTAAATTTTAAGTTAACTTTTCTAAATAGAACAAACGAATAAAATATTTAGGATATGTGTCATTAATTGAAAATGTCTATGGAATTTATCATTTCTTTTTAAATTTCAGGTTTGCTTTTCTTAATTACATCGTCTTTCATCTCTTCTCTTCTATAATCTTTTTTTCTTTCCTCTTTTACGATATTTTTGTAGCTTTATTACATTTTTTAAAAGATCCCTAAATTTTATCATATTTTTTATAGTTTTAATGAATGAGAAATCTCGAACTAGTCACAAATACAAAATTTCAAATAATTGAATTTAGGATAATTAACAATTTGAGATTGAACACATAAATTGTTAATCTCTATGCAACTTGGATTAAATAAAATAATTTGGTTCAATTTAAAACTTTTATTTGGACTAAAGTCTAAGAACTAGAAAATCCTAGGTTAGCTCAAAGCCCAAGTCCAATATAGTTTGGCCCAAGTGCTAGGTCCATCAACCAATCAAGCCCTCAAGAGAGCCCTCAAGAGATCTTTCATATATAGTTCCAACATGGGTGGATAAAAGACTAAATCTCCTATCAAACCACGGTCAATTTGGTAACATGAAAAACAATTATAATGTTACAAACTTTTTGAACTATATGACAAACTAAGACCCTCCATTTTTGTTCTCTATACTAGAAAAAAAATAGAATACCAACCCATAACTTTACAACTAGCTAACATCTCCAATGAACAAATCCTTAGAAATGAATTGATAAAAGTGGGAAAAATTAATTAAATATTTTGAAAAAAAAATGGAGAAAAAATAATTATGACAGAGTCTGTAGATATTAAATTAAAAGCAGCCAATAAAAAACAAAAATGACTGAAAAATAATAAATAAAATAATAAATGATGAAAAAGAAGAAAGGCAAAGAAACCAACTCCCTCCTTGGTGCTTCGAGCAGTGTACTCATGAGAGATTCCACGAGTAGCATTTAAGAACAACACCAATTCTCTCTTTTCCATTTCATTTCATATTATAAATTATGAAATAAAGTTTCTTTAAATAACCCTTTCTCTTTTTCACCATTTCGTTTTTCTTTTCTTCTCAAAAGATTAAAACCTATAATAATCCATCAAGAAAAAGAGTATTCATATCTAACTACTTAACCTACTCCAACCTCTGATATTAATTATTGTCCTACTTCTTATATATGTAATGCTTAGATCAAGTTTTAACATCTCATCAAATTATTCCATTTTTATTTACCTTCCAAATTAATTCAATTATAGTTCTTGCATCATCATTTTCATATTTCTCTTTCAAATGTTTTGTTTTAATTACAACTTTAAGGTTCTATTTAATTAATTAAGATTCTATACTTTTATAAACGTGTATATCAATCTACATTATCTCAAATGTCAAAACCAAAAACCGTATCAATTCAAACCGATGCAATATTATTTTATTAAAAGAAATCCCATTTAATTGAAAATGATCCTCTAAGGCATACGATTGAGGGATTAAAGTATCTAATAATAAAAGTTTCAAAATAGAAGTAAAACCATACAAGACACATTAATTTGTTAGGGTTTGTGTGTGTGTGTGTGTATTCCTTTCCTTTTGTTTTTGATAAGAAAAGTTTGAATTTTCATTTTTGAGAAAGGAAAAATTTGAAAATTGAAAAGAGTACGTATTATTATTAGAGAGTAGTGGGAAAATAAAAAATGGGAATATCCATGGCTGCAAACCCTTTCTGCTACACATTGAATGCATTGGTCCTTTTTTAGGGTTTTGGTTGTCCATTGCCTTTAATGCAATTCCCCCTTTCTCTTCTTCAAACCCTAAAACCCTTCTCACCACTCCTTTCTTAAATTCCATCTTTCTCTCAAGACATTCCCCACTTCCACAAATCCCCTTTCTCTCTTTCTTCTCTTCTTCTTTTCTTATTCTTAGAATAAGGTCATTTCGTGAAGCAGTAGATGAAGTTTTGTGTTTGTTTAGCTTGAAATAGTTGCTATGATATTGGTCCGGTTCACTCAGATCAGTACCCAAAATTAACTAGGGTTTAATTTAAAGTTTAAATTGAGTCTGATTGAGCCGCGCCAATATCTCAGTGCTCTTTCATATTATTAATAATTTTGGTTGTATCTCTCCTTGCAACCCCTTTGGAAGGTACCTTTCTTTTTCTTTTTCCTTTTTTCTTTTCATGCAACAAAGTTTTCAAGATCTGAACTGCATAGACTTTGCTACAAAGATGCATCTTTCCACTTTGATTTATAATAACATGCTTGGGGTTTAAAAAATGGTGTTATAGGTTAGAGATCTAGCTAGTTTGTAATATTATGATGTCATAAGAGTATATATATATATATATTTACATAAATAGTATGAAATAAATATACATGTAAACTTGTTGTAGAGAGATTTTGAAGCTCTGATTTCATAGAAGACAGTGCATGTTAATTATTGTTAAAATTATAGGTTAACTTTGACAAACTATATTAAAAGTTAAAGTTTTAATATTTCATTAGAGTACTGACATAATCCCATATCATAGTCAAGTTCAAATGTAATAAAGTTATATATTGTGTGAAGAATAAAAATAAAACTTTTGAATTTCTTAAAAATAGACCTATTAATTTTATGCTAGGTGAACTTTGACTTGATAGTGTTTTGTTTTATTTACTAAACTTCATGAGTTAAAATAATGTCCATTAAAACTAGTGTGTATCCATACATCTAAAGTTTAGATTTTAACTTAACATATTTGTGAATTAATTTTGAAGCTAAAGCTAAGGGAAAGAGTGTTATATATAATAATTCCTTTAATTTAAGAAAATGAGGAAGAAGAATTAATAATCAAATTAACACAGCTTAAGTTTTGGGTGCTTAATTATTATACAGTTGTATACTTGAATATATTTAACTACTTAATTAATTAGTTCTAATTTTTTATTTAGGATTTGAAACATGGATTGTCTTGTCCTCTTTTTAGAAATAAGGATTATTCTCTTTCACTATTTATGTTCATAATTTTTGTTTGTATCAAGTTGCAAATAATTTTTTTAACGATATGTATTAGATAGATCACACTTAGTGGTTTTGTGAATGAAATCTACGAGCATATACAAGTATTTACTTACTCAAATGACATTTATTAAAAGTATATAGCTATGTAATTCGTTTATGTTTCTCAATTCATTAAGCTCTTCAACAAGGTTGGGTATTTGAAAATTGATTTCTAATTATCACAAGGCAAAGGCTTCTGGTCAACCTGTTATAGTTAAATATGTTTTTGTAGAGATTGAAGAACACTAACTTTTAAGATGATATTTAATGTTGATATCTATTTGAGCAATGGGTTGCTTGTGGAACTTTTGTAGATGGCTGGATTTCATATAGAAAGTTATAAAGAATTTAATTCCCAGGGTGTTTTGGCAGCTAGGAAGAAGTTGAGATTTTCACTTGCAATTTAATCATATCAGTAGTTGGATGACAAATTGAAAGCTCAATAGTCAATATTCACCAAATTTAATGCTCTTAATAATTTCAACATTAATTTTGTAATTTTTATCAACCAATCCAATTTCTTTATAAAGAAAACATTTACCTTGATTGTGAGGGTATCATTTTATAAAAATGATATTCCAAATGTATCAGGATTTATATTATATATTATATTTAAGACATGAGGGTATCAAATATCAATTAGTATACCACATATCAATAACAGAAATCACATTAGAAAGAAAAGTATATAGCACTTTTTTTTTTAATATAACAAATATGATAAATAATTAGATATATTAGAGGATTATCAGAAAGCTATCTGCTTCTCAATTTGCTATTTTTGTAATTTCGAAAATGTAGTATATAACTTCTATTATCATAATTTTTCAAGTCTATTAGTAGTGTATTAACAATATATACCTATATATATATTATATATATCAAACAATTTTCAAGAATGTCAACGACTTAATAATATATAAGCAATAACATATAAGTCAACTTTCAAGAATATCAATAGTGTACGAGCGATATATCATATATTAAACAACTTTTAAATCTATTAAAATTATACTAATAGTATTGTATGAGTACACAACAAATAACTTTAAAAAATATCGAGAGTATTAGCAATATATCACATATGAATGAACTTTTTAAGTGTACACATAGTATATCAATAGAAATTAACAATTTTAAAGGTCAATAGTTTATTATCATCATTGGTTAGGGATGCAAAGAAAAATTGAAAAACAAAAAAATTGCTTAAATTGTTCGAAACAACTCGTCAACCCAAGTTGAATTAAGTTGATCACTTGCTAATCTTGAGTTGAAAAATGAAAAATTGAAGCAAGATCGATGGAGTAAACATTGAAAGTTAAATGAAGAGGCCTTTTGTTTAGATTGGTGGAAAGGTGCACCTAAGTATTCAAGGTTATGAGTTTTGGTAAGTCTTGCAAAAATGATTCTAAATTCTACTATTACATACTAATATGGTTTAATTTAACCTATTCAATACTCTTTAAGAATGTATACAAAAAGTCATTTTGTACGAATCCTTCTTTTGACCCTAAATCTTTAAGAATGAAGAGTAATGTATAGATCTAAACATTGCCTTTACACTCAAATGTGTATTATATATATATATATATATATATGATGTAGACATTGACTGAATCCTTCTTTTGACCCTAAACCATAACATAACCTAACCAAAGAAAGATTTCATTCCATTACGGTGCCGTTTCCCTGTTCGGAGTACACAATATAAGTCTCAATCGCCGCCGTGTTAAACCCATTGAAGTTGGATCCTGCTGCCGCCGTGTAAGCCCCCATCTTCGGAAAAATCAACCAATCTCCCACCTCCAACTCCGGCAGCTGCTTTCCGGTCAGAACTGTATCCAAAGCGTCGCACGTGGGGCCAAACACGGTCGACCTGTGCATTCTCCCTCCGCCACACGTGGGGTTTTCCCGGTTCGATTTCACTGCTAACGCCTTGCAACTCAACGTCGCATGATCGTATAGTATACAGTTCATTGACCCATAAATCCCATCGTTAATCCAATACTCCCTCAGATCTCCCCTCACCCGTTTTCCGATGATGTGGACGGCCAAAGTGAAAGCCGATTCCGCAAAAAACCGCCCCGGTTCAGCCATGAGGGTGGTATTCAGTTCCCCTGGAAAATACTCTTTTATGGCCGACTTTACTGCCACCGCAGCTTTTTCGAATTGAGGTCCGGCGGTGAATCCGCCGCCAATATTGAGCACATTCATTGGTGGCAGACCAAGTCGGACTGCCGTTTCGAAAACCCCTCTAGCAGCGGCAATGGCGGCTGAATAAGCACATGTTTCAGTAGCCCCACTTCCAATGTGAAATGACACGCCAACGACGGCGAGTTCAGCCGATTTAGCAGCTTGGAGAAGAGGGATAATTTCTTCCGGCAGCGCGCCGTATTTGTTTCCCAATGGGCATCGAGCGCTCCTGTCGTCGGATGGTTTAATCCGAATCAACAGAGCCGATTTTGGGTGGCATCGTCGGATCTTCTGTATTTCGTCGACAGAATCAAAAGTGGTAAGGTTAACGCCGACGGCAGCGGCATATTCAATATGGGATTCGGGTTTGCAAGGATTGGCGAAAACGATTCGGTCAGGTGAGACGCCCAGGGCTAAAACAGATTGGATTTCGGCCCGACTAGCACAGTCGAAATTGGAGCCGAGGGCGGCCATGGCAGCGAGGAGGTCCGGGTTGGGGTTGCATTTGACGGCGTAGAAAGGGCGGACGGTGGGGAGGGAATGAGACCAGAGGTCGAAAAGGGTGGCGACGACGGCTAAGTCGAAGGTGTAGAAGGGTTTGTCCGAAGTTTTGAGAGCAATGGATTGGAGGAAAGGGAGGAGGCCATGTTGGGAAATGGGAGTAATGGTTTTAGGGTTTAGGCCTGGTGCGTTTTGGAGGAGGTGGAGCTTCTTTTTGGAATTTGCCGGAACTGCGAGAAGCTGATCGACGGCCATGGCGCTGGGGGAAGAAACAGAGAGTTTGAAACTTGAATCGAAGTAGAGAAGAAGGGAGAATATAAATATATACACACACACACACACACAAAGAATTAGGAATGAGAAAAGTTTCTTTTGATTGAGAAAAGTTTTCATTCAAACAAAACTTGCATCCCACGTTTTTTTAAAAAATAACAGGAGGTTTATTAGCAATTGACATCTACTTTTCATCTTTCTATCTTCACAATTGTTTAGTTGTCAGTTGTTGCTTGGTTACCATTTAAAAAGACGACCGTTTGAAATCTTAATCCTTCGTATTAAACCCCAAAAGCTTATATATCACTAACATTTGAAATCTTAAGCCTTGGGTTAAGGTGGGAGGTTCAAGTATCTAAGAATATGAAACTTGTGTTTCAAGTGCACCTCTAGGTTTGTGGGTTTCAAAAAAAGTGTGTTTGAAGTGAGGAATGAAGCGTAAATTTTTAATTTTTGAATTTGTGAAATATTTCTTTTCAATTTAATCCTTGATTAGATTTTAAATTTGTTTAAATTAATTAATTTAAATGCAAAAATGTCAATTCATACTAACTTTTCTTGGAAATCTATCAACTAATTTACATGGCTGTAAGTCGTAAGTGTTCATTGAAAGAGACTTTGGTTAAAAATGCATCATACATGTTCTTCATCTTTTTTAATATATTCTTTAGGTTTATGGTTTTTATATTATCTAGTTGGTTAGTGCATGTTAGAAAGTAATTTTAAAAGGATTTAATTAAAATCACTGTGAATACATATTTATTCACTCAAATCATAAATAATCAATTCAATGTTTGATTAATTTATACTTAATCACATTTACCATATTATTAAAATTGGGTATAGGAAATTGTTTGGCCATTGATCCACATTTGGAAGAGTTAAATCATGAAATTGATATATATATGTTTTTTATTGATATAGTTGTAGAAAGTTGAAAATAAAATGACAAAGAATAATATGAGACTCGATTTTCAAAGTAAAGATGCTAAAAAAATGTCTATAATATGTAGGTAAAATGTTATACGTTCACATTGAACATGCACAAGTGTTGGAATGATATGGAAATACATTTTTCAATGGAAAAAATGATACATAGAAGACATAAATTAGTGAAGAAAAATCTCAAAATGATACATTTCTTAAGTTTCGTGTTAGACCTGTTGGCAGCGGCATGTGGTTTGAGACTTTAGGTTTTTTAGTTTCCATTTTTCTCTCTTCTTTTCCAATTTTTCTATACCCTTCTGTTCAAAATTGAATTATTTTTTCACTTTATGAATAAAATGGCATCAACTTTGAATATATTTGTTGATTAAAAGAAAATTTGAATTGTTGGACTAATTCCATTCTATATGAATAATATAGATTGTGATTGACATTTATTAGTGCTTATCACTAAGATAGATATCGAATTAGTGAAAAAAATTCAATGTTTATAAATAAAACAAAACAAGTTTACAGACCCTATAAAGAATATGACTTAAAATAAATACACTTAAAAAAAATCATAAAGTGAATAATTCACTCTTTGATGGTTAAACAATGTTAATAACAAAGAAAAGTTGTGAGAGTAGGTCGAAGAATTTACTATGGTTATTTTTTGTGTTTCTGTTCCATTTCTCGAACAAATAGGCCTCTGTTTTTCATGCTTGAAAGTGAACTCAAAAGAAGCAGAAGTTTACGTAGTAAGAGCATCAGGGAGGTTAGATCGAGCTCCAAGGACCTTACCACCAAAGTCAGGGAAAGTCTCGTGTCCACTCAACGGACCTATCTTCCCACTTTGGCTGACCTCAATCGGGTACTTTAGGAGGTGCCCTTGCAATGGCGCATACTCCGTCGCGGTGTATTTCTTCCAGTTATCTTCAGCCATCTTGTTGACTGCCTTTACACAAGTTAAACTTTCTGGCTCCTTGAAGCAATTGTCAATGTTTCCCAAATGTTCTGCCCAGAGCGACATTCTGTAGCCATAAACCTGTGACATATAGAGATCAAAAAGTTCAAATGACATTTGGAATACTTGGGATGGTCTTTTATCCATTGAATTTTTAAACAGAGTTGTCCGAGAACCTGGCCTCGTGGATGTCGTTTCATCTTCCCCCATGTGTAACTGGGTTGATATGCACCCATCGCAATCTCAGTGTCCCTTGATCCAGCCATTGATCTTTGATTTATATTTGCTGACCCTACTATTACATACTCATCATCAACAATCATTCCTTTCGCATGCACATATATCATGAATCTACGGAATTTTTGTGAGTCTGAAACCTGAAAATTTAAAAGTATATGTTTTCAAATACTATATCTTGTTTTCAATTGATTGTGAAACTAAAATTTATATACCTTGCAATGTAGTATGCCAATTAGGCTGAAGCTACACTATTGGAACATAATGAAATCGGAGAACGATTTATTAAACATAATGCCAACTCTACAAGTCTAGTTGTTAACTTGACCAGCACAGGAAAGAGAGTTCCTAAGTTCAAATCTCTATGTAATCTTTATGTAGAACAGAGAAGTTTCAGAGCACATGATTACCAAATCTTCACTCTTGGAGGAATGACCAGAGGAACATGCCAAGTCGTCGTGTGATTCCCTATTGCCAAGACAGTAGAAGTTTAAGTAGTCTGAGGGATGAGCGTTCTCAAGATTCTTATATTTCAACTCTCGTCCAATGATTTCGTACATCATTTGGATTGTCTGACCCTGTGAACGTAAGAGAGTAATTTCAAACTTAAGGAGGCTAAACCAGCATTCAAAAATTCAGAAGAATGACAACCAAAAATTCAACAGCATGAAGGTGTCCTCAACATTCATAAATCTATTCACTTCTTACTATTGAAAAATCATTGTACCAAACAATGACAGCTGACCTCATTACCTGCCAAAACAGGATTTCTTGCACAGAAACAGAAGAGGGAGCCCCTTCAGGCCACATTGGTATCACAACGTAGACAGCAAACCTCTCATTGGCTCTAATCTTACTAGCAATCTTCAACGCCAACTCCATAGGAATGAGATTATCAGCACCTGCAACCCAGAAAAATAAATAAAAAGCAAAAAGGAAAGAAGTTATTTAGATTCCTTGAATATCAATGCAAACTTTGTCAGAAAGAGTTCATCTTGAGCAAGAAAAATAATTCAACCAACAATTACATCACTTAACTACCAAGTTTTCTACTTGACATTTAAAAACACATTACTATTCTCTTAAATACTTCCGCACATCCATGTGCCAAAAAAAGCTTCCTGAATGATCATAAGCAATCACGCACTCTCGTTTTAATATCCATTAAGTGTCGAAGTATCAATATATATGTCAGACTAAGACATGTTATCCAAACTAAAGTACATTCTTTTTAGTTGGTACTAGTGGTAAAACCTGCTTCTTTGTACGAAGGCCATGCAAAGGATGATCCAAGAAAATACTGATTCTCAATGTATATGAAGTGTTGGGCGGATCTTATTGCTTGAACATATGCTGTTTGAATGCTTTTATCAATAACCAAATTTTTTGCACAAACCAGATTCTGCAAAGAGAGAGAACCTCACTATTAATAATCAAAACGCAAATATATAGCACAAACAATTTAGACATAATTTAGAAGTAAAGAAAGTCGAGCACTCTAGAGTAAACAATGTGAAACATGTAATTGTTAATTTACTCAATCAAGAAAACGGCAGACCTGCAACTCAGCTTGAAAAACATCTTTGGGAAATCCTTTCAAAGATCCTGAATCTATGGATCGGAAAACCTGTAAAATGAAAAATTGTTCACCCATATCATTATTATTAAAATTCAGAAGTTGCACAAGATCCAGTTCAGAAATTACAATCATCAACCTGAACATGCCAGTTGCCAGGATCATTTTCCTTGGAAACCCATAACAAAGGATCGTCGTTGGGGACTGATTGAGATGGACTAAGTATCCAAGATATGCGTTCCAACTTTATTAAAGCATCTTCATGCCAATGTGATACTCTTTTGAATCGCTGACCCAATTCAGACCATTTTGTGGCTTTTCGCCATCGTTGTTCAAAGTTAGTAAGCACATCATATGCCGCGGGCCCTTCAATCTTGCAATGTAAATCATGCCATGGCTGCCGAGGACCCTTTGTACCTCCCTGTCAGATGATTTACAAGAGATATTAGTAAACAAGTATGCAAGAGCATAAATTAGTTTTTCATAGGTTACACAATTTAAGGACTAACTAATGTTTTAATTACAGCAGGCACTCACGGAAAAGGTTGGATTATGATAATCTTCATTAAATACAGTGTCAAGATCTTTTAATAACCGGTGCTCAGGAGTATCATAACGGCCATCGCAAAGGTCAAGCCCTCCAATAAAAGAAGTTATCTTCCGATAATTTCCAGATGCTTGTGTATCCACAATCACACACTTCTGGTGATGGGTGAAAAGCGTTCCAACGACCTAAGCATGAGATAAACCAAAAGTTCAGTACACTGCTCATAATAATGTATCCCATCTACAAAAACCTTTCTCCCATAAAATTGAAAAGATCGAAGTCAATAGACAAGTGGACAGGAGAAAGTTCACCAGTTATAAGAATTAATGTTCAAATTGACAATACAATAAACTGAAGACAGGAAATGAATAGATAGGAGATGCGGCATGGGGGGAGGTGAAAAAGATCTATTTGTCCCATCATCTTATCACCCCTGTAACAAACTCAAAGCAGTAAATGGTAGGTGGGGTATGGCATGGAGGAGAAAAATCAATGAATTCACAAGGTAAGAATTGAAACTATTCAGGGATCCCCAACCACCCCGAAACACTCTATCATCCAATCCACCCCTCCATCAAATCAATTTAAGTGCACAAGAAAGTGTGGCAATCCTTCTCTATCCAACATCAGCTCAGTATGTTGATTTAAAACTACTGCACGACATTCCAAGGCAAGTGAAAATATACAACTCAGAATGGTGTTTTGGCCAATACATAATGGCTCCTGAAAGATCTACAAATTGTGTTACCAAGCTTTTATGAGGACTCTCTTTCTTTAGTGTGATAGAAAAGCTTACTTTCACAGTCAGACATTGCAGTAAAGGAGAAACTAGGTTAAGT
Source organism: Cucumis hystrix (assembly GCA_025688845.1). NCBI lineage: Eukaryota > Viridiplantae > Streptophyta > Magnoliopsida > Cucurbitales > Cucurbitaceae > Cucumis > Cucumis hystrix. Next base: position 13,969,008 of record CM046885.1, on the reverse strand, counting down.
ACGAGCATACCACAAAGTCCTCTCCTGACTATTGTGATGTGACCCAAGAGTACATTCCTCAAAGCAGTAAGTTAAAACAAATAATCAAAATCTGCATCAGATATTTATTTTATCAACTTTCAATAGAAATCCATTAAGAGCATATTACTAAAATTTTAAATCAAAATGATGCAAATAGAAAGAGGGAGAGTAAACTGAAACTCATTTTCCTCTAGAAATTTAATGATTTCTACATTAAACATAGTGAGAGACGGTAGACTACCAAAGGAGGGCAATTTAATATAACTCAAAGCAGGGGAAAATTGTTGAAGACCAACATGTAACTTAACCATGGTATAAAGCGTGCCTGTTGCTTAAAAATGCTAAGCTTACTGCTGGCATATCGGGGTGACAGAACACATGACACAGAAGAGTGCTTGAAAAACTTCCGGGTTTCCTCATCATGAGTCTGCATCACTCCAGTCTGCAATTAAAATTCATATCTAAAATTCATCAGAAAAACCATCTTAAAAGGTATTAACATGGTATGATGATGTTAATTGATCTACAAAAGAGAAATACAAGAAACTAGAAGACACTGAGCTTCTACTCATATCACTGATATTAGTCCTTTTACCACAAAGAAGTTTCTTCTTGGATTATTTTTCCTTGGCTGTAAAAGAACACAGCTGTTATTCATCTTTACTTCTACACTAAAAGATTCATATTAGCTACCATTGGCAAACTCCCTATCGAGATCCCTGATAGTGAGGAATGTGCTAACCAGGACATCCGTTAATCATTAGAAAATTCCACAACTGCATGAGCAACTTCTAGGACAAAAATTAATAACATGTATCTCGTTTTTAAGCGTCCAACAAATGCTACAAGGCACGTGATTGAAAGTTTCCAACTAGTGCCTCACTCATAAACTGAAAATTTTGAGAAATTTCACAAGCCAAATGCCACCTAAGATGGTAACTCCCAGTTTTCGGTTGCATTCTCAAAAACCACACGCATACATACACGCAAACCAAGAATTTCCTTAATTGCATCTCATGCTTAGCCGAAATAGACATGGAGCTGATACTAACTACTTTCATACATAACAAAGAAACCAGAAAGATGGCTCTCGCAAAGCAGAGTTCATTTTGAACAATGTCAACAAATAATTTTAAAAAAAAGAAAAAGAAAATGCATGAATTTAATAGAACTCCCACCGTATTAATGAAGAACTTGCTGTGGGAAGTCTTGTCATCCCAAACCAATAACAAGACTCGCACCCCTTCTTGTGACTTGTACTTGAGCAACTCTCCCAAATTCAAATTTCCACCATTAGGCAACGGCTTTGAAGGCTCTCTCACAAGCTTCACCTTATGATATATGGACCAACCGGCAATGTAGACTAAATGGTGTGCCTCCAAAATTGCATGGCATATATCCTCCCAGCAATTTTCATGTTGATACAGATTCCCCTTTTCCAGTTCAATCTTCTCCAACATGGACTCAGGAACGTGCGCGTCCTGATAAAGCGTTACCGAACCCCCATGTCGTACCGGAAAATAGCAATTCCGAACGCCAAAATGTTCTGGATCGGCCGCAATGCCATAACGGTACAGAGGATTGTCCTCGCACTTGGTGAATTTCATTTCCAAACGCACAGCCGAATCCGGCTTCGGCGGTTTCCCGAACGAACCGATAATCGGAAACCAATCATCAATGGTTTCGCCAGAAAGAACTCTACGCGCAGGGACCGTTGCAATACCAATCAAATCCGCACCAAACACATCATTATCCTTGACATGAAACTCCACCTGCGAGACCGGATGAGCAAGAGGAATATTGAAGTGCTCATTCCAGACAGGGTTCTGCGAATTCGAAATAACTCGTGTCCGAGCAACCGTCGCTCCAGCAAGACATACGGTAACGTAGGGATCACTAGTAATAATCTTCCGGTGATGCTGGTGATTCTCCTTATCCTTCTTCTTGGAAAACGGTTTCTGACAAGAAGTAAAAACGGTAAAAAACCGCCGAATACGCTCCGATAGCATATCCATATTAGGCAAACGGCGCGCCTCAATGATCTTCAAATCAAGGTCGCCGTGAACGTACACCAACGGCTCCGCATCATGACCGTTCATCATCAACAAAAATTCCAGAAATGAAAAAAAAATGAAGATGGATCAACCAAAAGGCAAATGAAGAAATCCAACAGCCGCAAAGAGCAAACTGAGTAAATAATATAATCGAAAACAACAAGGAATGGAGGACGGCGTTAAGAGGATAATGAGAATTACAAGCCGTTGGCTAACACCGGAGGAAGACGACAGCCCGAAACGGAATGAAGGAGGCGTCGTTTATTAAGATGTAGAGACGGCGGTTTTCCGGTAGTCTCCGACGCAGCCAACGGCGAAAGGCGGAGCAGAGGAATAACGAGGGGAAAAAATGATAATAGAAGGAGGAAGGTGAAGCTGTGGGGCTAAGATTTTGACATGCTATTTAAAGATCGTACACGTGGCGCAATCGGATCCGAATCAAACTGCTTTTTTTTTTTTTTCATTTCTAAAATTTTATTATTTAATTGGACTTAAGTTTTTTGCTAATATTAAAAATATAATTTTACTTCCCATACTTCAATGTTCAAAGACTTCATTTAATTTTTAATATAATGTATAGTCACATTCAAATCTCTTAACCGACCTATTTGAAATATGGGTTTATGGTTTCAAATATAGCTTAGAGAAAGCAAAAATTTGTTGGTTTATTAAATTCTTCAATTTTTAATTGACTTTAGACTTTTGGTAGGTACGTACTTCGTGTATAAGTTTTACAAGGAAACACAAAGACGTTGATAAAATGTAATGTGGAAATAATTGTGTGGACTTCAATTTTTTTCTTCTACTATCCAATGTTCTAGTTTTGTGTGTTTGAATTTTAGCTTTATTTTGGCCATTTAAATATTGGTTCCATGTAATTAATAACATAAGTTGAAAGCATTGTAATGAGGATCTAAGTATATAATTTGTAAAAGTAAAAGTACGACTTAAAATTTACTATTTTTAAAAAAAATTCAAATAAAGAAAATTGTTAAAACTAGCAAATTTGACAAAATATTTACAAGATATAGCAAAATTTCAGATTCTATCAATAACAAACATTTGATAGACACTGATATTCTTCCATCAGCGACATTGATAGCAAGTGATAGAAGTCTATCTATTTCTATCCTTAATAGAATCCAAGAATTTTGTTATAGCTTGTAAATATTTTAATTTATTGAAAGAAAATAAAAGGAAGATATTGAAATATTATAATATAAAATAATAATAATTTGGAAAAAATAAAGGAAAATTTTTAAATAGTAGATTTTATAAAATATACAACTTTATAGCAAATTTTATCCGAATCCAAAATTTTGCTATAGCTATAGTTCGTAAATATTTTAATTTATTTTACTATTTAATGTGAAAATAATTGGAAGAATTAAGGGTTAAGATAAAGGGTAAAGGGAAAGAGGGCTTGGAACGTGGGGCCACGTAATTTTGTGAGATGGAAGTATATGACACACCCATTAAACCCTTTAATACATCTCTTAACTTCCTCTCACGTGACACCCATAACTCAAGCTTCCCATTTCCCTTCCCACCCATACTCCAATCTCCATACATACACATACACATACTTCTTATTTATGTATCAAACCTCTTACATCCACATGGATAGGATAAACTTTATGTCATGACTTGATTTCAATTATATTTGTTTCGTTTCATTGGAAGGCATTTCATTAGCCTTCGTTTAGACAACTGAGTTACAGAATTGTTGATAATGTTATGATTGACAAAGACAAGTGTTTTTTAAAAGATTTGTTCTCTAATAATATTGTGTACACTCTTGCATCTCAAGCATGTTTGTGGAACAAAATTTAGTGAATCCTCATTAAACTTTTGAGCATATCTCTCTTTCTTTTTTTTTTTCTTTTTTTTATGTAATGTTTACTTTTGTTTTTAGTTCCTATTGTAAAACAAATGTTGTATGGAAAAAAAAAGTTGAGGATGATTGAATTATATACTATACATGCATGTATATTTTAAATTTTTCATTTAATGTTGCACTAATAGATGACCTTTTCTTAATTATATGTGTACTCAAAGCTTATAAATTTTACTGGTTGGCATTCTAAAATTAGTATTTTAATTTTTGTTCCTCAAATTTCTTTAAGCCGTTAAATATTCCAAGCCATAATCATAACTCAATCCTTATTATTTGATGAACTCTTCAAACCAGTGTCGTGGTGACTATTTGAAAGAGTTTTCTCAGAATTATAAATAGTCATTTGAATTATATCACCATCATTCTTCTTTTACGAGTACGTGAAATTGTGAACTCTACTCTTTGTTTGGTTCAAGGAGATCGTAGGCCGCATACTGTAAATGTTTAGTTGTTTGTTCTCAAACGTTAGCAAATTTCAGTTCACAACTACACTTCCTTGCTAGAAACGCCCTCTTATAAATTGCTATTAGAAAACATTTTCTTATCCCTCAATTTGCTAACGTTTGAGAACAAACAACTAAACATTTACAGTATATAACAACAAAGATATGGGCAGGAGAAGAAGAACGAGAGCTAAACTAAAACTTCCACATGGATGCTGGTACAAGCTTTGGCAGGAGCTTTTATCATCATACTCTGAACAAATGCCATCATCTGCCACAAAATAGGAGTCCATCAAATGGATATGATAAGTTCATGATTGAATTATCCTTATAATTCTTATCAAGTCCTTACAATTCAAAAAATATTGTATAACTCCTATAGTTTAGTTAAATCTCTCCAAGCATCTTAAATAACAAAATGCATACTTATACACTAGCAACTTCACACGAAACATGTTTTCTTTAGAAGTAACAGAAAGTAGTAATGAATCGGATACTCGATCGACATTTTTTCTGTCACATTCAAGTAAAAGTGCAACACTATCGTCAATTGTGGCATATTTTCTTTTGAAGAAAAGTAGATAAGGTGTATTTGAGAGATTAAGATTCTTGAAAAATTAAAATAGAGTGATTTCCGACCGAAAGAGCACATATTGTCTTTCCTTTTCTTTTTTGGTCACTTCCATCCAACAGATAATTGTACCATATAAGAAAACAATTATCATATGCTAGCTAGGAACATGGAAGTTTTGGAAAATTTATCATGCGATAAATGCAGGTACTTTTGGGAAATTTTTAAGATTAGTCAAACAAAACTCCCATCATAAAACTATTAACAGAAATTTAGACCTAAATCCATCCAACAGAGCAGCCATAGGCATCGGTTCATGTAGTGGAAAATGAATCTTACCGCAGCAGATGCAGCGCACATGATGCTAAATCCAGGGAAATGAAATGGAGCGTTTTCAGATAGAAACAAAGCTGTAAACATCTAAACTTTGTTAGTCGTAACATCTTTAGCTGTTGCATTACAATATAAATAGCAAACTTAAGCGAGTTACCTGCTAAAGGGGAGAATACAAATGGAGAAACAACATTGGCAAATGAAGATATGCCTGAAATGCATCCTTGAGCCTTACCCTGATAATCATTCAAATCCAAATTGATTTGTTTATTGGTCTTTTTGTTTTCGTCCATGATTATAAAAAGCCAGAATTAGAGTTGTAGTTGAAAGCATGTGACATGTCATCAATTAAAGTTGTAGCTGATTCAGTCCATTTTAATCCACCATAACCAGCTAGAATTTCTTCTTTTGTTTCTCTCTAATCTAAACTCAAGGACATGCTATCTTTTTTGAAGTTAGGGTAATGTATAATGACCTGGTTATTTGTTGATTTAGTAAATTCGTCTAGTTAAGTTGTTAATTTTCAATTAGTAACTTAAAATTTATCGGCTAATTCCATGGTTATGTAAAGACTATAAGTAGACAGGTTCTATTTGGTATTTCTGTCACGTCAATGAATTAGAATATTAGATTATTGATAGTTTCTCTCCAAATGGGATTATCTGTTCCTTGCTGCCATGGGTTTCACTCTATCCATAAACACAGTTACACAAAGACTGCAGCATTTCTTTTATTGAGACAAAGATGATTACCGACATTAATAAACTAATTGAAATGCTCACCCATTAATAAAAATTATAAAATAAAATAACCATTGAACTGCTAAGAGACTATTGACTATGTTGAAACTGTTCTTAAAACTAACCTGCTCGCTTGCACCAACTTGTTTCGACACTATGCTTTGCAGCTGCAGATTACATATGTGAAATAAGTTAACTTTAATGAAATTATCGATTGAGAATTATAAACTCTAAATGGTAAAGAAGTTCGGCACTCACACAAGGCTGCCAGAAAATATACAAAACGGAAAGCATTGCAGCACCATAGGAAACCTGATGGATGACAACAAAGTTAGTCATTTAATGGCATGATGTAAATTATGAACAAGAATTGAACTTCAAATCAGTAAAGTAAGATATAAAATAATGAACCAAATTATTAAAAAGAATTAAACTGATTTGTCAATGTATTAGCAAAGTACCCATGCAGACCAAGCTAAGCTGTGAAGAAGCATCTGCATTCAAAAACCCAAAAAACAAAGTGAGAACCATACATGAATTGAGGCTTTTTCGAATTTCTTGATATGAAATTGGATAATTAGAACAACATTTACGTCAAGAAGGCAAGAAGAAAATTAGAGAGCTTACATGCAGGGAATTGAAAAAGACCCCAACTGAGAGTAGCCTATTCTCTCCTAGAGCAGGAACCAAGATGGGCGTTAAAAGTAGCTGCAATGATTCGTTTGATGGTAAGAACTTAAAACACACACATGGAATAAAGATGGATTCTGTCCTATCACCAATGGTTCGAAAAATTTAAGCTTAAGCAATAGTTTAGGGAATTGGCTGATATTCTTAACATATTCTAAACAGAAAATTGACATTGAAAAAAATACAAATATAAACTAAAATAAAATAGCATGACATGCCTGAGAAATACTTGAAGCAACCCCAGAAATCACCATCAAATCAGCAATTCTATCCTTGTCAAAGTGAAATTTCGCTTTTAAATAGTACTGTAGTTGGGAAATCAAACATCGGTCAGCAGATCAATTGTCCAAGACAAGCTAGTTACTCAACTAAAGTTCAATAAGCACACTTGAGAGCCTGTTATGGATGTAAAATATATAATTGTGCCAGACAAAAATTTACAATCTGAGTAAGATGAGGGTGATCACCAAGGACAAGGACTAAAACTTTCTATTTAAAAGTAAACCAAATAAGTTGAATGAAATTATAACTAAAAGTTGACAAAAGCTGACCCAGATTAGATCCCTGGATCAAAAGACTAACCATTATTGAAGCATGATGGCCAACATCAGCAAGATTGCTAAAAAATGCAACGACGGCCGCTTGTGAAAACGTCGAGCTGCAAATAATGTACAAAAGAAAAAGGATTGAGAATTTAAGAAGAAACTCAAAATCTTCTCTTAGAGTCACTAAACTATTTGGTCCAAACTCCAAGACTATGAGATAACTCAAAAGTGATAGTGAGTAACTTATACTTCATTCTTATTCGTACTAAATAAAATTATTAACGTAATTATATTATTTTTAGGTGATATTATTCGGTAGATATTATTTTGATATTATTTTTTTAAGAGTTTTTTTTTTTGTTATATATAAGTTTATACTCTACTAAATTATGAATGAAATAGAGATTTATTCCATAAAATCAACCAAAAAAAATCATTATTGGATCCAGCTATTATTCAATGAGAATGGCATGACAAGAAGGAAAATTGCAAAAACTGATGACAGATAGAAAAAATAAAACTGGGGCAAAACGCATTTACAAATAATACCCGTCTCATAGGTATTTAGTTTTTAAAAATAAATTTTGATGGCCAAAATTCACCAATTAAATGATGAGGTAGAAGTTAAAATATGCTAATTAGACTATACAAACGTGTATTGTTCCAATGGTATTTACAAATATAGATGCAAATAAAATAATTGAAGTGAAGAGTTTGCATTTGGAGGCCCAAAATGAACTCATACCTTGTCTTCAAAAAGGAAAAAAGGTCCGTCAGTGAAGGCAAGGCTGTAGCATATTTTTCCTTTTTAGATGAAACAGATTCTACGTTCTCCCCAGATAGTAAGGGAGCAGAAAGATTGCAATTAGGGGCAGAATCAGTAAGTAAAACCCTCATATACACAGCCGCCATAACCGCCGTGGAAGCCGCTGCCTATTGAGAAAGACGATACGTTGAAAACCGAGTAGAAATGCAATTTCAGAGAAAGGGAAGTAGAGAGTACCTGAAACGTGGATGAAATGGAGAGAAAACGAGCACAGAGATTCCCGCAGACGGAAGCAGAAGCGATAGTGGCAGATAAAATTCCGAATGCAGAAGCTCGCCGGTGCTCCGGTACATTGTCGGCCTGTAATTGCAGAGATGGTCATGGCGTCGAACCTTAGTAACAACACTCGGATGAAAGCTCACGTTTACCATTGATTAAACTCCATTTCGCAAAATTCAACGTATTTTCAAGTACAAATCAAGTAGGGAACATGAACTATGGATGGATATTTTGGTCCTCAGCTCTTGTTGGCACTCTTACGTAATTTTATCACATCATCATATAAAAATAGAATGATACTCACCAACATTTATAAACACAAATTTATAGTGTAAATGAAAAGGAGCATTGTGACATTCAAGAGAGTATTTAAGAACATCAATTTAATAGTTTGAAATAAAAGAGTTTTGTACTCTTCATACTATTGTAGATTTTTCTTGTGAAACCGTTAGGATGTAAGTACTAAATTGAGGGGAGAATGGCAATGACATTAATGTACATAGAGATGGGGTGAGTATGATACATCCAAAATCAAATCGAAGATAACGGGTTTGGTTGCTCTCATTTTGGAAAAAATACAAACTGCACAACTTTTTTAAAAAAATTAAAAAGCTTAAACTGCACTAAACTCATTGAACCATAGTGAGTTTGTACTTCTTTAGCCAATTTTAAATTAATTGTTATGACATGTTATATTGTGATAGTCAACAAAAGAACATGCTTGTTCACTCTTTTTTGCTTTTGATTTTTTTAAAGAAAAATTATTAAAAATAGCAAATTTGACAAAATATTTATTAACATAGAACAAAATTTTCAAATTCTATCATACACTAATATGTTTCTATGAGTATCAGAAACATTAATAACAGTGATAGAAGTCTAATCATTTTTATTCTTGATAGAATCCAAAATTTTGCTATAGTTTGTAAAGATGTATATTTATTGAACCTATGTCTCTTTTTTAGAAAATGAAGAATTAAAAAGACGTATATTTATTTAAAACTACATTTTGATGGTTGTTTTAATTTTATTTCTGAATAAAACTAAAATTATATATAAAAAAGGGAAATCGTTAAAAATGAATCTTTGACAAAAAAATATTTATAGTTTATAGAAAAAAAAATAAATTTTTTGGTTTTGTAAATTTCTTCTATTTTTAAAAAAACCCAAAAAAAAAACTTGAATATTATATTAAAAGAGGAAATCGTAGTTTGTAAATATTTGTAATTAAAGAATAAAAGAGCCAGCTCACCAAGAGCATCTCCTAGAAATTGGCAGACTTTTTTTTTCTTATTAAATTCAAAAACGTTTTTCAAATTTAAAAAATTACAAAAACCATTGATTAATATAGGAAATCTAAATATAAGTTAGAATCTTATTTCATAAAATTCTAACAATATAAATTGAATTTTAATTAAACTTTTTTTTTAAAGATTTTTATAGAAAATATAACAAATTGATAAAATATTATTTTTTATTACTTACCTAGCTTTTTTTTTTCTTAAGAATCTATACATATCTATTTTAGGTCAAAATAAAAGTTAAATCATATATTCTTTAGCGTTTATTTAAAGTTTTAGCATCTTCTCCATTTACAAATTTCAATTTAATAAAAATAACCAATGATCGTGAGAATCAAATCGCTGTAATAACCAATGTACATTGTAGCACTAAAAAATTTTAAGTCAAAAGTTTTAACCATGTTTGTGCACTTATGATTGGCCATGAGCATAAAAAAATTAGCACTAAAAATATTGAAAATAGCAAATTTGACAAACTATTTATAGACATTTTTAAAAATAGCAAAATAAATTAAAATATTTATAAGTTATAGCAAAATTTTATATTCTATCAATGATAAAAGTTGGTAGATTTCTGTCAATGCCTATCAATGCCACTGAATGGTTTAGCAATGTCTATTATTTAATATAATGTAAAAAATTTACTATATTTTGTCAAGTTTACTGTTTTTGGCAATTTCTCGAATATTTACACTTATACAGAAAAGTAAAGTGAATTTGATTTTTGTTTTGAATGTTTTTAAGGGTAAATAGTTCGTTTTTTATTATTTTGAAAGAAATAAAAAAGATTTTAAAAATAAAGAAAGAAAAAAAATATATATATATATATTTAAAATTAAGAGTAGATCTTATAATTTGTGTGTATCTAATTATTATTGAGGGTTTGTTTTAAATATTTTATTTTAGTCAATCCACGTGCAAACCCTAAACATATGATTTAAGTTAGAAAGGAATGATGACTTTAAGAATAGAAAGGTGATTACGAAGAAAAGGAATATATATTGAAAATAATTAGGAGATCATGTGAAAAAAAAAACGAAAGTTTGTTAATTACCGCATAGGCAACGGCCAAGCACTGAACGCTACCTTCACAAACGATGCTTGTCACACACTTGAACGCAAAATAAATATAGAACAATTCCCTCGACCTCTCATATCCCAATATCCCTACAATCAACACCAAACACAATTTAAACTTAGATCAAAGTAATTACTGATATTATAAAATTAATTTTAGTACAAAAGAAAAGAAGAAAGATCGATCGAAAGAAGAGTGAGTCGTCTCATGATCAACCGGCACCAACCGAGTGGAATTATGTTGAGAACCAAAGGAATGGTGAGAATAGTCTTCCTCCCAAACCTATCCGATAAATTTCCAAGCAACGGCATCATTAACAATGCACCAATTCCAGTCACCTGATATTTCCAATCCAAAGAAACATAAATGATCCAAAATACAATATATTTTGAATAAAAACCAATCCGTATATAGTTTACGATTATAGAAAACTTACAACTTGTTGAAAGCCAGTGAAGTAAATGGCGAGAGAACATTCATCTCGACCGGGACAGAGAGCGGACATGGTGACATCTGGAATGGCAGGAAAGGCCGTCATGGTTGCAAAAGTGTATAGAAATACTGTCACCAACAAATGGGTTAGCTTCAAAAATTCCTCCATTTTCTTTTTTCTCTCTGTCTGTAGTTTCTTTTCTTTGCAATCAAATTGAAATTATGAAGTCTTAGATGAAGAAAGTTTTCTCTCCATTGCCCACAATAAATATGGCACAATAAATTATATGTTTATTGAGTTAAAAACATCACATTGGGTTAAGGAAATATATTATATATGAAGCTTTTCTCTTTGTTAGTATATACAATATAGACTATATATAGATCATAGAAGAGAATATCATTTGAGGGGACAAGAAATCAGTATGACTAATGAGTTTTCATTTATAATGATAGTAAGTAGAAGTGGGATGACATTTAATAAATGTTAAAGAATCTTACAAAATCATTTTTTTTTTCTCTTTCAATTTATTAACATCTCTCGTTTAAAACATGTCACTATATTTCCACTACTTTCATATTCATAGAAAACACTCTAATTTTTTTTATTAATAATATAATTGAATTTTAAATAGGGAGCAAACAAAAAAAGTAAATTTGATCAAACATTTACTATACATATCAAAATTTTAGATTTTATCGATAATAAAGATTAATAGACACTATATACTTTTATCATTGATATTGATAGACGATAATAAAAGTATGTTAATTTCAATCCTCGATAAAGTTTAAAATTTTGTTATAATTTATAAATATTTTAATTTATTTTCCTATTTTTTAAAATGTTTCGTTTAAATATAAAAATGAGATTTTTTGTTTAAAGTAACACAATCAACTAAAATATTTATAAAATACAACCAGCATAATGGCGTAAAATCTGACATTTTTATCCATAGTTTATAATTATTTTTAATAGTTATGTGATTTAAGAAAAATTCTCCTATAATTTTTTTCTTCGTTTATTTCAAATTTTATTATTATTTCTCCCCTCTATCCTTGTGTACTTTTCTTTTTTATTCTCTCTCATTTAAAAAATGCGTAACTAAGTTATTTTAAGGGATATTTTTAAATATAATAAAATAAATTAAAATATTTATAAACTATAGAAAAATTTTAAATTCTATCAATAGATAGAAACTAATAAACTTCTATCAAGATCTATCAATGTTACTAAGGATATCAGTGTCTATCAAAGTCTATTATTTATATAATCTAAAATTTTGCTATAGTTTATAAATAATTGGTTAAATTTGTCATTTTTTACGATTCTCCTGCTTTAAAAGAAAAATAAATAACACAATTATAAAATAAATTTTAAATTAAAACAGAAGACAATAATTGCAACACTAAGTAAAGAAAGAGATTTTTTTTTAAATAGAAAAAAAAAGCATTTTTAAAAATAACAAAATAAATTAAAATATTTACAAACTATAGCAAAATTTTGGATTCTATCACTGATAGTCTTCTATCATTATAACATAATAGAATTTGTTATAAATTGTAAATATTTTGTAAAATCTACTATTTTCAAAAATTCCAAAAAAAAAAAAAAACTATTTACGCTTTATAAAAAAAACCAAAAAAGAAAAAATCCACTCGGAAGTATAAATAGTTTTTTCTCTATTTTTGACAATATCTTAAGGAAAATGCGTCCTTAATTCAATTCCCATAAAACATTGAGTTGTCAACCTCTAGAGGATGGATTCTCTATATCATCCTCTTCTCCATCTTAACATGATCTCAATCCTAATACCATTTATAATTTAGTTTCTCTTTTTATTTTTTATTTAACTGTAATATTTGCATTTGCATTCAACATTTTATTATATCATTGAACCAAACTCACTTTATCGGTAACTTAGTTTCAATTTATTTTTATAATTTCTTTTTAATTAGGTGGCCGAATCAAATTTTTAACCTCGAAGTGAATAATATTACTGTTATACTAATTGACCTAGGCTCATTTTGACATATTTTACCCGTGGCTCATTTTTGTATGTTCAGTATAACTTAATGATAGTATTGTTAAAGTACGGAAATATTCACTTTAAATTTTAATTATAACAAACTAAACTTACTGCCTCTTATTTTACATTTTTTTTCCTATATACTTTTACGATTTACATCATTTTTCAAGATAATTGATGGAGGAGACATTTTAAACAATGAAAAGTTAAAACACATTTTTAATTAAATTAAATTTACGTTAGTCTGATGGAATTCCCATTCAGAAGTTATTTTTCCTTTCAGAATTACTTGTAAATTAACATTAACAAATTCTAGGGAAAAACTATTTTTATCATTTAAAAAAAATACACTATTTAACAACAAAAAAAATATGAGCAGGACAAGAACACAATACAAGAACTAGGCCTCCACATGGCTACAATTGTTGGCTTTGGAAGGATCCCTTAGCATGATACTCTGAACAAATGCTATCATCTGCCACAAATTTTTAAAAAAAATGTTCATCAAATGAAACAAAACGTACAGAAGTACCAAACGTGACAATTCTCCACATTAAAAAATAAGTTGATGATTAAATTAATTATCACTTTAATCCCTGTCATATCCTTGTATAATATCACCGTAGAGCATAAAGCTACCATGTATGACAGATACAAAATGTATAGTGGACACAGGAAGACGATGAATGCTGCTCAATATGAGCACAAAAGCCTTCATTGATATGTAAAGATGAAAATATAGCCGCATGTATCTTTCTATCAGTAGGCAATAGGTAAGTAAAAAAAACAAACAATTAATGGAAAAGGAAATGGTGAAATACAAAGAAGATAATACGTAAATAAAGGTACCTAACAGATTTGCGACCAAAAAAATCATGGGTAAATGTAGTGGAGAAAAGATTAATATTAGTCAAACCAAACTCAAATAATAATACTAACAGAAATTTAAACATAAAGCTATCCAGCGGGGCAGCGATATGCATGGATAAATGCAGTGGAGAAAAGATTCTTACGGCAATAGATCCTGCGCACATGATGCTAAATCCAGGGAAATAAAATGGAGCGTTTTCAGAGAGAAACAAAGCTGAAAAGACCGAAGCTCTATTAGTGTTGTCCTCTCTGCCTGTTTCATTGCATTTATATATGGCAAATTTTAAGTTAAGTTACCCGTTAAAGGGGAGAATACCAACGGAGAAACAACATTGGCAAACGAAGATATGCCTGAAATGCATCCTTGAGCCTTACCCTGATAATCAATCAAGTCCAGGAATATTGTTAAACAAACATCATGTGAGAAGGGGATGCATAAATAATATGGTTATATATTTTCATTTTGTAAATTGATTTGATTGGATTGTCAATTTGAGTTTAAGTACTTTGTTAATTTATCCATTGTTAATTAATTTTTTATTATTATTATTTCCAAAAAAAATCCCTCTGTTGTTAATTTCCTTGTGTGGTTATGATTAGAGAACTCTTGTTCCTTCTCGTTCGAGTTACACCACCCCTTTTTGATAGGGAAGGCGACTGATATGGCTTCTTTTATTTCTTTGCATGAGGGTCACTGACTCTTCTAGAGTGGGAGACGGGATGTGAGGGTTTGGAGTCAGAAAATATCTTTGACCAGCATATAATTAATTTTGGAATAGGTTTTTAAATTATTTTTATGATGGGATGATTTAAACCGAACGAAGGTTCTTGTTTTAAACAGTTTAAGTTCAATGATATTTGAATTCTCTCTCTAGAATGATCTTAGTGCATTCGGCCCCTTTGCAAGCCTTGTGTTTAGGTTTCATGTCCTGTGGCATTCAAACTTGGTTGCTCACCAAACTTGTGGAGTGTTTCAACTTTGAGATAGCAACTTGTTCTCTTACCTGTCTTAGTAATCCTTCAAACTATCTCATTGGTTTGATCCAAGTAGTGCAAAGGCGTTGAGGCTTGTGTTTGGTTTGGTAGATTCCAAGGCAAGTTCCTAGAGTACTGTATCATAGTTCCTCTCCAGATGGGTTTATTTATCTATGCTGCTATGGCTTTGACTCAATCAGTAAACGAGGTTGCATAAAAACTGCAACATTTCTTTTATTGCGATGAAGATAGTTATCAACATCGACAAACTAACGAAATGCCAATCCATTAATAAAGTTGTAAAATAAAATAACCAATGAACTGCTCAAAGACTATTGATTAAGTTGAAGCTTCCCTTGAAAACTAACCTGCTCGCTTGCACCAACTTGCTTTGATACTATGCTCAGTAGCTGTGGATTACAAAAGTGACAAATTTGGTTCAATCAGATTGTCAATTGAGAATAATAAACTCTAGATGATCAAAAGGTCTGACACTCACACAAGGTCGCCAGAAAATAAACAAAGTGGAAAACATTGGAGCGACATAGGCAACCTGATTAATAACATAGCAAAGTTAGTCATTTCATGGCTTCATCCAATTTATGAAGAAAGAGTCTGAACTTCAAATTGATGCAGTAATATATAAAATAATAATCTAAATTTATTAAAAAGAATTAAACTCAATTGTTAACTTAGTTGCAAAGAAGTACCCAGTCAGCCCAAGCAAAGCTGTAAAGAAGCATCTGCATTAAAAACCAAAAAATTTAAGCATCCAAGAATCTAGCAAACATGTAATTGGATTATTAAAACAGTATTCACAACTTTTAAGTCTTCAAAAGAGGGGAAGAAAAAAACACACACAATTCACACCTTTTAAGTCTAAATGCACGAAAAACGTGGGAGAGCTTACGTGAATGCAGTTGAAAAAGAGCCCAATTGAGAGCAGCCTATTCTCTCCTAGAGCAGGAATCAAGATAGGCATTAAAAGTAGCTGCAAATTGAAGTTATTCATTTAGGGGTGAGAACTCAGAGTACACACACATGGCAAAGCTAGATAGTGCCCTACCACCACTACGTCAAAAAACTTAAGCTCAAGCAAATAAATTAGGGTACTATTTTGTTCTTTTTAACATATTATAAACAGATAACAGAGGAAAATTGGCATATAAAGACATGAATACAGTGTACCGCTACCGACTAAAATAAAATAGCATGCCTGTGAAATAGTTGAAGCAGCTCCAGAGATCACCATCAAATCAGCAAACTTATTCTTGTCAAAGTGAAATCTGGCTTTTAAATAGTACTACAGTTGGAAAATTAAGTATAGGTTAGCACACTGATCGTCCAAGACAAGCTACTCAGTTAAAATTCACAAGCTACTCAGTTGAAATTCATAAGCACGTTTGAAGTATGTTATGGATGCAAAATTTATAATTGAGCCACATAGAAGTTACAATCTTAGTAAAATGAGGGTGATTACCAATGACAAAAACTTTCTATTTAAAAGTAAACCAAAAGAGTTCGATGATATTATAACAAAAAAAATTCGTACGAAAATAGAGATGCATTTCAGCCATTTGTAAAAAATTAACAAAAGCTGACTCAAATTAGATCCTTGGACCAAAAGACAAACCAGTAGAGAAGCATAAAGGCCGACATCAGCAAGATTGCCAAAGAATGCAACAATGGCCGCCAGTGAAAATGTCAAGCTACAAACAAAGAACAAAAGAAAGAGGATCAAAAATTTAAGAAGAAACTCAAATCTTCCCCCATAGAGCTACAGCTAACAAACGATTTGGTCCAAATTACACGACTATGAGATTACTCAAAAACAAGAGTGTAACTTGAACTCCTATATAGTCTTATTCATCAATGGTTAGTTAAATAAATACACACGTCAATTGATCTTGCTCCTACTCAAAGATTATCTATACCGTGCCACCAAAACACAAGACAAGAAGGTAAATATAAAAAACTAATAACAACGACAAGATAGAAAAGAATGGAAAAGACACAATTTTCGTCTCTAGAGCATACACTTTTCAAAACTAACACTTGAAATCTAAATTTAGTTTCTATTTAAATCTTGAAATCTTCAAAATGGCACATTTGATTCAAGGTTTGAATTTGATCTCTAATTAGTCTCCAAACTTTGAAACCGGTTTAATCCTATAACAATATGTATTTTACATTTTATTTTTAATAATAAAATTTAACTATAAACCAATTTCAAACATCAAGGTACAATTAGAAATCAAATTGAAAAGTGAGTATCACACATGGCATCTTCAAAACTTGAAAGAACAAATAGAAACTAAAGGGAAGGCCAAAATGTAAGTCTGATAAAAATAAACACATACCTAATATTCAACAGTGCAAAAAGGTCCTTGACCGAAGGCAAGGTCGTAATAATTTGTTCTTCTTTTAGCGGAACTGGATCCGAAGAAACAGATTCTACATTCTCACCAGAAAGTAAGGGGGCCGAAATAATACATTCGGCAACAGAATCAGCAAGGAAAATCTTCATATAAACAACCGCCACAGCCGCCGTGAAAGCCGCTACCTATGCAGGAAGACGAAATGTTGAAAAGTGAGTGAAATGAAATTTGGGAGAAAGAAATAATGAGAGAGTACCTGAAACGTGGATGAAATGGAGAGAAAACGAGCACAGAGAGTCCCGCAGACAAAAGCAGAAGATCCAACGGCGGATAACAGTCCGAATGCAGAAGCTCGCCGGTGTTCCGGCACATTGTCGGCCTGTAATTGCAAAGTAATGAGTAAACAGCTTGAAGCGCCAAATTGACAACCGCAAGAAAGAATAGAACCCAAGAAGAAACATACACGTGTCAATTTATTAGCGCCCACTTCCTCAATTACAAACTTTGCATAAGAACGTAAATATTAAAAGTAAATTCCATCCTATCACAAAACCATTTAGAAAAAAATCAGTCATCTCTTTATGTATATTACACAAATACATTAAACAAGGTTATCACAGATTTATCGACTTTTAAATTTACTACTTTTGCTATTTAGAAAATGCAGTGACATTGGATCCTATTATCATAAAAAAAAAAATTACTATTTTTGCAAACGTCTTGAAAAATTGTCAAAATAACAAATTTGACAAAATATTTACAAGTTATAGAAAAATTTCAGATTTTATCAATAACAAACATTTGATAGACATTGATATCCTTCTATCAGTGGCATTATAGAAGTCTATTAATTTATACCATCGATAGAATCCAAAAAATTTGAAATATTTTAATTTATTTTGTTCTTTCTAAAAATGTCCCTTATAAAATGTTTAAATGATGTGTCAAACCCATAATTTAATTTTATGTTCATAGAAATGTTGTATATGTCAAAAAGAAAATTCACAATGTTTAGTGTTTCAAAATAAATATTTTGAAGTTATTAGGTAGTAAAGTTGATATTTAACATGGGTGAATATATCTTGTGTTGAAATCTTTATATTATAATTAAAGTAGTAAAGTAAAAAAAAAAGGCAATTAAGTACAAATTAATTAAGAATTTTAAGGGAAGAACAAAATGATGCCACATAAAAGTCAAAAGTTTTATCTACACGTTTTAGAGATGTAGTGAGAGAAATCATTCCCTTTTGAGAAGGAAAAGACATGGAATTACGCTTAAGTTAGCAGCAACAAGAGAGTTAGAAAAATGGTGAAAACTACAATTCACCAAAACCATGTATTAACCAAGGAAGAAGATCTAAAAGATATTCTCACCGCATACGCCACAGCCAAGCACTGAACGCTTCCTTCACAGACTATACTTGTCACACACTTCAACACAAAATAAACGTAGAACAAATTTCTGGACCTCCCATACCCTAATATCCCTACAATCACAAATCAAGAATTTAACTTCAATATATGTTAATGTATATAAATTAAATTTACCCTAATATCCATTCAAAACCAAAAACAAGATTCAAAAAGAGGAGAATATATGTGTGTATCACACGAGCCAACACTAACCAAGAGGAACAACAGTGAGAATCATAGGAATGGTGAGTAGAGTCTTTCTTCCCAACTTATCCGACAAGTTCCCAAGCAATGGCATCATTAGCAACGCTCCAATCCCCGTCACCTACATACCTCAAACAAAGAAAAACGATTTAGATTCTTTCGTATCCTTCGCTAAAACAAATACAATAATAACTAAAACTGTCAGCCTCATAGCATCATAGGAAAATTAAAACTTACAACATGTTGAAACCCCGTTAAGTAAATGGCGAGAGAACACTCGTCTTGACCGGGACAGAGAGCAGACATGGTAACATCGGTAATGGCAGGAACGATCATCATGGTTGCAAAAGTGTATAGAAATAGTGTCACCAACAAATGGCTTAGCTTCCAAATTTCTTCCATTTTTTCTTCTGTCTTTCTCCTTTATGAACTGAGACTTGTAGACATGGAGAGAACCACTTCCCACCATATATATGTAAAGGCCTAATAAGTTACTGTTTATTGTGTAAACCACTTACCACGTGTAATACCTATATATTCTTGTATGAATGAAAAACAAGAAAAACAATAAAATTTTGGTCAAATTTATTTATTGTCCTTTTCACAAAGTAAATGATGGAGTGTGAATTTATGTAATATTTGAAAATATTTTTAGCATCATTTTAAATCTTTATAAATGAAAACAAAGTTTGTACAATTATATTTGTTTTGAGTATAGAAAAATAGCTCATTCTGCTTACTGTCTCTCAACACACACAAACAAAAATGCCAAAATTGTATTGTTTGCAAAAAGAGACAATTTGAGTTTACATAATAATATCATTCCTTCTTTAGAAGAAAAGGAAGGAAAAAGTAGCCATATAATTTGAATTTAATCTTAGTTTAAATTCATCAAATTAAATTTAAATTATAGCACATAGGTTATAAAGATACACAAGAATATAAAGCCTATGATGGTAAAAAAAGATAATGAAATTATGCATTAAACATATGAAATCGTGCCAACATGAACATCGTTCAACTAGTACAAAAGATATATCTTCAACAAAGAGATCAATGATTCAAATTTGCTACACTCCCATATGTTGAACTGAAATAAGAGGAAAAAAAACACCTACAGGAATGCACTATATTCTAGCATAATGCGTCTACTTTATTCAAAACATATTTCCCTCAACATTCCTAAACGAAATGATTTTCAAGAGCATTAAGTTGCATCCACCTATTTGCAACTAACTTAATTGTTCAACCATCTATCTCACGTGACAATTTTTTTTTTCTTTTTTGTTCTTTTTTTAAAAATATTTTTAAATTGATTTGGTGTGAGGTTGCAAAAGATGGATGTCTTCTCTAAGTCCTTTTTTTTTTCATTATTATTGTTAAAAGTATAGAAGGTAATTTAAAAGGAGAAAGGGACAAAAAAAAAATAGTCCCAAAAGTGCATTATGAGTTTAGGTTGCCTCCTCCTAAGTGGGTTCTGTCTTTGAAGTTTGAAATACAAATAACAATAATAGAAGTAAAGAAAGGGCAAAGATGATTGATTGATGCGTAGCTTGTAAGTTGTAAGTTGTAAGGACATAACCCACACCTCTTCCTATTTGACGCTTCTAGGATTCATCAACCAACCGTGCAAGCTTTTAGTAAATACAAATAATATATAATAAGTCGACTTTAAACTTTATTTTTTTAATCCATCAAAATTAATTTAATATTTAATTCTACACTATTAAACACTTTTCTCATTATGAATTATTCAAAGCATCTATTTTATGAATGATTTTAAAATGGCAAGTGGCTTCTTAACCATTTTAAAATCAATCTCCAATATTTTTGTCCTCTTCTATTGTTTGTTGTTTATCCATATCTCTGCTCTCTTTGTTTGAAACAAGGAAAAGTGCTCTCTTATTTTAGAAACTCTTTCTAGTTTAAGATATCCGGAGTTCGGAGTTCGGAGGATTTATCCGTAAGACTATCCATTAGAAAATCCACGAGAAGCTCGGCCGTATTGTCTGCGCCAACTGCCATTTAGCTAATAAGCCCGTGGATATCCGGTTCCACAAGCAGTACTTCCTGATACTGTATTTGAAGCAGTTGTTCGAATTCCTTATGATATGCAACTGAAACAAGTTCTTGCGAATGGTAAAAAGGACGGTTTGAATGTGGGGTTGTTCTTATTTTACAGCCCCTATTTCTCCCGAGATTAAAGAAAAGATGGACAATCTGTCTTTTCAGAGCTATCGTCCCACTAAAAAAAATATTCTTATGATAGGTCCTGTTCCTGGTCAGAAATATAGTGAAACCACCTTTCCTATTCTTTTCCCGAACCTTGCGACTAAGAAAGATGTTCACTTCTTAAAATATTCCATATACGTAGGCGGGAACAGGGGAAGGGGTCAGATTTATCCCGACGGGAGTAAGAGTAATGCTAGCACTAGCGAGGAAGAGGGAAGAGATGGAGAGAAAAAAATATTATTTTAACTTTTTCATTAAATAAGTAAAAAAATGAACATAGCACAACCGACATAAATATGCTTAATAAATTCAAGGTTAGAAGTTCGTTTCCCATGACTCAACAATTAAATTATTAAAGAAAAAACCCTTTTAAAATAAACAATTAAAATTTTTACACTATGTAACAAAAGATATGAGCAGGGGAAGAGCTTAGGCTTCCACAAGGCTGCTGGTGGTGGCTTTGGTAGGAGCCCTCATCAGGATACTTCGAACAAATGCTATCATCTGCCAAAAAACATATCATATAATTCATAACCACTTTGCTTGTAATAAAAACAAGTTAATGTGATTAAATTATCATTTTAGCATATATCATAACCTTATAGTTTCTGAATCGATTTTCTATTCCTTTATTATTATTATTTTTTTTTTATCGATTCCATAACATCAAATCTCTTTGCCTGGAAGGGGGAGAGATCAAGGGTGAATCCAAAGATGGAAAAAGAAAAATTCTTACAACAGAAGCTCCAGCGCAGAAGATGCTAAATCCAGGGAAATAAAATGGAGCGTTTTCAGAGAGAAACAAAGCTGAAAACACCAAAACCCTGTTAGTGTTTGTCATCTCTGGCAGTTGAATTGCATTATATATACAGCAGGACTAAGCAGTTACCTGTTAAAGGAGAGAATACCAACGGAGACACAACATTTGCAAATAAAGATATGCCTGAAATGCATCCTTGAGCCTTACCCTGATAATCAATCAAACCCACAAAGTTATGCTAAACCCAAAATCAAAGTCAGAATGGCGGATTCCTAAACAATCTAGTTTTAAATATTTTGATTTGGTTTTGCTTACAACAACAGAAGTAAAATTCTGCTAAAATCTGGTTGCATATTCTGATGTTCTAAATTGATTGGTCAATAGCCATTTCTATGTTGGTTCAATCCATGTTCATCCACCGAAACCAGCTAGAGTTTCTTCTTTTGGTTGATAGTTTCTATCCAAATGGGATTATTTATCCCTTGTTGCCATGGATTTGATTCAATCCATAAACACGGTTGCACAAAACTACGACATTTCTTTTAGTGAGATGAATATAATTGCCAACATTAACAAACTAATAAAACGCTCATCCCACTAGTAAAAAATTACAAAACAAATAACCAATTAACTGCTTAGTGACTAACCTGCTCGCTTGCACCAACTTGTTTCGACACAATGCTTTGCAGCTGTGGATTATAAATGAGTAATAAAATAAGCTCAATCAAATAATCGATCGAGAATAATAACTTGTAAATCATAAAGAAGTTTGACACTCACGCAAGGCAGCCAGAAAATATACAACATGGAAAGCATTGTAGCAGCATAGACAACCTGATTAATTTCAGCAAAGTTAGTCATCTCACGACATGATGTAATTTATGGAGTAGAGATGAAACTCAAATCAATACAGTTATATAAAACATAATCAACCAAATTTATTAAAAATAATTAAACTGCATTGTGAAATTAGATGGAAAGACATACCCAGTCAGCCCAAGCAATGCTGTAAACAAGCATCTACATTCAAAACAATTAAAACAAATTTAAACATCTCCATGATTAATCTTCAAATTTCTTAACATGAAATTGGATTGCTAGAATAACATTCAGAATTAATAAATCTAAAACAAGAACAACATTAAAGATGTTACCTGAACGCTGTAGAAAAAAAGCGCAACTGAGAGCAGCCTGCCCTCTCCTAGAACAGGAACCAAGATTGGAATTAAAAGTAGCTGCAATAATTCGTTTAATGGTAAGAATACACACACATGGACAAAAAAGGATGGATATAGAACTACTCTTTAAGTATGGATATAGAACTATTCTTTTAAGTAAGGCAGATAAATTAGGATGATTCTTATTCTTTTTAACATATTCTAAACAGGAAAACTGACATAGAAAGAAATGAAAGAACTGAAATAAAATAGTATGACTTGCCTGTGAAATAGTCGAAGCAGCCCCAAAAATCACCATTAAATCAGCAAACCTATCTTTGTCAAATTGAAATCTGGCTTTTAAATAGTACTGCATTTGGAAAAGTAAACATAGCTCAGCATATCAGTAGTCCAAAACGTTACAATCTTAGTAAGAATTGAGGGTGATCAGTGATCACCAACGATTAAAACTTTCTATTTGTAAGTAAAGTATTCTCATGGAAAATTGAGATCAATTTCAGCTATTGGTATAAAATTGACAAAACAAAAACTGACCCAAATTGGTTGAGTGGACCAAATGACTAACCAATACAGAAGCATGAAGGCCAACATCAGCGAGATTGGTAAGAAATGCAACAATGGCCGCTTGTGAAAATGTTGAGCTGCAAATAATGTAATAAGTAAGAGGATGGAAAATTTAAAAAGAAATTCAACATCCTCCCATAGAGCCAGAAAACTATTTTGTCCAAAGTCCATGACTACAAGATTACTCAGAAGCGAGAGTGTGACTTAAACTTCTACATATTTCTTCCTGTTCATCATTGGTTCAATTACTAAATTAAAACATTTACGATCCTGCTCTTATTCAAAGAAAATCTACTAGCCGCCACCAAAGGGCATGGCAAAGAAAAATTGAAAAACCAATGACAGATAAAAAAAGGGGTAAATTAGTTTATATTTTGCCCCTACTTTTCAAAATAACACTTCCAGTCCTTGAAATTCTATTTCAAATTGACTAGACTCAATTGTATTGTTAATTTGGTAAATTAACATACGTTCACTAGGCTACAGATTTTGGTATATGTCAACCTGAATTTTCCAAATGAGTAAAATTATTATTGTTATTATTGCACTCATACATTAATTAGAGACCAATCTGAAATTCCAAGTTAAAATAATAAACATTTTAATAGAAATCTTCCGATCTAGGATCAAAGATACTATGTTATTCTTTAGACTAATAGGGAACAAATAGGAACTGAATTGAAAACCATGAGATTAGTCCATAAGTGTCGAGTGTATGTAAAATAATAAGGACAAATTGTAAAATTTACCCGTAGCCACAAATACGCCCTTAATTTTCAAATAGCAAAATTTGATCCTCAAACTTATACAAGAATTAAGATCTAACCCTCAAACTTATATAATTATAGAAAATTATGACATTGTATAAGTTTGAAGGTTCAATTTCTATCAAAGTTCAATTTCTACTAAGTTTGAGTAACATCAGTTGAATTTAATGTTTTTATAAGTTTGAGAGCTCAATCTTATGTGTGTAATTGCAATTATCACTATATTTTAGGTGGTTTTTGCTATTTGTCTCAAATAACAATAACAATATTGAACAGTTACCTAGTCATCAACAGGGAAAACAGGTCCTTCACTGAAGGCAAGGTAGTAATAATGTGTTCCTTTTTGGGCGAAACTGGATCCGAAGAAACAGAGTCTACATTCTCACCAGAGAGTAAGGGAGCAGAAAGATTACAATCGGCGACAGAATCAGTAAGAAAAATCCTCATATAAACAGCCGCCACAACCGCCGTGGAAGCCGCTACCTATTCAGGAAGACGATATGTTGGAAACGGATTCCAATGAAAAAGAAAAAAAGAAAAAGAAAAAAAAGAAGCAAAGATCGAGTACCTGAAATGTGGATGGAATGGAGAGAAAACGAGTACAGAGAGTCCCGCAGACGAAAGCAGCAGAGATAATGGCGGATAGGATTCCGAATGCAGAAGCTCGCTGGTGTTCTGGTACATTGTCGGCCTGTAATTGCAGAGATAAACCCAAGGAAATGTATGAGAAGCCATGGCGTCGAAGGAGGATTTAGGGTTAGCGTTGAAGCAGCAAAATGCAACCACTGAAATGGGAAGGAAGAATGGCGGGACTTAACGGTAGTTTGATGAGTGCCGGATAAATGACTCAAAAATTGGGTTAGAAAATATCAAATCAACCTTTTTCTAAAAAGAAATGGAAATTTACTTTTGCTGACCCCAAAGAGCGAAATTACCAACCTACACTCATGTCTACAAAATGACAGTCTCACCCTCATTTGTCTCGCTCGTTTGTCTATCTCCATCGCTTAGTTTCACTCTTACCTATCTCGTCTTTTATCTTGCTCAACCCCTTTAGTCTCGCTCATCTTGATTAGCGTCATACTCGCCTACTTTGATTGGTGGTCACTTAGTGTTGGTGCCGCTCAATGTTAGAGAAAAGGTTGAAGAGATCCGTTGAAGAATAATAGGCCCGAGAAGAAGATGAATCTTGAGATGTTCTTTGGAGAAGAAGAAGAGACGCGATGAAGAAATGACAGGGAACCAAGATAATGTTGTAGTTTCACATGATGATGATGTCACCAAAAGGACATTTGATATTTTTTTAAAAATTTAAGTCATTTACCATTATGACCTTTAAAACGTGTATTAGAGACAGTTAAGCGATGGTTTGATTATGATCGAGGGTATTTGTGCCTTTTTATTATTGTTGTTTAGGTTAATTGATAAACAACAAATTCAAAAGGAACTCACTTTTTAAATTAACGTGGATGTTAGCTTACAATTTTAGAAACTTGTATACAGGGATAGATTTGAGGGGATAGGGTCACGCCTCCTCCACATTATCGATTTTTATATTTTAATATTAATTATGATGTATTAATTGACAACTAGAAATGGACAAGGTTAATTAAACAAGTAGTTTACTTTTAGATTCTACAAAATCATGCAATATCATACCACTCTAGTTAGGAATTAGGAAATAAAGTATGTAATTCATTTTAAATATGCTATGAATTAAAATGCCCCAAAATCATAAGATTTCAAATACCTCATATGTGATTAAATAAGATTCTTTTATAAAATATTTACAGAAAAAAAAAAAAAAGAGTTTTGTTAAGACTATTTGCCAAAGTGTGGTGGTATGCATTTAATCTAAAGAAGATGTGTGAAAGAGAGATTATTTTTTTTACTTTAAATATATGGTTTTTAAGTATTTAAATTATTTAAAAGAGAAACAAAAACCAAAGTGAATTAGGAATCTTGGAAACACCAAATACATTATTGATTATAAAAATCCACTTAATTAAGTAATATTAGCTATGCCACTTAAGGACAATAGCCAAAAAAGTTGAATGTTTTATTAAATTAGAAGAGGAATCATTCTATTTAATTAATTGGGGATCCAATCTAAACAAATTAAATTAAATTAATTAAGAGAGAGAGAAGGAAAAGAAGAAAGCAATTATGAGTGAAATTAGTAGCAAAAATAAATAGAAAATGAACTAACAATGATACCATATGAAGGAATGTTTGGTGTGTTTTTGAATTTGTTTATTTTAGTTTTAATAATTCAAAAATCAAAATATAAATATTAAATTAAATGTTGAGTTAATTGTGAGTATTTTTTAAAAAAAAATAATTATTAGTGATTTGAGTAATTTTAAAATTATTTATGGACATGTATAAAATAATTTTTATTAAGAAAAAACAGAACAAACATCTGAAAGCAGAAAAAGATTCTCACCGCATAAGCAACAGCCAAGCATTGAACACTCCCTTCACAAATAATACTTGTCATACATTTGAACACAAAATAAACGTAGTAAAATTTCTTAGACCTCCCATATGCCAATATTCCTGCAACCAAACAAATTATTTAAATCTCTTTTCATAACCTTTTTATTTTTATTTTTTTCAATTATGTTTTTTACATATTTTCAGGAAACACATCAATTATCAGCTAAATTCTAAAAACAAAATACAATATTTTGGAAATTAATTTTCTTGGTTTTTTTTAACGGTAGAAGAAGGTGAGTAACAAAACAATTCAACAGCGTTTACAAACTTAATTTTAAAAATAAAATACCAAACAATTGTTAACGTTACCGTTAATCTAAGACTTTGCTTGTTAACTATATTAGTTTTTAAAATTAAGTGATCTATTCACTCTTGAATCCTTTGGCATGATTCAATTTTCATCTTCTCTAAGTAGAAGAGTTGAGTTCTTATTCAAATTAAGAAAATAAATAAGTTTTTAAATTTTTTTTCCATCTTCAAAATTTGAAAAAAATCAATGACTAACCAAATTGAGAGATGGAAATGACATTATAAGCTTAATTTTATAAAAAAAAATGGTTTATAAAACAAAGGTTTAAGTACGGATATAAGAGATTAAATAAACGGTAATCTCAATTTAAACTTCAAAAGTGAGATGACCAAGAGAAGAAAGAGAACATATATATAAAAAAGTAAGGGCTACCAACCAAGAGGAATAACAACAAGAATCATAGGAATGGTAAGTACAGTCTTCCTCCCAAATTTGTCCGACAGGTTTCCGAGCAATGGCACCATTAGCAACGACCCAAGTCCCGTCACCTACAAAAACTCCAAACACATCATCAACTTGTTTAGATTCCTCATTCAGCCAACATTAAAAGGATAAAATGGAGAAGAAAAAAAATATACAAAACTGTGAGTTACGTTGTAAAGAACTTACAACTTGTTGCAAGCCGGTGAAGTAAATGGCAACAGAGCACTGATCTTGATCGGGACAGAGTGCAGACATGGTGACATCTGTGATAGCTGGAATGACCATCATGGTTGCGAAAGTATATAGAAATAGTGTCGTTAACAAATGGCTAAGCTTCCAAATTTCTTCCATTATTTTTCCTCTTTTTCTCCGATGATACTGAAGTACCGAAGCTTGCAGTGCTTCGGAGACATAAACACACTGCCCATCATAAGTAGTAAAGGCCCTCAATTAATTTAATTGTGATCATTGCTTTTAACTACCCTTCTTTTTAAATTATTATTGTTTTTCTTTAAACAAAACAAAAATGAATATATGTTCCAACCAGTTGAAGTACTATTTTTGTCCCTTTAAAGTTCAGCTTTATTGGCCAATCAATTTTGTTAGCTTTTAATAAATCTTTAATTTAATTTATACTGTTAGTTTGTGGTTGGATTTTTCAAGGAAGAAAAAACTTTTTTGTATATCTTTTAGACATTCTTTTACGTTGAGTTTTGAAACATTTTTACATATTATATTTTATTACATGAAAATTATTGTCATTAATTAATCAATTTTCGAGGACTACAAAATTGAATAACAAACTTTACAGTATCCATACTAAAAATGGTATTTTAACCTAAAATTAGTACAAAGTTATTGCTACGAATTACACCTTATATTGGAGGAGGATAGAAAATTTCAAAAGTGTAATACTGTTTTGGTTTATTTTGTAATTTGAATTACATTCTGTTTTTACTCTTGGTAATTTAGAAAATCTTAAATTTAGTTATTATTCAAAGATAATTTATATGGAAATTGATTAAACAGTGATAAAAGGAAATTTATGCAATAAAAGATACTATAGGAATATATTTTGAGATTTTTTAAAAAATAGATAAAACACGAAAATATTTATACAGTATAAAACAATTTTTTAAAAAAAGTTCACATACAAAATACCAAAAATACTCCACCATTAATTTTAAATTTTATAATGAAAATAAAATCGAACAATGAAACATATAGGGATCAGATTAGAACAGAAACAAATTGGTATTTGTAATTTAAAAATCATATTTCCAACTTTGATTTCATCTTAACTTTTGAGTGATATTTTCTATGAATGGTAAGTAAATTGTTTATTATTATTATTTTAAAAAACTCCTTATTTCTTTATAATAATGTATGTTATATATAATTGATAGTAGAAAAATACAAATCATAAACCTTGTAGTTAATATATGACTTAAATAGTCAAGATATTATTCATTTAATGTTAAAATATTGAATGATTTTTTTAGCTAGCTATTTTTGTTAAATTAAAAAGGAAAAAAAAGAACTACAAGCTATTGCAATTTGATATTTAAATCCTACAAAATGCAAAAATAAGAAGGTGCTCATAAATGTATATACAAAGAGTAGCTTTTTATTATTTTATTACTATTATTATTATTTTTAGATTATAATTTAATCTGGCTTACCTGTCAACAAATATGCAAACAAAATGCCTTTTTACTTATCCATCTATTTTTAGACAAACCAAAAATATTTTGTTTCCAACTTTCAATTTGAATTCAAAATAATATCATTCTTTATACTTATTTTATTGAATATATATCAAACATAGATTCCTTTTGTTCACTCTTTAATTTCAATTTTTCTTCAATATATATTTTTTTAGAGGTTTTTTTTAATCCAAAGAAGAATAAAATTTGACAAACTGTTTAAACTCTATAAGACAAAATTACTAAAAAATAAAATGTAAATATTTTATTTTATGTTTTACAGTTTTCCATTTTTTTTAAGTATAATAGTTGAAGAGATGGAAATTTAATTTTTTTAGTTTAAGAGTTCAATCCATTTGAAATAACAGAAAATAAATTATCATTCTTATGACTCTCTCATTAAACTAGGTGAATTTTCAATTACAACTAAAAATATATTTCTTATTTAATGTGGTTATGAAATTCATAGCATTTTATTTTTGAAATTTTTTGAATAGAAGGTAGAAAATTGAAAGTACAAACTTTGTAGTCACTATCATAGACTATTTATCAGTTGAGTTATACTTTATTATACCTTCAGTTTAGATGTTGATTTATATAACTTCAAAATATCTTAAAATCAGTAAGTGCTTGGTTTCAAGTTTATTTTAGTTTAATTCATTAATAAAACAATAATAGTATGCTTTCCATTTTTAAAATAATTGTCGTTGATGGATAGACTAGTTCTTTAGGAATTAGTATAGATAACAAAAAAAAAAAATTTTGAAACTATCAACAAAATATAGTAATTTTTTTTAAATAATTTAAAAAAATCATAAATTTTTTTGTATTTTACAAATAATTTCATTTTTTTTGTTATGTTATAAAATTTCCCTTTTTAGGAGTTAATGAAATATTAAAATTTGTGATTAATTAATTTTAAATAACTCAAAGAAGAATAAAATATTTAAAAATATATATGAATTAATGGACAAAGAATTTAAAATATGGAAAAGTCCACATGTTTGAAAAAAAATCGTTTGATCTAGCTAATGAATTTTTTTAATATCTTTTTGCTCTAAGATTAGATTTGACTGTTAAATTTAAATTGTCATTTATATTTTTGAAATATTAAAAAACAAATGTGATCAAATAATAGTTTGAAGAGAAGAAATACAATGAAAAGGAAGCTAAACCTAAATTATTTTAAAAAATGGTCAATTTCAAGTATTTTTTCATTTTGTTATTGGTCCTTTAAAATTTTGTCGATTTTTTATATTTACAGAGATTAACCTTTAATATATTTCACATAATTGGTAAATGTTATTGAAAAAAATCTCCTAACAATCACAACAGCTTTCCAGCTTAGTGAAATGTTATTTAATGAAATTCCCCCCCATGTTACTCTCTCTTTCTTTATTTATATTTTCATTTCTACTTTCTAACTGTTATATATATATATGAGAGGAGGATTCTATGAAATCCTTCCCCATGTGCTCCTGTTTAATTACTACTCTTTTTTACCATCATTCATACACGTTTCTACTTCTTTAATTCTTCCTATTTTGGATCTTCTACTTTAATAGAATGTATGTTTTAGATTCCAAAGTTTTAAAAATAACTCACTCTTAAAAATCTGTTAACTCTTTTAACATATACAGTTTTTATATTTGAATTTGTAGTTATTCGGTTCATGGTATTATTTAAATTGATAAATAACCAAGTATTTTTGCTAATTTATTTTATAAAATTTTAATGTCAACACATAAATATAACCAAGTTATTGAATCAAATAAACACTTTTTTTTATCCAAAACCCAACTATTTGATAGCAAAACTTAGAAATAAAATTAGATATTAAAATCATGTCTCTCTCTTTACCATTAGGTCACTCATGATGGTTAAATCTATTTTTTAAAAACCCTCATTTAATGTTATAGTTTTTATTTTCAAATTAGAAATTAAAAAATAGAAAGAGAATTCATACATCAAACACAATTTTTTTATGTGAATAATGTAGAAAATAAACCAAAATTTTAAATTTTAAATATCAATAAAAATTATAAATTATAACAGTTTTGTGAGGTTGAAAAATTAGTGAGAAGAAATTAGTTAATCATCCTTAAGAATTAGAGAGAAATTGTAGAAGTCATTGGTAACCTTTGTAAAATGGTTGGAAACCATTGAGGAGATGAGAGGAGTAAAGAAAGATGGTAGCTGATTGTATGGCAGAGGAGAAATTGGATGGGAATAATAAATATCCCACCAAAAGACAATCCAATAAGAAGGCAAGGCAACACTACATCACACTCATATTTTCTCCATTCTACACTTTTCAATTGACGTGGATAGATATGAGTGAGACACGTTTTTATTTGGAATATATTATCGTTTTTATATAATATGGGAAATTCCAAAATTAATAAACTCATGTAATTAGTTTGATGTATTTTTGCTTTTAGAATCAAGTGTATAATACCAATACGAGTATTTGTATATGTTACACTTATATTGACTTTACGTCTATTAATGCGTTACCGCAATCTATGGAAAATATTGGCCCATTTTTAACAAAAATGCCAAAATTCTAAATAGATGTGAAAATGGAAATTAAATAATGGCAAAACACCAACAACCAAATCAACCTAACTCCACACAAATTCTTTCCCCAATTAATCTCACCAATAATAATTATATATCAATATTTTTAAAAAATTATAAATATAGCAAAATCTATATTTATTGTGGTGAGTAGACTCTTTTGATATACCAACCAATATAATTTGTAATTGACTTCTATTATTGTTAGATTATAATAGATTTTAGTGCAAAATACATTTTTGGTCACTAAAGTTTGAAGTTAGCGTCATTAAAATGAATAGAAGGACCATTTAAAAGTATTTTGCAAACTGTGGGTACCAAAGTGTTTCTTTTGAAACTTTAAATACCAACTAAAAGTACATTTTAACCAAATTTATTTATGGTTATATAGTTTTCTTGGGGAATTATTGTGTTGTTGGGGAAATAGATAGATATTATAACAAAAGAAAAAAAAAATCCCCAAAACTATCTGTTATGGACAAATCATAACCACACACAAAATGTGTGGTTGAATTTCTCCTCCAAAGCTCTCACAAAGATTTCATGATATCTCACACACACCATTTTCATATTCTCTCCCACTAACATTCTCTCTTACAAACTCACAGATTCACAGACTCCTCTGTTCTCCAATGGCTTCCTTCTCCCACTCTCTCGCCACACCCCCTCCCTCTTTCTACACCCACAATCCCCGCCCTTCCCTCATCCCCAACCTCATCAAACTCCCTGCCGCCTCATCTCTTCCTCTTCGACACACCACTACAACTCGCCGCGCCCGCCGCGCCCTTCAAATCCACGCCGCCGCATCTCCAAGCGTGAAGAAACAGAGCAGCGATGAACGAGTTTTAAAAGTACACAGTAAAGAGGAATTCGACGAAGCTCTAAAAAAGGCAAAAGGTAAATTAGTTGTAGTGGAATACGCCGCTTCCGATAGCGAGCAAAGCAGCCAAATGTATCCGTTTATGGTGAGTCTTAGCCGTAGTTGTAGCGATGTGGAGTTCATTTTAGTAATGGGAGATGAATCGGAGAAAACGAAGGAGCTTTGTGACAGAGAGAAGATCGAAAAGGTTCCTCACTTCAGTTTCTATAAGAATATGGAGAAAATTCACGAAGAAGAAGGAATCGGACCGGATCAATTGGAAGGCGATGTGTTGTATTACGGAGATAACCACTCGGCGGTGGTTCAATTACACAGTGGAGAAGACGTGGAGAAGCTGATCGGAGAACATAAAGAAGATCACAAACTGATTGTGTTGGACGTGGGATTGAAACACTGTGGGCCGTGCGTGAAGGTGTATCCGACGGTGATAAAGCTGTCTAGGAAAATGGAGACGGTGGTTTTCGCTAGAATGAACGGAGATGAGAATCAAAGCTGTATGAAATTTCTGAGGGAAATGAATGTGGTGGAAGTTCCGACGTTTTTGTTCATAAGAGACGGTGAGATTAAAGGAAGGTACGTTGGGTCTGGGAGAGGAGAATTGATCGGGGAAATTCTTAGATACCAAGGAGTTCGTGTTACTTATTAATTACTTTATTAAATGGATCATTTTGGGGATTAGGATTTTAATTATAAAATGATTATGATTCTAATTACATGAGTTTGAGGGTTCATTGCTGTCGATGTTAATGTTTAGTATGCTTTAAATCATGATTGTGTCTATTGGTAATAATAGTTTTCTTTTTGCACAAATTATTGAATGAGGTCGTTAGAGTAGAACTATTGATTAAAATTTTACTAGCAATATGA
Organism: Cucumis hystrix; assembly: GCA_025688845.1. Lineage (NCBI taxonomy): Eukaryota > Viridiplantae > Streptophyta > Magnoliopsida > Cucurbitales > Cucurbitaceae > Cucumis > Cucumis hystrix. Next base: position 13,935,222 of record CM046885.1, on the reverse strand, counting down.
GCACAATTTTGACCATAGCTTAACCATAGCTTAACCATAGACACAACAATTACTAAATAATATATATAGTTCAGTTCTCTAACCTAAAAAATAATATATATATAGTTATGTTCTCTAACCTAAATTTCAACCTTTAGAAGTTGTTCAATAAATTAAAACTCATAATTGAATTCTCCAACCTATATTATCATTTATCATATTAAAGATTGATGGTTTAATTCTCCAATGTGTTGTTATTACTTACTTTGGATTGTTTAATAGGAATCTAACTTTCAATTTTGTATCTGGTCTCTAAACTCTAAATAGCATATGTTTGAGAGTGTTTCCTATATGGCGAAAATAAATTCACGTTAAGAAAAAAAAAAGATAAAAAAATGTTCACTTAAGATCACATGTTTGAATCCAAAACTTTGAAGTTTATCAATGGATGCATTAACAATTTTCGAAAGCTATCCTAATAAATTATCTAAATCCATTCACTTATAACAATTTCAAAATTTAATTGAAAAAATTATAAGTTTCACACTTGCTTTTTTTTTTAATGAAATTTATAAGAGGAAGTAAATTTGATACAATGACAGTAGTTTAAATTTCAAATTATACAATCAATTGTTTGGGATTTTAATTAATAGAAACGACTATTTCTCCTAAAACTTTCACATACGTGAGTTTATAAGTAGGTTTAAATAATAATTTGATCACTATTTTTTTTTTATAGTTTCCTTTGATATTTGTATTTGCAAAATAATAATTTTCGTCATTCTACTCTCAATTTTATTTTTTTAAATAAAAAATTCATGAACTTTAAAAATAATTATTTGGATTGTTAAAAATGAAATAAAAAGTTCATAAAATAGAGACTATTTATGAGAATTTATCCAACATTAAGGATGAATGACTAAGAGCATAAAAATTAAATTTTAAGTTTGGAGACCATAAAATTGTCCGTTTTTAAAAGTATAAAAACAAAATTATATTAAAGTTGAACGTCTAAAAACCTAAACACACATTTTAAAAATACATGAACAAAAATGAACGGAAATTGGACTAGAAAAAATTAACATTTTAAATCCGTTTGATTAGTTTTGTTTGGTTAGTTTCTAAAAAATTAAACTTATTTATTTATTTTTTTTTTTATAAATAATAGTTTACATCTTAATAAGAAAATAGTAGAACTTTTAGTTTAACTTGTTTTTAAACCACTTTTTGAAGTTTTTAATTTTAAATTTAATGGACAAACTATTTATAAATCTAATAATAAAATCGACAAAATTCAGACAAAATTCAGATTAAATGTTCTAATTTTTATAATTTTCTTTGAAAAAAGTGGTAAATTGTGTAAAATATATGGACCTAAGATATTTAAAGAAAAAGAGAAATTGTCAATACCATTTTTACCCTCTGGTTTCTCCGTTTCCAGTTCTCGCGAACTTCCCCCTTCATCAATCTCTCTCCTCGAAAACCGCTTCTCTTCTGTTCCTTCCACTTTCTCCGATCAATCCCTTCCCCCAATTTTCCTTTGCTTCGCTGCTTCAAGGTTTGTTCGTGATTTCCTTTTCCTTTGAAATTCTATTTTGTTAGAGTTGCGGTGATCACAATTAGATGTTCGTTTTTGTATTATTAATCCCTATCTCTCTCTCACGGTTCCCCCAAATGTTATTCAATTGCAACATACCATAGAGTAACTAGCATTGGATGTTGACGTTCTTTCAGCATGATCATCTAATGAACATTTGATTATTAATTGTCACATTTTTTAAAACCTGGTGTTTATCACTCTATTCTTGGTTGAATCTGGTGGATTTAGCTAATGGAGTCTGGTGGATATATATGATTAGGGTTTAGCAGGTTATTTTTCTTTTCATTCTTCAAGTTCACGCCGCCTCCCACGCCCACAGACCACCAATTCACGCTTCACCTCATGACTCTCAGTCTCTCGCTCTCTCCCATTTTCGATCGTCTCCGGCCACACAAGTCATAGATTTGATTTTCTCCACTCCGGCCACGCCATTATCTCTACCGTGAGCGCAAAACCGTGAAACCGAACCTGACCATACCGTGAACGCCCCTACCTGTGGCCTAAGTTCTAATTTTGTGATGATTATGGCTTATGAGTAACGTTTGTGGTATTTTGAGTTTTGAGGGAGAGGTTGACATTGACTTGTTTTGGATCTTTAATAATGTAGATATGACTTGGTTTGTGAATGTCAATTACCGTAAACCTGAATCCATTTTTTCATTTCTTCTGTGGCTAGTTGGTGCTGAACCGGTTCTCAGTAACTTCAGCACCAACACTGAATCAAAATTCTGGTCTAAGTTGATTCTCCAATACTTATAGGGCTTTGATTTTGCTGTAGAGATAGACAGAAAATAACACTGAATATGTGGTACCATGTAAGTTAGAAATTACAATACTCAATCCCAAGCACTTCATGAGGCTTGGACTCTCCCATAGGCTTTTTACAGACTTTGGCATGGATTCCTTTTTGGTTTATAACAAATGTGCTACTTACTTGAAGTGTCAATTTATTACACTAAAAAGGTTTGGTTTGTGCTATGCAACAAAATGGAATTTCATAGGTATTATCATATCTATGGTGATTTTGTTTCGACTCCACTTGGCCTAGAGAGTTCATTGAGGTTGCTGTCCACACACACAGACCAGATCCTACGTAAATCACTTGGCATTGTCCCTTTGAGCGCCAAAGGAAATCTTTAAATTATCTGGCTGACCTATGCAGTGGTGCAAAAATGACCATGAGGTTGGTAGGAAAATATCTTAATCTGTCGTCAATTCATAAGAATTTTCTGACCTGCAGTAAAATTGGTTTCCACCCTCGAGTTTTGCATAATGGTCCTGACACTGTAGAAGAACTCTTAGACAGACATGTGGTTAAGAAAGAAAAGTCCTTTGACGATGAAGATGATAAATTGATAACACAGCGACGTCTCACCACCACTCGACGTGAGGCTCTAAGCCTCTATAGAGACATTCTACGGGCAACTCGATTCTTTATGTGGCCAGATTCTAGAGGTGTCTTATGGCGAGATGTTCTCAGGGAGAACGCACGGAAGGAGTTTGAGGATGCACGCTTTGAGTCTGATCCAGAAATGGTGACCCGACTTCTGATTGGTGGGCGTGATGCAGTGCAGTCGGCTCTTGACAAGCTTGCTGAGAAACAGAGGGAGGAGATTGATAAGAAACAAAGTGGTCGAGATCAACTCTGATTTATAATATGGTAAATTCTTATCTCATCTGCTATTGCAATTGAAAATGAAGTTTGGGCTAACACTTTGTTGGCTGTATTTGGTTCTAATTCATTAAGAGGGCATTTTAGGTTTAAAATTACATTGAATTTGTGATTATTTTCCAGGATGACGATTGGGCTACATCAAAAAGGAATTGGATCGGTTGCTAACGAATGAAGATAAAAAGGAAAGGCAGAAACTGAATTAATTTTTTTCTTTTATTGGGTTGCTTCAACTCTTTTACACACCTGAATATTTAGTGTGCTTCTCGGAGTTACAAAGGCTAGAGAGTTAATGAACTTCTGGACTCACAATGTTAGGGGTTGATAAGATATAAAATTGATGTTTACTTAACCATAAGATTCACAAATTCGTTGGGTCAAACATTGTAAGTAGTTGATAAGGCCAAAACAAGGACATCATTACAGCTGCAGTCATATTTATTTGGGGATCGTCTATTGTTTGAAAGTTCATCAGCTTATTCATTTGGTGATCGTCTATTGTTTGAAAGTTCATCAGCTTGATGGTTGTATTTTGTTGGAAATTGTGTTCCTACCACCCATCTACTTTTCACCATCGCTCACACTAGCCCTTGTTTAGAGCTTTTTGTATATCAGCTTTTGGGGTCTTTGGGTCGTTGGGTTGGTTATGAATCCATAAGTGAATAGAGGAAAGGGAGAGCTAAATCGTGAAGAAGACAAAAGTGATCATAATAACAACAAAAAGTTTAGGAGCTTAAAAGATTAGAGAGCAAATAGTCAAAAGTGAACAAAATATATATGATGCGAAACTTGTAACTAAGAAATTGTAAGTGGACTAAGACGGTGGAAGTTGCGAACTTCTACCAACTTCTGGTCCACACACCTTTGGATTTTTTTTAGTTCACAAAATTCAAAGAATCTACTTTACCTACTAATCTTCGGCATAATATCACATTTTAAAAAATGAAGTTTCATATCTCCTATCATGAAATTGGAGAGCAATTTTGACGTAGGAAAATGCTAATTTAAATATTGAAGAATGTGATGTTTGTTTAACCTTCTAATTAAGAAAATTTTATCACACCTCAGCTGTTATTCATGATTAATATTTTTGGGTAAAATCTAAAACCTAATCTTTTTTTCTTTGAAAGGATCTTTTAAATTGAATTTGAAAAGATCTTTCTAAGTATAACTTCTTAAAAACTTGGAGATGAAGGATTTGAATCCACAACTTCATACAAAATGTCAATTAACCTCATTTCATTCTTTGTAACAAATAATGACTATTTGCGTTTATTTTTCATTTTGTTTTATCAAAATGCAAATGGTTTCAAATTGCATTTTAATTCAACTTTGATTAAGACATTTTCAAACCCTCACTCAAATATTTGATTTTAAGAAAAAAATACCTAAAATATTAATGTTATTTTAAGTAACGATGTAATTTTTCATAACCAAGTAGAGGTCATCTTAATTTTCTAAAAATAATAGTGAAAGCATAAACAAAGCCGTTCTCATATGGCCGATCATTAATCTTACCTTTGCCAAAAAATTTAAACATGAAAATGGTGAATATAAATATTATACCCAGTAAAGAATTCACTATTGGTCTGCTAGATGAATAATTCTGACTGATGTGACACCAATTATAAATTGAATCTAAAAGTATACTTAGACAGTCATCAATATCGATCCAAAGGTGGTAATCCCGAAGGACGCCGTACATGCATGGTACACTAGCCTAATAGTTAAAACCTAACAACTACCATCAATCTAAATAAATCTATTGGAGTCGAACTTAGTCCAATAATAGGCATAAACATAACATGCAAATCCAATCAATCCATTTTAATTCTGTAAAAATAAATCTAAAAAAATCAATCAAACTCAAATTCAATCTATTTTAATCCAATCAATCAATCAAATTCGTAATCCTATCAATGACTTTTAGTAAAAATCTACAAAAATAATAATCATTTTAATTTTGCCATTTTTCCAAACATACTACTTAAATCAGATGAAGCCGAAAAAGAAGAGCTTGTCGACTTCTTCACCATCGTAAACTTGTAATGTCTTAAACTCCCAATTTAAACTCACTCAAGGGAGTTTCTACTGCAATCCAATGTTTAATTGCAATGGTGGCTTACCATCAATATTAAGTTGATCATGAGGTTCCATTGCACATGGGGAGTAGGAATATGTTTCACACAAGCAACGAACGATAAGGTACCTATTTAAGGTCCGGATATTAGTATTGTATTAGTAAGGGCATAAGTGTAGTTAGCTAGGAAATTAGCATATAGTTGGTTACAAATAGGAGGAGAATAGGGGATTGAGGGAAAGTATGCACCCCTCCCTCTATTTATAACCAACTACGCAAACTTTTAACTAACCATTACAAATACCATACTATTACTAATATCCCTAACTAGATACCTTACATGATGGTTTGGATAGAAGAAACACCGTCGGGAGTACCTATATCGTGTGGGGTTTTTCCTGACCTTATGCTATTGTTGCTGCATGCTGCTACATCTCAATTTCAATATCGAGTTATTGAGCAATCGGAGCATTTCCTGTGTATATTATTGTAAGCAAATTTAGAGAGAGGAATTTTCAAAGGAAAGTCACAGAGCAAAACACACCAACCCAAACATCAACATATTCTTATTATGAATTGAAGCGAAAAGAAGGGGGAAAGGTCGCTGAAGTTGGAAATGAAATAAAAGGAGCGGTGGCAAGAAGAAAAATCCAACTATGTCTCTTCGTCTAAATTTTAAGAAATGTATTAGAATTAAGTGTACATAGTTAACTACTTAGTAACTACCCGTATTTACAATATTGATTCTAAATGGTTATAATCAAAGTTAATGGCAGAGATTAACAACACGTGGAATTCAACGTCTGGGAATGTGTGACACAAAATATTTTAAATTTCAACAATTAAATGAATCTAATAGACAAGATATGTAAGTTGAACTTAAATTTGTGCTTCAGACATCACAACTTAAATGGCTGTATGTCCTAATGTACCTTCTTGATGTCTCATTTTCGAGCCATTTGACGATGAGTCTACTTGCTAGATACTGGAGGCTCCCAGCTAAGATTTGGTAACCTGCAACTTTTATGACAACACTCTATTATAGGTTAACTGGGACACCGTAAAAATCACATCTCACCTAGATTCTATGGTAGTAACCATTGTTCAACATCTAATATATTTTGTGAAGCTCAAAATTATTTCAATTTGCCCTATCTACCATCAGACCGGCATAAGATTAATCCACAAGATATGATGCGAAATTTCCACATGATATAGAGTTCAAAATTGTTCAGGGAATTTGTCCCCATTATGTCATTTGTATAGATAATCTGGAATAGATAGAACAAACGTCCATATTCGTTACTACTTATAAGAGAAGCAAGTAAAAGGAGAGCTTCTATGCTTGTTTGTCTGCTATTTAGTTATTATGTTATATCTATCATGTCTCCAATGTTTTCATGTATAAAAACATCATTTAAATAATAAGAAAATATATTTTATGTATTGCTAAATTTTCACCCATCATTAAACAACTTATAATTATGTTAAATTTAGTAGAATAAGTTAGCGATGAAGTACAAAAGGAAAGTAAACCAATAAATAGTCACTCCAAACACAAAAACCAGGTGAAAAGTAGCTAGTAAATAGAGAAGACCCGGTCGTAGCTATAACATGGCAAGGGAGCGCCCAGAAAATAGGCATAAAGGTGACACGTATTAACTATGTAGGTGGCTACGAATGAGGTTGGTTGTGTCAATTGTATCCCTCAGGACATTTTTTATATGGTTCTTCATGATGATGGATGGATATTAAATCTGTAAACTAACCGATTACCAAGCAAAAAACTTGGCTCGACTTATAAAATGAAAGAAATCAAAATAAGGGATACCTTTTGTGTGCCAATTTCGCGAAGCTGACTCAAAATTTCAGTAAAATCTGATGGGGGTGGGCATGAAAAACGTATGTTCTTCCCTGTGTGAGGATGTACAAACCTACAAAATATTCAGTGATCTTGAATTAGTTGTTTACGGAAGAAATGAACAAGTAAAGATTCATTATTAATGATCTTATTCTAGTTTCTCACTTTTGATTGCAGTCTCTTTTATTGTAAAAAATGAAAACATGCTTCTATGCCATTTCTTACTTTTCTCCATTTTTATTAAAAAAGAACAAAAATATGATTAGCAATCGTTATCGTTTATTTTTCTCTACAACGTTTCTTTTTCAAAAAGTGGAAATTTAAATTGAAAATTGGAATTGAATAGTCAAATTAATGTTTTGATATTTTGCATATAATTATTATTAGAGGAAAATAATACAAATAGAAATTCCATTTAGTTTCAAAACATTAGAAATAAGAGATGAAAGTTATAAACTATTTTAGTAAAGAAAAAATAAAATAAAATAAAGAAGAAAGGTCAAAATCACATATTTCTCAAAAAATGGATAGTAAATGAAATAAGAACGAACTAAATGAGCTCTTAAAGATTTATTTTCTAACCCAAGAGTTAGAGCATGAAGACAAGGCCTCTCTAATGAAGAAACAAGCTGCATGAGCTGGCCGTGACAATTAGATGATGCTCTAGTTCGAAGCAGCGACATGGCCATGCTCTTGGTACCTCCATAGACCTCGTCTCCAAGTAACGGTATTCCCATATACTTCGCGTGTGCACGTATCTACTTCACAAATATTCAATCCTAAGACCGAGTCAAATAAAACTGCATTTCAATTTTCAAAAAAAAAAGAAAAGAACTGAAATTGCAGTGGATGTGGAATGGTAAATGTGGCTGCTTGTATGCTCAAGGTGTAACTCTGACTCGTTATATTGAAATTTTATTTTACATATGCACACATTAAGACTGGAAAACAGTAGCAGTATCATAGAGAAATCTTTTACATACCAAAGAAATGTATGTCTTTGCACATATACGTGGTGTTTAGGGAATATAATTTATGTTCTAAACTGCCACTATTGATGGATTGTAATATATATATATATATATATTTTTGCTCATTTGAAGCAGCCTAAGGAGAAAGACATTTAGACTACGCACCTGATGTGTGCGGCCTGTTTCTAATCTCCACCCAACCAATGAAGAACCTCCTTGGGCTAAAATTTCCATAACATTGTATCTGTGAAACATTCGGTGTTTCAACTTTGCATTAGGAACGCCCAAAATTAGTGATATTTAAATATTTTCTATCACTGAAAAATAATTATGTACATAAATAAAATAAAAGATGCAGAAAAACTAATTACCTACTAGCAGCGTACTTTGCATGTGGATTGCTTTTCGTTCCATCTATTGCAGTCATGCGGATACGATTGTTTGGATCACGGCAAATTGGTATCTCAATACGCCCAGCAGTTGAAGGTGGAACTCCACATGTGAGACTAATATAAACTCTCTCAATAGAATGTTGCTTGAATTGAGCAGATAAGTGAGCATGGGAATGTTCATCCTGTAGTTCCAATGCAAAAAACTTAGAAGTTAAACATGATATTACAAGTGTTTGAGTAGCAAACTTTTGAAGCACCAAACTTGAATTGTCTGCTTTAATCTTCAGATGAGCAGTAACAAGGAAGCTTAAAAAGGGAGAGCAAATCACCTTGGCAACAACAAGCAATCCACTAGTTCCTTTATCTAACCTATGCACAATACCGGGACGAATAGGCGCCTCAGAAACTCTAGAAAAAACTCCAATTGAACTGAACTCATCATCGGAAACATCCAAATCCGACTGATGTTCGTCAGTTGATGTTGCAACCATCGGGAGACTGCAGTGGTTAAGAATGGCATTTACTAGTGTTCCTGTCGCATTTCCAGGTGCTGGATGAACAACCTGAATCATGAAGAAAGCCGCTAAACACAGATACGTGCAAATTTCAATCTTACTAAAAACTTCAGGCGGGGGAGGGGAAAGCGTTTAATTTTATCCACAAGTATCAATATCTTGCATCCACAAATAACTTCCAACATTATTGATAATAACAATATTGAACTTTTTTTAATCATTACCATGTGAGCAGGTTTGTTTACGACTAAAACATGCTCATCTTCATAAACTATATCCAAATCAATATCTTCAGGTTCAGCTCTCAATGGTTGCAACTCGGATATGGTACAATTGATCACATCCCCAGCTTTTACATTGTGAGAAACCTGTTTGAGTATTAAAAAAATATATAGAAGTTGCAAATGAACACACAAATTAAGAACTCAAATATAGAACAAAAACAGAACATATAGGCTGAAAATAATTCACCATCCAGATTACAAACCACTAGATAATCATACTAAAATAGCCGAAAGAAGCTAAATAGAAAGAAAAAAAATGGTAAGCAAATGTAGCTTCTCTATGGAAAATGACTTTACCTTATCGATAACTCGGCCATTAACTGAAACTAATCCCGCTCTAATACTGGACTGAACTCGAGCCCTACTAATGCCGTTAATGCGGCAAGATATCCAAGAATCGAGACGAACTTTACCGGGATTGACGTCCACGGTCTCTTCCAGTCTGGTTCCGGCGTAATTGGCTATCCGTTCGGATTGAGCTTCACTATATTCATCGTAATCGGAGCATCTAGTGGAGAAATTGGCGGAAATTCGAAGAACATTCGAACCGATTCTTTTACGATTTGGAGGGAAAAATAAGTGAATAGAAGAAGGTGAAGCTTGAATTGTTCTAGCGGAGCAAACGGAAATCATTCTCCCGTCTTCGATATTTTCGTTTCTGGGTTTTCCCTAATCGGCTGTCTGTTTTCTTACCGGGAAAATTGGTTTTTTCTTTTGTTTTCCTTTTTATTTATTTTTTAAATAAATTTAAACAAATTACAATGGTGAGTATGGAGAATTGCAATTACAACCTCAAACTTTTATTATTGAGCAATAAATTTCGATCAATTAAATTGATTGAGGTTGGGTAATTAAGTTTTAGGATTGTATATAAGTTTTATTTGGAAAAATAGAAAAAATATTTTTAAATTGTTAGAATAGCAAAATAATAAAATTTTAAAAAATAAATAAATGAAACAATATCTGAAATGACCTTACCCAATATGAAAAATATAATTGTTCACCTAAAAACTCAAATATCTTGTAATTAAAAAATATATGCTACATACAATTAAAACTTATGAAAAAATAATTTGCCCAAAAACATAAAAACTAGAAAATTTGTTATTAATGGAAAGCTCCAGCTCCTGCAATATTTTAAATCTCTACAAATGATCATTTTTTTCTTGCATTTTGGCCGCTTAGTGTCACGGACATATTTTTCCAAAGTGTGTTTACCTTTGGTTATATGCTCCGATTAGCTCCCACTTATCTTATCTTTAAGCACCATACTTAGTTTAGGCATTTGCATTTCATTTGTAGTCATAAAGCTTGGGTGTGACGTTTCGGCATTTTCATATGCAAGCCTGCCAGAGCTGAAAATGTTCAAAATGTACAATAGGGGAGGCATACCAGTTGAATCCCCGCCCAAGCATTAGTTGTACTCTTTGCAAGCAACCCTTTTTCCTTGCAATTGACAGTCTTTAATGCTTATTGTAACGTCTATTTCAATGTATTTCTTTCTTTCCCGCGTTTTATAAATAAATTTCCCAAGAACGCTGAGGAAGGTTACGACATACGTCGACGTTACCCACAACTTTCGGATTTCGATCGGCTGACTTGTTCATCGAGCTAGAACAAGTGCCGCACAATCGTCCGTCTCAAGGTTGAAACGCTACGATTGTGACAAGTGGTATCAGAGCCTAAGTTGGCTGAGTGACAGTTGAGACAGAAAGATGTCGACTGTAAACTGAACGGGTAAGACCCATGAAGAACGATTGGTGGGGATCGAAGAGCGGATGCTCCACCTAACGGAAGTTCCTGATTCCATCCAATTTCTTGAGGAGCGGCTTGAGGAAGTCGCCAAGAAAGCCGATGCCATCGATGCGGTGTCCGGTCGTCTGGACGGGTTACCCATACGAGATTTGTTAACTAGAGTCGATACTCTAGAGTCACGAGTTATGAGAACTGGAAATGTCCCCTACGAGCGTGGGGACAGTTCGTCGGGCGCTGCTGCCCAGATTGAAGAACGAGTTATTGAACTAGATAACTCCCAGAAAGATATAATGGAAATGATAAACGACATGACAGAGGATTTTCGAGCCACCCTGGATGTCGTTAGAAATGAAATCGCAGAGGTGAACACGAAGGTTAACCTTACAATGCGAGCATTGGCAAATCAAGCTCCAGCTGGAGGAGCAACTACAGTTGGCAAGATAAAGATCCCAGAACCCAAGCCCTTCTGTGGGGCAAGAGATGCAAAGGCACTGGAAAACTTTATCTTCGACATTGAGCAATATTTCAAAGCCACGAACACTAATACGGAAGAAGCCAAAGTGACATTGGCGACCATGCGTCTATCTGAAGATGCAAAGTTGTGGTGGAGATCCCGGTATGTGGACATTCAGGAAGGGCGTTGCACAATAGATACTTGGGACAGTTTGAAGAGAGAACTCCGCTCGCAGTTTTTCCCCGAGAATGTCGAGATTCTGGCTCGACGAAAACTGCGGGAGTTAAAACACACTGGAACCATTCGGGAGTATGTGAAGCAATTCGCTGGGCTGATGCTGGATATATCAGATATGACCGAGAAAGACAAAATCTTCAGTTTTGTCGAAGGGCTGAAGCCGTGGGCAAGGACTAAGCTGTATGAGCAGAAAGTTCAAGACCTCACGTCAGCCTATGCAATAGCTGAACGTTTGTTTGATCTGTCTGGTGACACTCAAGAGACGAGACGTCATCAAAGCTCTTCACCCGAAAGAGATAGAAACAGCCGACCGAATTCTCCCAAGGCTGCCAGTGAAAACAGAAGTCCCGGTAGAGACCGCAAGCCTTCCCAGTCCAACACAAGGGACACCTGGAAAAGACGTGATAGTCCAAACACGTCGAATCGTCCTATCAGTTGCTATATATGTAACGGGCCACATCTGGCAAGGGAATGTCCGGATAAATCAGCCTTCTATGCCTTTCAAGCCTCTTTGGCTGCGGATTCAGAAGACCAGCTGAGTCAACCAAAGAAGGAAGATGGGCCAGTGGAGGAAATCCAAAATGTCAGAGTTGGAGCCATAAGACTCTTGTCGTCCCTTCAGAAGAAAGCGGGGGAGACAAGTGGACGCACGAAAGGGGGTCTGATATATGTTGACACCTGGATCAACCGAAAGCGTGCAAGGAGCACTATGGTCGATTCCGGTGCAACTCATAATTTCATAACGATGGCCGAGGCCAGACGATTAAACCTTCATTGGAAGAAGGATACGGAAAAAATGAAGGTCGTGAACTCTACAGCTCTACCCGTCGTTGGAGTAGTGAAACGAGCGGTGATACAGTTGGGAGGATGGAGCGGATTTGTTGATTTCGTGGTTGTAGGCATGGATGACTTTGATATAGTCCTGGGAATGGAATTCCTTCTCGGACATCAAGTGATCATGATGCCTGCAGCTAGATATCTGGTGATCACGGGGTCTACCCCCACCGTTGTGCAGACAGACCTTCGGCAACCCAAAGGACTGAGAATGATCTCGGCCATGCAACTGAGGGAGGGCCGTGTTCAGGAGGACACAAGGTGTGTCGTGGAGAAATGTTGTGATGGGAAACGTGGTAGTTTGCCCATGTCAGAATTGCCTACGAAGAGTAATTGTCGTATGGCGCAGTTAGAGTCAACTGGACTCCGGAGACAGTCGCAAAGATTGTCGAGTGCAGGATTCCCTAGACCTGCAAAAGCTCCGTATGAAGGTCAAGCCATCGTACGGAAGGAAGAGAATGGACGGTTGTGTGCCGACAACCGTGTCCTAAAGCAAGCCCCGAGGAGAGGGCCAATTCTTGGGTCCATGAGTGTGACCCAACCTGTTGAAGCTTACGCTGAGGCTTCTAATCATGCGTCGGGTGGTGTCCTAGTGCAGAGTGGACACCCCGTCGTATCTGAGAGTCAGAATCAGAGTACGACAGAAGGTACCTGTATGGTGTCTGCAGAAGAAACGCTTGCCATAGCACACAGTCTGAGGCATGGGAGACAGTGTTCCCATAAATCAACTTTTGTTAGAGAGATGAACGACGATGTTGTCGGTCATTTTGGTACTAAGCCGAACCTGGCTTCGAATCAAGCAAGGAGAAGGAGAGATATACTCAAGCTTGATTTTGGGTCAGAACGTAGTAAGAGAAACAATCATGGGGTTCCACAGATGTTATCTCGTACACGGGCATGTTAGGTTGATGGCCCAATGCGGGACGCTTCAAAGGAATTCCTGCAGGAAAACTCTGTCGCTCAAAATGGCGCGAGCTTGATGAAGGCCGGTAAGTTAGTGCAAAGGAGTGGGGGTCAGTCATTGAAGGCAACCCAACCTTGTGTCACAGCTGGGAATAATTCGTCAACTGACAGAAGTCCATTAGAGAGTGTTGGTGGCGGACGACATGTGTTGTCGCGCCTTGTTGATTTTCCCTGTAAGGGAAAGGGTCCTCAGATTCGTAGCGTTGCACAGAAGTGGAAGCAGAAGTCAGACATCGTCTGGACCGGTCGGAAGGAAGCCTTGAAGTGGCGAGAAAAGTGGGCAGATAAGAAACATCGCCCCTTGGATTTTGGTGTGGAAGGCCAGGTCAACGTCAAACGGCGACCTGAACTGACTCAATGATGAAGACACCAAGATCATCACCTCGTGAGAAGACACGAGGAACTAGCGGAAGTCCTTGCTAAGGAAGCGAGGAAAAGAAGAAGAAGACCCACGGGGAGGAGACACAAGTTCATGGTGAAGTGGAAGAGCCTCCTCGTGGAAGAAGCATGTGGAAGACGTACCAAGACCGTGAAGCATGGAAGCAGAAGATCGAAGGGTTCCAGCTTTGCCAGTCGACGGGGACGTCAACTGTTTAAGTGGGGGAGTGTGTCACGGACATATTTTTCCAAAGTGTGTTTACCTTTGGTTATATGCTCCGATTAGCTCCCACTTATCTTATCTTTAAGCACCATACTTAGTTTAGGCATTTGCATTTCATTTGTAGTCATAAAGCTTGGGTGTGACGTTTCGGCATTTTCATATGCAAGCCTGCCAGAGCTGAAAATGTTCAAAATGTACTATAGGGGAGGCATACCAGTTGAATCCCCGCCCAATCATTAGTTGTACTCTTTGCAAGCAACCCTTTTTCCTTGCAATTGACAGTCTTTAATGCTTATTGTAACGTCTATTTCAATGTATTTCTTTCTTTCCCACGTTTTATAAATAAATTTCCCAAGAACGCTGAGGAAGGTTACGACATACGTCGACGTTACCCACAACTTTCGGATTTCGATCGGCTGACTTGTTCATCGAGCTAGAACAAGTGCCGCACAATCGTCCGTCTCAAGGTTGAAACGCTACGATTGTGACACTTAGCACTCTTCTTTCCTTCGAAACCCTAACGAAAGTTTGAAACCATCTGTTCATCTTCCTTGACTATTCCAAATCTCTCCCTCTTCTTCGGTCGCTTTACTTCAACCCAACCCAACCCAACCCGAATTAATATATATATATATATAAATTTATTAATAAGAAAAGGAAATTAAATTAGGTTTTCTCACTTCTTAGTTTCACTTGGCCACACGAAAATCTTCTCCTCACTTCTCATGCCGGCACGCGATTCACCTCCGACTTTCCCTCGCCCACCGCAACATCTTCGACGTCTCCTTCGTTTCAGCTCCATCTCTCCTCCGACATCTCCCCCATCTCTCCTCCTTTGTCTCCTCTATCAGACCATCTCATATTTTAGTTCCTCTGTCTCCTCTGATCTAAGATCTCCTCCGCCTCTTCCGACATCTCCTCCGTCTTTGACATCTCCAATCTTAGACATCTTCGATTTTCGCCAGATCTCAAATCTCCTCCGTCATAGTCAAGCAGAAAAATTATCAGTATTTGACTCTCTCCGTCTCTAATCTCACATCTCTTAGAAATTAAAAATGAACAAAAAAAAAAAAAAAACCCTACAACCCAATCCATATTTCACGGGTTAGGTTGAAAACTTAATTTGGATTATTTGGGATTGTCAACCCAAATAACCCGAAAATATATGTGTTGGGTTGAAAATGTTTCTCAACCCAACCCAACCCGATTACACCACTAATCATAAGTCAATAAACTTACAAGTACCAAAAAAATAAAGCCATTATAGTTGATAAGTGAAAGTAAATAGTACATTTTAAGCAGGGTAAACACAAGTAGTAGTTCAGAGTTTGTGTTTGGAATGTAAAAGTGTGTAATGAAGTTTCTCAATAATTATGTATAAGAGAGAAAAATAAGATAAAATTCCTCTATAAATATGTATTCAAGATTAAACACTATTGGAGTTGAGTCCTTTAATACCTACTTATGAAGGGAGTATAGAGTTAATATGTTGGAGGGAGAAAGCTAGTGTTTGGGTGTATAGTTGTGAAGATAGATTTACTCAACAAAAATTGTAAGAGAAAAAAAAAAAACTCCAAAAAAAATGTGCAACAGTACTATTGAAATAGATAGAGTTGAGTTATTTAATACCAAATGTAGCCACCTAATTTTATCCTACATTTTTTTATTATTTTCTTTTAAAAAAAGAATATTGATAATAACTAAGATTTCTTTTATAGTATATATATATATATATTATTCTTTTAAATATATCAACTCATTTTAGAAGAAAAAAAAGAAATTAATTAGTTTTAAATAAAATATTTTTTAACTTATTTCGGCTCATTTTAGAAGAAAAAAAATTAATAAAATCTTTTTAACTTAGAAAAAAAAAAGAAATTAATTTATTTGAAAATAAAATCTTTTTTAACTTATTTCTATTTATTTTTGAAAAAAATTATTTTACTTTTTACAAAATCTCGTAATATCTCATTTCTATTATTTTAGAAAAAAATAAAATTTATTTTGTTAACCTAATATTCAATTTTGATTTTATTCTCATTAATTTCTCCTAATTTGTAATATACTTCGGTCTATAAATAGAGACATTTGTCATTTGAAAGAGGGAAGAAAGTTTATTAGAGAAAAAAAATTATTTAGAGAAAGTTTGTATCGAAAAAATTCTTTAGAGAGAATATCTTTGAAAAAAATTATTGGAAGAAAATTTATGCAAAATGTGAGTTTTTGTTATTCATTTCATTACCTTATAGTCTTTACTTTTTTTTTTCTAAATCAAATCCCATGTTGAAATAAACTTAATTTGATGTTGCATTTGGTAGAGATTTACTTCTAATAATCCGCACCTCATCAACAAGTGATTTTCTTTGGAATTTGAATCATAATCTTTCTTTTCTTTTTTTTTTTGAAAAAAAAGATAGAGAGAAAAAAAAAATGTATAAGGAAAATTTTATTATTTTCTTGCTATTTTTTTTACTTTTATTGTTATTTTTTTAAAAAAAAACCTTTAGTATTTTTCTTATCTCTAAAATATAAAGAAATAACGAGCAATAAAGAATATTCTGTCAATTATAATTTTTAAAAAACTTATTATTGTTATTAATACTTTTTTTACACGTTTCTTTTCTCTTTCAATTTATTATTATTATTACTACTACTACCGTTTATATAAATATTTTTAAAACTTGTTATTATGAATTTTTTTTATTATTATTATTTTTAGGCATTTTTAAAAATAGCAAAATAAATTAGAATATTTACAGGCTATAGCAAAATTTTAGATTCTATCACTTATAGTCTTCCATCACTATAGCATATCAATGACTATCAGTGATAGAATTTTATGTAAGTTGTAAATATTTTGTAAAATCTACTATTTTACCAGTGATAGAATTTATAACTTTCTAGGAGTTCGTTATTTCAAGTTCTTGAGGTGAGAGATCAATATTTTTTGGAGTCTGAGATTTGATTCAAAAAAAAAAAAAACTTAATCAATGTTTTAAAAAATATATATTTATTTAAAGACAAGTCTATGATAGATTTTGAGAAATTGTAATAATTTCTCATTTTCTTAGGGTGATAATTTTTTCTCAATATAGTCTAATAAATTGAATGTTATTCCACTTATTTTATGAGATCATTTCTTCAAATATTGGAGTGATGAGCAAGGAAATAAGACACAAATAAATCTAAATAAAATTTATTAAGACTTTAAATTTGGCCATCGTTTTCTAAAGGAGTGTTACGGGTGCTAACACATTCTCTAGACATAAACAACTCTCGAACTCAACTCTAGTATATTTTCGCATACCATTTTTTGTATTTTATTTAAAATTCATTTCATTTATTTTGGTGTCCAATCACACCATAGAAAAGATTGGTGGCGACCCCTTATTTTCTTTTAAAAACTAACTCTTTTAAAAACGTAGACCGCTCTGTGTTGTCTCAAACACGTGGCGATACCAATTAATTATAACATTTGTGAGCCAAACATTCCTTAAATATGAAATAGTGTCGAATGTGTTTGGTATGTTTTTAAATTGTGTTTAAGGTTTTCTTAGTGATCATTAATAATAAATTAAAGTTTGTCTTTCCCTCTAAAATCATGAACATGAGTAGAACTATGTGGCCAAAAATCTATGGATCGAGACATATACTTTAAATTGAAATATCAAAAGTTTGAATTTTTTATGGTCACATATGGTTGAATTTGGCCTTGAAAAACAAATTGAATGAAACAATGGAAATTATTGTTCGCTACACATTAAACTTATATTTTTTTGAAAGAAAATAAGTTTAATATTATAGTAGGATATGGGTCTCAATTGATGTATAAAGTATAAATTAACTAATTAAGTTACGTAGTATAGAACTAATAGCTAATCATTTGAATTAAACCTAAGTCATCATTGATAACTATCAAATATCTACTTAAGGCAATTTAATTTATGCATTGTTTTTTAAGTTTAGTATGTTATTGTAGAGAGAATCAATTCTCTGATTCTCTAACAAATAATATGTGTTTTAACTAGTTTGATATGGATCTTTGTTTGGGAACACAACTAAAATTTAATGTTTGTTATATAAAAGGATCATCGTAGGTATACAAGTAAATGCAACTATTTTGAATTATACGATATTTTATAGGTGAAACCAAAAGCAAATTAGTCACAAAGGCTTATGCCTAAAGTAGATAATATATCAATACTATTGCATAAAGATATTTGAATAGACCATTTCTTTTATCAGTGCTATAAGAGTTTATGTTTACAGTATATAAATTTGTCATGAGGACTTATGCCTGAAGAGACACGCCCCTAACTTAGTCGTGTAGATAAAAGTTTTTTAAGTCAAGGAAATAAAGAAATGAATGATGCTAAACAACACAAACATGATTAGTCAAAATTGAACTCGCAATTGAACTTTTGGGTGGGTGAATAGAAAAGACATATGGTCAATTTTAATTTAGAAGGATAACTATTTGATGGAAGGTTTGAAATGAAACTTTAGGTGATAGTTTGCCCAATTAGAATAAAAGTTTTGAAAATTCAGCATATATATAAGTGGTGACATTAGGTTGCAAGTCTTTTAAGTGAAATCAATATTTAATTAGGTATTGAATTTATGAGTAAAGTGGACAAATGGCCAAAACTAATTTATATCATTAATGGTGGGATCACAAATTATTTAAGATATGATACTAATTTATATCATTGATGGTGGGATCACAAAGTGAAAAGTCAATATTACCCAAACACGTAAAGATGTTCATTTATTCCGTCTGAAAAATCTTCGATTGAATGGAGAATGAGGGAGGGAGGAGAACTTCTCTTCATTCTCCGTCCTGCCCGATGAAAACATTTATTCATGTATATTAATTTCTTTTTATATATAAATATAAGAAAGAGTTATATAAACCCACCTTGTGAATTTATTTATATTAGATTTTTCTAAACAGTTTTAATTGGTTTATTTTAAAATTATTCAATTATTAGTTTTTTCTAATTTTCATCCTACCTTAATGTATATAATTTTTTTTCTTCTAATTTTAAGGTTTTATTTCCAATATTTTCATAAATGTTTTAATATTTAAGTTGAGGTGTTAAATTTGTAATATTTAAAATTTTCAAGTTTGCAAATAAAAGTATAAATTTACAATTGAAAAATATTTATAAACATTAACGAAATTTTTTCCTCCATAAAAAAATCAATTCCACGAATTTTCTGTGAGGAATCTCAACGATCCTATGGGAAGTTTTGCAAATATGTGAAATAAAATAAGGGGTAAGAATGAGGATAAGAAAATCTGAACTTCACTCCGAATTGTGGACATCTTATAAATTACACGCTTACACACAACCACAACTAGTTCAATAGTTCGATAATAGATTTCTTTTCATGAATGCACTTAAATATTATATATTAATTTTCAAGTTTTTTTAAAAATGAATTATTTTTATTTTATTTTTAATAAGCAAGAAAAATGGAAACACATGGGATAATGTAAGTTTTATGTTCACCGAGGGAAAAAGAAGTGTGAAAGAGTGAGAATCTTTTTAAAATATTGATCTAATTGCATCAATTTAAATTTAATATTCTACCTATCTAAAAATATGTAAATTAATATTCCGGGTAAATCAAACTTTCAAAATTATATTAGTCAATCAGTTTTAGACCATCCATTACAATTATCTATAAAAATCATCAATCTAGTATTTCTTGTATAGTCTTTTTTAATTGTCGATTTTACAACACGAACAATCATAAGTTTATTTTTTCCAAACGAAATGTAATAGATGTTGTAGTTGATACACTTACAAAAGCTATTTAAGTTTATACAATTATTAATTCATGATTTAAATTGATACAATCTATAAAATATGGTGCTAATTGTAACAGTTGTTTAAGTTTTAGTATTCAATTTTTACAGTTTTAACGTTGAATTTATCGTTTCATTTAATTACAACTAGAGAGAAAAAAATATTCATTATTTTAATATTTTGACGAAAAAAAAAACATAATTAAAGTTGGAATTCTTTTAAATTTAATGAGGGAGTGAAATGGATACAGCGAAACCTAAAAATTAAGATGAAACGGGGCTTTCTTTTGCAAAATTTAGTTAAAGAGGGATAATAATTTAATTTAGATGGGACAGCTAATTTGTAATATAACATCATATAATCAACACATTAATTACAATTTAAAAAGTTAATGATTATTCCATTTCCACTCCATTTATTATGGAATTTAATAGGATAGTAACATGGATTTTTCTTTCATTTTATCACCGTTTATTTCTTTTTATCAATTTATAACCCAATGATATTTTGAACTTAGCATGTGTTTAATTTTATTTTCTATAAACTTTGGAAAAGTAATCTTAAGGGTTGTAGCGTTATCAAATTCTTTATTTTTTAGCATTTTTTTTCTTAAAATAACACATATATATAGATCACCAACATAAATGACTTTTAAGAGAAAAAAAATTAATGTACAACCACCATTAATTTGCAGGCTTCTTCTCTAATTTCTTAAATTAAAAGCTATTACAGATAGCCGCGTACTAATTAAATTGCTATCATTGATAGCTACTATAAGTAATAACTTTCTATATTTGTCACCATTTCACAAGTGCTTCTTGTTGGTTTTCTCAATTTGAAAGTTGTTATTAGTTGTTATCACTGATTGATGTTATTAGTAATAACTTTATGTTTGAGAAATGTGCTATTGGTTATGTAGCTTATCAATGATAGTCATTGAAGGACAACCTTGACATTTAAAAAAGAAATACCAAATCAACATTTGCTATTTTTACAAATATCATTGTGCCCATAAGTCTACAATTAGGGGAAGTGTAAAGTGTCATTTTAGTGAATCATTCTTTAAGTAGAGAAAATGGATGTACTCTTCGTCTTTATTGCGAATCTATCTCCATAGGTCCTTTCAAGCCTTGCTATATAGTTTTATCAAATAATTTTGAGTAGCTCTCAATTCATCCACATGGCAGGTGACATTATCATTGGGTCACATCAATTTTCTGCCCATTATTTACCAAAAAGTTATACTTAATAAATATAAACCAATCTTGAGCCTGTTATTATTACATTAATTAACTTCAAATTAATGTTTATCATTAATGTGTTAGTGTTTCATCGCCGGTTATCTACCATTTTTAGTGTTTATTACTTTGGATATCAATTCCAATTACTTCCAGTAATGTTTTTTCAGAAGTGTTGAATATATGTACATATATAGTTATGCTTACCATTTATAGAAACAAAATTTGATTAGGGTTTAGATTGTTAATACTTCCCTTTTTACACTGTTTTAAAGAGGTTGATAAGTATTTGATCTTCTTGTACTTTCCCATCTAAAAAATTTATGCTTTTAACTAAACAATCTCATCATTCTACTAGCTGTAGATTTATAAGTTTAGTTATCCACTAATTTTAACTAATGTATAGGCTCCAATTTGTAATTGTGTTTTATATTTTTAGTTTATAAACTTTTGTTATTTGATTCTCACTTTTTTTTTCCCCTTTACAAATACTTGAATTTTTAATAGTTTTTTGAAACAATTTCTTTGAAACATTATTAGTGAAAATGGAGTAGTATTATATTTGTGAGATTATTTTTGCAGAACCAAAAACTAAAGTTTATGGTCATCAAAATAAGACTTAAAATATCTTTAAACATGATTATATTACAAAGTTAATACTAATACATTTAATTTTTTTAAAGAAAAATTGTAAAAAGTGACAAAATAACAAAAGTATAATAAGTTTTTACTCTAGTGTAAACCGTTTGTATTTTTTTATTATTCTTGAAAAAACCTCATATTTTAAACAATAGTTTCAAGTTAATAAAAATATATTTTAAATTATTTAAAGATGAAAATGCCATGACAATACTAACAAAACAAGTGCATTTTTTTAAAAAAAAAGATTAAGCACCTTTATAACTATTTGTTTTTGGATTTTTAGTTTTTAAACATCAAAATATATATGTATATACCCCAATTTTAGCTATAAATTCTTCTTTATTATCTACTTTCCAATATTTTAAAGATAAAGTCAAAATTAAAAAAATAATAATAATCAAATTTTGTATTAAAATTAGGTCTCAATCTATATTTAATTTTAATTTAATGATTCTCTATTCATAAATCATACTGTTTTTAAGCCAAAACAAAACATGAGGTTTCTCTTTAACACGATGTCATAAAATGAGTACAATTTAAAATAGGAAATAGTTAGAAATAATAATTCAAAACAATAATCATAATAAGATAAATTATTGTAAATTATCATAACATTGTTTAAAATATTATAAAATCTGAAATTTTACCTCATCTTTTACGTTTTTTTTTCCTTAATTTTTTTAACAATAAAAAAATTATTTATCTTAATTATTTCTTATTTATTTCATTGCTTTCTTTTTTACTCAAACATTTGTTTTTTTCCTTTTTCTTTTTTGTCTTATTAACTTAAAGGCTTGTCACCTTAATTCTTTAAAATTTTCTGCGTGCATTCAATTAGTTTAAAACATAGAATATATTATTTGTTTAATTTAGTTTATCAACAATAATATAATGCTCTAAATGCTTAAAAGCCTAACTTTTGAAAGTACGAGAATTTAATTTAACTCTAACGCAATTAAAAGTTTGAATTTTCACTTTCACTTCATATTGTATCAATATGAGTAGTAGTAATCAATTGTATCACGAAATCGATGTCAACTTGATCACTGTTTGAGCACAATTCAATTGGATGTTAAGATTGAAAAGTTAGAAACTTTGTTGAATTTAAAAAGACAATTAATAAGAATAAGTATACTTGGACAATTTTGGGCTGTATATTTATGGTCATTCAATGTGGTGGTTGATATAGCAAAATATTGTTTGGACTTTGGAGCTGAACAAAATTTTATATAACTTAATATAGAATATATAGATTATACAATACGATATAAATTATACAATAATGAACTTGAATGTAACACAAATCTCCCCAACCTACTCTTTCAATGAAGAGGATCAAAAATAATTTCACATTAATTTACTATCCATATTAAATTGAGATCAAAGTGTATGTTTAATGCTCTAACATAATAGATGAAATACGACAATCAGAACAACAATGACCTAAAGTACGTATGATGATAGTTCTAATTACACCCTCAAACTTATATAAATGGCCATCAACATAAAAATCGACTTCCTAAACGTAAAAGTGTAATTTAATCTATAAACGTAAAAGTCGACTTCCTAAACTTCTAGTGTTAGAATTCGATCATCGAGCTTATTATAATAACCGTAGAAATGGAACCGATAAATAATAAAAATGAACCATCAAACTTATATATATAAATGTTATAATTTAATTATATAATTATATAAGTTTTAAAGTCCAATTTGACCCAAACTTAATACGTATATTAGTTTAAAGGCTCAATTTATAAATTTAAAAGTTAAAGAGATTACTATCATATTTTAAAGATGATTTTCTAATTTTATCTGTTAGTTGGATGGTGGTATTAAACATATGAGGTATTTTTTATAAGTGTTTTTTTTATCATTATATATTTTTAAAATGAATATTATTTTTTATAAATGTTTTTTTTATCATTATATATTTTTAAAATGAATATTATTTTTATAAGTTAAAAGTTGTTTGGATATATTATTGACAATTAAATAGTTTTAGTCTTAATAAATTACTTTTTAGCATTGAAACACGGTTCCTCTAGTTGGTATATATCTAATTAGTTTCTGAAACGAAGAATTACGAATATGATAATTACATCCAAAATATTAGTATTTTTTTTAAAAAAAAAACATTTTTTTCTATATAACTAATGTGTTAGATATCAAACAAGGTTTAAAATGTCCATACCAAAATATAAATGCTTTAATTTGATGGAAAAGTGAATGAATGTTTTTGAAAAAAGATTATTAAAAATAAAGTCAAATTAGTAAATAAAGTTTTAAAACAAGTTAACTAGCTTGTATAATATTTATATTTTATTCATACCATATATGTTTTGTGAATTTTTTTTGAGTATAATAGAAATATGGATTGAATCCTTACGTGTCAATATATACAACTTGAAAAGTAGAAATACCAAATGAAAACGTTGAGATGGACGAATGAAATTTAATACTAATATTTTGGCATCGTGTAGTTATCTCTCTGTGGCAACACAAATAGAAGCAGTAGGGCCTCCAAAGGAACCCTCCTTATGCCCCCATGAGAGTGCCACCGGCTCTTCACTGTCTGCATTAAATTTGAAGCACCAAACTCAAAACCCACAAATCCCCTTTCGACATAGCTACAGATATATATAAATACCATCACAAATTAATACAATCTCACACATATAATTTAACATCAAACTAATTTACAATGTCTTTACTCCATCTGACAAAACCTCCTCCTCCTCCTTCTTCTTCACTGAAAGTACTCAAGTTCATTTTTCAATGTCTCCTTCTAATTCCTTTGCTTCTCCAACCTCTTCGTGCTGCTACAAACATTATCCCTCCCGGTTACTCCGTCCCTGCTGTTTTTATCTTCGGGGATTCAATTGTCGATACTGGCAACAACAACAATCTCATTACTCAAGCTAAATGCAACTATCCCCCTTACGGTCGGGATTTCCCTGACGGACGCCCAACCGGCCGATTTTCCAACGGCAGGGTCCCCTCCGATCTAGTAGGTATATAAATCATGATATTTTTTTTTAAAACTGAAGATATATATATTACACCTTTTTAATTGTAAAAGACTCAAACTTTTTTGTTTTTATTTTATTTTAGTTGATGTGCTTGGTATCAAACCACTCTTGCCACCGTATGCTGACCCGAATCTTCAACTTGAGGACCTACTCACCGGTGTCAACTTTGCTTCTGGTGGAGCTGGATTCGATCCTCTAACCTCTAAAACAGCGGTATGTAACTATACTCTTTCTTTTCATCTATAACTACTACGAGGACGTTGAGAGTACTCCTAACTTTAAGTAGGTGGAGTGTGCTATTATAGCACTCCGTATATTTGAAATGCTAGCTCTAAACCAACGTTATAGATAAATTTCAAAGTCTATTTGTCTATTATAATCAAGGTCACAATCATCATAACTTTTTCTGTCTGTCTAACAATTATTTAACTAATTGGGAGGACAAAATTTTAATTTTTTTTATCACTGCCTCAAAACCAATTAGGCCAATTTGTTATGTGTTAAAAGTAACTCTAATAAGATCAAACGTACATTTGGGTTTCATGAATTTAATTTAATGCCATATTAGACAATATATATATTTTCATCACAAAGCCAATTGATTATAATTAAAAATATCGATTTTCTTAACTAACCAAATTGTACAAATTTTGAGTTTTACAGCCAGCAATATCACTTGATGCTCAATTAGCAATGTTTAGAGAATACAGAAAGAAGATAGAAGGACTAGTAGGAGAAGAAAAGGCAAAATTCATAATAGACAATAGTCTTTTCTTGGTGGTGGCTGGAAGCAATGACATTGGGAACACATTTTATCTAGCACGATTTAGACAAGGTCAATACAACATCGATACCTACACCGATTTTATGATCCAACATGCTTCGGCTTACGTCAAGGTATACAAATTTAATTTAATAAAAACCCGTTTAAAATGACAAGTTTCATCTCTAAACTTTTATGTTTTATATATAGGACTTGTATGCAGCTGGTGCACGGAGGATCGGGTTTTTCGCGACTCCACCGCTCGGATGCTTACCGTCGCAAAGAACTTTGGCGGGAGGGATTGAAAGGGGATGTGTGAATGAGTATAACAACGCTGCAGAGCTTTTCAATGGGAAGTTGCAAACCACCTTGGGTTACCTTCAAACTATACTGCCTGATAGTAGAGTGGTTTATGTGGATATTTACAACCCTCTACTTGATGTCATCCAAAACTATGCCAAATATGGTATTTATTTCTCTCTTTCTCTCCTTTTCACTCACATGCTTTGGTCGGATTAAATTATTTTTACATTAATTTTTTCTAAAATATCTTTTGTTCTTTTTCTTGAAATGGTTAGCAGAGTTTTTGTGTCGTAAAATACATCGTGATATATTTAAAAATTGCAATAATTTTCAGGATTTGAAGTAGTAGATAAAGGATGTTGTGGAACGGGAACGATTGAGGTGACATTTCTTTGTAATAAATTTGTGAAGACTTGCCCTGATACCACAAAATATGTGTTTTGGGATAGTTATCATCCTTCGGAAGCTACTTACAACTTGCTTGTTTCTCCAATCATCAAAAGATACATTTCTAGCTTCCTATAGTTTTCCATTTATTCCTCAAACTCTTAATTTCCTAAAGTGTAAACATAAATCACCTTCCATATTTCCAATCTCAGCTCATTCATATGTCACACTCCATTTCAATAAAATAAGTATCTATTTATATCTAAAATATTACTTGGTTGAATTATAAGTTTAGTGGGTCTTTCAATAATTTTATATACACAATATGTTTATCATATATGTTCTTATAAGTTTTAAAAAAGTAAAACGATAGGTTATATATAAAATTGTAGTTTATATTTAAGTAATAAAACACTAAACTTTCAACCTTATGTATAGTGGATTCGTGATTTTTGTAAATTATTAAATAGGTAACACTTTTACATAATAATTATGTGTAACAACATTTTTAAAAAAATTATAAATATAACAAAATTTACCCGTTATAGACTGTTCTGTTGATACGCTTATGAACAATGAGTGATATAAAGTGATATAGTCTATCATTGTTATACTTTAAGAATTGAATTTAAATTTTGGTATTTTAGCAAATTCTTTTTTATATTATTGTGTTATATCCTACTTATATTTTGGATTTGATTTCTATATTTTCAGATCAAAAATATAATTTATTAGATACAAAATTAAAAGTATTTTAAAAATCATATTCGATAATTTTAAAGTTCAAGAGTCGAATATAAACATAAATTTGAAAGTTTAGGGACCTAACTATCAAAGTGAATGAAAACAAAGACGTAAACGGTTGTAATTTAATATGTTTTATATAACACTTTTAATTAAATAAAATTATTATAGATGATATAACGATTGAAAATATTTACAAAATATAGCAAAATTTCAACACTACTAATATAATAAATATTGATAAACTATGTAGGTCTATCAATGCAAATAACTATCGTAACTATCTCTCAAACACACCATATAAATCAAGGATAACTTTACTGAAGATTACTTTTTTTTTTTAAAGAAGCTTTCATATTTTAAAAGTTTGTTCTTTCATGGACTTCAAAACATATTGTGTATTAAATACACATATTTAAATAATTTATTTTTACCTAAAACCTTTTGCTTTCAACTATAATAATTATTATTAATGAGGAAGTACTTTTCTATTTTTTCTTCTTCTTATAATTCATTCAAAAGCACTTATAAATGGTTTCAACCTAATTAGGTATAATTCAAGTTTTTTTTCTTCTTTTTTTTTTTGATTTTTCAAAAAAGAAGTATTATTGAAGTTGTTAAAAGCAATAATAATATCACACTCCATAAAGATGTTAGGTTTAAAATCTCTATCATTAAGTTTAAATTTGATGATCATCTTCTTAAATGTCGAATTATAATTAAGTTTTTCCATAAAAAAGCATTTAATTATCAAATATTCCACTAATGATCACTAATTTTCTTCGCTAACTCTTTTTCTTTATCCATTAAGGGTCCGTTTGAATTGAATTTAAAAAAAAAAAATATATATATATCATATTTGTGTGAACTCTTTTACTTAAAAATGATTTAAAATACACTTAAAAATCTATTTTAATTGCCTTCCGAACACTTTAATTTTTTTCAAAATAATTATCGAAATTAATTAAAAATATAATCCAAACACACCATAATTCTCAAAGACATTTCTTCATTTCTTTTTTAATTTCACATTTCATAACTAGTTTATTTTATTTTTTAAATTTTTTAAAGATTTATTGTCAATAATTAATATTTTTACTTGCATCATACAAAATATTAAACCCATAAAGTTGTAAAACAAAAAACAAATACATTTTTTTTTCAATCATACATAGTTTCTTGAACTAAACTTTTATAGATATATTTTTCAAGTAGAGTCGTTTTAAGATTAAACAATTTTGTAGATAAATTATTAAATAAGATTGTGGAGTAACTCGTCTATCTTATGAATACTATGAAATCTCTTGATTTTTTCAACGTTCGAATCCTCGACAAACCCTTTTAGATTAAACCTCTTTAGAATCCAACGTTTTTTTTGACGAGATCTCAATTTTCATAACATAATGCTCGTTTGGGCTTCGTGAGCTCTAATACCATCAATACATCTTCATTATGGAAGCGCTTTATAAATCAATGTTAAATAACTCAAATTTTATAGTGTTGTTTATTATCGAAGTATGCTATATTGAAATCAGTCATTGGCCCGACAGGAAGATGTAGGAAGATTTTTGTAAATGATTAGAGGAAAAGAAAATAAAGTTTGTTGGAACTACTTTGAAAAGATGACAGTTAAGTAATTGATGTAATCTATACTGCCCAACTGTATGCCAAATTGAAATTGATATGCTTTCATTTGAATGTATATTTAATTGGGCATCAATTATGGTAGCTAGTTGGCAGGTAAACGTTCATTTTTTGTCTTCCTTTATATCTTGTTTTAAATCATATAAGGTTTTATATTCGTTTATAAAAATTAATTCTAAGAAGTTTGCAAAAACTATTTACAATGAATCAATGAATCGTGTCCATTATTGCACCGTTGGAAATTATAGATCGTATTCTTTTTTCTTTTTTTTTTTTTGCATTCAACTTAATATATATCACATGAAAATTTAAACTCTATCGCTATGCTTAGTAGTTGACCACTTTATTTATTATTGTAATTTTTTAATATATAATACATTAGCGACGGTTGAGTATGAGTTGGATTAGATTCATGAACTTATTAGATCCAATTCAAATGTTTGGATGGTAAGTTTTGTGACTAGAATAAATTTTATAGAAAAATGAACTTAATCCAATCCAACCATAAATTATTTGGATCATGTTGATTTGATTTACACAAATTATTTATTTACATTTGTATTCTAAAAATAAATAAAATGTTATTTAATGTAAATTTGATTAAATTAAAATTATCAACTTAATTTCAATTTACATAATTAAAAAATTCTTTAGAAAGAGTTAAAAAATAACTTCTAAGAGATTGGAAAATAAATTATTCAAAAATTTATAAAAAAACAAAACTAAGTTGAATATATGTATATCTAATTGTATCATAAGTAAATAAAATAATAAGTTAATAATAATTTCGATTTGGTTCAGGTGAGTTGAGTTAATATAGGTGAACCAACTCAATCACTAAGGTATCATTTGATAAATTTTTCATTTGTAATTTCTTAAGATTGAGTCCAAATAAAATCATTACCTCTAAATTATCTACTTCCTTACAATGTTTTAAAAAATGAAGTCAAGTTTTAAAAATCATTTTTTTAAAGTAAATTTTTTAAATAAAAAATGGTTAAAAATAGAACATTTGACCAAATATTTACTCTTCCTAAAAAAATCAAGTGTAGTAAATTATATTTTAAAAAGTAGCCATATGTGAAACTAAGCGATCTTAGTACCCATTAAATTTATAGTTGAGGTCTCAATGTGTTCACCTAATTAGACAACGCACACAATGACAGGTTATTCTATCACCAACAACATACTTTGTTTCTATGGTATTTATACTCTCTCACCTCTTCTAAATTATTCAATCGCGAGGAAAAGAAAAATTCTCTCATCTTTTTTTATTGGCTTAGGCCCACTTCCCACAAGTCATTTCCATGTGTATCTATTTAAACCCTCAACTTTGTCCAAATTAAACTTAATGAATGATTTAAATTGATATATTTATATAAATTAAACATCTAAATTGATACACTTGTAAAAATTTAGAGTCTAAATTAATAGAATTATTAGTTTGAAGTTAAGGTTGAAACAAAAGATTTAAATTATAGAATTATTAGTTTAAGGTTTAAATTGATAAAGATAAAAATTAAAAAATTTCCAAAATTGTAATAAAAAGGGAAATGGTTTAAATCTGAAAAAACAAAAAAGGAAAGCGAATAGTTTAAGGGACGATGATTAGGTGCGTAGTTATTAGAATTATATTTAAATTATTGATTAGATGACATCTTATAGCACCCTAATTGATCGCTGAAATTGCCACTCACCTTTCAAATTCCCAGTTGCTAAAATTCGCTTGATGAAATCGAATTCAATAGTCTGAAGATTACAAAGAAAACCCTAGAAATCCACTTCTGGTAGGTCCAAGCGACTTGGTCTTCAGGTTCCACCAATCATGGAGCCTGTAACATTCGTTGTCGACAAATTAAAAGGTTTCGGGACCGCAACCCAGAATTTTTTTGATGGCTTAGTTCATCGCCGCGAAAAATCAGCTCGCCGGAGTCCGGTAATGGGTTTTCTTTTTTTATTTTTATGATGTAATGTCATAATATGTGCTTCTTCACGTCTTAATATTGCCAGTTCTCGTTGTTCTTATTGTGCTTTTTTCTTTTTTGGTATTTAGATTATCAAGACTTCGATTTTACTGCCTCGTTTTCTATAGCATGTTCTAAATCTTCAAAACTTGATGGTTATGTGTTAACATTGTTTCAGGTTTCCCCATTCTAGATGAACCTTTTGGCTGATATTTTA
The DNA here is from genome assembly GCA_025688845.1 of Cucumis hystrix. Classification (NCBI taxonomy): domain Eukaryota; kingdom Viridiplantae; phylum Streptophyta; class Magnoliopsida; order Cucurbitales; family Cucurbitaceae; genus Cucumis; species Cucumis hystrix. Next base: position 13,904,274 of record CM046885.1, on the reverse strand, counting down.
ATGAACATTTATAATTTGGCTTTGGAAAATGATATATTAGTGTAAATGACCTGTTTATGTCTTTTTATGTCAGTCAACTAGTAAATACTGGGTGGTTGAGGAGAAATTATTTGCTGATAGACACATTGTGTCTGATAGTTTTCCGCTGTTGGATGTATTGGAGAGAAATATCTCAAATTTATATCTAGGGGTTATCAAGGACGATTTTTAATTTACGTCTAACAATAATTATTCGTGGTTGTTGCCCATTGAATGATCAAGGTATATGATCATACCATCCTTTTGCAAAATAATTATTTTCTGGCCCATGGATACCATCTAAAGTGAATTCTTGTTTCCTCTTGCCATTCATTTTTAGCTGACGAGATATTTCGGTGATCTGATTTATTTTCAAGCAGTCGGTCTCAATCATGAATTTCTGTAACTTGATGATTTCATTGGTACCATAAATGTTCGTGGCATGTTACTTAAGATTTCTTGCTGGTCTATTATTTCAGATTGAAATTCTGAAGCGGCTACAAAGGGAAGCATTTTCGGATTTAATGAGACTTAGGGACAGACAAGACAAGGTTGAGAAGGTACTATCCCTTTATAATATACAGAGGAGTAGCCCATTCCAAGAAAATGTCACCCATGTAAAAGGAGAGGTTAATGTATTGGGTGCATTGCTATTTATGAGTGTTATTGATAACCATAGCTTCAATGCACTTCATAGAGCAGGAATCTCAACAGGAATTCACTCAAGATTGACTTTTGAAACCACTGTAAGAGAGAGCGATTCTCTTGTTGCAGAGTTTGTAGCCAATCAGAAAGCGAAAGTGGATTTTGGTGTTGATTCTGGAAGTGAACTTACTCTATCTAAAGTTCTTTACAAGGCTAGTGTGGGAGATTGGATGTCTGCCATTGTAGTTCCTGTTGGAGCTCGATGTAGGGATGTTGCTGTAATTGCAAATCCTTCTCATCAGGTATGTGCTTTGTGCTTATGAACTTTGTGAGTTTATTGGAGTAGTATTTAATTTGTTTTTAACTTAATAGGTTGAGGTAATTCTGTAGTTAGGATGAGGTAAGCCAACCCATTAAATGCATACCCAACTGGATCGTTTTGGAGCATATGTGCAAATATTTTGTAAAACATTACATTTTTTAGAGCTTTTTGGCTACCAATTAGGGTTGAGTGGTTGTCTTGTAGGATCAATCGAGTTTGAATGAATAGTTTCAAACACCTACAACTCACAAGTATGAAAATCTAGTGAGTGTATTGAGCGCTACTGTTAGATGGGTGGCAAACCTCTCTCTTTAGAGTTATTGGAGTAGGGGACAAGGACATGTAAGAGTTGTTTCAGGGAGTAAAAGAGTGTGCAAGTATAATATGTCTATGTGAGATATATTATATGATTTTTTAAAAATATTCACAAGTGTTTGGACGAGCTTACACTATCTCAACCAATATCATGAGACAGCTCCTTTACCACACAACATTTACGTGTCAAAGAAATCCGTAGGATATCAAATCCTAGGTAGGTGGCCACCGTGGAGATATATTATATGATTGTCTTGTAATATTTCTTGGAATGGGCTACTCATCTGTGTATTATAAAAGTTAGTATAACTCACAATTACATTCTCTTTTTCTTTAATGCATATTCCTTTCAAATTAATATTATAAGTCAATATTAATCGAACTCTTTACAGTTGGAATGAAAGTTGCTTTCGATAAAAAAAGAACAGTGTTTGCAACTTAAAATTGCATTGTCTTTTTCTTTAATGCATATTCCTTTCAAATTCATATTATAGGGCAATATTAATCCACCTCTTTGCAGTTGTGTTGTATGATACGATGGTATAAGAGTGCTTGTTCTATATTTAATATCATTGTTGATTTCAACCTCAAATTATTTGGTGGTTGATTGTGTAAAATATTTCCTTAGCCCAGTTATGAGGTATGTATTTAATATTAATACCAATTCCAACCAACTAGTTGTGCTTGTGGATGCTCCCGGGTATTTTTATCTTTGTAGAGTGTATTATCTATTTGATTTATAAATTATGAAGCTAACGTGAATGGTGCTTATATGTTGTAGGAAAAGGGTCTTACTGATGCTTCATCTTTTGGACCACCCCTTTTGGATCAGCCTAATGGTGGTGCCATAGGGTTAACAGTGAGAAAATCCAACCTCACTGCTTCCTTAGCTCAATTTATTTCTACAGAGAGAATTCAACCAAGTTTTGATAGGATTCAACATCACCTTGGTACTTTTGGGCAATTGGTGTGTCAACTTCCAAGAGGAATGAAATTATCGCTTCTGGGTCTTCTCCAAGTACCAAAATTATCTTCTAATCAACATGTCCGTCTTGGAGCTCTTACAATTCCAGTGTGTCTTAGTCGACGTAAATCTCCTGAAACAGTTGAGGGATCTGATCCACATTTGTTAGCAGTTTCGGGGGAAGCTATTTCAAGGAGATCTATTGCTTTACTACTTGAGTCAGAACTTGATGAAGTAACTAGAATTGGAGGTTGGGTTGAGCTGAACCAATCAACCTCCAAATATTTGCGATGGGCGGTGTCAGTGTCTGATAACAACAGTGAAGATGCCTTAGGTTGGGGAATGAGTTTAAGTGGGATTCTTGGAAGCCCATTTGATAGAGATCACTTTCAGGTTGAATCTTATGTCAAACTGAATGTGAGTAAGAAATTCAACTTAAAGCCAGGAATTGCGTATGTGACAGATGGCAATGCCAAAATGATGGCCTTCCTAGTTCGGTCTAAGTGGTCTCTCTGATTGATCTTATGAATTATGTCCTTTTCCTTTTGTAAGACGGTTCTGGTTTGCCTGAAAGGTCCATATGTGCCTTCAGCGATTGGATGTCTTTCAGAACTCTTCCAGGAGGAAAAGTGAATTGTGCTGCTTCCAGCACGGTACACAAAATAGGAGGAGCATCAGCAAGAGTCCCCTTTTGCAAGTTTCCTGGTATTCAATGAAGAGAGAAGTTACATATTTGGTTATCTTAAATATTTGACTAACAAAGTGAGAATTTTTCTCTTGAAGTGGCAAATGGACGAAACGAATCCCTAATTGATAAGTGAAAGAAGGTTAAGGTATTTTCTTCCACACTCCATTTGCCACATCAAAGGGATCATTTCATTTTGTTAAATACATTCACCAACTGCTTGTTACGATTGAAATTAGCTAGTATTTAAGAGAATTTATAAATTAGTATTTTCTTTCCTTGAATCTTCAGGAAAGCTTCTTGTCCTTGTTACCATCCAGATGGTATCATATTCAATTTGATGAATGTCATCAAAGATTATTTTAGAAGAGCTTAGGAATTTCTGCTACAAGGGAAAATGTGGTGAGGGTGTAAAAGTCATTAGGTTTATTGGTATAACAAATTCTAAAAATCTGATTGTAGTCTCCGGTTTACCTAAGGACGAGGACTCTGCCAATTTGGTCCATTGCAGATTTTCATATTTACCTCATTTCACCATAGCATCGATACTTGTTGGAAAATATACGGTAAAGTATTAAATAAATACTTTTTGTTAAAGCTGTTGGAAACTCGTTACCTTTTTTAAATGAAGGAATGTATTTGGCTGCATTTGTTATTAGCTGATCTCACACGTATTCTTCTTTTAGCCTATATTGAAGCATTCTTGCATTCTTTTGGAGATAGGGTTTTTTTTTTCAATGATTCTTGACATTTTTATCATATCTTTGAAGTGATTTCCCATTCTTAAGGAAAATATTTTATCTGTTTTGTTCAGGAATTGTCTACCCTATGTGGAAATAATGGAGTTTTGATGGGATATAATGATTAGATTCAAGAAAAGGACTCTTGTTTTCAACTTAGAAAGAGAGCAATTTACTTAAACAAAGCAGTTTGTTGATCGAAGAAAACAAATTGTATTTAAATTCCCAATTTGGTTCTTAAAAAGTTCAAATTATTGGATCAACTCAGTTGTTTCGTGACATTAGTCGAAGTGTATATAAGCTTACTCGGACACTCGCGAATATAAAAAAACAAGTGGTTGAAGGTTTTAAAATTGTGTCTATTTGACGAAACTTTATTGACATTGAATCTTTAGTTTTAAACTTTTAAGAATTTTAAACTTTACAAATATACCAAATATTACCCTTAAACTTTTATAAAGGATTCAAAAACTCTTGTTAGAATAGAAAACCTAGAATTTCAAACAAAAATATGAAATTAGAAGAACGGCATGATGTGAAATATGAAGTTAGAAGAATGGCATGATGTGAAATGATCTATTTCATTATAGATTACTGTTACGTCATAGTTAAATTATACAAATATCTGTTTACTGTTACGTCATAGTTAAATTATACAAATATCTGTTAAAAAAAAAAATGTATATACTTTAAAGTTACAATATTACCTTCAATTTTCATAAACATTTTAGAACAATTTTGAACACTATGTAGCAACGACCTAAAACGAAGTGGGTAATATCGTAACTATTAGAAGTAAGAGAGCACAGAGTCGAAGGATTTTTTTTAAATAAATAATATATTGTTTTAAAAAATAATAATAATAATAACAATATATTTATTAATAAAAAGAAAATTGGGCAATCGGTGGAGTTTGATCTTAAAAGCCATATTTTTTGTGGTCAGTTTCATACATATTTGGTTTCTCTCTTTCTCAAATCGCAAAACGCTTCTCTCTGTGTTTTCAAACCTCACCGAATCCCAAACACGCCACCATGTCTTCTGGCCGGAAAATCACCTTGAAGAGCTCCGACGGCGAGATCTTCGAGGTCGACGAAGCGGTCGCCTTGGAGTCACAAACGATCAAGCACATGATCGAAGACGACTGCGCTGATAGTGGAATCCCCCTTCCTAATGTCAACAGCAAGATCTTGTCCAAGGTTATCGAGTACTGCAAAAAGCACGTCGAGTCCCCTAAGCCCGAGGATCGTACTGGCTCCGTCGACGACGACCTCAAGACTTGGGACAGCGAATTCGTCAAAGTCGACCAGGCCACCTTATTCGATCTCATTCTGGTTTGTTCATCCTTCCTCTTTTGAGTTCTTTCGCCTTTTTCTTTGTGGGTTTGTCTTTTTGCTTCTTTCTATCTTTGCCCTCTCTTTGACTGCGTATGTATTCGATTGTTTGGTTAAATTTGGGGGTCTAGGGTTTCGGTGCTTCGTAAGATTGGAGTTAGGGTTTTCGTACTTACTCTATGTTTGCATAAACCGTTTTCTGTTTTGGCCTGATGCCTGAATGAGATATAACAAATTGTTAAATGGGATATTGCATAATTACTGAAGCGTGAATGCCTCCTCCAGTTTTGTTGTCGAATTGGAGTCGATAGAGGAGCTCATTTATTGATTTATAAGGGTTATAAAGATTTTCTCATTGGGAAGCCTTGATACAAGGCGTTTGGCTGCAATCTTCTTTAGAATTTTGGTAGTATCCCCGTTTATTTTAGATATTCTTAAACTACCAGCAAAATGACCACACACTGCCCATTATTCTTACATGTTTCGTTCTTGAAAAGGCTTCATTGTAGTTATCATCAAGTAGAACATGTTTAATTCAATCCTTTTAAGTTTTGGGTGGACGTGGAAGAAATATTCATTTAGTTTAGTTGAGGTAATTCGATGTAAATTGATTATTTGTGGATGGGATATGGGTGAATCATTGTTTTCTTTATACCCACTGAACTTGTTCCCTGCCTTGTTCGGGTTATAATGAGTTTATTTCTACTTTTGATCCATCCTTATTAGACTTAAATGAAATTGCAAGTTTGTTTGCACATTCGTTATTCTGAAGTCCTTCCTTTTTTAAATCTTGTTGATCATCTCATGTTATTCATTCACACACGTGTGTTTTCGATTATGGTTCATCTAAAATTTATTGGTTCTTCATCATTACTTTAAACTGCCATTTATTGACGAACGAGTAACCAAGAACCATCATTCATTATTCTCATCTGAAAAAGTAGAACCATCGTTGTTGGTTACTGTTGAGATCTCTGTTCATATTTCTCAAATTGACGTGTAATAGAGATAAACAATCTTGAGAATCCTTTTTTTTTTTCAGGCTGCAAACTATCTCAACATCAAAAGCTTGCTTGATTTGACTTGTCAGACGGTGGCTGACATGATCAAAGGGAAGACTCCAGAGGAGATCAGGAAGACATTTAACATCAAGAATGACTTTACACCCGAGGAAGAGGAAGAGGTCCGTAGGGAGAACCAATGGGCATTTGAATAAAAAGAGAATAAAAGAGATGGAATCACTTATATGTTGTTAACTTTTTCTCTTGTTGCATGGTGATGTTTGATGCTTGTGTTATCTGTTGTGTTGAACTCTCGTGATGTTCGTTGGTTGTTAACTATATCCTACAATGTTATCTTTCATCCAACTTACCTGACTTCGACTTCAACATTTTTTATTAATATCGTAGATTGCCTGCTATTATGAATGGTTTGATTTCACTGTTGTCAACTCTTAAGCGTCAAGCAAAGAGAGGACGTGTGAATTCTTGGACTCAAGATGTAATAATCGTAATAAGTTAATAGGTCCTTTAGAAGTTTGGACATCCATTCAAATGGATGACACTTTCATTATCAAAACAGGTTTGAACTTAACTTTGTTTGGTGCATTCACATTATATGCTGTAGTTTTGTGAAATAGGGGTGGGATGTGGGTAGCTTATAAATCTTAGATAAGATGCATACCCATGCCCTTGCTACTAATAATAATATCATACAGGGCCATTCAATTATGATGAGGGAATAATTTTTTAATAGAACTTCCATCGCATTTTGTGACACTCTTCTTAACGTTTTACCTTCATTGTTGGACTGTTAGTTGAAAATAAAAACGCATCATTTTACATTCTCAATCACAACGCTTTCAAATGAACATTAAATTAGTTGAATGGAAGAGATGATCGCAAAACCACCAGCTGTAGCTATGTGGAAACAAATTACCAATATTTTCACATCATAGCAAGGAAATGAAATGGAACATCATAAGGGAAGAGAAATGCCTCCAGTTAACTGAACGTCACATAAATTTGAATGACCAAAAGTTCCAACATTGTAAATGTGGATATCCTCCCAATCAGAACTTATTGCTCAAGGAAACGAAAACATTTAATCTGAGCAACTTACTCAATGATGAAATATGATTTAATGAACAGGAGAGAAACAAAGCGATATCCCTGTAATAGTGAGCCATCATTAATGTGATGGCAAGCATATACCGATATCCCTGTAATAGTGAGCCATCTTTTATGTGATGGCAAGCATATACCGAACCGAGGCTAATTTATTGCACTAAGGAAGTTACAAAGAGACATTAGGCTAGGCTAATTTGTGTATCAAATTTTTTGGTTCAGCCCTAATGAAAGAATACGTCCGCTGCTCTGCCACGACTTCCTATATCCAATTCTTAAAAGTGAAACGAGGAGAGACTGAAGAAAACTCTGGGAGAAGGGAAGAGCTCCAAAACTCGTTTGTAAATGAGGAAAGAACATTGTTCTGGTAAAGCCTTCATGGTTTGCCAAGATATGATCTCACTGTTTAATATCCGCAGGATCGTTGATCTCCTGGATGAAAACCAAAGGGCATTCCATATTTAAATTGGAAACAGTGAATGTTGATGAAGATTGAGAACTTTCATGCTTTTACTTACCTGATTCTCAAGCACTACACCATCTGGAATTTCCAACTTCACCCCAGGTTTTGCGACAATACTAACTTTCCCCTTCAAAACCAAACAAATAACGAAGCTAAGTAATGTTAACAAGAGAACAGAAATTATTCTTTATGATGATGGGTAATGGATGGTAGAATAGGTTGAATCTTCAGATCATACATATACATAGACATTCCATTCTGGTTATATTTACAGGTCCATTTTATATAGTTGTCTCCGCAAAAGGGAGCATGACAAAATAAAGGCCACGTCAATGTATATAGCATATATAGATGGAATGCATACAATACCTTGAGAGTGACACCCAATCCAAACCATACGTCTCCTCTTACTGTCAAGCTATCCAGCTCAACAATGCTGGGGATTGACTTGAATCGACTTTGGAAATCATTAATCTGGGAAAGAAGGAATAAGCACGAGTAGAATAATATAATCACAAGTACATGTACTAGCGGAATTTACAAATTTTACCTTTTCAAATTCAGGACCTAAGTCAATTGATGGATTTACAGGACTAGCTCTAGCTGCATTTCGAACTACTAAGCCTTTATTAGATGTGTATAGGTCTGACTGCAATATTGTAAAAGAAACATTAGTTTCACCAGATGTGGTTTTCTTGTCTCATTCGGTATTACACCATAAGCTCATATTTACACACTTACTTGTAAAAGAAGTAAATCTGAAGTTGAACTCAGTTGTAGTGAACGAGAATGTGGGACATTAACACCAACAGCTCGATCAAACAACTGTCAAAAAAGTTCAAAGTATGGCATGAAAAGAATATTCACTTATATGACAGAATAAAGTCTACAATTTAAACAAACCTTAATCATTGAGCGTACTGCAGTATTTTGCCTGAGAACTTGATCGCTGCTTCCAACCTAATGAGACAAGTAACTTCATCAGTATCTTCTACAAGGATTAAAAATATAAAGGTATCTTTGTAAAATGCCTTTGACCTCTGAAAATGAGTTCCCGATTTTTAGTGTATTTGTATCGACTAGTCTCTTAACGGCAGTCAAATTCAGCCACCTGATCGATATAGCACAAAACTGATATGAAGTCCATATGCAATGGCTAGGAGGGAAAAAAAGGTAAAGAAAGTTCGTACTCACAAGTTTCTTGTATCAGAAAATTTGTATTTGTCCATTGGCTTGAGTTGGTTAACATAAAAAGAAACTTCAAACAATTAGATAGAGAACTATCCACTACACAAACAAGCTAACTAACAGCACCACAAAAACATAAATCTAAAAGGAAAAAAAATGGATGAGTAATTCAACAAAAAATTTGAAAAGAAGATATAATGATGATCTCTTACCTGACTTGAATCTAAAGCAATATCCGCAAGCTGCATTGAGAAACAATGTGCATCAAACCCATTGTCAAGAACCGAAAACACACTAGTTTTAAGAACTAAACCTTAGGACTCAAAGGACACAATTGTACAACCTATACAACAAATCCTGTTCAAGTAAGATCGTTAGCTTCAAGAACAATGTCACAACTATTTTCTTCTTTTTATAGGTAAGAAAAAACTATATAAAAATACAATTAACAAATGAACAGCCAAAGGGCAAGGGCCCAAAAGGATTACAAGCGCCTTCCAGTTGCAAAGGATCCTAGTACGACAATAATTACAAAAGAAATTCTGGTGACCACAACACCACCCAGAGGTAGTGAGCCATAAACTATCATAAAGAATTCAGTCAAGGTTAGTTTCTCCTCAAAGATCCAAGGGGAAGTCTAGCCTAGCACAACAATTTAATATCCAAGTTTCAAACTCACATCAGTACTTCATCTCTCATATGTACACAAATACAAGTATATGCAATAACAAAGCGAAAAAGTGAAAACAGGAATGGAAGTCCAACAGATACCGGTGAAAGATTGAAATGTTTCATGACAATACCAACCTGACACCTCTCTGGAGTTGAATTAGAGATGCTACTAGACTCCAATGCTGCTGTAGGTGTTACCTGTAAGAATGAAAGCTTTGAGTTGAACTCAGGAAGCAAGTATAGAGCAACTTTGTTGCATACCTCCATGCAGATTTCGGTCTTATTTTGGATCAAATAATTTAAGATTTCTAAATCATTCAGTCAAGAAAATCATAATTCAAAGAAAAAAGCATTGCATTATGATTAAAAAAGATCAGATCACAACAAAGGATACGTGGGTCAATAACAGCAGCCACATTATCTGAGCCAACAATGAGAGCAAACTCCTTACCCTGGAAAATGAGTCAAAGGAAATATTAGATTAATGTTGGAATCTCTTTCTTGTCTTCTTCCCTATTCCTCCAGCTTTCCAAAAGTTTATATATAATAAATGTATGTATTCTCACCCATCTCTCATAATATAATATATTGTCAGTTGGCTAACATTAAGCCTAGAAGTCCAACCTTTGATAATAGTACATCGAGAGTTCCACCAGTCAATAAGGAAAGGAGCAGCGGGCCATGATCAGAAGTGTACCTGCACATGAAATAAAAAGAGATGAACTCTAATTCTTGACAGATCAAATAGTCACAGAACAAACATGAAGTTTCTCCATTTTTCCTGTCCAAATATTAATCATTACACGAGGCCATTGGTCTACGGTATTATTTACAAAAGATGTAAGAATATAATTGACAGAAGAAATTTGCATTTATTTGCATAACGGGTAAGAAAATTTTGCAGAGCACCCATGCATTCCTATCACTTTCAGAATCAATCTAATTAAAGACCATAATAGGCTATCAAACCAATTATTGTATCTAAAAAAGGTGGACAAGTGGTACCTCACAGTGCATATCTCATTTTATGCCTTTTATGATCAATGTGAGGTTTCGTTTTTAGTGAGCTACCCTGGAAACTGGAAAGGGTATCAAGGGTGTAAATTTAAGAAAAACTAGTTCCTAAAGCATGGGAGTTAACACAGGACAAGTGGAAAATAACTGAAAACAGTGTGCACCACAGTTTAATTGAACGAATCAATATCAAGAGCCCACACGGCCACACCCTTATTATCTTTCCTTCTCTTGTACCTACTTTCCCTTAATGGAAAGCTGTAATGCAGAAAAATATGCTGCTTGAAAAATAGAGAATATGCAAATTCTCTAAATTATTAAGAGAGCAAGTATACAGCATATTGAAGATTGGTTTTCAGAAGAAGATTGTTGTTCAGAAGAGAAGCATATGCAGTTGATGGAAGAGGATTATTGGTCAAACTATGACTTCAAGATGACAAGTAACTTACATAAATTACACATAAATCATTGTCTCGTACAAGAAATAACTACTGGTTTGCCTATCATCAAGTTGGCTTCTCTCTCTTTTTTTTCCTGATAAAGTTTACTCCAAATCTGAATGGTATAAGAACAGTAGGAAAAAACGTGCTCTGAAGTATAACTATCACTGATATGGTATACTTCCATTTCTTATTCTTAGAAAGAGGAAAAAGTTGCAATAACTTTACCAAACTCTGGTATCTTATCTAACAAAAAATTCATAAGACTTCTATCAATGAGTACTACTTACAAATCATCATGTTCCTGTGGTTTTTGAGATAAATCCTGCTGCAAGTTTTGTTCCTGATAAATAAACAGAATTTTAAGCACAAGCTCAAATGAGGCTTTATATGACTTATATTCATATATAACATAAAGCTGAGAAATAAGCTCTAGATTCGTAAACCTGAATTAAAGAATGAACATCAATTCTAGACTTCTTATACTGTTCCACGGCCTACAGATTATAAATAACAATTAGAACACTGAAGGTATATCCAAGTGAAGAAAATTATAAGGTATAGTATCAGATTTCACCTTCAATGTCTCATCATGAGTTTCGACAGAATTCAAGAGAAACAATGGAACTTTGCATCCATACTTTGCATTTAGTAACTGAAGAATTAGAATGGTAGCTGCAATTAGTTGTAAGTAGATACAATGAGAAGCACTGACTAAGTTATCAACAGGAATAATTAAGAAACTGACCTCAATTTGCTCAACAAATAAGTCAAGGGGAGTTGAATCACCACAAACTTTGAGTGCAGATCTGCAAAATAGATCATTTGCCAGGCCTAGTATTAACTTTCCAACGTTGAGATGATGACAGAAAACATAGACATCTTTTGAAGTACAAGAATAGCAAACAAACCTACTCGTCCTTCAAAATTAGACACAAGAAGGCCTAGTGATTATGGGAAGCATCATAAAAATGGAAAATTAAAAAGAACAAGAAGAGCTGGTAGAAATATCAATGGAGAATGATAACTAACTGATAGGATGTCATACAGAAAGAAAGATGTTACAGCATTCTTAATCCCAGAGTTGATTTAAAGGAGAAAAAACAAAAGTGTGATTCATAAATTTTATCCTCCTTCCAATTTAAGCAAAATTTATTGATGCATCAAGATAATTTGAAAGAGACGAAAAGACAGAGTACCCTTGCACAGAGTCGCAGACAACCAGAATATATTTACCAGAGTTCAAATTTGTATTGTCCACTACTTTTAGGGGGTGTTTATGGGGAGCTGGAATGTAATCCAAATTACTGAGAATTAGAGGAGTGTTGAAATGTGTGTCAAATTGAGTGTGGAACAAAAATGAAATCGTAAAAAGTGAAAACGATGAAGTGTAGAGTGTAAGTGAAAACTTTAGGGAACGAAATGAGTTTAATATTACAATCCGAATTCAAAAAGCTCCATCCAGACATGAATTTTGGATTACATAACAATGCATTCCAATCCCATTATGGATATTCAAACACCCCCTTAATTGCTTAAAACATGCAAGTTCGAGTTTTGACATTATTTCTATGTAAAGGAGATACTTCACAACAACTATTATACACTACAACCACTAAATCACGAGAACTGGGATTAAGCCATTGAATGAATAATGCAATCATAGATTCATAGTGAGCTTCATCTCTGTAAAACGTACAGAATAACTACATAAGCTAAGATATGCATTCTTCAAATTCGTATCACAAAAACCCACAAACTTTAGAATGTCCTCTGTACTGTATTTGGTTCGGGAAATAAGAATGACGCTTACTTGGACCCATTAAAACCCATAGCTGTGCCCAAAGCTCCATTGAACTTCAAAACAACGAGCTTGTCCAAAAGATTTTTAGTATCTGCTATGTCTACAACATCAAGTCATATAGAACTATTAGACGTTAAATTTATTTCCATAATGTTATTTTTTTTCCTTAATCGAGAAGCAGAAGCAACAGGGTACCATCTGGCAGAGGCGCTAGACTTTCATAGGGAACAAGAAGCACTTCTTTCTTCAAAACATCATCGATTTTCATCTGCTCCTCTCTGCGATCCAATCCCTCTCTTACAAATGACGAACAAAAAATCTCAATCTCATGAATAAACAACTAAAAAAGAGTTCTAAAGCAACTGAAAATGGTACCTTGGTTGAGCTTTGGGAAGTTCCTCTTCGACAGCAACTGCTTTAGCAGAAGACAATCGCTTCTGTTCGTAAAGGAAGGTCTTCGTTATCAAGTTACAGAACAAATAGATAAATTGAACAGAATCATTGGCCGGAATAGGATAAGCAATCTTCTTATAGATCTCCAATGGCATGCTCGAGTTAACAAGACCCACAATCGGAATCTGCAATCTGTCTGCCTCCAAAATCACTGACGATTTTCTCTCCGTATCAATAACCACCAAACAGTCGGGCGGTTGAGTTGGTCCAAAAAAGAGCTTCTTACGCCTCGACCTGAACTTCTTAGGACTTCCACTATTAGTGAGAATTCCACTCATCTTCCAAAGTGCATTGTCGCTAGGCCTGTAACACCCAATCTTTTTCGTCATTTCTTCAATGATCTCATCGAAAAGCCAATTGGTATTAACGAACATGAAACGACCTTTCAGGCGGACCAATGAACCAATGAAGTTCAAGGCATGGCGCATGCAAATTAGGGTTTTATCGGAGTCAATGATGGCCATTCGATTGCGGAACCCATATGTATATAGCTTGAAATGGTGAGTTGCAACTCGACGACCAACATGGGCGTTGGTGCACAATAGCTTCTGAATCAAAATGGAGTGAAGAGTCATCTTAGCTGCCGCGTGGTTCTTGTGAATATGAAAATTTCTTCTTCCTCCTTGCGTTGCCCGCTCCGACAACCTCACACCGCCGTCACCAGCTTCCCATCATCGGAATTCTGCGATAAATTGGCGCTGAAATAGCTGAATCCCAATTTCTTGTACTTTAGGGTTTAGGACACAAACCTTTTTAAAAAATTAAATAATAAGGTATATTTTCTTTACTTCTAAATCTATTTTTTTTTCTTTTTTATATACAATAGATTTGGTCCTCAAATCTAATATGATCAAAATTTTAGTGTTATTTAGTTTATTATTATAGTTGGTGGATTAATAATAATGGTTAGTGTTTGAGGTGCAAGGTATTGTAATCTTAGTTAGTTTGTATTTACAATGTAAATTATTTGTGTTTAGATAAAAAGTAACGAACAATGTAACAAAAAAAATGTATGAATAATGACAAGTGTTAGATCAATAAAGGTTTGAAGTCGTATTTATAAATAGTTATACACTCCACGGTTGGTGTCCTAATTCTGAAGATATTGTGGGTAATAAGAACTCCACAACTATAGAAGTTGGCTGGTGTCCCAAAACAACTCCTATTGTCGTAGTTAGATTTCTCACAAAAAATACTTATTTCAAATTGTTTGCTTATGGGTTGTTTAAGTAAATATATACTGAAAATAAATTAAAAAACTAGAGCTTGTGAAAGAAAATCATAAACTAAAGAATATAAATTTCTGACAATGAGGTTGTTAGTAAGAAGACAGACAACAATTATGTTTCACACATATGCCACATATTTATATTTTTTCCAATGTGTACGTTTAGAGTTTTCCTCATAAACTTACGCAAATTGATGTAAAAAAACGTGTGTGATTGATTCGGTTTTAAAATATGCTAAGAAAGTGATTTTCAAGTGAAAACACATATTCTTCAAGTATTATTTACATAGATTGCTTGGATAGTTCAAATTTAAAAGAAAGTGTTTTCACCATTAAAAGAGTTGGAGGGTGATTTATGCTAGTGAAAGTCATTGTTAATAAAAAAAAGAAATATATTTGATTTAGTTAAGCATGAATTCTTAAAACAATAAACTCGTAAATATTTGGGATTTCATTTATCTTACGTTACCAATCAAGTTAAACTTCTATCCATAGTTGATTTCAAGCACAAAAGTCTAAGTAATTCTCTCTTTTTCTATTGCCAATTGTAATTTAATTTAATTCGACATGCAGCCTCTAGTTTTATGATGTATCTTATATCTAAGATCACTTGACATCGTATGTTTAGGTTTGGAGTCTCATATTTTATTGTGAACATTATCTTAAACCTTCGTAATAGTTTGTTAGTATATTAACTTAAGAGTTAAAAAGTGATCGGTTTTAGTTTAGTATAATCACAATCTGTTCATAACTATAAAAGCAAAAGCAAACTCCATTAAAAATGAATTTTCAAGTATAAATGATTTTAACTTGGAATGAAACATAAAAGGAATTAAAAGACAACCACTTAGAAAATTTGGGAAAACAATGTTTTTTTCTTCAATTTCTTGTGATAGTTATTTCACTGGATTAGCTTACCTTTTTCTGGATAATCTTACTTACAACTCTATCTCAAAATTTGATTCAAAAGTCTTAATTTTAGATAAACTTAATTATGATTTTGAAGGGTTTTAATCTTAAAGTTCTAAAATTATGTCAAAATTATTATAAATAACAACTTGATGTCTCTTGATTGTTCATATCATTGTCTTGAAAACAATGTCAATATAGTAAAAATTATACGTTGTACTCAAACAAATTCCAATTATTCTCTTCAAAGTGGAAGAAAATGTCGAAGTCTGAAATTGATAAAAATGTTCAAAACTATAACACGAACAAATTAACAAATACAGATTTAATACTTTTGAACGGGTGAAAATTATGAGTTATTTCATAAGTTTTGATAGGAAAGAATAGATTATAAGTATTATATGTTTGAAACATATGGATGAAATTAAATTTAATTGAGGAAATAAATAGAATAAAAAAGAATTAGAAAAAGGAAAGAAAAGAAGAGGGTGTGTATAAGACGCGGAGGGTGGTGCGTGTGAGTGAGGATAACGTGTAGAGAAAGTGATAAAATAAAAGCAACGGTGCAGCCTCAACATCCACCTGCCACGTGCCCTTCCTTCTCCGTTTCTTATGGACTCCTCCTATCTATAATTAACAAACACAT
The DNA here is from genome assembly GCA_025688845.1 of Cucumis hystrix. Lineage (NCBI taxonomy): Eukaryota > Viridiplantae > Streptophyta > Magnoliopsida > Cucurbitales > Cucurbitaceae > Cucumis > Cucumis hystrix. The sequence continues at coordinate 13,888,308 of CM046885.1, read as the reverse complement.
TACACTAAATTAATTCAATCAAAACCCTTTCTCTTCTTTTATATATATATATAAAGAAATAAATAAAAACACAGATCAATTATTTTCTTCTTTCTTTGTTTCTGTTATGTTATGTTATGTGTTCCCTTAGATGAAAACTTCTTCTGTATGGACATCTCTCAGATCTGCCATCTCTATTCTTAAAGGTCAGCTAAAGCCATTTTGACTCTTATTTTGTTCGTCATTTATTTTTCATTTTTATGTTTTTGAAAACAAAACATAAAAGAAAAACAATTCAAATTTGTATTTTGTATATTTGTTTTTTTAAAACAATCCTTCAAGTAGTGATTATTCTCAATAACAATGCACTGTGTCGTCTTTTTGTTATTGGGTACTTTTGTTTTTATAGACTATAAACAAGAAAGAAAATTAGTTTCATGTAATTTTATCTTCAATCCTTTTGTTTTCTAAAATAATTTTTGAATTATAATCCAATCATTACTTTGAATTTTGTAAAGAGAGAGTTTTTTAGTAGTATTTTTTTGGAATTATCAAACTATTACATTTGTAAGGCATATTTCAAAAATAGTAAAATATTAAAATTATTTACAAAAATATAGCTCAAACTCTCTTTAATCTATTTAAGTTTTTTTTGTTATAATCTATTAAATTAACCAAAATTATTGTAGATAATGCCAAATGGTTTTAGAAATATTTCCGGTGACCGTCGTCGTCAACTGGAAACTATGCCAAAAACCTTGGATAAGAAAATAATATATTTTAAACATATTGGTGAAATATAATTCACTAAAAAAAAGTTTAAGAAACTATTATACAAAATTAAAAATTTAGTCACATTAAACATAAAATTCCATTGTATATCAATCTTGATCCAAAAAACTATTACACGTAAAATTCAAAATAAAAATAATAATAAAAAATAAAAACAAACCTAAAAGTTTCAAATATAATTTAATTAATGTTAAGTATATTAGATTTTGCTTGTGGGTTTTGATCTTGATATGTGTGTGGATATATATAATACAATGGGTATTTTAATTTGATTTTATTAATTTTGGTCACACACAGGTAGAGAGAGATCATCATCAAAAAAGAACAAGGCTAATGCAAATGCCTTATCCAACAAGTTAAACCTTAACGAAGAATACCAAGCAGCCTTTAGAACAAACTCTTACGTTGAATTCACAGCAATAACCAACAACAACACATCATCACCATCGTCATTAATGTCATGTCTTCTCGAGCCAGATCAAGATATGTTTCTTCACAACATCACCTCCAATGGCGGCCATGTCCACAACCATGATCTTTTAATTCAATATTTCCAAGCTAGCTTTGAAGCTTTCGAAACTTGCCAACTTCTTCTTCAAGCTTTGAATCAAACTAAAATCAATCACCACATTCTTGTCAATGCTACTGTCAAGCTTACTACCATGGCTTTAAGGGCGGACGATGACAACAATGGTAATCATGGCCTTGTTTATGGGGAGGATGATCCGTTAATATTGTCGTCTTCTTTCTCTCGTTTGAAAAACCCTAATTTTTCCATTCTTAATCAAATTGGGGGCCGGTTTCTTGCATTGCATGAATCTCATTCCGAGTTGTTGCAGAAACTTGCAAGCAAGCAGAATGAAACTCGAAGCAAGTTGAGGTAAGTTTAAATTGTGAATTTTAATTAGGTCTTACCGGCTGTAGAATTTTGTTTTTTACCAATCATGAACTTTTAAATTTGCATGTCAAATATAATTATGGACTTTGGTGTTTTTACAAAAATTCAACAAGTTCTTAAATTTTTAATTGTGTCCTGTAGGTTCGTAAAACCTTAAATTCAAATATTTAAAAGATTCTTGACTTTTAATTTTGATTTCAATAAGAGATGGTTGGAATTTTAACTTCTGTGTGTCTTGTGAGGTAAGTTAAAAATTCATTTTGGGTTAATGAAAATAGATAAAACACCAATTACTATTTCAAATATCCATAGTTGAATAGTCTTGACAGCACACACAATTTTTTGAACGAGAAGTAAAAAGAAACTACTACCCAATTTACGCAACCCTACATTGTTTTAAATTTGGATCAAAGTAAATATTAAACAGCATATATTGATCATAATATATTCTTAACCAGGTTGAAAAGAATAAGGAAGAGAGTAGCCAAAGGTTGTTTATTGATATCAAACGCAGCGGTTCTGGTGGCTCTACTACTTCTGGCTTTGCACAGTCTCGTCGGCATCGTGGCAGCGCCGGGGTTATTGATTGCTTGCTTTGTGGGCTTATTGAAGAAGAAGGTTAAGAGAGATTATAAGCTCCCTTTTACGCTGGAGACGTCTCTCCAGCAAATGGAGATTGCAGCGAGAGGGACGTATATTACGATGAATGATTTGGACACGTTGAGTCGGATGGCTGCCAGGCTTGACGTGGAGGTGGAACATTTGAGAGCAGTGGGGGAGATGTGGATGAGAAGCAGCAGATCAAGGTGTGAGATATTGAAGGAGTTTGTCGTAGAAGATGAAGCCATTGTTGAGCAAATGAAGGAACTTCAACAACATATATATTTGTGTTTTCATACAATAAATAGGTCTAGAAGGCTTGTTATGAATGAAATTATGGGAGATATGGATCAAAGTGGTTGATGAATTTTAGGGAGATATTGTACCAATAGAATATTTATTAACAATTAATTAATTTGTTTTTCAATAGTGTGAGATGATCTTGAAGTTAATGTTTGGCTTAGCGAGTATGTCCAATTTCTTTTTTTGAGATAAACATAAATCCAACAAGTTGATCAAATCTCATTTGTATTGCATGCGTCTCGTCAAGGTTTAATATATCAACTCATTCTCATATTTGAATTATTGTAATTGATTTGCATATAAGTTATTCTTACAATGTTGTGATATGTTGAATCTATCACACTATGATTATCTAAATCACTACAAAATGATAGAATTTATAGTTTAATTAAACATACCAGAAGTAAGGCTAATTAAGAGTCTTTCACATGCTACCTACTCGTTTCATTTGGAATTCTCATATGATTATTTATAAATCATTCTTCTAATTATTATTTTTTAATTACATGTAACACTAACGACTTTGGTCATATATGTAATATCGACATTGTTCTCATCTCTTGAAATTTCAAGGTACTAAATGGTACTACACAACTCAAATTATTTTTTAATTGGTATAATATTTTTTTAAATATATATTGTTATTAATTTCTTATAATCTATGAGACACGAAATTCTTTTTACTTTTGTACCTAAACTTGAGATAATTTAGAAAAAATATAGAATATATATAAAAAAATATATCCAACAAGAGAATTGAAATTAGTCCTCAAAATCTATTAAATACTTAGAAAGTTAACTAGAGATATTATATAAATTATTAAAGCTAAGGTTGATGAGTATGTTACATTTACATATATGATCAAATTTAGAAATCTATTAAATATATCTACCTTACCTCTCAAACCTAAGTATTCGAGAACCTCAATTGCTATTTTAGTCAACTGATTGTTTACAAATAATTGGTAGTCACAATAATAATTTGAGGTAAATAACAATATAAAGCAAACATCATAATCAACTTTGTTGGTTTAGGAAAAAGAGTCATATTTTAAAATTTTAAAATTAAATTTAATTATAAATAGATATTCATCTTTTGTATGTATCAAAATACAACTATCTCATTGGTTGTTTATGTGTGTCAAGATAACACATCAAATGTTCATTTAATTCACCATCTAACTATCATTTTACTATGATTTCCTAAGTTCACACAAGAAAATTTCAAATATTTTGGAGATAATGGAAAAAGTTGAGGTACTTTTCTCTTTTTAAGAATTTTATTTTAGTAATTTTGCAATTTATTTATTTATTATTATTGTTATATATTTATATTTTTCTTTCTATCCATAATTCTGTTGTGTGCTTCTCAATTTCACAACAATTTTTACGTATTATTATTTATCATTTGATGGGAAAGTTGTGACAACTTGCTCCTGCCCACAATTTTAATTCATTTATGGTGAAAGAAACAGAGCAAAAAAAAAAAGAAGAAAAAAAAATCAATATCCATATTGTGAATTTAATAATAAAAAACTATTACATTCTTTTTTTCTTCTTCTGGAATAATTCCCTTAATTTACGTTAGAAATTTCAACTCTGTTTCCTCACATTTCATTAAAATTTAATATAATGTATTTTTTTAGATATCTATTTATATGTTAAACCCCAAATCTGAATCTCCACATTCCATATCATTGAGTATAACAAACAGCATGATCCAAAAATTTCCAACTTAGTTTTTATGAATATTTAACTACATAATAAAGATATATATAAAAATCTAACTAGATAAGTTATATTTTCTAAAACTCAATTATGTGTTACGATATCTGTATTATTAATTTAACATGGTTTAATGACACGTTTCCCATGTTTATTCAACTAATACTATAGTTTTTTTAGTTAAAAAGATTAATATTATAGTTGATAAAATAAAGTAGTGACCATACAAACATATGTTCTTTCTTGAAATAATTGGTTTAATTAGATAAATTTTTAATATTTATCTAATAGTTAAAACATATTTAACAATTATATAGCATATATTCAAACTGGTATACAATATAAATTATAGATTAAATTTTTTAAAAAAAAATTATTAATGGAGTTTTATTTATAAATTTATGGTAATAAAAAAGTATGAAACACGTGAATAATAATAAATAATAATGGTTAAGATGAAGGAGTGCGAAACTTAGGTGAGAGAGGCAAAAGAGACGTCTCCGCTTCCACAAAACTATTATTATTATTACTCAATTTATTCTTATTATTACCCCTAAAATAATCCTACTTTCCTTCTTGAGAAAAATAAATACATTGTATTATTTCTACTAAAGTAAATGGGCCAATTTGTTTTTTAATTATTAAATAATTACTTTTCTTTTTGTTAAATTCAAATATTTTAAATTTTATGTTCAACTAAAAGGTTAGAAAATGCGTTATTTCATAATTTTGTTAGTTTTATTTCCCTTGGCTCCTTGTAATATTTGATAAATTTTCAACTCCATGTAACTATTAGGATCTTGTATAGGCTTAATAATATTTCAATTTTAAATTTTGAATAATAGATTCTTTTTAAAAACATTGAAAGTTTGGCACATGTTAAATATTTCAAATGTTGGAAAGTTGTTATTAAGTTATGGAAGGTTTTATTAAATAAAAGATTAGAGACATCTATAAGTTATGCTAAAGTTAAATATCATTTTATTCTACATAATTCAACTATGTTTAAAATTATAAAGTAAAATATTTAATACAATAGTTAGACATTTAAAAATTAAAACTAGAATATTATAATAGAAGGAAATGTTAATTTACACATCAAAAGTATATATTGTAACATATAGTTTATAATATATATTGTTATTTAATTTGGTAATCACCATTTTTATCACAAGATTCATTGGAACTTCCACAGAAAAAGACTCACATGACCCTTGATGATACGTGTCAGACCACTGACAGCCACCATTTTTTCTTTTAAATTTCATCCTCATTTCTAATTTATAAATATTTCATGAACTAATTAATGCTTACCCATTTCTATTTGTTTTCCAAAATTCTAGCTTTTGATTATATAACAGAGAGACAGATACATCATCTCCAAAGAACAAAATTTCAAATTTTCCAAGCAGAGAAAGGCATACAACAATTCAAAGATAAGAAACCACTAACTTGGATTACAAATTTGAAGACATTTAATAAAAGAAACATATTCAAATGCTTTGGCTAGAGAAAAATTACATAATTTAGTAACATCAAAATGTTATTGAAAATGTTGACATGTTCGTGAAGTGTAATAACATGTATATATATATATATATATATTTTTTTTTTTTTTTGTGAAAAATTTAATAATATGGAATTAGTTGCCAATAGTTTTGTGGTGCAAAAAAAAGAATAAAAAACGTATTCTATATTGATAATAAGAGAAAGTAGATAATGAATGTAACGTGGAGTTGATTAACTATTGGTGTCCCCTTTCTCGAGAAAAAGGATAAAGTCATGGAAGCAACCAAAAGTAGCCGAAATTAAAACCAAACCACCAATGTCCTTTTCCAATTCTCCTAACCCAAAAAATTAAAAAAAAAAAAACAAAAAGTAAAAAACAATATTAAATTATAATCAAATTAACTCTTTAAACTTATTTAAATTTTAAAATCAAACGTCCAAGAATTCAACTTTTATTATATATAGATTCAATTTTTGTAATTTGAGCATTCAATTTTACCATATTTAAAAGTTTAGGAGTTTAGTCGTTATTATTGAAATTTTGAGAGAATATAATTATTGATACTATCGTACTTTATAAATGGTTCTTGCTACCTGTCCAAAAAAATATTCCAATTTTTTAAAAGAAGTTATATGCTCTATGAAGTATTTTCTAATAGTAATTATAAGAGGTTTGAGGATATAATTTTTGTTTGTTTTTTTTTTAAATGTATTATAATAAATGCATGGATGTGAAGTTGAACCTATACAGGTACCAGTTGAGCTAAACTCATGCTTTTAGCATGGAATGAATTATTAATTATTTATTACGCTCTAGATATTGTGATTCAACCATGAAAATAAACAGAACAAAAGAAATAAAAAAAAAAATTAATAACACAAAAGTATAATATAGTAATTGGCATGAGTTGAATCATTCACATTCTTGTCTTATATGAAAAGAAGAAAATACAATTCTTCAAATTACAAGTATCAATATTTTCCACACACACTTAAAACAAAACAAAAACTTCAACCCCCTCTTTTTTCCTTATAAATAAATAGTATCACATTTTTTCCACACAAACCAAAGCTTTCCAAAACCATCCCCCATTAATTGTCACCCCCAAAAAGAATTTTAATGAAAATTTATTCATACACATACATTAAATTTCATCTGACCAGCCTGCAGTTCAGCCGGACCTCTTGCCCCGCGCCGGCGATCTGACTCATCTTCACCATGGACTTAACAAAAGCCTTCTCAAACAGATGTTGTTCGTTGGCAAATTTTGAAACCAAAGCCTTTGTTTTTGGTGTTGAAAGCAAAGATTGATCTGATGAAAATATGCTCTTCCCTCCAAGAAGAAGCTTGTAATATGCATTGTCAAATACTGTTGAACTCGAATCCATGGTTGACCCTGCGTTTTTCACCTTGTTTCTCGCTGGACATACCCTACGTAGACTGGCTGCAAAGTTTGAATCCAATGATGGGTCGACATCGAGGCTCGAGTTGAAGTTGTGGATTCGGTTTTGAAACGACGAGCAATGGGCAAATCCAAGAGTGTGGCCTCCTGAAATTTAAATATATTTTTGGTCTATCAACTTAAGATTTTAATTAAAACAAATTGAATGATTGAGTTTAGTGGTAATTTAAACATGACAGGATAACGATGACGATCAACCTGAAAGAGCGACAAGATCATGTAAAGAAAGGCCTCTTTGGGAGAAGCTTTGTTGGAGTTGAGAGAAGTTGAATGTGGGAGCTGGTAATTGTCTTGTTTCACTAGCTTTTGAGATTCTTCCATCTTTTCTTCCTTTTGGAACTTCCCAGTGAGGACCTCCCGACTAATATAACATGTTTTCAAAGGTTAAAAATCATTCATTCAAATTAAATAATTATTTTTAAACGATTCTCAATAATTTGATTAGAATAATATAATTACCACAACAACAGCATCTCGAGCAGCAAGAGCTAAGATATCAGCACAAGAAACCACACCCGGACAAGTAGATTCAATTGCTTTCTTGGCATTGTCAATGACATAAAAAGCATGGAGAGAGATATTAGGAGGGCCATCTTTTTCAGCCGTGTTCTTCCCCTTGGAGTCAAGAAGTACAGAGCCATCGCAACCCTTAAAAAACAAACATCATAGTCAATACTTATAACAAAGCCAATTCTAAACGAACTCTAAAAAGTATTGCTTGTTTATAATGACTTGGTTTTTACTCTGATGAAACAATCATGGAAGTGCATTCGTAGCAACGCGGCAGGAACGGTCTTGTCGTTTGCAGTGGCTAAGCGGACTTCTCGAGCGACGATGGACTCGAGATTAGGGCATATGTGGTCATAGTAATGGTGGCTCAAGGCATTTAGAGAAGGAAGAAGCAAGGAAAAAAAGAGGAGAAGAAAGGTGAAGAAGAGACTAGACATGATTTTGAGTAGAGGGTTATTTGAAGTAATGGAATAAAAAATGTTGAGTGGTGGTGATTTGAAAATAAGGAGTGTGAGAGTATTTATATGTATGGAAAAGGGAAGTAAGAGAGTGGTTATGGATGGGAAGATAGTTGTTGGAATGTTTGGTGATCCAAAACCACTGTTTGGGTGGAGTTGTGATGTTAAAGTTAACTATTTTTAAGGGCCCAACATTGAAAAATTATTGGAATGAGATTGCTTCCTAATATAACATAGAGTAGCAAATTATATACCTTCAATATTCGGCAAAATTTAACTTAACCATATTGGCATGAGTATCATCTTTAAATCTCGAGAAGTTCAATTCTTTCATATGTATTTGTTGTATTAAAAAAAGTTAAAACATTTACAAGCATTTGAATATAAATTTGAGATACTTTTATAGTTCTATCTCTTTTTAAATAATTTTTTGTTTTTGTTAAAATCTTAGATCTAAGGTTCTACTATTTTTCAAATCGTCAAAATTAATTTCTCTTTTATAACGATTTAAAAAATGTCAAAAGCTCTTAAGCTTTACACTTGAAATTTAATATTAAACCATTAATTTCATTCTATCTTATTGGATTATAAATTTCTTAAAATAAAAAGATAAAAAAAAGGTTGATATGTAATCATAAATTTAAGAATTAGGATTTAATTCGATAAAAACAAGAAGAAAAAGTCAAAGTGACTTTCCATGATTTGCGTAATTCAACCGTTGATGTAAAAGCAACCAATCTATATTATTGGATGAGTTATTTTAGTCCATATATTTGGCTTAGTTCATGTAATTTTAATTATTTAGTTTAGTATCTTAGAGTTAAAGTAATATTAATACTTATAATATTATTTGAAAATTATATAGTTATCAAACCGAGAACTAAATTGTTATCAATAACGACTAAAATGGAACAAATATAATACTTTAGAGTAAAATGATTTAAGTAAAATGAAAGGGAAAGGAAGGGAGTAGTTAAGCAGTCAAATAATCACTTTTATAACGACTCCTCAATATCCACAAACTCCAAACTTTATTATTCATTACAACTAATTATCAATTATTGATTATTGGATTTGATAAAACTTAGACAACATTACATTATTACTCCATATCTTCTTCTTCTTTTTTCTTCTCTCCCCTATATTATATTATACACCAAACTATAGAAATTATTAAAGTTGCGTTTACTTTTTTCCCCCTCCTTTCTCTAAAATGATTGACCATATTCATGTTCATTATATAATGAAATTTAAACGTGTCATAGTATATATAAGGAAAAAAAAATTGATACCGATAAATTTAGTATAGAAAGTTGCTTCAACTTTATGCCTTTTATGTTTGGATACGTAAAAATGAAATAATGCTAATATTAGAAGCTAATAACTTAATGGTAAAACGATTTCTTAGTCTCTATTTAGACTAAAGTTCAAATCTTACTTCTTATATTATTTTCTATATTTTTTTTACTAAACTATAATGTTTAATAATGAGACATTTTTAAAAATAGCAAAATAAATTAAAATATTTATAAGTTATAGCAAAATTTTAGATTCTATCACTGATAGTCTTCTATCATTATAGCATATCAATAACTATCAGTGATAGAATTTGCTATATGTTATAAATATTTTACAAAATCTACTATTTTTAAAAATTTCCTTTTGATTAATAAACAAATTTTGCATATAAAATTTGAATTTATTGTATGAAATTTTGAATTATGTATGTTTGAAAATTAAATGTAACTATTTTGAATTTTTATAACCATTAGAAACTAGAAACGAAGAAAAAAAAAACTATATAACCTGACAACTCAACCCATATTTTACAAGTTGAGTTGGGTTGGGTTCGAAACTAAATTGAGTTGCTAACCCAAATAATCCAAAAATATGAATTGGGTTGAGAATGTCTCCCAACCCAACCCAATGTTACCGTTACATGGCTAATAATTAGATTAAAGCGTCCATTAGGGTTTCAAAACTCTTAATTTGCTATAGTATTTACTATTTGCTACACTTTTTTATACTTTTTTATTCTTTGCTAGTGTCTACTATTAACTAATTAAACTAAAATAGTTTACACATTAAACGCATACTATTATAATACAAACTAAAACAATTTATACTTCAAAGACAAATTATAATAACCTAAAATTGTAATAAAACATTTCTAGCATTAACTTAAAAGATAAAGAAATGAAATAAGTGTAGAACGTCTAAAGAAATGTACTTTAAAATTATAATAATGGTGTGGGATTTACTTGATTTGACGTTCTCGATATGATTGTTAGTATTTTGTTAGATTATTAACAAAGATTATCTTGTATTGTACAAGAGTTATGATAAATAAGGTTAGATTTTTGTGACTACTACAAATAGTTTTATGATATAATCATAATATGGTAAGGAAAATAAATGGGAAGAGAGTCGAAACTTGAGTTTGCACATGTAGTTGAATTCCAAATATATACACTAACCAGATGATCAAACTTTTGGTTGATTGATATAAATGAATAAATTCTTAAGATATAATAATCTTCCAAAAGGGAGCAAGAAGAAAAACAAGCAAACAAAACAAGAGATGCAGACGACTTCAAAACAACACTAAGAGCACACACCCCGCGAACCAAAGAGAACAATCGTTCTCTCTTGTACAATCATCAATGATACCGATCTTTAAAATTAAGCATCATAATTAGTTACTTCTCTTGGCGCAGTCTCAAAATACTATAACTATCATATGATGTCGGTTATCAGCAAATCACAGTTCTAAGATCAAGCTTTGCACACAAACCTACAGGCTTTCTCTCACAAAGTGAAGTCCAGAGTTAGTAGCAGAACAGACAAATTACCCGAAGTGAAGTGGAGAGTTTTCATTATATCGCCATCTTCTTCTTCTCTTGGTACATCTCTAATAGATTGGGTTCTTCTGAAAGATACTTCATCACAAACTTCTCCAAGAACTTATGCTCGGGACTATTCAATGCACTGCCAACACTCTTCCTCTTGATAAAACCTTTTGATATCAGGTGCTGAAGGATAGACGACCTCGGTATCAGCCTCTTTTCAAGACTAAAATTGAGCAAAAGTGAGTACTTGGAAATATCTTCCCGTGTCCAGTCCCATTTGATCATAAAGAAATCCAATGCCCTCTTTAAATGCTCCTCGGACGGATTCATGACAAAAGGTTTCTTGAGAAACATAGATTGAAACTGCTCATCTGACCACCCAAAACTTCTAAAAAGATGCAATTTCGATAACCATCTGTCCTTGCTCGTCGATGAAAATGTACACAGCCCATGAATAAACATCAAACTCGAAGGATTGAACCCCCTTTCCCTTGTCTTCTCGACAATGTCAGTAAACCATTCCACATCCCTGGAGAGTGCAATCCGGCGCATCCAAATCAGTTTAGCAATGTTGGAATCAAGCACACCATTAGCTCTCAATACTTCGATATTAGGAGCCACGAATTCAGAAAACGTGTGCAAAACACGAGTCCTATGTGCAGTAGAAAATAGCGAAACAATACAATCAGCAGACCCAAAGAAATTTATGAGAAAATCAATACATGGAACAATCTGCTTGTCCAGGCTCCTACAAAGAATCAATGGGTCCCTTTCGATTACGTCGGCGAGAAAGTTACCAGATATGCCGTTTCTGGAGAGAAACTCGAACTTGGGCTTGAGTGTTGTTTCCGGATTGGCAAGGAGGAGACTGGGTCGTCTGCTAATGATGCTGACAATGTGGGAGGGTGTGAATCCATAGGCGTTAAAGAGTGCAAGAACGGAGTCGGGATGTGCGGTTGGTTTGAGACGGATTTGCTTGGCAGCGGCGAGAGCTGAATCCTTGGAGAGGCCGATGGTGTGGATGAGGTAATCGACTGTGGGATCGTTGGTTGATTGAGGGGTTTGAGAGAGAGAAGAAAGGAATTTGAGGCCAATTGTGGTGGTGTTGTGTGTGAAATTCCGGAGATCTTGAGCAAAGAGACGTAGTAGAGAAGGTTTGAGTAGAAAATTGGTCATAGGAAAGGAAAAGAAGAGGTTTGGGTGGGCATGTATCCGCCGACTGCCGAGTGCTACTTGTGACGATTGGGGTTCTGTTTTCTTAAAGGTTAAAAACATAGTTGTTCCTACAACCCTAAACTTATTTTAACCATAAAAACAAACAATTCAGGTGCTAATAATTATTACACCCTACTCAGATTGTTGAGTGAGAAATGTGAAATAACAATATACTTTTTTATTATTTCTTAACCAAAGGATTAGATCATTTCTTTTACCCACCAAATCCAACTTTGTCAAATTACTCAAGATGCCAAACATCCCTTAACCCACTCCCCTTTAGCTAAAATACTTTGTGTCATAAATAGTTTGTCAATTCTTCTATTTTTAAAAATTTTCAAAATACCAATTGGGATGCACGTCTTCTACAATTTTATGTTATAACGTATTTGATAGAAATTGATATGTGATTTAATTAAATCTTATTAATTAAGTTGTTCATTTAATAAATTTAACTACAATCTCCATAACTATTAACAAGTTTAACAAAGTAGATAAATAATTTTGCAAGAAAAAAAAAACATAAGAAAATGTATTCAAGAAAACATTAATTATTATAATTAAACTAAAAGTGTATTTGAAATGACTTAGAAACAAGTTCGTCAACAAACTTTCCAATTCTTGAAACAAATACCCTAGGGTTGAAGAATTAGTAATAACAAGTGAGTTATTTTAAATCCAATCTTAATCCCTATCTGAAACTAAACCTTGCCCGAAACAAGAACTGAACCACCATAGCCCACCACTCCATTTCACTTCACTCCACTCCTAGCCCCAAACTTGCTTTCAGTAAGAATGAGTGTTAAGACTTAACAAATTTTTTTTGCATAAATTAATTTATATAGTAAAATGAACCAAAATATATTTGTAAAATATTATTTTCTATTTATGATGGAATGTGATCGGTCAAAGATAGTAGTCTATAAGGTCAATCACAAATAGATCGTTATATTTTATTATATTTGAAAATATTTTTAGAAATATAACAAAATAGACCTAGATTTGATGTAATGTTTTCAACATCTGATCAGTTAATATACATTTTTTTTTGCTATGTTTAAAATAATTTTGAAACGTGTTTTTAATTATTCAAAACTAATTTTGACGATATGATAATTGTATTTAAAAGTGTAAAGTTAAATATTAAATAAATTTTGATAACTAAATTTGTGTTTCTAGCATGATGTTAATCATGATAAAAAGTGATTTTAATCATTTTGAAATCACCCTCAAATATATTGTAAGTCTATATGAAAACAAACGAGCGAAAGATTATTAAACTTTCTATGAAAACATACGACATGAAAGTTAATTTGTCAATTGTGCGATAACATTGTAATTGAAAAAAAAAGTATTTTAACTAATCATTATTCAAAAAGACGTGCAACACTTGATGATGAAATCCACATTTAGACATAATAAATTTTTAAGAAGGATGTGAGGCAATGCGTTGAAATATGTTATATCATTATAATGGTTTGTCTTTGTAGTGCAAACTATTGTATTTTACTTATAACAATCTATATTTAGGGTTTAGACTATTTTAGTTTTTTTTGTAGAAAATAGTAAACAACTTAAAAAAGACAAAAAAATTAATATAATGGATAGGAAATAGTAAACACGACAATAAATAATAAAAAAATGTAACAAGAAAGTGAGGTGAAATAGTAATATTGTAGTTAAATTGTAACTTATATAAATATTTGAAGAAAATGGACCAACTATTAATTGAAATCCTAAATATAGAGTAAACGATAATAGACCACTCTAGTGACTCCAAGTTGGTGATCCAAATAGTACACCTTATAACTTTACTTTTGTTATCTTCATTTATATACCATAGACTACGCGTCCATTGGATGATAATTACCTTTAGTTTGGTTTTCATAATTTTTATGCCTTCCTTTCTAGTAACTAACTAGTTCTTTTTTATCTCCAAAGTACTGTTTGGGCATTTTGAAGAGACCTATTTAATTTTTTTAAAGTCTCGAAATCTCTACCTTCTTCTCTAGATTACGGCCGATGCATGAAATGAAGGATGACAGACATCCTATATCTATATACATATACTTTGGGTGGACATTATTTGGGCTTAACTTTAGTCGACTTTAGGCCAAATTTTTGGGCACTACTTGTTTGGGTTTAAAAGCTAATTAGTTTCAAATTATTTAAGATATTTTTTCCGAACTAGTCTAGGAGTTAAGAGTCCCACGGCAGAAAGAGAAGGAAAAGGTAACCACGACTGCGGAATGACTGATAAGGTGAAAATCAAGAAGTGAAATAAAAGGAGATATGAGGACTAGAGGAGGACGAGAAAAGTTTTTATCTCCGTATTATGTGATTAGTTAGTTATGTTATAGATTGAGGGACCAAAATTAAACATCTATGAAATATTGTGATTTGAATGTTCAACTTTGAGAGTTAAACCAACTTGATTGAAAACTCAAACTTCAAGTATTAGAATTATAATTAACTAACTAGTGAAAATAGATTAGAGACAAACATAATATACGAAACAGTTTAACAAACAAAATAAAGTTGTTGATATATATATTATATATAAATTATATAACCGTGTTACAAAGCAACGTTACAAATTGACTTTAAGAGATGAGAAAAAGAAAAACTTTAATCATATGAGTAATTGAAGATACCTATATTTTGAAGCTATAAAAGCAATTTATCCTTTAGCTTCTTATTACTTTCCTCACACAAATTCAAACTTTCATCGGTTAGGAATAATGTCGTGGATCCTTTTCATAAAAACGGTAACCAGATAGCTGAAATTAAGATGGCGGGCTGCTTCCGTAGATTAAAAAAAAACCACTTGGGCACGCCTCTGCCAATCCGATCACCCCTAAACCCACAACCCTAGACCCGAGCGGGGTCTTAATTTCCTCAGCTGAATTGGACTTTGCTGGCAAATGTTTGGCCAAATCTCCAAGATGAAGGCACAGCATTGTTGAAAACTTGGATTTGGCCATCACTTGTGGTGACCTTGAAAGACAGAGATTGGCCATTTAGATAGGAATTGGATTGCCAATTGGCCCCCCAATTCCTTGACATTGGGGTCCAATTGCTTGATTTAGAGCCTTTAATAGACACTGACTTGATGTCACCAGCTCCTCCCACGTTGGTTATTAGAACAAGTTCAAAATAATCTCTCCCATTCACTGTGAATCTTACACCTCCTCTCTTCTTGCAAGGAACCCTACATTATCGTCAATAATATTCAAACTCATTCATGTTAGAACTATATACGATATATTTTCGTGAATTCATTCAAGATAAGATATACAACTCAATTTCTCATATTTCTATTTCTTTTTGTTGGAGTATGTTTTTATTTTGATCCATAAACTATGAAGTTTGTTTTATTAATTTCTATGCGTTAAGCTTTCCGGATGCCTAATTTTTTTTTTTTTTCAATCTTTTCATACAAAATTAACAACTATTTTGATAGTTGTTATTATATTAATATTTGAAATATAGAGGACCAATACCCACCTCAATGGACTAGGTGACTCCAATTAAAATTCACATTGTTAAAATTCATTAACTTATTTTAAAAAAGAAAAAAAAAACTCGAAAAATTTACTAACACAAAATTGAAATTTAAACCCGAGATTTCATTTCAAAATTCATTTCTCAACACACCTCATCAAAATTGTGCGGGTTTATATTCACCATTTTTGAAAAGTTAGATTCCAATTCTTTTAGATTGAATTCTCAATTAGATCACATGGCTGATCGAGGATCTTGCATTAAAAACTCACATTAAATGTTTAAGAATCTTTAAACAATTAACACAAAATTTCGAAAGTGAAAAGACCGAATCGACCCAAGTTTTAAAAAAAGAAACAAAAGGAGCATATGTTGGAGAATTTAAAGTTATAAAGTTAATGATATACCTTTGGTAGAGGACAGGGATGATTCCGCCCCTGTAAATGCCGATCTTCTGCCAAGCAGGCTGAGCCATGTCGAAGTGCTTAAGCGGAGGGTTACACCACCCTCCATTGTTGTTTGGTAGAGCGTAGTTTGGTGGGCAGAAATTTGTTGCTGTTATCGTCACCGATGCGCCTTTAATGCACCACCGTGGATCTGTCTTGTAATCGCATATGATCTTGAAACACTGACCGCACGATGCTCCGTCGTTGAACAATGCTGTGCTCAGCGCTGCTGTCCTCGTCCCGTAACCCGTCTGGTATAAGTTCCCATACCCACAAGCTCCACCTACATATTCACATATGTAAACACAATGAAATTTAATTAATATTGTGCTTTTCTACATACAAAAGACAATGGTATTAATCCAAAGTGCACTTTCCCATAAGGGTCGTTTTTTAATTTTAAATTTCAAAATTTAAGATTTTTATTTCTTAAAAACAAAATTGTAAGTATAGCAAAAATATATATAAATATTATATATTATATCATAGCATTGTTATTGTCTTTATATAACACATTATAGTATATCTTAAAAAAATTAAATTAAATATGACTAAATACATTTCATTGTTTACCTTTTAGAAAATCAATGTTCATGATTCTTTTTCTTTTACCTTAAATTTTGACGATTAGAAAAAATGTAGACTAAGTATGGAAACACGAAAGAGAAACTTTATTGTAAATGATATATAATACTGTGTAAACTTACCCATTGTTCCAGAGGCATCGCTCTCGCCATAAAAGGTAGCATGGGCGGGAGCCCATCCCGAGGCGGTAAATGCATTGACAAAAAGGGAGAAGAAGTTGGATAGAGCGAGAAAGAAGGCAAATGCGAAAGGAAGTTTCTCCATTATTAATTGCCAGAAAGAGAGAGAGTTTTTGAAAAAGATGAAGAAGAAAGGATGGTTTAGGAATTGAGAAGCAAATGAATGTCTTAAATAAGAACCCTAAATCCCCCAATCCAACAACCTCACATGTGACCTCTGGCAACTGCAAGCAAATTGTTGTCTCTTTTTTTTCTTTCTAATATATATATTACCACTTACTTTTTTATTCTTTTAATTATAAATTATGTATAACTATCCTTTTCAAATTTGTTGAGAATTTTGAATCATGTGTTTTTGTTTAAAAGGAATGGTAAAAGGATAGGTTCACCGTTGATTAGATAGTTTTTATAATAATATATAGTTTGAACGATCAAACCTCGATAACAAATTTTAGAAAAATTGTATGGATTAAATTTTACAGTGGAGAATGAACTTTATTTTTTATCAAATTTTAGAAAAATTGTATGGATTAAATTTTATAGTGGAGAATGAACTTTATTTTTTATCATTTTCACAAATAATAAAGTATGTGTTTTATAGACTTAATTATTATAATTTGTTTTATTATTTTTGTAAGTAGTGTTTCAATATTGTAATATCAACTAATAGTTAACTCTGTTTAGAAAGTAATTTAAATTGTGAAATTCAAATGTTTTTGGTTATCATAATTGGAAAAAGTAAAATGTAATATAAATTGGAAAAATGTATAAATTGAAAAAGGAAAATATGATTTGAATCATTCCCACGTTGTGTTAAGGTGTTGAGAGAGGAAACTCACATGGCCTCACCAGCAGGAAAGCCGTGAATAAATCAAACTCTCCACCTCACTATTTATTTTCATTCTCATTTTTTAATCAATTTTCTTTTCTTTTTTATTAATAATATTGAAGTTTGGAACTCTTTTAATTTTCTTATCATACATATATAATAATATTTCATAGACAATCCCACATGAACATTGATAAATGAACATGATATTATAAGCCTAATCATTCAAAACATATATATATATGTGTATATATATCATATTCACATGCTAAATTTTGACATATATACCAATTCACATACCCACTAATGATTTTTAAATTTTGTAATTGGATATGATGAATTGATGATCATATTCATTAACAAATTTTTTTATAATTATTTTCAATGATTTTATGTCAAATTATTCCCATTTTAGCTTGTGATCAGTTTATTCAAAAGGTAATAGTGTTATTTAGCTATATATATATATATATATATATATATAGTGGAAAATTGATAAGATATATGATAAGTTAGAGTAGGGGACTATGATTTTTAAAGTATTTATCAATCAAGTTGATATAGTTGAAAATAAAAAAATAAATTAGTGACTTGTGTTGTATTCATTCCTCAAATAAGCTACCTTAAGTTAGGTTTTTTTTTTAGTTAATGCAGAAGTAAGTATAGTTTAACTAAGATGAAGTTTGAATAAAAGTCGGATTCTTTCAACTTTAATTGTTTGATTTTTACAATTGAAACCATCTATTAGATATTTTATTATTGAACGATTAGTCAAGGTGATTAGTATTAACCTTAGATGAATGTTAATTTAGCGAAAATGAAAATGGTTAAAGTTTAGGGAAATTCTCCTTTTTGTACTTAAATTTAGAATTGAGATTTGCTCCAATATGTTGCACTCTAAGCTATGGGATTTTGAGTTTAATTTTCATTTGCTCCATTAGTTTTAAGTTATGCTTTTACTATCGAGTTTTGAATTCAATATTCATTAATTTGATCAAATGGCCGTTTTTACTAATGCTCATTTTGATATTTTACCTTGATTAATTTAAAATGATATGATGGAAAATTTGATGGAAAATTAACAAAACCACAGATACTAATGGTTGAAAGTGAATTTTTAAGGTACAAATAAAATTAGTTGTTGTAAAAGTACTAATAATTTTAGGAACCAAAATTAAAACAAAACGCAAAAAAAATATAATATTTTGAAACATAATAACAAAGAAAATAAAAGAACTCTCAAATTAGAATATAACCTTTTGAAATTTAGGGGTTGGAAAAAAAAATACTAAGAAGTAAATGGTATATCTTCAACCTCATCAAAAAAAATTAAACTATAGTCCACACAATAAGTACATATTAAATTACATGGAGATGTCACAAAATTAATCATAGCATTAATCAGATAGATGGTTGAATATATATACATAATATGTATTATATATTTGATCATTTCCTATATATATATATATAATATCCACCGACCAGAAATTTGTCAGAAATTTGTGAGGGTAGATTTGGAAGTATATGCATATGAATCATAACATTCAAAGGAAAAATAAATAAATAAAAAGGGAATTAAGTTAGTAATGAATGAAAAAGGAGATGGGTAGAAAGTTAAGTTAATTAATGAAGTTTAGCATGTGATTATTAGATAATC
Organism: Cucumis hystrix; assembly: GCA_025688845.1. Lineage (NCBI taxonomy): Eukaryota > Viridiplantae > Streptophyta > Magnoliopsida > Cucurbitales > Cucurbitaceae > Cucumis > Cucumis hystrix. The sequence continues at coordinate 13,868,804 of CM046885.1, read as the reverse complement.
CAAGATCCAAGGAGGACCATAACCAAAAAGGGACAAATATTATATATATAAAATTACTCATACATATGGCCAAACTACACATAATTTGATGTCTTGTTTGATTCATATACGCTAACTTTCAATTCTCGGTTAAAATATATTTTCGTTCATATAGTGACCATATACTTTCAAGAAATAATCTTACTTCATACTACTTATTGCTTATTGTTGTTAATTTTTTAAAATTATTTTGTTGTTTATTAACATTTTCAACAAGTATCTATATGAAATTGTCAAGTCCAAAAAAAGTTTACTAAATTTAAAATTTATCAAAAAGAAAACACTTCAAATAACATACATTACTACAGTATATCAAACAACCAAGAGAACTAAAATAAAATATCTTAACCCAAATTACATTTTGTCCTCAAATAATTCTGCGTTAAGGTTATGTATAACTAAACATCATAATTTGGTACAAAGCACTTTTTGTTTTTATTGTTACCGTCTTACTTACTAAGCATTTTTTTCTTATTATTAAAGTGCTTATAATCTAAACATCTATTAGAGACCTGCCAAACTTATTTCTTTTCATACTTCATTGGTTATAATTATAAAATGGGGTTTTTTTCTTCTAAAATTTGTTGTCATTTAATGTTATTATTATTTAATTTGGTAAGAATTTAAATGCACTTCCCATTTGAATAGGTCAACAATTGACACCTCCAAAAATAATAAAAATAACAACAACAACAACATTATTAAGATATATATGAATATCAACTAGAACTAACTACGAAAATTCAACGACCGAAATACAATTCAAAGCAAATTATTATATAAATCCATGATGATGATATAATAACGATAACAATAAAAAAGAGATTTGTGTATAATTTAAGTAAGAAATTTAAGATGGGAGTAATAAAGAAAAAAAGAGAAAATGATTGAAAGAGTGGTAATGCACATGGCAAAGGAATATCATATGGGTTTTTGGAATTGTTTAATTATAATTAAAATAATAATTAATATTATAAAATTAATAATAAATTGAAATGAATAAACTTAAAGGTTGAAAATGGGATCTCCATATAATAAGGGTTATTTTAAAATTGTATTTTTGGTGAAAATGTCAATGGTAGTTAACACTTAACATGGTTTGCTAATTAAATTAGAACCATTGCTTATAATAACAATTTATATATATGTGGTTTTAAGTCACTTGAGGATGCACATGGCCTTCTTCCTTAAAATCATCTAAATATCAATTTACTCATTAATTTCAGAGCTTGACTTCCTATTTCTTTTTATTATTATTATTAATTGTACTTATTAAAAAAAAATAATTAGGTAAACAAGTGTGAATTCAATATTTTAGTGCAAAAACTAGTCGTCTTACTTTACGGATCGTACATGATAGAATAATTAAATGTAATTTGATTCGATAGTAAGTACATGTTAGGACACTTAGATCTAACTTGATCTAGAAGAACTTTTTGTACTTTTAACGAACATCTACTTCCTAATAACTTAAGTATGGTTTAATTGGTTAAGACATATATGTTCATCTAATCTTGTTTATAACGATCTTTTTTCATATTCTCGTAATCATTAGGATATTAATTTGGTTAAGTTGTAATGTTTGTAATTTTTCTTCATGATTTTAACTTAAAATATCGCTTATTGACTACACATTTCAAATTACATTTTTGTAGCAAGGAATAAGAATTATCTTTCTTAGTTCTAGCTAATGTTAGAAGTAGAACATACTACTATCTTTGACAGCCCTTGAATTAATAGTCGTTAAGTTGACATAATTGGTTTTGACTTTTAATCTCCTCTCTCTGATTGTTTGTTGTAGAAGATTTCCTCCCATGTTAACTTGTTTAGGTTTATTGGATTCTACCTTTTAAAAATCACGTACAAATTGAAACATTAGTTTTACTTATATATCCAAGAACTTTCTTACTTCTAATTGAAAAAATATTCATAGTAAGCATAGATCAACTAAAATTAAGAGGTTTGTGGTTTAAGTTCTTCTACCACATTTCTAAATAAAAAAGAATGAAAAAACGAAAACTACAAAGTTAAGCTAGATGACTATATAACTCAACTGATGTAAAACATGTCTAAAAGGTACGAAGTATGAAACTTCGTTTTCATGTGAGGGTGAGAAAGTGAATGAGTAGAAGGAAAAGAGGACAAAAAGGAAAGTGAAAGTAAGAACTAAGAATAAGAAACAAAAGCCAAAAAGTAGATGAGGATGGTTGCTTGGTGATACAAAAGCCAATACTTGCCTGTTTGGATAAGACCATTGGTAACATCAAGGGGAAAACCCTTAATTAATTTTTTAAAGAAAAGGGTTCAATTGAAAGACAGTGAAGTTGAAAAGGTTGTGGGTGTCAGAACTCACACATGTTTCCTAAAGTATTCACTGCCCTTCTACTTACTTCTAGGCATGTGCCAATCTCTTGTTCTCTTCTTCAAATCACATTATAATTTACTCTTTCTTCTCGTAGTTTTTAAGTTTGTTTTATGTTTGATTTCCATTTAGTCTGATGTTTGATTTCCATTTAGTCTGTAAGAGAGTGTTTGAAGGCAAGGAGTTGATTAGATTATCTTATAATGGTATGTATTTAGGGTATAAACTATTTTAATTTGAAAAAGAAAATGTAAACGTTGTAAAGAAAATAAAAAATGATAAATGCAAAACAGTAAAGACGTTAATCGATTGAATTTTGATTGAATTTTGAAATAGTGTTAGACTCTAGTTAATTGAAGAGTAGCAAAAACATTTTCCCCCTTGAAATTATGAACCCCTTTCAATAGGAGGAATTGAAAGAATTTCAGCTAACTTCCATAATTCTTCAAGCAACTTCAATCATGTAAATTAAATATTGTCCATGATTTTTGTTCTTACTCTTTTGTCATTAATTTCTTTAGTCCTAACACCTTTATCTTCACTATAGGCCAAAGCAAGTTTGTGCCATTGCTTCCTCAAATGCAACTTAGAAAGCCAAAAAGATGATGCTCAAACATTAAATCATTTCCTTTAATGATAAGTTCCTCCCCTCCCCCTACCAAAAAGGTCCTCGAAGAACCTCTCTAACAACCTCCTATGCATCATAGGGAACAAGACCTGAAACTAACACAAACAACTGCATTCCACACCACAATGGGTGATAAAAAGGCATATATATAAGCTTACAGTGGATATAGTTAACAGTGTCCAAACCATGAGCAGCCTCCAAATAAACTTTCAACCACATCCTTAAATAATCAATTATTAGATAGATGTTTTATGGATACATCTTAGAATGATTTAAGTTGGATTCAGCTCCATGTGAATGTATAATGCTTACCGTAACTAGTTAAGATATTCACACACATCTCACTGAAACACAAAACATTATTCCAAGATGATTACCTAAGTTTTGACATAACATGATAAGATGAATTTTTTTGTACTCATATGATAGAGAGTGGTGGAAAGCCAACATCATGTCCTAATCTTACTCTTAAAACGCATCGTAAGGCATTGCCACAAAATATTTCATCCTTGGATATTTTGATCGTTTGACTATATCTTGATTTGTTTCCATGTGGCTGTTGATGGTCCCAAGGTCCATAGTTTTCTTGCATCCAAGTGGTAGAGTGTCCACCTAAAGATTAGGTAAGTTTGATCCAAAACTCAAGACTTAAAAGTTGAATAATTGCAATGTGAGAGTACTTTTAAGGTTGATAAATCAAGTACACAGTAACATTTTTAAGAAATTGCAAAGAAAGTAAAATTTATCAGTATAGAGTATATTGTTAGTTTATCACTTGAAGTATTTGATCTAAGTTTTGATATATCTGCAATTTTTTATTGTGTTACATCTAATATTCTAGATCTAATTTGTATATTTACAATCCTCCCAGATAAGCTAGGTCAACAAATCAAATCTCAAGTTGGTAAAAAAACCATTTCTTTTAAAACGAACACCAAACACATGAAGTTAATCATCCAGTGCCTAATAGACCTAATCTTTCAAAAGCTCAAAGCTATAGTTAAATTTTTGTGGTTGAATTTTAACGTTTAAAAATATTTTTTTAAAATAATAAACTGAGAGGGGGCCTAATTACATCTCTAAATTTTGGAATTTACAAAATCAAAAGGATATATGACATTAGTAAAATTTTGACTTAGTTGGCGTGATGGGTATAAGAGCTAGATAAGCCCTAATCGCATCAAGACTTCGTTAGTTTTTAACTAGCCATTGACTATATCGATGGAAGAGACTAAACTAAATATGAAACCCAACCTAAAATTTAATAAATTAATTCAATATTTCAATAATTTAGACCAAATTTATAAAAACCAAGCCAAAAAAAAGTTCAAAAGAAGGGAGTCGAAGTCAGTCAATCCGTTTGGTAATGTCTTGATGGGTTCTGATCATCATAGACCAACCGATCATTGCATCCCATCCACCGTCTTTTTCATGCTTAAGAAGCCCAATCAGTTCATCATGCTTACACCCAACCTCAGTTTGGACTTTTGGAGGCTACTAAAAATTATCTTGAGTCAGCTCGTCCGAAAATTCAAACATCCAACAAGAAGATGTGTGAGAGCCCTAGTTAGAGATATAATAGAATTGTTAGTAGAATATTTGTATGGTTACAAGAAGGAGCATGTTAGTAAATAGGTACTAAGTTTACCATAGAACTTTCTTTGGGCGAATACGGTTGAGAGAAAGATGTGAAGAATTTTGGAGATTTCATCTGGGTAATTTGGGAGAAACCAACCCTCCCAAAAGGCCACATTATATGGTTACTTCTCTCATAATATTATTTCAAGCCAGATTATCTTGTTACTTTTCTAATATTAATACATAATATTTGAGTGTTCTTGAACTTTTCTGTGTGTTGTTCTGGTATCTTAACAAAATGAATATAACTCAAAAACTACATCTCTTAGCCAGCAGACATGCCGTTTCAAGGCTATATCTCATCTCATTCTCACTCGCACTAAATCGAAACAAATAAATCACCTAAGTATTTGAACATACAACCTCTAGTAGGTATCACTCAGAGACTTGGGTCTTAGGCTCTTAACCAGTGGTACGTCTTCTTGAGGTTATATGTCATCTCACAACTCAATCTCATCTAACTGAAGGGCAAAAATCAATAAACCAACTGGACATTCGCTTCAATGAACTCAGTTTTGAAAGAAAGCTCAAGTTACCTTGATTTTGATTTTCTATATTGAAGGTCTGCATCATGTGGTGGAGATTGGAAGAAGAAAAAGCAGCTGGGTGAATAGTAAAGCCCCATATGAAATAACTAAGCCAGTGAGAAAAATATTGCTTCAAAACAAATAGAGAAAGCCACTGAAAGCATCCTTGGAATACTTCAAACACAATCTATGTCCATCTTACACATTACTAGACAATTGCATAACAATGAATATTTCACTAGCAAGAGTCGTTTTTTCACATAACCAATCAAGACTGGCCAACCTGTACCTGGGAGAATGAGTTATCACATAAAAGCCAAGTCTGTATACCTTCCAAGATTAGAGGCTCTCCATCTACAAACCATATAGATATTTATATAGTAATTAAAGATGTGTGGCCGTGGAGACTATAGAGATTTTTGTCGACCAAATACTTCATAGTGACAAATGCTGAGACCCCGATCTCTTATTTTTCTTGATCAAAGGGTCGATCAAGTTTCTCCATTCGGTATAATTTAGGGGAGACCCTTTATCAGGAGCTAGAAATCCATTTATAAAGAAAAAAGGTGTTCCATAGACTCCTCTTGAGGTGCTAAACTGCAAGATGTAAGAGAGTTCAAAATGAATGACACATGCAGAGAGATCAATTAACAATCTCACAATATTATCCTATTACTTGTCTGTTACAACATGAGTCTACATATCTTTATAACAACCAAGAAAATTAGAAATTGAAGTGTGATGCCATCATACCTTGAAAGAAACACGTGTCAAAAGATCGGTCTCCCTGTCATTGAAACCAGTTACTAGAGTGTTTTTGTAGGAGTCCCCTAGTACTTCAACTCCAAACTTCACCATGTTATCCACGATAGCAGCCCTTGACAAATAACGAGTTTCAGCATTGTAAAACTGCTTCTGTTTATTAGAAACGCAATCATTCAGTTTTTATAATAGTGAGAGTGAGAATGAGAGCGAGACTACATAAAATACAAATTTCTTCTAGTCATTTTGATGCGTTCAACTCAACATTTAGCATTCAGAAACCGTCACTACTAATGATACAACAAAATAAGTCCAATTTCAGTGAAAACATGATTCATCAGTTGTTTGCTAGTTGTTTTTAAAACATTAAGAAAAAACTGAAATCAATGAAAACAACTTTGGGTTACTGTTTTTTAAACTGTTTTCTGTTATTTTTCTTCGTTTTGTTTTCATGGACCACCTATAATTCTTTAACAACCGAAATTGTTCTTCCCATAAAAGGATGTGTATTACTAGTTCAACAGTTTTTAATACAAAAGCTCTAAAACATACCACCAAACAAGCCTATGTTAATGCTGCTAAAAATTTCAAAAGCGAAACCCAGAGAACTTACATACAGCAGGAAAGTACCATTTATTTGATAATTTCCACAAAAAAAAACATTAGCTCTAAAAAAAGAGCTTGGAGAGAAGTGATTGAAAACCTAAACTCGTACAGTTAGGAAAACCATTAATCAAATGAAATTCAGCTATATTGTTAAATGATAAATTACGAATTATTGTAGTTTGATAAAGTTATTCGTCTGGTTATTATTCTCACAATCGCCAGTTGGTATACATACCACTCCCCCTTTTGGACAAAATTATTGAATAAAATCTCAACCTCTTTTGTGTTCAAACTCTGTCTTCTCCTTTCTCCATAATTCTAATACGATTACACATTCATTCTCGATTATATCAGATCAATAGTTCTCTACATTCAAAATATATGCATGTAATAAATTGAACAAAAAAATAACCTGATCCCCGAAGAACGCTTCCAACAATTTGAATGTATCCGAGGGATTCACCAAATCCACAATATGTAAAGCACGAGATGCTGCATATGCATTGTCATGATAACTACAATCCAAGAAAAGATAAACTATCAGAAAATTTTCGCCCATGAATCCATGAGAAAGGATAACATACGCAAAATTTTAAATAATTAAAAATCACCTTAGGGATTTTTTTTTTTTTAAATTACTTACAATACCAACCTGAGCACACTACTCCTACGCAAATTTAACATAATTTCTGTCTCTTCCATAGAAATCCAACACAAACAACCAAATTTCAGTAAAGTGACGAAGTGAAGACATAACAATTAATTCCAGCTAAGTATCAACCCTTCGGATTGAGACGATCATCCACTTTCCAAATTCTAAACTAGAATAAAAAAAACTCTCTACTATAAAACAGAGCAGTCAACAGAAATCATAAAGCAGAAACACATAAGAGGAGCGAGTGTACTCACGGTAGAGGGAGGAGGTGAATGACAAGACGAGCGCGAGAGCCGTAATGATCGAGGGCTTTCTTGAGAGGTGGCCAGGAGTCTCTGCTATCGGGGCAAACAGGATCGAAAAAGGCCTCGATGTGGATGGTGTTAAAGTCCAGTGAGTGGTTTCCGTATACGAAACCGTCGAATTTTGGCGGGGGAAGACTCTGAGCATGAGAAGTGAAAAGAAAGAGGGCGAGGAAGGAGAAGGAGAAAGCAAGTAGTGATTGAAGGTGTGAGGAAGTGGAATTTGTTTTCTCCATTTTTGGTTTGACGATGGAGGTTTGTTTGTTATCCTCCGGAGAGAGAGCGGTTTCTCTTTGTTGGGAGAAAAAAAAGGAAAAAAAGAAAAAGGAAAAGTAGTCGAGGACTTGACTTACAAGTCACTTTTGGGAAAGCTTCCAATGTTTTGCTTCTCATTTTCCTTTAATGTTTTTCTCTATACTAATAACAATTAGATACATATTTAATGTACTTTTAAATTTCTATCACATATAAATTTACCTGGCTCTTGTGCTATCGAATTAACTCAACTTAGCATCTATAGATGCTATCAAATATATATATTAAAAAAGAAAGTGGGCTGATTTTAAATATGGAGATTTTTACAATTATACTTCTTTAAAAGAATGGTATCTTAATTTACAAATGGAAAATATCGATATTTTTCTATACTTCTGAGAAAAGAAGTTCAGGTCCTATCCATCTATATTCCTACTAGAATTTAAAAGTCCCAGAGTGGCATGTTTTAGAACCTATGATGATTTGCCCACGTCCATAACCACGAGTTAAGCAGATGACCATTTGTCGACAATACCTGTCATTTCGTTCAAGTGGGTGGCAAAAAGGAGAATGGTCTTAGTTTTTTAATATTCCAGCCAATAAAAATTAATATTGAGACAATTATGAATTTGATGGACTCTGATAGTGAATGTGTATTACCGTCGAAATAAGATAGGGTGAGTAGGTGGGTGTGGAGGGCCTTCAGGGATTATTGTTAGTTAAGGGCCAGTAGTTGTTACTTGTTTGTTATCTAGAGAGTTGAGGGGGGTTAGAAAGGCATCTTTTGGATTATATTTGAGATAAACACTGTTAAGAGTATTGTGGAGAGATTGTAGGAGGTGCTCTTGAATTCTTTTCCGTCAGCTTGATCAAACAACACAAACTTGAATTATTTCAATAACATCAAATGATCTTTCAAATTGGTCGAGATTCTTCAATTTAAAGGATCGGATTGGATCGCCAACAGGGGCATTCTAATGCATGGTAGATTCTTATCCAAGACTTTGTTAGAAACATGTGATGTGGCAGTTTAATGGGAAAACTCCAGGTGACTACGGTGCAAGTGAAGAGAAATTTAGGGTGGTTTTCAACCTGAATTTTCTAGCCAATATATTCCAACACTGGAACATTCCCTACCTCATTGATTCTTCTTTAGACTGTTGGACTTGATATTTCACTCCATTTCGACCTAAATGGCAGCCTAATTTAGTAGTCATGACTCAAAACTGAGAGAGGGAATACTTCCTGAGCCAGAACACAGCACACCATTCTATCAAGCTTTTTATGACCAACAAGACAAATGAACAAGAGAGGATCATTTCTAAGCTTGTGATAACACCCTACCTTGTGGAAATATGATAACCTTCTCCTCCATGTGTCATGTTATCGAAGAAAAGTTGGAGTTGAATAGGCAGAAACTTAGAGGCATGGGAAATATTAAAGTGGGGAGTAAAGGCATATCAATCAGGGACTTAGAAATACTAAAGCTGTTCTAAACTATATGGCTATTGTTACGGGGAATTCTTGTAGGGCGTGCCTATGTTTTATCTATACTCTTTGTCAACATTTAGGCTGTTCTCAAACCTAAGCACGTTATGCTTTTTAGCCCTTACGAAAACAGATTCATTGTAACAGTCTAGTCCTACTTTAAGGAAAAGGATCAAAACTGATATTGAAACTGTAAAGAGATTAAGTTTTATCACAACTCTCCTTGATCCTGTAAGGTTGTTACACCAAAATCAATACAGTAAACTACAATGAGGCAACACCACCTTTAAGTACAAATTCAGACTGGGTCTGAAAGAACGAGAAATTGCTATTTGTAACATGGATCTAGCAGATTATTCTCACAGATGCTTTTGTGATCTAATGTTCTAAATGTTCGGATATTTTTCTATAACCTGGCAACACATGATGTAGTATTGAGTAACAAAAACTGTAGATTGTACAAACTTCAGGCATTGATCCTTGCAGACTCTCCCACCGCCTTCTCCATTCTAGTATACCATTCACCAACTCTTGTATGCTCAACCATATCTTTTCCAGATTGAAGGTGTCGGATTGGTCTCAAGACACCAAAGACAGCAAGATCAGCTAAGTTAGGATTTGCTCCACCTATCCAGAGACAGACATATTGTAAAATAGAATTGTTCTTCACAAATACCTTAAACTTTTTTGTAACTGAGCAGAATCATGAATGAAGTGAAGCATACCAAGAAACTGACGGTCTTTCAGTGCATCCACCCATGTTTCTGCAGCTCCATATAAGGCTTTGCGCTCATCAGTGATATTATGTTTCTCTTTCAATTTCTTGGAAACAAAATACATGGCTGTAGCCCCGCCATACTTTGCTATTATCCTTTGAGCAAAACTAAAATTTCCTGCACCATATTAAGATTATACAAACAAGTTAGGCACTCGAGAATATATTATATATTCCATTACTTCAAAAAAAAAAAAAAAAAGCAAACAAATAAATAAACTGCTGAAGATGTTTTCTTCTGAATATAATAATAGGATATAGTAAAGGGAGTTACAAAGTGAATAATAATGTACAGCATTAAGATTGGATTTGAAGAAATATAAACTTAGCAGTTAGCACAGTTGACACCTTGAGGCTACTTCAACTCTGCCTCAAAAGCATTCACGCATCTTAGCATATTTTATCACATTTTGAGAAAATTCTAACCTTAGGCATATCCTATATGCATTTCGATTAAGCCACATCAACCTGTTGCTAAACATAGCATTTTAGAGACCATTGCTCATCCATCCTTATATTGACTAATTTCAAATCTAGCTCTAGTTCTCTCGCTTTAACTCTGCAACTGATGCACAAATAAATAGAATACATTTTGCTGATTTTACATCTAAATGAGCATAAATATTAAATCCCCACTATCAAGAATCACGAGCCATGCAAACAATTCTTCATGAGTTGAGATTTGTCTATTTCAGTGTAATAAGATAGTGAATGCTACTTTATAATTTAGAGTTGATACATGATTAAATGTGACAAGACAAGATAATGAAGTTGGAAAACAAAGAATAAAAAAAAAGTAGAACATGATAAAACTATGCGATAAAACCAGCTACAATAGTTCATAGCTATAATACCATGTAAAATAGTTCATAGCTATCATACCATGTGTGGTTATGTAGTTGAAAGACTCAAGAGCCTCTTTGTAATTTCTGTATATGTTTGGCGATAAAACATGCACTAGGTGATTGTCCACCCACCTACACAACAAGACATCCTCATTCATCAGTCACAAATGCTACATAAAAATGTTGAAAGACAAATTAGACGTTCAGATTCTATAGCAGGAAAGACGTTGTTTGCCTCTAAAATTCAATAGCTCCATAGAAAAACTGCTTGAGAAAAAAGTACCGAAGCTTGATGTGTTAAAAGAGTATACCCAAGCCACTTCTTCTCTTCTTCCAAGTTCGACGCAGAGTTCTCAGGATGAATTCTTTGGTACAAGTTATGAATTATATCTGTACAAGCAAAACAGGACAATTATCTAGAACTACTCTAATTGAAGACATTAGAACATGATAATATATATAATACACACACACACACAGAAACCATTTTTCCTAGCGCTTTCAGATTAGAATGAACCTGTAGAATCCACCATCTGTACTCCATCAACCATCAGAATTGGCACCTTCTTGTACTCAGACCACTTAATCTCCTTTTTGAATATAGGATTCACCTCCACTACTTTATACGGGACGTTGTAATAGTCCAGAAATGCTGAGGGAAAAAGAAATTTAAAAGAAACTTTAAAAACCGAGAAGGAAATGAAGCAATAGATTGCAACTTCACATCAAGAGTTCTAGTTTGCTTCACTCAATGGAAAATTCTGTTTCTCATTAATTCTCCTTAATTGTAATCCACCTTCCTAAAGTTGACAAAAATTTCACACACTACTAATTCCTATACGACGTTAGGTTAAATACCTTTAACTTTATTGCAGAACGGGCAAGCTTCGTACTGATAGAGAACCACATCCTTGGGTACGAACGACGGACGCGGTGAGCCATTAACCAAATCTTCAGCCAAAGATGAAGAAGCCACAGAGACAAACCGAGCATTTCCAGCAACTTTCCGAACAGAAGAAGGATCATACGAACCAAAAGGATACGCTACTTGAGAGAAACACCGAATATTCGATCCAGTGCACGTTCTTAGCACCGCCGATTGACGGAGGAGCTGGCGGTAAGTTGTGGTGGTGGTGGCGGCGGCATCAGCACTTACAAGTCGGCTGAGTAAATGAACTCCGTTAATCCTCCTCATGGCGACAAAAATCACGGAGGAAGTAGAAACTTTCTTGCAAGGTTTTGTAAGGGTTTTTGGGGAAAGGGAAATGCTATGCTACCAGCCGTTGATGTAAAAGACGGAGCACGGTATTGCGATGGTCTGCGATTCTGTAGATGAAAACTCTTCGGAACTTTCCTACTTGTGTATGGGAACGCGTCAAACAAACCCGCTCCATGCAATTATATTTCCCAAAAAGCCCTTTAAAAAAGTTCGAATTCTCCTTTTTTTTTAATTAAGAGAAAAACATTTATTTCAATAAAACTCATAATTTGCATCATTATTTCTTTTAATTTATAATTTCCTTTATAATAAATTTTATATTAAAAATTAAACTATACCATCAAATATTTAAATATATAATACTATATTAAATAAATCTATTTACTTTTTACATAGCTGGAAATTTTCAATATCATTATTATTATTATTATAAGATAAAAATTGAATATTATTAATTAAAACATTATTCACAGCGTAAAATCTACGAATTTGCGCACCGAACGAAGAATGGGAAGGGTAAAATAGGTATTTCGAGTTTCAAGTCGGTAGAACGCCGTTATAAATAGAGGGCCTCCCCCCTTTGAGAGACGCGTAAGAGGCGAATTAGGTTTTCCAATTTTCCGCCTCAACGAAAAATCCTTCGTTTGTTCTTCGCTAGGGTTTTCATCGCTAACTCGTTTCTTCTTCTGTTTTCGCAAATCTCGATCTCTCTCCTCTCTTTATTCTTTCAAATCTTCGCCGCGAATCCCTTTCCATAGTAGACACACGATGTCTCGTTGCTTTCCTTACCCACCTCCTGGTTACGTGAGGAAGGTGGCTAGCACCGAGGCGGCCTTGATCGAATCGATTAAGGTTTGTTTCAGCTATTTGGTTGGTTTTCATAAATGTATGCTGGATTCAATTGTGTTATGATTCCAATTGATTGCGAGATCTTCTTGGGATTGTAACTTTTTGGATGGGGGTATATGTAATCTGTAGTCGGGAAACGGCTTTTCTTGAAAAAAAATTCGACGATTGGGGAAATTTTACATGTGGGTTTTCTTGTATCGATGAAGACCGAGGGCTGTAAGTTGTGTAGATAATTATTTGGACTGTAGTTTCTAGTTTAGATCTTTGAGAGTTCAAGTGTATAGATTAGTGGATTAGGGTTCTTCTAGTTGCATGTCGTACTCTTCGTTCATGGATCTTGTATGGATGTATTCCTTGTTTCAATATCAAAATAATTTAATAAAAGTTTAAACTTGAAATTTTTTATAGATCGTTTATTCATCAATCTTTATGGATTTCTAAATGCTTTGAAAAACCCTGGTTCTAAATGCTTTCTAAATCGTTTTCTGCAAGTTTTAAATAGAAGCGACTTAGGGTTTCTTTAAGTTTGTTATTATGAACGCTCTTGTAGCAAGTTTTCGTCGAGGCCTTTTTTCCTTTGATATCTTCAGGCATATGAATACATGATATGAATGTATGAGTTTGCTTGTTGGAATATATGATTATCTGAATCCAGATAAAATTTCTCCTAGATAGCTACCCGTTTTGAAGGGTTGAATTATATTAGTTAGGGAATGGTTGATCTGTTTGGTGCTTCTGTCGTCTGCTCTTTTTGAACTGGTTATTCTGGTTCGTTATAGCTCCAATCTGAAAGACAGAGCAAGAATGATAGAAAGAATGAGAAACGTAGGCACAAGAAAGAGAAGAAAGAGAAGTCCAAGGACAAGAAAGAGAGAAGTAAGGACAAGAAACACAAAAGCAAAGAACGTAAAGAACATAAGGGGAAATCCTCCCATAGCCAGGGCTTGATCCAGGGCTTAAATGATCAGAAACACGACAAATGCTTAAAAGAAGTCAAGGACCTAGATAGATCCAAAGTTGAAGCAGAACAATTAGAAAGGAGTGGTCTCACTGAAGAGCATGGACAACCTGTATGGCCTCAAAGCCCTGCCTACTTGTCTGATGGAACTCAGATCGACCACAAAAGAAAAAGGGAAGCTGCAACACAGCCTGATGAAGGTTGTAAGCCTGGTGGGTTCTCTTTACGAGTAATAGGCTGTTTTATGAAATAAGTTATAATGGCCACTTGTACAATCGCTAATGTATTATCAATTATTAACAGGTAAAATCATCCGAATCAAACTTGCCTCGGCCTCTTCACTTAGCCAGCAAGAGGATTCATCAGCTGGCAGCGAACAGATGTGTTCTACATCTGGTCGCTATAATTCTGTTGATCAAAAGACAGATGGAGACAGTCATGGATCCATAGCCAATGCTGAAACAGCTGTCGCTGTTCATCCCACTTTGTCCAACCCAAAGATCAAACACCCTCCTTTACATCCCATCAGGGACAGTAATTCTAATAATAAGGTTGTGTCGTCTGTACCTTCTCGCAAAAGAAGTTCTGCTGAATCTGCTTATGAGGCATTGTTTGAGAAGTGGGTAGCACCACCACTTCTGTTGGAGCAACAAACTGATGACGAGGAATGGCTCTTCGGAACAAAAAGTAAACAAGATGGACGAAGTAGTACCATGGCCAACAACAATGCTCTCGGTACTGTTTCCAGCTGTGGTAGAAGTTCAAATCTGTGGCCGAGAGGACAATATCTTGTCGATGCTGATGTTTATTCATTGCCTTATACGATTCCATTTTGATTTTGGATTCTTACTTTGCAGAGTAATATGTACAGTACGCCAGTGGGAATAATAGTCTTCCTAGGTGTTATAATTGGTTTTAGAATCAATATAATTGACATTCAATTTTGTTCTCTGGTGGGTACCAATTATCCCCGTCGGATGGGTTGATTATTGAACAAACGACGAACATGTTGGAGATATTATGTAAATATGCAGTACTAAGAGAGATCTTTTATGACAGAATATAATAGTAGCTTTTTCCTCGAAGATCTTCTCTCAAACATCGAGCTAGTTGAAGTTGTCTCAATTTCATTACACTTGAATATATTCAACAGGCATCTATGTTTATGATTGAATTTATTTTCACTGAATGTTGATTTAACATTTAATCTGTTAATCGGAATCATAAGTTGTTTTAGGGAATTCATTAAGTACTTAAATCACTTGATGACGTATGATCTGATCGTTAATTGTACTGAACTGATTTGTTAAAAACGAAGTTAAAAAAGCAATCCAATGTTTCGTTTTAGTGTGGTTGAAAAACAAGGTAAAGCAATTAGTGAAAAGCAATTAGGAGTCATAGACTTGATCATGATCATGTGAATGGAATTAGACAAAATATGTTACCAGTACTAACCATGTTCATGCCCAGGGAGCAGTTCGTTTTAGGTATCTCATTAATACATGAACAATTCAAACAGACAAATTGGGGTTAGCAATGTTGGTCATCACTAACAAACTGATTGCAAAATAAGAAACAAACATCATCACTGTTCTATTTGCATCATGGAATGTCAGCTTGGGGGGATATGATATGGTCCATCATTTGCCACTTCCTTGGGATGACATGGGATTGAAGATATGCTGAGAAAAAGGTGAGTACATATGAAGTCGTCGTTCCTTTGGCACGAGCAAAAGCGTCATCCTTCTGCAATCATAAGATGGAACAGACATTCTGTGACTTCTTCTTCTTCTTCTTAGACTTTGGCGGCTGGAGCACCACTTTAATGGCTGCGTCGAACACTCCTTTCACATTCTGCAACAATCCATACCAACGAGTTCCATGAATAAAACATATGCATAGATACAAGAAACAGGGGCCGTGCAAAACAAAATCAGATAGGTGCCATGCCTGCTGGGTTTTTGAACTACACTCGATGTATGCCGGAGCTCCAATAACTTTTCTCAACTCCTCTCCCTACAGTTAAGAACAGGAAAATCAACCAAAAATGTCTTTGTACATACACCAACGAATGTTTAGAAACAAATGCAGATATAAAGCCCTTACCTGAACAGTGGAAATGGGCACTGCACCAGGGTGGTCTACAAAGAACTGCTTGTCATCCCGAAGATCTGAGAATGAAATATAATGAAATGATTGCATCCTTGGAATTGCGATAATATCCTCATGATAAGCACGAGAATGATTTGATTGTCATTCTTTTATTTATCAAGAATATTACATCACATATAAGGTGGAGGATTCAAAACTACGATATAAGGAAGTAGTGATAGGTCCTGACTAAGTAATGCTTATATTGGCAAATGCCAAGATTGATTAGTGTTGACAACGAAGTAAAAGGGAAAGGTAGAAAAAACTTGAAGATGATGCAACAGTAACTAGAAACTACAAGCTATGAACTACTACAAACATGGGAAACGGGCAACTCAAAAAGAATTGATTCACTTGCGGATGGAGGCACACGTTTCAAAAAGTGGAGAAAATGACATGTCTATTTTTCCAAGATTAACCCATTACTGCTACACTGAAGATCAGAATCGACTCACTACTCTTCCTGATCCATTGCTCTACTAAAGCACCAGATTAACCACTTAACTTTAAGCCCTAAGTGAAAATACAAAGCTGACTTCAAAATAAATAAATAACTCTTACCAAGTTTAGTTCCAACAAGGACTATTGGAACACCAGGTGCATAATGTCTCAATTCAGGAATCCACTGCAGGAAAATGTAAAAAAAAAAAAAAAGGTCATCAGCAAAGGAATAATTTTTCCATGTACAGTGCATATCCAGCGAGTTAGCAGAATAGTTGACTTCATCTACAGCTTGCTACCTTCTTGGCAACATTTTCATAGCTGGCCTTGCTTATGAGAGAGAAAGCAAGAATAAAAACATCAGCACCTCTATAGCTCAGTGGTCTTAATCTATTGTAATCCTCTTGACCTGTTCAAAAGAGCAATTTTAAGTTCCTTCTATACACAAAACGAAACTGACCAAGCTGGTTATTGGGTGGAGAAATTAGAACTCTCATCATTTGGTTACCAGCAGTATCCCATAGTCCTAGGTTGACCGTGCTTCCATCAACCACCACATTGGCACTGAAATTGTCGAAAACGGTAGGCACATAGTCCTGCAAATTAGAAAGGTACATATATGCTGAGAATGGAAGTGCTTATGGAAGGTTAAAAGAGATCAAAAGTTCCATTCATGGAGTAAACGCTAAAAAGATTCCGAAGCTCAATATATACTTGTTCAATATTTTGATAAAATATACACTTAAAACTAAGCAAAGGTAAAGAAAACCATCAAATAAGAACTCAGAACCTCAAGATAACATATATAAGCATAAAAGTGTTGAAGTATTCAATCAAACATGTAGTCTTGAACAAAGAAAGGGAAAACAATTCAAGTTCAAAGTTAAGGTCAAAGAAGAAGAAGAAAGGAATTGATCTCTTCGAGGATAGTCAGAGGATTCCAATTGATGAGATTGTTTCCTAGAGTGTGGCTTTAAAGGGTGCACTATTATTATTATTATCATCCAGAAGCGCACATCTCGATTAGAAATTCAACTACACAGGTAAGAACACGAAAATTTTTCACATTCCAAATCATTGGAGTAAAATAACATTTCATCACCATCATCCAATCTCACTCAAACATTTTCGAAATGTATACACACAAAACAATTTTTTTTTAAAAAAAGAATCCATAAATTGAACCCTTCGTTTTGCTCCCATTAAAATCATTTAATGGAAAACTAGAAAAAAGGAAAGGAGGTTGTTCTTGATAGCAAGCCATCATTATCTCCTTCTTCCCATGATTCTTCCACAAGATCCATTAAAACCCTCAAACAAAAAGCAAAAAAGAACGACATTTATCGAAAATAAAAACAAACCCAGAACCCCAAAATGGAAGAAAAACAAAAGAAACTCACCGTGGGAAAGGTGTTACTCGTATATGAAATCAACATACAGGTTTTACCCACAGCCCCATCACCAACCGTTACGCACTTTATAAACCTGGACGCACTCATGTCGAAGCACCAGATCTGAACCCCAGAAACAACAATGCGTAATAACTCGAAATGGGTATTGTTTAGAATAGATTGTTCATGAGGGACAGCAAGAGAGAAGAAAGAAAGAAAGAGGAAATAAGAAAATCAAGAGAAACCCATGAAAGGGTAATGGTGAGGGATCTGACTTGTTGGAAGTGGAGAGAGATCCCAAATTGCAGGAGCAGAGATGGAAAGAGAGAGGGAAAGAGAGAGGTTAGAAAGAGAAAGAAGAGAGAGATGAAAAATGGGGTTAATTTTGAAAAGAAGGAAAGAAATGAAATGCGGTTGAAGCGCTCGCCGGCCTTCCCCACCTTCTGCCAGCTATACCACTTCTTCTTCTTCGTTCTACCACAAGATACTCACTCCTTTTTCCTTTTTCTTTTTTTATTTGATCTTACAAATTTTCAACTTTTTCTTAATTACTAAACATACATACCTATCAAATTCAACCTAACCCATTACATTTACTTATTATCTATGTCATCTTGTTTCTAACATCTAAATGTTGCGAATATCATTGTTTGCATTTGATTCACAATATTGTTTTTTGATCAAGTCATTTGTTTAAGTTGACATCGCTTTAAATCTAACTTTATTATATTATTTTTGTAAATATTGTGGTTGTAACACACTAGAACAAGATTAAATACACATCTTCCACTTAAAAAGAAACAATATAAAAAATTTAAAATTTGAGTGGTACAAAGAGAGATCTTTTTTAAGTAGATGAAAGCAATGATTAAATTACCAAATTGGGTTGTTGGTGGCAACAAAAAGATAAGACTTTAGACCCTTATTACTAAACACTACTTTAAAATAAAGTCATTCAAACAAAGTTGTTGGGTATCTATAGAACTATTATAGATTTATAGTGTAGTATATTTTGGTTTGGATTATATTGTACCATAAAATTACTTCTAAAATGCTATTTTTAAAGCTTATTATGGGAGTTGAAGTTATTGACTTATTTATTGATGAATTGTGTATGGTGTAATGTATTATTATTGTGGTGTGATAGTTATTTAGTATTGTTATTTTTGTGTGTTGTGAAATGAATGGGAACGTGGGCAGCAACATTCTCGAGGTCGTAGAACACAGACGTGCCTAACTCTATCTCTATTCTATTCTTTACATTCTTTTTTTATTTTCTATCCAATCCTTAAACCCCCCCTTTTTTTTTCACTTTTAAAAATAGAAATCATTCATTATTTCTTCCCCTCAATAATTAAAATTATCTTACAATTTTGGTGAAATAGTTTTTGTTTATTCCAACGTTAAAACTTCCTCTCAAATAAAATACACCATATCTAAAGTATTTTATATAAACAAAGTTTCAAGTATATATATATATTAGTGATCACATGTTCAAATAAGGAAAAAAAATATAATCTGAACTATCCAATTTAAACGGTAAAATTGAGTGAATTTATATATTACGACTTATAAATATTCATATATGTTATTATGAATTTTTTTTAAAAAAATGTAATAGATATGTTGAATTTTGATATATAACAATTGAGTTTTATGAAATTTTAGTTATTAAAATGTGTTGTAGACAAATTTAATAAACAATAAATTTAAAAAAAAATAACCCAACAATCCAGATGTTAGTTTAATTAGGAATTGGACCAATCCAAAAAATTAACACAACCTTAATTGAATATAAAAATACAAAAAAAAACTAAAAAACTAAATTAAAAAAGAAATAAATGTGTATGAAGAAGCAGCGTTATATTTCCAAACTTTCATTAGAAAGACATATACGATAATTATAATTATAATGGAATAGCTAATAAAAGTAAAGTAAACATAATATCAATCTAACCAACCAGTAATCATCCTCTGAAAAACCACTTAAATTAATTATTAAGTTGTGTTATCACTCTAAAATAAAGAATACATTTGATTATGCTAAACTAAACATTGATTAGTTATTCCATATGAGGCAAACAACTCACTTTCCATGTCTATGACTTTTCTAAACTAAATCAAACTTTTATATATTTATATATATTTTAATACAACAACGAGTTGGTTTTTCTACCAGGTTGAGTCGACCTTTACCACGAGAGAGTACAGATTAGTTGTTAAGTCGGTCGATCAATCGATTTAAAAAACTTTTTATAAACTAACATCAATTGAAAGCTCCTCTCTACCTCCGACTGAAAGACGGTTTTTTATTCGATTTTTTGGGTCTATCGTGTTCAATGTTAAATATAAATATGGGAAAGAAACGGAAATTATATATATAAGAAAGAGAAGAGTTGGGGTTTTTGGAAATAGGAATAGAGATGTTGGATGAATAAAATAATATAGGAATAAAGATGGAAAGGATAAGAAAACAAAAGGGTATCATGTGAATGTGAACATAGAGAGAGAGAGAGAGAGATGTAAGTCCCACTGATTGCGGGAATGACTCACGAGATTCACTAACGCCGCTTCCAAATTCAAAATCCCTTATTCATTCATTCCCCTCCACATCTTTTTTCTTTTTTAAATACATTATGGTTTTATTTTCTTTTTAATTTCTATTTTGAGTCTCTACATTTCCCTTTTCTAATATTTTTCTTTTTTAAACGTTGGGTTTTTTCTTCTTGTCTTTTTGTTTTTAGCTTCCATGTAAAAAGCCAAACACAAATGGACGTTTTTATTACAATATTATTAATTTCAATTTCATGCAAAATATTGTTATTTTACTTTCACCTAACCAAGCTCTCCTTTGTTCTTTTATGTTTTTTTTTTCAATAAAAGAATGCATTCTTTTTGCTCAATATTTTTAATTTAATTTTCTCGTTTTCTTCACTTTCTACTAAATAAAATAAAGAAAATTAACTCATCTATCTCATAAGAAACATGAGTATTCTTAGTTTTTTCTATGTGAGATTCTCAACGTCTCAATATGCTCCTCAAAATGGTGTCTCTTTTGGTTCATTAATCTTGGACAAACAATTTGTTTGGGTTTAATGGATTCTGCTACCAAATTTGATATTATGTAGTTCCATTTCAAAACCAATTGTCAACCAGATGACTAATATATTTATCTCATAAGAAGTGTGATACCATTGATTTTTCCAACGTATACTTTATAAATATTATACTCTTATATTCTTTAGTTTTGAATTTTATTGTTAATTTAGTCGATGAGTTTTATAATTTTATATATGAGATTTGAGTTTTGTTTTAATTTGTCTAAGTCATTGATTAAAATGTATACTCAATGTTAGTCTTTTAGTATTGATGTTTATTAATTGAGTTATAACAATTATAAAGTAAGCTTTAACTTAAATGATTGATAATGGTAAAAAATATTGAAACTTAATTAATTATATTTTTTTAAATAGAGAACGGTGACCAAGTCTAACATTTGTTGGTATTAGATAAAGCATCAATCACTATTCCATGTGTACTAAACATACATTCTTTAAAGATTGAGACTAAATTTTGTAGAAACTGGATATTTCTACCTACAATAATTTTAGAAAATTGCACTCACAAATAACAAAATTGAACTTTCAAACTTTGTACAAATATTACTATTTATACAATTATATGAGTTTGGTAGCTTAATTTGATTTAATTTTAACACAAATAATTCTAATTAGTACCAATTTTAGGAATAATAATGAATTGTGTAACAATATAGCAAATGTGACTCTTATACTCTATCAGTGATCTATGAGATCTATTATCAACAAAATGTTGTTATACACGTTAATGTCTTAACTAACACAATTTTTAAAATTGAAAAATTAAGATAGCATAATTTTGCAATTCATATTGAATTTTTTAGTAGAAGAATTGGAGGTGGAAAATTTGATCCTTCTATGTTTAGGATGAGAGGTTGAACCAAATAGGGCGGAAGTAAGCTCGCTTTCACCAAACTCATATCGGATGGTTTATAGAACAATTGCCAAAATAATAATAATAATAATAAGTTTAAGTATTTATGTGCTATGGTTTCATTAGGCCCAACCCTATGTAATGGCATATGGGAAAATAATGGAAAACTAAATTCTCTTGAAGGAAAAAGAAAAGCAAAACCCTATTTTCTCACCTTCTAGCCCCAGGCCTCCGTGATTTTTCAGACTTACCTTTCTTGCCCGTTCGTCACCCGCCGCCGCCGCTCGTTACTGGATCTCGCCCCGACAAGTCGTCTCTAGGTAAAACAGTAAACCATATTCATCGTTTCTCTTCCATCAATGATCGACCGAGCTTGGTTGCGATAATTTTGAATGGAATAGAAATTCTGATTTCCGACTCTTGGCTTCCGTCCGGTTCAAATTTCCGCGCGGTTCGATGAATATCCACACATTATAGCGGTCGGTTCGGTCCAGACTTCTTTTTCGAACCGGACCGAACCAGTTTGCAGTGCTGCTCCTTGACCTTGAGGGTTCTAGCTTCCAAAACCCAAAGCCCAGGATGAAACCATCTTGTTTTCACTGTTCTGCTTTAGCAAGTTTTCTCTAAGGTCGATTATTGATCCATATCTCCGCCCATCTCTGCTCTCTTTGCCTAACTTTTCGACAAGAACTCTGTAAAACCTCTTTCTTGAGCTTCATTCATTTTAGCAGAAATATTGAACTATAGAGGATAACTGGGCTAGTTCGAGGTTATCAAACCGATCAAATTGAGCTTTCTACTTGTTATCTTTCGGATATCTGAATGACCCATCTTAAGTTGTTCTTTTTTGATAAATTATGTTCGTTTTAATCTATTGTGGGTATGAGTTCCTTCATGCTTTTCCATTGAGGTTTTATTTTATTGACTGGTTCTAGGTTTTTTGAAATGGAAACAAATTTTGAGAATTGACTGGTTCTAGGTGAAGCTCCGATTTCCCTTATTGTTTACCCAAATCCCCTTTTTGCTATTACGATTCTACCACCCTTTTTAGCCTCAACTTTCCTGTCTTTTAGAGTGTCAGCAATTTTCTACGCTGTACTTGAACTTCTTATGGTTATTCTAACTCTCTCTTTTTTTTTTTTGTGGACATTGTTAGTAGTTAGGAAGCTATCGGGGAACCGGCAAGCACCACTCATGGCTTATTCTCGTGGACATGACTTCTTGTTTTGCAATTTGTGCGGAACCATGTTGTCGTTCTGCTCAACGAAATATGTTGAGTGTCCTTTGTGCAAGTCTAGGCGAAGTGCAAAAGGTGGCCATAAACATTGGACTTAAGCTTATTGCATTGTAGTTATTTACTTTTATTCTTTTGTTTTGGATAATTTAAACATTCCAACACTCATTACGTATATGAATAAGTTTTTAGTTTGGTATGTCTTGCTACACGTAAACTCTGTTTTTATCTGATTAAATTGTGGTTTTTTAGTTCATTTTCCCTTCATATTTATATGAGTAAAATGTGAACTATCACCTATTTTTCCATTTCCTATCTTGAGTTTCTGTATTTCTTTTTAATATTTTTACTGGAATAGACTGTGTCTGGGTTGTGCAGGTTGGTTGTTCTTAATCTATCAACTTAATTTTTTTTTTAAAAAATTTATTGTAGATAGGAGAGTAAGAGTTTCTATATGGGAATTTGCAGCATCTTCTGCTTTGAAAACATGGTTTCTTACGCAACATCAGTGTTCATCTGTTGAACAGGAGTAGTTCACAGGATTTTTATTTGAGAAGGTTACTGCACTTATCATTATTTTGATGAAAAGCTAGCTTCCATTAGGATGGATGATTGTAAAAAAAAAAAAAAAAAACTATCTCAAATAGGACACAAAGAAGCTTCCACTTAGAGTAAGCAGTTGAAGCCATCTGCGGATAAAAAAAGGGTGAAAGATGATCTCTTGATGTGGCCAAACCTTTCATTTAGTTTTTCTATTCAGAAAAGAACCAAGAAGTCCACAGACGAGAGTCATTCTTTAATTCATATTATCATCCTCTGCCAACACATTACCCCTGAGGATTGAATATAATTTGGAACGATACAGCAGAAGCCAGAGGAAATTTTGAGATGATTTTAGAGAGGATAGTTTTGAACCTATTCTCGAACATTTATCAAGAATTTTGTAAGAGCCCATGGCTAGGGAGGCTTGTGGGTCTATTGCCTTTCACTGGTCATCCGTAGCCATAAAGGCAGTATAATCTTGGAAAATTCACATCAAGAATTCCTTTCTTAAAGAAGCCTAGATGTTGACATGGTATCATGCTAGAGAGTATCCCACAGGAGTAGAAATAGCCGTTGAAACTTTATGCTAAATAAAAGCCTACAGGAGTAGAGAACCGGCTGTAAAAATAGAATTCCAACAGGCCATTGAAGATTATGTCGTCCTCTCCGCAGAGTAAGGTTGACTGCTGGGGATTCGACTATTGGAACCTTTGATTTCTTCTGAAACCTATTTTCCTACTATGGATGACTTTTGTAACTTTTCCATTAAAAATGCAAATGGGGAAAAGAGATACCCCGAGAAGGTTAAATACTGCTTAATAAGACTTCTACTCATCTCCTGATACACTATCGTTCTTGGTAGTATTGGGCCCAAGATGTGTGACAACTCATTTAAATTTTCAGGCTGGTTACTCGTCTTATTCAAGGGCCCAAGTGCCATCATGATTTCTCTCAATGTTATTCAATTATACATCTTGAAATTGGTGTTCTGAAGGGCGTATACCAAATTATTTTAGAAGTTGATGCTATGTTTTCATGATTGGAGATATTGAAGTTGAGAAAATGCAATTGAGAAACTACTGTTGTAATATTTTATGCACTCTTTTATTTGACATCTCTAACCGAATTTTCGTGGCTTATTTCAGAGATCGTCGGTAGAGAAATAAGTTACACAGTTACTGCTGAGGTATGTCTTTTAAATCATACACGTTAATATGTTATCCCCATGCATTTTAGGTCTGAGGCACAGTATCCTCGCTGCAACACGCCTTTAGCAATGCTTTTAAACTTGAGCATTCTCTTATAATTTCTGCTACTTTTATGATGCTTTCTAGGATTGTTTCTGGATGAATTATTTGTAGATTATGAGAAGGGCTTAAACAGCTGTATAATGTTCTCTAGGTCCAGGCAAATCAATAAACCAGACCGTGGAAATTCTTATTCGGTCGAACATCTGGAACTGTGAAAAATTTTAGTATTAGCAAACGTTCATAATGATCTATTATTGATATGATGCTCCCTTCTATTCAGTTGTCAGATATCAAAGAAATGTTTCGATTTTGAAATCCTCTTGTGGCAATTTGCAGGAAATTAGAAAGCAGTTGGGAATTTCATTAATTGATGAAGAGAAAATGCAGTTAGCAAAGGTAGTAGGAGAAAATAAGGTGTATGGTATTCAATTTTGCTTGAGATATGTAGTCCTCTAATATGAAGCTTTGTGATGTTTGACAGGAAAGGAGAAGATGTGAAAAATGTGGAAATGATGAAGCTTGGTTTGAGAGCAGACAGGTACACTTTACAAACATTAACAAAATTAGAATTGTGGGTTATTTAGAGTTTATTTCTGTCTTTTTTTCCATTAGAAAGAGTAATAAGTTTGAGTGTGGTTTGAATAAAAATGCAGATGAGATCGGCTGATGAAGGCCAGACCACATTTTATACCTGCACTAAATGCCATCATCAGACTAGAGAGAATTGATCTTCCGTATAATTTTTTTTAGGATGTCACGTTGATTCATCCTTGAATTAGTTTGGGTGGTTCCATTGGAATCCAAAAGCTTTAACATGATGAATTATGTTCTTAAACAATTAAACTTGATCTGTATGGAATGATTCACTCTCTATCTAAAGAATATGACGAAGTAGCAAATTATGACGAGATTCACTCCATCGACCAATTTATTTGTGGGTAGATTTGAATTCGAGGATATAATTTATTTTAAACTAGTCAAGAGGCCCCTAAAGATCCACAATTCATAACAGGAAAGAGACTTTAGAAGCCTATCTTCTCCATCTTCGTAATACTTTTATGATTTAGACTTAAAAAGGTGTGCATTGTGTCAAATTTTTTATTGGTTTTGTAAGCCATTTTTTCAAATTACAAATTTAGATTTAGGGTGTGTTTGAGACCAAAGGATTTTGAGAGTAAGAATAAGGAAGTATATAGTTATGAACTAAATAGGTTTCACCACAAAAAAAAACATCAATTTTATATTTCAAACACATGCTTACAAATCAAAGTTGAGAGAGCAGCTTTAACCATCTTCTTTGTTGTAACAACAAACCCTAATGTACTTTAAAGGTAAGTAGAGATTTTCAGATTTTGGTACGTTCACCTCCCATTTCAAAAAACCCAGGTGGTGATCACAAAAGACACACACAAACAAATACCCTTCCAAAATCAAACCCTAAAGCTTCTTCATCGGATGCGCAATAGTCGCCTGAGATTATCGGTGGCGCCGGCGTCTACTCCGGAGGCCTCCACGTTACAACCAACCACCTTCCGTCTCAGAAAGAATTTCGGAAGCGGAACGCTACTCGGTGGCGGCGATTTGCTGTATGCCGACCCCGAAAACTCAATTTCCCCCGCCGTCTCCCTCCGGGTACTTTCGCAAAGCGGCGCCGACGGCCGTAATCCTAAAACTGTCAACAAATCTTTAGGAACGTGGCTCGGCTCCGGGCCCAATCGATTCGTGGAATCAACGATCACTAAATCCACCGTCGATTTCGCCGCAGGTAGACCTCTACTTCGTTTTATTGGTTTTGATTTCTTTGGGGTAAGAGATTGGCTGAATTTCATACACTTTGGGCGGAAGGACGCCGTGGCCCCGGTTTCCGAAGGGGGAAGTGGACGGCGGGGCAAAGGGAGAAGTGGCAGTTGCTGGTGTTGACGGCAACTGTTATATGAGATTCCCGGGAGAGGGAAGTTAAGAAGACCGCCGTGAACGTTGGCCGGAGAGAAATTTTGAGGATTAAAACCGCGAGATTGATCAACAGAAAATGGAATAAAAACTACCTCCATTGCTGCACTTTACAAAGATCTAAACCTGAAAAAATCAAACAAAAATCAAAACGCTAACGTTAAAAGGGTAAAAGAAAACAGAGGCCCAATCGAAACAAAAAGATAGAATATCGTGAAGAAGAAATTCGTATGAACTTGAACAAAAAAAAAGAAGAGTTTCTCTTTTTTTGGAAAACAGAAATTAATATAACCCAGAATGTAAAAAAAAGTTAGAAAATGTATATGTTTGATTGATCCAAAGAATGGATAATGGGGTCTTTCAGCAACCCATCTACAGAGGAAACGTTAGCGATTAATTGTAAGAGAAGACTTTTGAATTGGTCTTTGGGTTTGGATTGATCACTTTATAGAGCTTTGTTGGGTTTGTTTTGATGAATGGTAACGGCTACTTTCTTTTTAATAATTTTAATTTGGAGATATGGGAAAATGGGGAATTTACACCCACATGGTTTTCAAGAGCCACCGTCTGGGACGGCTACCGTCCTTTTTATTTTGACCGTTGGTTATAGCCGCCCTTCATTTCATTCTCTTCATCATACTCTTTTTCTTTTTTTATTTCCTTCCAATTATATTTTATATAGTTATTTTTAACATTTAAAACAAATAAATTTAGTTCAACTATATGAAGGAGACCATTAATTCTAAGTTTTCTAGTTTGATTTAACACTATACTATGTCAACAAGTAAAATCTTTTTTTTTTTTATGAGAGTATTCAAGTAAGAATTGTATGCAAAGAACTTAAAATCTCGATTTGAAATAAAATTTTAGGCTACACTTTTTTTGTTCTTTCTCCATTTGTAATTCTTTGTTTTGTTCTCTCTCACCAACTCTTTTGGGAGGTAGGACGTGAGGATTGGATATTCAAAAAATGTTTTATATTTTTAATTTAGTTCGATGCTATGAGTTATCAAAATGAAAATTTTGATCTTTCTTTTATTTTGAGTTTGGATTTTATTATGCTTTTCTCTGTTTTTGAAATCCATTGTTAAAGACTATTTAACAATACATTCATAAATCATTGATTTAATAAAAAGAAATGGTAAGCAAAAGTAGTTGTCAATGTAAAGTAAATTTGAAATTAAAGTCTAAAAAACTTTACTACATAAAGACTATTTGAATCTACTATAATCACCTTTATAGTTCATAGAAAATGCCTAGCCAGTCATGTTCTTGTACGAGGGATTAAGTAGATGAATATTGTAGTTTTATTAAACAAAATTGGTAAAAAAAAAAAATCTTTTAGAACTATATAACAAAATAGAGATGTTAATAAACTATATGTGAACCTAAGGAAAAGCAACATAATGTGAAATGATGCAGTGGAGGAAAGAGTTCGTACTATGGAAAAACAAATTATAGCTCAACAATAATGTCTACGACATCCTCGTCATTAGGTTGGCCAACCTAGCTCGTTTTGAAGGCATGGGATCAACCCAGTTTCAAGCTCTCAAGAGCATAAGACATTGTTCGAGCTTAGATCGAACTAGACCAAAGCTTGAAGGTCCAAAAACATCATATCAATTCATGTGTGTAATATTTGAAGAAAATAATAGAATATCAATGTGTATTCTCTCGAATATGAATGGAGAAAAAAATTATTTGAACAATTTTTAAAAAAGAATGCTAGTTTTGTAAAAGGAAGACTAAAGGATTTGGGACGAAATTAGTATCAAAACCTAAATAAAAAAGAAAAAAAAAAAGGATAAGTAGAGAAACTAAAGTCGAAATTGATTTTAAAAGCAAGGACCATTCGTAAATTTGAGTTAAAGTTAAGGGCTTTCGAAGAAATACACAAAAATGGTTAGAATCTCATTCTTCCACCAGAGACCTAGTTGAGGTTCAGCTCTGAATCCGCCGCCGTTGTTCTTGCTGGTCACCACTCTCTCCCTCGCCGAATCCCATTACCTGCAGTGTGAAAAATGTCGCACTTTGGAAGATCCGGTCCTCCCGATATCAGAGATACCTACTCTCTCCTCGTCCTCAACATCACTTTCCGTATCTCCAACCCCATTTCTTCTCTTATCTTCAAACTTCATCTCTTTTTCTCTCTCTTTTTCTTTAATTTATTCCCCCCTTTTCTTGCTTCTCAGGTACTACCGCCGATGATCTTTACCCCCTTTTCGATAAGTATGGAAAGGTCGTCGATGTCTTCATCCCCAGAGACCGCAGGTTTGCGTTTTAATATTCTTTTTCACAGGTTTTCATGAATTGGAGTGTGTACTTTGGTTGATGGGTGTTTGTTTTTAGGACTGGGGATTCGCGAGGATTTGCGTTTGTTCGATATAAGTACGCGGATGAAGCACAGAAGGCAATTGATAAGCTTGATGGTCAGCTTCAGTTCGAACAAAAACTCACATTAAGCTTGAGCTTTTTCAATTTAACTTTGCTGCTGTTTTTATGGGAAATCAATTTGGGTTTCTACTTTGCTATCTAGGACGAATGTTGGATGGCAGAGAAATTATGGTTCAATTTGCTAAGTATGGTCCTAATGCTGAGAAAATGTGAGTTTATGAGAAATTATTTTAAATGGTTTTGTATGTAATTTGTCACACATGTTTTGATTTTTCACTTTTGGGTTTTATCAGTCGTAAAGGGAGAGTAATGGAGTCATCTTCGAAGACAAGGGGAAGGTCAAGAAGCCGCAGTCCACGTTCAAGGTGAGAGTTCTTGTCTAAATGCATTTGAACTCGTATCAGAGTTCTGGTGAAGAATTTTATATTTTCTTGAGGTAAATTGAATTACCCTCATGTAATTGTGAATCCAAACAAAAATTCAATGTACGCTTTTGCACAGTCATTTAGAGTGAGAGAGGCAATGCTATCCTCTCTGGTTATGGATTCTATTTCCTTGGTAGTTCATTTAGGATGATGACTTGCATCGTTTTTTCTGCTTTAGATTTAGCTATTTGTATTGATTTTAAGGCAAGGATGTGGTTTCTCTTGATATTGCATAAACAATATGAATTTTTAGGAACAGATGCATTTTGCAAAATGTACAAACTATAAGGATAAAACTTGTAACCATTCCTTCATTTAACGTCTGATGCATGAAAGAGTTCTGAAATACCAATGCTGCAGCATGCAATTAAGTAATTCTAGAAAGTCTTCTTCTTTTTTTCATGAGTTGGTTCATAAATGTAATTGCTTCTGGCCTCGCCTTGTTATTTGACCAGCTAAGTGGTTGTTTGGTCATTAGTTTCTTGAATCCATGCCTTAGATTTTGTGGATTGCAGATAAGATATAAACAAAAGGAGTGATGAAATTAAGATGGTCTGTTTCTTGAAGCAATATATTGAAAATACGAAGTCATGCTGCTTTTTTTTTTTTTTTTTTTTTGTGGGATCTCCAATTCTTATATGAAGCTACCTTGGATTTTTTTCTGAACTTGTATTTGATTAATTGGTTATGACAAAAAAAATTATGGGATAAGGAACGAGTGGTGAATAAGACTTGTCTTAAATGGAATTTCTTATCATTACAGGCAGTTGATTGTAATCTCATTGTTGCAAGCTGGTTATTCTACCCTTCTCTTATGGATTGCAAAAACATTTCAGGCACCGTGATGACCATAGGGATAGGGATTACAGGAGAAGAAGCCGCAGTAGAAGCCGTGAGAGATATGATCGTGATAGACCCCACAGAAGTGAGAGAGAGCGCTATCGCAGTAGGAGTCGTAGTGCTAGTCCTGACCGTAGTAAAGATCGTAGGAGGGGAAGAGATGATGATGAACGACGTAGTGCTAGCCACTCTGATAGAAGGTACACAAATACATTCATAATTTCGTTACTCTTTTGTGGGATAGTCTTAAGCCCTTCCAACGCTGGCGTGGGTAATGTTTGTCAAACTATTAGT
The DNA here is from genome assembly GCA_025688845.1 of Cucumis hystrix. NCBI lineage: Eukaryota > Viridiplantae > Streptophyta > Magnoliopsida > Cucurbitales > Cucurbitaceae > Cucumis > Cucumis hystrix. The sequence goes on along the minus strand of CM046885.1, from coordinate 13,838,011 downwards.
TGTTTCGGGTGGCTAAATATCTGTCCATAATTTTCCTAAGAATAACAACATTAGTTCTTCAAAGTAGGCTTGTGAGACTAAAACTAAGTAAATGCCATCTTATTCGACAAGTATTTGTTTAGAGCTTAAGGTAACACTTCTGACTTTTTGGTCCCTGAACTTCCATAGAAGTAATGATATGATTTAGTCTTTGAAATTTAATTTGAATGATAACAATTTAGTCCACGTGCTTTCAATTTTGTAGCAATATATTCCTTGAACTTTTAGCATATAACAAGTTAGTCTCATTTGGAAAAATTGGCAACAAAATTATGTCAACTTTTATTACACGACGACCATAGATGACAAATTTGATCATTAATCAGTTTTAAATTTCATTAAATCTGTATAATGTTTTTATTATGGGTAGGGACAAAAGCGTAACCAACTGTAAAGTACATGGACTAAATTGTTACTTGTCATATAGTTCAAGAACTAATGGTTACAAATTTGAATATATGTAAACTAAACAAAAAATGGGGACTAAATGCTTGGCTGAAAAATAAAAAACCGTTTCCGAAAATATTTTTCATTTAACTTCACAGAAATCTCACACTGACATGAACCCAGCAAGGTCCTCATAACTTCACATAAATCTCATATTTATCATATTTCATGTTTTTAGCAATCACTTTTTTCATTTAACTTCACAAAAATCTCACATTGCCACAAACCTAGCCAGGTTCTCCTAATCATCCATTGTTATTTTATTTTATTTTATTTTTCTGGTGGGTTTGTATTCTAATTGGAAATGGATTCTATACTGATTTCAGCATGTCGCCCACCCGACATTCCCCTGATACTCGGAGAAGCATATCTCCACGTAAGACACCGCCATCTAGGGGTAGAAGCGAGGATGAACACTCACCAAAGGGAGATAATGGCTCACCAGATGATAAACCAGTTGATTCTCGTAGTCCATCTCCCGCTAGATCCGATGCTGATGTGAGTTAAACCTACCATGCTTATATTATTATTACTTGCTGCCAGTGATTTTATTATAAAAATATTTCTGTTCTGTCTAGTGATAAGCAAAAATATACCTGCAGGAGTGATCATATACATGCCATTAGAGATAATTTATGGAGCTAAGACATTGGATGTTAGAAATTGTCTAAGCATATTTATAATGGGAACAAGCATGGCATCCCATGGAGGGATATTTTGCACAATTGTATCTGCCTTTTTGTACTACAAGGACTGATTGGATACCAAGATAGACATGTAGGATCCTTCTCCTAATTAGTTTATGAGTTTTTTTTTTTACTTTTTCTTCTTCTTTTTTAGAATTCAAAGTAGTATCTTTGTACTATTTTACATGCAAAATATGAGTCTTCCCAGTGTTTGATTTTTACCCCCTTAGATGTATACTGATTATGAATTGATTCTGCATTGTATCTTGTCTTTTTGGAACCCTATTCTATTCATCCCTTATTTTGTAGTTTTTTTTTCCTTTTTACCATGATGGTTTAGATACAATGATACTGAATGAAGTTGGTATCATTCTGTTTTGTTCGTAGTAATTTTCCCCCTGTAGACACGTAATGAAAAGACATCTTATGTATCTTTTCTTTTAATCATTTTCATATCATAAATTACACGTTTGATCCTTGAACGGAAAGTATTTCAAACTTTTAAAATTAATCAACCTTGTTCACAGTCTTTGGCTGTTTTAAAATCCTTGTTTACTTTCTCTGGGTGTTTTAAAATATAGCAAAATGAATCAAAATAGTTATGAATATAGTAAAATTTTACCATCTATTAGTAGTAAATTACTTTCTGTTTGGATTATTGATGGACACATAATCTATCATGATCTATTGCAATCCATCATAATAATTAGTGATATTTTGCTATATTTGTAATTATTTTTAGTAGGTTTGTCGTTTATTCTTTTAATTTATTATTATATATATATATTTATTTATTTATCTATTAGATTTCTACTATTATAATTAAAAAATTAAAAACATAACCGTATGTATGAAATGAATAATTGCTTAAAATCATCATGGTGACCACTATTTAGAAATTACTTTTTTACAAGTTTCTTTAACATTATTAGTTGAGGTGTGCTTAAATCAATTTCAATTTTTTTTGGGGTAAATGCTCACAAATTGTTGCTTTTATTTGATTTATTTCGGCCTTAAAGAACAACCAACCAATTTACTATTTAGAATGTGAAGAACCTAAAGGCCCAAGATTGCTACTGCTGCTGCGAGTCCATCATCATTCATATTTTGATACTTTGAAATCTTCTTTTCGTTTCTCTTTTAACACAAATTTGTTTCCTCCTCTATTGCTTTGCTCCTAATACACTTTTTTTTATAATTATTATTATTATGGTGCAATCTTTGGTTGACTATTGATCTCACCTAGTGTCTATGCCTAGAGCTTTTCACCGTTCAAATCACTATCAATTCAATATGATTAGATATAAGAAAAGTGCATTTAGTAGTAATATATAACGTCTGATCTCATTTTTAATTCGTCGCTTACAACTCAAAGTGTGATTAATGCACCTTTCTAACCAGACGTTGGGTTGTCATAAGCATCATAAATTATTTGACTAAGAACTCCTTGATGTCTATGGTTTTCCTTTACATGTTTTCACCTACATCCATTTTCTCTAGTGTTATTCATCCTCACACTTTAATCTAACATCTATAAACAAGACCATTAATGTATATATACTTTGACGGTTGCATTTGATGTCGTACTTGCCTTTAAGTAAAAGTTATTACGAGCCTAACTATTCTTTTTTCTTTTCAAATTAATAGTTGGAAGTTAGAAGGGGGTTTTGTTGTTGATTTTAGCATTAACTTTAGAGAATAAAAAAAGGAGTAAATTTAGGGTTTCATAATTAAATTGAATTGAATAGTTAGACATAATTTTGGGAAATTGCTTAAAATTTGGTGGACATGTAAACCCCATGGATTTGTTTACTAAAACAACTGAATTAGCAAAACCACACCTACTTTTATCCGTTTAATTAGGCGGATTTTAATCTTAAACCTTAATCAAATAAAAAAAAGGTAGATTTTAGCTATTTTATTATTTCAAAACGTCGCCGTCTTCACCCCTGCCGACATTGCTCCTATTGCTCCTTTACATTAACAAATAACTATTTTTCTTTTTTTTCTCCCACTTCTTGTTGGTTACTGCAAAATTTATGTTTTGTTTCTAATAATAATAAAATTTATGTGTCAAAAGACTTCGTACATTTTTAGATTACTCAATGCGATGAAGATATCAAACTTTAAACTTCAAGAATAATGGTATATATATTTTTTCATCAGTTAAGTCATGTTCATATTAGTACCATATTACTTGATTTAGGGATTATATTTCAAATAGACTAATAATTAGGATTATTTTCCGTCTCAAATTCAAATGAATTGCTTGTTTTTAAAATATCTTTTCTTTTCCTTTCTTTTTCTTTCTTGTGAGTGGATTTTTTTCCTTCTAAATCAAATTAGTTTCATCGTCTAAACGATCACTTTCAATCAAACACCACGCTCTCTAACTAAAAACTACATAGCGTCATCAAATCTATGTAAGCAATCAAAGTTATTTGTAAATGGTGTGCTTAAAACCACTCATGACTACTCTCTACTACGTCACTCATTTGAACCCATTACTAACTTGAATGTTGGAGTGTCGATAGTGTGATAATTCACCGTATCTATTTTTGTTGCTTGTTTAGGACTGACATTTGAATTATTTCTTTACTAAATTACGTATTCGGAAGTTAATAATTTATATTTTGACAAGAATAAGCTTGAGGATGGGTGTGTACATGTGTTGACTATATGGAGTGGTTCTCATAAGTTTCTTGGTCTTTGATGCACCATATATGTGTTTGTGGTCTATAACGATTACTTATCACTCGTTGAAAAATATAAATTTAAAGTATGGTTCACCAACAACATGGAACATGGTCAATAATTTCTATTATTGTCATAGTTTGTCGAAGTTGGATGTAATAGTTTTTAATTTTTTTCCTTATGTTCAATAATGTGGAGTAAAGATTTAGATGCCTCCATACTACTTTAGTTAGTTATATTATTCTTATGTTGGGTTTAGAAGTGTTAGGTTTAAATTAGAATATATGGGGAAAAAACATCTCCATACTTTTACATTAATGAACAAAAGAAATAAGAGAGAAATTAAAAAAAAAAAACAAATAAAACTAGAAACACAATAATAAATGTGGACAAAATTCAATAAAAAGAAAAGAAAAACATAGAACACAAAATTTTACAACATACAAAATTTAGTTATAAGAGTGTTCTTTCAAAGTTTTTGTACAACTCACACTCTTTAATCATACTTTCATAATATAGAATACACTTAAGTTTAAAGTATTTCTAATTGGGACATATTGACAAGCAACGTAATATGTTTTTTTTACAGTGCATCAGAGCCTATCACTTTTTTCAATTTTTCAAATGTGAACAATAACATTTATGATATTTTGTTAAAAAAAATTGAATAGAATACAAAGAATAACAATATCGCTCACTTTTAATTAAAGTTTAAAGCATGTGACAAAGCACATGAACATAATTCATGGTTGCATTGTGGTCAAACTAACAATTTGTTGAACCATAAAAAAATTGTAAGAAGTAATTTTGGGAAATAAATTATTTGAATATGTAAACAATTAATTTAGCATTAGTATTTGATGCATATTGAGGTATCACATGTTGTTTCTTGCAATATACAATGATGAATCCCAACATGGAAGATGGACTCTTTTGGTGACCATTTTAATTACCAACCCTTCTAATAGTTCACTCTTAGGCACCCAATTGGGGCCAATGGCCATGTCCTTATATACTATTCCCCTGTACAACAGAAGCTTCTTATTTAAAACCTAAAGCTGCACCTATGATTAGTTAAACAATAGCATTGGCTTTGTAATAAATTATTATAAAACTACTAGAACATATTAGGATGGGTATCCACATCCAAAATAAGTACACTACTATACTATTCAAGGACTAGCTCTCCATCTTACCAAAAGGTCAAAACAACTTCAATAGTATTGATCTGTATCTTTAATAATAACAAGAAAAACGAACCATGGGTAGCAAATTGTCACAAACAAGAAGGATAGATATCATCAACACAAGTCATTCAAATATTACGACCATGGAAAATGTGAACCTTCACCTCGATGACCTACAAAGTTTTGGAGCGTATTAGGTACAACCTAGTTCCATGACAATAAAAGTAAAGATGAGAATTGAGATTTTAATTTAAGAGTGTAAAAATAAAAGTAAAGTAAAATTTAAACTAACCCTAACAAAAGCAAGTAATTTGAAAATACTAAAACAAAATATTGAAGCAAAATTTGAAGTTGAATTCATTCCATTAGACCTCAAAGTTTGATAAATAAAGGCCTACTGCTATATGTATATATATAGATAGATTAGTTAAAGTTAAAAGTTGTTATAATTGAAGCCAAAATAATGAAAATGAAAATAAAGAATTGACAATTATTTACCTAATCGATTCTTACTATTATTTTAAACTAACACTTTAATTATAATAACAATTTTTTACTCACCATTTACTACAATTCTCATATTCACTTGTTTCCATGTTATTGGATGTTTACAATGATATATATGTTGTGGGCCTCTTTTATTATATATTATATATTATATATTATATATATATATTTTTTTTTTAAAAAAAAAAGTGAAAATGTAAGAACCAAAGAGAGAATATAATTTTATATTATAAACATTATTATTAACATAAAAAGAGTTTGGTGCAAATAAAATTGAGTTATGTGTTAAAATAAGTATTATATTTTCAATTGAATTTCATTTTCACATGTTTTCAACAAACAAAATGTGTGGAAAAAAAATCCAACTTTTCTTTACCTTTTCCTTTCCTTTTTTTCTTTAAAAAAAGTTTTAAAATATTAATTTAAGTTCAATTAATAGTCTATAAACACTTATTCCTTAATCGTTTAAACCTAAGTTTATCACAAAATAATAATAATATTTTAATATATTTGTAAATAAATTGATTAACTTTTGTATATTTAAAAATAACTCGATATTTTGATATAATAAGTTTCAAAATAACCATATTTTTTAAATAAAATGTTAAATTATACAAAAGATAACTTGAAATATCCTTTTATTTTATAGGAAGTTATTCTTTTTTACTTTATAATAATATTTGAAATAGAAGATTTGAACATTTGAATGGTTAGTCAAAGTACTGAACTAAATTTACGTTGCTTTTTATTTATGGTTTAATAGATTACATTAACGAATTATAACAAGGTGTCACATTATACAACTTAATTCAACACATCTTAAATAACTTAAAAGGGACAGTCTTCAACATGATAATTGGTATGCATTCTCTTCCTTAAAATTAAAAGTTGATTTTTCATTTCCACGATGATATGTCGATCAAATATAAAGGATGCTTCCACAAAATAGAATAGTTTAGTAGGTGAGGTATGAAAATGATGGATGGAAATAAAACTTAAAAAGGCATACCTACAAATACTTAAAAGTAAGGTTAAATATAGAAGCTACTAAAATTGTAATTCAATTAATTTCTAATAACATTTTTTTTTTCTTTTGGTTGAAAAAACAATGAAGGGTGGAAATTTAGAAATACATTTTTTTAAGTATATAGAATATAATAGAAAATAATAAAGAAAGAAAAGGAAAAAAGTAAGAATAGATGAGAGAAATGAGTGCATGTGAAACTTTATAGCTAAGACTCACTGCTCAATCCAAATGCTTACATCACATGCCATTCCCCAACCTTTTCAATTAATTAATTTTGCTATTTTTCCACTACCTTCTTCACAATTTTTTCTTCTAATTAGGAAATGAAAAAAATAGTTTCAAATTTTGTTCCATTATTGTAACCTTTGCACTTTTAATTCATGAAAGAGAAAAAAGAAAGAGAGAGGGAGAGAATTGTCAGAGCAGAGGCATATATATATATATATATGATTTGGAGTACCCCTTGTAAAGTCACAAGTTTGGTTGGCAACTTTGACTTTTGTGTGTGTTTCCCCATAAATTCTTATTCCATTCTGTTGTAAGTGCTAAATTACTAGTTTTGTATTCCATTCTATTGTGTTGATTTTATATTATGTGTGTACATGAATTAAAAAAATGTTGAATGTATCAAAAAGTATAAGCCAATCAATTTGTGGAACTAATAGATGCAATTTACAGCGTGAATACTAAATAACATAAATTAAACTAAACTTGTAATTTCACCCTAACCTTTGTTTTTCAAATGCAAAAAATTACATAAAGTTGAGCCTTGATTCACTAATTTTTTCGATTTTAAAAGATTTCTTTAATTTTATAAAATAAAACTTTAAGATAGGAATTGATAATATGACTAGTTTTTCAAGTAAAGCAATGGAAAACATTTCAACCACGTTACTTTCAAACAAGAATAATAAGAAAAGAAAGGAATGGACTTTTTATTTAGAGAGTTTTTAAAATCAAACAAAATCAATGGAATCAAGAGAATTGCAAGGTTATTTGATTTTTTTTTTAATTTCTATTAGTATTTTAAAGAATTCGAAGTTTACATGTGGTTAGTATAAGAAAGCAAATAATGGTGGATGCAAAAAATGTATGAGGATTTGAATATAAATCCAGAAAAACTAAGAGACTAATTTATAATTGGACTAACCGATAATAATACAAAGTTTTTTTTCTTTTAGGAATGATAATAATACAAAGTTTGGAGTGGGTTAGTATAGGAAAGCAAATGCAACCAACCATATCCAAACAAATAAACAAATATATATAAGAGAATTATAAGAGAGATTGGTGGCTTTATCTCTCCACCTAACTTGTTTCCTTCTTTGGTACATAGAGTAATTTAGAGGTTGAATAGAGTCATACACCGATGAATTGTTTTCAATAATCATAATATTCAATTATAAAATTAGTCCCTAATCTTATCAATTTTGTCTACAAAAAGCATTAATAACTCTATAAGCTTTTAAGTTTTGCCAATTTAATTCATATATTTTAAGAAGATTCTATAACACCCAATAACAAAACACATCATCTATTTATATATACTTTTTTAAACGATTTAGATGGATTTTATTTTTACTTTTTACTTTTAATTTTCAATGAGATAGAGATGTTGACTGACTAAGTAAGCGTTAAAAACATAATTGTTACCTTATCCAACTTAACTACATTCAAATTGATGATTTGAATATGATTAAATTTCTCATTTTTATTAAGGACATCGACTTTTCTTTGTTTTGTTGATATTCAATTTTCATCTTTATTATGGTTGATTATGATACTAGAGAGGTTGTGTATCTGATTAAAAATTAATTTTTAGACTTCACCAATGTGAAAAATGTACTTGATGATATAAGTGTTATGGTGAGACGTTTGGGGATTATCTCTTTTTCTTTTTGTCTCGTGTTGAGAATCAAATTGCTCACTGCATTGCTGATTATGTCATTGTTTTTTTAATCTTATTTTTTGGATTTTTTTTGTTTCTTTTAACTTGAAAGATTTAGGTAGAAGTCACGTTTCTAATTTTCCTTCCTAAATTCTTGATGTGATTAGTAGTTTTGTTTTTTTTATGTTGATAGGGAGATTTTTCTTTTCATGTGTGAAGTATTTTTTTCTTTGAGAAAAAAAAAACTTTTAATTTTGTCTATGAATAGAAACTCATAACTATTTTTCTTAGTTTAATGTTGGTGCTATTTTATAGATTTGAGTTTGTCAAAAATTACTTGCTAGTAATTCTAAATTTCCATTTGATAATATTTTTTGTTTTGTGTTCAATATTTTTAAAAATTATACTTCTTCTCTCATAATATTTTTCTACTATGATATTCACTTTTCTCAATAAACTTATTATTTGTTTTTAAATATAAGATATAAGATTTTAGCTTTGGCTTGTATTTTGAAGGCTCTGTATTACAAAATAAACGACAAAACAAATAGGAAGTAGAGGTTTATAAGTTTTCATCACATTATTTCAAATAAATATTCAATTTTTATAAATTAAATTATAAAAAAAAAAAAAAAAAAGAAGAAGCGAAAAGTAGCCATAGAGAGATGGATTTATAAGTTAAGTTTTGAAAAATTAAAAAAATAGAAACGAAATTATTAACAAACAAGCATCAAACTGATAAATTAACAAAAAAATTTAAAGGAAAAGGAAAAAAGAAACACATATAATTGAGAGTCCTAAAATGTTAAATTATAAGAGAGTGTCTAATACTTTAATTAAGGTTGGAGAGAAAGTAGAGAGAGTGAGAGAAATGAAGCCTGTGATCATAGGATTAATGTTGTAGTTTAAAAAATTGTAAGAAAGAGGAAGAGTCATTTTGATGGCACGTGCGGACCATTTGGCATTTTACGTTTCACATTATTATAAATTAATGAAAATGGCGCTTCAAAATTCAAATATCTCTAAACGCTTTTTTTATTTATTAAATATAGCTTTTTATTATTAGACTTTAAATAAAGAAAGAAATAAAGAAAGGAAGAGTAGAAAATACTATTCTACTGATTTCACTTCTAATCTACTCTCCCTTCCCAAAATTAAAAAAGAGAAAAGAAAGAAAGAAAAAATAAAAGAAACTTCCAGATCCCCAGGGTATTTTGGTCATTTCTCTTAACACACCATCTCTCTCTCTCTCTCTGCTTCCACAGCACATTCCCACTGTATCTCTCTGCTTCCTTCTTCTTCTTCTTCTTCTTCTTCTTCTTCTTCTTCCTTTCTCTTCTCCTCTGAGTGAAGAAGAAGCCATTAACAAAAATACACACCAAATCAAAGCTTCGGAGTGCTTTCCAAGCAAACCACCCCAAACCCTTAATTCTCAACTCCCATTTCTTCATTTCTTCATTTCTTCTTCATCTTCCTTTCTCTCTTTCTTCTCCAATGGACAGAACAACTCCTGTTCGGAAACCTCATACCTCCACTGCTGATCTCCTCACCTGGCCTGAACTTCCTCCCGCTGATTCCCCTGCTCTTCCCTCTTCCGCTTCTCGCTCAGCTCCCCGCTCTCATCAGGTAAAACTTTCTACATTTCTATCTTCTTCTTTCTTTTCTTTTCTTCTTCCCTTTGCCTTATTCTCCTCTCTTTTAGCCCTCCGATGGGATTAGTAAGGTCGTCTTTGGAGGCCAGGTTACGGATGAAGAGGTCGAGACCTTGAACAAAAGGTGAGATCTAACTCTCCTTCTCTTTCCTCCAATCTTTATTCATTTCGTTCCATTCTACTTTCCTTTTTGTTTCTTTTTACCTTCTTACCCAATTCCATACTAACAGAATTCTCTTATTCTTCTCTTTGGCTTTTCTACACTTTGTTTTATTTTATGCCACCGATCTGCTTCTTTACACTCTTACTTTGGTCAACTCATTCAAATTTAACTTCTCTTTCTTGTTCTAATGTCTCATGATTGGATCTCAAATTTTCATTGCTTTCTATTTTTCAATATATTATACATCAGATCTCCAATTTTTTTGTGGAGTCTATTAGTTTGAATTTTTAAACGAGTTGCTTCAATTGTTTAATTTTCAAACTGCAGGAAGCCCTGTTCTGGATATAAAATGAAGGAGATGACTGGGAGTGGAATTTTTGTTGGTAATGAAGGAGATGAAGAACTAGAATCTGGAAGCGCCAACCCTTCACAGAATAAAACAGGAATACGTATGTACCAGGTATCCATCGAACGAGATCAATTATTGTAGTTTTGAATGTGAACTGTGAGCGAATCTGTGGTTTGGGTTCTAAGGCAATTCTTATCTAACTCATAATCTTGATTGATTGATCAAACTGCAGCAAACATTGGCTGGAATTAGTCATATTTCATTTGGTGAAGAAGGTAGTGTTTCTCCTAAAAAGCCTACTACGGTACCTGAGGTTGCGAAGCAGCGTGAGTTGAGTGGGAACTTAGAAAGTGATGCCGATGCAAAGTTGAAGAAGCAGCTCTCTGATGCCAAATGCAAGGAGCTTAGTGGACATGACATATTTGCTCCTCCTCCTGAGATTTTGCCTCGACCAACAACAGCTCGCACTTTGGATCTAAAAGGAAGCATAGAGATTGGGGAGCCTGATAGTGTAAGTAGTACTCCACTAAAATCTCTTGTTAAGTAGTTTTCTGGATGAAATTCTAGCCACTCTCATTCACGCACATCCATTTAGAAGGCAATCCCACAATTGCCGTTCACTCATTTTGCTTAGAACTATATAATTTAAGTTTGGTACGTTTGATAACCGTTTGGTTTTGAAAATCAAGCCTACTTCTGTTCATTGGTTTCTTTGTTTCTTCTGCACGAACTTTTACAAGTGTTTTTTAAATATATAAGCCGAGTTTTGAAAATTGAAGACGTAGTTTCTAAAAACTTGTTTTTAGAATTTGAAGTTTGGTTAAGAATTCAATTTTCAGAAATTGAAAGCCATGGAGTGTGTATCTTTACCATATTCCTCTTGCCTCTTGGTTCGTTCTTTGGGAAACATGGATTGTAGGGTGGCGCATTGTGTAATAGTATTGATATATTAAAAGAAACCCATCTGCTTTCGTTTTCTAACTTAGTAGTGAATTTACCATGGTTTTAGAGTGGGAGATGTTGTGTTCAAACTCTTATAATAAATATTACTTGGTTTGCTTCATATTTTCCTCGATGGGGTCAAATCTCACAATGATGAAATCCTAGGATTTAGTTGGTTAATCTACGTGCAACTAATCCATCACAAGGGCGGTGCATCTCTAATTTATCTAGTTTAATCGTTTCTTTGCACCATATTTTCTTGGATGGGGCCAAAAGCTCACAATGATGAAATCCTAGGATTCCAGTTGGTTTAATATGCGTGCACAATCATCACAAACCTTTCTATGTGGGGCTGCTTTTTCTGAATAATCAAGCATGTCCCTATTTGATAAGCTGATATGGCTTCGGTTAGACGGTAGTTGTTTGTTGGCTTTTATGCTTGGTTTTTTAGTTTCCTTTTCTTCTAAGTTTTTTCTTCAAGACATACGATATCATTTAATTAATTACCTAATTACCTCCTTTCCATTCCAAAACAGAGAGGCATAATCCCCGGAGAAGAACCTTCAGTAAAGACAGCAAAGAAGATTTACGACAAGAAGTTTTCAGAGTTATCAGGAAACGACATCTTCAAAGGCGACGTTCCTCCATCGTCTACAGAGAAACCATTGAGTGTTGCAAAGTTGCGAGAGATGAGTGGCAACGACATATTTGCAGACGGAAAGGTAGAGACCCGAGACTACTTAGGCGGGGTACGCAAACCACCAGGCGGTGAGAGCAGCATTGCCTTGGTTTAAATCATCTAGGTTTCTAACAAAACTCAATACTTTCACTTGGTGGGGGTGGGCGGTGGATGATATGCATATGGTGTTATTGGGAATTGTCATCTGGTTTGGGTAAAATTATGTTGTTAGGTTTTAACTTTTGGTTAGTCAACAACTATGGAAGTCTCTGCTAATTGGGTTGTGTTCCATAATGTTTCCAAGTACTTGGTTGTGTTGCGTGTCTTGTGTCTAGTAGTTCAGTTTTTAATTTTTTTGGTTGTCTTCTGGCTATTTTACTTCCATTACTTGGGGTTTTCATTTTTATTTATCATTATTATATTGATTAATTGATTTGGCTATGATGCTGAAAATATCAAACTATAATTCTCATTTCCATTCTTAACAATCATTTTATTCTGACCTCATTCCATTATATTACTATGGTTCTGAAATCTATTTTATCATCTTTTTTATTTTTTATGGAATCATTGCTTCAAACTTTTGAACACTTCTAGGTTTATCTGTGATAGAGATTCCAATTGTTTCACACCACATTACTTGATGAGCTAACAAATTATGCAGATACATTATTTACTACTTTTGATGAAGTCCATGCATTCTATTGATCATTAAGTTGGAAGTTTAGGGTTTTATAGGTGTAGTTGTCATAATTTTATTTAATATATCAACCAAGTCTTTTTAAGGTCTTGAACATTCAAAGTTATTAAATGTTTTTTTGAAAAATGATAGTATAGTGAATTATCAGTTACATCTAAAGATTTAAATTGACACGTTTGAAAATTTAGAGAAATAATCACTAATTTAACCTTATAATTGTAAACCAAAAACACCATATTCAAAATTTTAAAATTTTATTATTCCAATGTATGTTAATATTAAAGTCTTCATAAGATTGAAATATGTTTTATTTTGACTTTATCAATTTGGTTTTTTTTTTTTTTTCTGAATGAGAAAAAGAAAAAATTGAGAGCAAGGGCAATGGAGGATTAAGTGAAGATTTTTGTAAGGAGAAAATGAAGAGATTAAAGGCTAATTAAAAGTGATAATGATTATGAGTGGTCGTAATGGAAGTGGGCATAATCATAATCCCATGCCTCATTATTAACTTCAAAAGCCTTTTTCTTTTTTCTTTTTTTATAAATAATAATAGTAATAATTTTATTATTTATCATCTTCTTTTCTTGGTTTAGTTTCACCCTCTTAACTAATTAATTCAATCATGAAATAATTTATTTGTTAAAAGTCATCAATATCATGCAATGCAACGTTAAAATTACTTTTACCTTTTCAAATATTAATAGATAAATGAATATTTTAATTTTTTTTATTGACTATATTTGTTACCATTATTGAGTCAAAATAATTTACCCCCAGTTCTCTTTAATAGATTTATGAATTTAAAAATTCAAAGACTAGTTATATTTTATAAATTTACCCCCAGTTTTCTCTTAAACCATAGTTTCATTTATTCATTTATTTTAATAATTCGCCTCTTATCTTCGTATTAGTTAAATTGTGTATCATTTTCTTACTACAAAATTTATCACATAAATTAATTCTCTTTTTTGATTTCAATTACACAAACCCTCTTTGAAAACTTTTATACTAATCACACCATTTAATCTCACTCTAATTAGAAACATTTTGGGGTTAAAGAGGTAGACTCTTTTTATAGTGCTTCTACCTAACATTCAATTTTGTTTTTTTATGTAAGAACTACAATTCTAATATTTTACCAAAGGTTGACAATTTTTAAAAACAAATGAATGCATAAAATCAGCATTGAATAAACATAATAACAAAAAGTGATCGGACATTGTATTGTCACAATAAGAGCCGACCATGTATTTGAAGTCTAAAACACAATAGATAAAGTTAAGAATTTAGAACAAAAATAGTCAGTTGCTGTGAAGGGTAGAGATTGAAAGAATTCTATTATTTAAAGTTAAAAGAAAAAGTTATAAAGGACGAGAAGAAAAACGAATAAGGATTTGATTGACATAAAGTGCATTTGGGATTATACTATGCTATACTAATGTTTTTTGCATCCTCTATCTAATCGTCTAATCTCGATCTTCGAACAATTTATCTAATTGGATCTCAAGTATTGGTATTTGGAAGTGAGATTAATTTAAAATTAAAAAGACAGAGATGTAGATTGAGATTCCACAATGCCCAAATTTCCAAAACCAAAAAGAACAAAGAAAATTTGGTCAGATTTATGAACACTGTCAGAACTTAAGTCAATGAAAGCTTTCAAGCTGACAATTAAGACAATCATAAAATTTCTTAAACCCACAATTTCAAAATTTCACTGTACATCATGTTCATATTAATCTATTACAGATTCAAAGAAAGTAAACAAAACCCATATCAGATCTTCAAAAATCTCATGTGGGTTTTTCAAGTTCTTGGCAGAAATTTCATGGAAATTAGAAAACAAGGGAAGCAGAACACAAGAGTTTTTTCTTTTAATTTTTTATTTATTGAGTTGTTCGATCTTCATCATCTCTTCCAGCTTCGACTTCTCAACAATGGATCGTCATTACATCTACTACTACTACTACTAGTACTTGATCCACTCACAACCCATGTTTCTTTAGCAATGTCTGATGAAAGTTTGTAAAAATCAGCATCGTAATCCATTACCATCAAGCTTTTCTTCTTCGCAGTCACCATTTCTTTCTCTTCCTCCATTAACAACTTCAAGCTGATTTTCGATTTCTCTTCTTCTTCTAATTCTTCTTCTTCTTCTTCTTCTTCTTCTTGTTTTGGTTTTCGTAAAAGAGAATTTGGGGCTGACCTGCAACGCATAAGTAACAGAGCATTTGGGGGAGGAACAGAAACAGAGGAAGGTTGGAATTCGAGTGAAGAAACGGCGTCGTTGTTTATGGGTTTGGTTTCTTCTTCGTCTTCCTGTAAAACCATGAACCATTCTGAGAACATCGTTCTTCCTCTTGTGGGTTCTTCTTCTGATTCTGATTCGGATTCGGATTCGGGTTCGTGTTCGTGTTGTTCGAATACTTCTTCTTCATCATCTTCATCATCTGTTGTAATGTCGGATTGAGGGAAGCCTCTGAAACAACGGAAATCAAAACGGAATCCCCGTAAACACGAGAGGAAATTAACAATTTCTCTCTTGAAACCGAAAGGATTTTGATTTTGATTTTGATTTCGAATTGGATTTTTCTTTTTGTTGTGAATTCTCTCGATTTCTTCCATAACCGATTGCCAATTCTTGGTTGATCGATGAGGGTGAGGTCTGATTTTGATCTGGCCGGCGCAGGTGACCTTGGGGGAAGTGGGTTCGGAGGACATCTCCTTAGCCCATGGAAGAGGACTTGGTTGAGCTTTCCGGTAGTGACGACGATGGGGTTCGGCGGGAGGTCTGGCGGGACTTGGGAGAAGAGTGAGATGAGCACGTGCAGGAAAACATACGAGAAGATCGGCCGGTGGAGCAGTGGGTTTTGATTTGGAGTGATTTCTTCTCTTCATGGATCTCATAATTTTTGAATTTGTGAATTTGTGAATTTGTGAATTTGTGGAAGACTGACTGACTGACTGACTGAATGAATGAATGAATTTGGGGTTTAAGAGATTTAAAAAGAAAAGAAAGAAAGGAAGAGAGAAATATTAAAGGACAGCTTATGCTTCACTTTTTCTTCTTTTATCATCACATCTCTCTCTTTTCCTTTAGTTTATTTAATTTCTTAAACCATTCTTTACTTCTTTATCCCTTTTTTGATCTTTCTGTAATGGGGTGTCTTACAATGTCTTTGCTTTTCTTATTCACCATTCACTTTTCTTTTCTTTCTCTTTCTAACTAGTCCAAACCGACCTTTTCAAAGTTTGGACCAAGTTTTCTTTGTCAAGGATATAATGTTTTAACCAGTTGAATGACGATAAGCTAGAAGAGTTTGAGTGCTACTATAGTGTTTAATACATACACGTGTGTACAAATTTTTATAGATTACGATTAGATAAATTAGATTTATGTCGCCCTCTACTAACATAATAGCACATGGGTTGGGTTTTATTCAATAGTTGAATTTTCTTCTTTGTTTTGAAAAACTCTAGTTCTTTTTCTTGTTTAAACTACAATATTACTTGTGACATTTAATAGACATTTTTTTAGTAAAATAATTGGAGTTGAGAGATTTGGGAGGTCAGGATAATTACTGCAACTAAACTCGTTTTGTCTATTTAATAAACATTTTTTAAAACTATATTTGATATAGAAATTAATAGTGATATAGAATGACAATTGTGACCTACCCCATACATTGCTACATCGTCTTTAGGTTATACAGTTGTTTTGAATAGTCATAGTTTTAATGAATTTATATTTTAAGCTATATTTAGGAATGATTAAAGTCACTTTTATCATTTTCAAAATCACTTCGAAGAATGTCTTTAATAATTTAAAATTTGATAATATGAAAATTTCATTCAAATTGAAAGCATAATATTAAATATGAAATTAACGTTCAATAACTAAAATCATGCTTTAAAGTGATTTTAACAATTTTCAAAGCATTTTCAAACATACACTAAAAGTTACGCCTTGAACATATAAATAAATAAATAAATAAATAAATAGGAGAGGTGAAGGATAAGCATTTTTCAAAAGGAAAATTTAAGGAAATTTTTGTAATTTTAACCTAAACACAAAATGGGATATAAAATGCTAATATTATTATATGAATATATACTTATTTATTATTAGAACATAAAAGAATGGAAAAGTGAAAGGCGAAGCCCCCACGAGTAGTGTTTAGTGATTCAATAATTCTATCAACTTGTTTTGGTTTAGGCTATGCTACAATACTCATTCTTCCTAAGGGTTTAATCATCAATAATCCCATTATTATATTCTTATTTAGAATAATATCTACTTCTTTATTCTACAAAATATCAAAAGATTTCTATGCGTTCAATTATTACGACAATATTAATCATAAGAAAAAATAATTAAGTTCGAGAAAAAAGTTTCAAAAATTCTTTAAAAGCAAAGCAAGGGTGGTTGCAATTGAAATTATTTTATGTGTTATGTTATAAAATATAAAAGATACGAAAGATTTGAACCTACCCTTATAAACTATAAACTATGTTGCTATAAATGATTAAATAGAATGCACCCAAGTCAACAAAGCCTAAACTTTAGGCTTTGAGAAAATAGAGGGTAAGAATTTTTGGTGGAGCAAAAGAAGAAAAGAGGGAAGTTTAGTTTCCATTAGGTTAATTATTAGAAACTATCATGTTAAAATAAAGTTGAGTATTAATAGTTTTCTTTTTCACGTGCTTATTATTGTCTGAATTTCAATACTCACGTTAAATTTTAGTTATAGGTAGAATTTGAGACCTATAAGTTCACTATCAAGAGGTTCCTTAAGGCACCTTATTAACAAATGAATGATGACAAACCTTCTCATAAAGACTTTTCAAGAAGTACTTGAGCTAAGGAGTAGTGCCACATATGCAAGGGGCTATGTCTTATATTGAATTGTGTGCTTACTTAGACGAGACATGTGTACATATTCATCATATTTTTCGTTGTCATTATGTATGACTTTAATATAGAATAATACAAATAGAATGAGCTCGTTGAATTAAAGAGAAATACAATGATAGTATCTTAATTTAAATTGAAATGACTATAATTGAAGCATCAACTTGAAGTATTGGAATGCGTTTGACATAGTACCACATCAATGTTAATTATTTTGTAGGTTCAAGTTAGATGAACCTTACGTACTTGAAAGACCACTTCATACTATACCGATCCAAATCTCACATCTAACATGATTATTCCTCCAATATCTTTAGTTGTGTAGGTTGATCCAAAAAAAGAGGCCTACTACAATTAAATTGAAATGACATCAAAGAAAAACGGACCAACCTAACAACCATGCATTAACAACCTTTATCTTTCTCTTCTAAGGGGCCTTGCCCTTCCGCCAAGTGTCACCTTTATTTTATATTCTCTCCCTCTCCCTTTTTTTATTTTTTATTATTATTGAAATTTCAATTTTTAATTACTCTAACATTTTAAAATTTACGCATCAAGTCAAAATTATAGGTTAGTTTATTGAACCCATCAAAATTTTGAGATGGAGCTTAAGTTTATAAGTTTAAAATAATGTGAGGTGGATACGTGGGTAATAGAGGAAAAAAGTTTATAATATTAAAGTCAAAATAAGGCTTCATTTAATTTTTAGATGGTTAAGTGTATAGGGCAATAAGAAAAAGAAAAATCATATGGGATGCATAAAAGTAGGGGACAAATAATTCAATGAAGTGAAGTGTTAGCATAAAGAGTGGAATGTGCCCAACATATATATGATGCAGTGTTCCCCCACCTCTCTTCATTAATGGGATGAATATATACTCACATAATTTTTTATTCTATTTAAGGATCAACTTTAAATGTTTTAAATCAAATAAATAAATATATATATTTATACCAATTAAACTGTAATGATAAGGAGTAATTTAGAAGGATCAATTAGTAACTTATTTGGGAATAAGCATCGATGGATCATATGTATTTTGGGTATAATGCAATGCATAAAAATGGAGAATATTTTACTAAACGAAAACGCCATATTAGAGAATAATTGTAGAGTTAACATAACCCAACGTAGTTACTCCCACTGGACTATGTTTTTAAAGTGTATCAAATTGGGTTGACCCTCTCAATTCACTTTCGAAAATAGTAGTTAGGCCCAATGACTAGGCCCGTGTATATGTGGGCTCTAGCCTGCTTCAAAACTAATTTTAAATATAATAACAATTATTTAAAATAAAAATGACATAAAATATTTTTATTTTTTTTCTTTATACAGAAAGTCTAACACTATATTTTATAATTTTCATCTGAGATAAAATTAAATTTAAAAATGTACAATATATAAAAATTCTTTAAGAAAAAAGAAAAAGAAAAAATCTAGAAAGAGTTCATTTCAAACTGATACATCTTCCCCTTCTTCAGTAACGCTTCCACTGCCTCTCTGTACACATCATCACCTTCAAATGCTCTAACTGCCACCTCTGCATCCTCTTTATCCACCTCACCATCTCCACTCTTTCTCCCATTTCCACTGGGCTTCACCACCACCAACGTCGCATCCTCCATCCACATCCCTCGCCGGACCTTCACCCTCCCCTTGTGCCTCATCCTCACCGTCGTGCTCGGCACCCTCGTTCTCGTCCGCCTCCACTCCGCCACCTCTCCTCCGTCTCCCATTCTCCATCTCCTCAACTCCTCTAAACCCTTCTTCTCCATCACCACCACGCCTTCCCCTCCCCTGTCTCTCAATGCCAAACTCTCCATCTCCAAATGCTCCTCCACCACCTCCCCCAACACGTGGTGCCGAGCCGACGCCGTAATCACAGTACTAATCGTCATAAACACTTTCGATTTCAACCCTCCAATGAAATCCAAATCCAAATCCACACCATCTTCTTCAATCGCTCCCTTCCTAATTTCACGAAAAATCAAAATCACACAGCTCTTGAGCGCGTCACCGAACTCCGCTCTCCATTTAACGACTCGCTCGACCTTGAGATCTGTAGTGGGAAACTCGATCTGGAGGTGCTGGATCCGGCGGAACTGACGGAGGATTTGTGCTGGAGAGTTTTGTGATTCGGATTGGACGAGAATAGGGGAAAGCAAATCGAGAAAGGATTTGACGACGGATTTGAAGAAGGAGAGGAGGAAGGAGTTTTGGTCGGAATCGGAATCTGAGTCGGAGGAAATGACGCAATCGACCTTGAGAGAAAGGGAATCGGAATGGGGAACGAGGGAGTTGAAACGCTTGGAAACGGCTCTGCAACGGATTAAAGTTTTGACATCGGAAACAGAGTTGAAGATGAGAAGAATGAGGGAATCGGGAAGAGAATCAAAGGCGTCGTCATCGTTGGTATAGATGATTGAAGAAGAAGAAGAAGCATTTTGCTGTTGTTGACGTTCCTGTTGCTCCGCCATTGGAAACTGTGGGGAAAAAGAAATAGAAATGAAATAAGAAGAAAAAAGGAAGAGAAAGGATGGTTCTGTTTGTTTTTGATTACTTTGGATCTTAATAACGGCCTGCAAAGGCCAAGTGGGAGAGAGAAGACAAGTTGTGTGAGGAGGAGTTGACCGTTGACCAAATATTACTGGGACCCCCACAGGCCCAACTTTCAGGCCCATTCAAAATTCAAACTTTAAATTTTTAATTAATTATAGGAAATACCTATTTTCGGAATGTTTTCCTACAAAAACGAATATTAATATGTTCTCCCTATTACTATTAGTATTAATTTCGGTCCTTTTTTTCTAAATATTAAAATATCATTTACTTTCTAATCTTCCATCTTAATCTTTAAATTCTTTTTTTTCTTCTTCTTCTTTTTAATTAATAAAATTATATATTTAATGTATTTCTGCAAATTTATTCTCAAAAAAGCTTTACAATTATATTTCAAGTCAATGAAAGCCAGTTTCCTTATAAGAAAAAAAAATCAGAATAATTTAGATATATGAAGATAATCCAATTAAACTATTGTTTATTTTTTAAACAAAAAAAAAAAAATCAAGCCACACTATCTCATAACCATAATCTTTTTGGTTAGTTGACCAAAACAAACATCGTTCATGAAACATAATAAAATAATGTTCAAATATTTAATAATGAAAAAAAATAAATTAATGAGTAGTTCTCAAATAAAACAGGCCTAGTTGGAGAGATATAGTTTATACACATATTGGGTGCCAAGATTAAAATTCTAGATAAAAAATTTTTGCTCAAACTTGAATTTGGGCATATGGTTTAAACTTTAATAATAATAATAACTATTATTATTAAAATTCATCGTTGTTTTTTTATGGTGAAAAGAAATTGAATGTGGAAGAATTGAGAAGGGGTAAGTGATATTAAATGTGTGTTGAAAAATTGTGGCCTTTCTCATGGGAATTGAATGGGAAATATAATTAATAAAAGTCGAAATAATAGAGACAATGTCAGAGTTGGCAAATTACTCGGAAAAGAAAAAACAATTCCTAATCTATATCTCTATTTATTACTTTTGCTCAACTACTTGAGTGTGATGTCTCTTGGATTTTTTTTTTTTTTAATCTATAATTTCCTTTAAATATTCATTCACAACTTTCTATTTTATATAATCCCTATGAATCTCCCAATTTTCAAATTTTATAACATAAATCTTTCCATTTTCAAATTTTGTTTTCGGTAAGTTTTTTTTGACCGACGACATACTCATTTTTCTTTTTAAATAAGATAGTTGGAGGGCTAATAGATTAATAGATTTTAAAAAGTATATTGAACGCATGTTAAAATGTTTAGAAAATAAATACAATTGGACTATTGATCTAACCCTATATTAAACCTAAAGTTGTGATGTTACATTACTCAAATGTTTAAAATTTATAAGTTTCTTTAATATTGTTATTGCTAATAAAGCTAATTTGTGAGAGAGTTTGAAAGGAAAATAATAATAAATTAATAGAATATTAATGTATAAGTTAAAAAAAAAAAAACTATATTTTGATTTCTTTTGGAGTGTAAATTAAAAGTGATGACAAAAGCAACATTAAGAAATGTGAAAGAGGACAGAGAAATAAATTGAAGCGAATAAAATAATTGAATGAAGGTGTTCAAACAAAGTTTTGGTAATATGTATATAATTATCAACCAAGCCGTTAGGTAATTTTGTCTTTACCACAAAATTGAAAAAGGAAACGTATACTATATTACAAATTACATCATTTCTTTCTTTATTTTATTAATAGGAATATGAAGTCATTTTCTTTATTTGGATTTTATATTTTCCGAATTTTACATCTTTACGCTTTTAAATTTTAAAATTTTGAGTTTAGTTTTCATTTACCTAATTCTAAGTTTTCTTTTAATTTATTCTTTAAATTTCACGATTTATGCTTTTAATTTTTACTAACAATGGTATCCAAATTTGCAACTATGACTATACATTCATGAATGTCTATTTTTATCTTTTCATATCACACCGATAGACTTTAATAACTGATAAGAGTTTGTTACTAATCGATTTAGACGGTAATAGAAATAGGATTATATTTAATTTTCATCGATATTTCTGTGTTAATTTGATATCTATGTTTCACTTATCTTATAGAAAAATTTCCAAAAACATACAATAAAAAATATTAAAATTCAATTAATATAATTATATTCATGTTTATTTATCTCAAATTAATAATTTCTTTTATTTTTCTAGATATTTTCTTTTTATAATTTTTCAAAAAAATATAAACCTTCAAACTTTGTTTGCAACCACTTATAGAATTGAAGTAATCCATTAATGATATGAGCCACAAGTTTATTATGCATTGAAGTCTATAATGAATTTTGTGTCATTGTTAAGAATCTGTTACTGTGTTATTTAGTATATTACTATAACGATGATATTTATTTTAATTATCTAACTCCCAATTTGGATCATTTAAAGAACGATGTTAATCCCACAAATATTGGACGTTAAATAGTCAACAAAACTTAATTCAACTATATCTTAGAGTGTATTAATAACTACAAAATGTGTGGTTCAATTTTTTCCACTCCCAACTGTTATATTGAAAAAAGTTATTCAACCTTAACCTACTCCATTGTATGAAACAAAATGAAATATATTACTCTAATGTTTATTATTGATCACTTTGTCTATTTATTTGAATTTAATTTTTATATTCAACAACAGTTATTCTCTAGCGGTAATTGCAATTATATTCAACAACTTTTAATTATAAAATTTGAGTGTTGTTGAAATTATAACAATGATATAAGCTTGAGAACGAAGGAGAGGTGAAGATTAATATGAAAAAGTTATCATGTTTAAGAAGAGGTGTTGTCAGGCTTTTGAGTGAAATAGGAGATCGAATGTAAAACTGGCTAGTATTAAAAAAAAAGAAAAAAATATATATTTCCAGGATTCTCTTTTTTATTTATTATTTGGTTGAGTTAAATACCATAATTAAAAAATATATATAATCTTAAATACTAATTTATTCAACTTTTAGCCTGTTAGTATATTTTGTTTTTGTTTGATATGTCTCAGGTGATTGGGGTGAAGATTTGAATTTCTAGTGTTGATAAAAACGCATATTTTAAACTATGCATCGTGTGTGTTTAAACTTGATTGATGATTATGGTTTAAAGGAATAAAGAGACTAAAATGTGGTATGTGGTTAAATAAAGATGGATATATTTGATGCAAGCTAAGGGTAAGTATGTTTACGATGGAAGGGGGAAAAAGTTGACCAGGTAAAACCAAAACCCAACCCCCTCTCTCTAATATTAAACCAAATGAATTGTAAAGAGAAAAAAGAAATGGCTTAGAATTCGGATTTGGTTTGGAAAAACAACCAACCAATTATCTTCCCCTCTTTCCTCATCCTCTCTCTCTCCATGCAATGCATGCAAACCCTGAACCACAACCATAACCTTTACTCTCCAATATTTTCCTCAATTCTCTTTCTTTTTCTTCTTCTTCTTCTTCTTCTTTCCCACCCCTCCTTCCCCTCGTCTCCCCCCCCATGGCGGAGCCGGAGCCGGAGCCGGTTCACCCTCCTCCTCCTCCGCCCGACTCTCTTTTCTTCTCTTCTGGTACCTACGTTGTCCAAATCCCTAAAGACCAAATCTACCGTATCCCTCCACCCGAAAATGCCCTCATCGTCGAACGTCATCGTAACCCATCTGTCGTCACCTCCTCTCGTCGCCGCTCATGTTGCTTTCGCATCTTCCTCCCTATCTTCATCCTTCTTCTCCTCATCATCATCCTAGCCCTCCTCCTCCCTCCTCTTCTCACCCTTCCCAAACCCCCTGTCATTGAGCTTAAGAAATTCAAACTCACTCCGTCCACACGCAATTTCCTTATCAACCTTGATATTCTTAACCCAAACTCCGTCGGCTCCATCTCCTTCAAATCTCCCTCACGTGTCTCCCTCTCCTTCCGAAAAAACCAACTTGCCACAACTAAATTCCCTCTCATTCGTCAACAACATGGCTCCGAGAAAAAGGTTGCATTGTCACTTCGCGCCAAATCGGCGTTCCCTAAGGAGTTGCAACGGCGGATGAAAAATAATAAGACTAAGCTCCACACTTCCTTGTCGTTAAAGATGAATCTTGCTGCCCAAACGATAGGACGACTGTCGAATCGTCGGAATGTCAAATTTGTTGTCACTTGTAGCTTCACTGTCAACACGTTGGGTAAAAATTCACGAATATTATCGCAAGATTGTGAAAGTGAACGGCAATGACACAATGCAGTACAACTTAACACATGTCGTCCAAAAAAGAGGAAACAAATCTGTTGGTATTTTGGCTTCAATTTCGATATCTCTCGTAAGCGATCCCATATGCCCATATCATATCTCTCTTTCCTTTCGTTTCGATGTAACGGCAGTTTTTTTCTTTATTTTTTTATTTTTTTTTACCCGAATTTCTCTCTGTTAATCAATGATTCTTAGGGTTTGTGTTTTTGTATTTTGTTTGTATGATTCTTCTTCTTCTTTTGGGCTTTTGAAAATTTGAAAAGAAAAAAGAAAATGTAAGACTGATGATCAGTATAGCGTACGTTCATATGATGACTGATTTCTTTTTCTTCCTCTTTAAATCATAATCAACTATTCTAAAGTATTCATCTTCCCTCCACACAATTTATTTAATTTCAGCTTAAAATATAGTTTTAGTCTTTCAATTTTAATAATAAAACAAATCCCAGTCTATTTTACTTCTTTATGAATTGCGACGATCGATTAATTAGTCTATATTATATATCTTCATAAGATTTAATAAACTTTTCTTTCACCTATGTATTAGTAGACTTATTTATAAATCAAACTTTGTCATAAACAGAAAACATCTAATTCATCATAAAACTTAATTTTGATGAGATTTATTGTTACGATAGAGAGAATTAAATTACTGCAAAACTGAAACTAAGTTTGAGGATTTAATTATTACACACTAAATTTGAAAGGACTAAAAATTAGCTCTATTTGTTTATTTAGTTATATTAAGTATTTAAAATTTGGTAGTTTTGGGTTTGAATTCTACGTAGAAACATAGACATATGGGTTTTGTGATGTAATTGACCCAATGGTCCTCTAATATGGGCCGTATTTTTATTGGGTTATAGTGGATCCGACTTGGTCACCTCCCAACCTTTATAAACACTATTACATCAAATTTCAAACTTACTTCTTTATAGAGATAAATTTGAGATTCAAATATTGTTATTTATGACAATTCTCCAATAAAAGAGAATTTAAATGTAAAAATTGAATAGGGTTTGGCAACAAAAGAAAATGATGGTCACTTTGTTACAGGTTTGATTGGTGTCAGGTCAAAAGACAAAAGGCTACAAAAGAAAGGCAGAATGCAATTATAAAGTTAACGAAAATTGACCCATCAATATACTTCTGTTATAGTTATAGTGTATGTATGCCACTTGGCTTCCACCTACCTTCACTAAAATATCGATCAAAATATTATGTGAATCTTAGACAAATATTTGTAAGAAATAATTATAAAAATAAAACCTCTAAAAAATAAAATTTAAAAGTTAGTATATAGATTTTCTACGTTTCTTTTAACATAAATTAAAGCGTCATTGGAGTGTTAGTGACATTTTAATTATTACAACTTTTTTTTTTTTGTATTTTCATAAGATTTTTGCGATAAAAAAAATGTTGATTCATCACTCGTGTCAACGTCGTATCTATAGAAATAAAAATATCAAAATTTTGATGATATAAAAAACATAAGTTTTGGAAATAGAAAAATAACAACATGAAATAGAGAGATGTGATAAAATTGACGTAGAAATGCAAATATTGGTAACTCGAAATAACATAAGTAAGGATTCAATCCATCCAAATTAAAGAAAGTGAGTCTCTTTGCCTTTTCAAATATATACATATATAAAAAAGTTTAGAGATTTTAGATTATGTGTGATAGAAATACATTTTAAATTCTCTAATATAGTAAAAAGTTTAAAGTTTAGAGATTTATTTGACACAAATTTAAAGCATTGAAAATATCACGTAACTCAAAATTTATATATCAAATTTGTAACTTAACCTAAATTTTATATATAAGTAAAGATATTATGGGAATATAATAACAAAATTTATATAAAAAAAGAGAAGACTCGTAGTTGTTATTTTTATTTTTAAAAAATTAGTAATAAACTAAGAATATGAGCTTTATCGAAACAGAAGACAAATTTAGATATTTAAAAAGACTAAAATAGAAAGAATCTAAAAAGTATAAGAACCAAAATTATACTTAATTTTTTACTTATTGTTTATTATTATTATTATTATTATTATTATTTTGGTATTCATGAAGATATTTATTTTTGTTAAAAAGTTGGGAATAATATATATATATATATATATATATATTTTTGGGAATGCATAGAGAGATCATAGTGGCAAAGTAGGGCATTTTAATGATTGGAAAATTAAAAGTTTGATTTTCTTTTTAGTTTCTAGAAATTAGGGTTTTATTTATTAATGTTTATAGCTTATTAATTTAATAATAATTAAGGTTCTAATTTTTCCATTACAAATTAGACAAAATTATTCTCTCAAAATTGATCTATCATATGTTAATTATTTGCCATCTGTGATATAATCTTAATTTATGTCTAATTTGGCCTCCAAATTTTAAATATAATGTTGGAATTAACTTAATTACAAGTTTGCATCTAATTAATTAACCAATCTATAAAAATTTTAAAATATTCATTTGAAAATTTTAAAAACTATCAATTGGTCTATTTGATATGACCTTAAATTTTATATCGCAGTAATGTCAAGGATTTGTTAGACATTAAATAAAAAAAGGTTGTATAGATCACATATTTAGATACACTTTTTAAAATTCAGCAACTAATTATTATTAAACACAAAAATTAAGAGTTTTAGGCATTGTTCAATAATTATATGCTTTTTTTAAAAAAATCATAAGGTTATAGAATGTAAAAATTATTTTCATCTATAATAATAAGAATATGCTTTAATTGACTTTTTGAATACTTAAAAAATCAATTCAAAGATGCTATATATTTATAGATTTTTGTTATCAACTTTTATTCATGTATTCAAATTTCAAGCTAAGTTTTGAAAGAAAAAAAATGTACACAGTTTTCAAATTTTTGTTTTTTTTTCTTCTTTTAGAGTTTGACAAAAAATTTGAGTGATTCTTTGATATAGGTAAAAATTATAATAGAGAAAAAGAAATGTTATTATAGTGCCGAAATTTAATTTGAACGGGATAAATACATCTTATTTTCACATATGAACACTAATAATAAATTTGTTTGTTTTGATAATTTTATAATCATATATTTATAGTACGGTTTGACATACATTTTTTTTTCTTCTTCAAGGATTCGATTATGAGATAGCTAAATCAAATATTATGCGAACGTCTTTTCTCTTATTCTTAGATGAGTTCTTAGATTTATTCTTTTGATTCAAAATTATGTGTAACAATTACCTAAAAACACTCTTTAACTTACTTGGATACGATGGTTTGATTATTGTGATCCGATAATCAAATTAATGGTTAGAATTATATAAATAAGAATCATGTTCCAATATATATTAACTTGGAAACTCCAGAAACTCAAATCTTCAATTTGAGGTTTTTGAATCAATACGAAGGGCCAATAAATTGCCACGTCAACTCTTCTCATTTTTAACAATTTTTTTTCTTCCAGAAAATGATGATAAGAAATCAAAATGATTAAGTTAAGAATACACTAAAAGAACTAATTAATTTAAGATTAAAGAGATTCTTCTCCAATGATCTACCAAAAACCATTGTTCAATGAATTGTTAGCTAATAATTCTGTCTCCATGCTGCCCATCCATCCATTAATATATCAGATATATATATATTAATATCTCTCCCTTTTTTGGGTCATTACATTAATAATCAGTGCTTAGAAATTAAGCTAAAGTAACATATTATTATTAACTTATATATAAATCCTATAAATATATAGATAAAACAAAGAAACTCATATTAGTATTCACAGTCGGAATAGGGGTATCATGACATGACTTCAGTTTTTTGACGTTTTCTTCTAGTATAATAAAAATGTGTCAACCAAAGTTGAAATATTTTGATTCTTAGTTTCTAGACTAAAATTAGTTATTAAAAGACTATTTAGAATCATGCTGCGGAACGCACAATATAATTATCATCGAACATTTCTTAACAACGAAGCAAATATATTTGTTGTTGTGTTCTCTTTTTGATGCTGTGGGTAAAAAGTAAAAAACCCCTAGAAAGCAAACATCTGAGGCATATGTTCCCCTGGGAAAGGTCATATATATATACCTATATTTTTTTTTCAGGTCACATGCAAATCAAAATCTAATAATATATGGCATCCACAGGGCACCCCTCCAACCCAGGGACCAGCTAGGGTTTGGCCACCCTCCCTACCATTATAATTGTTGTTGTTGTTCTTATTATTATTAAAACCCTTTATTTTTCTTTTTGGGCTATGCAAAAAATAAAGACATAGTCCCTTCACTTGGTGGGTATCCCCCAATGAATGTCCACACAGAGATACAGTACCCTATAACACAAAAATAATAGTAAAGCCCCCACCATTTTCTAATAATAATGCTCCTGTGCCCCCTTCCTGCACTCAGGTACATTTTTGTTTCCATACAAACATAACAAAACAAACATCGTCCTGCCCTTCTCGGACGTTCGCATCGAGTATAGACTGACTAATAATATAATAAGGAAGAAAGGATCAGTCTTACTTGAGATTTTTCTGGAAGGGTAATACAATAATAACACTTACAAATAACGTGTGTGTGTAGAGCTCTCGAGTGAAATTATTAGAAGGTGGAGGACGGAGAATGGAGTCGGAAGAAAAAAGAGAGAAAGGGAGAGATGCTTTTAGGGCAATAATTGGAGAGTTTTTAGGGTTTAGAGAGGGGGAGCAATGATGGGATTGGAAATATTATTTGAAGTGGAAAATGGGAAGCTTTTGATCTTTACACGTCTGAAAAATGAAAAGATTCAACTAAGAGAGGGATGGATGTTGAGTTGTGTTTGTATATATATAGTTTTGGTGTGTAAAACCCATTCATATATGTATATAATAATAAAGAAGATATTAATAAGTTTTTTTTTATTATTATTATAAAAAAGGAGAGAGAGAGAGAGAAAAGAAAGAAAGAAAAAATTGTGATTTTTTTAAGGTGAAGAGAAGTGGAATCCAACTCCACTTTCAACAATGATTTTCCCCTTTTTTTCCCTCAAGAAGGTAGTGGGTTTTCCTTTTTCACCACCTAACTCCTTGAAAATAACCCCATTAATAAAAAACCACCATCATCCAATCACAAAAAAATACCCTCTTTGATTCCTTTAATTTCTCATTTATTGCTTTCTAAACTAAACTAAATTTATGAATACGTCACACACCTAAAAACTACAAATTACATGAAATTGAGTTTAGTTCAACCTTGTCGGTTACTATATAGTCTTTTTTTTCTTTGTTGTAAGCTTGGAGAATGAATGCGGAATTAAAAAACATATACATGTTAGAGTTAAAAGAAATTGACCATCAAAGATATAAATAGAAAATATAAATAATTAATAGAGAATCAACACCAAGACTTATGTGGTTTACTAACCGATTGTCAACGAATAGAGAAAGCTAGATATAGCAATTTATTGTTAGAGAAAAAGATAATATATCATATGACATATTTAGATGTGAATGTAGAGAGTCAAAAAAGTTTATATAGCGCAACTCTTCTAAATCCTAGAACCAAATTTATAAATAATATAAATACAAACACAACTTAAATCGTTCGAATAGTCGAGATCATCTTCAATAGTCTCTAAAATGTTGTTGCATGCTTAATAGTATGCTTTAATTGTGTGACATTAGTTTTTATTTTTCCTATTACTCTTCTATGGATATATTTTTATATTCTCTCTTTTCTTAACAGTAGAAAAGATGCCAATAAACTCTCATTAAAATGCTATATGAGTTTGGATATATATATATCTATATATATATATTATATTATCTTATACAATCTCTTAGATATATTCTATAAGATCTCTAATAAATGATTTAATTCAAAAAGAAAAAGGTAAAAAATGAGATTAACTATTATCCAAAAAAAATTGAACGACACAAGCTAGGGACAGTTGGAGAGAAAGAAGTGTTACTTTTTGGGTTTTTTTAATCATGGTTGAAGTTGATACCATATCACAATCATAAGTCATAAGTTTAAACTTTAATCACTTTGAGGAACATTTTTTTTTTTTTTTGATTTCAAAAGCCAAAAAAAAAAAATCTTTTTGCCTTTTAACTGCATTAAATAGTTGCATGCCTTAGTTCATCAATTTGATGGCCATACACACATTTTAAAACATTGTGTCTGCCTATCATTCATTCTTTCTCTCATACAGTAACAAAATACACTTGCATGAGGAAATTTCTTAAACATCAAAGTTAGAATTTTTTATATGTTTAACATTGGTGGGTAAAAGATTGAACTATGTACTGCTAACAATTTTTTTAATCATTTAATGTATAACTTATTTAACTTGATTGGCTTCTAGGTTTCATAGATTAAATCATTTAAATAATTACAACTCATCCGTTATTGCTCTCTCAACCTTTATGCTTTTATGTAATTCATGTAATCTCATCTACTTCTCATTTGACTTATCTTTTCCACCTCTTTTTGTACTAATTATTTGGTGTTAATATATGATTTAAGTTCGTGTGGTGAAAGTGCTAAGAATATGCTGACTTAGTTGAGATATTTCGATACATCTATCAATATACCATGTTCTCCAGAAAAAAAAATAAAGAAAATAACCCTGCAATGTTAATATCTTTGGTTGAATAGAGAACTTAGACTAATATATACATGTATATGTGTGTGAAAGGAAGAAAAGGAGCAAGGGAGCATTATTAACACACTTATTTTTAAATTGTTATGAAAATTAACCCCCCCACCCCCCAATAATGATTACAATATCTTGTTGAGGATGTCTATAATATTTATATATAGGTTTTGGGATATTGAAATGTGAAAGAATAATTTAACTATGGGTAGTATGGGTTTTTGGAAATGGGGTGCTGCCATGGTTTTGCCCTATTCTTCAATAATGATACTTTTCATATTCAACAATTTAATGTAGAAAAGGAAAGAAAAACACAAACTAATGTGCCCTATGGCTTTTGTTTGAGTGTCTTCAAGCACTCAGATGCATGCACTACCATCTTACAACTTTTCTCTAATTCTCTCCTTTTTACAAATAAAAGTTCAACAAACGTGGACGGAGTCGAGAATTGTAACAAACCGCATCTACTTTTTAAATAGTAATTAATGTCTTAGATGAAGATTAATTAATAGCATCGTTTAGATATATAAAGTTAATGAGATGCTATAGAATTACAAGGGGTGTGTATATGTCAAACACTCGTCTTCACCAAGCCATTCACGAGAAATATTAAGATGAATAGGTGTGTCTTAAATTTACGAGAGAGAAGAGAGAGATATGTCATTAGATTGTCTAAAAACAAAAGAACATAAAAACTCAAATAATTGAATTACTTATAATATCGTTTAACATCATTATCAAACTTTTACTATAGTTTGTGTATGTGCTAATAATATTTACGAGAGAGAAGCAAGAGATATATCACAAAATGGAAGACGTACATTTTCTTTTCTTCTTGTTGAACATTACATTTGAGAGCCAAACTCAAAGCATAGTCATAACTAAAGGAAAGAGCATTAGCTCAAGGTAGGTCAAGGGTCACATAGAACATACATATATATTTTCTCTAGTAATACCAAATTAATTATGAGAGTGTTTAAATATTCTCTCATTATAAATATTATAGAGAGATAATTGATATTCAATTAACACAATGGGGCTACAAATTAAAACTCAAACATAAAAAGACAATTTGATTGGAAAATAAAAATATATTAAAATTCACTCTTTGAGTGAATTTAAAATTCCTTTAAATTCTCCTTCTATTTGTTAATTGATTAGTCCGATAATGTGGATTTGGATAATAATGCTCCCATTGATCTTTTCCAATTTACAAGACGACAAAGAAACTCCTCTACCTGCACACACAAAAATTTACAATCTTAATATTAATTTTTCATTAATTGGATGAATGTAAAAGTACATAGAGAGAGATATTATCATTTTCTTTATTTTCTAAAAAAAAAAATTGATTTAATTACCTCGGATGGTTCTTGCAATGAATAAGAAGCACAAGTTTCCTTGGGAAATTTTGACACAAGAATTCCAAACCCTAATCCTTTACTCTGCAAAACCTGTTTCCAATTTTACTCCCACCAATTTAATTAATATAATCCCATTTTTATAAAAATTTTCTTTTTATTTGTTTTGAATAATATTTGAACTTTTCATACCTTAAATGCATCTTCATCGGTTCGATCATCTCCGATATATACCGGTAAAACATCACTAGAATTTGCAAATCCTATTAAAAAAAATACATTAGAAAAAGTCTCATAGTCAATAATATATACACTTTCAATTTCTTTTATATGATATTCGTATTTTCTTTTTTTTTCCGTCTAAATTGGATGTTGCATTTTGAGAAGAGAGGGAGGAAAACGAGATGAGATTGTAAATTTAAAAAGGAGTAATTAAGGTACATTGAATGTTTATGTTGATTAAAATGAATATAGTAGTAGATTTAGATTACATTAATTAAAATTTGATACCTAATGACTCAAGCAAAAATTCCAAAGCTTTGCCTTTGTCCCATTTAATTGCTGGCCGAATCTCAAGTACCTGTTCATTATTTTGTCTTTTTCGTCAGCCACAAAATTCAAACACAGAGAAAAAAATAAATACATAATTCTTTTTTAGAAAGAAAAAAGAAATATTGAAGTAAGACCCACAAAAGCTGTCTTAAAAGTACAAGGTTTGGCACGTGTGTGTTAGATACTAGGATTTTTCCATATATGTTAAAAGTGAATTTCAGTTTTTTCTTTCATAAACAAATATGTAATTATACATTTTTATATGAAAGTATTTTTATTCAAGAAAATTTCATATTAGTAAAAAAAAAATAGAGTAGAAAAGTATACCTTTCTCCCTAAGCTCATAATCAATTTAGGGTACTGATTAACCACCGATTTTACTTGCTCAGCTAATGCACCCCATCTCTAGAATTAAAATGAAGAAAATCAATAATTTATTTTTATTTGAATTTCTTTTGGTGATTTGAATTAAAATTACCTTTTCATCGACGCAGCGAAAATGCACAGAAATACAAAACTTGTTGTTTTCCACTTTAGCTCCATTAATGGACTTTGTTATTTCTGACAAAGTTTTGTGTACCTTCAAGAAATAATAAAATTAGAAAGAAAGAAAAAATTAATTATCTTTATGGATTGACTTTTTTTTTTTTTTTTTTTTTTTTTTTTTTGAAGAACAAACCTCGTCAATCATAGGCAGCAGCTCACTTGCCGGTTGGAAAAGCACTGCTTCATTGCCCTTCATTAACAATTTTATATTTTTCATCAATCTCATTCACTTATTATAATTTATTTTAAATTATACTTCTTTTTACATACTTTTTTGTATTTATTATTGTACCCTTTTGTTGGGCCTTGTATGTCCATTCCATGACTCCCTGCATAGAACAACTCTCCCAACCCAACGAACTCATAAACCTACAAAAAAAACATTTCATCCATATTAATTCTATTGAATTTACCCTACCTACCTTATCAGCTTTCATTTTTAGTGTATGTATATGTACACAGACCTTATCTCTACGTCTTCCAGTCACTATGGCAGTTGGAAAACAAGTTGCAATGTTTTTCACTGCTGCTCTCATCTGTTTAGGGAAAAAAAAGAACGGTATCAATGTGCTTGTCTCATAATAACTTTGAAATATTATTGTTAGTATAAAGATATGTATTTTCTTCCTCTATCTCTTGTTTGAATTAAGACAAACCTCATTTGTCATGAATGCTCTATCGGGATCCTCAACGATTGGGGAAAGAGTGCCATCATAATCCAAAAACATGACGATTTGTTTGCCTTTAGAGGCAGTTGTAATTTGGTCAAACATGTTGAGTGCAGAAGGAAGTTGAAACTACAATGTATATCAAGACAGAACAAATATGAATCAAAAATCAAATAAGAAAGGGAAAAAGAGAAAAAAGAGTCTGGATTTCTAAGAAAGAAAAAAAAAAATGACAACTTACAATCCAAGGGGATTGAGAAACAGAGATATGAGAGTTAAGACGAGTGGGAGAAGAAGCTCTCATCAAATCAACAGAGGAAGCAATGGCTCTGCCTCGGCCTAAACCTCCGCCACCGTTTCCCCCATTTTCGGTTCTTTTGAAAAGCTTCTTTTTAGAAATATTAGCCATAAATCCCCCAATTCTAGCGACTGTGAAGGCTACACCGATTCGTGATTTGAATTTGGGAAGGGAAGCTTTCTGGTTGGTCATTTGTGGATTTTGAAAGGGATAAAAACAGAGGAAAAACAGAGGATTGGGATTTTGAAGAATGAAGAAGAAGATAGATGGGAAGAAGAAGAATTGGAAGGGTGAATTTATAACTCAGCTTTCATGGAATTAATGGAACAAATTATTCATCTTTTTTAATATTAATTATTATTAGCTTTAGTTTGTGTACTTTTCAGCCACCATTCTCATACCCCACAACGCCACTCAAATATTATTCTTTCCTCTCTAAAATTTATTTTTATTTTTCAAACACTCTACTCTATAGTTTAATAATGTATAATATGGTGTAAAAATAATATCTTTTTTACTTGGTATAGATTCATTAAACTCATGCCTTACCCTCCCTACTTTTATAATTACTTAATCTTCTTCAATCATTGGAATAGTTTTTCAATCTTCTCAACTTGATTCTACTTCTTTAATTAAAAGGTTAAAAATACAATTTTTAACCTCCCTCATTTTACTCAAAGTCTATATATACTTGTATTGATATAGGTATAGATATTTGAGTAATACAAAAAAGAACAAGTAACTAAATAGAGATATCAAATTACTAGACGCAACAACATAGATTAAAATATTATTTAACATAAATAGAGATAACAATAGAAACTTTTCTAGAGAAATACAAAGCCATGGGACAAATGATTAGAGATAGAGAAAAGTTTAAAATTCAAACCTAATTTTTGTATATGATTTTCTTATTTTTATGATTTCCTTTAACACGTGATTATGAATAAGAATATCTTTCCAACAAACATTTATTATTATTATTATTATTATTTAGAATCTAAAAACAAACTGATATTTCAAAGTTGATGTAAATTAAAAGTGAAGAGAGTATGATATGAATGTGTATACATATGAAGAAACCATTTGTAATAGTACAAAAGAGAGAAAACACAAAAATATTTGAGTAGTGTGTGGAATAACAGGGAGGTGCATTTGAAGGGGGGGAAATAGGAAGAGTTGGTAAAAGCAAATGAAAATGATGTATTTAGGAAAAGAAATAATAATAATACTAATGGGGGTGTGGTTGCAAGCTAGCTCTATCTTAGAGCACTAAAGAGAAAGAAAAAGGACCACTTAACCCCCACTTCCAAACATTTGAATTCATTCTTATTTGGGCTTTGCTAGTGCTCAATAAGGGTTTTTAAATCAATTTTTGAAATTATTTGACAACTGATTCATAGCTATACTTTCATAAGTTTATTATACGTAGATTAAAAGATGAACCATTTTTTTTTCTTTGATTAATTAATTTTGTTATTTCTATTTAATATTTTAAGAAGAGTTTTTATACGCAACTGAAAATTATGCACAGTCCTTTTGAAAAGATCTTAATAATCCAAAAGTGTAATTTAATCCAACTATATGAAACTCTTGATCTCGTTTTGATAGCTCAAGTTGTTCTTAGTTTTATTTGGTTTTCTAATGTTACACTTTGTTTAATTTCCTCACAAATTTTTTATGTGAGTTTTTCAGCTTTCTCAAAACTACATTATAATAATAATAATAATATCAAAATTTATGTTAGAAAATAAAAGTGTTGTTTTCAAATATATTAAAATGTCATTTCCGGTAAGTGATAGGCTTTAATAGAATGTTATCAATGTCTATCTTGAATTATTAATGATAGATATTTTTTTTTTAAAGAAAAAATAGTTTATCAAATTAATGCAACTCAAATTAGACATTTAAATGGATTTAACTTTATATATATATATATATAAAGTATTACATGAATTGCCACCCCACTTTTTGGGGTTTCACCTTATTTATTTATTTATTGCTTATATCTTTTCATGTTCCAAATATAAAACTAATACAATGACTATGAGTTGAGAATGTGAAGCTTCATTAATTAATATTATTGTTAAACATTATGTTGGATTTGTTTTTGGTATATATAGTGCTTAATTAATTGTAAGGTTAATTTCTGACTTAGTGCACTTCAACATCTTTATAAAAGCTTCTCTTTTCTTTAATGAACTTTCTATTCCATACTTTTAATACTTAGTACCTTAGCATTAAATTTTTCAAGAAGGCTACACACACACACACAAAAATAGCAATTAAAAAGAAAAAAAAAAGGTTAATAATCATGTTTAATTTTTTTTTAAAAAAATTGAAAATAGAATCCTAAGTAGCTAACCATTTTGACCTTAAAAATCAAGTTTTTGAAAATTATTTATTAATTTTCATTTTATAAGAACAGTTAAAATATATATATATATTTTTTTAAAAAAAGGTAAATATTATTATTACTATAAGACAAATAATATTATTGGGTAAAAAAGGTTAAATTATTATCATATAGGGTTAAACTTTTGGAATAAAACAAATATGTTGCACCTTTTAATAATAGAAAAAAAGGAGCTACTTTTTTTTCTCCTTTTTTTTTTGAAGTTGTGATTAAAGTGGAAAATAGAATGGGAAGGAAAATGAAATAACATCAAATTGGACTTTCCTTTCAAAAGTCAATTTTTTATCTTTTTTTTTTTAATCTTTTTTCCCCTTCCTTTTATGCTTTATTTAAAAACAAAAAGGAAATTAAGAAAAGGAAATTACTTCTTGCACTAGATTCAATATATAATGGATATTTATGTATTAATTACCATAATCCAATAAAAAACAAAAAGATATATATATATATATATATATATATATATATATATATATATATATATATATATATAAATGAGATTGAAAAAGAATATTAATGTATTAGAAGTAACCTTTTATTGTCGGAAGATTAATTTCCTTTTCCCCATCATTATGTCTTAGGAAAAATGTAATTTATTAAAAATAGTTTTGATCAAGATTACATATTGTCTACAAATCATAAACAGTAAAGCATGTTAAGGCAAATATCAATTTACCTTTTTCAACTTTGTGGGTTGCTTTAAATTAGTTAATTGAAATTTTCTCTAGAAGTTAATTATGCAATAATTCTTATAAAATCAAAATATAAGGTTGAGAATCTATTTCTTTAACACTTTCATAAAAGGACATAATTTGCTCAAAACTCTAATTTTAACCATTTAATTCATATACCTTTAAATTTCTTAACAATTTTAGCGTTCTTTCTATTCTAATTAAATTTAATTTAGACTATGAACTTTAATAAGTATTAATATTAATTTAGTTTTTATAATTTACCTTCAGTAGTGTAATCTACATGAGATTTAATGATACAGGTTTAAACATGCATAATAATTAGGAATTAAGTTTGTTTCAAAATTATAACAAAACCATTTTGTATTTTCAATTTTTCAATTTTTAGTTTTTAAACTTAATCCTATTTTTTATCGATTTTATTATTATTATGTGCATTTTTTTAGATATAAGAATCAAAGATAAGGAAGATTTAACATAAATACAGTTTTTTTCTAAAACCAAAGTTTAATTTTCCCATACGCATTCATATAACAACAATAGTTTGGTTTTTATTCGAGCAAATTAAATAACATATGCTTCTTATATTAGGAAAAAAAATACTCGAAAAAAAAAAAGAATAAAAAGTGGAAAATAATCATGTTTAGAATAAAATGCAATATAATTTGAATATTTGTTTTCATTATCAGCACAATAGTCTTCTTTATTACAAAAAGTTCCCTTTTATTTTTGGACATCTCTTTTATACCCCATTTCTCGTCACACTCAAATCCCAAGTGCTTAATTTATAAATGGTGATTTCAAATAACTTTTTTTTATATTCACATTTTCATAGGTTTGATATCCACGCACAACATTACTCGATATTTTATTATACCGTAAAAAGTTCTAGATGACATAAAAATATAAATGAATTTTTTTAAAGATATAGCAAAATGAATCAAAATATTTTTTTAAAAATATAACAAAATTTTAGATTTTATTAATTATAGAAACATGTAGGCATTGATAAACTTCTATCGATGTCTATTAGTGTCTATCATTAATAAAATCTAAATCTTTTTCATAAAATTAAGAGATTGAAATTTCTTTGATATCAATATAATTGTAAACCAATAATGTCCATGCATTTTTATTTGTGCATTAACTGAGTGTATGCTTGAGATTATTAAATGTCTTTTGTCTAATTCAAAATGATTTTGAAGCACGCCATTAATCACTCGAAATTTATTCAATATTAAAATTTACACTATAATACTTGTATCATCCAAAATTTATTTAAAAGAATTTAAAAAATTTGATAATAAATTTGAAAATGTAAAAAATATGATTATTCTAACCCTTTCAAAGTTACTTTCAAATATGTTCTCAAACAATGCTTATGTTAGTTCATGAACAATTGAGATGGAATATTTGAATGTTGAAAAAGTAGGGGTTTGTTGAAGTTGTAATGAAAAAAGAATATGAACCTAAAAACATAATTATTATAATTAAGGAGGGGGTAGGGGAAGGCCATATTTGTGGGAATAATAATATGGCTTAAGAGTCAAAAAGTTTTGTGTGGTTCAACAAGAAGAAGAATGAAAGAGTTAGGCAGAAAAAAGAAAGGACATGTTTGAAATTGGGAGCTAAATACAAAGTTTGGAATAACTTGGGGTAGAAGAATATATATATATATACACACACATATAAAAGAGTTGTCGTTATTCTGATAATACTACTCTAACACATGAGAACATTAATAGTCATTTTCTTTTTAAAAACCTCTATCATTTTATTTTGTCTTTTTAGTAAACGATATAGTGTAATTATCATAGGTCGTTTAATGGTGAGAGGATAATATTTAAAATGATCTAATTAAAGAAAATTCGAATAGAAAAAAGTTGTAAATGAAGAAGACGAAATTTTCATTGTAATGGAATTGTTGGTACATGTAAGTGTCTTAGAATGAAAAAAAAATAAAAGTTGCTTTTATTGTACATTAAAAATAAAAATACTCCTAATCAAAATATTCATTATTTGATAAATCGAAACATATTTAAGTAATTGTCTTAGAGGTCACATCCAAACTTACAATTGCACCATACTAATCCGCTTTTTACCCACAATAAAGTGTCGAATTAATGGATGAAAGAGGCTATTGAAAAAGAAAGTATAGGACATACGATATATATAAATAATGTTGTATGTATATCTATCAAATTTGTTTTTACACAATTTTTTTGTGTAAGTTTGAATACTTTCAAAATCTCATATATTATCATTTATGTCGACCAAATTTACATCCTTTATTTTTTTTAATACAAATATAATTCGGTAGAATATAAATTCATATTATTGATATATTTACTGTCACACATTAAAAAAATATGATTATATATATGTATATATTCTAAAGTGCACCACTCTTAAGAAATATTCTTAGTATAAAGTTAGCTTATATCCACTTAAAATCTTATATTCTATATGAAATGAATTCACTAGAAGACAAATCAAATTCGAATACTCCAAAATAATAATAATATGGTTTATTATTATTAATTAAAAATAAATCTTGACGTGGAAAAAAATTACCCAGTCAAATTACATGTGGATTTTAGAAAGAATATTTTTGTATGGAATGTTTGGAGATTGTAATATAATTCCCTATATGATGTATATATATATATAGAGAGAGAGAGAGAGAGAGAGATTCTAGACTAGGGTTAATATTTTATAATGTGTGTGTATTTATTCCAACACCAATGATTATATATCATCAACCCCAAGAATCAAATTATATAATTAATTAGCTAGACTTTAGACATTATTTAATTTTTTTGCTGATTAATTAATTATAATATGAATCATAAAATACGATATTGTTTTGTCCTTAGAAAGAAAAATGAAATATAATTGGTGAGGCCCTTTATTCCACGAAAATAAGTTTGAAAGTATAAATATTTAATAATTTACAAAAATTCCAAATCCAATAAGCACCTTAATTGGTGAATTAAAGGATCTAATGCTGTTAGGAAGGTCCAAGCTTCCCAAGTAGCTGAAAATCTTGGAACCATATCTTTATTGTTCTCTTAATGTATAATAACACTACAACATAATTATTATTAAGTTAAATTATAAATTCTAAGTTTAATTTGTGGCTATTTAGTTCGTTAATTTTAAAATAAAATTTTTAACATGTAGAGACCACAATCTATTGATTCTTTTTCTTTTTTTATGATCAAAGTTTAAAATGTTGATGTCCATGTCTCAAATTTATTAATTAATTAATAAAAAATTGAATTTTCTTAACCATTTAAAATGTTTATTGTTTATATTAATCCATCACAATAGTTTATATAAAACAATAATGTCCTCGTATTGTCTATTTTGGCACCTCTTGTGTTTTAATTCTTGAATTTAACAATTACAATTCAAAAGTTAAAAAAATGGATTTATAATATCAAATGTTTTTTTTTATATAAATTTTGTTACATTCTCTATTTTATCCTCTCTTTACAAATTTATAAAATTTATATTAATTTAGCCTATTTCATTTCAAATTTATAAAATTTATATTAATTTAAAATCTAAATAGTATATCAATTTAAGTCTTAAAACTCTAAATAAAGTTATATTGATTTATACATTTATATTTTAAGTTTCAAATAATGCTGGTATTGAGTTTAATTTCTATTTTGTATTTATACTAAACTGTCACACCTCCATTCAAAATTACGATAATCCTGAAATGAGGTGTGATATCACAATAGGTCTCTAATGCACAATAGAATATGTTATCAAATTTTATTTTATATTTAAACTTGATCTTTATCTAATACTTACGTGAACTTAGCATACATATTATGATCCATAACACATTATATTCTTAACATACATGATCTTAACATCAAGCTAATGAAGTAATTATAA
This sequence comes from Cucumis hystrix, assembly GCA_025688845.1. Taxonomy (NCBI): domain Eukaryota; kingdom Viridiplantae; phylum Streptophyta; class Magnoliopsida; order Cucurbitales; family Cucurbitaceae; genus Cucumis; species Cucumis hystrix. The sequence goes on along the minus strand of CM046885.1, from coordinate 13,796,262 downwards.
AAATTTCAAACTTTTCCATCACTTTCAACTCCAAATTTCATATTCTCTTTCCACTTATTACTAATTACATTCTATCATAATCTAGCTACCATGACTTTTTCATATTTATAAGTATATATTTGTTTCTCCAACTCCCATCACTTTCCCTCCTCTCCTCTCTCTCATCTTTAAACTTCAAACATTATTTTACTCAATTTTTAAAATAAACTTTAGTAATTGAAATGAATGAAAACAAAAGTTACCAAACCAAAGTGTTTGTTCTTTAAAAAAGAAAAAGAAAAAGAAAAAGAAAAAGAATTTTTTTTTAAAATACTAAAGTAATTGTGTTTTTTTTTTTTTTTTTCCTTTTCTTTTGGTATGGGTATGAATTGAAATATGGAGAAGATCTCTCCCATCTACCAACTTACCAACTTGTTATTATTTCCCACTTCTCTCTCACTCTCTCCAAGGCATAGCCACTTGTAGATACTTGCCCAAATAAGGAAAGCCAGCAAAGCAGAGATGTCCATGTCATCAGCTGACGTGGCATATATAAAAAAAATAAAAATGAAAACTAAAAACACCCCTAACTGAAATAACTGTCTCTTCAAATACCCACCGGTCTTTCAGTTACAAATGATGGGCCCCTCGATTTTTCCACAAAAGAAAATAAATAAATAATAATAATAATAACAACAATAATAATTGTTGAATTTATTTAATTTAATTAATAAAATGGACCCCTCCTTTTCACACTTGTGTGATTTGACATGTCATCTTGGCTTGGCAATGATTCATCCGGCCCCACTAACTAGTGCTCACCCCACCCGTTTTGCTTTCTCCACCCACAAACTTCTTTTCCTTTCTTTCTTTCTTTCTTTATAATTTAATAACCATTTTGTTTCTTTTTTAAATTATATCATTTTAAATTAAAATGGTAAAATTATGTTACATATTTCTAAATAAATAAGCTCATATAATTTGATATTAGTTTTCTTTATTAAATTAATTTTTTTATTTATTTTAAAATTCATTTGAAATTATATAAACTAAAACTAAATATTTAAAAAATTCACGAATTATTGAAATCATGTTTTCTTTTACTAACACATCATCTTGAAGGTCGCCATCATAATTTTCATATCTACTTACTACCCCTATATTACTGTTTCTTACAATTTTGGATATATATAATAATACAATAAGATAAGAGCTTATCAAATAAATTTTTCAAAACGATTAATCAATTTAATGTTAATAATCTCCCTATACTATGTTCTTTATATTTTATAAGTAGAAAATCATAACAATAGATTTGATATATCTATATGAATACTTGTCGGGAAAAGATAATTTTTATTCAATTGCCTTTAAGTTTTTTTCATTATTATTATATTTAGTAGAAAATATTTTAATAACATAAAGAACTAAAACCATTATTCTTTCATTTAGTACACAATAGTACTTTCTATTTAACTCATAACATGATTAAACTATATTATAAAGTTTTTCTTAATTGTTTTAATTATATATAAAAAAAAAAACAACTTTTCTCCACTACCCACTTTAGTCCACCTTTGGTTGATCTATTAAAGAATTAAATCATATTAGAATTGTAGAAAAATGAGAAACGGGTGGAAGGAAAGTACAAAAATATAATAAAGAGTTAGAAAGTTATATATAATTGTGTGATTTTGATCGTATAAAGTAGATTGTTTATTATAATATTTAGAAAACATTAATCTAAAATTAAGAAGTGGGTCGGGTTGGACTATTATACATTTGGCATACTCTATCGTCGATTTTGCATCATGCCAAAATATTTTTCCAAAACCCTAACTCATTTCTTACTTTCTTATCATGATTGGTTTTGAAAAGTTTATTCACACCACTTAAATATTAATCTTCCATTATCATAATTTTTTTCCTTATCTTCTTGATCTCCATTTTTAGCTAAGATAAGGTGTCTACCAACACAAAATAAATGATAATAACAACAATAATGATAATTTTCGATATCTTATATTATAATGTATCTAAATTGGAAACTTACTTTAAAATTTAGTTTCATAGCTTTTTAAGGTTATTATACAAATGTCAAAACTATACAATAGTATTCTATCACGAAAATCTTCAACCAAATATATATGTATATAGAGTTGAAACTTGTTCTTTGATGATTCTATATAATTATTTTCATTCAAAATTAAATAAAACATACAATCAAATTCATGTTAACAGTGAACATTGTCCTCCATATATAATATATTATTAATAGCTTTGTGGTTGAATTATTTGGCATATATAATAGATTTAACTTTCAATTTTATTTTAGCTTTTAAACTTTTTGGTTCCGGTAACTTTTAAAGATTAATTATTTTGGATCTTATAAATTATATTGTTATTAATATTATTAGTCTTGTTCAAGGTTGACACGTCTTAAACGGTATATATATACACCTCATGAAAATACCTACATTGATACACATATTAATTTAATTTGTTGGGTTACATCATTTGTTTGGCTAAAGAAACAAAATATTAACAGTTGCTCAAGATCAACTAAAATGAGATTTTAGTCTTAGCTCAATGTAAATTAAACTATATAGATATATAATATATATCATCTACAAAATTTCTTTATAGACTAAACAATTAATATGTGTAAACTTATAATCACAAAACGTCAATACATAAGCACATATTATCTAAGATTGAAGGCTCTCATTCCTTTGGAAGAATCTCACTTTCAATGATTGAAAAGAACTTATATCTCAGTCTTTCTAAAATACATAGATTATTTGTTTTATTGTAAATTGATTTTGACATGGTACCTCCATGTTTATCGTGAATATGGTATCATAACCTATAAAAATTCAAATGAGTATTTACAAATAAATTAATTAAGATGAACCAAAAGAGACAATGCCTTGAATAGATGTTGAAAACACAATACAAGAAATCGAAACAATTGCGACTCCAAAAACGTCGGTGAAAGTGTGTCACTGTTGATCACCTTTCACTGCGCAACACAATGTTACGTCGTGGAAAGCCCCTTTGCATGACGTATAGGAATAAGACGTCGAGGAAAGTCTAAATTTAAATTTATTGCATTCACTTTTTCCGACGTGTGGTAGGGTGCACATCGCGGAAAGGTTAAATAATAATTATTGTTTAAACTTTTCCCGATGTCACCATGCCACACATCGCGAAAAGTGAACGCTGCCACACATCGCGGAAAGTGAACGCATTAAATTTAATTTTAGACTTTCTCCGACATATGACAGGGAGCACGTCAGAAAAAGTTTAAATATTGATTTTTCATTTAAACTTTCTCTGACGTCTGGTGGAGTGACGTCACAGAAAGTTTAATAATAATTATTGTTTAAACTTTCTCCGACGTGCAACCTGTCACATGTCGCGAAAAGTATCCATTTTGAAGTGATAATGGTCACCTTTTCCCGACGTGTGGCAGGGGACACATCGGAAAAAGTTTAAATAATGAACTTATTATTTAAACTTTTCCCAACGTGTATACTACATACGTCGGCGAAAGATACTTTTCCCGACGTTTTCGAAGACGTCGAAAAAAGTCCACAAACTAGAAGAAGAAGATGATGATGATGACAAACAAAGAAAAAAAAACATAACATAAAAGAAAATAAGAAAGTATCCCCAACGTGCTTTTCTCGACGTACATGCCGACGTCGACTGAGACGTCGAGGTAACCTTCCCCGACATGTTTTTTGCCAAAGTGGAGCTGCGTTGGGTTGGAAAAATCCTATTTCTTGTAATGACCGCCCCACATTGAAAAGGATCAATGAATTACTCTTCTTGTTATCAATTAATTCAACAATTAGAGATGAAGATAGATAATTAAACTATTAAACGTCGATCTCATGATGAAATGGCAATTAATGTTATTGGTGCATACTCAAAACTCAAAAACCTCAAGTTTAATTTGTTTTAGGGACCAAGACAGAAGGAGTACATAGGTACATACACTTAAATTTTAAGCACATCTCTATGATTATTTACATTTATAGCATCCAAATAATTAATATTCCACCAAGCCTAGTCAGGATCTTGGAGAGGCCCTTTTGGTTTTTTGTTTTTTTTCCCTTCGTCTTTCATTAGTGCCCTTGGCACTAAGTAGGTAGTATAGTCCAAGAAATAATTGATTGTCACAAATATAAATATATTTATTTCATGGAAGAAAACATTAAAAATATTTATAAATTCAATAGCTAGGTTATAAGCCTATGTTGGGCATGCAGCTAACTTTTTCACATTTTTCTTCCTTGGTACGAAAATTAATAATGGTAACAATAATAACAACAACAACAATAATATACCTTTTTCTCTTCATCTGGAAAGTGCACATCGAATCATTGATTAATGGTATTTGAATTTTTGTACCTATTTTATGCTCTAAAATCTACATTCATAGTGGGAACTTTAGAGACTAGATAAGCTATACATTTTTTTCTATTTGTCACACATGAAATCTTATGGACTTCAATTTCAAATGATAATTTTTTTTATTTTAGTTTTTGCTTTTCAAAATTAAAAATAACCTTTTTCAAATATATTAATATAGATATTTGGTTTATTACTTTGAATCAAAATTTTAGATAATTGCCTAATTTTTTAAAACTACTTATTTATTAAGATTTAAATCCACTTTCATCTTCTAACCTACTTTAAATTACTTATTTTTAACAAAGTGCTAATATAAAAATCAATATTATTTGAAAGGCATTGTTTAAAAAAGTTATTTCATACACTATATATAAATAATCTTTGGCCACGTATCTATATACCTAAAAACTGCACAACAAATGGAAAAGCACTTTTCATCTTTTTGTTTCCTTTTCTTTTATTATCATTAAGCACTTTTTCATTTAGTTTAATGCTAACTTTCACTACTTTGGTTCATTAATCTTAAATTTTGTGAGGTTGAATAAGTATAGTTTAATAGTGATTACATCGAATTTGTTGAGAAATTAAAATTCTATCGAATTTTGATATATATTTTATTTTAGCTAAATGTGTGTTTTAATTTGTTCTCGATCTACATTTTCAGACGAGAATTTGTTAAAAAATAGAAAAACAATTGAAACCAAATTTCACCGAAAATAAATTTAAATAAGTTATAGAAAATTTGATAAGTTTTATTTTATAACTAGTTTTGATTTTGTTTGTTTGTTATATTTAAAAATGACCCATTAAGAGTTTTAATTATTTAATTTACTTTATACATTTCAGACTTTTTCAGAAACTTTTGAGCTTTTTTTTTTTTTTTACTTTTCCTCAACTTTTATTAGTAGCCCTATTTTATAAAAAAAAAATTATATAAAAATCAAATTTATTAATAATGCTTCCACTTATTGTTTTTCTTTCTTTCTTTTGTTATTTGTTTATTAAAAATTAAGAAATAATGGTACCAACAAAAATACTAAAAATCAAATAGGTATCTGACGAAGTATATAGTAACAATTAAGAAATTTTCAAGTAACATTTTAGTATGAAAAAAGAAATTTATTAATTTTCATGTCAACCTAATTTTAATTAAAACTAGAATGATCATATCTACTAGAATTAAAAAATATATATTAAAAATGACAAACTCATAATTATATCGTGAATGAACGAATAGAATATATTACACTAAACAAAAATCTTGCATTGCCTAATAATCTCAAGAGATTTGAGAGGAATTAAGTGACTAAACACAAAATAATCATTCTCAAAAAAGAAAAAGAAAAGTACAATATCTTGACAGAGAGAATATGAGATCAAATTCCAACATAGAATATTATTTGATTTGAAACACCAAAACTCCAAAAGGTTTTTCTTATCAATTTTGATAAGATATGTAACATGCGCACGTTTATAAATGGAGTCACAAGTCAAAAGAGTATACTTCCAATTCTTTCAACCATTCAAAACTTTAATCATCTATGTCTACCAAACCTAAAACAATGTTTAGTTATGATGATTAATTTTTTTTTTTTTTTTAATTTCTGTCTAAAATTGTTTGTTGAGGTGGGATCTATCGTTTTATGGACTTGGCATCAACACGATGAGTGAATCACGATTTCTATTGTAAAAAATTTGCACAAAACAATATGAACAACAAAACGTCTCTAATCTAGAATAACATAAATAATAAGCATGTAAATTGTTTATATATTCAAAATTTTTGTTATCCATTGACGTCAACTTTTTATTAGGTTATGAGGGTATCAATGTTTGAAGCCTTCAATTGATTAGACGATGGAAAGATGGTGAGTTCATCTCTATTGAAATGATGATATTTAAATAAGAACTAAAATAAAAGTAATTGCATACATATACTTATATAAAAAATTCCAATATTTTAAGAATATTAGCATTAGGAGTCAATTCTCTAACCTAATCAGGTTGGATAGTGTTGAAGAAAGAATTGAGCATGAAAAGAATAGAGACTATGGTTTGGTATGCTTGAAGAGATGAATTGTTGAGAGTGGGATCTTCAAAGTTTAAAAGTGTTGTCATCTCTAGTAGCCAACCATCTCGTTTACATGAGATTGAAATTGGAACGTGGGCTTCAAGCGGCCCATTTCCAGTTTGTTTAGAGGCCTTGTCCAATCCTTCCCCATTTCATGAGGCCCAACATGCATTCCTAATTAAATGGGCCCAATAGGGTCAACTAAATTGCTTTTCTCTTTCTTTCTTCTTCTTCTTTTAAAAATTCCATCTTCATGGATTCCTATAAAATCCCAACCCCAATTCTTGGAACATGAAATTAAAATTTTCGTTAGAGGGTAAAATATAAGAATTGAAGTTCATGTCTATTTAATCCCTTAACTTTAACTTAACGGAACACCTACTAGACGTGGACATTAGTTATATTTGATTATATGTAAATTATATTGGATTAGTTGAAAAATAAATTAAAATAAGAAGAATTGTCAAAAATGACAAAATAGACAAACTATTTACACTTTATGGCAAAATCAATGAGTTTTTGTTATGTAGTATTTTTTTTTTTTTGCTAAATGGTTTGTATTTTTTATTTAACTTGTCGAAAAAAGAATGAATTTTTTTTAAAATAGAACATTTGACAAAATAATTCTACTTTGTAGAAAAATCAGGTGTAATAGATTTTGTGTTTTAGTGGTTTGTTTAGGTCGAGTGTAGATAGTTTTTCAAATTGTTCTTTTAAAAAAAATAGTTTGACAATTTTTTCTATTTTTAGAAAATCCAAAAAAAATATACATCTTTTTATTTAACATGTAAGTTCGAAAATAAAGATGGCAAATGGATATAGATAAAAGAAATTGATGGTTGATAATTGACGTTTGTAATAACATTATTTTTTCCCAATATAAAATTATCTTTATTTTTTGTTTTTAATAATTGATATTTATAATAATATATTTTTTTCTTAATATAAATTTATCTTTGTTTTTTTTTTTTTTTTATATTAGATTATCTTTAATTTTTTTCTAATATAAAACGAATAGTGTTTATCATTTGAAACATATCCAATTATCTAAGGTTTCATCTTCCTCCAATTGATATTTGTTTGAAGATTTGATTTCGAAATTATTGTTATAATTTTGTTCCCTTAATTTTTAATTCGATAGTTAATTGGTTTTGGAATTGGACTACATCGTCAATGTTAATGAACTACTCTAATCCAACTGCCATACTCCTCTCTAGTTTCCACTGGGAGCTCCATCAATTCAATGTGCTATATATAAAGTTGTGAAGGTAATTTTATATTAGAAAAAAGAATATTATTATAATGTTAATTATCAATTATCGAGGTCTATTTATCATATATTTTTTAACTTATATGTTAAATAAAAAACATAAGTTATAGATATATTTATTTTATTTTTCAACTAATTCAATATAATTGAAGCATTTTGATTAAGTTAAAGTTTAGGAAGAAAGTAGACATGAACTTGAAAGTATATTTTGGCTAAATAAAAATAAACAGTATGATGAAGACATAGGGGAGGTATAATATGCCCTTAAGTTTCGATGGTTAATACATATCATCAAAAGACATAGTGTTGAGGAGTTGTAAATACAACGGTATGAACGTTTCTAACAAAATATAAAAGAAAAAAAAGAAAGGAGAGTGCATGCATAGACAGATAGAGAGGAGGGGTAATTTGTGTTTAAAATTAAAAAGACAAAAAAAACAAAAGGTATACATAAAATGGTGGGTTTTTTATATAAATAAAAAAGAATAGTCACAAAGTTTGAAGGTCTGCAGATTTTCCAATCGGAGACGAAGACCCAACCCCCTATATCCATGGAAACACCCACCCACCTCCCTTTCTCTTCTTAGATCTTTTTTTTCCCTTCACCAATTCACGGGTCTCCCTCAAGTCTCCCCCACCCTCTCTTCTATTCCCCAATTCCCAATTCCCGGCAACAATCCAACTTTCTCTCTCCCGCCGGGCGCCTCTTGCCTCTTGCTTTCCCGTTTTTCAAAATCATCCTCCATTCCTCCATTCAGATCTCTTCCTATAGATCCACAACCCCAATATCTATCTCCTCTTGCCTCCTTCCTGGGATCGCTAATTAGAGCCCCGAGGCTGACATGGATAATATAATCAGCAAACTTCGAAACTTGGATGCTTACCCTAAAATTAACGAGGATTTCTACAGCCGCACGCTTTCCGGTGGCGTTATCACGCTTGCCTCATCCATTCTCATGCTCTTGCTATTCATATCCGAGCTACGTAGGTTTCTCCCTCCCTGCCTTTTTTCTTCTCTTCTCTACGTGTATTATTGAATCTACGTCTTAGTCTTACCCTAATCTGTATTACAATTCAATTTTATGTTTTTCTCTATGTAGAATCTGTTTTTTTTTTTTTGCTTTGATTGGTGTTTACACTTCCCAGTTGTTGTTCAATGTGGTACATTATTCAGTCATACGTTTTCTTTTGTTGGCGCCATTAGTTTTCTCTTTGTCAGATTGCATTGGGGTTATGTATTATCGACAGAGTTTAGTTTATTTGTTTATTATCAGAGTTGATGTCATATGTTTACTAATATATCATGCACTCATTAATTTACACTTCAAGTAACTTCCTCCTTCTGCTTCAGAACGGTACTGGTATAGTATGGAAAGTATTAAGGTCCTTGGGGGCTCTGTATTTTGGTATCAGTGCAATTGATTTTTTGTTTTCTTGCTGTTCTTGCTTGAGGATATGCTTTCTAGATTTGTTTTTTTTTTTAACTGCTAATATGCTTGAAAATCTCATTGGTTGCAGGGTTATATCTCCATGCTGTAACAGAAACCAAGCTCGTAGTTGATACATCAAGAGGAGAAACCCTTCGTATCAATGTAATCCCACATTTTTCTGGATATTTCTAATATTATGTATCAAAATCTGTTTTTCTTTTCTCTCTTGGAAATTATACATCTTCTTTTTTATTTGCAGTTTGATGTTACGTTTCCTGCCCTTCCTTGTTCTTTATTAAGTCTTGATGCAATGGACATCAGTGGAGAGCAACACCTGGATGTGGTGCGTATGATGATTACATAGCCTTTTCTCTCCTTGTCTAAAATATGTAAATTATTTGAAAGTGAGCTGTTAAGTGCATGCCATGAATGTATGGTGCAAGATTTTCATATTGTTTTCCCCTGTATGCAGAAACATGACATAATCAAAAAAAGGTTGGACTCTCACGGCAATGCTATCGAAGCTAGACCAGATGGGATTGGTGCACCTAAGGTTCGTAATGTTCCGACAATTTAAATTCCTGTTACTTCCTTTCTCTCTTCCCATTTGTTGAACCATATGGAACTAATTCACTCTATGCTCACTAGGAAACTCTCATCTAGTCACCATTGATTCGGCTTTGGATTATTTATATTTTTAGATTGCCATAAATTTTGAAAAATGATTTATTGATAAGATCTGTAGTTGATTTCATTTAGTATTACTGTATTAGACCAATCCAAAACCAACCAACAGATGATTTATTTGCAGCTCCGTTAGACTAGAACTCTGTTATTCTTTTTTTAGGATAGATTAGCATATGCAGTGTATCTTTGTGAGAATGTAATTGGGGAAAGCACATGCAGCTAGATAATGAAATATTGTATCAGAAATACAAAAATTGGTGTAGTGGGTTTAGTTTCCTAAGTTGAAGATTAGGGATGCTCATCTGCGGTGATTTTAAGATTGGTGTAGTGGGTTTGGTTTAAGTTGAAGATTAATGATTTAGAGTTAAAGCTTTGCTGCATTGATGTGAAGAAAATGAAATTGTGCTTAATCTACAACCCAAGTGAACCAAAGGATGAGGCACGATGTAGGATAGAATGGATGCAATATGATAAATGATGGTTTAAATGCATTGGAACTCCTACTCATCAGAACAAGTTGAAGAACTCAAGAGGCCGTTTTCTGAATCAGAGATTTGGAGAGCTATGTCCAACCTTCACAATACTAGACAGGTCCACCAGGGAATTCTTTAGAAAGCTTCAGAACATTCTTAAGGCAGATAATACGAGGGTGTTCAAAGACTTTTTGATAACTTCATTATTAGCGTCACCCTTAACGAGACTTATAAGTTATAACTCCCCCATCCCCAAAAAATCAGATGAGAGAATGGTGGGAGACTAAACCCTTGATAATGTATTGACAATTAAAGGACTTGGAGTCAACTGGAGGAAATGGATTAAAGGTTGTATTTCCACATCATTGCTTATTAATCATGGGCAAAAGAGGGGTGGTCACTAAACTTGTCATCAAAAAGGCTTTCAACATTGTGTAAGACCACCAATCATTCACACATATAAAAGGAGGGGCAGGAAAGAAAATGAACAAATAGACAATGATGAAAGAATGATGGGAAGGGATCGTGCGTGTGGGGCCCGGGCACAGGAAAGAGAAAGTTCATGAGAGGAGTTATATAAATAGGTCTTTTAGGGTTGAGGGAGGGGGGTCGAATTTTATATTGGTCTTGGCGGCTGCTTAGCCTGGGAAATATCCAGCTACCCTAAAAAGGAAGCTGGGTTTGTCTTTATTGCTTTTCTGAGTGTTTTTTTAATCCTTATGACTGCTGTACTATTTTTGGCTATATATAAATAAAGATTACAGAGTGCTGCCTCTGTTTTAGCCATTGTAAGGGTGGAATTATTTGAGTGAATCAAACAGAATCCTTACATTTGGTATCAGAGCCAATACACTGGGGGTGGTCACGCGACGAATGGGGCAAAGACAAATAGAAGAACGGGTAGAGGGGACTGAAAAAGAAATTCTAAGTCTCAAAGAGATGATGTTGGAGATGAGGAAAGCGATGGATCGAATGACAGAAGAATTAAGGGAAAACCACAGTTTCAGAAGAAAAGAAGAGGCTGGAACGGCTGAAGGGGCGATGCTGAAATTGAAAGGGAAGATTGAAGAGACTGAGACGTCTGTGGAGTATGGAGGAAGCAACATCGACCGAAGTAAGTACAAAAAACTAGAAATGCCAATGTTTACAGGGGTGAACCCTGAATCTTGGGCTTATCGAGCGGAACATTTCTTTGAAATTAACAACTTACCAGAAGCTGAAAAAGTCAAGGTAGCGGTTGTTAGTTTTGGACAAGAGGAAGTCGATTGGTTTAGGTGGAGTCATCATCGAAAGAGGGTTGAATCTTGGGAGGATTTAAAAGAAAGAATGTTTGATTTCTTTAACGATACGGGACAGCAGAGTTTGGGGGCAAGATTAATCCGTATCAAGCAAGAAGGTTCATACAGTGAGTATGTTAAGAAATTCGTTACATACTCAGCTCCCCTACCTGATATGGCCGAAAGTGTACTACAGGACGCATTTCTTACGGGTCTCGAACCAACACTGCAAGCTGAAGTAATTAGTAGACACCCTCAAACTTTAGAGGAGTGTATGAAGGAAGCACAACTGGTGAATGATAGGAACATAGCATTGAAGCTGGCTATAGAAGAGATGAGTAAGACAGAACCCAAAAGGAATGAGAACACTAGCAAAATTCAAGGGAGGAATGAGAAGGTCGAAACAAGAAAGACAGAGTTTGCAATGAAGCAGATAACGGTTCCACTTAAAGGGGACTACCAAAAAAAAGATCCTCCAGTTAAAAGACTATCGGACAGTGAGTTTAGAGCAAGGCTGGATAAAGGTCTTTGTTTCAGGTGCAATGAAAAGTACTCGCCCGGCCATAGGTGCAAGGTCAGAGAAAAAAGAGAGCTGATGCTTCTTATACTAAATGAGGAAGAGGACGAGGAAGCGGTAGTAACCGTCGGGGATGAGACCGGTGAAGTAATAGAATTGAGTCAACTAGAAGTGAATGAGGATACTCCTATTGAATTGAGGCTGATCACGGGTGTTACATCCAAGGGAACTATGAAATTGAAAGGTCAAGTGAAGGGAAGGGAGGTGATAATCCTGATTGACAGTGGAGCTACAAATAATTTCATCAGTCAAGTGTTGGTAGACGAACTACAACTGAATATCAATCCTGGAACTCAATTTGGAGTTACAATTGGGGATGGCACTCGTTGTGAAGGAAGAGGAATATGTACGAGGGTAAAGGTGAAGTTGAAGGAATTAACAATCATAGCTGACTTCCTGGCGGTGGAGTTAGGAAAGGTGGACTTAGTGTTGGGGATGCAATGGCTGGATTCTACAGGAACCATGAAGGTGCATTGGCCCTCCCTAACCATGACATTCTGGAAGAAGGGCAGAAGAATAATCTTAAAGGGGGACCCTTCTTTAACCAAGTCAGAATGTTCATTGAGAACCATAGAGAAAACGTGGCAAGCTGGGGACCAAGGATTTCTTTTAGAAATTCAAAATTACGAAGTGGATTGGGAAGAGGAAGCCGAGACAGAAACCGAAGAGAAGGGAGAAGAGGAAGGATTACCCATGGTTCAACGACTGCTTGAGCAATATACAGACATATTTAGACTGCCAACAAGTTTACCTCCCAGGAGAACCATAGACCATCGTATATTAACCGTATCCGGTCACAAACCTGTTAATGTTCGACCATATAAGTACGGACATGTACAGAAAGAAGAAATTGAAAAATTGGTGTTAGAAATGCTGCAAGCAGGAGTGATTCGACCAAGTCACAGCCCATATTCTAGCCCGGTACTATTGGTTAAAAAAAAAAGATGGGAGTTGGAGGTTTTGTGTAGACTACCATAAGCTGAATCAAGTCATAGTGGCCGACAAATTTCCAATTCCAGTGATTGAGGAACTTTTAGATGAACTCCATGGGGCGACGGTGTTTTCCAAACTAGATCTAAAATCGGGATACCATTAGATCAGAATGAAGGAGGAAGATGTAGAGAAGACAGCTTTTCGCACACATGAAGGACACTATGAGTTCTTAGTGATGCCTTTCGGTCTTACAAATGCCCCAGCCACTTTCCAATCGCTCATGAACGACGTTTTCAAACCATTTCTAAGGAGGTGTGTTCTTGTATTTTTTGACGACATTTTAGTTTATAGTGTGAATATGGATGAGCATATGAAACATCTAGGAATGGTATTTGCCACATTGAGGGATCATAAGCTGTTTGCGAATAGAACTGTGTAATTGCAAGATTTCCAGCAGAGGAGTGGAAGCTGATGAGGACAAAATCCGAAGCATGATCAACTGGCCACAACCAAAGGACATCACGGGACTAAGGGGATTCCTTGGACTGACCGGATATTATCGAAGGTTTGTGAAGAGCTATGGGGAGATAGCCGCACCTTTGACTAAATTACTGCTGAAGAACGCGTTTAAGTGGAACGAAGAAGCAACAACAGCTTTTGATAAATTGAAACTAGCAATGACAACCATTCCCGTGTTAGCACTGCCTGATTGGTCACAGCCCTTCACGGTGGAGACTGATGCTTCAGGAGTAGGCTTAGGCGCGGTTCTATCACAAGGTGGTCATCCTATAGCCTTCTTCAGTCAGAAACTGTCCCCAAGAGGCCAGAGTAAGTCGGTATATGAGCGGGAATTGATGGCTGTTGTCCTTTCAGTGCAAAAATGGAGACACTACCTCCTAGGGAGAAAATTCACGATTATTTCATATCAGAAAGCTCTGAAATTTTTGCTGGAACAAAGAGAAGTTCAACCTCAATTCCAGAAGTGGTTAACGAAACTTTTGGGGTATGATTTTGAGATTTTGTATCAACCGGGACTGCAAAATAAAGTGGCTGATGCGCTCTCAAGGAAGGATCAAACGGTGGAGTTAAACACCATGACGACCACGGGTATCGTTGACATGGAACTTATAGAGGAGGTTGAGAATGATCCGGAGCTTCAAAAAGTTATTGCCGAGCTACAAAAAGGGGTGGACAAAGGAGGGAAATACCAGTGGAACAATGGCAAGTTGTTATATAAAGGAAGGATAGTGTTGTCGCGACATTCATCCCTTATTCCGAGGCTGCTACACACGTTCCACAACTCCATACTAGGAGGGCACTCTGGATTTTTGAGAACGTACAAAAGGATGAGTGGGGAATTGTTTTGGAAAGGAATGAAGGCAGAGGTGAAGAGATATGTGGAAGAATGTGACATATGTCAACGCAACAAGTTCGAAGCTACCCATCCTGCTGGAGTTCTACAACCTATCCCCATTCCCGAAAAGATATTGGAAGATTGGACCATGGACTTCATCGAAGGATTGCCTTTGGCAGGAGGATACAATGTAATTATGGTAGTAGTGGATCGCTTAAGTAAGTATTCCTACTTCTTGACGCTTAAACATCCCTACACAGCAAAGCAAGTGGCTTCCATTTTTTTGGGAAAAGTGGTCAACAGACATGGAATTCCCAAATCCATTATTACAGATAGAGACAAGATCTTTCTTTGCAATTTCTGGAAGGAATTATTCACAACCATGGGCACAATTTTGAAACGAAGCACGACATTCCATCCCCAAACTAATGGACAAACCGATAGGGTTAACAGGTGCCTCGAAATTTATTTGAGATGCTTTTGCAACGAGCAATCGAAAAAATGGGATAAACTAATTCCTTGGGCTGAATTATGGTATAACACAACCTTCCATGCATCCACCAAAACAACTCCTTACCAGGCAGTAATGGGCGAACACCTCCTCCATTGCTATCGTATGGGATGCGAAAGTCTCCTAACAATGAGGTAGAAGTCATGTTGAAGGAGAGGGATTTAGCTATCAATGCCTTGAAGGAAAACTTATGTACAGCCCAAAACAGAATGAAAAAGATGGCAGACCGGGGTCGTAGAGAACTCAAATTCAAGATAGGTGATGCAGTTTATCTGAAACTCCGACCCTATAGACAAAGATCATTAGCTAGAAAAAAGTGTGAAAAGCTAGCCCCAAAATTCTATGGACCATATGAGATTATTGAGCAGATAGGAGAGGTCGCTTATCGTCTGAAACTGCCTCCAGAGGCTGCCGTTCACAACGTTTTCCACATTTCCCAATTGAAACTGAAGCTGGGAAAACGACATGTAGTTCAACAACAACAACCGGTATTAACCGAGGATTTTGAATTACAATTGTGGCCGGAAAATGTGCTGGAGATACGGTGGAACAAGGAGTTGGGAGGAAATGAATGGCTAATCAAATGGAAGGATTTACCAGATAGTGAGGCAATATGGGAATCAGTATATCTATTGAACCAACAGTTCCCTAATTTTCACCTTGAGGACAAGGTGAACTTAGAACCCCGGGGTATTGTAAGACCACCAATCATTCACACATATAAAAGGAGGGGCAGGAAAGTAAATGAACAAATAGACAATGATGAAAGAATGATGGGAAGGGATCGTGCGTGTGGGGCCCGGGCACAGGAAAGAGAAAGTTCATGAGAGGAGTTATATAAATAGGTCTTTTAGGGTTGAGGGAGGGGGGTCGAATTTTATATTGGTCTTGGCGGCTGCTTAGCCTGGGAAATATCCAGCTACCCTAAAAAGGAAGCTGGGTTTGTCTTTATTGCTTTTCTGAGTGTTTTTTTAATCCTTATGACTGCTGTACTATTTTTGGCTATATATAAATAAAGATTACAGAGTGCTGCCTCTGTTTTAGCCATTGCAAGGGTGGAATTATTTGAGTGAATCAAACAGAATCCTTACACATTGTTGATTTGGGACTTCCTTGACAATATATTGATAGTTAAAGGATTTGGGATCAAATGGAGGAAATGGGTCAAAGGTTGTATTTCCACAACATTGTGGATGTTTGGATTAAACTCCTCATCTTCGAAGGTGGCCTTGGGTTTATTGACATTAAAATTAAAAATCAAAGCCTCCTTACCAAGTGGATATGGAGATACCGTGGGGAAATTTTGACCCTTTAGAGGTGTACGTACCTTTAGGTGATGGGTTTCCTCTATTACATTCATTCAGTGAAATGGTTCTTTATCCCAAAAATAAAAAGTATTATTGATGCGAAGTATATCCCTTATCTCCAACTGAGCCAACCTACTCTCAAACTGTTCAGGAGGCCATGAAAATTTATCATCCAGCGAAAGGATTTGATTCTCCACGACATTATGTGCAAATCGGAAATGGGGCACTTTTCTTAGCATGATATTTGGGTTGGCACTTACCCTCTTAAGCATGCTTTTCCAGATTGTATGCTTTTACCTTCACAAAAAGTCAAACATTGCTGATGTTTGGATTAATAAGACTACATCTTGAGATTTACATTTGAGAAGACATCTCACTGGAAACGAAATCATCGAATGGTCCCACCTATCATTATTTCCCCCCTCCCTATCCCCTGATGGAGGATAGATGAAAATGGCCCATGGATTCAAAAGGATCATTCACAGACTCACAGTTAGGTCTCTATCCTATGAACTTTTTCTAGTGAAATCACCCATCTAAAAGATTTAAACTCTACTATCATCTGGAAAGGACACATCCCAAAAAATATTAGATTTTTAATTTTTTTTAATCATCAACACTGCCAATGTGCTGATCTCTAAAGCCCTGTGGATATCGGATATCTCCACCCCTAAGTAGTGTACCTTTTGTCGCAAGAACAATCAAACTATTATGCCCCCCTTTGTCACCTGTGAATCTGGTCATGCCTTTTGGTCTAAGTTATTGGGGGCTCTCAACTACCACATGGTTTTTCGTGATGACGCACTGATCCTCCTAGTGGCACTCCTCACTAGTCACCCTTTCAAAAAGGAAAAAGAGGTCATTTGGAATTTCTTTGTTAAAGCCTTTTTTTGGCTTATATGGTTTGTACGAGACTGGAGAATCTTTGACGTCAAAGCTACAAATTTCTATTCTTTTTTTTTAACATCTCACATACATAACTTTCTCTTGGTGTAAATTTACCACATTCTTTTGTGATTACAGTCTACTCCTATTATATCCCAGTGAAACTGTCTCATGTAATCATCATTTGCCCTTTTGTTATTTCATTTGATCAATGAAATCACCATTGATGTTTCTCATAAAAAATAATGCCTTTTCTCAGTCTGGCATTACTGCTGTTATTTAATTTTCCTTTTTTGGCTATTCTTCATTTGATGTTGCACAGATTGAAAAGCCCTTACAGAGACATGGTGGCAGGCTTGAGCACAATGAGACATATTGTGGTTCCTGTTTTGGAGCTGAATCAGTAAGAACTTTTCTTTTCTTTTCTTTTCTTTCCTTCTTCTTTTTTTTTTTTTCCTTTTAGTTTTATTTATTTATTTCTTTATTTCTATGAATAGCTGAAATTTCTGTTAAAAAATTGAAGAAATACAAGGGGATACAAAAATAAAAACCCATAAAAATATGAACGTTTTTGTCATATGAGTAATTGTTAGATGTAGTTTCTTGATTGCATGACTTACTTCTAAATAATTGATATGTTAGAAATTCTTATAGAAGCTGATGAGTCTGTTTTGGTGTTAGGTTGACTGTGCAATGATATCATATGACCATGTCCAGTTATTTTGATAAATTTAATTAGTGTAATTGGACTGAACGAATTAAACCGTTGGCAGTGGTTGTCATTTCGAGTTAACTTCTTTTTTTTTTGCTTTTCTTCGTGTATTCCGTTTTGTTCTCTCTTAATCCTTTAAGAGGTGGCTCATTGTGGTTTAACATATTTGGTGCTACATCCTTCCTCCTGCTCTCTCACAGTCACTTAACCCTTTTTTATGAAAAAAAAAATCTCTAATATTTGCAGGCAGATGATGACTGTTGCAATTCGTGTGAGGAAGTTCGTGAGGCTTATCGAAAGAAAGGTTGGGCTTTGTCAAACCCAGATTTGATTGATCAGGTTTGTCAGGACAAGGCTCCTATTTTACAGATTTCTTTTATCCATACAATTTTCAAGTTGGCTTCCAACCAAGTTTGTTTATCTGGAATTAATTGTACAAATGTATTCATATGGAACCTCTGAGTGTTTTTCTTAATTCAGAACTTGAATTTTATTAAAACATAAATATCTTATTATTTAACTTATCTACTAATTGACATGGGTAATACCTTCCATCTTTTCGGCCATCCTGGCCACAATGATGTTTTTCTGCTCTGCGTTTTGTGATATAACTTCTTGACATGCATGTGAACTTTTGCAGCTGATCTTGAAAGCATAATAATCCCATAGTTTAAAGATTCTTTGATGATGCTCATTGATCGTGACCTATATCTGGGATACAATGTTGATCTCAGATTTCATTGAACTATAGCTTACCTCAGCTTTTTTATGTACGAGTTTTCTTGAGCAATCTTTAGAGAATTTTCTATCAATGTATCTGCTATTAAGGATAATTGGTCTTTTTAGGTGTTCTATTTATTAATTCTTTTCTATGAAACTTTATTGTTATCATCATTGAACTGGGTATTATGAACATTGTTTTTCCTTCCATTATTATGTGGTCTTTATTGTATGCAAGGAGCATCAGTTAGAGAATATAGTTTTTCTAGGGATACCTTGCTGACCCTTAAATTTTCTCTAAATGTCATCTGGAATAATATTAGTTACCTGATACTATAGGAATTACAGTTTTCTGTTAATGGGATAATTTTAAGGATGATCTTGTCTTATTCATTGTCGTACTAAATCTTTATGACGTTCAGTGTAAAAGAGAAGGGTTTCTTCAACGGATCAAAGATGAGGATGGTGAAGGATGCAATATATACGGATTTTTGGAGGTCAATAAGGTTGCTGGAAATTTCCATTTCGCACCTGGGAAAAGTTTTCAACAGTCGAATGTTCATGTTCACGATCTGTTGGCTTTCCAAAAGGATAGCTTCAATGTAAGAAAATGGTGTTAACGTGATTTGGCATTTTTACGAAAGTCCTAAGATTCAGTTTGGGTTTTTAGATTATTAATTGAATTTAATTACATTTTTGGACTCAGATAAGTCACAAGATTAACAGATTAGCTTTTGGAGAATATTTCCCTGGCGTAGTGAATCCTCTGGATAGGTAGGACTTCATTTCTTTTCTTGGAGCTTTTAGCTAACGTAGAGATCTCATTGTACTATGACCTTATTGGATATATTAATTGGTGAAGCGTGCAATGGAAACAAGAAACACCAAGTGCAACATACCAATATTTTATCAAGGTTAGTTACTGATAGTTTTCTTTCATAATTTATATACATTATGTTTTATCGCACTGGGAAATCATGTACCACATCGTTCCTAGTAGAATAGCTGGAGTGAGCCAAGCAGAGTATGATTTGCTATGTCTTGTTTTTGTAGGTTGTACCTACTGTTTACAACAGCGTTAGTGGGAATACCATCCAGTCAAACCAGGTTTATATTCCTAAACCCAAAAGATCTATTTTTTATAAATTGTTTCTACATATATGGCAATGTGATAAAGATGTGAGCAATGGATTGTTGCAGTTCTCTGTCACAGAACACGTAAGGACTGCAGAAGTTGGTCGACTTCAGTCACTTCCTGCAGTTTTCTTCTTCTACGACCTTTCTCCCATCAAGGTTAGTTTTTCTTGTGCGGTTCAAGTTGTGATGAAACGGCAGATTCACTATCCTCCATATAGCTGATTTGCTTTGTATGTTATAGGTCACATTCACTGAGGAGCATGTGTCATTCCTCCACTTCTTGACAAATGTGTGCGCTATAGTTGGAGGTATTTAACAAAAAAAACTCCCATCCCTTTGAATTTCTTAACTTCATTTATTTGGTAGAAACCTTGTTACAGCAGGCACTTCTTGGTAGAGAATATAAATGAACATCAATACATTTCTTAATTATATGTCAGACTATTGTACTATCGGTGTGGTTTTCATTCTACTCAGCTAGCTTAGCTATGTCTTAAGCATGAGTTTTTTCTGTTGTTGAAGAAAATGAACTTGTTTATGTTTTGACTAATGAGGAAAATGCTTTTATGGCGGCTGTATCCAGGCGTCTTCACTGTCTCGGGAATATTAGATTCATTCATATATCATGGTCAGAAGGTGATCAAGAAGAAGATGGAGATTGGTAAGTTCAGCTGATAGGCGACATATTTATTTGAGTTGTTTGACGCTACAGAACCTGGCAGCAATTTCCAAGTCTGATGATGAATGATCAAATCAAGAGAATCAGAACGGTTAGTTCGTTGTATTAGATTATGGTTGAAATTTGTTGCCATGATTTTACACAGTTGAGAAGTAGCTGAGCTCCCCAGCTCTGTTTCATATTTAAAACCATTTCTTTACACTTTCACGAGTCTTTTCTTTTTTAACTGTTGTCGTAAATGTGAATATCCACATAAGAGGTAAAGACAGGATTCTCATTATTTATTAGATCCCAATTTTTTATTTACTCAATCCGACCATAATAACTCATTGGATTAAACACCCATTACCATTACCATTATCATCCCACAGGTCAAAGTTATTACTAAGAAAAGACTTTAACTTGTCTCAATACTGCAACATATTGTTTGTTTGAAATCCTTTATTAAGTAAAATATAGCTTGGGGAGGGAAATGCACCACCAATAACTTTCCCTTCCTTAGCTTGCACTCTACATATTATAACTATTAACATAATATTATGTATGTGGTTGACAAAGACAGCAGAAATGTTTAGGGACCTCCAATTCAAAGGACTTTTCTTCCTCACCATTATATTTGTCTTTGCATTTAAGAAAAGGAAGTTCCACCAGAAAGTGGATTTTTAACCTAATATTATTTCTTTTCATTTTCTTTTTCTTTTTCTTTTGTAGTTTAAGAAAAGCAATTGATTTTTAAACCCTTCATTTTAAGTTCATAAAATCTCTTTTCCACTATCTGTGATAAAAGGTTAAAAATGAATAAATATGTGAATTGGTGAGTGGATATATATATATATATATATATATATATATATATATACATGAGTTCAAACGGTAATTAAGTATAACACGTTTTCTTTAAATTTGAAAATAAATATTAAAATTCAATGATATATGCAAAAAGAAGAAAGGAGTGAATAGAAGATGGATAAGAAAGGATGGTGCCAAAAGCTATGATTCCTTTTTGTTCAAATTCATAAAATTACACAAATTCTTCTCTTATAATCATAGCTTTTAGATATATATATATTTTTCTTAGAGAAAAATGATTAGAAGCAATAGTGGTGAGTCGGTGACAGCCCACGTGGTCACTGTCATGAACACCTCTACTTTTTTTTCTTTCTTTCTTTAATTATTGTTACTATTTGTTTTTTGTTTATTTGTTTATGTGTTTATTATTATTTAACATTAAGCAATAAGGCAGAGAATAAATTAGTGGTTCCCACTTCCCACTTCCCACTTTGTGATAGATCTTAGTGCTTAGTTTTGGGATTTTTTATTCTAATCTATATCAGTAACTTGGAAACATAATTGGTGACATGATCTAACACTCTTAAGCATAACTTAACTGTCATCAATTTAACTTTTAAACTTTATTAAATATATCAATTTATATCCTCAGTTCTGATCAATACCAATTAGTTGATTATGGTTATGGGTATATCATTTGATCCATAATTGTCTCATTAAAAATTTGTTTTCTGCACGTATTTTACTTTACTTTCAAAAGTCGATTTTTTCATTTTTTCATGATAAAGATTAGTACTTATAATGGTTGATAAGATAGGAATATAATCGAGAAGTTTGAATTTTAAATCAATGAAATTGATTTTTTAATGACAAATTTAGTACCAAAAAATATTTTCCCCTACTAACTCAAATGCCCTCAATTTTAAAATTACAAACTACTCTAAATTTTTTAATTTCTTTTAAGCAATAATTAGAAATATAACCATTATAATCAAAACAAATAATTTTATAACAATATTGCAAATATAGTAAAAAGATGTACTAAAATTTCAATAATAGAAGTTTATTGTTAATAAACGATAAACTTTATTATACTTATTATTTCTAAATTATCATTCCTAAATTTTCTCTTCGTTATAATTATCCTAAATTTGTTAACTATTTAACCACATTAGTTTTTGAGGCAAGTATTTAAAATTCAATTGCATTTGTGCTTGGTAACATCTTTTTTTCAATGTTTTGAAAACAAGAGAAAAAAAAAACCCTAAAATATAGTTTTATGAAAAACATATTTTCTATCCTAAAATTTGACTAAAAATTTAACAGTAAATATTTGATAGAAAATTTTCAAAAACCAAAAACAAATTTAGTTGAATTCTGCAATGATTGCTAGCATTTAAAGAAATTTAATTACTAAAAATCTATGATGGAGAAGAAAGGAACCAAAATAGCAAAAATTAAAGAAAAGAAAAAGAGTAACTAAGAATTGAATAAACATAACATAACATAACATAACAATAGATAATTCTTATATAACATAAGAAAAAAGTTACATAAATGTACTTTCACTAATCCCTAACCCATAAACTAAACAACAAACACAAAATTATTAATAATAACAACATTACTTGTACATCCCTCCCTCCCACCCCCCGATCAGCTCAAAAAAGTTGGCCGCCGGTCCATGGCAGTGCCGGAGATATTTCCCTTCCTAAACCATACTTAATATAACAAAAACCCTTTGAACTTCCTATGAATCACATACACTGATTCTGCCAACTGCAAAAACTTAGTCGCAGAATCCAACCTAAAATAAATCAAACTATTACGAACATCAATTTGTGAATATCGAAGCCCAATCGATTTCCGATGGATATTTCTGCAACATACAGCTTTCTGTAGTTTGTTCCCATGCCGAATCCGTCGAATCCTGGAACGTCAGATCTGATAACGGCGAAGACCCTGCTGACTCGTCGCTCTCGGCCGAAACCGGTGACGAGGAGTTCTCCGCCTTGCAACAGACCTCCGACCCAATTGAACCAGCATCCGCCGGGTTTAGATCGTCGTCGGAATCGATCACCGTTGGGGCCTGAGATCCCGATGCGATGGTTGAAGAACCAGATGACTTCGACTTTCTCCGATCCGATTTCCCCTTTGCCTGCGACTCGGCCAAGGTTTGGCAGATGGCTTCGAGTTTAGCGTCGACGGCGGAGTGTAGCGGTTTGTACTCGCCGAAATCGCCACCGACGGAGGAGCCATGGTGCTTGAGGTGAGGGAAATTGAGTCTGGCGAAGTCGCCTCGGAGCTTGTAAGCGGCTTTGTCGTAAGCTAAAGCGGCTTCTTCGGCGGTATCGAAGGTGCCGAGCCATAGCCGAGTTCTGTTCCTCGGAAGACGGATCTCAGCCACCCATTTTCCCCAATGCCTTTGCCTAACGCCTCGATATAGTTTCGTCGATTTCGGTGGAGATCCCACGTGTTTCATTGTAATCCCCCTCGGTCCAAGCAGATTTCCGGCGGTGTTGCTCTGATTTCTTACTACCTGGTTGTTGATCTGTCCCCAAACTGGCTGGATTTGTGTCTGGAGACCGAATTGAGATTGGATCTGTTGGATCTGAAAAGGGGTTAAGTAATTAAGTCCAATAGAAGGTGATTGCTCTACGCCGTGGAAATCTTGACCCGATAACCCATCGGAAAATAAATGGGTCATCGGAGGAGAGCAATCAGAAGGGTAAGAAGTAGACTCTGTTGGGATAGAAGAAGAAGAAGAAGAAGAAGAAGAAGAAGAGAAAGAGAAGTCCGGAAAAGAAGAAGGAAAATAAGAAGAGGAAGCAACTTTCATAAAAGGTTCAATTGCTTCCATTAACTCACCACCAAATGGATCTGACTGAAACTCTCTGCAATCATACAAATCCATCAAAGCAGCCATAATTTCTTTACTAAATTCAAAACAGAAACAACAATAAGAAGAAAACAAGTAGAATTTCTACAGAGAGAAGGGTATGAACTGTAATAACCAACCCTTTTCAACTCCAAGAGGGATCAAAAAACAACCCTCGAAGTCGATCTGAAAAACAACGAAAACAGAAAAAAGAAATGAAGCCGAAAAAGATATACAAACAGATGTAGTAAAGAATTTAACCCAAAAAAAAAAAACTGGATCTCGATTCTGGAAAACACCTGCGCTTTCGAGAAACCCTTTTTCTTAAGTTTGCTTTTTGTGTTGAAATCTAAAACAAACCCAAAAATCAGAAACTGAAAGACAGATGATTAACAGAAAGGGATACAGAGAAGCGGGGATTACAGAGGGGGGAATGATGTTGAAGAAGAAGATCAAAAACAAAAACAGTCGCTGAAAAATCTCTCAAATTTTTTCACTTCTTTTATTTTATTTTATTTTTTTTGAAAATGTGAATTTCGCTCGACCTCACTCTGTTTCACCATCTTCTCCAACCTTTGGTTTTTATAAGAGTCGGAACCCAAAACTACTTCTCTTAATCACTTTTTTAATTTCCATTAATCTCACTGTAATTACCCTTCATTTTTGAAAAAATTATAAAAATTATAAAATTTGAAAACTTAAAAATTTAATTGATTTCTCTTATCTACACCCACTGTGTGTCTGACGTCACAGTTGATTATCCGAGGCGCCGCAACCAATGGAACAACGACACGAGTCACTTACCGACACGTGTCGTTGGCGTCTACCGTCAGGTGTGGGTTATTTTGGCACCTTTGCTTGTTCTCTTCTCAATTTTGTTGACCCCAACCCTCGAGGCTCCGCTGTTCATACTTAACTCCTTCTTTCTCTTTCTCTTTTTTAATTATTGTTTTCTATTTATACAATGCTGTGGGTCCCCTCTTTATTTCTTTGATTTTTCTTTCCTAATTTCAAACTTAGCCCTTTAAAACCTTTTTATTTCATTACTACTCTCATTTGTTTAGAACAACTCTACAAAATGCATTATTTCGACGACTATTTGATTTGGTGGATATTGAAATTAATTAGACATTAATGAGAGGATTTAAATTTGTGATGTTTATTGTCACCAAAAGAAATATTTTTAGCTAATCTCATGTAAGAGATTCTACTATTTACACCTTCGAATTAAATTTTAAGAACTTGCATGTATTTACGGTTATGCGTTGAGGGTAGTTAAAATACAATCACATGCTTAAGCACGTTATGATTAATAGTCATGTCATGTATATGATGCTTATGATATGCTACATGCTATGGATGAGTGTTATTTTAACTTTGTCTATTAAGATTGTACCCATATGGGTGTCCCTCGGGATCACCACCTTTTTTATGAATGTGTGTTCGACGAGACCACTAGTCTATCATGATAACTTTTATAACTTTTTAACTTTCACGAGTGATTCGACGGGGTCACTTACAGCTCGATATCTTAGGTGTTCCTTCAGGTCACCGATAAATCAGAGTGTTCATTTGAGATCACTGGTTTGCATGTGTTCAAGAACACTTTAGTTTCTGGTACCTCCTTACAGAATCTGAATGAGAAGTTAACAGACGTCTAGTGGGACTAGTAGTAGATCTCTTACTGAGTATATGTTTATACTCATTCTTTCTATGTTTAATTTTTCAGGCAAAGGTAAATAATGAGAAAAGCTGGCAAATGACAAAAAGTGATCGTGACTTGTCATAGGGAAAAAGTTTATGTTGTTTCCGCTTTATGTCTACAATGATTGACTTTTGGTATTTTTATTAAAATTTTCAAACCTACTAAGTAATTTTATGTTATTTTTTAAAAAAAATAAATAGGGCCCGAACTAGGATTTTACCTATTATTTTATCTCTACATACTTTATTTATGATTTAAATGAGTATTTGAAGTTTTTCATTGAAAAATTTAGTGTCTTTTTTTTGCTTTTGATAAAAAAAATGTCTTTATTTATTATAGTAGTAATGATCTTAGCTTAGTATAAAGAGTTAAGTCGTTACACATTTCTTCTTAAAAGGGCATAATTTTTATTTTGAATATTATTGTTTTGAAAATGAAAAGTAAAAAAAGTAAAAAGTTGTAGGATTAGGTCTAAGAAGATTGAGGTAATTGGAGGGGAGAAAGAAACCACAGACAGAGACACATATATTAACCAAAGTAAGATTTGACAAATATTAATACATTATATTAACCTCAATAATGACCCATTAATATAACACAAAATCATCACTAAGCCTTATCTAATCCCATCTCTAATTTTCCATTTCTTTCACTTCACTTTCATATAAAATACAATTTAACTCCCTCCTACCCTCTTCAAAAGTAAGTCATCAATCTATAATCTTTTTAACAAATATAAATAAATGTTAAATTATATATGTAATAATATTTAGTACAAAATTCAAAATCAAAATCAAAATCACCATATATCATTTTAAGTCTCAATATCGTTCATCATTTTAACATATTTCAATAATGTTAAAATTAAATAACTTAATTCCTTATTTGTTGTATGGTAAAAAAATATTTGTTTTAACAATTACTTTGTCATAAAGGAATATGATATTTTAAGAAGATCTTGAAATTTATTGCCTCTCTAACTCTAATTGGTATGTAGGCCTCATCCTATTCAATTATTCATAGTCCAATCAATTTTTTTCAACTCAATTATTGTACTAATAATCTTTGGTTACATAAATAGGAATGGGAAAAAAAAAATTGGTTAGTTCCATTGAAATTTATTGCTATGAATGTTAGTTACGTATAGAATAAGTTTAAAAATTTCTTGCTATACATTGTTTTTCAAAACTTATAAAATTTCTATTAAATATCAAATTGACCTAAAATTTTGAATAATTTATTGAAAACTTTAAAAGTATTCTTCAATTTTCTATGTTATCTTTCGTGCAATAAAAAATTTGCTTGGAATCTAATCTTAAAATGGTTAGCATTGTAGTTGGCTTCAACGATACAAATTATTTTTTTTTTAATCTCTTCCTTCCTCCAGAAGAATCCAACAAAATTTAGTCCATACATTTAACTATCATTTTAATTTTTTTTAAAATGATAATCGTACAGTAATACTTTAATGACTCAATAAACAATAAATTTATCAATTATTGATGTGATCTAATTACTTTAGTTTAGTTGGTTGTATAATTAAATTTAATAAAAACTTCTAGCGTTATTATTTTAACGGAACTCCTTTTAAAATGAGTAATGTGTGACTTTGGTGGATTTCTCGTTGGATTAAGGATTTGAAAACACCCTATTATTTAAAATTTGTTTTTGTTCTCAAGTTCTTAGAAACACTATGTTGCCCTCCACCCGTCCACCTGTATGTTCACTTAGAATCATTTACTTGTTTTGACATTATTATGGTAGCAATTAGAGAGAATGTAGATCCTTCTTTCTAAAAGCACAAACTCTTGTAGACGAAATTGTCAGTTAGCTCTCTTTATGATAGTAGCTTTGCGCACCAAATAAAGCCACAAATTCACTAACAACGTTGTCTAGGGTTAGTTAGTGCTGATGACTATAATGATGATTTTGTGTATTATTTTGTTGGAAGTCTCTTTTCTTATTTTGTAAAGAGGGTGGTGCGTTTGAGAATTTTCCTCTTGTTTATCGGAGATTCTTGATGCACTTATTTCGATTCTATTGCTTAAATAAAAATATATATATAAAAGGTAATATGAACATTCGATAAAAATATATACATATACATTTTTACAAAATTTATCATATGATAATTTATGATCAAAATTGGAAATAAGCATATATTTGTTTTAAATTGGTATAATGGTGCAATTATTAAATTTCATTATAAATAGCAGTGCATCCGACCGTGAATGGTATCAGAGCTTACGAGCTCACTCTTTTCTTCTCTCTTCCCCCCCCTCCCCCCTCCCCCCATGGAGTAATCCTCTCTATGAATCCAGAGGTGGAAGGATGATGTTTTAAGTTTTCTTTCTGGTAATTAGTCTCTTTTATGATTTCATTTCTTATCCAAAGAATATTATGATTGGGTATCTCTCCTCGGCTTAGTTTATTCAATGGTTTGAAATATAAATGCTATAAGGGTAAGTTCTTCTAATCTTGATAAAGGAGTGGTGATCCTTCAAGATCTGAACAAACTCTTATAATATTTATACTATAACCATGCGAATATTCAAGCTTTAAAGGGTCGATTGATCGAAAATCTTAATAGAATTTATTTAAGAAATCTGTTTTCATAAGAAGAAACTTAATTCTGAAAGGATCTGCGTTCATCATCTGGAAACTAATGGATTCTCTCTCTCTCCCTCTCTATGATCTCTAAACTTCTTTCTAAACTCTCTCCTCACTCCCCTGCGATTATTGACACAACTACTTCCTCTTCCTCTTTACTTGCATCAAAGAACCCTAGATCAAACGATGATCTATCAAGAGCTTTATCTACTCATAACTCAGTCGAAGCCCATCTGGCTCAGGTTGAAAACCGACTCAAAAATTGGTATATTCCAAAGATCGATCCAAGCCAGGTATACAAGATCAATACCTTCAATTTCTCTCAGCAGGACATCATCGTAGCCACTGAAGAGAACGTTGCAATGAAAGACGAATTCACTGCAATCAAGCTCCTACCTGAAGAAACCCTCTTCAAAGTCAAGAACAAGTTCAAGTACCTCCACATCGGTTGTGTTCAAGTTGCCTTGAAACCCCTCTTCAGAGAAGGTCTAGATGTTCCAGTCTACCTTGCTCTAAGAGACAAAAGACATCTCCGATTCACTCCCTCTCTACTAGGGATTGTTCAGTCAAATCTGGAGCAAGGACCAGTTTATTTCAACTGCAAACCTGGTCTTACTATCTCCCTTCAAGACCGAAACATCATGGATTCTCTAAGTCTTGATGTTCATTTGTAAGGACTTGAACTAAAGGATGGTTCACTTCCTTTCGCGGTCTCATACCGCATCTACTTCAAACTGATGCATACAAACCTTTCTCCTAAAGCTTTAGGTATTTATCCCAAAGGCTACACCATGCTTATGGAAGTAAATCTGGAAAAATCTTCCATAACCATTCCAAAGACTCTCCAGTGGGCTGATCTAACGAAGGATCATGTCTGGAAATTACAAGGAGAAACAGCCTCAGTCAGCAGAACCAGCACCGAGGCATCAATTATCGAGTTCCCCAATGGAAACGTCGAAGTCCAGTTCAACTCCGAAGCCTCATATCCAAAGATCAGTGAGATCATGAGCAGCCGTCCAAGCACGTCTTCTGTTGCAAGGACAGAGACCTCTCTCCCTGATTATTTGAAAAGATCAGAGTCAATCCGAGCATCAGTAGACTTTGCCCATACAATCCCCGATGTTCACTACAAAGAAGAAGGACCACTATCTCCTACCCAGTCCGATATGGAAAGGAGAACCGAACCAGTCTACAATCAGATCAACGTTATCACCGCAGATCCAGACGACGTTGCTCGTTTTCAAAAACATTACAGCAGGTATCTAGACTTATGGCTTGCTGCTCCGGAAGAGACAAGGAAACCTTTTCTCCCAATGCCAATCTTCATTGACATATTGAAGCAAAGTGAGCGAACCAGAAACGAAGCGCTCGTCAAAAAATTCGAAGCACATGGCCATGTTGCAGTCATCAAAGGGTCAAACGTCTACGTTACCGCCAAAGGCAAAGAAGTAGCTTCTAACTATCCTCCAGAAGAGGAAGCTTACTTCCCTCACCCGGTGGTTCCTGCCATCAAGATGGTCTCTTCTCCCTACAAGACCATCGATGAAGACAAGGTTCAAAAGGTTAGAGTTCGCGAAATCAAGAACATCCAACATCAGCTCAACTACACCAACAAGGTCCTTTCTACGGTATCCAAAGCGGTAGAAAGAATAGAGAATCCAGGTCCTCCGATCAAGATCAAGAACCCAAAGATTCCTCAAGCTGACCCCAATCAACCGATCTTTCAGCCTAACAGCTTCAATATCGAAAAGCTCAAAGATGACAATTCAGAATATTTGGCTGAAATCAATAAGCGCCTTGCAGCTATCTCCATCAACAAGGAAGCAAAGACCTCGACAAGTAAAGTTGAGACTCAGAAAGGAATCAATGTGATAACTAAGGATTTCTCTCATCAAGCTTCTAGTTTAAAGATACTCCCCGTAGCTCAATGGGTAGACATGAAAAACCACTACCCTCGACCATCACCTCCAGATCTGGGATGGGATGACCTTCATCATGAGAAACATACCTACGATGGTATGTCCCTGGTCACTTGGAATATCGATGGATATTCTGAAGCTCAAATGATGAATACCTTTCAAGAGATGTTGTTAGTAGCCTCAGCCTATAGCGCCAGGAAAACAACTCTTGAAACAGCCCAGATTCTAATATCAGGTTTCACAGGAAACCTAAGGAGCTGGTGGCACAACCAACTGACGGAGCAGGAAAGATATCGCATCCTAACTGCTACAAGAACAGTTGTCAAGACAGAGAACGCCTCCACCCCTATCCAGGTCGAAGAGCAGGATATGGTCAACCAATTGGTATACGCAATGACGAAGCAGTTCATTGGTAGCACCCAAATCCATTTCAATCTTGCAACAGAGTCCCTTCTTGGATTACGTTGTCACAAGATGAGTCAATACAAATGGTATAAAGATACTTTCTTGGCACGTTTTTATACTCTTACAACCTGCGGAGCTGACATCTGGAAGCAGAAGTTCGTCGAAGGACTGTCGCATTACATCTCTCAAAAGTTCTATCAGACGGTGGCAACTAATTCAGTTACCAAACAAATCGACTGGTCTGAATTAACCTATGGAGATATCTCAGCCACAGTTCAATCAATATGCATTAATCTCTGCACGGAGAATAAGCATACCACCAAGGTGATCAAGGACTCTGACTACAGGAATGAGTTGGGCACCTTCTGCAAGCAATACGGCCTCGACAAAGGACCGAAGGAAGAAAGAAAGAAAAAGAAAAAATCTTCCTCCAAGCGACTCTTTAGCAGGAACAAAGCTAAAGAACCTGAATTTCCTCGAAGGAAGAGGAAATACTACAACAGATTCAAGAGCAAAAAACGATATGCTTCAAAGACCAACATCTGTTTCAAATGCAACAGGAAATGTCACTTTGCCAACCATTGTCCTCTAAAGGATAAAATCAATGCCCTGACTATGGACGAAGAAACCAGACAGTCTCTTCTCTACGCCATCAGATCAGAAGACGATACCTCTTCTCAGACCGAGTCCTCTTCAGACGAAGAAGGTATCAACGTTCTCATTGATGAAGGATCTTCGAGCGAAGATGCCTTCTATTCTCAAAGTGATTCAAGCGACGAAGACGGAGCAATTCCCTGCACGGGAAGGTGTGCTGGCAAATGTTCCGGTCATATCAATGTCATTACAAAAGATCAAGAACGACTTTTTGATCTCATTGAGGAATTACCTGATGCGTCTTCTAAACAAACCTGTCTCCTCAAGCTAAGACAGAGTATTGAGGAATAAAATCCACAGAAGACGATTCAAAGTCCAATCATCTACTCGTTTCAAGACATCCTGAATCGAATCAAAGGCGAGACGAAGAAGCCTATCCAAATTGAAGACCTTAACCATGAATAAAGGTTATCAAAATGGAAGTTGTAGATAATAGACAACGCCTCACCCTTCTCGAAGAAGCCTTCCAAACATTCAGAGAAGCCTCAAACCTAAAGGAAGTTTCGGGAACCTCCTCTTCCAATCCTGAAAGGCAAGTATCAGGAAAGACGTTGATGATTGAAGAACCAAAAGAAGCCGGAGTTATCAACTACATCAGCAAGTCTCAAAGTCATAAGTGGATAACGAAGATAGTCTTCAAGGTAAAAGACTTTCTTCTCGAAGCAATTGCCCTCGTAGACTCAGGAGCAGATCAAAATGTCATCCAAGAAGGCCTCGTTCCTTCTAAGTATTTTGAAAAAACGAAGGAGTCCCTGAGTGGAGCCAACGGCGGTCCGCTCAACATCCAGTTCAAGTTGTCCAAGGTGCACATTTGCAAAGGAAATGTGTGTCTCATTACCACGTTCATTTTGGTTAAGAACCTTAATGAAGGGATCATTCTAGGAACACCATTCCTAACCCAGATATATCATTTCCATGTCTCCGACAAGGGTATAGTCTCAACGAGGTTCGACAAAGAAATTACTTTCGAGTTCATTAATCCAATAACTCCAAAGTACATCAACAACATTGAAGAAGAAGTTCATCAGTTCATCAATCGCATCTCCAAGAAGGAAAAACAGATCGAGTTCCTTCAAGACGAGGTCAAGACCAGCAAGGTGGCTTCCCAGATAAACAAGCCATCCGTTCAACTCAAAATCCGAAGCTTCCAACAGAAGCTTGAAAGAGACGTTTGTTCAAGCCTTCCAAATGCGTTTTGGAATAGGAAGAAGCATATGGTAACCCTACCATATGTTTACAAATTCAAGGAGGCCCAAATCCCTACCAAGGCTCGGCCCATTCAGATGAACAGGGATCTGGTCAAAGTCTGCTCCGAAGAAATAGCAGACCTTCTCAACAAACGACTCATAAGCCCTTCCAAAAGCCCGTGGTCTTGCGCGGCCTTTTATGTCAACAAGCAGGCCGAACAAGAACGAGGTGTCCCAAGGCTTGTTATCAACTATAAGCCTCTCAACAAAGCCCTCAAGTGGATTAGGTACCCTATTCCTAATCGTCAGGACTTGCTGAAGCGGATCACTTTAGCAAAGGTCTTCTCAAAGTTCGACATGAAATCAGGATTTTGGCAAATCCAGATTCATCCAGCAGACCGTTACAAGACGACCTTTAATGTTCTATTTGATTAATACGAATGGAATGTCATGCCTTTCGGATTGAAAAATGCATCGTCCGAATTTCAAAGGATTATGAACGAAATTTTCAACCAGTATCAAGAATTCACGATCGTCTACATTGACGATGTCTTGGTATTTTCAAGTTCAATAGATCAACATTTCAAGCATCTGCAAGTGTTCCTGAATGTTATCAAGACCAATGGTCTTGTGGTATCCCAACCAAAGATCAAGTTGTTTCAAACGAGGATCAGGTTTCTTGGCTATGACATTAATCAAGGAATCATCAAGCCAATTCAACGATCTCTGAATTTCGCAGACAAATTTCCAGATGTGCTACAAGACAAAACGCAGCTACAACGTTTTTTGGGGTGTGTCAACTATATCGGCGATTTCATTCGGGATCTCCGCTCAATTTGTCTGCCACTCTACAACAAACTGAAGAAAACTCCAAAACCGTGGACGGACGAGCATACCCGAGCGGTCCAATCAATCAAGTCTTTGGCCAAAAGCATCACGTGCTTATCCCTTGTGGACGAACAGGCCAAACTCATCATTGATACAGATGCCTCTGACATCGGCTACGGCGGCATTCTCAAGCAGGAACTTAACAGCAAGATCTCTGTTGTCCGTTACCATTCTGGAGTCTGGAATAGTGCACAGAAGAACTATTCCACCATAAAAAAGGAAGTATTAGCAATAGTACTTTGCGTCCAAAAGTTCCAAGGCGATCTTATCAACAAGGATTTCGTCATCAGGATCGATTCAAAGGCGTCCAAGTTTATCTTCGAAAAAGACGTCAAGAATCTTATCTCCAAGCAGATCTTTGCCAGGTGGCAAGTGATCTTATCCTGTTTTGATTTCAAGATCGTGCCTATAAAAGACAGTGAAAACTCATTAGCTGATTACCTCTCAAGGGAACATCTCTTGAGAAACCCATAATCAGCCTCCCATGCAACCTCCTCCCGACCGGCAATGGCCATCATCGCGATCACCACCGCAACAGAATAGTTCTCAAAACTATTCTCCTCAATCAGTAGTTTCCTCCTCAGGAACTACTCCTCCCTCTAAGGGAAACCAACCCTTAGGTCAAACATATGCACCCTCTCCAATGAGTGCAGAGAACTACGCTATGGACTTGCAGTTTGAGCAAGTATTCAGGCATCGTCAAGGTTCCTCTCCAAGGACTTTGACCATTCAATCAGACCATTCTGGTCTTCCCCCTCAACCTTCAACCATGTTGTTACGCCATTCTGGTGTTTCAACTCCTAACAAGCGTACTGCCTCTCCAGCTGCTTCCTCATCAAGGTCTCCAATATCGAGGAATCCTTCCTCGTTCTCTCAAGTAGTTAGGCCCAAAGTTTTCCAGCCTAGACCTCCAATTCAAGGTTATTTCACCAAGACCACAATGGTGGATTTAACCATTGAAACAGAGTTTGATGGACCTCCTGTCCAAGAAGTCCGTAACCAAATATTTCCTCATGGCTTCAACTTCCTGCCAGAGGATCTGTCAAAAACTAGGACCTTCTATGAGTACATTTTGGTCGACTCCAAATCCGCCGAAATTTCTCATATTCCAGACAAGAATGATCCTTCTAAGATCATTTACTCCAAGCTAAGAATTTTCCGAATCCTCACTCCATCCTACTGGAAGCAAGGGATGTTCGTAGGTAAGAAATTCTCTCGCCCCTTCAAACCACCATCTTACAATTACCGTGACTACACAAAGGCTTGGTACTTGGTATTTTGGCTTCAACCTTTCAACCACTCTTGGTTTGTGACATTCTGTAAGCAAGCTTACAAGATGCACTTATCGAATTGGTTTCAAAACTAGTGGATGTACTTTGGACTCTCCGAGGAGATCTTCCCCGTTGAGGTTCAACGTTCATACCATTTTTTCCAACAGAGTATCTACTCGTCTCCTCTTTCGAAGACGTTTAGATTTGCTTTGTATTTCCAAATACCGTGGATCTTTTGCTGGAATTTCCAGCTAGGACCTTCAGGTAACTTCAAAGCCCTAAGTAAGTCCCTTAGGATCAAGTGGTGGGAAAAGTTTAATTTTTCACACCTGGAAGTCAACAAGATGAAGGATTGGTTCAAAGCCAACGTTCATCTGCAGGACATGACAAGGCAAGAAGATGAGAGTTTCCTCCTTGCGAAGAATGCAGTTATGTCCTCATTAGCCGGAGCCAGATCTCAAGCAGAGTTCAACTCCGTCGTCAATACAGTTGTTGTACATCTCCTGGATTCAGAAGACATTCAAGATGAAGCAACTTCTCCATCTTCGGTCAATGATGTCGAAGACGAAGACATAGACACCTTCGACCCCTACGAAGGATACGACATCAACGACCCATTTCTGGATTCACAACCTATGTGAATTCACCAATTTCAAGCGTTTAATTTAATTTTGTTCAAGTGTTTTTAGTTTTTAATTTTAATTATTGTAAATTACTGTAAATTAATTTGTTTAAATTTATTGCATTTATTTAGATAAGATCATTGTATTCCGATCTTATCACTGCTTTAACAGTCTGCTAAAGATCTGGATTACACTGAAGAACATTTGAAAGAGAAGAATCCATGCCGGAGATGACATACTTCTGATGAGGATTCACCAACCTCAGGCGGCGCGGTTAGCGTAGTGGATTGACTCTGAGTAAGAGAAGATTCCTATATCTCAAATGGCTGAATTCATGTTACAAGGATGTGGTGCTTCTAGTGGCAGCAAGGCAAGGTAGCCGAAGTAAGACCATAGGTGAGGCCGTGTATTCCAAAGAACGTGAAGAATGCATATACGATCGATATCAAAGGAATCAACAGTCCAAGCCAATCAGAAGACAGCCGGGTGACGTCATTATCTTCTCCAACAAGTTTTCAGATGGAAGAATCCAAAATTAACAGACATATCAAACCTATCTTTGATCGCTTTCTTTTATTGTTTACCTCTGTAATTTTTTCTTTTTGATAAGAAGTAGTGGAGTCTGTCCCACAAACCTTATCTATAAGTTTGTGTAGTGGTGATGGAGAAGTGAATGGACGGCTTCCTTCCTGATATCATTAATGATTCTGCCAAAACTCTTCACATCTCTTTGACTTTCTCTCCTCAATCAATTTAATAAAAAAATACTTTCACAACTCTTTTTTTTCTTTCTAATTTCTTATAAATAAATAATTACATTCACAAATTTATATTTTTATTTACCAGTGGAGTTTCTCTATTCTCATGTTACTTTAATTTTAATCATATGATCTCATCATCACATGTTTTCTAATTCAAACTTCTCCTCAAATCACATAATTGAGTGAATTTTTGGTAAGTCAAGAGACCCACTTGAAATGTCCTTTTTATTTCAATTGGTTCTAATTTTCTTCAATGATTCTCCCTTTTGAATTCTTCATTGGTGGCTTCTATTGTTGGTTGACTCATTTACTAATTAAACCCAATGTTTAGGTTATACTTAAATTTTGCTTTTAACTTCAGATTACCCAATCAAATAAAAGCTGCCTTCATTTATAAGCCTTAACCTTAAATAGCAATCAAAATGGAAAGAAATATATATATATATATATATATATATATATATATATATTTGAGTCATTTTTAAAAATAACAAAACAAATTAAAATATTTACAAGCTATAACAATTTTTTTATTTTATCAATAATAGTCTTTGATAGGCTTCTATCACTATCTATTAATGGTATTATTGATAGAATCTAAAAATTTTGTTATATGTTGTAAATATTTTGTCAAATTTGTTATTTTTGACAATTTTTCTATTTCGTTCTTATAACTAATAGAAATAAGTAATAATTATTGTCTTTGGTTAATTTATTAATATTTGTACACCATTTCCCTTGCCATATAGTTCTTCAAGACTCCATTATACAATAGTTTATAATTTATATAACCCAAATACCAAACATTTCTAAATTACACAAAGTATATATTAAATATATTCTCTTGTTTGTTATAGACCACAAATTTGATAATTCCACACACTATATAAATTAAAACCATGAGTTTGAATCTTAGATAGAACCACTCAAAATTATTGGTATATAATAGGCGTTTTTATTGACCGTGATTAAAATTGTAGGCAAATAGCCAACGTCATTAAATTCTTATATGTACATTTTTTTAATACAATAATAGTTGAAGATTCAAATCACATGCTTCTAAATTATTAACATATATTGTTGTAAGTTGAACTAAGACAAATTTAATTGTATGTTAAAAGGAGTTCAAATCCATTATATATATATATATATATATATTCACTAGTTGATTGATAGTACATTAATATTTCAGCAGTGTCTAGAATCAAATTCAACATTTTTTTGGGTATTATTTTCATTGAATTATAAAGTTGGTGTGACTCCTTTAAACTTAAACCTTTATTTAATAATTTACGAATATAAAGACTGTTTGGACAAAGATTATCTTTAACTATAATAATATTCTCTAGTAAACATTAGTTCAAAACTCTATATTTACTATTTGTTATCACGTTTAGTATTTTAAATTAAGATAGTCTACTACACAAAATATAATAACGGACTGTTTATCCAAAACACCACATAATATAAGAGAAAAAGGAGAGGCAGAAAATTTGGGTAAATTTGAAGAAGCGGAATAGAAAAGGTGGAATAAAGAGGTGATATGAGAAAATGGAAGGGGTGATGTATGGAAGGAGGATGGGAACGCAGGGAGAGAATAAAAAGGTAATTTAACTATGGGTAGTTGAGTTGAGCATGTAGTTGGGTTTAGGGTTGGGGTTGGAGTTTGGAAGTTTGTATTTAAATTGAAAGTGAAGTGAATGTGGTAGACAAAAGTCAGGTGCGGCGGAGACAACTGCTTCAATTTCGGCGCCTTGGGTTCAACTTGGTTTATATAGCCTTCGTCATTCCCACGCTCTTTCTCCACCACTCTATGCTACCAATGAATCATGCCTTCAATTGGGATCAACACAAAGTATGGGCGACTGAGTGTGCAATAGAAGAAAGAGAGTGGTTAAGTTAGTTGACCCAATGTGAGTTAAAAGAAGAAAATTCGTGAATAACGCAGCCAAACAAAAACCTTAGCTTATTATCAATAAAATTGAACAAGTCAATTGAGTTGTTAGGAAGGAAGGAAGGTTAGGTTGTATTTAATGTCTATTGGCTCTTCCAATTTAAATAAAAGGTCATCTATTGTATGGGTTGTACCTCTTCACCCATACCATTATTTATTCTACAAATGCATTATAAAAATTAATAAATGATTCTCCCTTCTATGCTTCAATATTTCAGGATGAATATCATTTTCAGAATAATTAAGTTGTCATCTCAAAAGAAGAATAGAAAGGTTTTAAAATTCAAAAATTGTAAATAGTTTTATTTGAAGTTGGGAGAAAATTGGAGATTGGAAATGAGGCATATGATGTAATTAATGACCTTAAATTCAAAGTAATGTAATAATAATATAAGTGGGGAATGATGGATGGGCATTGGGGGGAGGAGGCAGAGTGGAAGATTGGCTACGCGGTTTTCTTTTCACAACTTTATCTTTCTTTTCTTTTCTCAATTCTCTCTCTAATTAATCTCATCACGCGGCCGTTTTTTCTTCTAGTTGACGGACCACTAATTTTCTGCCACCTGCCCGAAAGGTCACCTTCTCCCCCAATTTCAACCCTTACCTTTCTTTTTATTTATTTATTGATTGATTTTGGAGATGCTCCAACTTCTCATCATCTCTACCTCTGCTCTACTATTATTAATTTGTTAAATGTTTATGTATCATTCAACAAAAAATGTTCACATTTTAACATAAATCATTTCAGTCATATTTTGTCATTAGTTAAAGTTGCACAATGAATATATTTTATGTACATGGCTTGATTTTATTTAAACATTTAGGGTTTAAAGAATTTCACAATGCATTTAATTAGAATCTTGTTTTTAATTTATTTTGGTAAAAACAGTGTTTATATAAATGTCACACTCAACAATACTGTTGTTTGTTGGGAAACAAAGGAAATAGAATGTAGAATAGAAAAGGAATAGTAAGGGTAAATTGAGAGAAAATCAATTAGAAGAGGGTTAGTTTGCCTTTTATATATGCAACCAAAGTTTAAAATAATCAATAAAATTAAAACAAAACTTAAGTTAATGTGAAAATAAAACACACACACATATATATTTAGTCATAATTACAAACAGGCATTTATAAATTATATTGTCTTTTCAAATATTACAAAAATGTCCAAACATCAAAATCCTTCTAGCTTTTTCTACACATTGTTAAAGCCCATCTTTGACTCTTTTTTTTTTTTCTTTTTTAATTATTGTTTACTAAGAATATATATAACTTTTCCTCGTGAGAACACAATCTTCTTTTTAGATTGTGGTTGTAATAAATTTAATCTATACATGAGACCATACTATGGTTATCACAAGAAAATTATGTCAAAAAAATAAGAACAAAATATAAAATTATATACTAGATGATGAGCAAAGATAACTCTACAATAATTATCAATTTTATTCGAGTTATGAATTACTAGAATTATTATTATCTAAAATATGTCTCTTACATGATTTATAAGCCATTAAAAATATGAGGATATAAATGATATTTATTTTTTTAAAAGAAAAAAAGAAGAAGAAGAAGAAGAAGAAGGAAGAAAAGGTTGAAATGTGAAGAATGAGGGAATTGAAAGATTCAAAGGGGGGATTGGTTGGAGGGTCATTTTCTAAAGGGATATGGATCATTTGTAACAATTTGGATTGATACTCTAAACAATTCTTCACGCCACTTCCTACCCCTTTCCCTTTCCCTTATACTCAACTCAACTCAACAACCCACTTCTACTTCCACTTCCCTTCCTCTTTCAATTTTTCTACGTTCTTTTCCACATTACCCTCCTTACATTTCTCAAACCGAATTGATATAACTCTAACGTTAATATAATGAAGTTAATAAGTTTGTGTTTGAGGTATACACATATACTTAATATAATTTTGAATTTCAACGATCAATAATTCAAAGTCAAATAAAATGTTTACGAAGGAGATGTGTTTGAGAAGTTGTGTTTTGTTAGGCAAAGGTTGGGACTCCTAATTTATTTACTTAAAGACAAGTTACAATTATTTGTGTGGCTAATAAAAGCACACCTCTTCCTTAGTACGAAAAATGCCTTTAACTTCTTTGTTCCCTTTTCTTGGAGAAACATTACTATTCTCATCCATTATTACTATTCTCATTCATTGTATATGAGATGAATCTTTTCACTTTCATCAAATTTAATTTCAATATTTACCTATATTAACTCTCAATTCAATTCTTTCAAGTTGTCTATTTACTTCTTCTCTACTGTTTGTATTTACATCTTTTGTAATAAAAAAAAAAATCTTTCAAAATACTAAAATGAGTAATCGAAAGATTGCTAAACATGCCAACAAAAACGATTTGAATCGAAATACTCCACGCGCTTACATTTAAAGAATAAAAAAAATTCTTAAAATTGAAAAAAATAGAGTTTAATGAACTACAACATTTGAACCTCATTGGATTTTTTATAATTTAGATCATGAACAAGTTGTAGACCACCACAAATGTCTTCAAAATATTTTTACTATTTTGATATACAACCACCTATCTATTAATTATGAGATTAATTTTAATTCTCTTAAAATTAATCGTTTATTCTTAAAGGAAAGTTTATTAAACTGATTATAAAAGTCATTCTACAAAACCTCTTGACAAGAGTTTAAAGTTTGATCACAATTAAAATCAAGTTGCATATGATAATCGTGTAAGATATTTATCTTATCAATTAATAGGTATATATATAGAAAAATACTAAGGAGCCGTTTGGCCCAAAGGGTTATCACTATTGGGTTAGGGTTATGGTAACCCAACCCTTGTTTGGGGGAAGAGTTATCATAACCCTTGTTTTAGGTTTATCATAACTCATATTCCCTCTATTTCTTCTTTCTCAATCCATCTTCAACTCTCCACAAACCTACCTTTTCAACTCCTCATAATCCTATATTTTCAACTTCCATAATTTTATTATTTCATTTTTTTAAAAAAAATTACTATTTTATTTATCATATGTCATTTGTTTTTAATTAATTTAATAATCTTAAAAGAATATTATTTTTAATTTATTTACGAAATTAATTTTAATTAAATACTAATTATGATTAGTTTACGCATTTAGCCCTCGTATTAATTTTTTTTTAACTTTATTATTTCATGTCTTTTATTCGTTTTTCACCTTTCAAATATTTATCTAAACTATTTCTGATAAATTTAAGTTAAATAAATTTCTAAAAAAAATGAATTTTATTAAATTTATAAAAAAATCAAAACAAAATCAAATCAGCCGATTTAATATTAAATTAAATAATTTTGAAAATATTTAAACTTTAAATGTATAAGAATTTTCTTTTTAAAAAATCAATTTAATGGCTAAATATGATTTAAGATTTATTTGAATTAAATTTTGAATATAAATTTTTTACCAAATTATTCTCTTACTTTTCAAGTACTTTTTTTTTTCTCTTTCTTCTTCCTTATTTTTATATCTTTCATTGATTCATTATAATTTTTTTATCATTTTTTGTTGCTCCTTGGAACCACAATCCTCTAATTTAAAAAGAGAAAAAAATACTTAATGTTTAGGTAAGAAGAAAACTAAGATTGTTTTATCTTTAAAAGAAAAATAGTAATTTATTCAACTGTAATTGTTACTTTAAAAAAAGGTTGAAAATTTCATGTCGTATTTAAAGAAATCAAGGCAAATTGTTTTGCGAAAACTAGGACGATTTGGTAAATTAAATATACAAAATTTGTGTATTGGTGTTAGAATATGAATTTTTTAAAAAAAAATTAATAATTTATTTGCACGTAACAATTACGTCAAAAAGTTAAAAATTGACGTCGTATTTAAAAAATGACTGAAAAATGTTTTACGAAAATATGACATTTAGAAAAATTAATTATACGAAATCTATGTATTTGATTTAGAATACAAATTTCTTTAAAAAATCAATAAATTATTCGCACGTAACGAAAATAGGATAATTTGGTAAATTAAATATACAAAAGTTGTGTTAAATTTAGAATACGAATTTTTTTAAAAAAATGTATAAGAAAATAAATTTCATAACACTACCTACATAACCCTTCTCTCAAACACATCTTATCATAACCACCCCATAACCCTTCCTCTAAACACATTTTATTATAATCACCTCATAACTCTTACCCCAAACACATATTACCATAACACTAACCCTCCATAACCCAACCATTTTCCCAACACACCCTAAATATCTACGTACACTATTGATATATAATACCCTCACCCAAATGACAGATAATTTGTTTCAATGGTATTCTTGAGTGAGCTCCCCGTGTTATCTTGATATAAAAGACTCTTTTATATCATTTATTCAACATGTTGAAGATCTCATAAATTAAATTAATAACTTAAGATTTTCTATCCAAATAAAAACAGTCATAAATAATTATGAAATAATAAAACTGCTAACGTAAAACAATGGTACTATCGACTTCTATATCAAACATTAGATTCCGTATCGAAAATAAAAGAAAAGCATAAATCCAAAGTATAAGAATTTATCACGGA
This sequence comes from Cucumis hystrix, assembly GCA_025688845.1. NCBI lineage: Eukaryota > Viridiplantae > Streptophyta > Magnoliopsida > Cucurbitales > Cucurbitaceae > Cucumis > Cucumis hystrix. The sequence goes on along the minus strand of CM046885.1, from coordinate 13,753,627 downwards.
GTGGGTTGTAAGTTTGCAACTCTTTGCAGGGTAGCTGCCAAAACTTCTTAGCTGGTTAGTATATTTTTTTCAAAAGAAAAAAAAAATTATTATTACACTTTCTTTGTTTTTTAATTTAATATATAAAACAAAATTCAATATATATTTTTAAAGAATTGTGTTTATTATAAAGAAGAAGAATGACATTGATATAGCCGTGAGATAGAGATGTATTCAGCATCAATTCTGCATTCAAATAAAGAATATAAGACAAAATTAAAACAAACAAAACTGAGCCCAAACACAAGGATGAATTAGATTTTGAATGTTAAAATATTTATTCAAAATTCTTTACTCAATTTTTTTTCAACAGTAATGGGAAGAAAAATCCAAAGTAAGAACAGCATGAAACTTGCTCTTTACATAATGGAAATGTTATGTGAATAAAGTCATTGTAAGGCTCATCAATTGGGAACGTTTTACACCAATCATTATAAGCGTTTTGTTTTTTTGTTTTTTTGTTTTTTTTTTTATTCTTTGGAATAATATAGAATAATAATATTGATGAAGAAAATAATATCTTTCATCAAAAGAGTTAGTATTTTTTTGAAATTGATGAATGGTAATTATAGCATATTTCAATATAGAATAAATATGATGGGTTGGTGATTGGTTTTTTGGCTTTTTAAGTGGGAGAAATCACAAGTGAGCCTTATATGCGGCCCAAAATTGGAAATTAAAGTGGATTTGTGGGCCAAATCTTGATTTTGGAGAATCAACTCCAAAATTCAGCCACGTGAAATCTTACGTGTTAACCACTCACCATCCACCTCATAAAAACTCCCCTTTCTACCTCCCGTCTTTTACTTACCGCAAAAGTAGTATTTAAGAATTATGAAAAATCAGCTAAGTAAATGTATAAATCATTTAATGACATGTTAAATAAAGAAATTGGAGTTAGTAATATCCTGACACCAAAAAAAACTTCAATTTAATAATATGTATATTAGTCTATTTGTTGTGTAAGTATGATGAAACCTACCTCTAATATGATCTAACAAACAATCGATACCCACCCTTCTTGTAAGTTAACAACATGATTACATCAAGTAAATAAATGTACATTTGTCAAGTAGTTTTTTTGGAGTAAAAATTAAAAATTGAATTTTCCAAAGCCTGTCCAAACGATGTAGAAGAGGAGGTGGCAATGGGCAACACATACATTCACAAATTTTAAGCACTTCTTTGTTTCTCTCTCCTTTTTTTTTTCTTTTTTTTTTCTGTCATTAATTTGAAGCAGCACACTGTTGTAATTTGGAACTGCTAGGCCTACCACTTTAATCATAACATTCTTGTCTCGCGCAGGGTACAACTTGTTTAAGCCTTGCAGACCTTTGGACAGAACATCCATACTCCTAGCATTTTGAGATCATTTTCCAACGATGCCATCTTTGCAACTTTAAACTCATTAGGGATGAAATCTTGCATGCCATTGCTCGTATTTCTTTATACCATTAAACATCTGGAAGTTAATGCAACACTACGACCGATACAAGAAAAAATTGTAATATAATCCATGACCTATGTTTTTAATCCAATCTTTTAAGTAATCTAGTTACATTCAAACTTCTCAAAATAAATCGTTAAAGACTTCTCAAGCTTGTTGTCAAACTAAATCCTTGAGACCTCTCAAGCTAAACAAGCGAACACTAGAAACAAATAGCCCTATCTTCCTAATGAATTTCCCCAAACAGGGAAAGAAATATCAAGTCAGATAAGAGAAAGGAAAAGACCATTTGAAAATATTCTATACAAATTGAAATAAATATATATATATAAGGAATGAAATGAATGGAACCAATCTGTTCAAAATGGACTGACCATATTCATTCCAACGCCCAACATGACACACAAGACAGCAACAACAGGAACGAGGTCAAAAAATGCAAATCGCTCCCAACACCCAAAGTATTTACTAAAAAGGAAAACTTCAGGCAGACCTCTTTTTTTTTCTTTCTACTCTTTCCACCACCTTGATGAAGATAACCTTCAAAATCCAATTACAATTATATATAATAGACATTGTAATGGTTATGGTGTCTGCTTCTTTACTCTCAATTTCTGTAGACATCATCATCATCATCATCAACCAAAATCTGCTGCTCGCTTTGCTAGATTCAACACTTCAAACACTTAAACACATGAACTGGAAAAGGAACCAAATACATATTTATTTTCTTATATACAAATTCCATCAATCAATCAGTCAGCAGCATCCGCTTCTTCTTTTTGCTTCATTTTGGACCATTGTTTAACCATTCTTCTCACTTGTCTAGAAGATGGAATCTATGTACTTATTATGATGTCGTTTGTTGAACTCTAATACGCTACCATAGGTTCGATCAGCGACACCAATGAATAGAGCTTCAGTGTCGGGACTAAAGGATATTCCAGCAATTTCACCAAACAGATCAATTTCTTGTGCTTGTTTGTAACCTGTGTGACTTTCGTAGATATGGACGAAATCTGCAGGCTCCGCTGTTGATAAGAATTTACCATCGGAGCTGAACTTCACACACCTGATTGCTCCCATTCTTCCCTTGAGTACTGCTAGGGACTTGGACGTATTCCTTATGTCCCACAGCCTGCAAGTCGTGTCTTGGTTCCCAGTTGCCAAAATGCGTCCATCAGGGTGCCAAGCGGAAGCAAATGAGTAATCCAAGTGCCCTTTCAGGCTCTCTATCACCTATTGTTCCAATGGAATACCGTCAACATTTACAAATTTAACAATATCCGAGACAAGATATAGTGTTCACACATCAGTAGAAAAGCTTGGAGGATACTTACTTTGCCAGAATTGGCATCTGCAAGCAGACAATCTGTGCTGTCTCCAAGCACTGCAAGCATCTTTCCATCTGGACTAACAGTGGTGTTCTGTAAAAACAAGAGCCAAAATTAAGAAAAGGAAGTAAAGCAACCAGAATATGATAAATGAATCGTCAATTGTGAAACATTATATGGTGGTGTTGTTGAGTTTGCACACTTACATTCACAGACCAGCCGAAAGTGAAGCCATTGAGGCAGGTGAAAGTCTTGGCATCGTAAATCCTAACTTTTGCATCATTATTTGCTGTGACGACCCTCAATGCACCACTGAAAAGAAGAGGGCACCATAAGGTTGTATGCCCTGAGGCAATGAAAATATGAAACTCCATTACGCCTTGGATGGGATGAAACTTACTCTTGATTATGAAATATATCAACAGCGTTTGTAATTGCATTTTCTTCTGTTGTCATTTTGGTGCAAAATGCAACTCCGGGAAGATCCAAGTACTGCACCATGAGGGAAAAAGTGAATTAGATATTTGGAAACCCCATTGATACGTAAATGGCTTATAAAAATCTCCACACCTTGCAAATTAGTTCTCCTTGAAAACCACCAGCCACGATTAAGTTCTCCTTCACTGTCATTGTGCTTATCTGCACTCTGGACAATGACTGGGATGAGAGTCCAGGGCGTTTCTGTTCAAGAGATCATCAAGATGGACCCATTATAAGTAAAGTAACTAATTTATTATCAAAACAAAACTTTAAGCACCTTGGGCCAGCTTAATGAGTACATGTACGTACCAAAGTGGGAACAATTGGTTTGGCCACATTGAGTACTTCTTTGCCTCTCCGAAGCAATGAAGACCAATGCATTACTGAGTAGTTTTGCATAAGGTATACATCATGCTTAGAAGTTGCCCACAAGAGATTTCTCAGCTGCAAGGTAGGAACAAACAAGTCAGTTACTGTCATTAGAAGACGACATTTAAATATTTAAATCAAGACATAAATTCACACTCTTCTCTCTCTCTTTTTTCACTCTCTCTTTTCACTGTCTCTCACACACATGACACAACATGCAAATGCAATGATTTCATTTTGGCTTTAGGGATGTGCATTATAAGGTGCCCCTTGAATTAAAAAACTCGTAAGCAACCAAATCCAGAAGCAAAAGTAGCTGCCGCCAACAGCAGTTGAAAGGTAATACCTTCAACTCTATCCTTCAATGATGTGATTTAGGTGCATGCACAACTATGAATGCTCAGAAGATAAAAAAAATATTTTTGAACAAGAAGGCAATGAGGAAACGTGAGATAGAGTCTCGCTGAAGAAGTGGGTTTAGGTGTTTATCATTTTCAGACTTCACAAACTGTAAAAGAAAATTGAACTGGGACCTCAAGTTGGGCTATTTAGAGTGTACATCAGGTAGAATTAGATAAATAGAGAATGCTAATAAGGCTATCAAAATGCAGGGCAAATAACATAGGCACAGAAATAAGCTCCATAACGAATGCCCAGACCAGCAGACAACTGACTGTGAATACTCTGTAGACAGACATAAAAGAAATAGAAGGTACTCTAAAAAAAGAAAACAAATAAATAATAGAAAAAAGTTGACTGACAAGAATCCCGTGACCACACCCACATTACAAGGTACAACTTCAGGACAAGTATAATTATTCATGTTCTAAAAACTATAACAATCAAAAGCGTAATTCAACTAACAAATAAAATATCATGAAAACAGAGTATAAGAGAAAAAACATAAGAAAGTTAACTAATAAAAACTCAAATTCAATTGATGAAAATCTAGTAATTATCAGGAATAAATTTCATTAGAGGAGTTCAATTAAATTAGCCTCAAAAGGCCAAAATCTACTTGAATCACAGGTTGCTACAGAGGTGTCGTAAATGTTCATATATTTTCCTCTCGTACCATATAAAAACGTCCTGGCAGCTGCTCAGATATAATTTCCAGTCTGCTTTAAAGGCTGAAATAAACAGAAATAGCGTTCCTAAATGCCACAGATAGGTTAAAGTGATAAAGTTGTATTTAACACCCTGATGAGAAAACGTATTTGCAACAAATATCACAAAGAAAATAAAATAAACGTGGGATTCCCCAGTTGTCATTTGTCTCAGAAATATGTAAGAGAGAACTCCAGACCAAGAAGGTATGTCCAAGAAAATTAAAAATACCAATAAAATTATTGCACTTTCTGGTAAAAAAGACTAACATCCTCAGGAAGAAACTAACATTAGTAGGATGTAATTCCGATGATCAAAGGTACTAGGTAAATGATGTCTGATACATATTGATGATTGCATCCTCAGTATAAGCTTTTAAAAGTAAACTATATACTGTCCAAGATATGGTAGCAAAACCATAAAACAAAGCAGGCACCAATCATATATCTATATAACAAAAAGTACTCTATTCTGTCTAAGTATATCAAGAGCGGCATTTCAAAATTTCAGAGGTTAAATTGAAATGATATAATTGTAAGAGAAGTGGGCACCGTCATCCATAATTATAGCTTAACAGGTAAACAAAGCATCCAGATTACAAAAATTAGATCAGCAATTGCATGCCTGAACAAGCACTGAATCGTGGCCTCACGGGACCATAATTTTTAGCTGAAAGACTTTTCAAAGTTAGTTAGTATTGGGCAATTTAATTCATCGCAAATGAACAAGTTGTAAAATGGAGTCAACATAAAAAGAATTTTGGACTTCATACCTCAAAACGTATGATCAGGACATAGAGCTAGAATCATTTATAAACAGATCCATAAAGGATAATAATATATATAAAACCTGCAAAACTACAATGCTAATGATGGTTGTAATATAATGATCAAGAGACTGTAAACCAAGAACGTGTCTTGACCAGGCGCAGAGTTTTAGTAAATACGACTTCGGACAATTGCATAGCTTGTAAGAAATGAGGTCTACGATGACCAACTAACTAGAACCAATCATTTATCGTATATGGTGATGAAACGTGCATCTAGTGCACAAAAACCTACAATGAATCTAATATTGAATTAATGGACTATGAATTCAATGAAATGAAAATTTCTAAAAATTTGGGGGAAAGTAAATGCGTAGAATGGTCCAATAAAATAATTCCATTTAGCAGATTTCAGTCCTTCTAATTTAGGAGTTCGGTTCTTGCTTTCTACGATAACTAATTACTTCTTGAGGGACGGACGGGGTCTTAAATCTGTATAAATGAAACACAAACCCTCATCTTTAATAAAAAAAGCTCATAAAGTCTATACCTGAAAATGAACAATTGTTGATTTAACAAGCCTCGTATTGAACTGGAAATCATAAAAACTATTCCCCTTCTCCACTTGCAAGCATTCCTGTCAACGACGAACAGATTGAAAAACATGCAAAAGTCGAAGCAGAATTTACTAATTGCAAGCAAAAACACTCTGCCTAATCTTAAATTACTTAAGCAACACGCCAGAAAATACAGGGTAGTGAAAATTAACGTAGGGAAAGTCACCTTTTCCAGTTCCGCTCGAGAACTCGACAGACTCTCATAGTTCCTGTACTGGCTCAAACGATTTTCCCGATAATTATCCCTGGTAAAGGTGAACCTCTCCCAAGGAATTCCCTGGATATCTTTCCCATTCTTAAAATCCAAAGCAGAGGTATCCGTCCTCGGCGTCGTCTATAAAATCAAAATAATTCATAACGGCTATCAGTACAATAGAAGAAAAGTTTAATTGACAGAGAAGTAACAATTACTGACTGTATCAATATCGTCCTCAAAGTCGGAGTCGACGTGCTCCGTATTCTTATTAGTATGAAATTCATCATCAGATAAAACACGACCGTCGTCAAAATCATCGACTTCATAATAATCATCCACAATATACTCAAGATCGTCGTTCTGAAAATGCTCCATCGACCTACACGCAAACCTCAATCACTAAACAAAAACAGCAACACGAGGATGAACGAAACACAACAGAATCCAAAATGAAACCAATCATCAAACAAATTGACGATACGATTGATGAAACATAGAAAACAAAGACATGAACGAAAAGAGTGGAAATGCAAGAATGAAATAGTATATACCTCAGCGGAAGGAGAAACGAAGGAAGGAGATTGAAACAGAGAGAAGAGAAGAAGGATTGAGTTAAAGTTCAAAGACAGGCGCTAATGGAGAGAAGAAGAAGAAGAAGAAGAAGAAGAGGAAAAAGGAAGAGTCTGGAAAGTGTGTTGTGTTGAAGAAAGCGAGGTATAGAATTAAGGAGCGCTTGGTTTTATAGAGGAAAAAACTGAACGGGACGGGAATGGGTTGGGGACTGAGTTAGCTCGGTGAAGGGAATCGGAGTGGTGACGTGGAGAAGAAAGGTAGGGACAGCCTGTGGGCTTTTGCAGGGAAACCGCCGGTTTCTTTACAAACGGCCGTTTCCATTTTTGCCCTTTTGGATACCACCCACTTCCAATTACGAATCACTTCATCGTTAATATTATCAAATATCTATCTTCTTCTTTTTTTTTTTTATTAAAATGTTCGATGTAAATATAGATTTTTAATTACATTATATTACTATTTTATTCCAAAGTGTTAGCATTATGGTTCAATTGTTTGATTCAAAATGGAAAATGGTTTAAACTCAATAAAGCTTTTATCTATTTCTAGTATTATCATCCTAAACAAAATAATACTCATTCCCTAATTTATAAATTTATTTAAAACGTTGTAACGAAATTTAATAAAATTTGATTAATTAGACAACTCTTTAATTATACGTATTTCTTTTAGCCAACTTATAAAATACTCCGGCCTATACATAATCAGTACAAACATAATTTCTTTTTTTGAGCCAATTTATTTCAATGGTCTCATTTTGAAGTTTTTAATTAAAAAATAAAATATTTTAGAAAATAATAATAATAAATAAGTATTTAACAACCATTCAATATATTATTTAAAGTTTATTTTAAACATTTTTCATCAAAAGAGTTTTAGGACATGTTTGAATTGCGTTGAGGACAAAAAACTCAACTATATTTAATTTCTTTTTACAAAAATCTGTTTAGTTACCTTTTTTTTTTCTCAAGAAAACGACTTGTTTTTTAGACCTAAAAATGTATTATGTTACGAAATCAACAATTAAGCAACACAAAAACATATAGAGATGAGATGTATGTGGTGTATTAACTACGTTCACGAAATAAAGAAAAAACAACTTTATTAGAGAGAATTTTCAGAATACACTACCATATGTGTACGTGAAACTACAATCATTTATCAAAATAAATATTTTAAAATAAAATATAGTTTTAAAGTAAAAGTACATAAACATGAACAAAATTACAATTCATTTGGAAATTTCCACATAAAAACTAATTGAAAGAAATGGTAGTTAGAATTCCCATTAGAATCAATATTGTCTTCCAAGTTAACGACCATTTCTATTCTAATATTCGTTGAAAATGGTTTAAACAAAAATTTATTTTATTGTTTTTTTCCTTTTAATAGAAAAGAAAAGAAAAGAGGAAAAGGTGGGAAGTAGCTGCGTGGCATTTTGTCCACAATTATGATTCATTATGTCCACGTGATCATCTCGCCCCACGAACTCGATGGATATTGTTCACTCCTTACACGTGTCATTCATATTTAACGGAACCATGACGCCCTACTGCCGTTATTCTTCCTCCTAAACTTCAAGCACAATTTTTAAATTATTGTATTATATTAGTTTAAGAGTTTTATTACTATAATTGTAAAATATGAATATTACATTAAATTTGGTTGAATGGGTGATATAAAATGATTTCAAAGCATGTTACTTTAGGATATTCTAGATTCAAGTTTATGTATTGTTATTTTTTAATTAAATAGTCATTTTCATTTGTTTGGCTCCACTAAGATATAATAATCAAAGGTAAATATAATAGACCAAAAAGTCGAACAAACCAACTTGTGGTCTATCAAAGATAAAGAGAGGTTATCGGTGTCGATTTGAGAAGATTCCTAACCAACAACATTTCATAAAAATTTCAAAAGCTAAAACCGACCTCAGTTGGTTGGTTTGTGCTATAATTATGAACGAAGTCGATTTGAACCTTCGCCAAATCGACCATAGTTGGTTCGATGTCAGTTTGATTGGAAAGCTAACTTCAACGCCAACAAATACTCATTTGTAGTCATAGTAATTAAATACATACTAAGGTATATTTCTTTCAACAATAAATTTGTTTATTAAATATTAAAGCGAAGTACATAGATATTTTTCTCGATATAAATATACTTTAAAATAATGTTAGTTTAGGAGGTTTAAATCGAAATTTTTAAGGAATGTTTATTATAGATGGTGTTTTGAGATGTAAATTATTTTTGTTTGAATTGTAATAATATGTATTTGTGGCGTGGGGTGGGTTGTTTTAATTTGAGAAAAATAGTAAACACGATGGTAAAAATTGTAGGTAAAATACTAAAACAAAATTTGAAATTGTATGTACCATAAATGTTTTGAAATAGTATTTGGTGTGACTAAAAACGATTATTAAAATATCATATAATAATTGTCTAATAATAATAATAAAAGAATGAAAAAGAGGAAATAAGAGTAGAGTTGAAGGCGGTAACCATAGTTGAGTTAGGGGTGGAACCCAGAGTTGAGGTTGGGTTAGAAAAAAGTAAATTCCACCGCCTATGATCTCTCAGTTTTAAGGACGCGGGGCCCAACATCCAACCATCTAATCAAGGCACAGACTCGACTCTCCAATGCCGAAAATTAAAAGCCAAAACCTCCCTTTTGAAAGTGATATTTTTGTCCATATTTTTTCTCCTCTCTTTAACCCATTCCCTTCCCAACCCACTTTTTTTAATTCTTTTAACATTTCATTATTTCTTAAATTAATCCTCATTTAACATCTCTTAATATATTCTTTTTTTTATATATTTTTATTCAGTGATATCTTTATAAACACAATATATATTATTTTAATTCGTTAGGTAGAAGAAAGGGAAGACCGGTCACGGATTTCAAATAAATTATAATATATGTTTTTACTTCAATAATTACATCCCAATTACTCCAACTTTTATCCTCTTCTTTTCTCTACTAAATTATACATCTCTTTACTTTATTTTTTATTTCTCGATCTTTAAAATGATAATTAATTTAATAGATAATTTTAATTTTAACTCATGTAATTCAAATTCAAGCTGAGTGAACTAATTTACTAAAATATATAGTTTTAAAAGAGACAATAAATTAGATAAAAACACTAATTATATTTTAGAGATTTATAAATTGTAACTTTCTGTTCTAATATGAACTATAAAAAATAAAATAAAAGACAAGTTGAATAGTGAACATTTTGAGAGTAAAGTTTGAGGTTGGATATAGAATTACGTCTTTTTAATATTTAGTTTGTAGCATAGAAATGGAATATTATGCAATAATGAGAAGCAAAGGAGGGTATTTAATCATGCTTTCAGAAAACAAACTTGGCAATTTGTGAAGTGTTGGGGTTGATTTGACGTACTACTTGTGGGTCAGTGTGACCCATTGAAATGTAATACGAACAACTATTCCTTTCACGTTCCTTTTCATTTATGAAAATGTTAAAAAAAACCAATAAATTTTTCAAATTAAAGAAAAAACCGTAATTCATTAAAGATGATGGATATATTAAGAAAAACAATATAGTTGTTGCATTTACCTAACATCCTTAGACTATTATTCAACCTGGATTGCTTATAATATTATATTTAACTTAATTTTCGAAGTGTAAATTTTATGATCCTACAAATGAATACAAATTAATAAAATTCATTTTTCTTATAAAGCTTTCTTGTGAACTTTGTATGCTTGAGTTTGGTTGGTCATATATATGAGTCTTGAACTCAACTATAAAACATTTGGGATAAATTAAATATATTTTCAGAACTTCATTGGACATTAGCTCAAATATTAATATCAAATTGAACCAAATCAATTTATTCATTCAAAGTGTCATTATGAAAACACTTGGTATGGTTGGAATTAACCAATTTAAATTTTTAATTGCAATTTGGAACATGTTATTTTAATTAGTCTCAAATTCAACTATTTGTAATTTCGTCGTAGTAATTAATGTGAAAATTTGTGTTGATCCAAAATTTCTCATTCCACACGGTAGAAGTTGATATATATGTTTAAACATATAATTACGTCTTTTATATTTTTAAATTTTATAATAATCGTTATTTCATTTTTTCTTCAAATGAGAAAAAAAAAAAAAAAAGACACCACTGTATTAAAACGATCAAATAAGTAAAAAGCTATTTTATTAATTTATTTTTCATTTTTATTTTCGATATTTTAAAATAAAGCAAAAAAATAATTGAAACTATTTAGTCTACTAAAATATATTCAAGTTTTTTCCTCTCCATAATAATTTCCCAATTATTATAAAACAACAACAAAAGGGGGAAGAACATTAATGGCCAATTAAAATTTGGTACATAGTCTAACTCCTTGACCCATTTGTCACACGCAACCAAAAATATATATAAATTAAATTTCCCCTGAAAATAAATAAAGAACTTACACTGCTACTATTTATACCACCACGAGCCAGATTCAGAAGAAAAAAAACCATTTCACTTTTTTTTTTTTAAAAAAAAAATAATTCATTTAACTTTAACGTACAATCAGGTTATTATTAAAAAGAATTTGTCTTTTTCAACCCAAAAAAAAAGAAAGAAAAAAAACACGTACAAGCTGACTCAAAAAGAATAAAAATGCATAATTAAAAGGATCGAATTGCTTTTTGCTCACCAAATATATGTTTATAATTGTTAATATATATAAAGTACATCACCATGTCTTACAAAATTATTAAAATTGAAATTTATGAATAATAAATAATAATAATAATAATTAAACTTTTCATGCTAACTCGTTTTTTTTTTTTTTTTTTCCGTGAAGAAAAGATGAAGAGGCAATATAAAGTGGGAAATAATATCAAACATGGTGACATGCTGAGTACGTAGAAATTATTAAAAGAAATTTATCTTTCTTATTTGTTGTACACATTACATTTTAGAGAGGTCCCCTGATACACATTTTAATTTTATTAGGGTTTGTGAACTATGTAAATGTTTTGGGTTGTTTTTTCTTTTCATTGATTTTGTTTTATGTTTGTGGACATTGTTCTTGCCATAACATCTAAAATTTATTATTTGTTATTAAAAGAATACAAAATCATGGCCTTTGGTTTGATGAAATTTCGATATTTCAATTATATCAATACTAATTCAATAGTATTTATTATCTTCCTTATCCTTTTTTTTTTTCATAGTTTCAAATATTTTATACATTGATTTTTGGAACTTTGGTGTAGGTAACTTCTAACTTGTTTTAAAATTATTCAAAATTTTATAAAAATGAATGGTTTTTTATTCTCAAATTTCATGTCAAAACTAGCTGTTAGGACATTAACCTAAGCATATTTTGATAAGAAAAATATCAAGTACTTATATATGTTGATGATTGTCTAAGGCAAGACTCAAATTCTATGAGTGGGCTCAAACTTGTAGGGTATCCGAAAGAGGCACTAGGGAACGCACATTCCAAAAAGAAAATGTCAAAACCTCTTAACTTGGACCAATCGGATTGACTAGTATGTATATCAATAAATAAATAAAATGTAATCAAGCCAACTAATATGAACCGATAAATTGCAACTTCAAGCACGACAATCTATCTCAAGCACTACTAACATCACACATAATTGAAGGTTGTACTAATATATGTATTTGGATATGCAGTAATTTCAACATTACACTACACCAAGAAAATCTTATAAAAATCAATTCATATTACCTTAAGACCATATAATAAGGAGAAGCGAGTTAAAGATCAAAACCACTATCAAACTATGGCGTCCAACATAGATAAGATCAACAATAATAAATTCAACCAATACATAATCAATAGATGTATGGACTAAATTTAGGGGATTATATTTTTAAAATCTATGAAATTAGTTGAAAGTGTTAAATACGTACTACTATTAAGAGTACAAGTTCGAATTTTCACATTTAATTATCCAATAGTTCAAAATAAACTACAATAATTTAAATTTAAAATAAAATAATCAATATATAAAAGAAAACTTTGACCTTGATTATGAGGTTGATTTATTGAAAGCCGGCCTTGAATTTTCTTAGCAAATAATTTATTAATTAATCCATATGAATGGCTAAATTAGACTCGAATTTTGGATCTTTCACATTAAAGTCTTGAAATTTCCTTCATTTACTTTTTTTTTTTTTTTTTTTTTTTGAAATTTTGAAATGTTTTAAACAACAAATTTTAAAAAAATATATTTAGAAATGTAACAAATTATTACCATGTATCTCAAAATAGACGATTATCTTTGTATCTATTTGTTGCAGGTTATTTATAGATAAAAGATTATATTTTGTAAATATTAAATTGATTGAATAATAATATATCTATGAAAAATAATCTACCATATATATTTTCACAAATTTTTAAGAGGATGTCCATTGGAACTAAAATGTTGGGAAAAAATAACAAGAAAGTAACGGTAGGGACTATTCTTGACATTTACTCGAAACACATAGAATAACATTTGATAAGTAAGAACAACAATTTAAATTATGGTTTAGGTTGATATAAAATATGTTGATTAATTAATTATTAATAGTTATTGTAAGCTAATATTTAGTAAATAATAATAGCTAATTTTATGACTTATAGATATAAGACGAAAGTCATGATAACACCGTTTAGTCTAACTCCCTTATAGATATACTTATATCTTGGAAGTTTAAAAAGAACTTTTATCATATTTAATAAAAACATCTTTAATTACTTAAATTTAATTGAATATTGGATCTTATACCACTAGAGGTAATTTTTGTCAAAGTTAAAATTGAATTTGAACAGTTAAAAAGTGTTTTTTTGTAAGTTTTTAAAAATGGTTAAATTAGTTTTAACCATTTGACTTGAATAAGTTTCTCATAAAATTTTGATTTTTTTTATATAATCTTAAAAACATTTTGAATTAATTTTTTTTATATAATCTTAAAAACATTATAAAAAAAATCAAAGTTAAAAATTTACTATAAAAAGAAGGATAAATTTCAAAATCATAAAATTGTATTAATTAGTATATTAGTGAATGTCTTAAATTAGGTAAAGTGAAAATGTTTAGATTGTAGTTTTGTTTAATTTAAAAAGTGGAAGAAAATACATTAAAACGTCTCAATAAAACTATATAAATAAATCAGACGTGTAGTTTTTACGTTCGAAATTCCGCCTCTATATTTTTAAAACTCAAATAAATAAATGAACACAACATATAATTTTGGTATACAAACTGCAAAAAGTAAATACAAATAATCAATTAAAGCAAAAGCTCTTCGTAGCTGATTTGAAACATCCAACTATCAATCACTCAAAAAAACAAAAATCCTCTAGTCAGCAAAGCAATCGTACTTCTATTGACCCAACAACTAATATATTTCTTTCCCAAAATATGAAAAAAAATATGGAGATATATATTTATTTTATAAATCATGAAGTGTGGAATCATATATTATAAATCATGGTGGAATATAATATTATTTTCCAATAAGATATTGAAACCATAGGTTATAAATCAACCACATGCCTTTTCTAACGCTAATTTATTAAATATTTTGGCTGCCCCCTCCAAGTGCTTTAGGTATAGACTTTTGATTCTTTTTTCCATTTACGAGTCTCTCCCTTTTTCTTTTCCACTAGCATTCACAACGTGGTGTGATTCGATGTATTATATTAATTGAAGTTTATGTTCAATTCTAAGGGCATTTTAGTCTTTATATAATTTATAATTACTTGAAATCTCTAGAAGATTTAGGACAAATTCAATGTCAACTAATTTCATTAACTTTTTTTTTTCTATATTAAAGGTTTTCCTTTTCTTATTTATTCTATTTTGTTTAAAATGTTTTAACTTTATAGTTCATCATATTTTGACTTTTTTTTTTAGTCTCCAGGAATGTTAAAACTTAATATTAAATGATAATAGATTTAAGTTAAATAAAACTGTAAAATACAATATTCTAATGGCTTATTTGAACTTTTAGAGGAATCATAAACTTTCATTTCAATATATGGCCTTTTCCTCTATTAAATTCCACCATTTCTATAAAGGATTATTGTGTAAATTTATGACCAAAGTGAGTTATAATATTTTAGTTTATATATTTAAAAATAACTCTTTATTTTATTATTAATTAAGTTTTTAAAAACATATTACTAAAATTGTCGTATAATATAAAATACAAAATAAAAAATATATAAAAAAGAGAACTTCTAAACAGGAGATCAGAGGACAAATAGAAGGGTAAAATAACCGTGGCCAAAAAATGATGATTGGTTTAACGTTGGTTCACGATTTGAATTGATATTTTTAAATGTTAATAAATTTGAAAAAATCTGAAAAAACAATTCAAACAAAATTACAATTTTCATTTTTTAAATTTTATTTTTAGACTAATTATATAAACGAACTTTTAAGTAATAAAATTACGAAAACTTTTCAAAAAAAAGAATATTTGACTAAATATTTACATTTTATAAAAAAATCAATCAAGTGTAATAAATTCTGTCTTTTAATGGTTTTGTTTTATAAAGTGTAAATAATTTGTCAAATTTATCTACTTTTGAACAAACTCATAATATTATATATAGTACAAAGATAAAATAATTGCATATATAACACAAAAATTGGTAAAAGACTAAAACATTCACACCCAACCATGCACAATTCTTCTCAATTTTCTAACATTGAAAGTTATTATTGATAGTTACTATCAATTGTATATCACTGATAATTGCAATAAATGAATATCAACAATAGTTACTATAAGTTATAATTGTTGATAGTTTTTATCAATTGTTATCATCAATAATTATTATTAGTGATAACTTTTTATTTGTTATTATTAGGAGTGTTTCTTTTTTATTTCTCAAATTAAAAATTATCAAGCTATTTGTGAAAGTCACGGCAAAGCATACTTGAAATATAAAAAAACGAAGAAATTAATTAAGAAAGGGGAATACTTTTACTTTTCAGGTTTTTTTTTAAGAAAAAGAAGAAAAACTAATAAAATTGTCTACTCGGCAAGCAAAAAAGGGAATACTTTGCTATATATAAGTCACGCCATATAATATTAATATTAACCATATAATTATGTGATTAAAAGAAAAGATTTAGTTCACATGTATCTCTTTAACTTAAAAAAACGTATAGTTTAGATGTCTAATGTAGACAGATTTTTAGACATTATTATTCGAAAAATTAATATAGAAATGATTAAGAAGATAAGACCCAATCAATCAATGTACCGTTTAGTCAACCTCAAATCTTCAAGTAAAGATACTATAAATGTAAAACAAAATACTCATTATTTGACATATTAATCAATTTTTGAAAAAGCCATTTGGACCAAACATTAAGAAATAATGTTGAAGTAAATATCTTTTCATTAAATTATAAAGTAAGTTGATAAATTTTCAATTTAATTTATCCCTAAACTCCCGATTCGAGATTATATTCATTTAAGTTGATTAAAATGATATCACTTTATTACTATTATTACATTTTATTTGAAAAAACCTAAAATAAACATAAAACTTATAGTTGTGTCAATTAAACTTCTAAAAACTTCATAAACAAATCAAATTTAAACTATTTATCCTAAGTTTTTTTTAAAATCGTATGTTTTGTAAAACCAACCATCAAAGAAGTCTATACATGTTTGTGTTGAGCTTTGGTAAAAAATTAAGAGTCTCGTTGTCCCATAAATTAGAAAAAGTCTAATCGATATGCTTCAAACACTATAAAAAGAGTCTACGAAGGCATTTAGTTTCAATATTGTCCAAATTAAAAACACTTTTAAGCTTATGTAAGTTAAACCTAGTTATATTATTTAGTTCGATAGTGAGACTAAAGAATGCAGTAGTATACAAATTTTGAGAGAATGTTATTGTAAATAGGATTATGAGAGAAAATCATTATTCATGTGGTTATAATAATTTTTCACAAAGTAACATTATTTTTTATGGTTTGAAGTTTTTTACATAAATTCTTGTGGTTTTAGCTCTATCATTTTTACGTTTATTTTTATGATAATAACACAAGTTTTTTTAGTAGCTCCATAATTAATATAATTGACTCTAATAATCTAAAGGAAAGTGTAACGTGAGAAATTTTAAAAAATTTAAAGTAAAAGTTGATACAATTATTAGTTTAAAATACTAATTAATAAAAAAATTATTTATAAATATAAATTGATATCTACCCTACTATTTATTTTTTTTGATGGAATAATTTAGATCTACTTAATAGTTATTAGGATGAACACCATTATCATTAATAGAAAAAAGAAAACGAATAAAGGAATCTTATCGAACAAAAAGACTTATTAAAATGCGAAGCATCCAGACAAAGCAATGGGAATTGTCTTTGTAATTCGCAAGCTGCAACCCAACAACGATAACATTCTAATTTTTTTTAAAATGAAAATTTACTAATTATAATAACATAATTCTTTTTTTTTCTTTCTTTTTTGTATTTATTTATTAGTTGTTTTAATGGTCCCTAAAATTAAACTATATTTTAAAACTTAATCCTTTCAAATATATACGTGCATTTGTATTATATTTCCTTGTTTTTTTAGGAGTTTAATCGATTTTGACAAATATATAATTAATTTAGGAGGGCTATATACATGTCCATCAATTTTTATTTTCTGTATTAAAAAATTCCCTATGTCACGATACTGATATAATAATTGTTTATAGTTTATTTATTTAAATAAGATTTGTCACTTTTTTTTTGTCTTATTATATGCATATATGTGAACTTTTGTTTATATTATTAATTAAAACGAGTTGAATACCATGCTAGGCTTGTACACGAATTATTGAAGTACTTTCATGCATATCTTCAATATATATATATAGATGTGTGTGTGTGAAACACATATTTAATATATTGATTTGATCCTTTGTATTAACAATTGAATTAATGAACAAAAAGATGGTTAACTAATGCCTCTACCTTTCCTTTAATTATTATGGTTTGTACACTTTACCGTTAGTTTTACTTTCATTTCTGTATTTTTTTTAAATACTTAATTTTAATTGTTTACATATTTATTTTACATATTTAATATGAATCATGGTATTCCACTCATTCTCGAATGACCAGTTACAAGATCTAAATCATCAAAGATTCAACAATCATTCATTAATCTTCGTGTACAATAATGGATAGGTTCACAATGAATTTCATGTGCCACATATTAATACAAGAAATGAATGACCATTTGGAGATTTGAACGTCAATGTTTTCTCAATTGAAGTGGACTATGGGGTAGACATTAAGCTTTCTTGAAGCCAACCATTTGAAGACCTTATGACTTATTTAATATCACATTTTTATTGTATTTTCATTTGTTTTAATTTAATAAGTTAGGATAACTACCATTAATAGCTTTGTGTTAAAGATGGTGGTTGGAAATTGGTTGTTAGAAGATAAAAAGGCTAGTTAATGTTTTAAACACTTTTGGTATTTTCATTAATTATGATAGAACCTGTACAACACTATATAATGCATTTATTATTTCATTTGTAAGGACAAGACTTTTGATTAATTCAATTTGAAATCTTATTTGGAGAGTTTTCCCTTAATTTGCAATTCTTGTGATAATTCAATCTAACATTGATCAAGTTTGATTGTGGAGTGACTCAATTTAGAACAAGTTTTCCAAATATTGTTTCTAGATCTTCGATCTAAGAGGTAATTTAATCATAACTTTCTCTTGGTGATCTAAATTAATATAAGAAGATGTTAGTTTCTTATTTCAAAAGTTCTTGTTACGTTAATAACTTGAATCTTTGGATTGAGGATTAGAATTGTCTTATCATTAAGTTTCAAGTTTATTTCTTTTATCAAAATTGATTAAATAACAATAATAACAATAACTTTCACGCTATCATATAAAAAACATTATATATTTTTTCATAATTTCAAAATATGTTAACAGAGGCTATTTTTTTTTATAGGAAAATCAACAATAACCTAGCCAACAATGATAATTTTAATATTTGATTGGGACTACGTATGCTAAAATTTGGATACTACATGAAATTAAATAGCATGAAATTTATGTATAATTGCGAAAAGAAAAAAAAAAAACTCAAAATACATCAAACAAATGATATTTTAGCATTTTTATATTTGATAGTAAATTATGCCTTTACCAATTAATTTTACCAGCAATTGTAAACCACACAATTTGATAAATTAATCAGGACAACTTATCAACAAATAAATTTTTATAGTGTTCAAATTAAGCTAGATTGTCCCGTATATATATATATATATCAATTAATTTGAATTAGATCTGGTTTAACAATTTAAATTATGTTTTATATTTTCATATTTACTAAATTCAATATAATTAATTAATTAATGCTGTTAAATTAAACTTTGAGACAATTATATTGAAACATAATATAGTGGAATTAAGTTATAAACATAATTTAACCTAAATTTAAATAAAATTCAAAATTCAAATGCCTATTTATATATACCCTAAGAAAAAAGATTCTCAAAAGTTGAAAGAGAACAAATAGATTAAAGGAAAAAAAGAACCCTAAAATTCAACCGTATAAACCTTAAATTAGAGAATATGACAACAAAAAATCCAATTTTTTTTTATATGAATACCAAGAAAAAAATCATTTGGAAAAGACTCTCAAATTGAAAATTTGATATTTGACAAGAATTTGTTGCTTTCTCAAAAAGTAAATCCACATCTTCATCCTAATAATTCACAAGCAGAGCTGTTGTTGTTATGCTTTGAGAGGAATATTTCATCTTCTTTTTCTACATTAAAAATCTTTAGTCTTTTCTTATTTTAACAACTAAATATCTTTAGTCTTTTCTTTTTATCATGCATGTATTTCAGAAAGATAAAAGGAACATCCAACCGTATCTAATCTAACTTAATAAATACCCAAAATTCCTAAATTTAACTACATATGGTTTGATTTGATTGTAGAGATAATAGTAAATTAATCATAAGAAAATGAGTTTATGGATCAATGATTCTACTGATTGTGACAGTATAAATATGATGAAATGTTAAACGTAAAGTAACAAAAAATTTCATTAAAAAATTAAATGAACACCTATGTTATTGTACCAATGTGGTGGAAATATAAGGTTAATGAACACAAATTTTCAAATAACAGTTTTAAATTGTAAAGTCTTTAAAGTTACAATTAATTAATTAGCCTATTGGATGTCACAATGGTGCCCAATGGCTCAACATTCTTTTTCAAAAAGAATATTTATCTTTTAAACTTCTAGAGATCTCCAAGGACTAATTATTAGTGTGTAATAAATGAAATCTTGTTTGTTTAAAAATGATTATATATAACAACAGTTTCAAAGGATCCTTTGCTTCCAAATGAAAACTCTTTTTTTTTTTTTTTTTTTTTTTTTTTTTTTTTTTTTAAGTTTGCTTTTCTAAAATTAACATTTTGAAAAGATTTTTTTATTTAAAAAAACATTTAAGTTTTCTATCTTTCATTCTAAAATATTTATTTCATATCTTTTTGGTTAAATCTACTAACCATTATCCTCGTATAAGTTCTATTTATACGATTTAGTATGAAGATAAAAACAAATTCTTCCTTTGTAATTTGAATTAACTAAGTTGTGGTTGGTTCCTCGGTTTTCAAATTCAACTATTGTTTTAGAGTTTAGTCCTTGAAATTTTATCGAAGTTTGGAGTTTATGTTTAGTATTTAAGGTTTGACTCATGCATAGTGACGTTTCCAAACTTTGACCACTTAAAAAAAAAAGCTTGTAGCTCTATTATTCTTTTGATCTCTATCGTCAAAATCAGTGCCTCCGACAAATAATAAACATAACAACAACCATTCATAATATGGATAACGTTCAAACAATCGAGCTCAACGACAAGGTGATAGAGGAGGGCGACGAGCCACACAGTAGAATTCTAAAACATCAATATCATTTTCTAGGTTTTCCAAATTTTCTTCATTTTTTAACGTTAAATACAAAATATATTATAGTGTTTGTCATCTTATCCTCTAAAGCAATTTCTTCAATTAAAATTAAAACTAAATATTATATGATTGTTTTTTTTTTTCAAAGGCCAAGCTGGAAAAATAATAAAGAGAGAGAATGAAAGGTGACATGAAGTGAAGCTATCTATCATAAAAGCCAATAAAAGATAGTGAGAGATATTTTGATATCAAATTGATCATGAAAGTAAAATGCCAAAAGTCAAAATTCTCCCAAAAATATCAATCCACCCCTTCGCTCTTTGGTTTTGGCATCTCATTTTCCCAACCCATTTTTTCTTCTTCTTCTAAAAATATCAATATAACAATGAAATGAAATCTCATGATCATTATCATCCACTTGCTGACCCTTCCTCTCCCTCCCCCCCACCTATTTTCATTTCTAATTGTCCAACAAATATGCTTGACCCCATTCTACGTTTTTCCCTCCTCATCAATAACTTCAACACATTATTCCAAAACATATATATTCTTATTCTTATTCCATTATAATATATATATATAAATCACAACTTTTTGAGTTTTTTTTTCCTCCCATTTTCATATAAGTAATTATTTGTTCCATGAATCTTAATTTGTAATTATTAAGTTTTCGTACCTAATTTTAAATGTATAATAATTTAGTCTTCACATTTCACATGTGACAATTTAGTTCATTTCATGATATATATTTATCCAAAACTAAGTATGATTTTTTTATTGCATAATAATTTAATTCGTTTATAAACAAATTTGATTGGTGATGAATTTATCTATCAATGAATCTTGGAATGAAAGTTATTTCAATCACGATATGAACTAAACCCTTACAATGTAAAGTGTATGGACTAAATTGATGATTAATTACAATAAGACTAAACTGCTACAAACAAAAGTTCAGCGACCAAAAATATTTTATCTTATCCCGATAAAAATATATAGAGACAAATATTTTATATTCTTTGAATCTAGGACGTATTAAAAGTTTTTAAATTGACCATGATTCTTAGTTAGAAACTTAGGGGGAGAACGTAAATCAAAATCATTTTAGCCTAAGATTTTACTCCAATAAGGTCAAATATGAAAATGAGGGATGAAAGGGCATTTGGGAAAAACTGTTTTTCCTAACTATGCCATGAAGCCCATTGCCTGATGCTATTGTCCCAGTCATCGTTGTGCTGTACGGCCCATTAGTTGGAATATTTCGGCCCAATTGTTTATGTGATGAACGGCCCGTGTCAGTGAATGTGAGGAATTCAGTCAAGCAAGGCCTATTACTATGCATGGGTTTTCTACATCTATTAGGCTGTAAAGGTTGAATCCAAATTTCATAAATGTTTTATAGAAGATTTAGACAAAAAGCATAAATCTATTAGTCTGATTTATTTTATGGATTAGGTTTTCCTAAATTTTTAGGACATTTATAATCTTATAATAATAATTAATTATATATAAATTTTTAAATTAAATTTAAATGATTTCCTTATTTATATTATACTAAATTAATTATGTAAATGACAATTTCCTTATTTGGCCTATTAATTAAGGAATAAATTAATTATGGAAATTAATTAGAAAGATTTTATATATTCAATATAAAATCAAATATTTTTTAATATGGAATTATTTAATGATTAAAAATAACATTATATAATTATTTGCATCACTCTTGAACATTATGAGATAAAAATTATGGCGTCGGCAAATATTTCATCTTCTTCATAATTCAATTTCGATAGTTTCTTCCATCAATTTCGCTGTTATCAATATCATTCTTCAATTTGGTTCTTTAGTTTATGTTGAAATTTCGTTTTATATACAACCTTCGATTAGTTGTCTTCCTCAATTACTTTCTTTTTCTTCAAATTTCAATCAATTACTTTCGTTTTTCTTTTCTTCAAATTTCGTACTTTACCGAGATTTTGCTTACACATATATACCAATTCATATATACAATATGACATATGTATTCTTTCTTCTTTGTTTGGTACATTTATTTATTTTTCTTACAAAAATTGTTCTTTCTTTTTCAGTTTCGTAGCATATATTCCAGTCATGTTCCTTCTATTGTGTTTAATTTTTTATTGTTCGGTTCATCTTCTTGTCATGTTCGACATATAATTTTTATTAAATGTCTCGTCGTTTGTATATACTATGGTATATCACTGAATAATAAATTTATGTAATTATATCATTTGTAACATATATACTACTGCATATATTCAATAATACATACACATATTTTTTTTCATGTTTATATATACCAATATATACACAAATTATATATTCGTTTAGTTTTTTTTTTTATTTCTTACATATATGCTACCGAATAATTCATTTATGTTTTGTGATTTGTTACATATATACCACTGCATATATTCAATAATACATACACATATATTTTTTTTTATGTTCTGTGCTTTTTTCTTACTGCATTTAACATGGATTATGTATCCAATCAATTTTTTTTTTAATTCATACATAAATATTACTGCATAATACATATATCTTATGTTATTTGTCACATATATATACTACTTCATATATTCAATAATACATAAATGATGTTATATTTGATATATTCAATATACCATAGTGTATTTCGAATACAAAATATAAATTATTACTAAACTTAAATGAACAATATACACTATAATATACCCGTAATCACTATTGTTTCAAACATAACTCATTATTTATTACATATAAAATGAATATTTGAAATAAAATACATAAACCAGTTTAACAAATTGACAACATAACATTTTATTCATAAAATATACAATGTATTGTTTCATATATACTATTCATAAACCAATTTAACATTCATTTTTTTTCATACAATTCAATGGATCTTCAATTCTTTCATCAAAGTTCCTACATTGCAAACATTTATAGTTTTCCTCAACATTACATATAACAGAGAAAAACTAATATTTTAATGACATATATTCATCACAATTTTTTCTCATTCATATTCCTGTAAACATAAACAACTTTCATACATAATCAATATTATATCAAACATAACGTATTATTTACTATATAATATATGAATATTTAAATAAAATACATAAACAAATTGATATAAGAAATTTTCATTAATAAAATATACACCGTATTATTCAATATATACTATAATTACATAAAATATATGAAAAATAATACAAAGTGAAATAAAGAATGGATTGGAAAGTGAGAGAGAAATTAGAAGGGGATAATTTTTGAACAAAATTATAAAAAGAAAACTAATTAAGGGACAATTTTTATTATTAATATTACTATAATAGAATTTAATCACTTGCCATATTTACATAAGATATCTAATAAATGCAAATCTTAAATATGATCCACTTTCATTTTTCCTTTTTCTATTTTTTAATATATTATTAATAATAAATATGGATAAATTGGTCATTTGAGCCCTATATTTATGTAAAATATTAGTAATTTAGGACATTTCTGAAAAATTTGAGAAATTTAGGTCAATCTTGTAATATGGTATACAATTTTAGACTATCTTAATTAAATACCCATGTTTTGTTTATATGTTAAGATAAGTTTTTCAAAAAATATAAATAGTTCAAACTATTTATACTTCATACAACAAAATTATATTTTTTCTATAATTTTTTTTAATTTTATTATATAAAATTATGAGCTAACTCAACCGAAAAAATCTTATATTTTAAACCAACAAACACATAATTTAAAGCTGACATGCGATTCAACTTCAAACTAAATCTCAAATGGATCCATTTATAAATAAAGAAATCAAATTGATGTCTAATAAAGAACAAAACCAATGCACTAGATTTTTGTTCTATTTGGTTCCACATTAGTTTGATTTTCAACGTTCAGCCCAATCTAACATTTTTTTTTCTCATTTGTTCTATCTCTTCGATCTTATTCAAGTTTTTGTTTTGAAGGGAGAGATTTTACTTTTTATCAAAATAAAATTTGGTCGAATATAATTTATGGATCATCTAATAAACCATTATACATTGTCTAAATGCAAACCAAAAAGGTATACACTTTTGGTTCGACATGTGGAACTAATAATCTTATTTCAAACACAACTAAATAACATCTAATACAACCGAACCCTACTATTAGATCAACTCTATTCAATTACTTTCTTTTTCTACTTCCTCGTTGCACTCTTGGTTTAGATAGAGGTGATAAGATTTATGAGTCATCTACAACTTTTGTTTTTGCTAAGTTGTCATAATAATTTTAAAGATATAGACACAATAAAAGGGAAAGAACAAAGCTATTAGGAAAGGTAAAACGATAGGAGTGTACGTTCAATTTTATTTATCAAGAAGGGAACAGATCCACCAAAATAGGACAAAAGACAGTATGTCATTTTTTTATTTGGGAGATTTCATTTTTTCTTTCCCTAAAAAGATTAAAGATTCGTCTCTATTGCTCCATGCTTGTTGTTGATTTTTCTCTTTATTTATTATCATTTTTTTTTAAAATATAGAAAACAAAATGGTATTTTAACTTTTATAATAATTAGTTTGCAAAATAGTATAATATATATGATCTAAAAAAACTGTAGATATTGTTTTTTTTAAAAATTGTATACATGTCACATGTGACATTTGAAAACTTCTCATTAACCATTTAAAAACCTCTCATAAAGAGACATTTTCAAATTACTATGCAAAAGTCTCAAAAGTTAATTAAAAAAATGTTTATTTATTTACTTTTTTATTATTTTGAGATTATGTGTATAACTGATCAAATCTCAGATACTATAAGCATTGTTGTTCTTTGAGTTATTCTCTGTTAGCTTAAGCAATTTAAAATATTTATTGAAAAAAGGAAGATAATAGAGAGGTTGCATTGACATTTATGTTATAAAAGAACAAATTTTTTAACAAACATATTTGGTACGACATAAAGTTTTTACTATCCATATAGAAATTTAGTTTGTTTTTGGTAAACAAGGATGTAAATGAGAGGTTGAACTTTTCACGCATCTTATAAATAGAAAAATATTATAGACTCAATTTCAAAAAATTAAATGATTATTAACTGGGAACTTAATTTAGAAATTATGAGCGAAAAAGAAAAATAATGACATTCGATTGTTGTTTATATTCTAAGTTTGATTTTTTGGCAAATTTAAAATTTAAGATGCTTATAGTTATAGCATACATAATGTACATTAGGTTAAAAAAACCAATGTAATTTATGTGTTTGCTTTTATGTTTTGCTCATTATTTTATAGACTTATAAAATAAAATATTTAAATGTTTTAAATAACTTACATCATATATTTACATTTGTTATCTTTAACAATTAAATATTATTTTAAAACTTACATTTTCAGGTACATTTACCTAAGTTTGTTGTTACGCAAAATTACAGTAAGAGCACAATTTAGAAAAATAAAATAAATAACACAAATATATTTGTAAAATTAGTAAATGTTGATATAAGCTATCATGAATGTATGATATATTATAATAATTGATAGGGCACTTCTCACATGGAACGTCATCATCTATTATAATATCTATTTCTGATAACAACTAATAGCAATTATTAATAATAATCTTTAATTTTAAAAGTTTTAGAAAAAGCATCCAAAATGGATAAGCAATTATTTTAACCTTATACTATATATTTCTATTGTTTTTGGTTAAAGTGCCATTTATGGAAATGATCTTATTATTAGTCTATTACTAGATAGAGTATTTTATTAAACATCTTTTTAAACTTTTAAGAAAACTCTTAAGATATAACATCTTTTTATACAAAGTTTGACCATACCTAAAAAAGTGTAAAATAAAGAAAATATACATAAAATTCGACTTAAAACTCAAATTTACCACGAGTTCTAAACAGTAACTAAGATTGAATAAATATTTTAATTCTATTATATGATCAATTGATGAAATATAATCAAAATGTTATTTACTAATCTATATATAGATATATAAATTTGTAACTATCCAAGTCCACATAAGGTTGGTTAAAACTAAGGTGTAACTTAAAATTTAACTAAGAAAAAAACAAATGGTTAGAGAATTCTTAAATCTAAAGAAAAATAACTTATTCATAAAGAAAAAAAGAGGAAAAGAGGAAATATTTTAATAAGATAAAGACTCTGGTCGGGTCCCTCATCCCTTTATTAAGTCTCTGAAGAAGAAGGCTGAAGCTTCATTCACCGTTAACAATGGCTTCCTTCTTCTTCTTCTTTCCTCCCAAAATCAAACTCCTAACGCTCCTTCTCTCCGCTGCCTTCCTCTCTCTCCTCGTCGCCGGCTCCTCGTCTCAACCTCCGTACGCCTGCGACTCTTCCAACCCACTCACCAAAACTCTCCCATTCTGCAAAACCTATCTGCCCATCGAACTAAGAGCCCGCGATCTCGTCTCTCGACTCACATTGGACGAGAAAGTCCTACAGCTCGTCAACACCGCTCCGGCGATCCCCCGCCTCGGCATCCCTGCCTACGAGTGGTGGTCGGAGGCCCTCCACGGCGTCGCTGATGTCGGTTACGGCATCCGTCTCAACGGCACCATCACCGCCGCTACTAGCTTCCCTCAGGTCATCCTCACTGCCGCCTCCTTCGACGAAAATCTCTGGTATCAAATCGGACAGGTCGATTCGATTCTCTCACCAAACACTCTCCCCTGATTTTTTTTTTCCATTTCCAATTTTTGTGCACAATACAAATAAAACATCGGATTCGCATTAAAGTTTTAGGGTTCTGTAGTTTTCTGTTTATTCATTGGATGTCATTTCCTTTCAAAGTTCTGCTGATTTCTTAGTCCACAAATCTAGGCTCAGTTGCATCTTTAAATTCATTAGTAGGTTAACATGGTTCAGAACAATAAACCCTCTGTTTGAATTCTGGAATTTGATTTTCCATTGATATTGAATGAATCTGTATATGAATGTATGAAACAGGCGATAGGAACAGAGGCAAGGGCTGTGTACAATGCAGGGCAAGCGAAGGGGATGACATTTTGGACGCCAAACATTAACATATTCAGAGACCCAAGATGGGGAAGAGGGCAAGAAACACCAGGAGAAGATCCATTGATGACAGGAAAATACTCAGTAGCATATGTGAGAGGGATTCAAGGGGACGCCATTGAAGGGGGAAAGCTTGGAAGCCAACTCAAAGCTTCAGCATGCTGCAAACACTTCACTGCATACGATCTGGATAGGTGGAATGGGATGACTCGATATGTATTTGATGCCAAGGTAATAATTGAATTGAAAATGGAAATGGAATAGAATTGATTGGGTTCTTAGGGTTTCGGGAAAATGGATGTAGGTGACGATGCAGGACATGGCGGACACGTATCAGCCGCCATTTGAGAGCTGTGTGGAGAAAGGGAAAGCGAGTGGAATAATGTGTGCTTACAATAGAGTTAATGGAGTTCCGAGCTGTGCTGATCATCATCTTTTGACTGCTACTGCAAGAAAGCAATGGAAGTTTAATGGGTTAGGGTTTTCTTCTCTCTTTATCCAATGCTTCACTTCGTATCCCTCTCTGGCATTTATTGTCTCTGCATCTTTGTCCCTTCATTATTATAGTTGCTTTTGTTTTTTAGAGCTTAATCTACTATATATAGTATATTTTCTTTCTAATGCTATCTATTAGAGGTAAATTTAGCTTATGAATTCAACTAAACTTAAAATAAGTGTTGGAGTTAGTTTATAAACTCGACTAACCTTGAAATGACTAGCGGATTCATTTCACTTGATGACAACATGGGTTGACCCTATTTTCTTATGTGTTAAATAAATCTATAACCTTTATTGACAATGAGGTACCATTAGGTGGACCATGGGTGTATGGTTGAAAATCTCAATTTTCATTCTAAGCATTAACTTTTTACATTTTGTTTCTTTTGAAAAAATCAATGGACCTATAGAAAAACCGATATTTTATGTTTTTTTTCCTCAGAACTTTAGAATTTTATGAATTTAATTCTATTAGAGAACGAATTTCTTGTTATTTTTGGGCATACTGTTTTGTCTTTGGTCCTTAAAAAATTAATGTATATAATTATGGCGATAGTAATTAAAGTTTTGTAAAAAGTATTTTTTTTTCTCTCTGAATTTTTTTTTGATAAAATTTCCATTTAAAAATTATTTTTGGATTTTCGACACTTGTGCCTTTCTCTTGTCTCTTTGTTCTTTACCGAAGATCCTATTTAGTAATAAATAAAGGCTTTTAATTTCTAATGATTTCCTTTATTTTTCTGATTACCCTTATTGTATTATAATTAAACAAAGAAAATAGTCTGTACTAAAAAATAATTAAAAAAAAAAACAAAGAGAACAGTTTAGGAATCAGGAAAGGCAATTTTGTATAGTCCTTAAATATATGTCAAAGATCCTATTTAACCCATATGTAATATAAAGTTATTATACTATTTACAATTTGCGTTAAAAAGTTGTGTATAATTTATTTTCAACAATTGACGAAATAGCAATTATAGCCACTGACTTTTCACCAAAATTATAAAAAAAAAAAAAAATTATACCACTGATCAAGGTTATCGGGAAATAATTAGGTACATCACGTCGGACTGTGATGCGGTGTCCATCATTCACGATGCACAAGGTTACGCCAAAATTCCAGAAGATGCCGTGGCTGATGTTCTTAGGGCTGGTATGTTGACTTCAATCCTAAACTTGTATTTCTTTTTTTTTTTTTTTTTTTAAAAAATTAATAATATATATTTTTGAGAGGGGAAAAATTAGGAATTTTGAAATAGTTGGATAGATCTAATGAACTCTTATGAGAGACTCATGATAATAGAAACTAGTTAGTATAATAAGTTTTAAATGATTGATCAAAATTTGACTCTTTAATTGGGATATACAATCGAGATTTTACATATCTTTTGATCGGGCCATTCTTTTAATGTGTGGGCTCCCTTTCGTACTTTGTTCGACGCTCTTAATGAAAGCTGTTTCCGGAAATTAGGATATTATATAATTGCATCTTTTGATTAAATTATAGGTTTAGTAGATGAACTTGGATAAGCCCTTGGAATTTTAGTTGGTGTCTTTATTTCAAACTTTTAATATCTAGTCTAATAAGTTTTCTAACTTTTATTTTTGTGTCTAATAAATCTTTACAAAGTTGATAGTTCTAAGACTTGTTAGTGAATATGATTATATGAATCACGAAATATCTTTTTATGTCTAAGATAATGGATTATTCTTGCATTTTGAATGAAAAAGATTTTTCTAATTAAAAACTTGTATTATATATGTATAAAGTTTTTCAAAGTCCAATATTTGAGCTGGCTTTGTTGACTAAATGTGGAGCCTTTGGTAGTAATTTGGAGTGGATCCATTAGGCCCAAATAAGTGGAGGACCAATCTCAACTTCCTTTTCTATTTGTCTCTCTTTTCCCCCACAGAAAACTACAAACTCTACTCTGCACATCTGAACATGTGATACCCCATTACATCAAAGCCTACTCTTAACAAACGTTATATTTAAAATAGAAAAAATATCTTTAATGCTCTTTCATTTCATTTTTAAAAATCCATGTTATTTTCATTAAAGTTATCTTATATTAAAAAATGTTTCAATATTTCCTTAAATTTTGAATTTGTTTGAAAAAACTAATTCATTAGAACTATCGTGAGTTTACGTAGTGATAGTCTCAACAAAAAAACTAGGAGGACGTCGGTTCATGGTAACCACCTCTTAAGGATTAATTTCCTGCGAGTTACCTTGACACCCACATGTTGTCGCGTAAGTTGGTTCGGACACTTACGGTAATAAAAAAAAGAGGTAGAATTATAACTTGAACTAATGTTAAGTTAATGCAGAAACGCTCAATGAAGTTAAGATTTCTGTATCACCTGAAGTTTCATGCCATTCATTTTGCTTGATTTTGTAAGCATTTTGGTTTCAAGAATTAAACCCGAAATACTTCAGGGAAATGAAAAGTCTTGATTTATGACCAAACATACAAATACTTACAGGAATGGATGTTAACTGTGGCACGTACCTGAAGGAACACACGAAATCCGCTGTGGAGATGAAGAAAGTACCTATGCCTCATATAGACCGAGCTCTCCGCAATCTCTTTTCTGTTAGAATGAGATTGGGTTTGTTTGATGGCAACCCAACCAAACTGCCTTTTGGCCAAATTGGTCGAGACCAAGTATGCTCACAGCAGCATCAAAATCTGGCTCTTCAAGCTGCAAGAGAAGGCATTGTTCTCTTAAAGAACTCGGCCAAACTTCTTCCACTATCCAAATCAAATACACATTCACTTGCTGTTATTGGCCACAATGGCAATGACCCGAAAACACTTAGAGGAAATTATGCAGGCATCCCTTGCAAATCTGTTACCCCATTTCAAGGTTTGAATAACTATGTCAGGAACACTGTTTACCACAGAGGCTGCAACTATGCTAATTGTACGGAGGCTACAATTTATCAGGCAGTGAAAATAGCGAAAAGTGTGGATTACGTGGTGTTGGTTATGGGGCTGGATCAAACTCAGGAAAGAGAAGACTTTGATCGCACGGAGTTGGGGCTCCCAGGAAAGCAAGACAAACTCATCGCTGAAGTCGCCAAAGCTGCAAAAAGACCAGTCATTTTGGTGATTCTCTCTGGAGGCCCAGTTGATATATCTTCAGCCAAGGATAATGAGAAGATAGGCAGCATCTTGTGGGCTGGTTATCCAGGGCAAGCTGGAGGAACTGCCATTGCTGAGATCATATTTGGTGATCATAACCCAGGTTAACATTTTGTTTCGTTTTAACATTTGGTGATCATATCTATCTTGTTTCGTTTTAACCATACCTTCTTTATGCTTGAAATCTCAAACCGATTAGTGAACAAACTGGATTGACCTGATCTTTACCCATAACTTTCCATGTTTGTGTGCAGGAGGGAGATTGCCATTAACTTGGTATCCACGCGATTTCATCAAATTTCCAATGACAGATATGAGAATGAGAGCAGACTCTTCAACAGGCTACCCAGGTCGCACTTACCGCTTCTATAATGGACCGAAAATCTACGAATTTGGCTACGGCCTCAGCTACTCCAACCATATCTATGAGTTCACATCGGTTAGCGAAAGCAAACTACTACTTAGCCATCCAACAGCCAGCCAGTCGGCCAAAAACTCTGACTTGGTCAGTTACAGGCTTGTCTCAGAGCTGGACAAGAAGTTCTGTGAGAGCAAGACTGTGAATGTGACCGTCGGAGTTAGAAATGAAGGAGAAATGGGAGGTAAGCATTCAGTATTGCTATTCGTAAAGCCTTCAAAACCCATAAATGGGAGTCCCGTGAAGCAATTGGTGGGATTCAAGAAGGTGGAGATAAACGCGGGGGAGAGAAGTGAGCTTGAGTTTTTGGTTAGTCCTTGTGATCATATAAGTAAGGCTAGTGAAGAGGGACTGATGATTATAGAAGAAGGGTCTTACTCATTGGTTGTTGGAGATGTGGAACACCCTCTTGATATCTTTGTTTGATATCAGCTTGGATGAATAATACTACATTGTAATATGATGCATAATTACAATCAGTTCATTTCATACACAGAAGAGATTGTATTATCTGAAGTAAACTTCAATAGTTTGCTTGCTGCCTAAAATGGAAAATGCAGCTTTTAAGTACATGAGTGAAGTTAATTTCATTATGTGGGCAGATATAAGTAAAGTGTTTCTTGCCGTCCACTCCATTTTAAGAGTTCTGATGAAAAACATAGTAAAATCCTATTTGGATTTGTACGAGATAAGTTCGAGTAACTTTGTAGCGACTCAAAGTCATTCTTGACAAATTATAATGAACCTTTATGAAGAGAATTTTAGTATTCTCATTTTTCCTCCCATTTTTGATAAACTAATGGGAGTACGTTTTTTTTTCTTCTTACTATGCTTAATATTAATAATATCTTTGAGAGTTGTATCGATTATTATAGCATGTAGGCTATAATAATTTGTGTTAATGGTGCAAACCATTTTAGACTGATTATAGTAACCCCCTAAACCCCTAACCCACATCACATCCTTGGAGAAGTTTCATATTCCCCTTTTAACTTTGAAACTAAAGTTAAAAGATAAATAAATAACTTGTCTTATTGTTGGAAAAATATCGTAGGAATAACTTGCGTTAGAACAGCAGCCATTGAGAAACATCTTCTTTTGATACAGTGGGGATAACTTGACCTTACAAGTTTGGTACAAAGATTCAATCCCTAAACAAGAATAATAACAACAAATAAACAAAGAAGAATTCATACAAAACTATTCATATACTTTCAATTCGAAGGGAAAAAAAACCTACAACAACATTTTTCGTGCAAACCTTTTCCTTTTCCTTGCAGTCTAATTACCACAAAAGCACGTCACTAATAGTTGCAGTGCAATTGGAAGCAAGATCCTGAAAACAAGCAACAACATAAATTATATCAACCAAATGAAACAATAATGATGTGAAAAGAGAGGTTCAGAATTGATGGTTACCTGTATTTTGGCAACATTATTTTAGTTTAACATCTCATCTAACTTCTGTCTGTAAAGAGCCAAACTCTGCCAAATTTCCAAGTTAAACAGAAGTTAGTTCTAAATCTATAACAGAATCACCACAAGCCGACAGAAAAGAGTTTTCATAACAAGGAAGCCATTTTCAGCTTTCTTTAATGTCTTAGCAAGGTGCTCAATTAGATGTTGAAAGAGTTGTTTTCATCATTTACATCTGTTTTGCACCAAATCCATAAGAACTACAACATTTAGCAACCAAGAACAGAAGGTAGGGCCCGGGAAATCCTGTGGTGTTCGTAAGAAGGAAGGAGGTTAAAGTTGCATACCCTGGTATAAGCGTAAACGCCTGCCTCGGAAGGTCCGGCAGGACTTCCCCTCCTAATGAAGCTTCCTTCTTTAAAAATGTAGAGCATTGGGATTCCAGTCGATAGCTCTAAGCTAATAACCTGAAAGATATATTTGTTCACGTTATCAGTGTATGATCAGTATATAAAACGCTAAACCCAAGGTCAGAAACGGTATATTACCTCTTGAGAAGTTAGTTTGTCTAGATACATAATTATGGACCTCAATGAATTTCCATGTGCAGCAATCATTACATTCTTTCCAGATTGAAGTTGAGGTACAATCTGCAAAGGAAAGCTTGAACAGTCAGATGACAAAATCTCATATGATAAATTCTTGATCTTCAACAATAGTACATGATGCAGTCGAATAGAAAAAGTTACACAAGCAAAAGAGCAGTATTTATACTTGATCTTTGAAATAAGCAACAGCTCGATCTGCACACATTTCTAAACTCTCGCCATTAGGAGGAGGAATATCATAACTCCGACGCCATTCGTGGACTTGTTCTTTTCCATATCGATCAGCAGTCTCCTGCTTATTGAGACCCTGTAGTTCCCCATACCTGCAAACAGAATTTGTTTTAGAAAAAAGTTTGACAAAGTTAATACGAATAAATAAGAGGGTAAATTTGTGATGACAATTACATTCTTTCATTCAATCGCCAAGATGCTATTACTGGGATGGATTGTTTTTTGGTTTCTTCACTAAATATTTGACTCCAGACCCTTGCCTGCTCGGTTTCATTATGAACAATAACTGGAACCTATATGCATGCATGAATTGTTAGTAAAGAGGTTATATATGAAAGAAATGTAAAAACTAGAACAAAAAAAATACAATTGTAAGTGTGAAATATGGTTTTGTACAACAGCAAAAACTTTCATAGTGATATAGATGATGATAAAAAGGGTGCTTGCAATGGGTATCAATTTTACGGTTAATAATTGAGTGTATAACTACACATTTAAAGAATTGCAAATATAGTAAAATCGAATCGATTATAGACTGAAGACTCTATCACTACAGACTTCTATTAACAATCTGACTCACTGATTTCAGCCGCCCAAATAAAAAATGAAGATATATCCAAATATAGCAGAAATGGTTCTCTAATTCAACTAGTAATGGCCAATAGGCCCTTCACCAGTAGGGTACACAGGGTATCAAGGTGTAAAATCTTTAAGGTTAAATAAATAATAATTTTGAAGTCCAAAGCATTTATAAGTCTCAAATTACCTTTTTACGACGATGCTGAGTCATAGCAAGCATAGCAGTCATCTGTGCACGAATGAGCGAAGATGTATAGATCATGTCGACAGGTATATTGCTGATTCTCTTGCCAGCTTCAATTGCCTCTTCCACACCTTTCTTGGTCAGTGGTACATCAACACAGCCAGTAAATAAGTTCTTTTCATTCCACAACGATTCTCCATGTCGAATCAAGATCAAGGCTGCTTCATCTGAGGTGCAGCCAAATCACATTAGCATAAAGTATATTTTCAGAAAGCTAGAGCTTTAGCCTACAACTTGTATTATTCCAAGAATAACCAACAAACATGTAGCTTCACCATTTAGACACTACAATTTCTAGAACCACACCAACTTACTTTGTTTTTTCTGCGATTCTTCGGTGGTGTTGATTGAAGGTGATGAAATGTGATCAAAAACTGAAGTTGGAGAAGGAGAAGAAGCTTGAATTGCTTTTATATTCATATTGCCAAATCTAGGAGACTTATTTCTGAAGACTCCAACTTCTACCTTGAAAGACTTTGAATTCAATTTTGTTAAATTAGTTGTACTGATAGTTTGTCCATGGGAAAGAAGACTCCCAAGAGATTGATGAAATACTGCTGCAGCCATTCTGAAAATAACAAATGATCGCAGGTAAGAACAAATGCTTAACCAAATTTTACAACTGGATAATTTTCACGCCTACAAACACAGACTACAAATTCGTAATCTGAACAGAACAGTTTCAATCATGTGAAGAACAAAACATCATTATCTACAAAATGTAAAAATGGGTTTAAGGGAAAGTGAGCAAAGAAAGCATTAAACATGAACTCAAAGCTATCTCTACAATATTTTCCTTCAATTCTCATTCTCAGTTCATTTCAAAATAAAAAACAACAATAAAATTCAAACGCTGATGTCAACGAAATCATCATCAACACAAAATTAAACACTCTTCCTATGATCAAAACAAAACCAGGAGAATACAGACTCCCTCAGAAGCAGAAAAGCAAGCGCCGCGACAAGAACAAAATGCAAAACAGATATGCTGATCTGAGAAAGAAGAATAGAAAGTACCTTGCTATATCGACCGAGCGATGAAACCGAGGGAGAGAAACAGTGAAAAAACAAATGGGGGTGGAGTTAATTACAAAAAAAGAAAAGGGGTTGTGGGAAAGAGGAAGAAGATGGGGATTGAGGTTACAAAAGTGCAAAAAGAATGGAGTCGTTATCGACGGAAAGATTAAAGAAATTGAAAAACCCCTAAAAAGAAATATGATTATGACTATGATTATTAAGAAGAAAACAAGAAGGTAAACGGAATGAGTTATAGAAAAAATCGAAGCAGAGATTGAAAATGGAGGCGTGAAGGCTGAAGTTTATAGGAAAAGAGTTGAAGGAGGAGTCAATTTTGGGCCACAACTTGGCGAGTTTATGAGTAGAAATTTAGAAAAGACAAAGGAATTTTGTAGGCTTATGAGTTTCCAGGATCTCTCCCAAGAAGGTTTTCTGAGGGTGGTAGGTTTTGCAAACGGTTGACAAATCACATCTCCTCGTCGACGTCTTATGTCATGTTGATGAACTTTATCAATAAATATAACTTTTTAAAAGTTCCTACCTCTGGACAATGAAAGTCTAGTTTCTCTCCCTTGATTTGTTAAATGTATTCTTCAAATATAACGATTACACACCTGTTTTTAAAGTTATTACTGTAGATATTAATGTTCAAACTAACTGATAAACTAATCATATATTTATTATTTTTACAAAATATAATAGAGTCAAGATCATTAAATAATAAAAGTTAAAATATAATTTTAACCAGCTAATAAATGTTAAATTGTTACATATCAAAGTTAAAGTATTTAAATCTCAAATAAATTTTCTTCATGTTAAATTATAATTTAAATTTCTAAAATTTGAAGAATGCATCCATTTGGTTTTATAAAGTGTTAAATTATAATTATTTTTCTTTTGAACATTTTCAAAAATAGAAAAATGTTGAAATTAGTTATAAAATATAACAAAATCAATTCAATTTTCCACATGACAAATAAAATTATTCTTATTATAATTTTTTTTCAATCTATAAAACAATTAAAATTTTCAAGATTTTAAATTTATCACAAATTAAAGAGAAAACGTTCAATTAAGTAGGAATTTATTAAATATAATATTAGGAAAATAAAAATCTATCCATTTAAACACAAACTATCTGTAAGTTATTTTAGACAATTTTTATAATAATGAAAGTTTAGGAATTTAAATTTGTAATATAATTAGATTACCGTATCTAATAACTTAAGATTAATATGGAATTTGTTATAACAATCAATTTGGATGAGAGATTGAATTTATTAAAAGAAGTAAAAGCAGAACAAATGTGTTGTGTTATATCATAATGTTTGGGTTGGGAATGGGGGGCACTTTGGGAACCAAATAACCTTTGGAGAACACAAAGGACAAAGCCATTGGCTTACCAAACCTGAACTTCTGATTTTATTTATCTTTAATATTAGTTACTCTAAATTTAGTCCATCAAATTAACTTTTAAAAAATTCAAATCAAAATAATATTTTAACTCACTATTCTATATTGTCTTTTAAAAGAGTAAATTATTAAGTTTGTGTTGATAAGTTGTAAAATTTTTCAGTGTGTTTATTATATAAATTGACTAATCATCTTTTAAGAAGTTATTACAATGAAAAAACAAATTTATA
This sequence comes from Cucumis hystrix, assembly GCA_025688845.1. Taxonomy (NCBI): domain Eukaryota; kingdom Viridiplantae; phylum Streptophyta; class Magnoliopsida; order Cucurbitales; family Cucurbitaceae; genus Cucumis; species Cucumis hystrix. Next base: position 13,715,870 of record CM046885.1, on the reverse strand, counting down.
ATCCAAGAAATATTTTTAATTAGGCTTTTTATCTCAAAATTGTGTGATTTATCTGTTAACTTACTTTATATAATTCATTTATATTAGGTATTAAATTTAACTTTTATGTTTATAATAATTAATTTGGAAAGCAAAGCTTATAATGTTAGGGATTTACAAAACATAAAACTCGAAGCCCATGAAACTGTTAGATATTTTGTATGATAAGTTTGGGGTAATTGGCTAGATCAGATGATTTCATTGATACTTTCTTAATTTGGTATATAAATTCGGATAGAAATGTTTCAAATCTCAAGATTTTAAAAGATGAAAAGGGTGTGTGTTTTTATATGTATTTGGAACATAAACTTACTTTTAGTGATTGGTTCAATCTTCTTTATTGCCAAATACATTTGAAGATTTAAAAACCAAACTTCTGACCTAAATAATAAAAATAGTGAGTTATGCTTGTATTGACAACAACATCAACATATTTTAATATCAAATAACACTATTAATTTTGTTATGCTTTTTTGAATTTTTTTTATTTATTTATTATATATGTATACCTAAAGATGAAAATAAAAATAGAAAATAATTTTGTTGAGTCATTCTTGAATGTTTAACAAATCTAGATGAAATCATAAAATTAAAAATGCGATCATAAAGAAAAAGAGATTGAACAATAAATAAAAAGAAAAAAGAAAACCCATATAAAAACTTGGAGACTAAACTTGTATTACATCCTTTAAAAAATATTAATGAATTAAAGTTTTTTTAATTTTTTTTTTTAATGTTGAGTGATGGTGGAAGATGAGTTTTCTCGTTTCATGACCATTTGACAGTGAGAAAAGAATTTTGAGATTCTGGTAGAGCATGTTTGAAGGCCACACAAACGTGTCCAATGACGATTTTGGTCATTCTTGTTAATAAGTCTAACAAAAGACTTCTCTAAGTACTTTTAGCTCTCCTTGGTGATGATTTCACCTTACCCTTCTTCATGGATAAAAACTTTGTTGAGGAGTAAATGTTGTTACTTCTAAAGGTTCATATGTGGCAAGGGCTCAAAGTTGCACTTTTAGGTCTAGTCTTATGGTTGATTTTGTGGTGCCTATGACACTAGTGCTACCAAATTAATCATATCTCTTCCTTTGGTATTGTTCTGACAAGATAATATCTTCCATTTGACAGTCGACTGTATACCTATTGATAACAAGTATAAACTTTTGACAAACCTTCCAATCGACCATCTGATCAAATCACTGTCGATTTACATTTATTTATGGCTGAGACCGAGTTGAATATTTACTAAATCAACCACAATAAATACAGTGATAGTTTGATGAATACTCACCACTATCTTTAATTACAAGTGCTAACTCTTACATACAGTCAGAGTTGGTCTAAAAAAGAAAATCTTTTTTTCTTTTGGAATATATTGATTATTACATCACCTTTGCAAAAATAAAAATGTGTTAATTTATTTTTCTAAAGAGGGGGGGTTGGGGCCAGTGGGGTTGCTTTCAAATCGGGGGTTTGGTAACATAACAAGACAATGCCACAACGCCTACCTAACAGAGAGAAACCGGACCGGTTCAAACTCAGACCGCACGCTAAAGTCACGTGCCTTTCCAGCTCAGCTTCTATTTACTTAAACTTTACCTACCCACCTCCCACTCCCGGCCCAACATTTCCCATTCAAACCAACTTTTTAAAAGAAAATTAATGTATAAGAAATTCTCTATTTTTAAAAAGATGTAATGTCTCTTAAATTTAAGGGGTTTAACTTAACTTTTTATTTACTACAGAAATTCAATTCAATCCATGAAAGAAAAAAAAAAAAAGAATATATATATATATATATATTTAGAATTGAATTATGACGTGAAATGAGTTACAACTATCATATACGATTTTGATTTTTATACAATCATTCATTGTGTTAATTTTCACTAAAGCTTTATAAACTCTATTAGCATAATTAAAATGTAAACCAAATTTAAGACATTCCATAAATTAATATCCTTATTATTGTGATGGTGATTGATGCTTTATTGTTTATAGGTAAGAAATATTTTGGTAGGTGTATGTAAGAAATGAATGTGCCCCTATTATATTGTTCAAGTGTGAGGTGGGGGAGGACCTTGGGTCAATATTAGCCAAATAATTTTAAAATTAATTTTTGGCCTTTTTTGACTTCAAATTTAACGCAATTTTAGGCTCAACTTTATCAATTTCTTTCTGTCACTGAAGCTTTTTCTTATTTTATTAAATTTTTTTAGACAAATATTAAATCTTTATCTAATTTTCAACCATTTTAAATATATATATATATAGAATATAGAAAAATTTTAAACTGTGAATATTAAATTTTGTTATATTTGAACATATTTTTTAATAGTTCTATTTTTAATTTATTTACTTTTCAAAAGTAACCCTCTTGATCCATTTCATTTTTAATTATAGTTTCAACCCTACAAATAAATTTAGGCTATAAATTTGTTTTAAGAATTTAATATGTACTAGAAACAACACGTGCATACACGTTAAATGTCAAGGTGTTATTAAAAATTTAAAACAATATTCTTAAACAAAAATTATAACATTTTTTTTTTTTATATTTATAATCTACTTTTATTTTTATAGAGTTGTTTAGAGTTAAAAAATATCATAGAAATTGACAAAATTATCATTATGTTATACTTAGAATTACTTAAATGAAAGGGGCAAAAATGGAAAAAGAAAGATTAACTCATCAAACCTTCTCACAAAGCTGGTGAAACTAGACACTTTGAGGAAGGCTGATTCAATATACGAGAAAGAACCTCCATAACCATCACAAATAAGAAAGGAGATAAATGATCACCCTGCCTCAAACCTTGTCTCCCATGAAAAAATCCCTAGTCCAAAGAGCCATTAATCATAGTGGAGAACATTAGGGATGTAACACAAGCTCTAATCCAACTCATAAATCTCAACGGAGTGCCAATACCTGATAAAAAGCCAAAAAGAAAGTTCCAGTTAACAGAATCATAAGCTTTTTTAAGATCAACTTTCATAGTACACCGAGGCTTATCAGAGTTAGTATGATAACCCTCAACAAGCTCCTGACATAGAAGAATATTACCTATAATACTCCTCCTAGGAATAAAAGTAGATTGATTACCACTGATAAAAGAAGGAAGCCATTCATGAAGTCTATCAGCCAATTTTTTTTAAATACATAGTGTCGAACCCAAATTGATGAGACAACATCCATAAAAGAAGCTTCCTCAACCAAGTGGTTGAAGAAACGAAAAGAAATCACCCGCTGTCTCTGCTAAATGCTGGGATAGACTAGAATAGGTGAGTGATCAGAAATGCCCCAAGATAAGACATTAACTCTCATATTTGGCCAAGCAACAAGACCTTCATCATTAACCAGAATATGATCGAGCCTTCTTATCAAACCAGACCCATGGACCTTACTAGTCCAGATGAGCCAGTTGCCCTGTACCGATGGTTCAACTAGGTCATCTCACGAATAGCCATGTCGAACTCCTCCATATTACCAATAACAGGAGACCCACCAAAAGCTTCAGAATGAAGCCTAATGGCATTAAAATAACCCATGACAATATCCGTCCTCGTCCATCCAGAAGAGATCTCACCCATACGACGCCACAACAAACGTCTCTCAACATTATTATTAGAGGCATAAACACATAGTACCTCTACACAATCCTCAGAGAGCAAATCAGTTAACGACCCAGAGACAAATTGATTTTCCACCTCGTGGCTTCCACATTACCACATACGGCCAATCCCACTGCTACTGTAGTTACTTGTGAAATCACACGAATCTCTGAACCTACTAGAAATAGAACCGAAATTTTCTTCTCAAAACTCTAGTTTCCAAAAGACAACAGAAACCCACAGAAGACACGTCTAGAAAATCAAACAGGAACACCAACTAATCATGAAAAGTAATAGATGCCTTCGCTTCCGTAGGATTACCATATGAGGGCATACCCTTAAGATCTATAGCGGCATCATCCACCTGTAAGGGTGGAGGGAGCCATCCACTATAGATAAGGCTCACTTGTCTCCTTCACCCAAATGCATAAGGCTGCCAAAAGAGTTCGACATAATCACATCCACACTTTTACCCTTTTCTCGAACAAAAATCAACTCTCTTTTCTTCCCAGTGACAAGAGTAAAATAAAAAAATTTCCTTAATAGGCCTGATGGTTCTAGAAACATTTATACAATGTTTCTAACAATTCACCTGTAACTAAATAAATTTAAATTTTAATGTATGAACTTTAACGTATTTTCAGTAATTAAACTTACCAAAAAATAATAAACCAAATATAGTTCAAGTGCATCTATATAGATAAGCGATTAGTTCGAATCTCTCAACTTTCATTTTACTCCATACATATATATTTATTGATTCGATCAATATTGACCGAACCACAAAATTCAACCCTATTATAAAAGTCTTGTTTGTATGGTAAGGAAAACGTGATTCATCTATCACTTGGACATAAATGTTACAAGTTTTCTTTTGTTAAAAAATTAATTGATTAACTAATTATTATATATTAAAAGTTAAATATTTTATTCAATACTCCTGATTATGGTAGTTCAAGTGGACTTCAGTTGATTCGTTAGTTTTGACCATTTTAATATTTGGAAAGTCACTCATTCCCATTTGAATATTGAGGTCAAATTTGGGAAGTTCATTTCTTTATATTGTTATTATTATTTATTATTAACTTAATCATTAGAAACGATCTAGCTATATTTTATTATATCTTCTAAGAAGTATAGACACTTTACTTCGATTATGTCGGACACTTGGACACTCCGACACTTGATAAACACCTATCGAACACTTTAGTGTAGTAAATGCATTGGACATACATAGAAAACTCGTTAAATAGACTAAAAAGACAAATATATGACAATAATAATAACTTTTGAGTGTAAAATACATCAAGCTAAGTCTTTTAAGTATATAAATGCATCAATGCATTTACTATAAAGATGATATAAATTTTTTTAAAAATCTTTTTAATAAACATCTCTTTGTCGTGTCATGTCCTAGATTTTTTAAAAATGGTATGTCATCGAAACCGTGTCATGTCTTGTCCATGTCTCATATCCATATCTATGTTTCTTAGTATATATCAATGCACTATTTATTAAGGGTGTAAGAATATGGATTGAACCCGACAACTCGGACTATATGGGTTGGGTTGGATTAGGGTTAAAATGTGGGTTTGGTTGGGTTAAAAAAATTGGATTTTCGAGTTGGGTTGGGTTTCAAGTTGAAGGGTTGAAAAATTCGGTTCAACTCAACCCAACTCGAATTAATATAATATATATATATATATTTATTTATTTAAGAAAATAAAACTTAAATAGGTCTTCCTCTTCTCCTTCACCTTCACATCCCTTCACTCTCTTCACTCTCTTCACTCTCTTCTCCACTGTTTTGAACTTTACAACCATTAGAATAGAAAGTAGGAAAAAAAAAAAACAATACAACTCGACAACCCAACCCAACCCAACTCATATTTTACGGGTTGTGTTGGAAATTAAATTCGGATTATTCCGGTTGCCAACCCAAATAACCTGAAATATATGGGTTGGGTTGAGTACCCAACCCGACTACACCTCTACTCTTTATCATTAAATCAAATTAAGTTTAACCATCAATAAATTTCCAAAAAAGAAAAAATGTATTTTGAGGAGTTGTTGACATGGGTTGTCTGCATATGGTTTTAAAACCCATTTAAGATAATCCTACAACTTACTGGAGCGAAGGGCTTGTTTCCTTTCGGCTTAGGATTTGCTGAATCGAGTATCCAACCTAGGATGATATTTTAGACTTGAGCCTAAGTATAAGAGTGGCAGGGAAGGGATATTCAACCTCCCACTTTTGGAATGAAAAACCGTGTCTATCACCCTTAAGCTAAGATTCATCCACTCTATTTTGCTAAATTTTAAATAAAATAATTAAAATATGAAAAGAAGGGTGATTTGGATATTAAGAAAATCAGTAGAATTAATAAGTAAATTTTACAATTACAAATATAACTAGAATTAAAATATTAACCTATATAGCAACATTTTAAAAAAATAATAAATATAGCAAAATCTATTAATGATAAACCTTACCATACAAATATACGAGTGACACTAGTTCATCATCAATAAATTTTGTTATATTTACTATTTTTAAAATACAATGTTATATACTTAATTATTTTTTTCAAGATTGCTACTTAAACCTATTATAACTACCCCTATTTGTTATTTAACGGGTAATAATTATAGGGACAATTACAAATATAACAAATAGGGGATTATAATAAGTTTAGGTAGCAATTTTATAAATAATTAAGTGTATAGTAACATTTTTATAAAAAAATTATAAATATAGCAAAAAAAATTTGGTGATAAATTTCCATATAGTGATAGACCAATCATTTTAATACGATATATCACTTATAAATTTATATTATTACAAATTTGGCTAGTTGGTTTGCAAAGTGGCAAGAAAGTGGTATGGGCGTCGGAGGCCCGTAAACATTATTTGATTTGGAGTCTGAAATTTGTTAATTCAAGATTCTCATATTGCTTGTCGTATTCGCATAAACCTTGAAATAAATTTGGCACGCAAGTTTTGAATCTAAGCTTAAAATTATTAAGTTTAAAAATATGTATTTAAAAATTATAGATTAAAAAAATTAGTAACAACAAATGAAATTATCGTTAGTACTCATTATTCATTAGAACTTATCCTGCTCATCTCTTCCCGAAGGTAAAAAATAGAAAATAAAAACGAAGGCTGTTTTGACTATTTCGTATCCATAAATAAGGATCATAGTATCATCCTGATCATGACAATAATAAAGTGAATGAACAAAACATATTAATCATCTTGACTTTAAGAATGCAATATAACAAACTCCGTTACAGTGTCCAGCCAGATATGGGGCACACCATTAGCTTAAGCAGAACAGGCAAAAGAAATACAACTAAGTGATTGGTAGCTCTAAAACCACTTCTCTAATCTTCAATGTCCTGGTACTGACTCATCACTTGGTTGCACCCAGACATAGGTTCATCCATCGCAAAACCCATGGCATTCACATATCGTTCGTTTGAGGCAATACCATTGTAACGGGTCAGGATCACACGGGCACGGTCACGGCCTTCTGATACTGATGAACATTTCTCCTGAGGGCTGCTGACTAGTACGGCATCACAAAGTTCATCCCCATGATCCTCATTGACTAAGAGAGTGTAAGAACCGGTGGAGTCCGTTGTGGCCTCATGAGTGTATTGAAGTTCCATGGAGTTCCTGTCCTTGCATTCAATTCTGACCTTAGCACCTGCAAAGACATATCATCTTATCTTATAAGCACCAAGTTCAAAACTCCCATTTGATTTTTGATAATCAAGTTTGTTTTCATAAAACTTCTCTAGGATGATTTTTGTCTTTTCTAATTGAAAACTAAAAAAATTCAAGCCAAATTCCATGAATAAAAACTACTTAGTTTATTTTGGTTCCTAAACGGCTTTCTAGAAGTAAGAAGACAAATAAATCAGTAGGTGGGAGCGGAACTTGGACGTAGTGTTATTCTTCAAAAACCAGATGGTTTTCAAACGGAGTCTAAAGTATTCCGAGAGATTAAATTAAGATCCAAATCCAGTCTTGAAGGGTTATCAAATGGTTGTCAACTTACATGGTGATGATTTAACAAACTCAACTGGCTATAACATTGAAATGAATGAGAAGCAATTATATATTGAAACCACCCTCATCTTCGCAAGGGCTGGAAAATTTGCCCCGAGACCCAAAAAATGGACATCAACCATTGAGAAAAAGATACACACTGCATGGGTCAAAACCCTTGACCTTATAAGACCTTATACTCTAAAACCATTTAATATTACTAAAAGTCCTAAAATCTAAAGCTTAAACTGATAAATTTTAATTTAAAAAAAGCAAAATAGGTTTGTATAGACTGAATTCTAACTTCTAAAAGCATAGAGATCAAAATTTGTAATTTGACCTTAATATTATTTTTTTTAACAGGGATCATGAGCCGTTGATGACAAATCGACAATGTTATTTAGAAGAGATTACGTAAAGACAGCAGATCAAATAAGAGAATAACAAGACAACAAAATCCCTGTATAGAGCCAGATTTGAAAAAAAAATACACTCACACAATTAATTAAGCCCGAAGATTAGTCCTCAACTAAAAAAAAATATCCAAATTAAAAAATAGCTTTATCCACATACCACCAGCCAGTAGTCAACATTAAGCTTACCAAAGTCATCTAAACGGACAGTTAGAAAAAAGTACTGCTTAAAAATCGCTTAAAATATAAGTTATGCACGACATAGAAATAAAATAATATAAACAGATCTTATTAACAAACATAAGTCCAATTATGAAAAAAAAAAATCATATCGGAAAACCCTAATTTATTCCACAAACCATCAGAGACAGTAGTCAAGAACCAAACACCAAATCCACTTGAAATCCATCAAAATAAACCATTAAACTAGCAAGAAAGTCACTAATCAACAAAAACATCTTAAACTACAACACAGATCTAGCAAAAACACGATCAATCACTACACATAAAAGCAATAACAGACAGATCGCGAGATTTCAGCAACACAGAAGTAGAAAACAAAGAGAGAGAGAGAGAGTGTGTATACCGGGAATGTAGGTAGTAGCGGAGGTTTCAAAGCCGGCAAGGCAAGTATCACAGAAAACTTTACCACGAACAACAAACGGAGTTCTGACAGGGCGGCTTGCGACGGCGAGTGCAGGAAGCATAATGAGAGCAAAGAGAATCATAAACCGAGCCATGGATTTCGATTTTTTTGTTCTTAGATTCGAAGATTTGGAAATGGAAGAAGAAGAAGTGATGAAGGAGAAAGGAATTTTGATAATATAAAGAGTAAAGTGAAAGGATCAATCAGTTGCAACGAGGGAAAAGCCTGGAATTGCGGTGTAAAAATTGAGCCGCGTTGAGTTTTGTTCACCTGTTGATGAACCTACGATAATGACAATGGAATTTATGAATTTTAATGGGTGAAATTTATGAAATGTGGTGTGTGGACACGTGTTGGATTATAAAATCCGGGTTTAAGGAAATGGGAAAGGTGGTGTAGTAGGGGAAAGAACACGGGTTTTGGGTGTGGGCCAGCTGAGAAATCGGTGGTGTCGGTGATCACATGGGGAGCGTTGAATGAAGCAAGGGTAAATTGGTCTTTTTATGATGGTAAATTTCTAAAAAGGCAAGCCTGTATTCCAATTTTTGGTTGGAATTCTGAAATTAGATTCGATCATTTTAAATAGAACATTCGTCCATTTGTGGGAAAACCAAATAGTTTACCTTTAATAATACTTAGTTAAGATCATAATACATAGTATTAAATACTAAATATTCATGTCATTTATATCGATTTAGACTTTAAACTAATAATTTTTCTTTTTTCTTTACCTAAATTTGTTTGATTTCATAACACACAGGTAAAAGTATTTTCGTTATATTGATATAAATGTTATAATAACATCAAGTAGAGGTAACATAACATTAACAAAATATTATAATGAGAATTCCATCCCATTTAGCGTAAAATTTCTATTTATTAATTTACATATATTTTAATGTGTGTTAAATGTTTACCCATTAATTTAGATATATTATTACATTTAATCTTTTTCCCCTTTCGTGTCATTTTTTCTACATTGTCATAAAATTTGTTCTTTCTATATATTTGTTGTGGTTATTATTATTATTTTCTATATTTTCCTCTTTTTTTCTTTCACGAACCAACAATCTAAATTTTGCTATATATATGTAGACTTTTTTATGAAATTTTATTTTTATTTGTTCTCGTTGAAGGATAGTTTCTTCTTTGACCTATCTCAACATTTTCTTTTATGCTAAAGTCTAAAGATTAACTTTTTTTTGAGTTGCGACGTAGAGATCTAATTCGCACATATATGTTTTTTTTTTTTTAATAAGTCTGATTTTATTTCCCCATCTTTTCTTTTCATTTCGGGTCTGGAGAATTTGATTCTCTCATGACTTCTCATTAGAATTTTCTTTTTCTTAGCATAATCATAAAAAATAAGTTATCGTAATATTGGTTGTTAGGAATGGCGGATCCAGAAATTTTACATAGGGGAGGCACCGGATACTATATAATAAACACACTAAAAAATGTTAAAAAAATATCTCAACGTTTCACTGATGTTTCAATAACATTCACTGCATTTGTAGCAATAAAGAAAGACCGACAATTTTCACATGATTTTTTTTGTAATGAAAATATGAGAATTTAAAATTGGCATACAAAAAAGAAAAGAAAAAATAAAGAATAATACATTTTTCATGGAATATTGTTGAGAGAGTGGAAGTTTGAATCACCAATTTTGTTGCATTTTTTTTTAAAAATTGTTAGATAACAAACGAGGGCTAGAAAATAAGTTAGAGTTATATTTTAGATGAGTTTTTTTTCCTCTTTTTAAAAAATTATCTTACTTTTAGGAAATCAAATTATCTTCCTTTTGGGAAATAATTGAAATTTAGGAAGAAATTTGATATCTTCTTTTTAGGAAATTATTAAAATTCAGAAAGAAATTTGATATTTATGGAAAGAAAATTATTGATATTTGAGAAAAAAAAATTTATTGATGTTTTGAATAAAATCTATTTTGTAATAATTTAGGAAGAAATTTGATATTTGAGGAAAAAAATTATTGATATTTGGTAGGAGATTAGATTTGAACTCACAACTAAGTGGTTGTGAAGGGGGCACAACCACTACACCAGAAGCAAAATTTAGACAAAGTAAAGCTATATTTAATATATATTATAATCTAACATTTCAAAATTAATATTAATATTAAAATACAAAAACCAATAATGTGAGAGGGGGCACGTGCCCCTCTGGCTCCTTAATAAATCCACCCTTGGTTGTTAGAATATTTGTGGGCCCATCTTCAAAAGTCAAGATAAATATTTTATTTGTTCACCTCATTTAAGGAAAGTTTGTGAAGAATATTATGATGAAAAATAAAATTATTTGGTTTTTTTTTCAAAAGATTATTTCTTTAAGGAAAGATTGTGAAGAATATTTTATGGAAAAAAATATTTTTTTCCTTTTTTTGAAGAACTGTCGTTGATTTTTTTTAAGGCTCTTGCATGGGCATTATTTTGTGTGCTTCATCCAGCAAAAAATTGGAGAGAAACTTGTGACTGCGCAGGTGGAAGAAAACAGTTTTGTGAAGAACAACTTTGTGATTGAACAGTTAGTTATTCATAAGAATTTGAAGTGTGTTTTTATATAAGATTGAGAGAAACATTGTTGCTATAGAAGAAGACAGTTTCGTGAAGAACGATTTTGTGTTTAAACAGTCAGTTATTCATAAGAACCAGAAGCATGTAAATTCCCTCTCAATGTTGTGATTTGTTGTTGATGCTTGTATCAGCTGTTTAAGCCGAGTTTACAACATTCAAAGTTCAAGCTTCTGTAGTATGATGATTCAAGAGAAATTTTGTTTACGTCTTGATGAATGTCGTGATTCAGGGGAAGTTCCTCCAGTACATTACCTTAATCAACTGATTGATGAGAAACTTGATTAAGGGAAAGATTTTGGTTAGTCAAACCTATCTTTGAATAAGTTTAGTGATAGAGTTACTTTCTATAATGTTGTATCACTGATAGTACTGAAGATTAGTAGTGTTAAACTCTGTACTAGAAATCATAATAAGTTGATTATAATTTGTTTATCAAAGAAATAAAATCTCTGATCTCGGATCAAGGTGTTAGGATTTTATGTGCTAAAACTCGTAGTTTGTAATTATATTCCATTCAATAAAATCGTTATTGAGAAATTAAAAATTATAATTTTAAATCCAATAAACTAAGTCATGAGGCTATTTTTTTAGTAAACTTGAACTTTACGTAGAGACATAAACGTGGATCAAGTTCGAGTATATATCATAAATAGTCTATAGTATATGAATAAAGGTTGGGTGCCTTATTCAGAGAAACTATGGATGCGACTCTCTTTGTAGTTAGTACAAACGAGGTAATCCTGAATCGTTCATGTAGAGACATGAAAGTCGGGGCATCCTATGTAAAGTACTTACATAAGAATGAACCATGAAATAATCACTTTTACGTTATAACACTGTTTACTGTTTAAAACTGACTATCTCGTTTATTGATGACCTAGGTAATTTAATCTTAATCTTGAACCAATTATGAACTCCTGTTCACACGAGATTATCATTAGATCTGCATAGATGAGGGCAACTCATCAACGTTGGCCTAATAAACCTCCTATTTCAGGGGTAAGATCGGGTGGATAGTTAAGGACATAGTATGCAAGACGAAATTCACTCCTACCCCCTTTAGGGTTAGTAGATAGGTTGTTCTCTTAAGCACTGAATCCAAGTCTTGAACAAGGGGCTCCACCCTCTCATTGGCCCGAGAGGGATTAAGTTTATAGGCTGGACCTTAAACCAATTGTTCAATAATGGATCAGTGGAACTTAAGGAGCAAGATGTAGTCTCGGAGGTAAAACGGTATTTTGACCCAGCCGAGGTTACGAACAACCAGTGAAGGATTAACTTACTAATCATGATTTTATCAAATGAACACAAATATATCTATAGTGAGGGGAATGCAACTGCGAGACTTTAATGGAATGACCCGTTAGTTAACGAATGTTGATTAACTCGGTCTAAAAGAGTTTAGTCAATTAATCTTGAATTGTTGGAGCTCATGATCTATAATTCCATTAGGTTCCCCTGCTAGCTCATATAATATAAACTTAGAACGGTATGATGGAATAAGTTGAATTGTTCGAATTGGGATAAGAGAGAGAAACCGACAAGTACATGTGATATAACTGTCAAATTTCAGATTAGAAATAGAGCTTTATGTTTAAATAGAATTTAAATATTATAAATATGAATATGAATTCATACTTGGAAGCTTGAAAATGATGGAAATAATCAAAGTTGTAAAAAATAAAAATGTTGACTTTTGACTTTGAAAAGTCAAACTTTGACCAGTTATAGATTCAAATGTGATTTGAATTTTGAGAAAATGAATGCGGATTCATGCTCGGGAGGTCGGATTTAGTCAAGACAGTCCAAATTGTAAAAAGTCAAAGTTAGTGGGAAAATCCAACATTTTGTTGGATAATCCCACTAACTCTTAGTGGGCTATGTGGAGGCTCATAGTGATGACACTAAGTCCACTAATAGAAATTGGAATGGTGAATAATTCTACTAAAGGTTAGTGGATTGTGAGGTGTTGAGTTATGGTGAATTAAATTACATGCATTTTGCATGTAATTTCTTTATAAATTAGTTTTGAAATTTTGGTTTAAAAAACTTTTGGAATTTTGTTAAAAATTTCAAAATTTTATCTTTTACTAAATTATTGTTATTCGTCCAGATGATAGTAGGTGATTACTGGTGGTGGTCCATTCAATTTCGTGAGAGGTATAGACGTTCATATTCGAATAACTACAAAGGTATAATATTTCTTAAACCCTAATTCTCTTAGTTTAGGGTTGCATGTTAAATAGGTGCAATTAAGATAATTTCTGATTCCTTTTTTTCGCTGCACATGTCTCTTTCTAAGATAAGGACCCTCAGACGTAAATGTTGTATCATCGAATTGGGTTAACAATTAAGGGTATTTCTTCTTTCTCTACTTATCTGCACTGCTATCTGTTCTTACTATTGGCTATCTGTGTGATCTGTAGGTTTATCCTTATTTACTGTTGTCACTTTCACCGTTTTCTCATTGATTTTCTTAATTTTGAAACATAGATTATTTTTTTTATTAACAATATATGGAGTGAAAAAATCAAATCCGGACTTGGACTCTTGTTGCAAGTTAGCACTCATTTCTCATTGATGTCAAAATATGGCTAAAGAAATCTTAGCACTCATTTCTCATTGATGGCAAAATATGGCTAGAGAAATCTCACTCAAATAACATTGATGTCAAAATATAGCTAAAAAAATCTTACCTAACTTTCACGTCTCATTGAAAAAAAAAATTGTAAAAAAATTGTAATTTGGTTCAGTGATTGCCTAGAAAACAAATAAAAATGGTTGTAACGTAGAAGTTAGAGATGATGAATTATCAAGCGAAGAAGTCTAAAAGTTATAGTTTCATACCCTAATATGGACAAATGATGTATTTATAGGAAGAATGACACAAAGTTATAATTGGTGGCAACTTTAGGAATAATAATTAAGTATATAACAATATTTTTAGCAAATTACAAATATAGCAAAATATATTAATGATTAACCAATATTTGCAACATGACCTTTTATCATTGATAATCTTGTGATAGATTTTGTTATATTTGTAAATTTTTACAGATTTTGTTATATTTTGCAAATTTCTTAAAATGTTGCTACGTAGTTTAATTATTTTGAATCTAATTGCTATATTTAGCACTATACCTAAAGTTTACTTTTTCCTCCCAAGATAAGATGTGTTTTTTTTTACTTACACAAGTTAGAATTAGATCTTATCATGATCAAATTAGAAAATTTTGTTCTTAACCATGATCAAGATCACACAATGGATGATATGAAAGTATGTAGAATTTTTTTTCTAGATCTAATTACTTCTGACGAATATATATATATAGTCAATGTAAAACTGGAACTTTAAATCATAAATTTTAAGCTATAGAGAACAAAAAGTTCCCCCACTGTCAAAGAACTATTATTTTAAGTACAGAGAAATGCTGATAGATGAATTCAGAAACATAACCTATTGTTATTAGGCTATGGATTGGCAATTAAGTGTAAATAAAAAGAAAAAAATAGTCACTAATCATTTTCATTCATCTCTCACATTGCTTCCACAACAGCTGAAAAAGAAGCAGCCCCTTTGTTAGCTACCTCCTTGCAAATGAACAGAACAGCTTCTCTCTTTGTCTCTCTGTATATTATATCCATATGGCAAAACTTTTAGAAAGTCAGAAGGAAGCAGCCCACAGACTGTCATTCTTTTCCCCGCACTTCTCATGAATTTCTTTCATTCTCTCCACTGACTCGCAAATCCCACTGCACTTCCAATCAAATGAAGCAATGCAAGCATTCCCTGCTTGTGCTTTCAACTCACAATCTGCATTCACCGTTCACACAAAACATATAACATAACACCATCATTCAAAAACTCTGCATTTTCTATTTTAAGTTCAATGTGTGTGGAGTAACATGAATTCAAACTTCCAACTTCTTAGTTCGTTGATGATGTATGTCTTAACTACAGTTATGTTTTTTATGGTTAGATGGATAGATATTGTTGTGAATGTTTTCAATGGAGGAAAGAGGCATACCTAGTTCCGTGGGGCAGCACATGCTGTGGTCATCAATATGCTCAACCTCGAGACCAATGAACCATGCACCAAGTGAAACATCCTCATTTGCATATTTGTGCAATATTTGCCTGCAGTCACATAGTTTTACAACTTTAAACAGCCTTGTAAATAGAAAGGTGAAGCAACATAAAATTGTTTAGATAGAGCTCATTAGGCAGCGTATCTGTTAATTGACCGTGATATTTAAATAAACAATTATCCTCACCGGTTGGTTGAGATATAAGAAGCTAAATCATTTGAGATTGCATAAATCTGTCCAGTTGCGTGTCTGAAATATTTGTTCCCATCCTCTCCGAACTTCCAATATTCTGGTTCATGGTATTTCTCATTCCTGTCACGACAGAGTTTTTTCTTTTATCAAGCATACATTACATGGTGATAAGAACATTTGAGGTAAGGTTCACTGATACAAAGTAAAAGAAAACTGCGTTCTTTTAGCCGAGGGGTGGCTAATTAATAGACAAATGAGTAGGTTCATTGATATGTACAGTTCATTCACTAAGCTCTGAAAAGTCGTCTCTACGAACCATTACAAGTAAATCAATGGAGGGAAAATGAAGGGTAAATGCAATGAAGCAATTGAAGGAGTACGATGGTGGTAAGATTTTGTAGTCTGTCTGCAGACCTTATACTATTTCCAGTTTACAAGAAAGGAATAAGAAACTTCATGTTCCCTTCCACAGTTCCATCAGATGCTTGAGATCAGCATACGGGAAAACATATAATGCACAAACTATTGCTAATCAAGCCTTCAAAAGAATTACCTGTCAGAGAGAACAGGTCCAGATTTCATACATCCCATGTACACTCTCGGCTTAGTACGATGAGTCGCAAGAGTTGTAGCTAAAGCACCTACAAAGACAACATACATTTTTGTTTAAATTCCAAAGAGAGAAATTACAATAAAATGTGCATTCTTTTTTTCTTCAAAAGAACATAATGGTTATCGATTGCGCTCTAAGATATTGATGATAATCTCAAAGAAAAACAAGCAAATTGACCCAGACCACTACTCACACTATTACTACCATAAAACTGCGAGAGATTCCAATGCATACCTAAATTGACATGGACATCATCATCAACCTTAATATAGAAGTCAGCATCCCATTTAGCATAAGCCGTGGTGAAGAAAATCTTTGTTTTTGCAGACAAGACATGGTACCCTTCAATGTGCTCCTGTGAAGTAACAAACGGCTCAGACCAAATTCCATTTCCATCTCAACGTGTAGAATTCTAATCATCCATATATCATTTGTTATGTGCTTTCTTACTTACCAGCCTTAGAAAATCCTTGTGTTGAGCATCTTCTGAGTCAATGGCATGGTCCAAGATACTGTTGGACTTTGCACTGTTTAATAGTACGGACGTTAACTTCTATCAATTCCACAGCAGAAGGAAAACAAACAACGCAATCTGGAATAATGTTATTGGTACCTATGGCCAATCATGAACCTAATGATAATTCCCTTCTCACTCTCCAATTGCAAGAGTTTTTCCCCTGTCCAAACAGGAAATGACATTTTTTTAGCTATCAATACAACCAAAGATTAATGCATATGCTTATCTGTACCATAATCCTTGAGAGTGATCCTAATGAATGAAAGTTCCCTATCCTTGTTCACATGTAAGAATTTTCTAAAAAATATACACATCCATGGTATTAAGTCCTATCTCGCTATTCAAAGCAGCAGTGAGCTCGGAATTTTGACAAAAAGTTTTACGAGCTAAGTTTCTCATTTTGAAAATTTAAGGGGCAGATATATTACTTTAAGCCAAACTAAGGGGTTGCTCTCCTTCCTTTACTGACTCACCCTGATTCCAAAATGTGTTTATAAGCCCCAAAGCAAAAGACATAGTTATGTCGTCTATATATGTATACAGAATTGAATATACCATAATCTATTAGATTTCTATGGTAACATGGTATCCAATAGTCTTATGCTCCAACCTCTACAGTGTAATTGCATTTGAATGGAAGATAAATAGCTTTTCAAGTAGAGAGTTGTTTTATATCAAATTAATCAATCTGCCTGTGGACGATCATTTTTTTTAGATACAAGTTGGTAGAAAGTGCCAAATACCTTGAGGCATCCATGTCTCCCTCACAGTATCACGCCGCTTTCTACTGCTAAAGGCAGTATTGATTCCAATCACTATAAACATCTTCTTCCTTGGGAAATGATTTCTATCTGATGGCAGATTGATGAAAGGAGGTGTAACCTTCCGAGCTGCAGCCATTTCCGTCTTCAGTGTAGAAACTTGCCTGCCTAGAGATCTATAACGCCCCCCATAAAACGCAGAAATTCCAATCCAGATGATCAATTTAAAAGACGAAATCAAATTGATCAAAATACAAAGAACCAAATCAAGCTTACTGAATTGCTGCCTGTGTTTTGTGAAACTCCGCGAACACTCTCTTGTCCTCCACAGATTTCTAAAAACGATCCAAACCCCAAATATGTTCACAACAAAACCCAACTTCTTAAATTTGAAACAACGAAACTGAGTATTTTAGACTTTCACCTGATTCGTAGTGATGCCTTCAGAAACACTCCGGAGTTGTTGCTGTTCATTTTGTAGCCGGGAAACAAGGCGTGAATCCGATTGCTTTGGTGTCCAAATCCTGCAACATCATTAACCCAATTCCATAATCTCCTAATAAGAATTTTTTTTTTCAGAAAAAAAAACTCCCAACATAGAAATCGATTACACAGAGAAATCCAAGAATCAGAGGGAGAAACAACCACCTGCCACTGGAAGTGAGAAGCATCCCAAAGAGGAAGAAAGCGAGGCAAAAGAAAGGAACCCATTTAGCAGAAACCTTTCTAAGGCCGCGGTTTTTCATTTTGGCTAAACACTGTATGTCTCCCCCGATTGAGACAGAAAAAGGGGGAGATGAATACAGAGCTGCAAAGGTGAAAATGCAGAGAAAAGAGAGGAATATATAAATGGGGAATTTGAGGTTGAGCTGCCATGAGAGAGCAGGCTTTAAAGGGAAATTGAAGAGCTCTGATTACGTTATTTCTTGGGGAAAAAAAACGGAACGAAACTCTTCTTTGCTCATGAAGAAGGGAATTGAATGAGCCAATTGTGCTTTGATGGCTATTATTCGTTAACCGATGAAAGGCAAATCAATCACTGCTTGTATCTGCAAACTCTCCATTTTTGCAAGAAACTGAATCGAGAGACTCCGAATTTTTCGAGAGAGAGAGAGAGAGAGACGGAAGAGTTCGTAGTGAGTAACTAATTTTGGAATTTGAAGACGCTACTGATCAATTTTTCCTTCATTTATATGGTGTGTTTTTTCCACCGTTCCACTATCGTATAGGTTCTTTCAGAAAAAACTCACCATCGTGCCTCCATCATAAAAGAAAAATCAAATTTTATCATATCTCAAATTCATTTTTTTATATAGAATATTTTTAACATTTTTAAAAATATCAAAATATTTAAAATTAATTAAATCAAGGTTACTACTTATTTTTCCAATTCTCATATTTTTACTTATTTGGGTTAACCTGAATAAATACAAAAAAATGGTATATCTAACCATTCGGTCTTTTTAAGGTACTAGCTTCTTTCACGTACGTTGCAACATTGCTCGTAGATGCCATGTTATTTTTTAAAATATAAAATTAATAATATAAGTTATAGTAGCATTTGACTAATAATTATATTTTCATATTTATACATAGGGTTATATCTCTATCATTTTTACTTTTATTTAGAATTAATATTTTATTCTTAATTATAATTAGGATAATTTTTAAAAATAGTAGATTTTACAAAATATTTACAAGCTATAGCAAATTTTATCACTGATAGTCATTGATATGCTATAGTGATAGAAGATTATCAGGGATAGAATCCAAAATTTTGCTATATCTTGTAAATATTTTAATTTATTTTGCTATTTTTAAAAATGCCTCGTATAATTAATGATATTGATATTTCAAAATTAATTTTTATAAAATAGTGAATACAAACTTTTATTTTTTATTTAGTCTATTTATTTCAAGTTTTAGTTAGATATGAAAATGTGATAACATTTAATTTATATTTAAAAAATTTATATTGTATCTTTAAATTATAAAATATTTTTAATTTATATTAAATTATGTAATATTGAAAGAAGCATAAGTTATAAAGAAGAAAGAAGAAAATATCCGTATATATAAAATGTTAGGTTTTTATGAGATCAAATAGTTAATTTATCGTCTTTTATGAATGTTTGTAACAAATATTCATAAGCCGTCTATAGTTGATACATAATATAAAGGTCATGTAATATTTCTAAGCTAAGAATTTGAAAATGTGTAACTAAAATCATTGATTTGAATTTAGTTTCACCATATTTCAGTTTTCTAATTCTTTTGGTATTGTGCTTAGGTATAAATATTTAATTTTTATCATCTAAAATAATACTAAGATATATTAATTTAAGATAAAAGACATAATAAAAAATAAGGACTTACGTCATTTTACTTTCTCATTTTAGCTAGAAAAATAAAAGGAAGATATAATAGAAAATAATATGAAAGAATTTTTTTCATTCTACTCATTTATATAACTAACAAAACAACAAAAAGAAAAATAATTCAAACCAAATAGAAAAGTAGATAATATAAAGAAAGAAAATATTTGTACATATGTTTAGCACCAAAGAAATAAATCTTGTCTTCTTGCATTTCTCTCCTTTAATTGATTATGCGATTCTCTAGATTCACTATTGATTTTTATCTTCACATCTTTCTTATTTTATTGCACTTCCATCTCTACTTAACAACGATTTGTTGCTCAATGAAGCAAGGAATATCATACATTTATATTGAATAAATTGGTAGAAAGTATAAGTTAGAGAACTTTAAAAGCTTATTTGAATTTATTATCATGCCTATAAAAATTATTCTTCCACTACCCATGAAATTAATTAGGGTAATAAATATTTTTGAATCAAATATTGAATGGTTAGAGAAATGGTGAGGAAGAATTAAAATTCATCCACTATTCATGCATTAAGCTGAATAACAAAATTGTCATCAAATGAATAGTAAAAATACTTATAACTAAAAGGGTATTAAAATTGACTAAAAAAATTTCTCCATATAAAAACTTTTATACATAGTATAGATTAGGATGAACATTATGTCATGCATTTCTTTTTTGGTCATTTCTTTAAATAATAAATAGAATTAAACAGAAGTTATTTATTTTGTTTCTTTTTTTAGCTCGAGTTTAGGTCTGCCCTCCACCTTAATAGTGACATTCAGAGTGTTTTATTTAACTCTTATGTATTTATCTTTGTAGAAAATAAGTTTTCAGAAAACGAATATATGTAGTAAATTCGTTTGAGATAGTTAGTTTTTATTGAAAATAATTATAAAAAATAGTAAATTTGATAAAATATTTAGTAAAATTTTAGATTATATTAATAATAAACATTGATAGGCTTCTATCAGTGGCATCGATAGACAATGATAGAAGTCTATCAGCTTTTATCATTGATAGAATTCATAATGTTACTATAACTTGTAAATACTTTAAGTTATTTCGCTATTTCTAAAAATATCTTTTATAAAATTAATTTTAGAGTAATTAAATGGTTAATGTTTTCTATGTAGAATTATAAAAAATATCTTGTTTACCTTATTTTCACTTTGATTGTCGTACGCTACTACTTACTTCTAACATCTAATATCGATAACCTACTATGTCAAAACTTTTAGCAATCTTCTTGAAAACAACAAGCAATCTCTAACTGTCAACTCTGACAACCACTTTTCTACGACCAACTTTGATGGCTAATAAATAAAAGTTATACATTAGGTGTGTCAAATGAGTTGTCTACACTCAAGGTTGAGTGTTATTTATTTAGAGTAAACAAAAAATCAGTCTTTCAGGTTTGAGAAGTGTGTCAATTTGGTCATTGTGATTCAAAATTTTTATTTTCTATTTCACATTTCAAAGTATCTCTATTCATTAATATAAACATGAACTTTTTTTACAATTTTTTAAGGGATCTTTTGGAAAAGTAGGGTAATTTATAAAATAAATTGAGTAAAAGAGGTGGTTTTTTTGGAAGGTAGTGTAGTTATAATAATTATTATTATTTTATATGTTTAATGTTATTAAATTTGAAGTGATAGTTAACAAAAGGACAAAAAAAAGATTTCTTAATCATTATATATTTAATGATTTTTATTTTTATTTTTTATAAATTCATATTTACTTTTATATTAATAATTATGTAATTAATTATATTTACTTAATGTTTTTTGTAATAATTTATTATTCATAATTTTTTTATTATGTATCTTCGTGTTTTGGTAATATATTTGATAATTTTTTCTAATTTTATTTTATTAGTACGTTTTTCTTCTCAATTTATTTAATAACAATGTCTATAGTTATATGTTGTAGCAAATAAATGATGTCAATGATTAAGATTACAATTAATTTCGTGCATGTTTGGTCATTCAAATAATAATAATAGAAATTATGTCGAGGTTACGATTAAAGTGAGATACAAAAACACTACCACCAATCTTGGTATTTCTACATTAACTATGTCTCATTTCCACCTCGTTTGGGACATCTTCGTCGATTATGTCCTTCTTGTCTGCAAATAGTGCAACGTGAGGGAGCCGTTGTGTCCCTCCTATCCATTTCATTATGTATTCGAGAAGTGCATGGTCTGCCCGCACTCCGTATTGTTGTCTCATCTGGATAAATGAATGGGAAATTGGGATCAGGTTAACACTGTCTGTCAGGGATAGGCTCAAATTTAGGTGAATAACAAGACATGTAAGTGGAAGTCTTATAGTAATGTTCTATGTAACCCAGATAGTCCACACTAAGAATTCTACATGTTGCAATGGCATGGGAGCATGGGATTCTGTAACTTTGCCACTTGTTACATGTACATGTTCGTTCCCTTAGCTTCACTCGATGTGTGGATCTACCTTTTAATGTTAACGGATTAATTGTAGATGTTACATCGCACAAACCTATCCGATGATCGTAGATGTTAACATCGTGCGTGTTTGCATGTCTTTCCCAGCGACGTAATTTCTGTATTGCATACCTATTACATTGACGAATAACAAGTTATTGAATATTGAGTAATCAAATGTATAATTTTCAAATAATAATATACAAGATGAACACAGCTTCTATTTCTACCCGACGCGCAACAAAATATGCAACTGTTCGATAGAATGTAGCTTGTGCGAGAGCAGTAATTGGTAGTCTCCTAGCCCCTTTTAGAACAACATTTACACACTCAGCCACGTTCATAGTTAGCCATCCATAACGATGACCACCATCATGTGACTGCGTCCACTGTCTAACATCTATATTAGCAAACCATTGTAAACATCTGGGGTTGGCCTCACGAAGTTCGTCCATGCTTTCATTAAATTTTCGAAATTGATATTTAGATCCTGCATGGTACACCATACTTTTAAGCACACTGTTCCTGTACTTGTCATTGAAATTGCTCGCCACATGTCGTAAACAAAAACGATGATGTGCATCTTTCCAACCATTATTAGGGTTTTGCAAGGCAGATAGAATTCTTTTGTGTCTATTTGAGATAAGACACATTCCAGATCTTCTTTGTACCACATGCTCCCACACATTTCGCAAAAACCAACCCCACGAATCAACGCTTTCCTCGGGTACATGCCATATGCAAGTGGGTAGACGTGCGAATTTGCATCAACTGAGGTAGCTACCAATAGTTTTCCTTCGTACTTTCCATACAAATGAGTTCCATCAATTTGAAGCAACGGTCTGCAATGTTGGAACCCCTCAATACAAGGTGCGAATGACCAAAAAACACTATTAAACATGACAATTCTATTGTCACTTTCAATTTTAGTTAGCCTCTAATCAACAACTGTGTCGGGATTCATCTTCTCTAATACACTCATCCACCTAGGCAGCAAATTGTATGATTCCCTCCATTCGCCAAACACTTTTTCAATCGCATTTCTTCTTCCATCCCATGTTTTCCAATAACTAACAAAGTATCCATACTTTTTCAGGACCATGTTCTATAATGTTGGAACGCTGATAGATATATTTTTTTTCATGATTGTGCTTAACTCAGCTGCAATCAAATTGGAGTCTAATTGATTATGATTTTGGCTTAATCTTGCGTACACACAAGAATGAGGGCCATTGTATTGTATAATTTCAAATTTTCCATGTTTTTTTCATACGAATTGCACGAAGTCTCCACGTGCAATTCATGGCATACCTCTTACACCTTATAGCCCAAACATCATTTTTGGACTCAAGGACTTCGAAGTCTTGGTGTCTCATGACTGTGTATCTTTTTACTTGATTCTTCAATTCTTCTTTCGAATTGAATAACATACCAACCATCAAATGCTCAGATCTCGAATTTTCATCATCAAGATTATTATCGAAGCCACTATTCATTTCATTCAAATCTATCTGGTTGAAGGCTTCGGGGACATCATGAACACCGAATAGTTCAGTAGGTGGCTGATCTAGATCACTACCATCATCATCTACTTCAGCCTCCTCTGCATTTATAGCAATTGTGGGGTCGGAACAATCATATTCCTCATTAAGAGTTTCAAACTCATTAATATCATCAATCATTAGAGCTGAATTTGACAAATTTGGTTGAGAAATATAAAGTTCCACTGTATGTGGAAGGGGTGGAGCATTATTCATCATAAACCGTAACTCAGATTCACTACATAAAGAGATGGGAATGTAGAATGTGGACCCTGCCATGTAACTACCATACGTAAATATTATCTCTATCCCATCATTTCTGTCTATAAACAAAGCATTACATAGTGTCTCAATAAATTGGTTGAATTCAATTTGACGGAGAACATTTATGTGCACACGTGGTGGAACATCGTATTCAATCCCAGATGACCCGTTAATAATATTTCCATTCATGTAGCATTGAAATCCCACAACGTCCATGTAGGTAATGAATCATAACTTATATTTAACGAAAATAAAATTGTAAGGAGATATATTTTGTTGCAATAATTACAATAATAAGAACAATTAATTTTTTTTATTGTCTTAAAAAAAACTTTTATTTTCCAAATAAACTATATAATTAAAATTATTGTTCCTAATTCTAATTATTATGCATGTTAAATTATCATTAGCCTACGTTAAGAAGAAAAGGGTTCGTAAATTGTGTTGGAAAGTTTCTCCAATAATTATTAATTGTGTTTTGCTCTTAAATTCACTATTTCTAAATTAAATTATCAATTTATAATAAAATGAATCAATTTATTGGAAAATGTAGTAAAATATTAAACAGACAACAACAAAACTGTGAAGTGTTACAACTAACAGAGAGTTGGACCAATTCAATAAATTTCTTCTAAGAAGGCAGACTTTGAAACTGTTGTTGTTGTCCTACTTTACTTTATGTTCTATATATATTATATTTAAGTCCTATATATACACACATATACATGTTTTTAAATTCAATTTTGTGTACTTGTTTAACAAAAAAATTGAATTTGTGAGAGGTAAAAGTTGCAACATTTGTTCCAAGCTTGCAATATTAAAAGTTTAAAATAATTTCTAAACATTTTTTTCGCAATTAACTAATTAAAATTTTTTTGGTCAAATATATTATTTGTCTGTTCCAAGTTAGGGTCTTTTTTTGCTTTATGGGTAGTCAATAGACAAAATTATTTTTTTTCCTTATTGTTGCAACTTCTTCAAATTGATCATATAATTAAACAAAATGGAGAGCAAATCAAATATATGTTTATTGAATTGCAAAAAAATAAAATAAACTAAATAATAATAATAACAATAACAACAACAACAATAACAACAACAATAACAACAACAATAACAACAACAATAACAACAATAATAATAACAATAACTTTTCATACCTTCAGTTTGTTAATCAACTTATCAAAGTATAAAATTATAACTCCGAAATTGTAATTGTACAAAGATAGTAAACTAGTGTTATTTTGTAATATAATCAAAATAAAAATTATAAAACTTATATATAAAATATATATATTATTGAATACCTTGAGCAAGTGACTATGTGAAGAAATTAGAAGAAATGAAAAGTTATAAAATAGGAAGAATGAGAGTAGATGGAAGAAAAGATTTTTTTTTAATTTAACTGTAAGATGGAAATGGGGAGAAAAGAGAAGAATAAATAATGATTTTATAGAAGAAGAATTGAAGGGAGAGGCATGGGTCTATAAAGTGGAAGAAGTGAAATGGGAGGTGAAATTGAAAGAAGTGAAATAATTGAAAAAATATGGGTAGAGACGGAGGTCAAATAGAAAGAAGTGAAATAATTGAAGAAGTATGGGTAGAGATGGAGGTGAAATAAGAAAAACTGAAATAAGAAAAAGTGAAATAATTGAAGAAGTATAGGTATAAATGAGTTTAAAATAATAATTCTTTTAGAAATTATTAAATTAAAAAAAAAACGTAATCAAGTAAAAAATGTAATTGTTATTTGCAAACAAGTGACATAATCGACGAAAATGTCCTAAACGAGATGGAAATGAGGCATAGTTAATGTAGAAATATCAAGATTGATGGTAGTGTTTTTGTATCTCACTTCAATCGTAACTTCAACATAATTTCTATTGTTATTTGAATGACCATACATGCACGAAATTAATTGTATTCTTAATCATTGATGTCAATTATTTGCTACAACATATAACTATAGGCATTGTTATTAAATAAATTGAGAAGAAAAACATACTAATAAAATAAAATTAGAAAAAAATGTCAAACATATTACAAAAACACGGAGGTCATAATAAAAAAATTATGAATAATAAATTATTACGAAAAACATTAAGTAAAAGTAATTAATTATATAATTATTAATATAAAAGTAAATATGAATTTGTAAAAAATTAAAAAAAATCATTAAATATATAATGATTAAGAAATCAATTTCTTTTGTCCTTTTGTTAACCATCATTTCAAATTTAATAACATTAAACATATAAAATAATAATAATTATCATAACTACACTACCTTCCAAAAACACCACCCATTTTACATAATATATTTTAAAACCACCATTTTTACACAATTTATTTTATAAATTACCCTACTTTTCCAAAAGACCCTTTTTTAAGTCTAAAATATTGATATTTACTGATGAATTTTCCATATACAAGAATAAGTAAAACTAAAACATAATTAATTATTTAGATTAGTGTTATTTAAGGATGTTTTAAAAAATAGAATAATTGATAAATTATTTACAACTCATGACAAAATTTTAATCCAAACTCAAGATAGATAACCAAAATTTTAAGACAAATTCAAAGTATCCATTTTTTTTTCACTATAAAACGTAAATACTTCCTATTTTCTTCAATTAACGTACTATTGTTTATTCAGTACAGTTAGTATTAATTAATAATACTGACTTTTTAATTGATTACAAAACACCAATATGTTATATAGACAATCAATCTCAACTAATACATTCATAATTACTATTTAACTTTATCTCATTTAATACAAAGCTTTTTGTTATTACTATTATAAATAAAAAGGTTTTTTAGCATTAAAATTTAATTAGAAAATTTGCATTAGATATTAAAAAAAAAAAAACGACTCATAACACTTTTTTTTCATATTGCAAATTTGACAATATGACGTAATCCGATATTAATTTACTTTTAAATTTACTATTTTTACAATTTAAAAATGTAAGTGATATGAACTCTATTATCATAAATTTTTTTTTGCTATTGTAGATTCTTCATTTAATTATTTACATTTCAATATCAATTCCTTCCATAACGTACAAACATTGCTCCAATATGCTTTTCTTAGACAATTATTTATTTTTATTTTTATTCATTAATCAATCGATATAACAATACATTAAATCGTACCAATTTTAGTTAGGACAAGAATATCATTTTGGTTATTGTAATGTAAGTCTTATTCTATGTTTGTCATTTATACTTTAAATGTAAAATTCTAATTTCGTTTTTCACTAAATCCAACTTATAAATTTAAAGAATTTAGCATATTCTATATAAAATTTTGCATGAAAGTTATTACTACTACTATTATTATTTTAATAATTTTTTATAAGAAATCTTCTCATATAGTAAAATATAGAATTATTTTGGTTAAATGATAAACTGGTATGGTTTTCATAAATAATATTTATGATTTAAAATTATTTACAAAAAACTTATCACTCCTCTATAAAGTTATGGGCAAATATCAAATTACATGCCCGATTTTTTTAGGATTGTATCAATTTTAACTATAAAATAATGATTGTATCAATTCAAATTATGAACTTGGAAGATTTTACCCATTTAAACCCTAAATTAGTAATTATAATAATTTAAATTTTATACTTTTATATATGTATCTTTTCTAATTAGAGTATTCTAGTGTCCAAGTAAGACATAATAAAGTATTTAAATTGATAAATATATAAAAATTCATGGTTTAAATTGATACATTTATAAAAGTAAGTTAAAATGAAAGAATTTCTAAAGTTTAGAGTTTAAATTAATACTTAAAATTAATACTTAAAGGTTTAAATTTTTTTTCTAAGAATTAAGATTATTATAAGGATTAAATTATAAATTTCACACAGAGTTAATTTGCAATTTAACCCCATGATTTTCTATCGTGGCCCTATTTCTCCTTTTTGCAAAACGATCTCTTCACACTCTCCATCCATTCGCCATAACTGCTCAAGCTTCTTCCTCGTCTTCGTGGTCTCTTCTCACTCGGCACCCACCTCCGTTCCCTTGGCAATCTTGCAGTTGCAGCTACATCCTTAAATTTCACTTTACTTTGAACCCTCTTAATGGAACAATGAACAAATAGCATTTCCCTCTCATTTTAATGAAATATGTTTTTGTAATTGTATATCATGTCAAGGCAATGATGATTTTGATTCTCACTTTCATCCTCTTGTTTATCATACTTAAAATAAAATCCAACTATTTTAGAAATTTGAATAATTGTAGAAACTTCCGCAGTCAGAAGCCGTCATCAGTGTCCAGTAATTTTAGTTCTGATTCTTCTTTTAAAATTTGAGATAAGTAATTCCTATTCTGTTCTTCAGTCAAGTAGCTTTCAGCATTGGTTCAAAAAATGTAAAGAATTTAGAAAAGCATAAGTTGACAGCGAGTACTTTTGATGGGGCTGTGGGGGGTTTTGAGCCAAAATTGGGGCCATCTAATTTCTCACTATTTTATGTACATTCAAATATTGTTGGGTTAAGATAAAAATGTCCCATACAATTAATTAAAGTTAGAGTGAGAACCAACAGTAAACGTGCAACACACATCACACATTCCCTACTCTTTCTTCACTGAGATTGAAGGACATTCTATGTTGTATTAGGATATATTTTACATAATTTTGTGTCTGAGTTTGACAAATCCCTTAATGTTAAAAATGTCATTTAGTTGTTTAAACTAAATTAACAAATCTATTTGATATACTATAATATGAAACTTCCAATTTCGTGTGGAATGGATTTCTGAATTCTAAAAGATATTGAATATGAGTTATTAGACAAAATATTGAAATTTCAGGAACTTATGTATAAAAAATGAAAGTTTAAAAGGACCGTTAAATATTTTAAACATTAGAGAACAAATACATACAATCCTAAAAAGTTAGAAAACTAAAAGCATACAAACAGACTAATAGTTCCTTTGGCGTATGAGTTTGGCCTTTCCTGATGTTTTGTATTTTTAGGTTAGAAAGTTGGGAATGCCTTCAACTTTAAAGCTCAATGTTATGATTCTGATTTCTAATGTCTGTTTTTGTTTTCTTATGCTTCAATTTTTTTGGATCAATTTGTCACAATCAGAATCAGATTTCTTTAAAACTTTGTCCCTTATCATCAATGGCTTCCACCAAGAATCTTCATTTTTGTAAGGTTTTCTTCCATCTCTCTTTCTTTTCTTTTCTTGTTACATTACAAATTGAGTATGAATGAACAGTTCATACTTCAATTTAGGGCATGTTGATGCAGGTGTGATTAAAATTGATCCGATCACAATAGGTTCGATTTACATGTCAATCGTAATGGATCAATTACAAAGGAAATTAGATATCTTTAAACTTTGTTAATATTAGACAATATGTAATGGTAATTTGATTTCTATAGAGGTTGTACATGTTTATATTAACATTGGTAATGGTATTGAATGGGGTGTTTACTATATTGTCCTTGAAATATAATAAAACTACCAAACTTTTGAACGTTGGTGATTTCATTATTTCAAATGATCGACCATTTTGCACTTTCAATCGTCTTTCGTCCTATTATTTCTTACTCAAAACTTGTTTGTTTGTTGTCCGTTTGATATCAATTTTTATATCATAGATATCCATGGTACAACTGCATATGACCAAGAAAATTGAGACCATGCGTAACATGATTTAAAACAACGTAAAGTGTATATTGATACACATATTCAGATGACCAAAAATCAATGGATCATACACAAAATGTTTGTGATCGAACACCAACTACCGTAATCAATTGTGCCCTACCTTTCATACTATTGATTAATTACTAGTTTAGTATTCATCTTCTCTAAACAGAGAAAATGACAGAAATTTGAACTAATTATTGGTAATAAAGTATATTGTTTCACATGCTTTAAATAAATTAATACAATAATATAGACTTTCAATTATGTTTGTAAGTAAAATCTTTTGTCCCAAAGCGTAAATATTTAGCAGTATACTTCAAATTTTATAATTATTTAATTTTTAAACTTTAGTAGACAACAATTTGGTTTTTAAACTTTTTCAAATATGTAATAATTTAGTTCAAAACAAAAGAAAATATCAAAATTAGATGTCAAATTTTTTTATTTTATGACGGGGACTTTGTATTTAATAATAACATAAATCTCTAATTTGTTTATCAATTTCTTTATGCAGAGTATATTATCGAATCATTATGAACTAAAGTTTAGAAAACTAAATTGTTCTTTTACGAAAGTTTAGTGGCTAAAATTGATTTTAACCATTTAATTTCTTTTTTTTGTAAAATATTAACATGTTTGTCCCTAAATTCTAGTTGGTAGCAATGTAGTCCTTTGTATAAGTATTCAAACTTTAATAAGTAAGGATTTAATTATTGAATTTTACAATCTATAATGATTTAGTTCATATTAAAAAAGTTTCAGTGTCAACTTTTAGTTTCTATTTATTCTATACAATTTATAAATAAATTTGATTTTCAATTGATTTATCGATCTATATAGACAATAAATTTCAATAAATCATACTAATATTTACAATAAATTGTTACTGATTTGTCTGACTAAATTGTTATAAAATTGAAAATAAAATTAGACGTTACTACGTGAAAATTAATCAAATTATTTAAATTTTTAATAAAAATACTTCAATTATTTCCTTTTCCTTTAAAGAAAATAATATAAGAATAAAATTTCCACTGATTTGAATGAATCGGTTACCTTGATCTGAAGCTACTAGATATCTTTTGTATATATATATTACTTATTTTATTTTTATTCTTTTCTTGAAGCAAAAAATCTTATCTTTTGTAGTAATTATAATATTTTTTTTAAAAAAATTGGTTTTATTTTATTTGTGGTTTTACTAAATTGACATATTTTTTCTTAAGCTAATTTAATAGGGTATCATATTGAATGGAAAGAAATTAATGTGGGAAATAAACTTAGAGTTGGTTTTGATAGTGTCAAGAAGAAAAAAAAGTTTTTACAAAATATGATTTTTATTTAAAGATTATTAGTAAAATAGATTAATTGTGTGTTTGGATTACATTAAAATGTATTTTGAGTAGCGGTTAGATACTTTATTTTCCTTTTGATAGTTTACCTTTTAAATTAAATACTTTCTAAACATATCCTTAATGATTTATTTGATTTTGAGTATTCCTAAAGTCAGAGTTCTTGAGTTTGTTATTATTAGGTACAATAAATGTTATTTGAATTTTATTTATAAAATTTCAAACTTGTAATCTCTAACAATAAAGAACAACTCATCTATTTATAGGATGTTCGTGGAGCAATGTGCATTTGGGTTTGGGTTATCTCTAGGACTTTTAGACTTGGTTGACCTTTAGCTAAAATAGTTTGTTGTTGAAATCAATCGATCTTGTGCTCAAATATTATGATCCAATTGAATCAATCTAACTTGTATGATTGAACGACCGTGATAAAATTTATAATACTATAATAGTATTGAAATTTTTTTACACCATTTCTATTTATTGTTTGTCTTGTTGACAGACTATTAAGAATAGTCTGTACTCAACTGACATTAGTGTGAAGTCTACTAATATTTCTAAAGATAAGTTATAGTATGAACATACATAATAACGGTAGTCTTTCAATACTAGAAGTCCTATAAACACATGACGTTGTTTAGGGTCCATCAAATATCTTGTCTTTAATTTCAATTCATCGTACAAAATCAATTGTAATTAATTTCAAATTCAATAATTTGTGACACGCACGTTATCCTTTATTTATTTATTTTTGTTTGTGATGTATGTAGACTTTTTTTCTTCCGTCCAATTCCTTTCTAAGTTGCAATTACAACCTAGCTTTGAAGGATTTTGTAAAAAAAGTATTTGTATTTATTAAAATTTTGGAAATAATTTATTAAACATCATAAAATTTAATTTGGGTTTGGTGCAATAATGGCTTATTTAATTGGATGGTTTTAAAAATGGTTTGGTATCATATAAAATGTTAACAATAATATATTGAAAACCATTTAAAATTTGTAACTTGGGTGTGCATTTGGTGCAATAATGTCCTATTTAATAAAATGATTTTAAGAATTAAAAACAAAATGTAGCTTCGTTGCAACGGTAGTTATGCACTTTTTCTCATTATTTAGGAAATAATTACATATTTCATGGGTAATATATTTAGGGTTATATTGTTGATGATGCTATTGGGTTTTCTTAAGTTAAATAAAGATGGTTGAGATCTAACTACATATATAATTAGATGTAATTAATTGGATAATTAGGATGAGTGTCAATTTTAGAAAAATTGTATTAGATGACAAAAAAAATTAGAAAAAACAACTCAAAACACCTCTTTTTGTATATTGCAAATTTGAAAAATATAATGGTAATCACATAGTAATCTGACAGTAATATGCTTTTAAATTTGTTATTTTTGCAATTTTGATAATATAAGTGACATAAATTCTATTATCATTATTTTTTTTTTCTATTTTTACAAACTCGCCTCAATTTTAAGTCTACGATGAATGCTTGATAGACTATGACAATATTTATTATATTTGTATTCTTTTTTTAAAAATATTGTTATTTCACTTGATATATATTTTGGTTTATTTATTTGATAGTGAAAAATATAGATAAAAGATTACGATAAGATTTGGGTGGGACAGGATCCCCACTTATCCTTATCTTTTCGTAATAATTACAAAATGACAAAAACATAAATTAAAGTAAAAGCAATAATTACAAAATGACAAAATATTAAAGGAAAACTGATAAAATATGTCTGCAGTTGTCCTCGAGTCTTCTTTCGTAATTTCTTCTTTCTTGGTGGTGATATCACCCGGTTTTGTCTGAATGGCCATGATTGAGCTTACCACGCGACTGTTGTTGATTCGTTGAGAAGAGAATACATCTAGGAACTTACTCTCGGCTACCCCGCCATTCACTGCCCAAACATCCTCTGCTCTCTGGATCGGTCGGTCGCGGTAAGCATTCCTAACCGGAATCAATCTCTGCTGAAAAGCATTGGCCTGTGGTTGGTCATTCCACTTCAGTCACCTACCATCTACATCACCTCCCCTTCAATCGGAGATCACCAAATCGACGATTACATGTTGTAGACTGGATATATTGGACTTTATGTACATGACACTAAAAACACTATTTTTTTTTTTTACAAAATTAAAACCTAAAACAAAAATCTAAAAATCTAAAACTAAAACCTATTGTTCATCCTGGTTGGGAATCCAAATAGGGATCTAATACATCGTAACCCGAATACGAGTCGTATTCAAGTTCGATACCATTGACTGATGAATTTGAAGAGATTCCGTCATCTTCTTCAATTTTATCTTGTTTGTCGTCATCCGAGATGGTGTGGATGACTGTTTCCATGACCGTCTGAAGATCTGCTTCTGATCTTGCACCAGCAAGAGAGGTCATCATTGAATTCTTTGCGAGAAGAAATGAGTCTTCTTTTTCTCGGAAAAGATGAGCGTTGGTCTTGAACCAATTCGCTATTTGATCCTTGTTAAGATGGGAATGATCATATTTATCCCACCATTTGACACGCAAGATCTTTCCTAAGATCTTGAACTTGACTCTGGTTGAAAGCTGATGACTCCAGCAGAAGATCCAGGGCACCTGAAAGTAAAGCGAGAATCTATACGTCGGAGAGAGAGCGGACGAATAGATGCTATTTGAAAACTGATGATAAGCTTGTTGAACTTGTACCGGAAAAATTTCCGGAGTAAGCCCAAAATAACTCCACCATCTTTGGAATCAATTCGGAAAATTACATTTGTAGGATTTCCTACATAATGCAATAAACCAAGAATGGTTATTTGAATTATACCATAATACTTTATACCATGCTTCCATGTAGTCACGGTAAGTGTATGCCGGCAGATTGAAAGGCTTAGAAAACTTTCGTGGGACTAGCATCCCTTGTGGCCAGTGGGACGGGGTAAGCACCCTGAAAATTTTTAGCTTTGAATAGACAATTTTTTTCGGGTTGTTCCAATCCGAAATATGAGTGATCTCAACAGAAGCCGTATCTACCAAGATAAACTCATTAAATTGTCTTGTCTTCTTGATATCTTCAGGCAAGAAATTGAACCCTTTAGGATAGACTTGGGAACTGATTTCTTGGACAGAAAGTCCATCGAATTCTGATGCAATGACAATTTCTTCCATAATTGTTTTGGTAAGATATTCTGTGATCGGAGGTCTTGGCATGAAGATTGTCGGTTTAACCGTCTAGGCATAGGATTGAGGTTTTGAAGGTGTCTTTGTTAACGTGGGATTTGGACGTAACAAAGTCATTGAAGGATCGGAGGGTGATCCGATGGAAAGATTCCTTGAAGAGGAACCTTGACGACGCCTGGAGACCGTTTGAAAGCCAAGGTCCATGGCGTAATTGTTTGCGCTCATAGGTGATGGAGCAGACGATTGGGTTATGGGGCGTTTGCCCTTGGAAGAGCCAGCTTTGGAGGAGCTTGCCGTTTGGGAGGAAGCCGGGTTAGGCTGATTGCGGTTGTTTGGAGGCGGAGGCCTCTCGGGTGGCCGAGGTCGGCCGGAATTGGGGAGCATTTGGAAGGCTTAGAGATGTCTTCAAAAGAGAGGATTTAGAGAGATGCTCTCTTGAGAGGTAATCAGCAAGGCAGTTCTCACTACCTTTTATAGGCTCGATTGCGAAATCAAAGCAAGATAAGATTGTTTGCCACCTTGCTAAGATTTGCTTGAAAACCAGATTCTTCACATCTTTTTCAAAGATGTATTTACTGGCCTTGGAATCCGTTCTGACAAGAAAATCCTTGTTGATAAGATCTCCTTGGAACTTCTGAACAGAAAGACTATTGCGAGAACTTCCTTCTTGACGGTGGAATAGTTTCTTTGAGCACTATTCCAGACACCAGAGTGGAATCGGACAAGAGATTCCTTGCCGTTAATTTCCTGTTTCAGACAACCGCCGTAACCTTTATCTGAGGCATCAGTTTCGACGATCATTTTGGCTTTATCATCCACTAGAGAAAGGCATGGGATTCCTTTTGCGAAGGATTTGATTGATGGGTGTGTTCAACCGTCCATGGATTGGGTTTCTTCTTTAGTCTGTCATAAAGTGGCAGACAAATTGTCCGAAGATCTTTGATGAAGTCGTCGATGTAGTTGACGCATCCAAGAAAGCGCTGTAGCTAGGTCTTATCCTGGATTTCATCTGGAAACTTATCCACAAAATCAAGAGATCTTTGGATAGGCTTAACTATTCCTTGGTTGATATCAAATCCTAAAAATCTGATACTAGTTTGGAATAACTTAACCTTTGGTTCAGAAACTACAAGGCCATTTGTTTTGACGATATTGATAAACAAATTAATATGCTTAAAATGTTGATCAATATTTTCCGAGAATATCAAGACCATCAATATAGACGATCATGAAATTTTGATACTTATTGAAAATGTCATTCATGATCTTTTGACACTCGGAAGGAGCATTCTTAAGACCAAATGGCATTACATTCCATTCGTATTGTCCGAAAGGAACGTTGAAGGCAGTCTTGTACCTGTCCTTTTGGTTGATTTGAATCTGCCAGAAACCATACTTCATATCAAACTTTGAAAAGACCTTTGCATTGGCGATCCGCTTAAGCAAGTCTTGACGATTAGGAATCAGATACCTAATCCACTTGAGAACCTTGTTTAGGGGCTTGTAATTGATGACTAGACGAGGAACACCTCTTTCCTTTTCTGCCTGATTATTGACGTAAAAGGCCGCGCAAGACCATGGACTCTTTGATGGGCTTATTAAACCTTTCTTTTGGAGATCTGATATCTCTTTGAAGCAGGTATTAACTAAGTCCTTGCTCATTTGAATGAGTCTGGCCTTTGTAGGAATTTGGGCCTCTTTGAAGTTGTCCACATAGGGTAGGTCTACCATATGTTTCTTCCTGGCCCATAAGGCATTGGATAGACTTGAACAAATCTCGGATCCTATCCTCCTTTGGATAGACTGGATTTTTAATTGAACAGAAGGCTTCTTGATTTCTTCGTTGATTTTTCTTCCTTTGATGTCGTCATGAAGAAATTCAATCTGTTTTTCCTTCCTTGAAATAAGATTGAGACTTTGAATGATCTCGCTCTCAATTGTCGAAAGATATCTTTGAATCACTGGTTTGCAAAATTCAAAGATGATTTCCTTGCTGAATTTCTGAGAAGTTAATCCCTTATCAGAAACTGTGAATGAGTAAATTTGGGTAAGGAATGGTGAACCCAAAATTACTTCCTCTGTAAGTCCCTTTACGAGGAGAAATGAGTTTACAAGGCATACGTCATATTTGCAAACATGCACCTTGGAAACTTTGTACTTGATTAGCAGGGCATTGTTACTGGCTCCCTTTAGCGATTCCCTGGTAATCTCGAAGTACTTGGATGGAATTATCCCTTCCTGGATAACATTTTGATCAGCTTCTGAATCGACTAGAGCTGTTGCTTCAAATTTGTAGTCTTTGATCTTTAAGATGACTTCTTCAGCCACTTCTGATTAAAGACCTTGCTGATAACATTGATGCCGCTGTTTGAAGTCTCGGCATGATCAGCACCATCCCCTGAGATTATCTGTTCTTGAGTTGCTCCGACATCATTTTCAAGATAAGATATCCGTTGCTTACTTTCCTGTACTTCCCTTTTGAGGACTTTGATCTCACATTGGAGGTCGGGAATCTTGACAGGAACCGCTTGATCGCTGGCTAATTGATTTAAAACCGATTGAAAACTGAAATTCATCGGATCCTTGAACTTTTGATCTGGAGTTTCAAGATCTTCCCGTAGCTTCAAAAGTAATTTCTTTCTAATATCATCGTCTTGTACATCGTCGATGATATCCAAGAGACCTTTCTAGGTGCTGGTGAGAACATTGATGCAGTCCGAACAAGGTATTGGTTCTTCGTTGTCCGACTCGTCGTTGGATAGTGAAGATGCATCAGAAGATTCTTCAATGATGGCATTGAGCAAATCTTCTTCTTGGTCTGAACTTGAATAATCTTTGTCAGAAGAGAGTTGTTCAGCTTTGATGATACTCAATAGGGATTGCTTCTCCTTTTCGTCAATCTCCATCTTGTTGATCCTTTTGAAGATAGGGCATCGATTCGCGTAGTGACCCTTCTTATTGCATTTGAAACAAGTGGGGCTATCCTTGGAGAACTTTCGCTTGTTTCTTCCTTTGCCATGGTATTTTCGTTTTCTATTACCATGTTTGCTTGATTCATCGGGGTATTTCTTTCGTAAGAATTTCTTTGAACGAGACTTTTTTCTGGATGGAGGAGTACTGTCTATGCCGTACTGCTTGCAGAAAGATCCTAATTCTTTGCGGTAATCAGAATCTTTGGCGATCTTTGTAGCATGCCGTTGCTGTTGGCAGATTTCAAGGCATACCTTTTGAATTGTAGAATTAATATCCCCATAAGAGATATTTTCCCAATCAATCTCTGACCCTCCATTGATGATGACCATGGTTGAGTAGAATTTTTCATGAACATACCTTGGTAATCCTAATTAATCTACTAATTAATTAACAATTAATCAATTAGTTAACAATTAATTAAATCATATTTAATTAATATTCCATTCAAATCTTATTTGAATAAATATCTCTCAAATATCTTATAGGTTTATATAATTAATTAAATCACATTTAATTAATATTTCATTCAAATCTTATTTGGATGAATATCTCTGCAATATTATTAAATCAAATTTAATTAAATAAAACTAAAATATTAATTAATTCTCCAATTAATTAATAGCTAAGTTAAATATCTTATATTTAACTTAAATTAAAATTGAATCATATTCAAATATAAATTTTTCTCATAAATTAATTTTGAATCATATCCAAAATTTATATAATAAAGTTTCACAAACTTTGTATTATAATGTATCACTGTACATTAAACTAATTCCCAAAGTAAATTTGAACATTTCAAATTACAACCAATATAAATAAATCTCATTGTCCTTTACGAGCTAGGAAGGGGACCTAATGGACCTACAGATCAGAAGCTACAACGATTTGAGATTAATTTGCTAAACTCATTAACCACATTAATCAATATTCGTTAACTGTGTGTACACTTCACTAAAGACTCACAGCTGAACTCTTCTCACTGTAGATATATTTCAGTGTCCACGGATATAGACCAATAATAGTAAGTTAGTCCTTCACGAGTGTTTGTAACACCTGCTGGGTCAATTTACCGTTTTACCCCTAGGTTACCTCTAATCCTTAAATACCAGTGCTCCTCCAATGAACAACCTGTTTATGGTCCTACCAATAAACAGAAACCCCTCTCATGCCATAGAGAGGGTAGGGCCCTTTGTTCAAGACCTGGAGACACCATTTAAGGGAACACTCATCTACTTACCCTAAAGTAGAGAATGAGTAATTCCATCTTGTGTAATTATGTTCCCAGCTCCCCACTCGGTCTTGTCCCCAAAATGATAAGCTTATTGAGTCGAAGATCTGGCCACTCTCACCCGTACAAATCAAAGGACAATCCCTCCCGAACAGGAGTTCATAACACACTTAGGATTAAGACTAAGTTACCTAGGTCATCCTAGTGAAATAGAAACCTAACTAGTTAACGGAGTTACATCTAGTGGTTACTATTTCTCGATCCGGTCTTATGCAAACTCATTGCATAGGATACCCTCACTCGCATGTCAACTACACGAACGTGTTGGATCATTGCGTTTGTATCAAATACAAAGTGAGCCGTATCAATAGTGTTACCAGGATAAGGTACCTAATCTTATCCCTATACTATAGACCCTTTAAGTTGATCTTGAACATCGATCCCTATATGTCTCTACATACTGTTCAAGACTCATTAAACAGCTTAGGATGTTAGTTTATTGGATTTGGGTTATTAAGACAAAACTAATAATTTAATCAATAACAATTATTACGATAATAATACTTTATTAATAACGGTCAATGGATTATATTTACAATCCACGAGTTTTAGGACATAAATCCTAACAGTATTAACATTTCCTACCCCAAAGTTGTTGTTTCCTTCTTCAAGGACGCTTCTGGGCGATCTTTTGAGATAGAAGTTACTGAAAGCTTTTGGGTTATTTCCTTTAGAAGCTCATCAGTGCTGGATCCCTTTAGCTTGACGTCAAGGGAGTTTGGCTGCACAATGGGTCGGTTGGGATCAATTTTTGGTAATCCTGGTCGACTTGGGGGTGCAAGAACCTTTCCCTGTTGGTCAGGCTTCATGTCTTCAATAGATATTGATAACGTCGTCAAGACCTTGTTGGAATAATTGAGCTGCTGTTGAATGTTTTTTATTTCTCTAACACCAACAGTTTTTGTCTTCTCTTCGTCAATTGTCTTGTATGGAGAAGAGATGATTGCAGCACTTGGCATCTTGGGATGC
The DNA here is from genome assembly GCA_025688845.1 of Cucumis hystrix. Classification (NCBI taxonomy): domain Eukaryota; kingdom Viridiplantae; phylum Streptophyta; class Magnoliopsida; order Cucurbitales; family Cucurbitaceae; genus Cucumis; species Cucumis hystrix. The sequence goes on along the minus strand of CM046885.1, from coordinate 13,676,214 downwards.
GAAAAAGAAGCTTCTTCTTCAGGAGGATACTCTGATTTTATTTCTTTTCCCACTGGAGTCTTCCAAGTGACTGGTTTGCTGAGAACGCGAATACTTGTTTCTTTAGCCTTTTCGTTGACTCGGGCTATGAAGGCGTCCTTAGTTAGGAATTTAGGTATGTTATCCCAATCCTTTTGATTAATGTGCTGATCAATATATTTGTCATAATAATAATCGTACATTGCCATGTTCTCGGATGATATGGTCTTTATCTGGTTGTAGATGTTTCCAGAATTTCTTTCCATATCAGTTTGAGTAGGAGACTGAGATCCTTCCGACCTTTCGTACTGAACGTCTGGAATGGATTGATCGAAGTCTACTGCCATCTTCATTGAGTTAGATCTGGCTATCGAATGTTTTTTTGTGGTTGATCTGAACTCCGATACACTTGATCTTCCATTGAAGATTTCTCTGCTTGGAGGATGATGGGTTTCTTCATCTTGAAACTGGACTTCGACGTGTCCATCATCATACTTGGTAATTTGAGCAGTACTGTTTTGCCTAGTCCTGTGTGCAGTTGCATGCTCTATTGACCAGACTGGATTTCGTGTCAGTTCGCTTCAGTCTAAAAGCTTTGGAACTGTTACAGAGGAACGTTCCAGATTGACTTCCATAAGCATGGTGTAGTTCTTGGGAGAGACACCTAAGGCCTTTGGAGAAGCGTTTGTATACATCATCTTGTAGTACAAGACATACATGACTGAAAAAGGATAAGAACCATTTTTTAGTCGTAGTCCTTTGGCTCTAATATCTAGACTTAAGACATCGTAGATATTCTTGTCTTGGAGCGCCACCGTGAATCCGGGTTTACATGTAAAGTAAACCGGCCCGTTGTCGAGGTTTGACTGAACGATCCCTAACAGAGAATTAGAGAAGTTCAGATGCCTTTTGTCTCTGAGGGCGATGTAGATAGGAACATCCAGTCTCGTCCTGAACAGTGGTTTGATAGCTACTTGGACACATCCTACGTGCAGATATCTGTAATTGTGTCTGCGACATAGCTCGGTGTTTTCGTTTGCAATGAGACGATATTTGAAGAAGTTCTGGCTTACTGGAATATTGTCTTCTGATATTCTTACTATATCCTTTTCTTTGAGATTGAAAAAAGGATGAGCATAAATCTCCTTGGGCTCAAGTTTGGGGATAGACCAATTTTGGAGTCTATTCTCAATTTGAGACAATTGTTTCTCTATCCTACTGTGTTTTGATAGGGTTTCATTTAAATTCTCAGAATCAATTCTGGAATTATTTGAAGAAGAAGAAGAAGAGGTTTCAATTACGGGGGATTAAGGGAGAATTTCTTTTTAAGTTTAGAGAGCATAGAGAATAAAAGAGAGAGAGAGAATCCAGGAAACCAGATACTTAACTTCTAAAGTAATTCTAATGATTATTTATTAGGAATAATCTTTTCTAGAGTCTTAGTCCTTCATTATAATTTATCAATCGATCTAATTTTAAGTGAAAAATTGAAGTTAACTCTTCTAAATTCGTTCAACGTTTTTGTTCATAGTTTACAGGTTGACCAAGCCATACTCAAACATTTGAGAACAAACGATTATGAACTTAGACTTATTATCTTCAATAACTTACTTAAAATAGAGAAACAAATAATAGTGAAGAATTTTAGACATAGAAAAAATTAGAGAGAATAAAGAACAAGAGAATATGTTTAGAAATTAACTATCATCTTCCCAGATTCAGAGAGAAGCTTACTCCATGAGAGAGAGAGAAATGAGAATGGAGACTAATCACCGTTTTGCATATAATCAATAATTAGATTGTGGTTCTCAAATTATGTTTTATTCTCATTTATTTTTTATAAAAGTAAGGATAAAGTTGGATCTCACCTATGCTATTTACAAAATATTATCCATTGACTAGTGTGTCTCGATTCTATTACTAGCCTAAAATTATTTTTTATATCATCCATCTAATTTCAAGATGTTCAATTTATATATTTGTATACATCTGAAATCTAGTCCATTGAAGTTATATTTATCAAAATTGGTTAAATAACAATAACCACAATAATATTTTATGCGATAAATACAATAAGTGAATATCTTTAAAAAAACAATTGTTAAAGTTATTACTAGGTAATAACAAGTCTTAATCTAATAAATAATTTATTAAAAGTAAATAATATAAAATTTAATATTTGAAACTATAAATACTAATGAACACAAAGATAATTCAATAATTTAAAAAAAAAATCAAATTCACGTGGTTTAAAATGTTTAAAGTTAATTAATTAATGATAAATATTTTTTTTAAATAAGTTCATATTGAAATTGTTTTCCTTTCGTACGGTCTGTTTCAATAATATAAAACACTGTAGTACAAATTTAGCCATACTCATATTAAAATTGATCGAGGAAAAGCTTATCTACCATGTAACATAACATCAGAGGAAGAATATAGAATAAACAAACCATTTAAAACAAGGAAAGCAATATTTCTAACAGATGAATACAGACTTTTCAATGTTAAATAACTTATTTATTCCTTGAAAATTTGGTTGCTTAGTAATTTATTATTTATTATGTTATTGATTAAATTTTAACTTTGACCACCATCAGAGACTATAATAATTTTGAGAAAAAAATTAATTTATATTCATATACATTGGAGGTCGTTTGAATAGATTTAGATACAAAGTCTTAGAATCAAATGTAATTATTAATTAATAGGATCTAAAATTTAGATGTACAAAATTGATTTTTGGTTAATTATCATTTTTATTTTATACAATGATTTAATTTTTATACTTTTAATTTATAACAACGTAGCCTTTTCTCTTGAGCGCATACAATAATTTAGTTTTTTCTTTTTAATTTTTAAGCTTACAACAATTTAATTAATATTTTTAATTAAAATTAGAAAAGTTAATGTAAATGGCAAAACTATTAAAAATATATACGAATATAACAAAATTTCATACTATATCAACAATAGAAAATTAAAAGAAAATTACATCAGATGATAAAAATATTTTTAAAAAGCAGTTAATGATACTTATTTTTTGGGTATTGCAAATATGACGAATATGACAAGCAATTAATAATATCAAACCGTTATCAATGGGTTATCAGATAGTTGTTGATTTTTGAATTTGTTGCTAATTTTACCAGCGTCCCAAAATTAAATGACAAAATTTATTGTTTAACAAGTTAGGACATTGTAGTTTATAGATATATTAAGTTCTCCATTAGTTTATTGGCCTCCCTATCTAAGAAATTTCTCTAAACTAATTCCACATTTAAGAATCATAGGTTACAAATCTTAAAATAATTTCTCTAAACTAAATTATTATAAAATTGAAATTACAATAATTAAATTGTTATAAAAATAAAAAATTCAAAACTAAATAATTAGAAAAATTAAAAATTTATGGACTATATCTCTAAAAATAAAAAACTATAAGAATTAATTAAAGAGAAATTTAAAAAAAAAACATTTAACAAAATATTTAAACTCTGTATTAAATTCTAGGAGAAAAAAAATTAAAATTTAACCTTGAAAATTTGTGAGGTAACTTCTGAAGAATGGTTGCTTCGGCTTTTCCTTTAAGTCATACCTTAATTACAATAACAACAATACGCGCCGATATCTTCACATTTCCATTTCTACCCTCAGATTTTTATGACAATTACCATAATGGACAAAAACATATTCTTCAAATTTATGTTGTGACTCAAAATATTCAAGAATCGAGAAACGTCGATAGCAATAGCGACTACCGAGGACAATTTCGTAAATAGAGCACAACTTTTGGGCAATTTTGCCCCTCAGTTCGGTTAAGCTCTAAACGCAAATATTTATATTTATATATATTTAATTTAAAAATTCTTTTTACAAAAGTTTGCCCTAATTGGTGACGTGTAGGGTTTTCTTTCTACCATTCCTTCGAGCGTGTATATAAGCCCTTTCCTTCTCCCCATCAAAATCCCCATCGGCTTCTTCGTCACCGCGAAAACAAGAGCCAAAGCCTTTAAGGATCAGTTTTTTTTCCTCCTATCACGACCATTCATCACTGTAAGGCAAGATTTTTTTCTTTGTTTTTCTTGTTTGATCTAACTTCATCACCGTTTCTTGTTTGATTTATCGTCCTTGATTTGTTGTTTTTGTTATTGTTCTAATCGATTATAAGTTATTGATGATTGTTTTGGTCTCTAATGTCTTTGATTTAATGAAATCTTCACGATCGGTATTCCGATTATAGATTTTTTATGGATTTTTGTGAGTTTCCTGCAGTATTGTTCAGATCTGGAGATTTACTTCTTTGTTTGGTATGTTTTTCTAAATTGCATCTTTGATCGGAATGAAAATTGTTATCGGCGTTTTAGATTCGTTTTTGTTTATGTAAAGCTGATGAGAGCGATGATTGAATCTTATATGTGAATTCGATTTTTATTATTCTTTCTATCTAGGATTTCGTTTAGGTTTGGGATATTCTTTGTATCCGTTTGTGTTTAATTGTGTATTGCATTTCGTAGTTGTTTATAACTTAAAAGTTTTTCGATTATTTATTTTCTAGTTGTAAATGATAGAGTCTGCGTTTATCTAGTAAGATGTGTGTTATATCAAGAATGGAGCTGCAAGATAGAATGTCTTTCATTTTGTGTCTGATTGTAGGATTTAGAATGTCTTTCATTTTGTGTATGACTGTAAGATCATTTTCGTCTTCTACAACTTGCTCGATTTGATTTGAACTGCCGGTCAATGTTTTCACTGGTTTTAACTGGAATTTAAAATTAGTCAATTGAGATTACGAATAACATATTTGTGCGCGATCATTTGCACTTGAATGATGGTATTTATGTTGACCGTGAACGTGTTTAAGTTCTGATTATTCATTCTGAAATAATGTTTGTTCTAGATCTTTAATTCTCAATGGTTTTTTTTTTCTATTTTCTTGTGATATGGTTCTGTTCAACCTTGGTCATAAGGTAATCTTGCGTATTATTTGTTCTTAATTCTCAGGAAGTTGGCCATTTGGTCTGCTGTTCTGTAGTTCAAAGTGGAGGGCGTTACGTTTGAAACTCCTTTTATGTCTGAACGGGCCTCTCTCTTTTTGTCATCGATTGGATTGCTTGGAGAGTATTGTCCTACGTCTAGGAAAAAGATCAGCTGTGCTGAGACTATTGGCTGCATGCATCTTGAGTTGCTAGGAGTTCATAGAAAAGCACGTGGTCTTGGTTTCCATTTTATGCGGTCTTTCCCAGCTGCTCAAAGAGCATCAAGACTTTTTGAAGATACTGCCACTTCTGCATATCTTTTCTAACTAGAACTTGCAGTATTTCTGTTTTTTAACATGGCGTTGCAGAATATTGGTGCTTCAAACCGCGATGATGCCTTCTATAGGTATAAAATGCCTAAGATGGTTACTAAAATTGAAGGTAGAGGTAATGGCATCAAGACTAATGTAGTTAACATGGTGGAAATTGCAAAGGCCTTGGGCAGACCTGCCTCTTACACTACCAAGTACTTTGGATGTGAACTTGGTGCACAATCCAAGTTCGATGAGAAAACTGGAACTTCTCTTGTAAATGGTGCACACGAGACTGCAAAGCTGGCTGGTCTTCTTGAAAACTTCATCAAGAAATATGTTCAATGCTATGGATGTGGTAACCCTGAGACTGAGATAATCATCACGAAGACGCAGATGATCACTATGAAATGTGCTGCCTGTGGATTCATATCTGATGTCGACATGAGAGATAAACTCACAACATTTATTCTCAAGAACCCACCTGAACAGAAGAAGGGATCAAAAGACAAGAAAGCAATGAGGAGGGCTGAGAAGGAACGGCTTAAGGAGGGAGAGGCTGCCGATGAGGAGCAGAAGAAAATAAAAAAGGATGTTCTAAAAAAGAAAAGCACTACTACAAAGGATGCTGTAACCAAAGTTCCAAGCAAGAAAAAGAATAATGGCTCAGATGAAGATCATTCTCCAACTCGTAGCCATGCTGATGATAATGACCGAGCAGCTGATGACGAAGATGATGATGACGTGCAGTGGCAAACGGATACTTCTTTAGAGGCAGCCAAGCAGCGTATTCAGGAGCAGTTGAGTGCTGTCACTGCAGATATGGTCATGCTCTCAACTACTGAAGAGAACAAGTCGTCAAAGAAGTCATCTGAGCATGAGAAGTCTGCAGCCAATGGTAACAAGAATGGAAATGGAGTTTCTACACATGGTGCCCTCATTCAAGAAATCAAAGATTATTTGAAGAAAGGTGCCTCCACAACTGATCTCAAGTCATTCTTGGAATCACTCACTGGAACTCGCCAAGAGATTGTGAACGCCTTAGTCGAAGCTCTATTTGATGGTGTTGGCAAAGGCTTCTCTAAGGAAGTAGTGAAAAAGAAGAAGTTCCTGGCTGTAGTTGCTGCTGTGGAAGGATCACAGATAATTCTTTTACGTGCCATCGAATCTTTCTGTCTCAACACAAGTCCAGAGGCGGGTAAGGAGGTTGCCCTTGTCCTGAAATCACTATACGATGGCGATGTAATAGAGGAGGAATTCGTACTAGAGTGGTACCAGCAGGGTGTGGCTGGTGCAAACAAAAGCTCTCAAATCTGGAAATACGTAAAGCCGTTCATCGAATGGCTCCAAAATGCCGAGTCGGAGACGGAAGAAGAGTAAGAATAATATTACTGCATACTTTTTTGTTATGCTATCTCTCTGCCTATGCGTTGGGTTTTAAATTTTACTGTCATAGTTTTTCGTTTAGCATTTCTGGAATAAGTAATTATCGTGTTGTGTTCTCGTGTCTACGTTTTCTATTTGGGTGTCTTTGAGTTTATATGAACCTTGTCTTTGAACAATGGTATTGTGTTTGTTGTTTCTTCATCTAGTAGCGTGTCTCTTATAAAAGCACTTCTTTAGCACTGCTGTTTAGTTTTTATTGAACAATGGTATTGCTGTTTCTTGTTTCTTTAGATCCGCTGTTTAATTTCAATAAGCTTATTATTTTGCTTCATAAACTAACTTTGAACATTTTGTTAATTGGACTTTTCATATTCTTTGAAGTCTATCAATCTAATCTTACCGTATAGAAATGAAATTTAATCTTACGATTTAATTGAGAAACTACTTTTTATATATCAAATATAATTCAAACTTATTGTTAAAACAACTTCTTGATGATGATATTTGTTTTGGGACATAGGGATATGATGCAAATGATTCGGTAAAAATTAAGTTCCTACAATTTGTACACGAAGAGATAAGTAATTTGTTTTTACTTTTTCATTTTTCATTCTGTTTGTTAGTAATTATTTGAATGTATCAGATACAGATGGATATCTGATATGGAATCTCGTATCTGTGTTTCATAAAATAAAGCATTTATGAGTTGTAATAAAATGGGAATTTAAAGGTGATCCTAGAATATCTATCTGATGTTCTTTTACCACAAAAGTTTTACTTTAATAAAGCTTAGGATATCAAGAGAGAGAGAGAAGAAGAAGTTTACTTTTTGAAGACACTAAAAAAATTTGTTGTCCCAATAAGCAGTACTACGTTAAAGCGGTGGCCGCGGCCAAGTGTGGTTGATACTGCGACACCACTCAATTACTCTATTTGTAATGTGTTTTTGTCCTTTTGGAGTCTTTGCGATTAATTAAAAGGAAACTATAGCGAATGGCAGTTTGGATTTTCTTTCTTTAATACAACACCTCTGAAATATTTGTAAATATAGCTTTCTCACGTTTGCATCACTGACAGCAACAAAGAAAAAATAATGTTCGGTTTGAAGTTAAAATTGTATCAATCAGAAAAGTACAAAAAAAAAATCTCATTTGAAATCAAATCGTATCGTTCATTTGTGTTGAATCAAAACCGTGTGAACATTATACGAAAATAAAAGTCCTACAAAATTACAAAACATACATCAAAGTTTCAAAGTTAATCTAAATAATTTTTATAAAGTTACACTTATACTCTATCCTAAGTTATACTTATATATTTAGTTATTTATATACATATATTTAATTTTTTAAATAAAGTGGTTTGATTAAAATTACAAAACATACATCAAAGTTTCAAAGTTAATCTAAATCGATTTAATGTATTAAATCGAATCAAACCGCATAAGAATTCATTTTAATTTAACACAAACTGAATCAAATTGCATGCACTTGGTTTTGGTTCGGTTTTCAACTCATGTTTATACACCTCTAGTAACTATCATCGGTAGTAAATTATTAATAACAATTGATAGCATACTTTTCAATTTGAAAATTATCACTGACATTCATTAATAGTTTCTATCATTGATAATTTTCAATTTGAAAAAATCGAAAATATGTATGCGAAATGGTGAACTGAATGTGAGTTTTTTTATTCTTTTACTAGTTTTTGTGCACGATATGTAATTATTTTATTTTGTGCTATTTATGGTAGTAACATATATATTTTGATTTTTTTACATTTATGTAACAATGCATTGAGTAAATATAATAACTAATTAACTATTTAGTTAGCTTCCAAGTATGGCCCAATTGACCATTGTTTGTTTGTTATTGTTTTTTATCCCCATAGAGCTTCCCCAGTTTTTTTTAAAAAAACTTTTATAATAATACAAAAGAAATATCGATATTATTAAAAGAAAAAAACACCATTTAGCTTAGAAGTTGTACGGTATACTCAGTTTTATATTCCACAAGTTTTATTTTATTCTAATTTCTTTCTACAAAAGGTAAATTGTAAAAATAGGTAAATTCGAGAAAATATTTGTATCTCATCCAGAAATCAAGTGTAATGGATAGATTTTTGTATTTTATCTTATTGAAAAAAAACCATATAGAAAACATAGAATTAGAACCATTTCTACTTTGAAAGAGGTTTTTATCTCTATTTCTAATGATAGGGGCTGTTTGGAGATGAAAGGAAGTCCTGTCCACTCTTGGAAAATGAATAAGCTTAATCTCCCTTATTTCTTTCTAAACTTTTCTTTCTTCCTCTTAATCTTTCTCTTCCTTCAATAGATGAGGGTCCGTTTCGTAATTTTTTCGTTTTATGTTTTATGTTTCTATTTTCATTTTTTAAAAAACAGATGTGTCTAATAACGTTCCATATTTCTCGTTCTAAAAAAAAGTTTCTCATTTTATAAGGAATTATTGAAAACAAAATAGAGTAGTTTCTCATGTTCTGTTTCTCAATTATTTTTATTAGTTTCATTTCCCTTTTCATTTTTCTCAATTATTTCTATTAGTTTTTTTTTTCTCAATTGTTTCTATCAGTTTTCTTTTCATTTTTCTCAATTATTTCTATCGGTTTCCTTTTCCTGTTTTTAAATTATTTCTATCGATTTTCTTTTTTTTTTTCTCAATTATTTTTATCTTTTTTTCTCTCAATTATTTGTATCGATTTTCTTTTCCTTTTTTCAATTATTTTTATTGGTCTCATTTTCCTTTTTCCCAATTATTTTTATTGATTTTCTTTTTCTTTTTCTCAATTATTTTTTTTATTTCCTTTTCCATTTTTCCACACGATTTCTATTGGTTTTTTCCTCTTAATTATTTCTATCAGTTTTCTTTTCATTTTTCTCAATTCTTTCTATCGTTTCCTTTTCCTGTTTTTCAATTATTTTCATCGGTTTTCTTTTTTTTTTCTCAATTATTTTTATCATTTTTTTCTCAATTATTTGTATCGATTTTCTTTTCCTTTTTTCAATTATTTTTATTGGTTTACTTTTCAATTTTCAATTATTTTTATTGGTCTCATTTTCCTTTTTCTCAATCAATTGTTAACAATACGTAACACAATTCTCCAATATTGCACTTACAACATCAATTTAAATATATATAATTTATTTCGCACCTAACACGTTAATTAATTTATTCACACAAAAAGTTTGTGTATAAAACATTCAAAATTGACATTGCATTTAGAAAAATTAATGGAACATGTTTTTCAATAAAAATTCCAAATTTCGATAAATTAAAAATACTAATATTTGTATATTGGATTTATAATACAAATTCTTTTAAAAAAATTCAAGAGTACGAATTAAAAAAAAAAAAAAACTTTGTCATGTTTCTACAATACTATCCGATCTCATAAAATACTTCTTTCGTAGAATACTGATAATTCTATCTTTCTCACATAATCTCTTTCCAAACTAGGATTATCATAATCTTCTCATAATCCTCTCCATTTATTTCTTCCTCAAACAAACAATGAGTATTATAATTATTTTCTTTTCATAATTTGTTCCCCTTCCTCCCAAACGGCTCCAAAATAGCTTTGAATAATTCTTTTAAGAAATAAAATATTAATCACACCCATTCCTATTTTAAATAGTTTGGTTCTTTCAATAAACATTAAGTTTAGTACATTGTTTTGGTTTATTATTAAATTTTGTTATTAATTAGTATTTTAGCTCTAAATTTTGATAATATATTTACACATTATACATTTTTTAGGAAAATTATTATTGTTGTTTAGTTAATTTTGATAAAAAAATTAAATCTGAGAGGGTAAATTTAAAAGAAAAATGATTTTTTTTCTATTTTTGAAAATTTAAATTTAAATTTTATTAAAAATATATAAAGTAAGATGAATATTTAAAAATATTAAAACTAGAATGGAACAAACATTAACATACAGTGGTCATGTTTAATAAACCATTTTTTTATTTAGTAAAAATCAAGCATATTTTCTCTCGTTTTCTTATAATTGCTTGCATCTTTGTTAAGCGAAAGAGTTGATTCCATAATGAAATTGAAAAATATATAGAAAAATATTTAAAAAAATTAAATTTTTTTATTTTTTTAATATTGGTAAAAATTATACAATAAAATATAAAATTTAAAGATGAAAGCTTAATTAAAAATAAAATAAAATAAATCTTTTTCAATTTTGATTTGTTTTGAAATATCTAATCTGTATCAATAGTAATATTTAACAATTTTAAATATGTACGTCATGTTGTTTAAATACGGATTGTCCGTTTTTTTTTTAAATTATAAATACCAATTATCTTAATAAAAACTATTACGTTATCAGTAACAAATGTGATTATATTGTAAATATAGTTTTGTTTGATTTATGCATATTGAAATTTCAAATAAAGCAAAAATTCTTATTATTCTAACATAATTTATTCTTTGTAGATTTAATTAATTTCATGAAACTTAGATGGGGAATTGTTATAGTTTACTTTCCCAATTTGGAATATTTAAATACCTAACCATTTAATCTCTATATCTTATGAATTGTAACACTTTAAATTAAATTTTACTATGAACCTTAAATACTTCGTCAATTCTTATATTTTTAAAAATCTTTCATTAATTATTGTAAAAAAAAAAAGTTAAGTGTGAATTTTTATTACTTAATATCTTAGTTTTTATACAAAGGTAGACAATTTTGATCTCAAATAAAAAGATAGTTTTAAATTCATCTAATTATTTTATTTTTTAAAATTAAACTATTAGAGTTACCAAACTAAACTGTAAGTATTGAGTAAATTATTACTATTGTTTAATTGAACTGTATAAACTATATACTTTAAGATTAGAAATTTCATTCTCTCACTCGATAAATTATATAAAATACATACATTTTTATTATCAAGTAAATTAAAGAACCAAAATAATTTTTAACAATTTTTTTGTTTCTTCTTATTATTTTGTGAGAAAAAATCAATTGAATTATCTTTTATTATTTAAAAAACCAACATGTTATCCTAAATCAATATCTATTATTAAAAATTTTAAATCCACGAGGGAATCTAAAATTTGAATGGCTTCTAATAAGATTTGTTTTGAATTTCAATTATAAATTAACAAAATTTTAAAGAAATTAAGATTAAAATAATATTATAGTTCTAATATTTTTAGTCCATTGTTTATAATTACAATCTTTCGAATTACATCCGGAGAATATATCTCAAAATATTAATTTTTTTAATTTTTTTTAAAATAAAAGATAATCAAAGTGTAGGAAATAAAGATATGAATTTTTTTAAAAAATAAAAAGGTAGTAATTAAAGGGAAGAAAAAAAAAAGAAAAGAAAAATAGAGCAAAAGAGTTTAACAAAAAAATCAGAATTTTAGTTAGTCTGTCGGGGGCAAAACCGTAAAATCAGTCCCAATTTAAAGGCTTTCCGTTACGTAATTCTGTTCTTCTCCCGTTGCCGATTCCTGTTTCTCTGACCCAATACGCCATTCTCTCTTTCTCTCTTTCTCTCTTTCTTCAAAATGTTTACAAATCTTTTGTAGAGAGAGAGAGAGAGGGATGAACATGAAGAAGAAGATGAAGACATAGTCACACTTCTTTCCCAAATATCTCTCTCGCCATCCCTAAATTTTCTATATAAAAACAAAAACCCTAACACACAATTTCATCATCTCAAACTCTCTTTCTTAATTTTGTTTGCTTTGCCCTAACAATTACACAATTTTGCATTGTTCGTTGTTCGATCACCGCCGGTTCGGTTCCGGCATGATGGACCCGAATCTTTGGCGTGCTTTTTCCGGTAATTCTGCCCACATCCACACTGTCGGTTCTGAAGTTTACTATTTCGTTCAAGGACATCTTGAACAAGCTACTTACGTCCCGACACTTTCTCGGTCTGTTCTTTCTAACCCTATTACTAAATGTATCGTTTCTGCTGCTGATTACACTGCGGATCCACTTTCTGATGAGGTCTGTCTTAGGCTCAATCTTAATCCAATTCCTCCTGGTCAGAGTGTGTCTCAAGTGGTTCATCCATTTAGTAGTTGTGATGATGGTAATGGGCAGAGGAATAGAATTGAGAAGTTTGCTAAGGTTCTTACGTCTTCTGATGCTAATAATGGCGGTGGATTTTCTGTGCCGCGGTATTGTGCCGATTCTATTTTTCCTCCGTTGAATTATCAGGTTGAACCGCCGGTACAGACTTTGGCGATTACTGATGTTCACGGAGTTGTTTGGAATTTTCGTCACATTTACCGTGGGACGCCGAGGCGGCATTTGCTTACTACTGGGTGGAGTAAGTTCGTGAATAATAAGAAGTTGATTGCTGGTGATGCTGTCATTTTCGCCAGGGATTCTAGCAGGGATATTTTTGTTGGCATTCGCCGAAGCTCTAAGAGCAGTGGTGGCGGTGATTGCAGCAAATGGAATAGCCAGGTTGGTGGAGGAGGAAGGTGCAATGTGGAGGAGAAACGTTCTGGAGATAGAAGTACTGACGTTTTCACCCGAACTAATATTGGGAAGGTGCCGGCCGAGACCGTTGCTACTGCTGCGGAGTTGGCCGCGGAATTTAAGCCATTCGAGGTGGTTTATTATCCTAGGACTGGTACGTCTGAATTTGTTATACCAGCTGAGAAAGTGAACAATTCGTTGAATTATCAGTGGTATCCTGGGATTAGAGTGAAAATGCCTGTGGAGACGGAGGATTCTTTGAAGACGCAATGGTATCAAGGGACTGTAACCTCAGCATCTGTTCCTATCCAAGGTCCTTGGAAGGGTTCTCCATGGCGTATGCTTGAGGTATAACTTTCCTTTGTTAACCTATGTCTCGGAGCTAGCTATCGTATCTACTTTTGAATCATTTCTATTATCTTTCCTTTCTTAGTTGAATTTTGCTTCGTTTGATTGCTTGAGTCTCTCAATCGTTTTCTTTGTATTTAGCTTTATCTGTAGCTTCTTATGTTTTCAATTACCCTCTCATTGTTGAACATGCATCGTGTACAGTGTCTGTCTGGATTATTTGGTGTTGGATAATGTGGGATTTGGTTGCTAGGTGTGTTATCACTTATCAGGTTGGTTGATCTGATAAAATGTGCTTGTAAGTAAATGTGTAGCTCTGTTGGGTTATATATCACGGCTTTGGTGGTTGAGACAGTTCTTAAAGAATTGATTTGGTTGGATGACTCTTGAGTATTTTTGTTATATAAACATACCAGATAACAAGCCAACATAAGAGAATTCAAATAGGACGTCTTTTTTGTAAGTGCGAAACATGAATTTTGGGAGCTGTTGATTTAATCAAATGAATCTGGGTGTTGCTTAAAATGGGGGGTGTCTCTTTTCCCTTATGTCAGTTAGGGATTTACATTTCATGTGGTTCTTACAAGTTCTTTATCACCATTTATTATCATTATTTTTGTTTCGTTCATGTAATTTCTCTTTTCCTGTCTTAGGTTACATGGGAAGAAACTGATGCTCTGCAGAGTGCTAAGTTTGTGAGCCCTTGGGAAGTTGAACTTGCTTCGCCCTCTCCTCCCATACCCCCTCCTCTTCACTCAGCAAAGAAATATAGAGTTCCCCAGAAATCTGGGATGGTGAATGGTGAAGCTGATCTGTTTTCACCTATGATGAGATTCGGTGATTCAACAATGGGGCAATTCAATCGATCATTGTTGAATTTTAACTCTTTTCCTGCTGGCATGCAGGGAGCCAGGCAAAATTTTTTCCGTGAATCTGGGTCATCCAATCCACATAATGAAATTTCTCCACCCACATCTGATGAAAATTCCATGTTGAAGCTGAACACAGCTCCAAATACACAAACAGTGTCCACTGATCTCCATATTGGTAGTGTGCAATCGGATACCTTATCGCCCGATAGTCAGGCTAGTGTTCTTTCCTTTGCCACAGGAACAGCTGAGAACCAGAGCTGCAACTCAACTAAAGCTGGTGTAAATTCATTTCAATTGTTTGGTCAAATCATCTATATGAGTCCTCCTGCCGAAAATGAACTTGACAATGGTGCTGACAGTGATGATGGTGACAAGAAGCGTAAACGGTGCAATTGATCTTTGATTAGTACAATTTTTCTTGTTGTGTGCTAGAATGGGAGCCTCGGGAGTCAAATGTTTTCTCTTAGTAAATAGTAGTTACATCTTTGTCTTGCGTAGAAGCAGCTGTACAGGTACGCATGCTTCCTATCCTTTATACTTTGGCATGTTGATAATGAAATGTGGATAAGTTAAAAAGTTGGATAAGTTAAAAAGTTACTTTATGGATACGTTAAAAAGTTACTTTATGGATAAGTTAAATTATATAATGTGTTCTCGAATTTCATTCTTTGTTACTTACTGCGATGATAATGCTTTTATTCCAACATATTAACTTTCTTTCTTTATCTTATAAGCATGTCAAATGGATGCCAAAGTCTATGACTGACTGATTATAGTTATTTTTATCCAGTAAAATAGTAACTTAGAGAAGGATATTTCTTCTAATAATATACAAAAAAGAAGAGGTTTGAATATGATGAATGTTTAGGCAATTTTTAGTAGTGCCCTCTGAAGAAGGGTTAATCTCTTTTTTCTTTGTAACCATCATTCCCCCATTTCTCACATACACTAGTTGAACTCTTAGTTACTTGTAATCTCGTCTCTATTCTTTCTGAGCTCAAGGAGGATCTTGCCCCGTTCGGATTTTTCTGGTTAATATAATAATCCAAGTCTTTGTAAAATTTATATCATGTTTGATCTGCATGAGAAGACAATTTGTGTTGAAGACCGTTGACTATTGTTTTTGGTTCTCTTGCTGTATGCAGGTACTTGAGCTAGGCAGGAAGCTGACTACAGTATGAACATCCGTTGCTGATTGTTTTACTTTTATCCTATGGTAGTTTGTTTAGTCTGACCTCAAAAAGTCTAGACTCTTTGAATTTTTATTGACGTTTTTGTTTGCTTTTTTCATGTTGACACTGCTTTGGATATTGTTGAACCGTTTTAATGTTTTTTCTAGTGTGGAATTGGATGGTTGAAACTTCAGAACTTTGAGACATGATTTGTTCTTGATTTTGATTGTGTGTGTGTATTTTTTTAAAATTGATTTTTTATGTTTATGAAAAATGTGGTTTTAATGGGATGATGTGTTTTTTATTCTAAAAATAGAGTAAAAGATGTAGGATTTAAATTTATGTGAGTTGGTGATGAAATAGGTTGTTACATTGTTGAAAAAAGTCATGTATCTCTTTTGGACTCTTTTTCTTTTCTTGTTTGAATATGACATCATTGAGGTACATTTGTCTTTATTATTAATACTATGCTATTGTATGCTGATGTTGGTTTTTAGAATAATATGACCGTCTTAAATGTGTGTGAGAAAACATTTGAATTCTATCATTTTCCAAAAATAAATTCTAAACCCTATTTGTTTTTAAGTAATTAATACGTTACCTACATTTTGAAAACACTTTTCAAATTTTTTTCTAAAGTAGCTAAACAAATTATAAAAAAATAGATGGAATTGATGTTTATAAGATTAATTTTTAATGTACAATAGTTACTAAATGAAGTCTTTGTTATGTAATAGTTACTTGTACTTTTTTCTTTTAGGATGAAAGATTATGACAGTATTAATAAGTTGAGTTCACATTGGTAGTTTACGTCGATATTCTTGTTCTTTTTTCTTTTTTTACCTTTTAAAATATTATTTTCGTTCATATAATTAATGTTTTAATTCATTTTGGTCTATATATTTTAATATGTTTGTTTTAGTTTTTGAGTTTTTTCTTCAAAAATATAAAAATTTACCAATTATTTACCCTTCATGAAACAAAATACAAAATTTATTACACGAAGTGTAAATATTTTGTCAAGTACTTTTTCTTTAGTTTTAGCATTTTAATTTTTATTCATTTTGGTCTTTTGGTCTTGTGCTTTTAAAAATGAATTTTGGTCATTTACAAATTTTTAAAACAAATAAATTATTTAATAAAATTTAATAACTATAATTTAATAAACGAATGTTTTAAAAAATAGTAAAATATTGAAACTATTTACAAAATATATTAAATTTTCTCTCGTTTATTTAATTAAAAACTATGAAGTCAAAATAAAATTGGAAAATTGGATAGATTTAATGGTCACTTTTAAAATGTATAAAAATTAGATGGATCAAAATGATAATTTTGAGTGTAAAAAAACTAACATGAACTAAAGTATTATTTTCAATAATTGTGATATGAAATATTTAGCTACCACAATACTCACCATATTTAATATACGGTAGCCTACAATATTTTCCAATTCGATTAGAATTTTTTAAAATTATACACATTTGAAGGTAAGCAAAGAAATGATGATGTGACCATCATAGGATTCTGATTTTATTTTTTGTTTTTAAATTCTCATTTGCATCTAATTTCTAGTAAACACCATAAA
Organism: Cucumis hystrix; assembly: GCA_025688845.1. NCBI lineage: Eukaryota > Viridiplantae > Streptophyta > Magnoliopsida > Cucurbitales > Cucurbitaceae > Cucumis > Cucumis hystrix. Next base: position 13,659,054 of record CM046885.1, on the reverse strand, counting down.
GAAAATTACATCACGAACTAATTTCCATAACAATTGAATAAGATTGTTATTAGAGCCTAGGGGTATGTAAACCTAAAACGTGGCCTAACTGTTCTTCTGATTCCTACCCACTTAAATGCATTACATTAAAAAGAAAATTAATGTCTAATGTTTTTAGGCAAGTTGAGATGGGAAGGTTTAAAATAAGAGGTTTTAACTACTATAGTCTAAATAGACCTTATTACAAGTTTGATTTAATGTTGCTAAATTTTTTCATAAATGTACAGTTCAAGAGATCAAAACTGAAATAAGGAAAGTGGATCAAGATTTGCATTTATTAGATATACTATGTAAATATGGTATGTGATTAATTCTATTATGGTAATATTATAATCCAAATTATCACATAATTATTTTTTCTTTTGGTGATTTTATTTAAAAATTCTTTCCTCCGTCCGATCTCTCTCTTCGTCCATTCTTTCTTATTACACTCATCTTCTTCAGATTTTTTCGTTAGAATATATGATATATATATATATTATGTAGTTCATGCTTTGGAAAAATTTTAGAGTATATGAAAAATATATAGAATATTATGTAGTTTCTTGTCAACAAATTAGGGTATATGAAAAATTATATAGTGTAGAATGAAAAATATATAGTATATTATGTAGGTGTGAAAAATATAAAACGTGAGAACGGAAATGTGAAAAAATTAGTTGAAGGTGATTTCTCTAATTGTGTTGTGGATTGAATGTGAAAAACATTTAGTTACCTTCAAAATTGATTGGTGATTTCTCTAAATATTTCTTAATTAAGATTTTTAATTATATGGACAAAATTTTATATATTAAAAATCTTTATGATAGGTTGATTTTACATGTCTAGCAAAAAAATTATGATAATAGAGATGTTACTCCATTTTCTAAATTGCAAAAGTAGCAAGTTTAAAAGTTGATAACCCTTTGATAATGGTATGATATCACAAATTACTTGTCATACTCGCAATATATAAAAAAGATATGTCATGAGCTGTTTTTTCTTAAATATTTTTGTCATTTGATTCAATTTTCCTTTATAGTAATCAATCAAATGGCTAAATGTTCAAATCAACCCTAATTAATCGTACTTAAAAAAACAAAGTTTTCATACGAAGAATGAATCCCTCAAATTGACAAATTAAGATGTTTACATGGTTGGAATTCTTATTCCTTGCCCTCATTTCATACATTTAGGAGGGAAAACAATCATAAAATTAAAAAATAGAATGCTAATAATGAAATTGTTATCCATCAGATATATTTAAAATTTTGAGGGTAAAAATCAAAATTATCATTATTATTATTAAATAAAATTACAACTTCAGTCATAAATATATTTGTTCGAAACATTTTTAGTTTTCGTAATTATAAAAATACTCATTTGGTTTTTAAAAAAGTATCTTTTTAGTTCCTACATTTTTAAAGATAAAGTTTAAAAGATTTCTTAAATTTTATATTTTTATTTTAAATAATTATATGACATTTTAAATTAAAACAATAATTTATTATATTCTCTCTAAATTTATTTTTAAAAAATTTAAAATTTTTAAAATCATATAATTATTTTTAAAATATAACTTAGTTTGAGACTTTATAAACTTATTTTTCAGAACTAAAACACATTTTAAAATTTTGATAATCGACCAAATGGATATGTTGTTATAAAAAACTCAAAAACTAAAAGCACGTATTCATCAAACTTGGAAACTAAGAAAATGTAGATTTTTCTTATTATTATCCTGAACAATAGTGTTGCAGAATACTCTAATTTTTTTTTCAGAAAAATGTCCAAAATTAGAAAATATTCTACGAATGGTTAACTTTATTTTTTATTTTTAAAGATTATAGAATTAAATTTAGAGGTCCAGAAAAGAAAAGAATGAGAAACTATTCATAACCGACAAAATTTATTAGAAAGTTAAATATTACGTGAAATGTTCTATTTTTTTTAGAATTCTTTAAACTTTAGCCATACAAAAATATCAACTTTAGTATTTAAAATTATATGTATATATTATTTTTGCCTCGACTAATTTCTTCCAAAAGAAACAAACTCGGGTCGGGTCACCCGAGACCTAGGGCTCCACTAAAACGAAATTACCAGAAACTCAAAGAAGGTAGACGAAGAAGAAGAGTTCCAATTCGTTGCTCAATTCCAATTTGTAATTCTTATCAATGGCAGCTTTTGCTCTCTCCAATTACACTCTCTTTTCTCCTCGTCCTTCTTCTCCAATCCTTTCTTCTTCCTCTAAAATCCTAGATTCCACATCCCCTTTTCACCAACCTCTTCCTCTTCTTCATAATCCTCGCCATCGCTCTCGTCTTTGTGACCCATTATTTAGTTTCTCCCCCACCTCCTCTTCTTCTCCACTTACACGTTCTTTTGCATCCTGTCTTTCTGCTCATAATTCTGTTGCCAATGTACGTTAATCTCTCCATTTATCTGTTGCTTTGGTTGCTTACAGTTCTTGTTTTTATCATTTATCGATGAAGTTTTTGCTCACCTTCATTTCCCTCCCTCCGTCTTATTGTTATTTTAGTCTTTTTTATTGTGGATGTTTTGCTGTTTTTGAATTAATGTTTGAGATGGATTCTTAAATCCATTTTCTGGAACTTGGGTTTTCTGTCTCTGTGATATTGAATCAAGAAAGTCATGGAGATAGTTTGAGGAAGTTTTTGGATGAATTTTCTCATCAGGGTTAGACGTTACAACAACTATATGTTTCAATTTGTTAGCACTTTGACTGAATTGAAAATTTTCAATGTGTTTTGTTTCATCATTGTAGGTTTGACAATATACCTAAGGATCCCTTTTTAGATATTTGTTTCATTACTAGTTGCTTAAGTTAGCTACTTTATCTTTTTCTTTATATGCTTATTCAATGTAGTTGTTGGTTCCTCCAATGAACAAAGGTAAACAACGAAAAGGATGATGGAAAAGCTATGGAAAAAGATGGATCTAGTTTGCAGACCCTCATCGAGGTGTACCGAGAAGCTTTTCTCGATGGAGATCAGAAGACTGTTTCTGAAGTCGAGGCAAGAATAAAAATAATTGGGAGGGAGAAAGATGAGTTGTCCCGGAAATTGATGAATATATCGACGGAGATGACGTCTGGAAAAGAGAAATATATACGCTTACAAGCTGACTTTGATAATTTTAGGAAAAGATCAGAAAAAGAACAACATACTGTGAAGAATAATGCTCAAAAGGAGGTTCTTGAGAGCCTATTACCAATGATTGACCATTTTGAGAAAGCTAGACAACAAATTGTTCCTCAAACTGACAAGGAGAAGAAGATTGACATAAGTTACCAGGGAATATACAAGCAATTTGTGGAGACGTTGAGGAGCTGGCGTGTCTCGGCCGTTGCCACAGTAGGAAGACCATTTGATCCCTCAGTAAGTTCAATCTTTTGACTAAAATTACCTTCGTTTCAATGTACAAACTTTTCTGTTTGATTCATTATCTCATGCTTGCTTATTTTTCTTACTATTACCAGATGTGTTAGAGTAGAATGAATGTTTATTTTCTTACTGTTTTCACTCGAAGTTCTTTGCAACTGATTCATGTTAAGTGTATCATTAATTTGAATTGATAATGTCTGATGGGTAGGGGGAATTTTTTTCTTTGGTTGCAGTTACATGAAGCTGTAGCACGAGAGGAGTCGCAGGAGATAAAGGAAGGGATCATTATTCAAGAATTAAGACGCGGGTTTCTGCTCGGTGAACGACTTCTAAGACCAGCAAGAGTAAAAGTTTCAAAGGGTCCCGGTAGGAAGAGCATTCGCACAATCGACGGCGAGCAACAACCTGCAGCTGCTGCTGGAGTAGATGAACACTGATCATTCAACACCATTTTTGGTTCATCTCAAAGAAATGGATTCATCGTCTTCTTACAGCACCATGATGTAAATGTCTCTTCCAAACTTTCTTTTTCAACTAGGTTTTTGATTCTTACCGTTTCAAGAGTTGAGTTATAAACCGTTTTTATAGCAATCTATTTTCTTTCCTACACAAACTTATTGAGGATATAATTTATGAAAGCTTGGTCTTGCTATCCATGATGCCTTCTCCCTTCTCTATTTTTGTTGTTTGTGTTAACTATTCAATTATGATAATTGTGTGTATATATATATTTTTTGTTATTGATGGAAAAAAATGAAAGAAAAAATGAGCTAATCAATTTTACTATATTTTATAAATATTTATTATTTTTCTATTTTAATTTTTGAAACTGCTGTTAATTAAAATAAATAAAAGAAACAAATATAATGAAAAACTTCAGGTCTCTGCAGAAAGCACTAGAATAGCTACAATAACCACGTGCTGCCTTACCTTTTGGAAGAAACCTAGAAAATTTTCGAACTCCTTAGTCGATGCCATTTAGTTCCAAAATTATCAAATACTTTTGAGGGGTTGAGTTATGAAATCTAAAGTTAATTTATTGAAGTTAGAAAGGTTGTGATTGGAGTGTAGAGTTCCTTGATAAAGGCCTAAAATAAAGAAAGAGAAAAATATAGAGTTTCTCGATAAATGTGCAAACTTCAATAGTGTTTGCACATTGAAGTTGAGTTGTTTAACCACGAACGTATAAAATTGGTGGGTCAAACATCCCTTAAGTTATGTTTTGACGTGCATTGAAGTAAATCCCCCATCCCTTCCCATTCCATATATCTTTTCCCTCTCCAAGGACATCGTTCCTAATTTTATCTTCTTACATCAAATTTCATGAGAGTTTCTTAGATATCACATTTCTATATGGTAAGGTGGATAAAGTGTGTTTTACTAGCGCTTTAGTTTTTTGGATAATTAATAAGTACCAAATTTAGGAATAATAATTATGCATTTAACAAGATTTTTTTAAAAAATTGCAAATATAGCAAAGTCTACTAGTCATAGACTTCTATTGTGTATAAAATCTTTTATAGTTTATCAAATTTGGTTGTATTTGCATTTTTTTTTTAAAATATTGTTATTTACTTAATTATTTTGAATCTAATTACTATTTTATGCAACTATTCATTTCATACCAAAACAATAATCAATATATATTATATATATTCCTAACTGACTAGAACATTTCATAAATCAGAAGATATAATTCAAGTCATTTGTAAACTCTCTCAAATTCAACATTGTTTGTAATTAGTTATTCAATTTAATCATTTACTTTAAAAACTAAAACACCATATATCAATGTCATTAAAAAAAAACAAACAAACAAAGATATAAAAGGAACACACCGTGGCCAAAAATATATTTCAAATGAGAACTCTATCACACATATGATGGTTCATAGTGTCAACAAAAACTTTCCTACGCGAGGCAATGTTAGAATGTAACATCTAAGTGTTAGTTTCCTTCCCAGATGATCCCAATTTTATTATCTCAGTTTCCATCTAAGATTTTTGCAACATACTTATGAATCAAAATCTTCTTCACTAACAAAGGAACTACAAACCAATGGAGACGTGGGTGATTTGAAATCACAACATCAAAGAAATACTTTGTTAAATTAAAAGTACCTTCAGTTTCAACAAAATGATTGCTATAGTTTTTCCTCAAACTATAGTATATAATAATTTAATCTTTGTACTATTATTTTTAGTTTATTTGATTTGTTGGATTTGAAAATTTGTGTTTATGCAAAAACTTCTCTGTTTTGATTTCGTGATTCTACTAATACTCTCGAAAATCAAATTCAAGTTCTTAAAATTCAAATATAAACATTTATATATTTTTTTAAGAAATTGAGTAGGAATTCAGATGTGGAGGGGAAGAGCAATAAAGTAAACAACAATGAAAGTAAAGGTAAGAAAGTGAGTGAGTAAAAACGAGAAAGCAAATATAGATAAAAACATTTGACAAAAAAAAATGTTGAAGTTTTTATTTTTAAAAAATCCATCATACCAAAAAATTACAAAAAAATAAAAATAAAAAAATAAAAAAACCCCAAAATATGTGAACTTGAAGTTTGTAAGTTGAGAGTAGAGAGTAGTTTGAGCAAAACAGATTTCCCGCCATTCTCAACTGTATCTTCCTCTTCTCTTCTCTTCTCCAACAAATCTCTTTCAACTCTAAATGTAACCCTAAATTTTCCCCTCTATTCTACACTCCTCAAAGTTGCTCTCTAGCAACTCAATTCCACACGCTCGAAAATGGCGTCGGGAGCTTCTGATTTCAAGATGCACATACCAAGTAAGCCCCCGCCACCGCCGCCGCCACCACCACCACCTCCTCCTCCCCTCCCGCCGTTCTCCACTGAGATTTCAGAAAACTTGGACGAATTAAAGATTCCGTTCTTCAAATCGAGCTCTCGGCGGCCAAGAGGTGATACCTGTGTTGTCTCCGTCTTCGTGCTTCTCCATTTTGTGGCGTTCATTGCCATGATGTTGGTTAATGACTGCTGGTCTAATTCTCATCAAGATTGCGCGTTTGGAGTGCTCGGAAGGATGTCGTTTCAGCCACTTGCAGAGAATCCTCTTCTTGGCCCATCCGCTTCCACGTGAGCTTGTTTTTCTAATCTTTACATTTTCGTTTTCACCGGAGTTGGAGTTAATCAGAACGAAAGTAAACGAATATTGACCTAGCTTTCGGATTTGATATATTGCTAATGCTATAATTACATTCTTTTACTGTCGATTTGCTGATATGAATAATCGAGAAGAGAATAACGTTTCTATGCTACATTCTTTCCTCCTGAAGATCAATGTTTCTGTCCTTTAGTCTCGGAATATACTAATGCAGTTCTTTGTTCATGCTTTTATGATGCTTGAAAAGGATTCATAGTTGTTTTTGTTCATTCTGGACTCTTCTTCAATTATTGTAAGACTGCTAGTTTTTGTCCTCATGGAAGTAGGCTATTTGAATTTAAATTTCTTGAGAAATGTCCAATTTGATGATTACAATGTTGAAATTTAAGACCTAAGCAATTTGTTTGCTTTTCAATCAACGTTTGTAACCAATCTCAATGAGAAGAATTGCTAAATTCATACCTGGAAGAAGTTACCTTCACAGTTTACTGAATTGCTATAAACCAAAAACTGCTTTGTTCAGAGACGAAGCTTTTGATGTGATAACAAATTAAGTGAAAAAGCTTTGATTTATAACAGCAATTTGTTTAACTTTGTTTACTGGTTTAATAGCTACATTTATATTTTCCGTATCCTGCTACAGGCTAGAGAAAATGGGAGGTCTTCAGAGAAAGAGCTTGACCGAATATCGACAAATTTGGCGTCTGTTTACATTTCCTTGTATGCATGCTGGACTCATTCACCTTGTGATTAATCTTGGCAGCGTTATCTTTGTAGGGATTCAATTAGAACTTGAGTATGGACCAGGTGAGCTTTCTTGTGTTTTTCATGTTTTCTGAAGTTGGAAGCTGTGGACTTGGACAATGCTTTTAGGCTTTTCCTCTTTCTTGTTTTGACCAGTAAGGACGGGGCTTATCTATCTACTCTCTGCTTATACTGGCACCTTGGTGGCTGCACTTTTTGCTCAAAACAGCCCATCGGTTGGTTCATCTGGAGCTCTATTTGGTTTACTTGGAGCTATGATTTCTGGGATAATAAGGAACTGGAAACTTTACACTGATAGAGTATATCACTCAAACTGTATCCTTTTCTAATCTTTATACTTTCTAGGTAATCTGATTGTAGAGTTGCTTATTTTATACTTTATTTTATCGCAGTTTTTAGCTCTGGGATCAGTTCTTGCTGTCTTCTCTATCAATTTCGGACTTGGCCTGCTACCTTACATAGACAATTTTGCGAATGTTGGAGGCTTGGTGTCGGGAGTACTTCTCGGTTTCATTATTTTGTTCACTCTGCAGGATAGACAAGAAAAGGCTCAAACTAAAGGATACTCTTTGTGTTATGGTTTCAAGAATTATTTCGATTTGGAAATGAAACAGAAGCTGGATAAACCGATCCTGAGATGCACATCTCTTTTTCTCTTCGCTCTTTTGTGAGTTCTCTGGGACCAACAGAACTGCATATGTTTTGTGACTCTGTGGGGGATGGGGATGTTAATTTTTCTTGTCATTTTGACCTGACCTGACCTGAAACCTAATCTAACGTGTAGCTTTCTACATTTGCCAGATTCTGCGGATCTCTAATTGGAGTTTCTTTTGAATTTGACTTGAATCAGTATTGCATATGGTGTCGCTATATCGACTGTGTTCCATTCATGAAATGGCACTGCAAGGATGTGGCATTTTCTTGTGCGGTATGCATCATTTCATATCATATTTAATCTCTGTTTTTAGACTACACTTGAAAACTGATATAAAACAGAGAAGATTTGATAACCACACCCTCAGCTATTCTAATTGCAAATCATCTGAGAAGAAAGCAACCAACCACCAATAAATGTTCTAGTTGTGGAAGCATGCTCTACATTAGATGTCATTTATGTCATGAATTATAAATTAAACCACAGTGACCACTTACCTAGCTTATTATATATCGTAAGTTTTCCATTAAGATCAGCAAGGTAAGAAGTATTAATCACTCTTTACATTTCTTAGCAGAAAAATAACCTAGACTATACATTATTCTTCATTTTGAGAGCATAGAAGCTAGAATGAAAACAAAAACAAACATGTTGAATCAGACTTAGCATTTCCACTAAATCTTATGCAATCTGCAAGCTGCATTGCCAGATTCATATGCTTCGAATCTCCATATCTCAAACCGAACTGCATTTTAATGCAGACAATGGTGAGCGATCAAGAACTGACATTGACATGCTTGACTACTGGCAACTTCAAGGTATACCCTTTCTCTGATATCTCCCAATCGCGGATAAACGACTTGTGTGGTCTCATATGTTCATAATAGATACCTTCAGAAGTTACAAACCATACACACACAGACCAACAGGTAAATGCCTTTTCTTTTTACACTGAATACATAGCTTTACATGTGTGTTGGGACTTACAAAAAATAGATTTTGTGGGTCTCATAGTTGTCTTTGAGAAGAGCAAAGGATAAGATAGGCCCTTGGTTAACATTTTTCCATAACTACAAAATTTTCTTTTGTACTGAATGAAAAACTATTGTAGATGTAATACCTGATAGGTGACTGAATGAGATTGTTCTTCATTATAAATGGGAAAATGCTTCATTTAGAAATGGGTTTTGTGTTTCTTAGAGTTGGAATTTGTATTTTTTTTATAAAAAAACTCATAGAATCTGTTACGGTTAATGGACATCAATGATCAAGAAAAATGATTACAAAATCTTTGAAGAACTCAGAATATAACACGCCAATTTTGGTTTGATTCAATAATATTGCATCAAATTATAAGATTATATTATGATAAGCTTGTGGATGTGTTAACTACTTTAGAAATATTCTATTGATTTTGCTGAATTGAATAATGCAGAATTGGACAAGAGAATTGTCCAACTTTTGAAAACATGCTATGCTGCACTCATCTCCCAGTTGATTTATTCAATTATTTCATAATTATTCGAGCATGCCTTGCCACATTCTTTATAAGATTTTCTAAACTCAAATTATACCAAATATTCTTCAAACTTTGAAGTTAAGTTTTTATTATAATTTTAGATTTTTCTTGAAAGTACTCGGTTTTAATTGAATAATATACATGACATTAGTGCATAAATATCATAATGTTTAAGTCAATTTAACTTTATACTGATTTAAATTTAGAACACACTGATATCATTGGCATATCATTTTTTATCTGTTAGTTGCCATATACATTAATCACATTGAAAATAATGTAGCATATACTTTCAATCATATCATTTCTCATCTATTATTTTATCGAGAAAAAAAGAGTTATTTTTTTTTTTTACAACAATGTCAAAGTTTCAAACAATCTCTCTCTCTCTCTCTCTCTCTCTTTTTTAAAAAAAGAAACATAATTGAAGTATGATTTAAGCTTATTTTGTTGAATGAAAATCACTACTTTATTTATTTGAGCCAAGGAGACCACAATACCATTTAGACGTTGTTAAAGCTTCTTCTTTCTCCTTAAAATACTACTAACTAGGCCCACTTTCATAAGATCCATAATTGAAAACGAATGAACTTGTGGAAACAAAAATTTCAAATAAAAGTTCAAAAAAATATTTTAAATGAGATTCTTTTTTAAATAGAAAAATATGTGTCTATATATATATATTTAAATGAAATTACAAATTTAGGCATCATAACTTTTTATTTCATATTTTAATATATCTGTGAACATAAAAGAAAAATACGTAACAAGACTTTAAATTTGATTGTGTAATTTTATGTCTACTAAGCTTTAAGCTTTAACTTATCTGATATATTTTAAAATTAAACTTAAATAGAAGGTAAAAAAATATATATATATTCAATACTTTGAAATTTTCCAAAGAATTAAAATCACCTAAAAATTCAAATCAGCAATGAAAATTATAATTTAAATTAGACAAACGGTAAAAAGTTCTTTTCAAATATAAATTTAGTTTCAACTATACTTGTTAAAATTGGACTCTTAAACTTAAATGGATGAAAATTGAACACCTAAATTCAAGTTTAAGAATTTGATGTTGATATTTATGTAAGTAATTAAAATTTTAAAGTTGTAATACAAAATTAAAATCATTTTAAAAAATTTATCCTGTATTAACATTTTATATCTAAATTTTCACTTTATCCACAAAAGCATTTATGAACAAAACACCTTTGGAGAGAAGAGCGCAATAGTAATGATGATTGGAGAAGAGGGCGGTGGGCTACGCTTTATGTGGCGGATGGCAGCGGCGCAGCCTAATCCGGCCGCCGCTTAAATTCAAAAGAAAAAAATTAATTAATTAAAAACAATAAAAGTTATCTGACATTTTGGGCTTTAGGGTTAAAGTAGAAAAACAAAGAACTCTTGTTGGGATTTGTGAGATTTGATTTTTTCCAGACATGGAGGCCAAAAAAATCCACAATCTTGATCTTTTACTTAGGATAATAATATTAGATAACAATTGACTATGTATATAAACATTTTTTAAAATTTACAAACGTAGCAAAGTTGATAACTAATACACTTGATTTGTAGACTTTGATAAAATTTTCTATATTTATAATTTTTTAAAAATAGTTTTATATACTTAAATCTAATTATAATATTTGTCCAAGATTTTTTTTAAGTTTTTAATAACACGACCATTTCACTATTCACTGTGATATGTAACCTCACATAACATAGCAACTAACACACACCGACATTCTTTATTTTTCTTTCACTTCAATGTTGAACGTTACATTTTCCTTCCATTAATTTAAAGGGACAAATGAAAAGAAAAGAAAAGAAATCAAAGCAAAGCAAAGGCCAAAGCCAACTAGCAATATTAATATCCATCCATTGCCCTATCACTCACATCCAACCACACAGCACACCATTCTTTATCTCCCACAAATTGTCCTTTCACTATCTTTTTACTCTCCCATTTAACTTCAACTTTCATATCAAACCTCACTATTACTATAACTACACCCTCAAACTTTTGTTTCAATCATTCCACCATTTCTATAAAAAAAAATGTCCAGAGTAAAAAAGGTAACTATAAACTTCTATACCTAAAACATACAAGTGGGGCTTTTTAGTTGTTAGAACCCCTTAATTCAAACAAGAAATTGAATTCACAACCCCTTCTCTCAAACAACACCAATTTGAAATATTTGGCAAAATCAATATTGTTGGACGTACTTTACACTTAAAAACTCATTCCAAACTTGACTTGTACTAATTTATTTACAACTCATGTATATATTATTTAAATATATTTACATTCTTCCAAATAAACCATTAAAATAAGATATAGCGTTTACTTTCGATTTCATTTTATTTTATTTTTTCCTTCTTCTCTAACATTTTCTTCTTTTCCACTTTATGTTCATAGTTAAGCAATCGCTGCGCCGTCAATTGCCTTTAATTAAGTTGTATTTAAAGAAACTAAAAATCAACCTATAAGTTTATGAAAACTATTATTAATTTTAATTTAATTTATTATTATTAGTATTTTTTTTTTTTAATCTTCTTCCCCACTAGCATTAGACTCAGAACAGAACAGAGAAACGCCTCTGAGCCGCAGCCATCCAACACACAAACTATGATTGCTTGCGGCTCTGACCCTACTACAACTCTCTTCAAATCCCCATCCCCAAAATCACTTTTAAATTTAAATTTTTAATATCATAATTCACAAACACACAAACCCTTTTTTCTTTTCTCACCACCCTCTTCTGTTCATAATTTGGCCCTACAAACACACCCACCCAACCCCTAAAACACACAAAAACCAAAATACTTAATTAATTCCCCTTTCTTCCATCTTCAATCTTAACACATCCCCACTTTTTTCTTACGTACGGTCTAATTCTACTCATTCCACTCCCTGCCTTTTCTCTGCTCCATGACCCATTAATCACTTGTCAAATTCACCAAAAGCACTTGTTGTAATGAAGTTGAACATTGAGATCCAATTGCTCACAGAGTTTTTTTGAAAAACCAGCTCTTGACTGTGAAATATTTCTTTTTGGAATTTCGTCGAACAGGTAGTGGGCAAAGTTGAGAGTTATGGAAAAGAAAGGATGTGGGTTTGTGTAAGGCCTATGATTAATGGAACATAGTTAAATGATAAAACAGAGATGGGTTTCGTGTTTGAAATAAATAAAAATAAGAAATTTGGTGAGAGAGAGAGGGGGGGTGGGCTAGTAGTATTTGGGTATTAGGGGGTTCTAGGAAGGAGGCTACGGCAAATCATTCCTTTGATAAAAGTCATTGTCCAAAAATTTAATCATAAATGTTTTGGCATGCACACAAAATTACTCAGAACTTCAGGAAGTAGAAGAAGATGAAAGGAGTTGGGGAAAAGGCACAATGAGTCAGAACAGAACAATCAACACCCTTTCTTATAATCATCATATCTCAAAACTCTACATTCGATTCTACTCCTTTCATTCATAAACCAAATTAGTAGATTTTAATTTTGAAAAATGCCTAAATCACAATTCACAAGTTTAATTTTTAAATTTTTTTGAAAAAATTCACTCTTTTATAGTAGTTCACTAACCATTTCTAAATTTTTAAAAATTAATAGGTAGTCTATAAAATACAAATTTTTAATTTATATATAATAGATCTATAATTTTTTTTATATAAAAAAACAAAAACTTTACTTTAAAATTTTTTTAAAAAAAATTGGGTTGAAAATTCGAACATTTTTTTTTTTTTAAGAAAACGTATTTTATATCAAACATATATTGTAATCGTTTTATTTGGGATGTGGAACTTGTTATAAGATTTGGGTGGAAAGAAATACAAAATACATAATATCTAAACTAAAAGGTCACCCCTTTGAATTCCATTACAAAAGAGCTACTTCAATCTCAATAATATTTTACCTTAAAAATGGGAGAAAAATATTTAGTGTTTTTAACAACTCATGATGTTAGAGTTTACCCTTATGAAAAAGAACTATGTACTTAAAAATAAAAATTTGAAAGATTCTCCACTAATATTTAGAAGACTCTTTTTCATGATGGTTGTGTAATATTGGATTTCTTTTTGTTGGTTTGATTTTGAAACAAAAAGAGAGAAGTATTTAAAAGTGTTTTTGTTTTGTGCTAATGATGAGTTTGTTTTAGGGGATGGGATGGGATAGCCTTTTTTTTTTATTTTCTTCTTTTTTTTTATTTTAATTTTTAAATTTTGATACCCCATTTGAAAAAAATAAAATAAATAAAAAAAGAACAAGCACTAGCATTCTCTAGTCTTTGAAATGTCTTGTAAAAATATAGAAGGCTTCCTCATTTGGGGTGGAATAAAGAGAGTTAAAACTAAAAGTTATTTTTGTAGTGGGAAGGAATCATCAATCATCAATCATCAAAGTGGGTTTTTGACTACTTCAATAAAAAATTCCCTTCTTACAACACTCTCCCATCAATGTTTAGTTAAAGTGGGTAATCCACTTTTTATAATAACTATTTTAAAATAGTAAAATTGTTAAAAATATTTAAAAATACAACAAAATACTATTGTTCAATAGTGATAGATACTAATAGACATCTATCATTGTCTATCACTATCAAATGTTTGATAAACCATAAAATTTTTACTATATTTATAAATAATAAACTTATTTTGGTGTATTTTTTTTTTCTTTTTCTTTGGCCTTAGAAGCTAGAAAGAGAGAGAATTAGGGACTTAAAATTTCAACAACTTTTCTTTTTTACTCATGATGATATTTGAAGTGTCTTAGTTTCTTTTTAAAAGGGATTGCTAACTAACTAGTTGACCCTATTGACCTTCCCCCCACTTTTTTCTTCTCTAAATAAATAGATAAGCACACTCATAATTCATATAGGCAAAGCTTTACCAAGTGGAAGTGTGTACTCAATAATATGATATGTTAGACCACACAAGTAGAAGTTGATGAACAAGTATCATGGATTGTTTTTTTCTTTTATCTTTTGTATAAAGTGATAAAACCTTTCAAAATAACCCAAACATAATGTTTTATATATATACCACACAGTTTTATTATTGACCAAAGCATCTCTTTTGAATGTGTCATTGATGAATTTCTCTTTGATAATCATTTGGTTCTTTATTTTTTATTTTTAAAAGTTGAGCACATTTTTTTAATAATAACTCTATACATATCTTAAGTAAAAATGTTAAATCTCAAGTGAATTTTAAAAACAAAAATTATTTTTGTACGTTTTCAAAATATGATTTGCTTTTAGAAAATATTGTGTTGAGAAAGTAGATAGTTAAGTATGAAATTTAGAAGTAAAAAAAGTGATTATAGACTAATTTTCAAAAGCTAAGAACTCTAAAATCAAATGGTTACCAACCTCTTTTTCTCGGTCGTAATCTTTTTGTTTTTTTTTTTAAATGTTATGAGAAACATTATTCTCATACTTGTTGAATCACATTGTACATGTAATAGTTATACATTTGATAAACTATTTTCTTGGAAGTGTAAAATTAAACAAAAATAACTTTATTAACTAAACCATTTTTTCAATAGTTGGTTTCTTTCATCGATTTTTCTTTGTTCAAATTGAGTCCTTCATTACAAGTTACATTTTAATATTAAAAAAAAAACTAAAACAATATAATTTGAAGAAGAAAAAAAAAGGCCTTTAAAGTAAAGCATTTGAATATAATTATGAATGATGTTTTTATCATGGCTTACTCTATTTAGCATTAGAAAAAAATATATTAACAACAAAGTACTTTATCTAACATGTAATGCGTTGAGTGATTTTCTATATCTTGAAACTTAATTAATAAATAAATAAATAAAAAGGATAATAATAACAATATTTTTTCTATATAAAAAAAAAAAGGCCCCACTCCATTGTGGGAACTATATTAAGATTTACATTTCCAAATTTAAATAAAGCATAATTGCTTCAAACCTTATGTCTGTCCATCCTTCTATGGTCATATCATAATAATAAATAATGCATTTAGGTGGCCCATTCTTTAACCCTAATTTAATTTTGTCCCTTCTTTTACTATATTATATCACACATCTTAGTTTAATTTAATTGATTTATATTGCCTTTTTCTTGATAGTTTAATTTGTTGTTGTTTTTGTTTTTCATTTAATTTCTTACAATTACATAACACAATGCTTTTCCTTTCCTTTTCTTTCCACATGGCTATTAATTGATTTGTTCTCTTTAGCATTCAAAATAAACATGGCCTCATGCTTTCTTTCCTAATCAAAACCCACTTTTTAATTAATTATGTAATAACAAATATGAACTCTTAAGTGACAAATAAATAAAGCAAATATCTATATATACACACACACCAAATAACATCAATCAATCCATCAATTAGATTAGAGTTTGAGGTTGTTGTAACTTTTGAAATAATGGCTTTGCCATTGTACTTTTAAAATAAATTAATGTAATTTCAAAATAAATTATTTAACTGCTGTAGACCTAATTTAATAAGTTACCATTTGGCTAATGGTGATTAGTAAGATGATACTTCTACTTGTCTTGGATTTCAAAGATCACTTTTAAAATAATATGCACAGTAGATCTCGTATATATTTGTTTATATATGCACATCATATATTACACCTATCTTTTTATTGTTTAATCGTATTTATCTTTTTATTGTCTAATCGTACTTTATTATATGATAAACTTTCATCTTATTTTTTAATCATATTTTATCACACATGTTACACTTTAATTCTAAAAACAATATCTTTTCAATTTAATTGGATTTGAAAATTTTAAAATTAACAATTTACAATCAAACACTAAAAAATGATAAATATGTGTTGTTTATATAACAAAATGTAATTTTTATTAAAATTAACTGATAAACACAAGTTAAACCATACGAAACATTAAAAAAATAAATTATAAACCATTAGTTAAAAACACATTACCTAGATCAAATGTCAAAAGCTTTTCTATCATAATCGCTATACAAATCTTACAAAATAAAGGTCAATAATCATGTTTTGACAAACTTAGAGATCTGGTTTCCAAATTTTTTACACAACTTCATCCAAATACTTTATTTTTTGTTTGTTTGTATTTTAGAGGAACAACTTTGGGTGGATCCATTTTAAAATGAGAAATTGTCAAAAATAGTAAATTTAATAAAATATTTACGGCATATAGCAATATTTTTAAATTCTATTAATAATAAATATTGATAGTCACTGATATGCTTCTATTAGTGGTATTAATAGGCACTAATATAAGTCTATCGATAATAGAATCCAATATTTTGTTATAGCTTTTAAATATTTTAATTTATTTTTTTATTAAAAAAAATGTCTCTTTTAAAATTAACTTTAAAGAAATAGTAGATTTTTATATATAATGATATTATAGGGATAGCTATGGAATTCTTATCTAAATGAGCAAGTTGGCTGAAAGTAACAAAATTGTGGGGTCTCAATTGAGAATTAGAAGCTTTAGGCTGTTTGTTTACTCCTGATTACTCATTTTTATTTTACCATTTCACCATTTTACCATTTTACGCCGTAGAGTCAATTTCCAATTTGACCTACACATTTATCCAACTTTATCTTCCTATTTTTTCGTTCATCCTTTTGGTTTTTGGTTTTTGGGTTTTTTTTTTTTTTTTTTTTTTGTATTTCCAAGTTAGATTTTTAATCATAGAAAAAATCTTGGGTTGATTTTTTAGATTTTTACTGGATAAACATCTCTTTGTTTCACTCTATGGTTTGTTTTTATTTTATGTCGGGGAAAAGTTACAACTCCATTTACGATGGTTCTTTTTTCCATGTTTTTGGTTCTTTTGAAAATTAAAAAAAATTGTATTTGGTTCATATTTCCTAATAGATTTCAAAAAATAGAACACGTGAATTTATGACTACTTTTAATCCATATGTATATTTTTTTAGAAGATAGTCTAAAAATATTTTAGATCTAAAAGAATAATAAAAAAAACTTTTACAAAATATATCAAAATTTTGGACTATGTCATTGATGTACAGTGATAAACATTAATAGTGCACGAATTAAATTGTTATCGATTATATAGTCTAAGAATTAAATTTTCTTTTGATACTAAGTTGTTAAATTACATAAATAAAGTATGTATGCCTTCTAAGATAAATTGTATGTGTGTGCATGTACGAGTACGTGTATGGGTTTGGATGTGGTTGGATGCGATATGCGTTAATAATTGAACTTCTTTATTGTGAAGCAAATGAAAAATTAATACAGTTGTTTCATTAGGATATTTTTCTATTATTATTTATAAAAACTGTTTTTGAAATTCAAATTTTTTTTTGGAAACTAATGGTTTAAAAAGATCTGTTTTCTTGTTTTTTAAATCAATAATTTGGCTAATATGCTATTACTAAATTGATTGAACAATAATTTGGTAGATGTGACATTTTGAAAGCAATATGTTATAGATATCTGTAATTCAACATTTGAATAATTTCATCTAAATCTTTGAATAATGAAATTTTTGTTGGGAACAAATAATTTTGGGTCCATTTAATAAATTCTTATTTAGGTGAATTGCCTTACCTAATAATTTAATTGAAATAATATCAATTCTACTCTCAGATTATATTGATTAAAACACCTAATAATTGCTTTTCTTACGTTTAATAGTTTACATTATTTTTAGATTCGTTTAAAAAATATTAAATAAAAATTAGTTAAATTAAAGTCCTAAATTGTTTAGATCATTTAACATTTTTGTCTTATAAAATTCTATTTGACAAACATTCATGCATCCAATGTAAACTTCAAATTAATAAAATAGACAATTAGAATTGATGTAACGAAAATTTAAAAGAAAATACTAATTGAAAGTTTAAATCAATTCATTTATCACGGTTTAAAGGTTCTATCAATAGAAAAGGTTACGAAGTCATGTTTATTCAAATAAAATATAATAAAAAAAATCTAAATTGTGATAAACCTAAATTAAAATGTAAATTGATAGCACTATTTATTTAATATTTTAAATGATACACTTCAAAATTTAGAATCAATTCATATATTTTCTAAGAGAGACCTTTTTTTTATGTAATTATTATTATTATTATTATTATTGGAGGATGTGATGTTTTTATGGACTGAATTTGGTATTTCTTAGACAGCTAAATCTTTTTTGAATGGAGAGGAAACTTTGGTATAATAATTGGTAATGATTTTTATAGCTAATATGCCATCAATTCCTAGAGGTTAGGATTTGATGTTAGATCTCCTCTCATCCCCTCCCTTCAATTTAAAAACAAATATATCATATTTTACACTTTTACAATATTGTATGTTTTAAACTTTAAACTAAAAAATAATCTTCAACGACAAAATTTCTATCCGCATTTATAAATTTAACAAGATTTTATATAGTCTATCCATGTCTATAAATTTATAAGTATTTAGGAGTGACATTTTGCTATATATATTTTTAAAATGTTTTAATTTATTTTTTTATATTTAAAAACTTATTTAGTATTTTTGTTAATAAATTCATTATTTTGTAGAAATAACATGTCTTATCTTCTACGTTTCTATCCATTAAAATAACTCTTTGGAGCTGTATTGAGTGAAACAAATAATGGCTAATTTTAAAATAAATCTAAATTTTCGTTAGATGAGTATGGAAAAGTTCACAACGTGTGACAGGAAGTACATCGGAGAAAGTTTAAATAATAATTATTATTTAAACTTTTCCGCCTATCTGCCCCACGTCGAAAAAAGTGAAAATAGTAACGACAAATTTTCACTTTTGTCGATGGGGGCACGTCGAGTAAAGTTTAAAAATAACTTTTCCCGACGTGCACCCTGCCACACGTCAAGGAAAGTGTACATATTGAAGTGACAATGGTCACTTTTCGTCGACGTGCGGTAGGGTGCCGTCAGCAAAAGTTTAAATAATAATTATCATTTAAACTTTTTTTCAACGTTTTCGAAGACGTCGGAGAAAGTCTACTCTATTTCTTCCCCCTTCAACACAGAACCGAATGCAAAAAAAAAAAAGGAGAGAGAGAGAGAGAAAAATTGGCCGAGAGAGAGGGAGAGGAGGAGATCCATGCTGCCATTCGTCCATCTTCGTGCGCTGCCACTACCCGAAGTGTCCTCACCCGCCGCTGAAACCCAAGGTTTTTTTTTTTTTTTTTTTGATAAATTAGAAAACTTGAATGTATATAAATTTATATTGAATTTTGTTATTTTGAATGTATATATATTTGTATGATATATGTATGTGTATGTTAATTAAAAATGTATGTATGTATGTATTTTGGAATTTAGAAATTACATACATAATTAAAAATGTATGTATGTATATTTGAAATTTAGAAATTATATACATAATTAAAAATGTATGTATGTATGTATATTTTTTTTTGTAATTAGAAAAATATATAAATTTAAAAAAATGTATGAATTTAGAAAAATGTGTATGTATGTTTGTTTATTGAATTTAGTAAAATATGTATGGATTGAAACTTTGAATATGATGAGCAATGTATATGATATAAATATGTAACAATTTCATATTTAAATTTTAGAGTTTAATAAATGTATATTATCTATAATGTTCAGTATTTAGAGTTTAGATCAAATTTGAATGGGTTATATTGAATTGTGGTTTAGGGTTTAGTGAATTTGAGATTGGAATCTTTATCGAATTTGATATTGAATATGAATTTCACTCTCAAATTGCATTTGAATTTTTGAAAATATTAAATAGCCTAACTAAAAAAGTTGACATATTTGGGAGAGGTCTGCATACACCATTGAAGTGATTAGACTGTTTAAAATGTTAGATAACGTGTGGTTAATGGGAGAGTAGACATAAATTATTCATAAAGTAAGTTGGTTGAGGCTTTTAACAAGATGATGAAACTTAATTAGGGATAGATTTTCTGTTGAGTACATTTTCCAATTTTAGAGGACGCAAAAAATCAGACAAATAATTACGAAAAAATAAGGTTTCCATGCAAGAAATGTATGAATTCAAACTGGAACTCATTATATAGTGATATGCGACATCAATTAACCACTGGAATAGCCTCCTCCTACATAAACTGGGTGTATCATGGAGAGTCCGTGAACTTGGACATAGGTATGCAAACATTTGATAAAGGAACGAATAGTAGTAATCTTTTTTTATGAAGGAACTGGCAGTAACCCACCTACTGAAGAAAATAAAATGTTGTGTATGTTGCATGATTTATCAAGTAGAAGAGACGGAGGAAGGTTAAGATTTAGAAGAAACAGAACAAACGTGGTATTTAAGGAGTTACTAAATCAAGCAAGTTGTGAGCTATACCCCAACTATTCATAATTTTCGTCACTAAACTTTTTTGTTAAAATGATGCATATGAAGGTTCTCAATGGTGGGGACGGACATGTCTCGACACACGTTCCTCGTTTCAATCGGTATGTTGACTCGAGGCACGTTTCCTATTCAAGCTATGAAGTGGATAGATGTACCACAATAGTGCATCGAGGTCGTCAAGGGCAGCCTAGCAGTAAGTCTGTAAATTCATTAACACTTATATATATTTCAATTACCTATAAAAGTTGTACTGACTTGAAACCTATTTATTTTGTAGCAATTTTTCGTGTTCGATCTAAACAATCCAGCACTTAATCGGGTTGTTGAGCATCAAATGCTCACCGTGTGGAAGGAAATCAGGGCAAGTAACCATCGATATTTTAAGAAGTTTGGTGACCCTGAACAAGTACAGAAAAACCCGCCCCCGAGATTGGTCAATTAGGTGGAAGATTGAAACTTTCTCTGTGACCACTACATCACTCAACAGTTTTAGGTGATTTATATAGTTTTACATTGTAAACAGTTAACATTTATTTAGATAATTTGTTTGAAAGTATAACGTTTTGATCATTGTCATTTTTGGAATGTAGGAGCAATCAAATATGTGCAAGAATGTTAGGACGCAACAGCCTTACAACCATAGGAACGACAATTGTCGTTCCTTCAAAGACAAACAGAGCTCACTAAACTATACGGTCGTCTGGTGGACCGTATCAAGTTATTCAAAGAAACGCACGCCAGTAGTATTGACGAGTTCGTTTCACTAGCAGTAGAGGTCGCTTTTGTAAGTTTAAGAAAACTTTATGTTTTGTTATACTTTCAATTCTGTTTTTAAGTCCGATCATCTCCCAAACGTCAAGCTTCTATTGTGCAGAATCAAATGGTGGAACTTCAATCTCTACTCGTCCCAGAGGGTTCTCAACCACTAACTGAGGACGAGATATGCGAGATATTTTTGGATAGACGACAGACTACTAAAAAGGTCTTAGTTGGGGCCCATAATCCAAGTCTAGGATGAGTGTCGCTTCATCTTCTTCCTCTAATATGTATGACCACTAGGCACACATGACGGATGTTAGCGAACTAAAGGCGAGCCTTGAACACATTAATCGCATGATTGCATACTTGGAGGAGGAGCGAGATCGACAAATGGCAAACCATGCACGACAAATGGAAGAGATGAAGAAGATCGAGGAGATGAGTCGGGTACAGAGAGGATCGTGATCACTTGGGGTACGTACTTTTCAATATTTAATTTGTTTAATTTTGCATATGTGATATTCTAACTCTACTTTTATGTCATTTGTAGGTTTGACATCCGTAACTAGAGCACTACACCATTAGCTTTCGGTTTTTTTTTTTTTTTTTTGATAATGTAATTATTTTAAATTATGTAATTGTTTTTGTATTGAACATATTTCGGGTATATTGTTTGTAATTAATTAAAATATTTTTATTCTCATAACTTACTGCAAATTTTGTCACATTAGGGTTTAGGTAAATTAACTAAAACAATAAAGACAAAAGAGAAAAGAAATAAAATAAATAAATAAATTAATTAATTAATTAAAAAATAATAATATTTAAAGCCTTCCCCGATGCATGTTGTCATGTCGGGGAAGCCCTTCCGCAATGTGACGTTGGGGAAACCCTTCCACGACGTCACGTCAGGGAAGTTTTTCTGCGTGCACCAATTAACATTTTCCTGTTATCGACGTCATCTGTGTCAGGAAAAGTATCTCTGACGTACCTACCGACGTTGACTTTGACGTCGGAGTATAACCTTTCCCGATGTTGTTTATGGTTTTGGCCGACGTTGAGTTGCATCGGGGAACACCCTATTTCTTGTAGTTAAACCATTTTCAATTTCTTCAAATGTGACCAACCCAAGATGAAACTACTATAATTTAAAACAACATTTTACCTGCTAAAGTTGGTATATTTTATTTTATTTATTATTAGAATTTTTTTCTACAAAATAAACAAAAAATATTTATAAATATAATAAAGGGACATTTTTAAAAATAGCAAAATAAATTAAAAATTTTACAAGCTATAGCAAAATTTTGGATTCTATCACTGATAGTCTTCTATCACTATAACAGTGATAGAATTTGCTATAGGTTGTAAATATGAGTGATAGAATTTGCTATAGGTTGTAAATATTTTGTAAAATCTACTATTTTTAAAAATAAATAAACTATCAATGTCATGTTGTCTATAGATACTAATGGATGTCTATTATTCTCCATCACTTAGGGGTATTCATTAGTCTCTTTTTTTTTTTTTGACAAAACCGACCCAAAACCGACCATAGTCAGCTTTGTAAGGTGTCAAACCAACCTCGACATCGATGATTAAGGGTCGGTCGATTTTTGTCGGGTTGGTTGCATCAATTTTAACATTTAAAAATAAATTTTGCAAAATTCTCGATTTGAAACTTTTCGAAACCAACTTCAACTGACCCTTCTTGTTTTTCGATTGACCGATTTTGGTTTGGTCCTTCTTGTTTTTTGATTGATCGACTTCGATTTGGTCAGTCGACTGGGTTTATCTATCATTCTCACTCTTACTATACAGTAAATTTTTTTATATATTTATAAAATATTTTCACTATCAATTATTATTGTTTAAAAATGGGAATCCCTTATCTTCATTAAACACTATTATAGTGGAAGGAATGAAAAGGACCACGAGTGGTCCCCTAAATAAAATCCTAAAAATAAAAACTAGAATATTAGATTATTGTTATTATTTGATGGAAATTAATATTTTAAAAAACTTGTGAAGAGACTAGCAAGGCAAGGCATTAGCATATTAATCAAGCCCTCTCCCTTTCCCATATTCTTACTTCTTTTCCCGTCCCAATATCCCAAACTATTCATTACATCATAATATTTTAAATTAATTAACGGTTAGGTTAAATATAATTTTGTCACTTTTTTTCTTAAACTTTTAAAAATGTATAACAACTTCTTAAACTTTTAATATTGTATGTTAAATTAGATCCTTATTAAACTTTTAATATTTTGTTTAAATTTATATCTTTTACTATCTAGAATTTTTAAAAGTTATAGAACTCAATTTAAAATAATAAACATAAATCTCAAAGTTCAAATACTTAAAATATTTATTATTATACTATTGATAAAAATAAAAATAAAAAGTAAATAGAATTGAAATCACACCATAAAAGATTTAAAATTTTAAAAGAAATTAGGATTAATTTAATAATGAAAACAAATCTAGACTAATTTGAATTTAGAACAAACTAGATCTTTCACTAATCATGAATGATGGATCAAATCTCAAAATAAGAATAATGAATATTAAAAGAATAGAATTTGATACTAACAAAGAAAAAGTGTGAATATGTATGATACAATAATAAGTTTGAAAGGATAATAGTGTAACAAATAAATAAATAAATTGATTAATTAAAAGATGTCCCACTGATCTAAGTTAATGTAAATGAAAAAAAAAAAAATCCTTTGTGTGTGTGTGTATATATATATATAAATGTATCATTTTCAAAGAATTGAGAGAAGCTATGGACCATCCAGTTGTATCCATGTAAAGGCCATTAAGAAAGAAAGTGAAACATTCTTCTAATTCCCCAATAGGGACTCTTCTCTCCTAAGGCCTAAACCATAGTGATGATAATGAAAATGATCTTTCCCATTCAAATCTAGCCATCCATTTTGCTTACTTTTAATTCCATCATTGACCCCACTTCTTCATTATTTGAGGACCTTATAATTTTAGTGCACATTCTCATTCAATCATCCTTAACATTTTGCCCTTCAATTTGCACTTTCCTTACGTCACATAATATTTAGTTTCTAAGCTTTAAACTTTAGGTTCTTTTTTTTTAGGTGAAAAATAAACAAATAAAATAAAATAGAACATAACAAAACAAAAGGATATGATGTACCCAACTGAGTTTTCTCACCTTAAAGGAGATTAGAAAGAGGATACTATCTGAAAACATCTATTTTCATATAAAAAAACACCCAAACGAGGACCAGATCTGTTAAACTTTAGTTTACAAATTTATGTTTAATAAATCAAATATGTTTTAAAATTATTTTAGATACAACATTAAAAATATATAAAAATTAAGATACAAAATTGAAAGTTTAGAGAAATATTAATTTCTTTTAAGTTCAAATTCTAAATAGACAAAACTTCAATGTTTAAAGTTCAATCTCCCACTTCGTGTTTTGAAAAAGGAAATGTTCATTAACCAGACTTGTATATCAACATTTTTTAGATACACACTATTTTCCTCTTGCGTATCCAATCAATCAATCTATCTATCTATCTATCTATCAATCGATCTATCTATGTATCAATCGATCTATCTATCTATCTATATTAAAAGGTGCATTTTCAATTTTTTGTCTAAGTTTTATTATCATCCTTTCTAATAAAAGATAATCAAATATATGTGAATGATAAAATGTAACAAAATCAAATTAATAGTAAGAGGTACGTAAAGTCGTTAGTAAAAATATGTTAGGTAAAATATGCAATTTATGCTTGTTTTGGCTTCCAAGTAAATTAATGTTACTAACTAATAATCAACTCTATGTACAAGCAACTTTTGAAAGTATACAAACCAAACTAAGTAACACCAACAAGTTTCAAAATGATTACCCACTCCGGAGGTAAGTTAAATTTGTTGGAGTTGATCAAAATCTTCAATGAGGATCGTTTAGATTTATCACGAATGTTGTTGAGGATATTAGTTTTCTCACACCTGATCAAGTGAATGTTTTAAAGTTTTCTTTTTTGTAATAGAGCTCACAGTAAAGGTTGTCCATGTTCTTGCCACAACAAAGATCGGACTTCTCCCTGATATTTGTTATAATGTTTCTTTTACGAATGAGGGGTCAAAAGAAGTTTTGTTTAATTTGAGTTTTCTCTAACAGAGTGTCCTTCACTTTGTTAGAGGGTTTTGGTTGTATCTAGTTTTTTCTCGCAATTTTAATTAAATTTTTTTTAAAAAAAGTGATGGAATTATCAATGTAATTTAACCTACAAAATATTCTCATTTTCACTTTAATCATACATTCTCACTCATATTCAAATTTCTTTTTGTTGGGCACCTTATCCTTCATTTGTATCCCTCCAAGTAGTGGGGTTTAGCTTTGGAAGGAATCCTCGAATAATGTATTCTCCTTTTTTTGTATTATTTATGAGAGAAGTACTCAACTTTACCTTTTATAACCAAACAACCCTTTACTGTTTTGCAGATCCTAAATCCTCAGCTACCACAATCTGAGTAGGCAGAATTTGGGGGCATTTTAAGTGCCTTTTTTGGTTTCTTCACTAAAATGGTGTGTTATTTCAATCGACCCTTCAAAAATGATTCCCTATCAATCATACATGTCTAGATCATCTATTTTTGGTTCCGTCCTATTCTACTCTCTTCAACATACGTTTTATTTTAGCTCAATTCAATATCAACATGTCTCTTACTTTTTTCTTATGAATAGAGTGTGTTTAAAAGTGATGTTGGAATTGTTAAAATCACTTTTAAGTACTTGAATGTTTAATTTTACACTTTTGTGTATTATTTTTTTATCATAAAATTTGGTTTATAGTAAAGAAATATTATTTTAATAATGTCAAAATCCGTCCAAAATACCCTGAAGTTGTAGAAATACACTAAAAAAATGTGTCTACTGATTATATTAGTGGGGCTTTTCAGTGTTCAGTAAAATAATTTTAAACAATAATAAATAGTTACCAATATTTGAGTTGTTTAAATAAAAATAAAGACTAAAAAATATATATATTAAAAAAACCAGTTACTAGGCATAATTTAATCTTTCCCTAAAAAAACAAAAACATTAACAAATAGGGAAAAAAAAGCCTCATATTACTATAAAAAATAGAAAAATTACGAGTAATGATAATGAATAGCAATTTTAGGAATAGCAATTTTAGGAATAGTAATTAATAATTAGATGTATAGTAACATTTTTTAAAACTTACAAATATAGTAAATGCTATCGATCATAAGAAGTCTATATTTTAAACTGAAATATAGCAAAAGTCTATTAATGTCAGAACATTATTTTCAACATGGTCTATCAGCGATAAACTTTTATCTTTGATAGATTTTGACAGATTTGACTATATTTTTAGTTTTTGAAAAATGTTGAAATATATATATAAACTATATGGTTAGAATTTCTATTGTTTATATATTTTTTAATTTATACTTTTCTTATGTGTATTCTCCTTTGTATATGCACACTTATAATCCTCTTTGAATGTACAACAATTATTTCAATCGGAACCCTAAGGTTGTCATATTTATTAATTTATTAATTACTATCCTTGCTTTACTTGAATATATTTACTTAAATATCCTTCAACCTCATCTCAAGTTTACATTGTTTTTGTCAATACGATTCGAGCACAATTTTTTTAAGCTATTAAATTTCATTGTATTGACAATATAACCCAATGGAGCATACAAATTTGTGTCTTATCTCTTTCCTCAACAAACAAGGTATCATTGTTCAACGCCTTGTACTCACACATCCCAACAAAATGTACGAGCATAACACAAACAATATCATCATATTTGACATTGACTATGATGAGACATTTGCTTCAATGGTTTATGAATGACATCTGCTTATAACCTCTTAGCTATTTCAGATGCCAAACAATGACATATTCTTCAAAATAAACACTAAAAATGCATTTCTTAATGATACACTCTCTAAAAGTATGAAACCATTACTCGATACTTGTTCGTATTGTTCATGTTATTAGTCCGCTCATGGCCACTCCTTGAACCATCCACTTCACCTTTGCAATTTGCATTCTTCGTTATATCAAGTGCACTCTTACACTTCTCTTCTTATTGTTTTAGGGTTCATCCTTACTACAGAATAACTAACATATATCTTCACTCTACCACCTTGTGTTTGGAGGGTGTTACCATGGGTTGTGCTATAATTTAGTATATTAGAATAGAATCTCTATTATATTTCCTAATTTATACTCTCCTCTTTGAATCTTTTTAAATTTTTATCCATGAGTATCTAACCTAACTTATGTACATCTTGACTAATTCAATTAGACAACCCTCTTGACCATTGTTAAAGAAACCCATAGGATATTAAATTCAATGTATATGACTATCATGGATTGAACCCATAATATCTGAATATAAAACAATTCTTTCAATCTTATATCAAAGTTCACATTTACCATAAAAATAGTGTTATAGGTAAGAATGGTGATAAAATCTTAATAAAATTAGAAAAGGACAGTAAGGGAGGGTTATGAAGTAAATGTTGTAGAGGAGGTGCAGCGTAAGGAGAAAAGAAAGGGAGGTGTCCAAATCAATACCCTTAAATAATGCAACCTTGCCTACTTTTTATTTATAATAATTCACTTTCCAATGAAAATCTCAAAAGACCAACATACTCTCCACACGTCCCATTCTTCAAAAACCCACGAGCACTCGACTCAGGCACTCCTTTTATTATTAATTCGTTCTTAAAATTAAAATATTTTATACACTTTCTTTCTTCTTGTTTTTTTTTTTTTTTTTCTTTCTAATATCAATACAGTTTAAGATAACAAGGTCCACAGTCCTAAGACTAAGAGTTCAAGATAAATAAAAAATTTTAAATAACATATGAATAATTCTATACAGTAAAAATAAAAATAAAATCTGGCATAGCTACAATTTAATTTAGTAAATTGAATTGTATAAGGGTGAAGATAGAACAAATAATTGGGACCCATCTAATCGTACCCATGAAATTTCCTTTGTAGATTTGCAGTTGATAGGTCGCAGTTAAGACCTACCAAAGTTATGGGCTTATTTGTGAAGTGGATCTCTTTCTCTCTCTCAAATTAGGATAAAATTTACCATATAATTCAAAATATATAGAAAAAAGGTTTGAATTTTAATATTTTCTTTTTACACAAAAATACTCAATTTCTTTAACTAGAATCAAAAAATGGAATTTGAGCTTGGTTATCAATACACACACATATTTTTTATTTATTCTTAATTTCAAATTTAAAAGTTGAAGGTTAATGCACATTTATAGTGTGGGATAAAATAAAAATGTAAGAAAACATTAGTTGAAGGAAGGGGGTGGGCTAGAGAACTTGGAAAGATGAGCATATCCATTTTGTCCCTCAAAGAATAAAGAGCAATACAAATTAAATAATTTTGTTTTAATAAAAGAGGATGAAAAATGAAAAAAAAAAAAAAGAGAGACCTAAAAAGAATGATTCTGCATAGTAGAAAGTTGCAAAAATGCATTATATACAAGGAACCTCATCATTCCAACTTCACTCTTTTGAAAAAATCAATGAAAGAAAATAAAAGAAATTAAGAAAATCTAGAATTATTAAAAATAATAATAAATAAAGAAGAAAAACCTTTCCCTTCTCCGTATCTCATACCCACAAATTTCAATGGAATGGAAGATTGGAGATTAAAGAAGCAAAATTCAGTTGCTCGAGGGATTGAAAAAAAAAAAGAATGGGAAACAAGAATCCAAACAGCACTCTGATCAAAACTGGTTTGAATCCTCTTGATTAAATCATTTTCCCAACCCAATAAAAACTCAAATCTCACTTTCTTAAATATATGAAAATTCCCAATACTTAAATGCTACAACCATTCTCTTACCCATTCTCTCTCTCTATCTCTATCTTTCTCAACTTTATGTATGAAAAAATAATAAATGAGGGCTACTTTAGAGGGCGGAGGATAAAAGGAAGAAATTGGAAGGGAGTTCATAGGGAATTTGTGGTCCAATGTGCCCAAACTTTAGTTTAGGTGATTTTTTTTTTTCTCTATTCACTTTTTGGGGGTTATTTATTTATTTTTTTTCCTCTTCCTCTGCATAAATTCTCATAGTGTTTTAAATTAATTAATATCTGAGAATTTTAGAATATTTTTTGGGTTCTCTTTCTTTCTGCCCATTTAACAATGAAAATGGCATATTACCAATCATCCTTTCCCCCCTGTAGGAAACACCCATCATTGCTCCCAACAATCCTTTTCAACCTTAGAAACCTGAGCTTCTAAAAAGATATAGAATTGGGTTTCTAATTCCCATTCTTCCCATTCCCTTCCTTTTAATTTTCTCAATGCTTCTTCAATTTAAATATCAGCCTTCTTCATAACCTTTTCTCTCCCTCTTCTACTTCTTACCTCCCCCCCCCAAAAAAAAAAAAATTTCTCTCTCTCTCTCTCTCTCTCTCTCTCTCGGCCTTTTCCTTTTAGTTCCCACAAGGTCACAATGGATCCCTCCTCCACCAACTCTGTCAATGGCTTCTATACTTTTCTGACTCGAGGGATCGATGATCTTGAACGGGTTTACCTTTCAAACAATTTCATGTCAATCCAATTCCTCCAAAGGGTTCTTTCACATCTCCGATCATTTCATTCCCAATTGATACTTCTTGTCCAAAAGCTTCATTTGCCGGTGGGGGAGAAGTGGTTGGATGAGTACATGGATGAAAGCTCTAAGCTTTGGGATGCCTGTCATGTCCTTAAATCAGGCATTTCTGGAATCGAAAATTTCTACTCTGCTGGCTTCAACATCACTTCCTCTCTTGAAACTCATCGCCATCTGAGTCCACAACTTTCTCGCCAGGTCCATCTCAAAAATCATAATCTCAATCTAATTTTTGCTCGTGTATTTTGTTTTTATTGTTTTTGTTTTGTTCTGTTCGGTTCAGTTTTGTTTGGAAGCATTGGGTTCATCATCTAAAAGTTCTCCAACTCTTGAAATACAGGTGATTAGGGCAATATCAGGGTGTCGAAGGGAAGCGGTGGGATTGGAGGAGGAGAATCGAGCACTGATGGAAGCAAGAATTCAACCTTTATCTCTGAGGTTCGATGAGAAAGTATCGATCGAATCAAAGCTGAACGGATTCAATGGATTCAGGGGAGTTCTGTACGCAATGAGAAATGTGAGCTCACTCCTCCTAATGATCTTGCTCTATGGGCTGGTTTACTGTTGGCCGGAATCGAATTTTGTAAGAGGAGGGTATGAAGGGTGTCTTTTCTTCGGTTCAGCTTTTATGATTTCGACGGCGAGATTGCAGGAGAGAGTCGCCGGAGAGATCAACCAGATGAACGGAAGGCCTGGGATTTTGCTGTACGAGTTTAGAAGGTCGAAGATGGCGATGGAGGAATTGAGGGCGGAATTGGAGAAAAGGGTGGGGATGGGGTCACAGGGAGTGGTGGAATGGGAAACAGAGATTGGAATTAGAGAAAGGGTTGAAAATTTGAGAGCTTGTTTTGGGGTACTGAGATCTGGAGCTGAGAATATTGTTTGCCAACTTGATGATTTCATTGATGAAATCGTTGAAGGCAGGAAGAAGCTTTTGGACTTTTGTAGCCACAGGTAGACAGAGATGGGAAAATATTGTAGTTGTTTTGGTTCAATGGCCAAAAGAAAAAAAATCTTTAAAAAAAAAAGGAAAAAGAAAAAGGAAAAGGAAAAAAAGAAACAAGTAGAAGAATCAATTGATGGAGTTGTTGTACCTTTTAACCCTTCCCTGCTTCTCGTTTCCAGATTTTTCTTTAATCCTCTAAAAAGTAAAAACAATCAACAGGTAAATAAAGTGACAAAAGAAAAAATAGATGAGAAACCCATATATCATTTAATACTAAAAAGTATTATCAAATCTATTCTTATTCTTTTTTATTGCCGAAATATCTAATCAAGCCTTAAGGTCAAGTAATGAGAATATAAAATGAATTGGTAAACAGTAAAACAAATTTGCTACAATAGTATAAACAATTTCTTTGATTGTTTATTTGAATTGAAAGTTTTGACTAGCTGGCAAGTCAAAAAGATTACAAAAAACGAAAGAAAAAAAGTCAAATGAGTTGATTCATCTCAACATGTAATGTAGCACCTTAGTCCAATAAGACTGACCCCTGAAAATACATTATATATATAAATATATATACTCAAATTTGTACAGAAAAGAAGAAAACGAAAGTTGAGTGAACAAAAGGAATGGAATAGAAAGGAAGAAGCTTCTTTGTAGTTTTCAAAGAGAGAGAGAAAGATGGGTCAATATTCCAATAGAAGAGGAAGAGGGGAAACATCCAAAAATTTCCTATCTTCTTTTTGGGCGTTAGGTTTTCTAGTAGAAGTGATGTCCCTCTCTCTCCAGTTCAGTTCAGGCAGAGATGGTGTCTTTTAAGACTTTTAGTTGGGATAGTAAATATGACTAATCATTCTAGCGGTGAAAGAATGATGAAAAGTGGGGGCTTAGAGTTCTGTAAAAAGCAATGTATACAGTGAGATTCCTGGTTTCTTTTCTTTCGTTTTTTTTTAAATATTATATTATATTTTTCCCCCAAAAGCAACATCCTTTTCTTAACCCCAAGCTTTTGTCTGATTCGGTTCTCTTTGAAAGCTATGAAGATTGATGATGAAAGTTCCCCTTTCACATCCCTTCTTCCTGACATCTCCTGACTTTCTCTCTCTACTAATTTTGGTTTATTCTTTCGCTGATTTTTCTAAATGGGTTTTGAAGGAAACATAAATAAACATGTAACATTAGAATTGGAAAAAAAGAAAGCTTTGAATTGCTCACTTTGTAGGTTGCAACTGTCTCTCATGCTTTTTGTCTCTTGCAGGAATTTCATGCATAGCCTTAAATTAAAGGGTTCCAAAAAGAGTAAACAAAATGCAACCAACAGACATATAAATAAACAGAGGGTGGGAAAGGAAGGAAATAAACTAACCAGGCTTCGCTTTACTGTATTGTATTGTAATAGAGGCCAGCCATTCAGAAACAAGTTCTGGCAAACGCCTGATGGCAAACAGCTCCCTAAAGCCCTTTAAGCAAAGCACACTTTGCTTTTCAATAATCATCAGAAGTAATGATTTTATTTTACTTCCACAAGAACTAGAAAAGAAGAGAAAGATATTCCTCCTCAGACAATAATAATTAAGAATTTTAGTGTCGGTTTTCAGAGCATGTAACCCCAGATGAAACATCCCTATGCTTATAAACATGACTAGTTTGGAAACACTTGATCGTTTTCACTGTAACTTAATAATTACGAGATATAAGCTGTAAAGAAGATGCAGACCACCAAATGAATTATAATAGGCCACTGAAAGTCTGAAATAGATATTCTTTTTCTTTTCCCCTATAAATTCCATCGTGGGGAATAAATTAATCGAGTTCCTTTCATGAAAATAAGAAAAGCACTCGTACACAATTGAAAAATGTGGGAATGGAGAATGGAGAATTTCAAGTGCAAGCAAATGAAAAAATGTCTTCACACCATTCCTTGACTGTGTAATTGCTAGTTCAGTAATCATACCCAACCTCAACTTTATACCACCAGCAATAATACCATTACATTTCGCTAAGCTGTATCCTGCCAAATCTCCAACTAGCAAACTTGCAAGGTTGTAAAATTTCATCTAAACGCCTCTAGGTCTTATGGCAGAAATACCCGTCGTCTAAAAACAAATGAAATCTGAACAAGCTATGGCCAGTGGGTTGCCTTAATAAACAATAGCTGTAATAAACGAATAAATCGATATTAATATACTAATACATGACAACCCTATGGAATGACCCTTGAATACAACTCTTTCAGCATAGAGGCATGAACAAGGTTGATATATATATATATATATATATATATTTAAATACAAAATTGGGTTGGAGGATTTGAACTTAGAACCTCTTAGTTCTCAATACATACGAGTGCCAATTAAATTAAACTCTTGGTAGCAACCGGATTTATATATAGTCCTTGGAAGATGGGTTAATTTAAATAACAAGAATATTCTACTGGTCCGGTTCTTACTGTTTATTCAATTTACATACACAGTTGAATCCTTCATTTTACAGGCACAGTGTAAAGGACTTTGCTTTTCCTGATCCTCTATTATTATTTAAACAGGAACTAACCATTGGTTGGTTAGGAAGTTAGCTCCGGTTATCACTGCATAATCAGTCTATTTAAAGACCTGTAGAGAAGGCTTGTAAATGCGAGTAGATCCAGTACATTAATACTTTCCAATTTACCTTCGTTAATACATAGCACAGGGTAGAAAACAAAATGTATTGTATTCAATCAACGTACAAAAACAATACTTCCACATGATATCGTTATCATGATTAAAAGTCCAGAAGTGATATAATTGCTTCAATCCACATCTTATCAAGACAATTAATTGTTTGCTGCAATTTAATCACTCAAAAAGCCACAAATGTAACTCCAGCTGATGACAACGTAGAGGAGCAATAGTAAGCATATGATGCGTTTGATCATGCTGTCCGATCACTCTACATTTATATGAGCAAGAATAAGCATATGCATATTCCATGTGTTAACCTCTCTTTCTGCAAAAATTAAGTTTATATGCACATACAATAGAGGTCTGGTGCAGGGGCAATAATAAAGAAATAAAGCATTTTAAGTAATTATATAACCTCTAAGTAACATAGTTAAATTGACTTAAAACATATAACTATTAACTTCGAAGTTAAAAAATCAACTTTCCTCTTCATATTGTCCAAAAAAAATGAACTAAAAGAAAATGGAAGTGCTATTTACTAAAAAAAAAATTATTAGGAGGCAGTTAATCGTTCCATTAAGACTGGACATGTACATACAAAATTTTGGTGAAACTACTACATTAGCCCCTTAACTATTGTTATTTTCCAATTTAGCCCCTCACTTTTACAAAGTTAATAATTGCCTTTCTAGTTGAAAATTTTAATTCATGGCAGTAGTGGTACTGGAAATCCTTAACTTCAAATATGATTTTCTAGATCACTCGTAATATGACATTATAATTTGCGGAAATTTTCCTGTTTAAGGAAAATAGAAAAAATTATACTTCAAGAATTGGTTACTGAAATTCTGTATAGATCTCGAACCATTACATTGTCGTAATTTACTTGCATCCAGATTCTTTCTTCATATTTTCAATTAATTAAATCATAACTGTAGTTATCGTCTTCTAGTACTTTTTTAAAAAATAATAACAATTTATAAAAGATGGTTCATTCAATTTAATCCGTCACTATGCTCATACAAGCAAAACATTTTGGTTCCCATTGTTGACCATTCAGTCAAATACGAAGAAGAATTGGCATGCACATGCGAAGGTTGGTGTGATACCTTGAAAATACAGTTGCCTATGCACACAGAAACTAATCCATTTGCAGTCTGTGTCAGATTAACTTTTATCTATCTATATGTGTGACTATATTACTGGCTAATTAATGCAAATTATTAAACTGGTTTGCTTCTAAAAGCACTATAATGAAACAAATTAAAATATGAGTATCAAAACATCAAAAATAGCTAAGTATAGGGACTAGATTCTAAATCTAATTCTATTATGTTGATTGAAGAGCCTATTGGATAAAAACTATACTCGAAGATCAGAGTATCACGAGAACAGCGTCATGCATGCTCCGACCAACTACAGCACAAACGCAGTACGTAGAATTTATCAACAAAAACTAAATCCCCAAAGTCACGAGCAAATAATTCAAGAATCTCAACCTAGAGCTAAGTTACTAAAGTAGTAAGAAATGTAAGGTAACAGACATTCAAAACAAAGGCCATAAGAAACCAAAAATTGATCAAGACTAACATATTTGAAGTTTTATCCTCAAATCAATTAAATCGACTACGTTCAATTTGCATCTTTAAACGCAAAGGCACAATGCAACCTTAATGCCTCCATTTCTTATCCTAACCATTTCGCAGTTGGATTACCTATCCTTCTGCTCAGCTAAATTCAGCTTAACAACATACTCATAGTTCTATCGTTAAAGCTCCTCCATACTTTCAGCAATCAAAATTCAATAAGCCATTGAAAAATACTGAAAATAATCTGCAACCCACATTCCACCAGCTAGTACTCCCCGTAGCAAAAGAACGGCATGATCACTAACGAAACTCGCATATTTAGAAAGGAGATGAAAATTACCAGAAATTTGTGAGCAATACGAGAATTTTCAGCAGAGTTTCAGTAGAGCCTTGTAGTTTCATGGGAGCACGAGCACGAGAAACACCGCCGAAATCAGAGGACGTGCGGAATAGGGAAGGAGAACGTGGAACGCAGCGTTTCGAAATCTAGAGCTTAGAAGGCTTGCTTGAACTTCAGAGTTGGGCTCCGGCCCAATATTGAACTTTCAAGATTTTCATAAATTTTTATTACATTTATAATCTTATAATAATTATTAATTATATATAATTTTTGAAGGGTCTTTAATTAAGATGATCTAAAATTGTATACCATATTATAAGATCGATTTAAATTTTTCAAAATTTTCAAAAATGTCTTAAATTGACTAATATTTTACATAAATATATGGCCCAAATGACTAATTTACTTATCTTTATTATTAATAATATATTAGAAAATAGAAAAAGGAAAAATGAAAGTAGACTATGTTTAAGATTTGCCTTTATTAGATATTCTATATAAATCTGGTATGTGATTAAATTCTATTATAGTAATATTAATAATAAAAATTGTCCCTTAATTAGTTTTATTTTTAATTTTTTTCAAAAATTCTCTCATTCTCATTTTTCTCACTTTCTAATCTCTCTCCATCCATTATTTCTTTCATTTTGCATTATTTTACATATATTTTATGTAATTGCAGTATATATTGAATAATACAGGGTATATTTTATTAGTGAAAGGTTCTTATATCATTTTGTTTATGTATTTTATTTAAATATTCATATCTTACGTAGTAAATAATACGTTATGATTGAAATTATATTGATTATGTATGAAAGCTGTTTATGTTTACATGAACATGAATGAGAAAAAATTATGATGAGTATATGTAATATATGTCATTAAAATATTAGTTATTCTATGATATATGTAATATAAGGTTATAAATGTCCTACAAATTTACAAAAATCTAATCAATAAAATAAATCATAATTTACGACACTTGTGAAATTTTCCTTGTCTAAATATTTTATTTTTGAAATTTTCACAAGTGTTCTAAACTATGATTTATTTTATTGATTATGTTTTCGTAAATTTTTAGGACATTTATAACCTTACAGTACATATACAAGAGAAGAACTAATATTTTAATGGCATATATTACACTCATCATAATTTTTTCTCATTCATGTTTCTATAAACATAAGCAGCTTTTATACATAATCAATATAATTTCAATCATAAGGTATTATTTACTTCGTAAGATATGAATATTTAAATAAAATACATAAACAAATTGATATAAGAACTTTTTATTAATAAAATATACAACGTATTATTTAATATATACTGTAATTACATAAAATATATGAAAAATAATGCACAATGAAAGAAGGAATGAATGGAGAGAGAGATTGGAGAGTGATAGACAAATCATAATGGAAGAATTTTTGAAAAAAAACATAAAAAGAAAACTAATTAATAGACAATTTTTATTATTAATATTGCTATAATATAATTTAATCAGATACCATATTTACATATAATATATAATAAATGTAAGTCTTAAACATAGTCCACATTCTATTTTTAATATATTATTAATAATAAAGATTGATAAATTGGTCATTTGGACCCTATATCTTAAATCTGGTTCTTTAGTTTATTTCAAAATTTTATTTTATATACAACTTTCGGTCAGTTGTCTTCCTCAATTACTTCTTTTTCTTCAGATTTCAATCAATTACTTTTGTTTTTCTTTTCTTCAAATTTCATAATTTACCGAAATTTTGCTTACACATATATCCCACTTCATATATACAATATGACATATGTATTTTTTCTTCTTTCATTTCGTAGCATTTTTTTTTTCTTTAAAAAATTGTTCTTTTTTTTTTTTAAAGTTTCGTAGCATATATTTCGGTCACGTCCCTCCTATTTTGTTCAATTTTTTATTGTTCGGTTCATCTTCATGTCATGTTCGACATATAATTTTTATTAAATGTCTTGTCGTTCATATATACTACTGCATGTATTCAATAATACATACACATATTCTTTTTCATGTTCCGTGATTTTTCTTACGGCGTGTATATGCCAATATATACACATATTATATATTAATTCAATATTTTTTTTTATATTTCTTACATATATGCTACTGAATAATTCATTTATGTTTTGTGATTTATTACATATATATCACTGCATATATTTAATAATACATACACATGTTTTTTTTATGTTGTGTGCTTTTTTCTTACTGCATTTAACATGGATTATGTATCTGATAAGTATTTTTTTTTAATTCATACATATATCTTATGTGATTTGTCACATATATATACTACTTCATATATTCAATAATACATAAATGATGTTATCTTCGATACTCAATATACTATAGTGTATTTCGAATACAAAATATAAATTCTTACTAACCTTAAATGAACAATATATACTGTAATATACTCGTAATCACTATTGTTTCAAACATAACTTATTATTTATTACATATAAAACGAATATTTGAAATAAAATACATAAACCAGTTTAACAAATTGATAGCCTAACCTTTCATTCATAAAATATACAATGTACTGTTTCATATATACTATTCATAAACCAATTTAACATTCAACCATTTTTTTTTCATACAATTTCTTGGATATTTAATTCTTTAATCAAATTCCCTATATTGCAAAATATTCAGTTTTTCTCAACATTACATATATCAGAGAACAACTAATATTTTAATGGCATATATTACATATAATCATCATAATTTTTTCTCATTTATGTTATTGTAAACATAAGCAACTTTCAAACATAACGTATTATTTACTACGTAAGATATGAATATTTAAATAAAACACATAAACAAATTGATATAAGAACATTTCATTAATAAAATATACATTGTATTATTTAATATATACTGTAATTACATAAAATATATGAAAAATAATGCAAAATGAAAGAAAGAATGAATGGAGAGAGAGATTGGAAATTGAGAGAAAAATCACAGGGCGAGAATTTTTGAAAAAAATCATAAAAAGAAAACTAATTAAGGGATAATTTTTATTATTAATATTAATATAATAGAATTTAATCACATACCATATTTACATAGAATATTTAATAAATGTAAGTCTTAAACATGGTTCACTTTCATTTTTTTCTTCTATTTTTTTTAATATATTATTAATAATAAAGATTGGTAAATTAGTCATTTGGGCCCCAAAAAATAATCTAAAATAAGATGCATTTTTTAAAATAGCAAAATAAATTAAAATATTTACAAGCTATAGCAAAATTTTGGATTATATCAATGACAGTTTTCTATCACTATAGCATATCAATGACTATCACTATAGTATATCAATGACTATCACTTATAGGATTTGCTATAGGTTGTAAATATTTTGTAAAATTTGCTATTTTTAAAAAATTTCTTAAAATGATTGCATATATGGTTCGAAAAATACGTACAACCCTTCTTTCCAAAATTTTCAAATTAAAATGAACTAATGAGAGTAGCTACTAACGAGAATTGCTATAGTTTTCAATTTGAGAAATAACAGTTTCCACACTTATTTTGATTTTCTCACGTTAAAAAACCATCATTAATAATAGCTATTAGTGACAGCCACTGATAATATCAGTTGCTGTTATTGTTGTATGTAAAAATCAATTGATATCATTGGTAACTATTTTTAGTTATAATTTTATGTTTGTCACTATTATGAGTGATTGTTCCCAATTTTCTCACATTGAAAGCTATCAATAACAGTAATTTACATCTTTCAAATATTTATAGCTTTCAATTTAAGAAACATGCTATCAAATGCTATCAGTTACATAAGAGCTTTATTAGTTGACCGGTAAACATTTGTGTTTTTGTAAATATTTTATAATTGCTTTATATTTTTAGTTCATTTCCTAATTTGTGCTATTTACAATAATTTTCTTAAAACTAACAATAAAACCCCAAATGATGCAACGAGTATTGTTCTTAGCTCAATTTAAAATTACACACGTGTGTTGCAAATCAATTGAAATAGAGTTGAATTTGGTAGGCTCTATTTTGTTTAAAAATTGACACATCGATATAAGATTTGAGAAGCTCAACATATTTAGTTTGGTATTATTTTATTAGAACACCTTTTAAAATCAAACTAAATCGAAGGCATATTCACCCTAACAAAATCTCTACGACTAATTCCTTTTTCCTTTCAATCATATGTTACTCTCATCTCCTCACAACAATGCATGACTTCATCCCCTTTTCTCTCTCGTCTACTATTAAGAACGGGATATAACGAAATCAAAATACTTGGTTTTTTAAGTTATTCATTGGTTCAATTTTTTTTAACAGGTTTGAAATAGTCTCTTAGTCGTTAAAATACAATATTTCACAACTGAGCTAATATTACGTTACTTTAGAAGAAAAAAAACGTATTAATTAATGATAATTTGAATAGTGTGTCTCATTTGATTACATTTAGTATTGGTTACTCGTGCCATGTACTTGTACTTGTGTAAGATTCACTCCAAAATTTTGTAATAAAATGCAAAATAATTGACAAAGTACTTTTGTTAAGTTATTGATTGATTTATAAAGAAAGTTAAAGTATATATGCTTTAAAGTATGTTTTAACAAAACTGTCACTCACTATACTATTTAGGTCACCTTTTCTAAATATTGTGTTCACTTTACATGTAGAGATTGTGATCCAAGAGCCTGGTCGTGTCTCTAGTATGCTGTGC
The DNA here is from genome assembly GCA_025688845.1 of Cucumis hystrix. Lineage (NCBI taxonomy): Eukaryota > Viridiplantae > Streptophyta > Magnoliopsida > Cucurbitales > Cucurbitaceae > Cucumis > Cucumis hystrix. The sequence goes on along the minus strand of CM046885.1, from coordinate 13,618,474 downwards.
CAAGTTATTAATAGTTTTGTTGCTGAAGATTAGTTATAGATCTTTGTATGTCATGTATATTAGTTTTGTTTAAGGTTAGATCAATTTAAATGTTTTTCTTTCGGGTCTTAAGATATAAGTAAAGAAATGGCGTTTAGCTTAAACTTATTTTGTGTTAATATAAGGAAGTTTGTTTAAAGTATGTTTCTCGTATTTTTTGCTGCATAAGACTTAATTTACTCAAATTGTGTAACATGGTAAAGGATCAGTAGTAAGGGTCAACTGGTGTTGTTAAGAAGGGGAGTGACGTCAGTTGACTTCACGCCTTATCTCAGACCGAACAAGCATGTGTTTAGGGTGAGGTGTGACATAAAACAACCCATTTAAGAAATTGTTGAAAGATTGAGAAGAAAGGGCAAAAAATAATGTAAAATGTAACAAAGCTAAAAAATATTTACAGCCGTGTAACGAAAAAATAAAAGCCTACGAATCCACCATTGTAATTTCATAAATTCTAGATTTGTTATTAAATACTGCAGACCATCGATCGTGATTCTTTTTTTTTTTTTTTTTTTTTTGCAATTTCTTCATCTCATCTTCTAGGTTTTTTATTTATTCTATTTTTAAACGATTTATTATTCTGTTTAAATATTCGATTTATTATTATATTTAAATCTCATAGTTCATCTTCATTATTTTAGGCAAGATTATTTGGAGCCACTTCACGGTTGTTTCAATATTATTCTTCATCTTACTTATATTTGAGAATATCAAGATCGTTTAAATATTATTTCATATGATCAACATGATCGTTTAAATTTGAAACATTTTTCCATTACTTAAAAAAATTACACGATCGTGTATCATGATCTAAACAATTGCTTACCATAATCAACACGATCGTTTGACATGGTCAACATGATCGTTTACCATGATCAACACGTTTGTTATATTATAAGTTTTTAATGATCATTTACATTAGACTACATGATCTCTTATAGTGATAAATACGATAATTTTTCATGATCAACATGATCGTTTGCTATGGTCAACACGATCATTTAAATTTAAGGAAGAAAAAACAAGAACTACACAATCTTGTATCCATTCCCCATCGTTAAATAAGAACTACATGATCGCGTATCATGATCTAAATGATCATAGACCATTCGTTTTGACGGTAGTACACGAACGTTTAGAATAATATTACTTACGCCTGTGTGATCAATTAATCGTATGTTGACTGAAGTATTTTTGGGATGTTTCATGGTGATCCTGTAAGTTTTTTTCGTTTTCAAAATTGTTTTATAGAGTCTAAATATTTTAGGTGCGTTTGCAAAAATAGCAAAAAAAAACAAAAAAAAACTAGGGATTAGGATCAAAAAGTGATCTAACAAATTACAAACGATTTAGTGGTACCAAATTTGAAGAAAGGTGTCTTGTGAGGTTGTAAAAAATGGCGTCTGGAATAATTACGAAGATATCGAAAATGAAATTGTAACGTTAATTATACTATGAAATAAGTTTTGATTTTCACATCAAAATTTCAAGGTTAAAGTTTGTTACGATGAAATCATTCATTTGAGATGTGAAATATAGTGCATGACTTTAATTTACACATTTCCAAATTAACCACGTTAGATTAGTTTAGTTTTCCTATATGTTTTATTTAAATAATAAAGTCATCTAATAGGGTCTAATATTATTATTAACGTTTGTAAAGAAAACCAAAAGAAAAGAAAATATTTTACGGCGAGATAACGAGGAGAAAAAAGAAGCCATATATCTAATACAAAGACTGAGAAGAGTGAGTAGTGGTTAAAAAAACCGTAAACCCTAGTACTTTAAATAAACTCATAAACACTCTTTGCCGGTCTCTCAAACTCTTCTTCTTCGTCACCTCCTGTTGCGTTATTCTCGCCAATTCCATTTTACAGCCACGATTCTGGGCCAAGATTGCTGTTTTTCCAATTGGGTTCAATTCTTGATTGTTTCCAATTAAGTTGCGAGGAATTGTTTTTTCTTTCTTGATTTGGGTTTTGTTTTTTTTTGAACCCATATGGATCTTCGTAGCCTGGCTGTTGTTCTTCAAGCTGTTCTCAGCCCCAATCCCGATGAGAGGAAGGCTGCTGAGCAAAGTCTGAATCAGGTGTTTGTTCGATCATTGCTTTACTTACCATTAGGGTGGCGGCGGCTTTGAATTTCTGGGAATTTTTCATTGTTTCTTTTTGTTTACTTTCTTAAATTGGGTTTTCATTTGAAGTTGTGAATTTGTGAAGTTTAGTTGAACATGGTGGTTCAATTGATTGCATTTTGTTCTTTGATATCCGTTCTTATGGTTTTGGCTTATTGATTCATGTCTGCAGATTCAGCATACCCCACAACATCTGGTGAGGATGCTACAGATTATTGTGGATAATAATTGTGATTTGGCTGTTCGTCAAGTTGCTAGCATTCATTTTAAGAATTACATTGCTAAGAACTGGTCCCCCGTTGACCCAGGTACTGGATAGGTTTGTTCAATTGTTATTGAAATCGTTGGCTAGTTTTGGTGGCTTAATTGTTCTTGTTGAATTTATGTAGATGAACATCAGAAAATTTCTGAAAGTGATAAAGATGCAGTCCGGAAAAACATTCTTCCATTCTTGTCACAGGTTCCATCGTTATTGAGGTGAGTGTCTGCTGTCTATTTATGTATCATGGAAGACAGTTGTCTTCTTGAATGTTTTGGGTTTAATAGAAGTTTTGGAAACTCATTGTTCTATAAACAACTTTTTAGAGATATGGTAACTTACGATAATCATTGACTATGCCACGTGTGGATCTGAATGATGAATGATTTCTGACGCTTCAACATTATGCATATGCAGGGTACAGCTTGGGGAATGCTTAAAGACTATCATTCATGCTGATTATCCGGAGCAATGGCCGAGTCTTCTTGAATGGGTGAAAGAAAATTTGCTAGCTTCAAACGTTTATGGGGCTTTATTTGTGTTGCGAATCCTTGCTAGAAAATATGAGTGAGTATGCTATGTTTTATAATATATTTTTTTCCGCCTCTGTAATTGCATTACATGCTGGACTGTTGAGTGTATGCATTATTTTTAGTTTTATTTTAACATTCCAATTTCACGGTCCACAAAAAGATCCTTGTGGTTTTAATATGTTCTAGCGAACACACAACACACACATACCCCAATAAAGGGCAGAGGTATTAGTTATTTACTTTTGTTAAATATTTATTATTTTCTTTTAATAGGATCTTGTGCTATCCGTAATTTGATCCATTACCTTGTCATGCCTAAGGAACATTCCCTTGGAGTGTTCTATAGATCTTTTATTTATTTATTTCACTTTTTAACATCTGGAATGGAACATTTGGGTTATTACATGCTATTTACTAAAGGTTACCTTTTTTATGGTTGATAGGTTTAAATCAGATGATGACAGGACTCCTGTCTATCGAATTGTTGACGAGACATTTCCTCTTCTACTCAATATATTTAGCAGACTTGTTCAGATTGGTGACCCTTCTTTGGAAGTAGCGGAGTTGATCAAGTTTATTTGTAAAATATTTTGGTCGTCAATATATGTAAGTCTTGTTTCGATACATCAAATGAAAATTATCGATTCCTTTTAAAAAAAGATATGTAAGTCTTATCCGAAGATGTTGCGCTCTTTTGATTACAGCTGGTATTCTACTTGGTTAGATTATTACCTTCCCAACTGAAAGTGAAATGGATATACATTTATTTTAATGCACATGCAAGGATGCTATCTTCATTTGGTGTGCTCATCAGAATTTCATGAACAATATTACTGTAATGGCAATTTGATGTTATATCTTCTTCTGCTCATGCACTTTTGTAGAATAATGTGTATATAAATCTTTCCACCGTGAATATATTGGATATTATGCATTCCTTCAATTTTAGATACTTTAAAAAATAATTTGCATATGTTTTAGATGGAGATTCCAAAGCATCTTTTCGATACACATGTGTTCAATGCTTGGATGATGCTATTCTTAAATATACTGGAGAGGCCAGTCCCCTTGGAAGGCCAGCCTGCAGACCCTGAACTTAGGAAATCCTGGGGGTGGTGGAAAGTGAAGAAGTGGACTGTTCATATTTTAAATAGGCTTTACACCCGGTGAGAATTAACATTAAATGTTCATGGCAATTTGTTATTTTAAAGGTTTTTTTTTTTTGTAGGATGGAGTTCTTTTTCTCCCTTCCTTTTCTCTTTCTCTTTCTGGTCTATTCTTACTATTGATGCCTAATTTATAGGTTTGGAGATTTGAAACTCAAGAATCCAGAAAGTAGAGCTTTTGCTCAAGCATTTCAGAAGAACTATGCTGGGAAGGTCATGGAATGTCACTTAAACTTGTTGAATGTGATACGTAGTGGTGGCTATTTGCCAGATCGAGTTACCAATCTTATTCTTCAATATCTAAGCAATAGGTGGTCTAACTTCACTTTTCCTTTTCCAATTACAAGCAAAATAGTTTGTTGCTATGCATGCTATTTTCCCTTAGTTTTTTGAGTTCTTTAAATTTGAAGGTGGGAAGGACCATCACTTGATATGATTTTTATGTGTGCTTTTTTTGTAAAATTTTTATGTGTATTCATCTTGATAAAACTAAACTATCAATAATTTTTTAATGAAGTTCTTGCGTAAAATAACAAGTATATGACACTTTTATTTGGTATTGAATTCTTAATTTGTTTAAATTGAATTTCCAACTCTTGTGCCCAACTTTTGAGGAAAATTAGTTGGATTTTAAGATTCAAAGTAGAAAGGGGGTTCATTCTGAAAGGGGATTTCTTTTTGTTTTTTGCTTTGTTTTTGTTTTTTTGTTTTTGTTTTTTTTTGTTTCTTTAATGAATTCTCATTATCTTTTGTGCTTTCTAAGAAGTAGAGAGACACTTTAGTTTGACAAGCATGTTTGTGTCTTGTATTCCTAATTGTGCTTCTTAGGGTTGTTTTACCCTCAAATTTTGATGATTTTTTTTTGTCTTTTTCAGTATCTCAAAGAATAGTATGTATTCTTTGCTGCAACCTCGACTTGATAGTTTACTTTTTGAGATAATTTTCCCCCTTATGTGCTTCAATGACAATGATCAGAAGCTGTGGGATGAGGATCCCCATGAATACGTTAGGAAGGGTTATGGTAAGGCACATGGAAAATGGGTTTTAATGCGTGCAATGCTTGATGACAATTACATGGCTCGTATTTTAATGCTTTGCACATATTTTGTAGATATTATTGAGGATTTGTATAGTCCGAGGACTGCTTCTATGGATTTTGTCAGTGAGTTGGTTAGGAAGCGTGGGAAAGAAAACCTTCAAAAATTTATCCAATTCATCGTTGGAATTTTCAATAGGTATATTTATAATTTTGATGCCAATGGTTGATACCGTATACATGAAATATGATACAATATATTACTGTACAGGTACGATGAAGCAACTATTGAATTTAAGCCCTATAGACAGAAAGATGGGGCTCTTCTTGCCATTGGAGCACTCTGTGACAAATTGAAACAAACAGAGCCCTACAAGTCTGAACTTGAGCGCATGTTAGTTCAACACGTATTTCCTGAATTCAACAGTCCTGTTGGGCATCTCAGGGCCAAGGTCTTGTAGACTTTTACCGTCATTGGCATCTTTTTTGTTGATATAAACAATACTGTTATGACAAATGTGATAATTTGGTTAACATGAATGACTTAAGTCCATAACTGATAATTTTCACACAATACACACACACACATATTAAGGCCACTACTTAAGCATTCTGCGAGATTTGTATTCTTCAACCTTAAAAGAAGAGCAAAAAAAATACTGCCGATTGTTTATTAGCTATTGCACTTGATTCCAAACCTCATTTTCTTTGTACACGTGATTTGTAGTTCTTTCATTGTAGTTCTTTTTGTGAGAACATATTGATGTGGTGCTTGGGTTTATTTATCATTAGCTTGAAATTTACTTTCTTCTATTGTTTTGGTTTAATTGCTTCAGGCAGCATGGGTTGCTGGACAGTACGCCCATATCAATTTTGTTGACCAGAACAATTTTCGGAAGGCCTTGCATAGTGTTGTTGCTGGGATGCGAGATCCAGAACTTCCTGTTCGTGTTGACTCAGTTTTTGCATTGCGATCTTTCGTTGAAGCTTGCAGAGGTTAATAGTTTATAATAATATATTTTCTGAGCTCAACAATTATTTGGGTGGGAGATCAAACCATTGACTTTTGGGATGGTAATTAATGTCTTACCACCGACCTATGCTTAAATTAACATATATAGACAATTCTTCAGAGTACCCCATCTCAAATACCTAGTTGGAGACTTGAATTACAACGTATTAAAGGGATTAGATGCCCTTACATTCTGAGCCTAGTTCATGTTGACTATTTATACTTTATATTAGATCCTTTCCTTACTATTATTTTGGGTCTAGATGCTTGTTTGGATGTTACTTAGTGATGGAATTGAGTTTCATTTAATTGCAGATTTGAATGAAATCCGTCCAATCCTTCCCCAACTTCTTGATGGTTAGTTGATGAACATGTGATTTTCATAAATAGTTGCTATTTTTCTTATCAAGTGACTGAGGTCGTTTTCTTTTCAGAGTTTTTTAAACTTATGAATGAGGTTGAAAATGAAGACCTTGTATTTACTCTGGAGACAATAGTTGATAAGTTTGGGGAGGAAATGGCTCCTTATGCACTTGGATTATGTCACAATTTGGTATTTTCAATTCTAAGTTCAATATAGAAATAGCTGTGATATTTTATTGAAGGCTTGGAGGTGACTTTTAGAAATTGGATCCAGGCTGCGGCTTTCTGGAGGTGTATGAATACTGCAGAAGCAGACGAAGAAGCTGATGATCCTGGTGCTCTTGCTGCAGTTGGTTGTTTGCGTGCAATTAGCACAATTCTTGAATCAGTGAGCAGAATTCCTCAACTGTTTGTCCAGATTGAGCCAACATTGCTCCCAATCATGCGAAGAATGTTGACAACTGATGGGCAAGGTTTGGATAATTTTGAAATATACTTCTCTTGCTTCTTGTTGACTGATACATTCTTTCGGTTAATATGTTTTTGATTATTTAATAAGTCTTTTATCCTATTCTTGTGGGATGACTTGCTTTCTTATTGTTTCTTTAATCTTATTGCCATTGTTTAAAAGATTAGTATGTACTTGGTGTTCTCCATTTTGCTTATAATGATTATCGAAATTGTTTGTACTTTGAAGTATCGAAAATGTTGACATGAGAATATATTATTGAAGTTTTGGAAATGGGCCTAAAGATTCTATACTGGTTTTGAACTTTGATTTTTATCTTTCGAAATTGGAGTTCAGTGAAGAGATTGAATTTGAACAACAGTCACACTAGTTATAAATCTAGACATTGTAGCCACATAGGCAATAAACTTCTTGATGTCAAATGCTAAGAGTCAGAAAATTGATGGTAGGCTTAATTGAGGTATGTATAAACGGGATGGTATCCATGATTATGAAAAGGTTTTCGTTTTAAAACTCCTTAGGAGTACTTCTTTAATCCATGAATATTCAGAACTTTAGAGGTTATTTTGTTGGATGTAATCTATTACGATGTCAGGGAAGTGGTGGGTTACCAATAAAGAATTTGGGATTAAAGACATAGAGCCAACGTCAAATGTTAGATTGAGATTTTATTTTGGTGATAATACTACCTTCGATGTCCTTTCAGCTACAAAACATATGAAGAAAAAGGAATCCTTCATCATTTTTCCTCAGACTTTTTCCATAAAAGCGTCAATTCTCTATAAACTTTATTGGTAGCATGATTGGTATTGTATTGTTTTGTTGAGCTGGCATATCTAATGCTTCATTGTCATTTGTCATCTTTAAACTACCCCTTGATATGCATCCCGAGGGTTGGAATTATTTTAAACTTCTTTATTTCTATTTTATAATAATAGCGAACTTAGAATTTAATGTCAATAATGCTAACAAGTGCAATAGTTGTCAGTTCCTCTTCTTTTTTAGAACCTTTAATATCTAATTCACTCTTTATATATACTTTTTGCAGAGGTTTTTGAAGAAGTCTTGGAAATTGTATCATTTATGACGTTCTTCTCCCCTACAATATCTATGGATATGTGGAGTCTTTGGCCACTGATGATGGAAGCATTGTCAGAATGGGCTATTGATTTTTTTCCAAGTATGTTGTCTTTGTAGACAGCCAATTTGTACTCATTTTTTTCGACTTCAATGATGGTTCTCTGGGGATAAGTAGGAGCTTTTAAAAGCAGCGAGTTTTATTTTCCTACTTTGATTCATAATTCTAATCAGATGTAGTCTAGTGGTCTGGTTCTATTTGCAGATAATTTACGTGAAATTGCATGAAATAAGTGTAATGAAATTTGATATATAGCAAAGTTGTAGACAATACAGGCGGTTCTAGGTTGGTTGGTTGGTTTACAATTGTTTGCAAAGTAACTTAGTTTTCTTTGTGAAAACTGAAGGAATGTATATGGGGCATACGAAACACAAGTTTGCAAAAGAAGTCCAACTCCCTATAAGAAAAGAGACCAATCCAACCAACCCAAAAGAATAATACTAAGCTGATTACAAAATGTTTGACTACAGATGCCCATAAAGATGTATCAATTCTTGAAACCACTCACACGTTCCCTCTGTGAAGCATGTACACTTCATTTTAGATAGTGTTCATGTTAGAGATGGACATGTTCGGAGATGTGTCCGACACGAAAACTTCATGTCCTATTTTTACATCAGTCACATTTAGTAAACTTACTGCACATGTTTGGAACTTTTCTTAAAGAGAAAATGGTCCAACCTTTTATGTTGGATCTAAATTTAAAGCCCAAATCAGTTATTTTTTAAATTAAGATAAAAAATACAAAAGAAAAGCCCCTTTTTCTTTAACCAAAGTTAAAAAAACATAGCCATATAAAACTGAAGTTCGAAACCTAAGTGTTTCGTATCCTATAATTTTTAATTAACTTGATATTTTATGCTTTTTTTAGTGGAATGCATTTGGCATTTTATGTTATATTTATATATATTCTAAGAAATAATAATAAAAAAGAGTGTATCCTCAATGGCCCATGTCCTAATATTTTGGAATTAGCGTATTCTTGTGTCAGCTTTGTCTGTGCCCAATTTTCTTAGCCTCCCCTAGAGAACTTCCCCTCCATCTATCAATTAAAAGTTTTCTTGCTCAAGAGAACAAAAATCTCAAAATTCTACTCTTTCAAACCGGGAGAGATAGTAGAATTTTTAGAAGGGTGGAGATATCTTTTCCTTTTCTTTTTTAGCTATCTTGTGGGGAGATAGCTACTATCTCTCCCCGTCCAAACTCCTGACTTGATAGCCCAAAAACAGAACAAAACTTTGCGACATGCGTGTGCAATGTGAAACTGATGTCCCTCTCTTTAGTATTCAGTTTGTTGAGAACGGATAGAAAATGTGTAGCTTATTTGCATTAGAACAACATAACTCGGTACATAATCATACTATGCTGCTGGGTTACACCAAATCTAGTTTAGTTTTGTGCTCATGTTGTTGATTTTATAACTTGGGAGGGATACAAATTAACTCTAGTAGGTTAGAGTCTGTAATGTCATTGTCATGCATGCATTTATATAACAGACATTTCTAGTAGTAGCATTTGACTGGTAGCACATATGAAATGAATGTAGGACGAGGTAGCCATGGAAAGAAGTTGATTGATTCTAATGTCTTTTTGTTCACAGATATACTTGTTCCATTGGACAATTATGTATCCAGAGGGACTGCGCATTTCCTCACCTGTAAAGCACCTGATTACCAACAAAGCCTTTGGAACATGATTTCCTCAGTGAGTTCCTACACTTTAGATTGCATTCTTTTTTGTTAACTTGCCTACACGCTGATAAACTTGCACAATTCCACTCTAGATAATGGCTGACAAAAATTTGGAAGATGGTGACATTGAGCCGGCTCCAAAGCTTATTCAAGTTGTCTTTCAAAACTGCAAAGGTCAAGTTGATCAATGGATTGAACCATATCTCAGAATCACAATAGATCGCCTGCAACGAACTGAGAAATCATACTTGAAGTGTCTTCTAATGCAAGTGGTAAGGGTTGAGGACCTAGGCCAATTTACGGTAGTGAATAAGCTATTGTGCAATGCCCATACATTTCAAACTTTCTCCTTTGTTATTCTCCTTTGTTGATCATATTCTAGTATTACTTTACAGAGCATACTATTTAAGATCTTTGAATTTAACTGTGCAGGGGGTTAGAGATCTATTGTTTCTTTCTTGTTTGGAACTTGGTCTCTTATGTGATTCCTTTCTATTCTGGGATGTCCAATGGTATAATGTTTTAAAATCTATGTACATTTGGGGAATTTTAACGATCCTTTGTGGAGGTCACTTTAGCATATACAATCCTTTTAGCAACCAATTTAATAGTAAATGACATTTGATTGCATGAGATGACTTGAATTTTTGGACTGTATTTTTTCTCGTCATTCTTAGCAATTTATTTTCTTACAAGATATAAATGAATATTTACTTGAAGGTTTTAACTTATTGGTCTAGAGCATTTGAATGTCGGACTGTTTGAATTTCTAGCCTGAAACAATATTTATGGTGTTTTCAGTTGTAGATTTTCTTTTAATTCTGACTAGGTGTTTTTCTTCATATTTTTTGTTAACTATGGAGTAAATTGTTACGAAGGTTCTGTTTAAATTTCCTTTTGCAGATTTCTGATGCCCTTTACTATAATGCCTCATTATCACTCAGCATATTGCAAAAGCTAGGTGTTGCAGCAGATGTATTCAATCTTTGGTTCCAGATGCTTCAACAGGTTAAAAAGAGTGGCGTTCGAGTTAATTTTAGAAGGTAAAGTATGGCTTTATTTTTCTTGTTGTTTACTTACTGCTAATGTTGTCTGCATGGTTTGGATTTTTGCCTGAATGATGTTGTCATGTTGCAGGGAACAAGATAAAAAAGTTTGCTGCTTAGGATTGACCTCTTTGCTTGCACTTCCAGCTGATCAATTACCTGGAGAGGCTCTGGGGCGTGTGTTTAGGGCCACCCTTGATCTCTTAGTTGCTTACAAGGATCAAGTTGCAGGTTTTTCCCACTCCCTCCCCTATTTATATCTATATTTCCAGGCTAAATCCTTGTATGTTTCTGCTCGTTTGCACACAGAAGCTGCAAAAGAGGAGGAAGTTGAAGAAGACGATGAAATGGATGGTTACCCAAGCGAAGAAGATGACGACGACGGAGATGGTTCTGATAAGGAAATGGGATTTGATGGGGAAGATGGTGATGAAGTTGACAGCATCAAGCTTCAAAAGCTGGCTGCACAGGTCTGCACATCGTTCATACATTGTGTGTAATAATATCAGAATTTTATGGTTATCCCTTAGATAAGTTATACTATATGCCACATCTCGATGTTTCTTTTGTGTTTGATAATGGTTATACTTTCTTTAGATTGAAGGGTTCAGAGGAGGGAATTTTCATTCTTAGGACTCTTGCAATTCTAGGTTGTCTAGTTATATAGCTTCTCAGCAACACCTTTCTTTGTGTATGTGGTGTTCTGTTAAATTTTCACCAAATTTATTTGAATTTTTTTTTGGTGAGAATCACTATTTAATTTATGGCAATTATAACGTTTTTTGTTTAGTTTCTTTTGACTTTAGATTAGAGTTCAAGATGCCTTAGTTTCCCTCTTTTCGTAACCTTGCCTCTCTTTGGTACAAGATTAAAAAATTATCTGTCCAATTCTCTTGGAACTTGATTTATGGGGAAGGAAGTTAATTGAAAAACCAAGTTCTCTATTATTTTGATCTGGTGGGTTCAAAATTTTTCTCGGCTATTTCCTTCGGAGTTTTAGATAAGTAACTCTCTTCATCTGTCAATGAAAAGTTCATTCATGTTCATTTTTATTTCTTTCCTTTTTGCTTATTAATTAGTTTACTGTTTATTTCATTTTGAAAGCAGTTCTTAATTATTGTAAAAGAAATTGTTGTTTGCTGCTTTTAGATCTTTGATGGTGTTCTCCATAATTATTAATCTCTTCCTGTCTTTATGGGCTTGTGGTTTTTGCTCTTCTTACCGAATTAAGCTCAGATGATGATTGGACTATATTGGATGTGTTAAATGTTCAGTTTTGGTTCACATTTCACTATACATTATCAATTTGTTACTCAGATTGCATTGTAATTTCAAATTCAATGGACTTTACAGGCAAAATCTTTCCGCCCAGATGATGATGATTTTGACTCAGATGATGATTATAGTGATGATGAGGAGATGCAGTCTCCTTTAGATGACGTGGACCCTTTTATTTATTTTGTAGATACAATCAAAGGTATGTGGAGCTTCTTTTAATTTGATTTAATAAGATTCAAACTTACGAAATTTAACTTATTATACTTTTGGTCCTTCCTATTTTAAAAATTAGCTATGCAAGGATTAGATCCGATGAGGTTTCAGAGTCTTAGCCAATCATTAGAGTTCCAATATCAGGCTCTAGCACATGGTGTTGCACAGCATGCCGAACAGCGGAGAGTAGAAATTGAGAAGGAGAAGCTGGAAAGGGCAGCTTCAGCCGCCTCTTCGTGACCGCAAGTCAGATATGTCACTTGTAAGGCTAAAATTTTGAATTGCTCTCCTGGTCCCGTCATGTTCATTGGTTTAGTAAAATGATTGATTGAATGCAAAAAAAGTTGCTGCCATTCTCTTGATTTGATTGGTTCAGTGTTCATGGATGATGTCTGAGCCTCAAAAAGTTCAGGTCTGAAGTTGCTTGGTGCAGTGGTGCAGCCAAGTTCCCATCTCTAGAGACAATGCAAATTGTCCTGAGTTGCCAGAGTCGGTTACTCTTGACCCAGATGGTTCGGGTTGGGTCGATGGTTCAGTGAGTCCCATGCATGTGATGGCAGAACATAACTGCCTATCATTGTTTGTCTTGTCTCATTTTGCCCCCAGGCATATTTCACATAGAATGTTCCATACCTCCCATTTTTTCTCGTCTTAGTTCATACAGAGTCTACTATTTTTTGATGATTCATTCTTTTTCCCTTTTTTTAAAAATATGTTGAACACATCAGTATATTTCTGGGTGGTTAATTCCTCGGCTGTATTCATAAAAGTCCCAAATTTTAGGTTAGAATATTCCCTTGGTCGGTGACCCGGTTTTGCAACGGACGACGGAGTTTTTGCTAGTTTTGGGGTTGACTGCAGAGGGCTACTAAGGGTAGCTTTTGATACTTTTTGGATTGTGGCTGCTGTTTTTGATTCTTTATATTACTATTATCATTATAAGTTGTGGGATTAATGAGAAGGAAACTTGTTTTCTTGCCTTGCCCTATTCTTTCTCCCTCTAATGCCCTATACAATTTTCTTTTCTCTACCAATCCTTTGAAGGAAAAATAATACTTTTCTTATTTAGCTTTTGAGATCTGCTTTTTCTGTTTCTTTTTCATTTTTTGGCCTTGAAATTAAAATCTGATTTGGGGGAATGTGCATTGAAAGATTCTGTTTTGCACGAAAAGCTAGTGATAAAATGGAGGCCGGCTAAATGGAGTTGACAAGTTTTATATTTCTTTCTAAATTTTTTTCTAAATATATATTTAAATGACTTATATTGTACTTATTTAAACATATATCTAAAAAGTTTCCTAAATATTTGTCATTTAGTGGGGTTCCTTTTATTTATAAAGCAATTCTAAGCTACAATTATTCTCTTGTAAGAATAGAGGAAGATTGAAGCAGATATATTATTAATAATATAAAGAGATGATATATAATATTTGTAAGTGACAAATTCCCATTATAACAATGAAAAAGTGTTAGAGAACAAAAGAAATTAGAAAGGTAATAAGGATTTAAACAGAGTGATTATGAATGGTTGAAATATTAATAGGAATTTTTGAATTTTGGAATGTGTTAATTTGGTGGATGCTGAAATGTCAAAATTGAACCTGCCTCTCTTCACGCCCACTTTTCTTTTTCCCCTTCACGCCCATTTTTCCTTTTTCCTCTTCACGCCCATTTTTCCTTTTTCCTCTTCTAAATCTCTCATTTTCCATATATGAAAAACCTTACCGACTGTGACCAAATAACCCTCACCCAAAAGCTTTTGCAACTTCACTTTTATGCTTTCCATATACGATGAAAAGACTAATTTATTTTCATAAATAATTTGAAAAGAAACAACCCAAAATAATCTAATTTAATAAATAATTTTTTCAGTGATTTTAAAGTAGAAACATAAATCAAAATATTTACAGTATGATAAATTGTCCATCGATAGACTATTCTTATCTATTATTGGTCGACACAAATGAATGTCTTTTGGTATCTATCATTAATAGATATACTTAAAATCAATTTTTTTTTTCTCGTTGCATTTAAAATTTGAATTTGAAATATAGATTTATTTTATAAAAAAAGAAATATAGTAAATATAGTATCAAAATGAGTATCCCAACTAGCATTAAGTTTGTACGATAACTTTGAGTTCAGGGATTTGATCCCTATTATCCAATTGTATATAATATACGTGCAGATATACACTATTGAAAGATCATGTCGGATGGAGGTGGGCATGGTAGACAGTTTAGACTGTGGCTTGATTTGTGGTTGCAGGGTGGTCCTATCTTTGAGCAAGCTGGGGAGAGAGTGCTTTATGATATGGTGAGTCGGCGGGAGGATAGACTTTCATGAGTTATATTAAGTTTGAGAGAGATATGTGAAGATATTCTTTTATTAATTTTCACTTATTCTATTTACAGACTTCAAGTTCCCTTTGATAAGAGAACTTTGATACATGGAAATGAAACTAACTAACAGACTAACAACTGTTATTTACAAACAGAATTCAACTAACAAACTGTTATAGCTACAAACTGTTATAGCTAATTTAACAGTTATATTTGTTAATATTCCCCCTCAAGTTGGACGATGAATGTCAATGATTCCCAACTTGGATATCAATTTAGATAAGGCAGAAATAGGCAGAGCTTTGGTGAACATGTCTGCTAGTTGTAGGCTAGATTTGATAGGGAGAACTTTGAGGAATCCATCAGTGATCTTGTCTCTAACAAAGTGACAGTCAATTTCTATATGTTTCGTTCTTTCATGAAACATAAGATTAGAGGCGATAGCAATGGCTACTCGATTATCACAGTAAACATTAGTGGGCAGTAAGATCTTTACATGAAGATCCTTAAGAAGTTGGGAGATCCATACTAACTCGTTGGTGACTGAAGCTAGTGCTCTATACTCAGCTTCTGCAGATGATCTGGAAACAGTAGCTTGCTTCTTTGATTTCCATGATATTATGGACTCTCCTAAAAATATGCAGAAGCCAGTAATAGATCTTCTAGTGTCAAGGCATGATCCCCAATCAGCATCTACAAAGGCTTTTAGATGAAAGGAGGTAATAGGACTGATCAAAACACCTTGTTCAGGAGATCCTTTAAGATATTTCAACAAGTGATAAACAACATCTAAATGAATCTTTGTAGGGCTTTGAATGAATTGACTAAGTTTGTGAACGGCGAAACATATACCAGGTCGGGATATTTGAAGATACATAAGTCTTCCGATTAGTCTTCTATAGCAAGTAACATCATCTTCCTTTAGAAACTCTCCTTTGTCCTTTGAAAGCTTCAAATTAGGGTCCATAGGTGTTGTAGCTGGCTTGGTCTCAAGAAAACCAGCGTCTTCAAGGATCTGAAGGCAATATTTTCTTTGGGATATCATAATTCCCTGTTGGGACCTTGACAGTTCTAATCCCAGAAAATATTTTGCTTGACCCAAGTCTTTAAGCTTGAAATGCCCTTTGAGGATTTCTTTTACTGAATTTATTATTTGAGGAGAAGGTCCGGTCAGTAGTATGTCATCAACATACACTAGTAATGCTACAAAGTCACTTCCATTTTCTCTAGTAAATAGAAAATAATCTGACTTGGATTGGTAAAAACCATGTGAAGATAGGGCTATTGCAAACTTTAGGAACCATTGTCTTGACGCTTGTTTTAACCCATATATGGATTTGTTAAGTTTGCAAGCTAATTTCTCACCTTTCCGTGTCTCACCTTTCCATGGTACTTGTGAGGTTTTATAGCCCAATGGTAGAGACATATGTACTTCTTCAAATAAGTCTCCATTTAAGAAGACATTATTCATGTCCATCTGAGTAAGAGACCAGTTGTAGCCAACATGAGCTTAGCTCAACTGGCACCTCTATGTACTTGTGGACAAGAGGTCCCAGGTTCAACTCCCCACCCCTGCATTTATTACAATACCTTTACCAAAAAAAAAAAAAAAAAAAGAGACCAGTTGTATGATGTAGCAAGGGCTAGAAATATCTTGACAGTGACGATTTTAGCGACAGGTGAGAAGGTATCTGAAAAGTCTATTCCTTCTTGTTGATAGCCTTTAGCTACAAGTCTCGCCTTGTATCTGTCAACTGCACCGTCGAGTTTATATTTTACTTTATAAACCCATTTGCTGCCAACGGTGTGATGATCTTTCAGAAGGGAGACAACGGACCATGTATTGGTTTGTTCCATGGCTTCTATTTCTTTTGTCATGGCCGTTCTCCAATTCTGATGGCTCACGGTTTGGTGGTAATAGGAAGGTTCATATATGGTAGTGACATTTAGAAGGTAGTTTTTATGGCTTTGAGTATAGCTATTGTAAGATAGATATTTGGTGAGAGGAAATGGTGATTTTCTGTGGGATGTAAGAGGTTTTTGAGATATAAGGTTGCAGTGAAAGTTTTTTGGGTAGGAAGGTGGGCAATGAGGTCGAGTTGACCTTCTAGGGGCTATAGGGATGGCTATTTGGACTGTGTTATTAGTTTCTTCAGAGGTTTCAATGTGGAGGTCTGGATCATCAACACCGTGACTATCTTGACATATGTTCTCTGAAGAATAGTCAACAGAGTTTTCAACAGTATCTTTGCTTCCAAGATGATCAAATAGAGGACATGGTATGACGAATTGATCAATAAAGTCATGTGAGATGGGCTTGTTGTCTTCTTTGATGGACTGGAATGGAAATCTTTCCTCAAAGAATAGGACATCTCTGGAAACAAAGAATTTCCTTTTAGATACATCATATAATTTGTAGCCTTTCATACTTGATGGGTATCCCATGAATACACAAGGTTTTGCCCTTGGATCAAATTTCGATCTGTTCAATGATGGTGTGGAAGCATAAGCAAGACACCCAAATGTCTTTAGGATGTTGTAATCTGCAGCCTTATTGAACAAAGTGGCAAAAGGTGTGCTGTTAGATAGCAAAACCATAGGTGTTCTGTTGATCAAGTATGCTGTTGTTAGGATACATTCCCCCCAAAAAGTAAGAGGGACTTTGGATTGAAACATCAAGGCTCTTGGTTAAGGAGGTGTTGATGTTTCCTCTCAACAACTGAATTCAGTTGAGGAGTATATGCACAGGAAAACTGATGACTAGTTCCAGTGCTAGCAAAAAAATCTCTAAAGTTCAATTCATGAGCATTATCAGAAAAGTCTTGAGTCTCAATCAGTTTGAAGAAATTGGGAATGACTTGTAGGATGTCATTCTTGTTTTTTTTTTTTTTGTAAATGTATTGTAATAAATGCAGGGGCGGGGAGTTGAACCTGGGACCTCTTGTCCACAAGTACATAAAATGCCAGTTTAGCTAAGCTCATGTTGGCGTCATTCTTGTTTTTTAAGAGGTGTATCCATGTGTACCTTGGCTTATAATCAACAATAGTGGAAAAATAAGAGTGCCTTGCATGTGTTTGGGTTTTAAAAGGTCCCCATTTCTGCGATTTTATTTAGAGAAGGAAAATGTATTGTAATAAATGCAGGGATGGGGAGTTGAACCTGAGACCTCTCGTCCACAGGTACATACAGGTGCCAGTTGAGCTAAACTTGTACATACATACAAGCGTTTTGGGACGGAACCAAAAAACTGAGTCTGGGTCATCACCGTTTGGCTTTTGTGGGCAAGAAACTTCAATATCACTCAGAATCAAATCATCCAGTAGTTGGATGTGAACTTTCTAGGCCTCCGACACTGTTCTAAGTTGGGTCGTTCCTTTCTAGGCCATTGGCTCTATCTTCAGCGTTTTGGGACAAAACCAAAAAACTGAGTGTGGGGCATCACCGTTCGGCTTTTGTGGGCAAGAAACTTCAATATCACTCAGAATCGGACCACCCAATAGTTGGATGTGAACTGTCGAGGTCTCCGACACTGTTCTAAGTTGGGTCGTTCCTTTCTTGGCCACCAGCCCTTTCTTCGGCGTTTTGGGACGGAACGAAAAAACCGAGTCTGGGGCATCATCGTTCAGGTTTTGTGGGCAAGTAACATCAATATCACTTAGAATTGGACCACCCAGTAGTAGGATGTGAACTTTCGAGGCCTCCGACACTGTTCTAAGTTATGTCGTTCCTTTCTAGGCCATTGACCCTTTCTTCTGCGTTTTGGGACGGAACAAAAAAACTGTGTTCGAGGCATCACCGATCAGTTTTTGTAAGCAAGAAACTTCAATATCGCTCCAAATCGGACCACCCAGTAGTTGGATGTGAACTTTCAAGGCCTCCGACCCCGTTCTAAGTTGGGTCGTTTCTTTCTAGGCCATTGGCTCTTTCTTCGGCGTTTTGGGATGTAACCAAAAAACTGAGTTCGAGGCATCACCGTTTGGCTTTTGTGGGTGACAAACTTCGATATAGCTCCAAATCGGATTACCCAATAGTTGGATGTGAACTTTCGAGGCCTCCGACACCGCTCTAAATTGGTTCATTTCTTTCTAGGCCATTGGCTCTTTCTTCGGCGTTTTGGAACGGAACCAAAAAACTGAGTCCGGGGCATCACCGTTCGGCTTTTGTGGGCAAGAAACTTAGATATCGCTCCAAATCGGACGGCCCAATAGTTGGATGTGAACTTTCGAGGCCTCCGACCCCGTTCTAAGTTCGGTCGTTTATTTTTAGGCCATTGGCCCTTTCTTCGACGTTTTGGGACAGAAGAAAGCAACTGAGTCTGGGGCATCACTGATCGGCTTTTGTGCTTAAGAAACTTCAATATCGCTCCAAATCAGACGACCCAGTAGTTGGATGAGAACTTTCGAGGCCTCCGACCCCGTTCTAAGTTGGGTCGTTTCTTTCTAGGCCATTGGCCTATTCTTCGGCGTTTTGGGACGGAACCAAAAAACTGAGTCCGGGGAATCACCGTTAGGCTTTTGCGGGCAAGAAACTTTGATATCACTCAAAATCGAACGACCTAGTAGTTGGATGTGAACTTTAAAGACCTCCGACCCCGTTCTAAGTTGGGTCATCTATGTCTAGGCCATTGGCCCTTTCTTCGGCGTTTTGGGAAGGAACCAAAAAACTAAGTCTGGGGCATCACCGTCCAGTATTTGCGGGCAAGAAACTTTGATATCGCTCCAAATCGGATGGGCCAGTAGTTGGATGTGAACTTTCGAGGCCTCCGACCCCGTTCTAAGTTGGGTCCTTTCTTTCTAGGCCATTGGCCCTTTCTTCGGCGTTTTGGGACAGAAGCAAAAAACTGACTCCAGGGCATCACTGATCGGCTTTTGTGGGCAAGAAACTTCAATACTACTCAGAATTCGACCACCTAGTAGTTGGATGTAAACTTTTGACCCCTCCGACACTGTTCTAAGTTGGGTCGTTCCTTTCTAGGCCATTGTGCCTTTCTTCGGCGTTTTGGGACGGAACCAAGAAACCGAGTCTGGGGCGTCACCGTTCGGCTTTTGTGGGCAAGAAACTTCGAGATCACTCAGAATCGGACCACCCAGTAGTTAGATGTGAACTTTCGAGGCCTCCGACACTGTTCTAAGTTATGTCGTTCCTTTCTAGGCCATTGACCCTTTCTTCGGCGTTTTGGAACGGAACAAAAAAACTGAGTATGGGGCATCACCGATCGACTTTTGTGATCGAGAAACTTTGATATCGCTCCAAATCGGACAACCCAATAGTTGGATGTGAACTTTCAAGGCCTCCGACCCCGTTCATAGTTGGGTCGTTTCATTCTAGGCCATTGGCCCTTTCCTCCGCGTTTTGGGACCGAACTAAAAAACTGAGTCCGGGGCATCAATGATCGGCTTTTGTGATCGAGAAACTTCGATATCGCTCCAAATCAGACGGCCCAATAGTTGGATGTGAACTTTCGAGGTCTCCAACACTCTTCTAAGTTGGGTTGTTCCTTTCTAGGCTTTCTTCGGCGTTTTGGTACGGAACCAAAAATATGAGCCTGGGGCATCACCGTTCGGCTTTTGTGGGCAAGAAACTTCAATATCACTCAGAATCGGACCACCCAATAGTTGGATGTGAAATTTCGAGGCCTCCGACACTGTTCTAAGTTGGGTCGTTCCTTTCTAGGCAATTGGCCCTTTCTTCGGCTTTTTGGGACGGAACCAAATAACTAAGTGTGGGCATCATCGTTCGGCTTTTGTGGGCAAGAAACTACAATATCACTCATAATCTTACCACTCAGTAGTTGGATGTGAACTTTCGAGGTCTCCGACACTGTTCTAAGTTGGGTCGTTCCTTTCTTGGCCATCGACCCTTTCTTCGGCGTTTTGGGTCGGAACGAAAAAACTGAGTCTGGGGCATCATCGTTCAGCTTTTGTGGGCAAGTAACATCAATATCACTCAGAATTGGACCACTCAGTAGTTGGATGTGAACTTTCGAGGCCTTCAACACTGTTCTAAGTTGGTCGTTCCATTCTAGGCCATTGTCCCTTTCTTCGACGTTTTGGGACGGAACCAAAAAACTGAGTCTGGGGCATCACTGTTCGGCTTTTGTGGGCGAGAAACTTCAATATCACTCAGAATCGGACCACCCAGTAGTTGGATGTGAACTTTCGAGGACTTCGACACTGTTCTAAGTTGAGTCGTTCCTTTCTTGGCTTTCTTCAGTGTTTTGGAACGGATCCAAAAAACTTTGTCTGGGGCATCATCGTTCGGCTTTTGTGGGCAAGAAACTTCAATATCACTCAGAATCGGACCATCCAGTAGTTGGATGTGAACTTTCGAGGCCTCCGACACTGTTCTAAGTTGGGTCGTTCCTTTTTAGGCTTTCTTCGGCGTTTTGGGACGGAACCAAAAAACTGAGTCTGGGGCATCACCGTTCGGCTTTTGTGGGCAAGAAACTTCAATATCACTCAGAATCGGACCACCAAGTAGTTGGATGTGAACTTTCAAGGCCTCCGACACTATTCTAAGTTGAGTCGTTCTTTTCTAGGCTTTCTTCGTCATTTTGGAACGGAACCAAAAAACTAAGTGTGGGGCATCATCGTTCGGCTTTTTTGGGCAAGAAACTTTAATATCACTCAGAATCGGACCACCCAGTAGTTGGATGTAAACTTTCGAGGCCTCCGACACTGTTCTAAGTTGGGTCGTTCCTTTCTAGGATATTGGTCCTTTTTTCGGCGTTTTGGGACGGAACTAAAAAACTGAGTCTGGGAATCACCGTTCGGCTTTTGTGGGTAAGAAACTTCAATATCACTCAGAATCGGACCACCCAGCAGTTGGATGTGAACTGTCGAGGCTCCTACACTGTTCTAAGTTGGGTCGTTCCTTTGTTGTCCATTAGCCCTTTCTTCGGTGTTTTGGAACGGAACATAAAAGCTGAGTCCGGGATATCACCGTTCGGCTTTTGTGGGAAAGAAACTTTGATATCGCTCAAAATCAGACAACCCAGTAGTTGGATGCAAACTTTCGAGACCTCCGACACTGTTCTAAATTGGGTCGTTTCTTTCTAGGCCATTGGCCCTTTCTTCGGCGTTTTGGGACGAAACCAAAAAACTGAGTCTGGGGCATCCCCGTTCGGCATTTGTAGGCAAGAAACTTCGATATCACTCAAAATCGAAAGGCCCAGTAGTTGGATGCGAACTTTCGAGGATTCCGACACCGTTCTAAGTTGGGTCGTTTCTTTCGAGGCCATTGGCCTTTTCTTCCGCGTTTTGGGACGGAACAAAAAGCCGGAATCCGAGACATCACCGTTCAGCTTTTGTGGGCAAGAAACTTCGATATCGCTCAAAATCGGACGACCCAGTAGTTGGATGCGAACGTTCGAGGCCTCCGACACCGTTCTATGTTGGGTCGTTTCTTTCTAGGCCATTGGTCCTTTCTTCGGCGTTTTGGGACGGAACCAAAAGACTGAGTCTGGGCATCACCGTTTGACTTTTGTGGGCAAGAAACTTCAATATCACTAAGAATCGGACCACCCAGTAGTTGGATGTCAACTTTTGAGGCCTCCGACACTATTCTAAATTGGGTCGTTCCTTTCTAGGCCATTGACCCTTTCTTCGGCGTTTTGGGACGGAACCAAATAACTGAGTCTGGAGCATAACCGTTCGAATTTTGTATGCAAGAAACTTCAATATCACTAAGAATCGGACCACTCAGTAGTTGGATGTGAACTTTCGAGGCCTCCGACATTGTTCTAAGTTGGGTCGTTCCTTTTATTGACGTTTTGTGACTGAACCAAAAAACTGAGTCTGGGAATCACAGTTCGGCTTTTGTGGGCAAGAAACTTCAATATTACTCATAATCGGATCACCCAGTAGTTGGATGTGACTTTTGAGGTCTCCGATACTGTTCTAAGTTGGGTCGTTCCTTTCTTCGGCGTTTTGGGACGGAACAAAAAGACTGAGTCTGGGCATCACCGTTCGGCTTTTGTGAGCAAGAAACTTCAAGATCACTCAGAATCGGACCACCCAGTATTTGAATGTGAACTTTCGAGGTCTCCGACACTGTTCTATGTTCGGTAGTTCATTTCTAGGCTATTGGACCATTCTTCGGCGTTTTGGGACGGAACCGAAAAACTGAGTCTGTGGCATCACCGTTCGGATTTTGTAGGCAAGAAACTTCAATATCACTAAGAATCGGACCACCCAGTAGTTGGATGTAAACTTTCGAGGCCTCCGACACTGTTCTAAGTTGGATCGTTCCTTTCTTCGACGTTTTGGGACGGAACCAAAAAATTGAGTCTGGGCATTACCGTTCGGCTTTTGTGGGCAAGAAACTTCAATATCACTCAGAATCGGACCATCCAGTAGTTGGATGTGAACTTTCGAGGTCTCCGACACTGTTTTAAGTTGGGTCGTTCCTTTCTTCGGCGTTGTGGGATGGAACGAAAAAACTGAGTCTGGGCCATCACCGTTGGGCTTTTGTTGGCAATAAACTTCAATATCACTGAGAATCGGACCACTTTGATGTGAACTTTCGAGGTCTCTGACACTGTTCTAAGTTGGGTTGTTCCTTTCTTCGACGTTTTATGACGGAACAAAAAAACTGAGTGTGGGCATCACCGTTCGACTTTTATGGGCACGAAACTTCAATATCATTCAGAATCGGACCACCCAGTAGTTGGATGTGAACTTTCGAGGCCTCCGCCACTGTTCTAAGTTGGGTCGTTCCTTTCTAGGCATTGGCCCTTTCTTCGGCGTTTTCGGACAGAACCAAAAAACTGAGTCTGGGGCATCACCGTTCGCTCTAGTGGGAAGAAACTTCAATATCACTTAGAATCGGATCGCCCAGTAGTTGGATGTGAACTGTCGGGGTCCCCTACATTATTCTAAGTTGGGTCGTTCCTTTCTAGGAAATTGGCCCTTTCTTCGACGTTTTGGGACGGAACCAAAAACTAAGTCTGGGGCATAACCGTTCGGCTTTTGTGGGCAAGAAACATCAATATCACTAAGAATCGAACCACCCACTAGTTGGATGTGAACTTTTGAGGCTTCCGAAACTGTTCTAAGTTGGGTCTTTCCTTTCTAGGCCATTGGTCCTTTTTTTCGACGTTTTGGGACTAAACCAAAAAACTGAGTCTGGGGCATCACCGTTCGGCTTTTGTTGGCAAGAAACTTCAATATCACTTAGAATCGGACCACCCAGTAGTTGGATGTGAACTTTTATGAAATCCGACACTGTTCTAAGTTGGGTCGTTCCTTTCTAGGAAATTGGCCCTTTCCTCGGCGTTTTGGGACGGAATCAAATAACTGAGTCTGGGGCATCACTGTTCGACTTTTGTGGGCAAGAAACTTCAATATCACTTAAAATTGGACCGCCCAGTAGTTGGATGTGAACTTTTGAGAACTCTGACACTGTTCTAAGTTGGGTCGTTCCTTTCTAGTAAATTGGCCCTTTCTTCTGCGTTTTTGGACGAAACCAAAAAACTGAGTCTGGGGCATCACCATTCGAATTTTGTGGGCAAGAAACTTCAATATCACTCAGAATCGGACCACCCATTATTTGGATTCGATGTTTCGAGGCCTCCGACACTGTTCTAATTTGGGTTGTTCCGTTCTAGGCCATTGGCCCTTTCTTGGGCGTTTTAGGACAGAACCAAAAAACTGAGTCTCGGGCATCACCGTTCGGCTTTTGTGGGCAAGAAACTTCGAGATCACTAAGAATCGGACCACCCAGTAGTTCGATATAAACTTTCGAGGCCTCTAACACTGTTCTAAGTTGGGTCGTTTCTTTCTTCGACGTTTTGGGACGGAAAAAAAAACTGAGTCTCGGCATCACCGTTTTGATTTTGTGGGCAAGAAACTTCAATATCACTCAGAATCGAACCACCCAGTAGTTGGATATGAACTTTCGAGGCCTCCAACACTGTTCTATGTTGGGTCGTTCCTTTTTAGGCCATTGGCCCTTTCTTCGGCGTTTTGGGACGGAAACAAAAAACTGAGTCTGGGACATCACCGTTCGGCTTTTGTGGGCAAGAAACTTCAATATCACTCAGAATTGGGTAACCTAGTAGTTAGATTTGAACTTTCGAGGCCTCTGATACTTTTCTAAGTCTGGTCGTTCCTTTCTAGGACATTGGCTCTTTCTTCGGCGTTTTGGGACGGAACCAAAAAACTGAGTCTGGGGCATCACCGTTCGAATTTTGTATGCAAGAAACTTCAATATCACTAAGAATCGGACCTCCCAGTAGTTGGATGTGAACTTTCGAGGCCTCCGACATTGTTTTAAGTTGGGTCTTTCCTTTTATTGACGTTTTGTGACGGAACCAAAAACCTGAGTCTGGGCATCACCGTTCGGTTTTTGTGGGCAAGAAACTTCAATATTACGCAGAATCGGACCACCCAGTAGTTGGATTTGAACTTTTGAGGTCTCC
Organism: Cucumis hystrix; assembly: GCA_025688845.1. Taxonomy (NCBI): domain Eukaryota; kingdom Viridiplantae; phylum Streptophyta; class Magnoliopsida; order Cucurbitales; family Cucurbitaceae; genus Cucumis; species Cucumis hystrix. The sequence continues at coordinate 13,593,334 of CM046885.1, read as the reverse complement.
GATACTGTTCTAAGTTGGGTCGTTCCTTTCTTCGGCGTTTTGGGACGGAACCAAAAAATTAAGTCTAGGGCATCATCGTTCGGTTTTTGTGGGCAAGAAACTTCAATATCACTCAGAATCGGACCACCCAATATTTGGATGTGAACTTTCGAGGTCTCCGACACTGTTCTAAGTTCGGTCGTTCATTTCTAGGCCATTGGTCCATTCTTCGGCGTTTTGGGGCGGAACCAAAAAACTGAGTTTGGGGCATCACCGTTCGGATATTGTGGGCAAGAAACTTCAATATCACTAAGAATCGGACCACTCAGTAGTTGGATGTGAACTTTCGAGGCCTCCGACACTGTTCTAAGTTGGGTCGTTCCTTTCTAGAACATTGGCCTTTTCTTCGGAGTTTTGGGACGAAACCAAAAAATTGAGTCTGGGCATTACCGTTCGGCTTTTGTGAGCAAGAAACTTCAATATCACTAAGAATCAGACCACCCAGTAGTTGGATGTGAACTTTCGAGGCCTCCGACACTGTTCTAAGTTGGGTCGTTCCTTTCTAGGACATTGGCCATTTCTTCGGCGTTTTGGGACAGAACAAAAAAATTTAGTCTGGGGCATCACCGTTCGGCTTTAGTGGGAAGAAACTTTAATATCACTTAGAATCGGACCGCCCAGTAGTTGGATGTGAACTGTCGAGGTCTCCTACACTGTTCTAAGTTGGGTCGTTCCTTTCTAGGAAATTGGCCCTTTCTTCGACGTTTTGGAACGGAACCAAAAAACATAGTCTGGGGCATCACCGTTCGACTTTTGTGGGCAAGAAACTTTAATATCACTCAGAATCGGACCACCCACTAGTTGGATGTGAACTTTCGAGGCCTCCGACTATACTAATGTAATCGGTTAAAGAACATGTAGTACCATAAATGGCACAAATAGTTTACTAATGATATTTCATTTTTGGATATAAGTGTGGCATTCGACTTTAAATTTTAGAATGACATCAATTGTTTGGAAAAAAAGATTATCATAATGGATTTAGTGTGAAGATAATGCACTAACAGAAAAATTAGCCAATTGGGATAAGTTTTAATTTAACAATTTTGGTGATTTGCCATGGACATGGTTATTGATGAAAGAAAACTTGGCTATACTAATAATGTATTTGGTAAAAAGAACATGAAGTACCATAAATGGCACAAATAGGGAAGTAAGGATATTTGAATTTTTGATTGACGTGTGGCATTCGACTTGAACTTTTAGAATGACACTGCAAGAAATTTTAGTTACAATAGCATAAAAAAATGTTATCGTTGACTTTTGATAGCGTTTTCGAAATGTTGTCGTAGCCCATGTTATTGAAAGTCCATGACTTTTCCATAACATTTTTCCAATGCTATCCAAAACGCTATAAAAAGTCTGTTGTTATAGCACATATTTGTTGCTACAAAAATTTATCATAGCGTGAAAAAAAACGCTATTAAAAAGTTTTATAGTGTTTTTATTGCAACGAAAAAGCACTATCAAAATGTTTCAATAGCATTTTTAATGATATTGGGAAAATGTTATAAATTTTTTTTTGTAGCATTTTGTACATGTTGTCGTAGTCAATGTTATTGAAAGTATTCGACTTTTCATAGCTTTTTTGTAGAGCTATTAATAGCACCATAGAAACATTCCATTATATTTAAAATAGTACTATATTAAAAAGTTTTTATAGCAATCAAAAAACGTTATAAAGGATGTTCTATAGCTATTTTAGATATGTTATGAAAGCCTCTTATATTTATTAGCATTATTCATCGTAATGAGGATGAATTTTAATGTTAATGGACTTTCTATAGCATTTTTGTAGTTATAAACACATCATGAAACTACAAGTTGTTTGTCCCCATATCAATCACCTAATAAAAATTTAAAAAGAAATATCATGATCTAGACACAATAAAAAAGAAACATCACATATAACTAATGACCTAGACAATACTTGAAAAATTGGAAAACATAGTCGATTTAATGAGTTTACTTGCCTCATGTATGTCCCAACACGTAATTATCACTAGTGACTGATAGAATAACACCAAAATTTTGTATACCTAATGAAATAAAAAGTGAAAAAAAAATATTTATGGTAGTAGTGCATCTTTTTTTGACTCTGTAGTTGTAAGTTTCAAAAATTTCGTACAATTCTTTTCCTTCATCATGATGGGTTCAAGTCGAAGCTTCATTCTCTAGCTTTGGATTTTTCTTTGGAGAGGTTTTAACTACGTCGACGAGTTAAGGATTCCATCCGTGTTCACTATCAAGCCCTTCAATGACAAAGCATATAAATGATAAACAAAAACAAAATCATGACGTCCGATCAGGATTCATAAAAAGCAACAGACAATCTAATCCATGGATGGTTCAACAAGTATCCTAAACAACAAGAAACTCTAAGATTTCAATATTAATTGCCAGTATGTTGATAAATCAATTGCACTCTATTAAAAATAAAGTGAATTTGCTGTGTGTTAGTGTTCTGTGCAATACGTACACTAGAATCACATGACTAGAGTAAAAACGAAAAGAAATTAAAATGCTAAAGATTAAGATAATTAAGGCAAAATCAATCATTCATTGCATCAATCTCATCGTCAGACCATTCATCCAATGTTGTTGACAAAACCTAAACCAAAATCAATAATGTCCTTAGAACTACAACTCTTATTTAGCCATCACAACACATAACCAAAAAGGTAGAAGTTCTAAGTTGAAGCATAGTTTTCTAATACAAGAAAGGAAGTAAAACCCTCTAGTGTTCTCTTTCTTTAGAAATATTCAAACAACATCATTGACCAACCTTTAGCATAATTAGAAACTTACATAAAAATAACTTTTATTCCAGTGACATATTTAAATAAATGCAAACCAAAATCTTCTTCTTCGAAAAGGTGAGCATTACCTTTGATATATATGCTCCAAGGCTTATGTGCATGCCACTACGCTTTAAGCATATAAACATGCCAATATTAGCAGAGTTGTATAGGCAGTGGATCATACCTTTGTGTTATTTCTCATCTCCAACTTAGTTGTGTTTGTTGGGCTAGTCATTGCATGTGGCGATTGTCCTTCGCCAATCTAAAAAATCATTAAAAGTAAGTTGGGAGATGGGAACCATCGATTTAGTTATTATGCTTATTAATAAATTATAAATATGAGAATCAATATGACACCAATGAAAGACATTCTAAAGAACAAAGGGCAACAATGTTATTTACATGGAAAACATACCTCAATTGAGTTTTCATTTTCCATAGTAATGCCTGTAGATTCATGTAAGAGAGAAATCTCTTATTCATTGGCCTAGAAACATTGAAGTACTAAATGTATTGTCATCTTAAAAGTAAAAATGAAAAAGTATAAAAGTTACTAAAGAAATCAACCAACCAAAACTAAATAGTAAACTACAACTAAAAAATGAAAATTCAATAATGTCCAATCACTACACTACATTTCTTTTCTTTGATATTGTACATGTGTCATACACTCATACACAATCACTTTACAAGAAATCAAAACAAGAACCTCTGTAAACATGGCAATAACAGAGCAAGGTGCTAAACAGACAACGTCCCAATCCAAGCCTTTTGAGTGCATATGGAAGTGAAGAAGGAACTTACCCATGAACTAGCACTAGTCATCATAATGTTACCTCATAAAAATTAATTAAAAATAAGACGACAGAAATTGAAGGCTTAAGCATGATTTAACAACTACAAACCAAGGTCCATAAGATCAGTCAGCTCACACAATATAATTGTTTCCTATTAAGTAGAAAAGGCAGGTGGGAACAATTAGAACTAAATATCAAGAGTTCAAAAGAATATATAATGGCTATTAGAGTTGTTCCCTGTGAACAACAAAACTAAACTAAGCAGCCATCTGCAGACATTAGGACCCAAAGTGTTGGACCATGATGAAAAGAAAGTAGGCAATGGTAAAAAATTTCTAACTTGTACCTAAATTTTCAAGAATTGACCTAGAATAAACCAGATAAGGAAAAAAATTACCAGTTAAAGTTTACAAAAGTTAAGTAGACGACCATCAGAATGCAACAAGGGAAAATGATATAACTCTTCAGCAAATGGATCATTTGAGATTTAACAGAGAAAATGATGTTAGTGTTGAAATCCCTTTTTATCCAAATCCACAAAATCTTCATGTGCACTCATCTGGAAGGAACATTTTGTTTGTATGGAAGGACCAACAAATGAAACTTGCATACTAGAACCAGATTCGGTATTCAATTCCAAGAAGTTGCTTGAAGGTTGAACTTGAACCATCAATTTCCTACACATTATTTACCAACGTTCACAAAGTAAGAAGATACAGATATGGCCAAAAATCAGTTCATCCTTTCCTATAAAATCACCACAAGTATCTCTAATGTCATTTAAAAAAAAACTAAGCTACCTTTGGTTATTGCAATATACAAAAAGCAAGTACATACACTAAGTTAAAAAGGTCTCGAACTCCTGAAATGGATAGAATTACACGACTACAGGTTATAGAATTTTTGTGAATCTAAAGCAATTATGAAGCATAACCAAGTAGCAAACACAAACACTTAATGAAACTTCTAAAAGTCACAAAATCTTTGGAAGTTAGTAGTGCATATAAAGAAAGTGGGAGAAGTCAGTTTACCTTTAAAAATCCCTTTTGACTCCTTCTCAATTGTCCAAATGCAGTTGAACCCCTTGAAAATGACCATAACTGACTCAAGTTACATTAATAAATCAAATTGAGTGAACATATGGCAAGTGGGTTCAATTCCTTTTACAACAGGAAACTATAATACAAGTTCTTGCACTACCTAAAACCCAAATTCCACAACCACAGTATGCAAGAAGAAGAACAAGAAGATCACAGAAGAACTTCGATTCCAAAAGGAAACTTAACTTACCTACGTACTTCCATGGCTGAATTGAGTGAGCTAGAAATTATAGAACACAAAGAATGAAATTGATTTTGAGGTGTATCCGAAAGGCAATTTAAAGCTTTAGACAGTAGCTATGTAACAAATTTCCAAAGTGACCCGTCATAATCGACTAAAAAGAGAAATCAAAATGAATGAGTAATCAAAGTAATAGTAATATTCAGTATATCTGCAGAAACAAACATGCTTTTTGACAAAACCATATTGGTCACAAATAGTATGAATCACACAAAGAAATTCTGAGAACAAATAAAACGAAGGCTAATGAGTTGCCTTTTGGAAATTCTAGACACTAAAATTATGACATATTAAATAATACAAAATTTATGTATGGAATACAATAACTTTCATTATTGAAATTTGAAATCAATTTACATTAGAAACTATATAAATTATCCAATAATAAAAGAAATATATCAAATGTAATTAGCAACTATACAATTAACATTCACAAAATACAAAATTCATCAAGTGTTGAGGATTATATAGCATCATGGAATTAAGCTTCATCTTGAACTTTGTGTGCGAGAAGGTACCATTTCATCCATCTACATAAAAAGTGAATATATAACATCAGTTTGGGAGAGTGAATATATAACATCAGTTTGGCTCCCATGGCCACCTAAAAAGTATCTAGGTATTAATTTGAATCTCAAAATTACATAAAAAGTGCATGATTGTCATTTTGATTCTCAAAACAACAACAAAAAAAAAAATGTGGCTCATTAATAATCAACAAATTAATTACCATAGAAACAATATACTAATAGACAAAAGTATAAAGTTAACATTAGCACTTATAAACATAAGAACTAAATTAAACAAATTTATCAAACTAAATCCAACCAAAAATTTACCAATGAAGTTAATTATCCCTTTACCCACTCCTACACTAACATCAAATTCAATGTGAAAACTACTAATGAACTTAAGATCAAAGTTTATTAAACAGTAGTGTGAAATCATCAATAATATCTAAGGCTAAATTCAAGGGATGAGTGGTTTCAAAATAAGAGCATACATATTAGAATTGTCGGAATTTATGTCCTAAAACTCGTAGTTTGTAATCATATTCTATTCAATAAGTCGTTATTGATACTATAATTTTAAAGCCAATAAACTAAGGTCCCAAGGCTATTGTTATGTAAACTTGAACTTTATGTAGAGACATAAACGTGGATCAAGTTCGAGTAAATAGCCTAAATAGTCTATAGTATACGAATACGGTTGGGCGCCTTATTCGGGAGATACTATTGATGCAGCCCACTTTGTAGTTAGTACAAACGATGTGATCCTAAATCGTTCATGTAGAGACATGGAAGTGGGAGCATCCTATGTAAAGAGTTTACATAAGACTGAAACCATGAGATAGTCGCTTTTAAATTATAACACCGTTAACTTTGTAAAACTGACTATTTCGTTTATAGATATCCAATGTAATTTAATCTTAATCCTGAGCTAACTATGAACTTCTGTTCACACAAAATTATCCTTAGATCTGTAAAGGTGAGGGCAACTCAATGGCGTTGGTCCAATAAGCCTTCCATTTCAGAGGTAAGATCAGGTGGATAGCTAGGGCCATAGGGTGCAAGACGGAATTCACTCCTACCCACTCTAGGGTTAGTAGATAGGTTGTTCCTTTGAAGACTGAATCCAGGTCTTGAACAAGGGGCCCCACCCTCTCATTGGCCTGAGAGAGATTCGGTTTAAAGGTTGAACCTTAAACCAATTGTTCAATAGTGGATCAGTGGGACTTAGGGAAAAAAGATATAATCTCGGGGGTAAAACGGTACTTTGACCCAGCCGAGATTATGAATAACCTGTGAAGGATTAACTTACTTATCATGGTCATATCACATTGACACAAATATATCTATAGTGAGGGGAGTGCAACTACAGGACTCTAGTGGAATAACCTGTTAGTTAACGAAGGTTGATTAACTCGATCTAAAAAGTTTAGCCAGTTAATCTCGGATCGTTGGAGCCCATGATCTATAGGTCCATTAGGTTCCCCCGCTAGCTCATAAGGAATCAACTTAGAACATTATGATGAAATAATTTGAATTGTTCAAAATAGGTAAAGAGAGAGAAACCGATAAATATATTTGATATAGTCATCGGTTATAATTTAAGTAGAGCTTCATGTTTAAATATGATTTAAATATCAATATGGAATCATATTTGAAAGCTCGGAATTGATGAAAAAGGTCAAAGATATAAAAAGTCAAAATGTTGACTTTTGACTTTGAAAAACCAAACTTTGACCGACTTTATATTCAAATATGATTTGAATTTTGAAAAAATGAATGCGGATTCATACTCGGGAGATTGAAATTAGTCAAGAGGGATAAAATGGAAAAAAGTCAAAATGTTGACTTTTGACTTTTTAAATGTCAAATTACCATTTTACCCTTGGAAGAATATTGCATGTAAATAACAAATGGCTTCATGCATGTGAGACACGTACTTGGTAATATGCCAAGTGTGGAGAGTGGAAGCTCACTACATGCAAATTTTGCATGTAGTTTGCTTATAAAAGGAATGGATTGGAAATAAAAAGTGGTGGTGGTTTTTTTTGTTGAAAAATTGATGTTGTAATTTGGAATTGCAAAATCAAAACAATTTTCCTTTTACTCTCCAAAAGTTCTCTCCACAAATTCTTCCTCCTAAATCTATCTCTCTCTCTATTTTCTCTACCGTTCGAGTCCAACAACTCTGTTCTAAGTCCGGAGATTAGCGGGTCAACACTAGTGGTAGTCCCGGTTTTAATTTCGTGAGGAGATCGTGAAGAGCACGTGAGAAGATTGCGATAATAAAAAAGCATCAAGGGTGAGTTTTTCTATTAACATTATTTTGTTTCCTTTTAGGGTTGTGATGCATGTTTACCACTAAAGTGTTTAGTTGTAATTAGAGTAAATTTTGATCCTAATTCCTCTGCGCATGTCTACCGTTTCCATCAAGAATTAAGTTCAACTTTTTATACCTCATCTTTACTTTTTGGTCCATGTGAGCTTAGAAGACTGTCTCTGTTGTGAAAAGTAGTTCTTGCATTTAGAGTTTGCAAATAGAAAAAATCAACCAAGTTGATATATCAGAAAGTCTAAACATACAAGTATTACTCACCACTCATCAATAAGCGATCAGACTCCATAAAACAAAATCCCTTTAACAGGAATTTTGGAAGAACAGAGCAAAAAATCTCTTTATCAAGAATGCTTGAAGAATTAGGTGTTCAAGATTTTAGATTCTGACTGGGTTCTTTCAAGAGAGCGATTAAGTTCTGCTTCGTATTTAAATGTTAGTTTTAGTCTATTTTTAATACTCTTGTATTTTAATAAAAGAGGCTTGTTTTCTTTAACAAAAGAGACTTGTTTTTGTTTCAAGAAAAAATAATGAAAATTGTCAAAAGATAGCACAAGTTCGATATAGGAAAAGGGGATTTTCATCATGTATTTACAAACACACAAGAAGGGGAAGAAAATGTTAGTTGGCAAAAACTTACCATGTAGATTAAAGAAGAAGACTTGCTTTACCTTTCCATTAGTCAATGAGACCAAAGAAACGCAGCTCCCACTGGTATAAAAGAATCCATACCCCGTCCAATTCTGATACCAGAAAAGGGTGTTACCTCCACTAGAGATTTTTAAATTAGTATTGGAAAGAATTAAGTCCTGAAGTTGGGTATAATATTTGGTTTTGGATTTTCAAGTTTTTGAGTATGAAAATATTCAGTTGGCGTGATAAACTTACCCATTCCTCTAAATAATCTTCAAGAGGATCTTTGGTTCCTAATATGTTTGTGATAGAATATCATCACTTGTCAATGCATTAACACCTTCCACCTTTTGATTGATTAACATTTCATCCTATCAAAATGAAAATTGAAAGAAAAAAAATAATTTCATTAACCAAAGAATGGTACAAAAGATCAATAATCAACCTCACTTACTATGCAATCGACGACTTTTTGAGTGCTTCATCAGGAATATCTTCATCCTTATCCATTCGAGCATTCTCTTTAACTTCAAGGATACATGAAAATCACAAAACTAGGCAAGAAGGGAGTGAAAACACAAGGTTTTGAAACAAGGAAACCTAAAAAAAATGCCACTTATGAATCCAAATGAACACATTAGTCAAGTAAAACAATTGTAGCATAAAAATTACATTTAGAAAAAAGGAAAGAGCAAAAAATTAGAAGTAAACAAGATCCCTAAAATCAAATCAAACACAAACAGAAGCTAATCAAGCTGACAAACACCCAGAGAGAGAGATAGGGAAAGAGAGAAAAAAAACAAGAGACGGTTGAAGTAAGATTACTAGTGAGATCCTCCGTCGTCAACCACCACCACTAGCAACTAATATTGTAAAACCCACAACCTTTTATTGGCTAAAACACCCCAGAAATTCCTCAAACATAATCTGAGATATAGAAGAAACTCATGGGACATAAATCAGCCTCAGATCTATCTTGCAGAATAAATTGAGGAATTGTCTCGACGAACTCACCATCATTAGTAGTCAGAGAAGTCCCTAAAGCGATATCGATAGCAATAGACGATAGAATTTCTTGTATTATAGAATAAGCCTTCGAATGAGAAGTCTCCCTTGCGGAATAAGCGCGAACTCTTCTTGATCCTAAGGAGTGGGTATAAAGAAGCAAGACGAAGACTGGGAGATTCCATCCTCACTTTCAGTAGGTTTGATGTCTGGATCTTGCAAACTTCTCTCATTCATCCTCCACTGGTGACGATATGAGAGTGAATAGGCATGAACGAACAAAATCAAAGTGTGATTGTGGGGGAGAGATCGAATTGAAGAGAGGATCGAATTGAGCGTGGGGCGTGAAAGAATGAAAATGAAATCGAATAGAGGCATTTGGAGCGTGAACAAAAATGAAGCATTTGGGGGGAAGTGTAACGCAGCAAAAACTTTAAAAAAATAATTAAAATTTTGCCGCTTTTAACATTTTCCTTTTCTGCCTTTTTTTTTCTTACTTTTTATAGCGTGATATTAAAAATGTTATGGTTTGATGTTATTAAAAGCCATATTTGTTGTAGTGTGAAGAGCCAATGTTTCGAGAAAATATTATCAGAATGGATTAAGAGTTAAGATAGTGCACTAAGAGAAAGATTAGTCGATTGGATTAAGTTTTTGAGTAACGAATGTTCTGATTTCCCATGGACAGGATTATTGGAAAAAGAAAATTTGGCTATACTAATGTAACTGGTAAAAAGAATATGGAGGACTATAAATGGCACAAATATATAGAGAAGTAAGGATTTTTGAGTTTTGGATTAAAGTGTGGCATTCGACTTTAACTTTTTGAATGAAGAGCCAATGTTTAGAGAAAAGATTATCATAATGGATTAAGGGTTAAGATAGTTCACTAAGAGAAAGATAATTGGATTAAGTTTGAATTTAAGGAATTTGGTGATTTGCCATGGACATGGTTATTGGAAAAAGAAAAGGTGGTTATACTAATGTAATTGGTAAAAGGAACATGGAGGACTATAAATGGCACAAATAGAGAAGTAAGGATATTTGATTTTTGGATTGAAGTGTACAATTGGACTTTAACTTTTGGAATGAAGACCCAATGTTTGGAGAAAGTATTAAAATGGATTAAGTGTTAAGATAGTTCCTTAAGAGTGAGATTAGTCAATTGGATTATGATAGATCACCAAGAAGTTGAGTTCGTACTTTTTTGATATAAACTTTACGATTACAGTAAAGAAATCATAATCTCAATAAGAGAATTATAAGAACTATCGTCTCTGCTTCTCCTTTCTCTCTCAAGGAAGTTTGCAGAAATCCTTCACAAAATCATCTCCCCCTCTTCTATTTGTAACGTCCTTATTTCACTCATTTTTCTCTAACTAAATGTGGTCCCCATCCTTGGTACTCACTCCCCCACTCGCACGTGCCCTATCCTTCTTTCCTTTCCTACTAATTTTAAATACAATGGGATGTCTAACATCACATTCGTCTTTCAAAATTATCTTGTCCTCATAATGGAAGTCAAACTCACCGAAGATTAGCAAACTCACTAAAATGATAATATAATGGACAAAGTAAGATAATTCCTTTGAGTAGCTAACAAAACAGGCATGAAGATTGATATAAGACCAGACGATAACATTAGAGTATGTCATTAAAAATGAAAAGGTCATATGGGAGCTTCATTTTGAAATGGGAACGAGTCTCGCTATTATTAATATTTAAAATAGACAAACAAAGTTCAATGTACATAAGGGGTATATATAGAGCAATAGGGGGGAGGATCGGTAGGCAAACCCAGGCATCTAAACTAGGTTGACACCCCTTTAGAGCCCTCATCACATCCAAAAAGCGGAAAAAAAAAAAAACTCATATACCAGGTTTCTAAAAGCAATGCAATATCAAATCAAAGGCCCAATACAAGGGCAAACAAGATGAAAGAAAAAACTATCCAAAACAGAAACATAAGGAAGGCAGCAAGCCGAATACAAAACAAAAGTAATAATCCTTGATTGAGCAAAAACTTATTGGAGCATAAGGCTGATTCAGAAGGCATAATAATTTAGATCTTCAAGGTGGGGAGGCTATAAAGGTTGGCAAAAACAATCTTCTGCAAAGAGTAATACTAAATAATTTAGATAATAAGCACCATGAAGATGCATTCAAAAGAGTCGAGTTATAGCATTACAACCAAGTCGATGATTTATAATGGAATACTCTTTGGTTTCTTTCAAACCAAATTTGAGCTAAAAGTGCTTTTACTACGTTTTTCCACAACAATTCAACTGTCTTCTTCTTCAAGTTTGGACCAACAAGAATTTGAGACACAAAGTTCTTAAAAACATGATAAAAAAAACCGAACAAAAATTGAATATTTGGAGCAGGTGGAACCATTATTTAGATGCAAAAACACAATCAAATAAAAGGTGTTGGATGTTTTCCATGTTATCAACACAAAGGAGCAGGCATGAGGTGAGAGGGCATGGGAGGAAAGCTTTCTTTGAAGTACTGAGGCACAGTTTAAATTTCTGAACAGCATAATCCATATGGATATATTTATCCTTCTTGGACTGTTAGATTATCAAAGCCTTTTGTACAAAGAACTTTTCAAAAGAGAAGATGTCGAAAGATGCTTAACCAGTGATTTTATCGAGAAGGAACCTGACTTATCAAGGGATCAAAACCTTTGATCCAGAAAAGAGGCTGGCTGTGAAGAAGAAATCTGACTCAACAAGGTCTAAAAATCTAATATTTCCATATCATTAAACAATCTTCTGAAATAGATGGACCAAGAGTTGGTTGAAGAGTCCCAATGATCTAAAACAGTTATGGTTTTTAGAGTTCTACAAGATTTTTTTATAAATGCAAGAGAAACTCAATTTCCTAAAAGGGGTAATTGGACAGATCATGAAAGGGGTTTTGAGAAAATTATAAACAAAGAAAGAACTCATTAAATAAAAGTTGTTTGGGTAATTGGAACCAAAGAAGTATAAAATTGGATGGAGAGTTAAGAACATGGAAAATTGTTGATACTTTTTAGATTTGACAATAACTTGCCATGATGTTTATACGAGAAGATAACATTAGAGATTGTGAATTTAAAAAGGGTAGAGAAGACACATGGAATGTGGTGGATGATGGTGTAATTCACCGAAAGAATTTCAAGTAAATGAAACTTTAAAATAAAAAGTTTTGGGTTAATTGGTGCAAGAGAGAGGTCCTATTGGTCTAATAAGGTAGACTAGCATGAGATTGAACTTCAATATTTGAATGAAGCGTTAGTGGCTTTCTTTGGATGAAATAAGTGGTGAAATGTTAAGATGGATAAAGTTAAAGCATCCATTTGGTTTTTGTAGTTGTGGCTTTCGCTTGTACATGAAGTTTGTTATATTTGGAGATTCACTGGCACAAGATTTTGAGTATTAAAAGTTTTGAAGGATTGATGGAGAAGCGTATAAGCCTAATAGGTGTATTTAAAGAAATCAAGAAAAGAGGTCTGAAGGTTTTAATTAAAGGAAGTACGTTTGATTATGTTGGTTATAAGCTAGATAACGGGCAATCTTATGGAATTGCTGAGTTTATTAGGTATTGAAGAAGGCAGAAAAATAAGTATCTATAAGGCCATGATTATCTGTGTAAGGAGATGGGAAGATAAGTTTGAATAAAGGAGTTTCATACTGAAGTATCAGATTTTGGACTTCAAGTTTTTTGTAGAATTCCTTCCATTCTTTTGAAGAAAGATTAGCAAATTCACTAAAGTGCTAATATAATGAACGTTTAATATACTTTCTTTGAGTAGTTGACAATTGATCATGGAGATTGATCTAAGACCAGACATTAACATTATAGTATATAATTAAAAATGAAAAGGTCAGATGTTAGATTCATTGGTATATGGTTGTTCTACAAGATTTTTTTATAAATGCAAGAGAAACTCATTTTCTGAAACAGAGTAATTGGACAGATCATGGAAAGAGTTTTGAGATAATCCTAAACAAAGAAAGGAGGCATTAGAATAAAAGGTATTTGGGTAATTGGAACCAAATAAGTATAAAATTGGATGCAGAGTTAAGAACATGGAAAAGCTTTGATACTTTTTAGATTTGGCAAGAACTTGCCATAATGTTTATACGAGAAGATAACATTAGAGATTATGAATTTGACGAGAGGATAAAAGAGACAGGGAGTGTGGTGGATGATGGAGTAGATCATTGGAAGAATTTCAAGTAAATGAAACTTTCACATAAAAAGTGTTTGAGTTAATTGGTGCAAGAGAAGAGTTCCTATTGGTCTAATAAAGTAGATTAGTATGAGATTGAAGTTCAACTTTTGAATAAAGAGTTCTTGTCCTTTTTTGGATGAAATAAGTGATGAAATAATGGACAGAGATGAGGCATCCATTTGGTTTTTGCAGTTGTGGCTTTGGCTTGGACATGAAGTTTGTTATATTGGAGATTCATTGGCATAAGGTTAAAGTATTAAAAGTTTTTAAGGATTAGTGGAGAAAGTTGTAAAACCTAATAGGTGTATTTAAAGAAACCAAGAAAAGAGGCCTAATAGGTTGCCATCTTTTGGAGAAAGGATCATCAAATTAGATCAAGTGTTGAGGCAGTAGGAAAGGAAGAAAAGAGAAGGTGGAAAGAGATAATACCGAAGTAAGAAAGTGAAAAAGAAAATACCAAAATTTTTAATAAGAAGAAAACAAGAAAAGTGAGAAAACTGTGATGATTATTGATTTGTCTTTTAACAGAGTTCGTACCAAAAAGTTTGTATTACCCATCATTACCCTATAGCCAGACTAGGGTTTGATGAGGTAATAAATACTTTTTGGTACCATCCTTTACTAAAAACCAAATCAATAGTCATCACCGCCTTTATCACTTTTCTTGTTTTTTCTTGTATTTTAATTTGGTATTTTCTTTTTCTACTTTCTTACTTTGACTAATGGTGAGATTAGACAATTGGATTAAATTTATATCTAAGGGATGACGTGATTTGTTTTGACATAAAATGAAATTGGAAAAAAATTTGGCTATAGAAATGAAATTGGGAAAATACGCAAGGAGGACTATAGGTGGGACAGAAAGAAATGTTAGGATATGTGTGTTTTGGATCTATTTGCCATTGTTTTGAGAAAGGATTATTAACTTGAATTAGTGTTGAAATATCGCACTAAGAGTCGGATTAGTAAAATGGATTAAGGTTTTATTTAATCACTTCCATTTGGGTCGTAGAGGACTTTTTTCTAGAATAATAGTGTGTTATCCAACAAATTTGGACACTACAAGAAGGCTTTCGAGATGTGGCATCGCAGAAAGCTTTCGCGACGTGTGCGTTGAGGAAGGCTTATTATTTTATTTATTTTGTCATTGTTTTAGTTAATTTAACTAAGCTCCAATGTAGTAAAATTTGCAGTAAAATGATCAAAATGAAAATATTTTCATTCATTACAAAACAATATATATGAAATATGTTCAGTACAAAAAAAAATTACATAATTCAAAACAAATGCATTAATAAAAAAAAACCCAAAAGCTAATGCTCTAGTGCACTGTAGTTACGGACACCAAACCTACAAATGACATAAAAGTATAGTTAGAATATCACATATGCAAAATTAAATGAATTAAATATTGAAAAGTGCGTACCCCAAGTGATCATGGGTCTCTCTATGCCCGGCTCATCTCCTCGATCATCTTCTTTATCTCCTCCATTGTCGTGCATGGTCTGCCATTTTTCGATCTCGCTCCTCCCTCAGGCGTTGTTCTTCGATCTTTCATTAGCGTTTTCAAGGCTCGCCTTTAGTTCGCTAACCTCCGCTATGTGTGCCTAGTAGTCATACATATTGGTGGAAGAAGATGAAGCGGCACTCATCCTAGACTTGGGTTTTGGGCCCAACCAAGACCTTTTGAGTAGCCCGATCGTCTACCCAAAACTGTCTCGTATATCTCGTCCTCAGTTAGTGGTTGAGAACCCTCTAGGACGGGCTGAGACTAAAGTTCCACACCATTTGATTCTGCACAATAGAAACTTGTAAGTTTAAGAGATGATCAGACTTAAAAACATAATTGTAAGTATAACAAAACATAAAGTTTTCTTAAATTTACAAAAACGTCCTCTGCTGTTGGTGAAATGAACTTGCCACTACTACTGCCGTGTATTTCTCTGAATAACTTGAAATGATCCACCGAACGACCGTGTAGTTCAATGAGCTCTGTTTGTCTCTGAAGAAACAACTTTGTGTCGCTCCTGTGATTGTAAGGTTGTTGCGCCCTAATAGCCTTGCACATATTTGATTGCTCATACATTCAAAAAATAATGATGATCAAAACGTTACACTTTTAAACAAATTAAATAAATAAATGTTAATTGATTTCAACGTAAAACTATATAAATCATCTTAAACTGTCTAGTGATGTAGTCGTCACAGAGAAAATGCCAATCTTCCACCCGATTGACCAATCTCTGGAGTGGGTTTTCTCATGCTTCTTCAGGGGTGCCAAACTTCTTAAAATGTCGATGGTTACTTACCTTGAATTCCTTCCACACGGTGAGCATTTGATGCTCAAAAAACCGATTAAGTGTTGGATCGTTTAGATCGAACACAAAAACTTGCTACAAAAGAAATATGTTTCAAGTTAGTATAGCTTTTATAGGTAATAGAAACATATATAAGTGTTTATGAATTTATAGACTTACCGCTAGGCCGCCCATAAAGACCTCGATGCACTATGGTGGTACATCTTTGCACTCTAGAGCCTGAATAGGAAACGTGTCTTGTGTTAACACATCGATCGTGCAACTGAAATGAGGGGCGTGTGTTGAGACAGGTCTGTCTAATCCAGTGGGATTGAAATATTGATCATGATTATTTCGATAACATGAGCACGCATAACTACGCGAAAAAGTGAGAACATCTCATCACATATGTTGACATCCTAGGCAAAATGGTCAAACATGATGAGACATATTAATGTCATGATATTTATCACATGATTAAAAATAATCAAACGTTTTATTACCGTTTAGTATTTAATAAGTCAACATAACCCCTTCATAAAGTAAAAAAAAAAAAAGGTTACAAATTAATTTTGAGAAATTAATTTCCAACGATCTATTGATTCCCTCACACTATATATACTTTATTCATTCTTTCATTTGACGTGTGAGAAATTTCATAACCAAGAAAACTCTCTCTCAATTTTTTTTTTTTTTTTTTTGAGTTTACAAAGCAATTTTAAGTGTTCATCTGAGTGCAGAGGTTCCAATTGATTTATGTGCAAAATCAATTGAAGAACAAAGGTTGTTTTATCTTAAGGACGACGGGACAATAATTCTATTTGCACAAAGAAGCAGAGCCGAGAAAAGTCTTAAAGAGAGCGTGATCCGCGACTCAGCCATTACTTAACCATTATTTATTTTTCAGCTTTGCATTCTTACCATTAGGTGTTTTGTCCACTTGGTGAGATAATCAGTACGCGACTTGACAACGCGAGAAACGGTACCTTAAGCGAGATACAAGGCAAAGTGCAACAACGATTTTAAGAAGTTTTGATCTGCTACGATGATCGGATCATTCCAAGGCGATTTGAGTTCCTCTAACCTCAACCATCCTTTTCGATTTGAAGGAGCAAATTTTAAGAGGTGCAAACAAAATAGGTTGTTTTTTCTTACTTTGAAGAAGGTTGGCTACCGCATGTACCTCTGAAGAGCTAACAATCCCAGAGTCCAATCCAATTGAGGAGCAAATCAAAACTCATACCATGTGGATAGAGACCAATTTTATATGTAAAAATTTAATACTTAATGGCCTTACTAATGAGTTGTATGATTATTACAGCATAATGTCTACCGCGAAAGAAGTTTGGGATGTGTTACAAAAGAAGTATGATACTAAGGAAGCTGGATCTAAGAAGTATGTGGTAAGTTGATACTTGCAGTATCAAATGACTGATGACGGATCAGTGGAGGCTCAATCGCATGAGATTCAAGCACATGAGATCATAAGAGAATGTATGCCGCTTAACAATCAATTTCAAGTAGCAGTTATTGTGATAAGTTACCTCCTCTGTGGAAGGATTTCAAAAATACTCTAAGGCACAAAACCAAGGAGTTCTCGTTGGAAAATCTCATCACGCGATTAAGGATTGAGGAAGAGGCAAGAAGACATGACCAAAAGGAAGAGGTGAACACAATTCCCAGAAAGAAGTCAAGCGCAAAGCTGAAACTGGATTTGAAGCCTAAAAAAATGAAACGTGGATCCAACCAGTAAAACAACTCGTAAAGACCCCAGTCCAGAAGTACGGTACAAATTGTTTGCTACAATTATAATAAGTCTAGACACTTAGCTAGGAATTGTAGAAACATGAATCGTCCTACTGCGCAGGCGAACCTAGTAGAAGATGAATATGTAGATATGATTTATGAAGTTAATGTCATTGGAGGGTCTAAAGGTTAGTGGCTAGACACAGGTGCATCTCGTCATGTCTGTCATAACCTTAGTTTATTTATGTAACGAGATAAAGGATAAGAATATCCTTCTAGGAGATCATGACACGACTAAGGTGGCATGTGTTGGAGAAGTAGAACTGAAATTCACATCTGGCAAAACGCTTGTGCTGAAGGAAGTTCTTCACATGCCTGAAATTCGAAAGAATTTGGTCTCTGGATATCTCCTCAACAAAGATGGCTTCTCGCAAACTATAGGATCATATTTATTTCCTTTAACTAAGAATAATTTTTAGTGGGAAAGGGCTACGTGACAGAAGGCGTGTTTAAACTAAATTTAGAAATGAATAAGAATTTAACCCGCTTACATGTTGTCTTCTTTTAATGTTTGACATGCTAGACTTTGTCATGTTAATAAACAACTAATTAGCAACATGAGTAGGTTAAATATTATACCTAAGTATATACATGAATTTGAGAAATGTGCATGTTGTAGTCAAGCTAAGATAACAAAAACCTCGCATAAGTCTGTAGCTAGAGTAACAGAGTCTTTAGAATTAATACATTCTGACTTATGTGAATTTGATGGCACATTAACTAGGAATAGTAAAAGGTATGTAATAACGTTTATAAATGATTGTTTCGACTACACTTTTATTTATCTGCTTAAAAATAAAAGTGATGTATTTGACATGTTCAAGGTGTATGTAACTGAAATAGAAAACCAGTTTAACAAAAGAATTAAAAGACTTCATAGTGATAGAGGAACTAAATATGATTCTGTTGCCTTCAATGAGTTTTATAACTCAAAAGGAATAATACACGAAACTAGTGCACCTTATTCTCCCGAAATGAATGGAAAAACATAAAGGAAGAATAGAACACTAGCGAAGTTAGTAGTTGCTATCTTACTTGAATCAGGAGCAGCACCATCTTGGTGGAGTGAAATAATTAAGACGATTAATTATGTTTTTAATAGGATTCCTAAATCAAACAGTAAATCTTCACCATACGAATTCCTTAAGAATAAAACACCAAACCTGTCTTATCTTAGAACTTGGGGCTATCTAGCATATGTTAGAATACTTGATCCAAAGAGAAGAAAATTAGCCAGTAAGCGTATGAATGTGTTTTCATAGGATATGCTGAAAACTGTAAAGCCTATAGGTTTTATGACTTAGAAAACAAAGTAATCATAGAATCAAATGACTCAGATTTTTTCGATGATAGATTTCCTTTTAAATCTAGAAATAGTGGGGGCTTAAATATTCAAACTAGTGGGGCTCAAGTTCAAGTAGTCTACCTTCAATTAGGATCCAAACACAAGAAAAGGAAGTAGATCCTAAACCTAGAAGAAGCAAGAGAGCTAGAACCATAAAGGACTTTGGAGAAAACTTAGAAATATATAACGTAGAAGTCTAAAAGATCTAACAGAAGCCTTGTCCTCAGTAGATGCCAACTTACGGCACCTAGTTGACTTTCCCGATGGCTACAAAGCAATTGGCTGTAAATGGGTTTTAAGGAAGAAACTCAAACCTGATGGATCAGTAGATAAGTATAAGGCTAGATTAGTAGCTAAAGGTTTTAGGCATAGATTTCTTTTATACCTTTTTCTCGGTCACTAGAAGCACCTCAATTAGAGTGTTGATATCTATAGCTGTCTTGAACAATCTCTTAATCCATTAAATGGATGTCAAAACTTCTTTCCTAAATGGTGATTTAGAAGAAGATGTTTATATGGAACAACCTGAAGGTTTCATAGTTCATGGTCAAGAAACCAAAGTTTGTAAACTAGATAAATCCCTCTATGGCCTAAAACAAGCTCCTAAGCAATGGCACGAAAAGTTTAACAACTTAATCATGTCCAAAGGATTCAAAGTAAATGAGAGTGACAAATGCATCTACTATAAGATTGAAGATAGATTATATATTATCATATGCTTATACGTAGATGACATGTTAATCTTTAGATCAAACTTGCACGTCATAAATGATGTAAAATCTATGTTGAGTGCAAATTTTGACATGAAGGACTTAGGAGAAGCTGATGTAATCCTAGGCATCAAGATTACAAAAACCAAAAATGGAATTTCCTTAAATCAATCTCATTACATAGAAAAGATTCTAAAGAAGTATAACTACTTCGATAGTAAACCAACTTATACACCTTATGACTATAGTGTTAAATTATTCAAAAACACTGGTGACAGTGTTAACCAATCCATGTATGCTAGTATCATAGGTAGTTTAAGGTATGTTGCTGATTGCACTAGACCAAACATAGCTTATGTTATAGGATTATTATGTAGGTTTACCAGCAAACCTAGTCTAGAACATTGGAATGCTATAGAGCGAGTAATGAAATATCTTAAGAAGACACAAAATCTAGCATTACATTATGAGAAGTTTTCGTTGTACTTGAAGGTTACAGTGATGCTGATTGGAACTTCCTCTCAAATGACTCAAAGGCTACAAGTTGCAATATTTTTAATATAGCAGGAGGAGTTGTCGCTTGGAAATCTAAGAAACAGAAAATTTTAAGCCAGTCAGAGATGATAGCACTAGTTACTGCTAGTGAAGAAGCAAGCTGACTTCGAAGCCTGTTATCAGAAATTCCCACATGGAAAAGACCGGTAGCAGCCATACTAATCAATTGTGATAGTACTGCAGCTATCGCAAAAATTCAGAACCGTTATTTCAACTGTAAGAAACGACAGATACATCGTAATCACAATACCATTAGAGAATTTATTACTACTGATACAATAATAGTGGATTATGTACGATCTGATGACAACTTGACTGATCCTTTGACGAAAAGGCTAGCAAGAGAGAAAGTTTTTAAAATCTTACTTAGAATGAGACTCAAGCCTATTGAAAATTGAATTACTGTGAGGTAGACCCAACCTGCTAGACTGGAGATCCCAAGAAACAAGTTCAATGGGTAATAATTGATCACAAGTAATATAACGAGAATCATGCTAAATTAGTAGTTTCATTCTTATGATTCAATAATGAGCATGGCATCCTGAAGCGTATGAGGAAGCTTAACTTTGTTCTTAATGAAATCTATACTTGATATCAAGTAGGGTACCTAGCTACATGAGTGCTCTTGATAGATTCACCTTTGTGAATGTGGAAGTAAGGGTCGCTTCCTATGAAATTCTGAGCAGATTCCTAGAGCATTCACTAAACTATGATACATGTGCAAGGCCATAAAGTATGGGCAATTTTAGAACCTCACTCGAATAATGTTATGAGTGAAATTGAGTTAGAAGTAAAGTTAAAAACTACAAGTTACTTTACAATAATCTAAACAATTGTCACTACATAAAGTTTCAAGTCAATAAACACCTCTACTTAAGCATAACATTATAAAAAATAGGCATTGCTCGATAAAAATGTTTTCAAAATTTTCAAGTGGGGGATTGATAGTAAAAAAAATTCAAGTGGGGGATTGTTGAATGAAAAATTATTTATGCGAGAAAACCAAGCTATGTGATATCACTATGATTTAAACGTGTTTTAAACGCTAATTCTCTTTATGCGATGAGAAAAGACTAAACAATGTGATAACTATGTTTCAAATACTATGCGAATAAAAACTTTATAACTTTTCATGTTTTAGGTTTCAACTACGAAATATTGATTGTGATTATGTGATAACATGAGCTATGCAAGATAGCTACGTGAAAAAGTGAGAACATCTCATCACATATGTTGACATTCTAGGGGAGATGGTTAAACATGATGAGACATATTAATGTCATGATCTTTATCATATGATAAAAAAGAATCAAACGTTTTATTACTGTTTACTATTTAATAAGTGAACATAACCCCTCCATAAATAAAAAAATGTTACAAATTAATTTATCAAAATTAATTTTCAACGATCTATTGATTCCCTCAAACTATATATATTTTCTTCATTCTTTCGTTTGACGAGCAAGAAAACTCTCTCAATTTTTTTCTTAAGTTTACCGAGCAATTTTAAGTGTTTATCTGAGTGCGGAGATTCCAATTGATTTCTATACAAAATCAATTGAAGAACAAATGTTGTTTTATCCTGGGGATGACGGGACAATAATTATGTTTGCACAAAGAAGCAGAGCCATGAAACATCTTAAGAAAAACTTTATCCATGACTCATCATTACTTAACCATTCTTTGTTTTCTAGTTTTGCGTTCTGACCACTAGACATTTTGTCCACTTGGCGAGAAACGTCTTAAAGAGAGCGTGATCCCCGACTCAGCCATTACTTTATTAGAATTTATGTCCTAAAACTCGTAGTTTGTAATCATATTCTATTCAATAAGTCGTTATGAATACTATAATCTTAAAGCCAATAAACTAAGGTCCCAAGGCTATTGTTATGTAAACTTGAACTTTATGTAGAGACATAAACGTGGATCAAGTTCGAGTAAATAGCCTAAATAGTCTATAGTATACGAATACGGTTTGGGGCCTTATTCGAGAGATACTATTGATGCGGCCCACTTTGTAGTTAGTACAAACGATGTGATCCTAAATCGTTCATGTAGAGACATGGAAGTGGGGGCATCCTATGTAAAGAGTTTACATAAGACTGGAACCATGAGATAGTCGCTTTTAAGTTATAACACCGTTAACTTTGTAAAACTGACTATTTCGTTTATAGATGTCCAATGTAACTTGATCTTAATTCTGAGCTAACTATGAACTTCTGTTCACACGAAATTATCCATAGATTTGCATAGGTGAGGGCAGCTCACTGGCGCTGGCCCAATAAGCCTCCCATTTCAGGGGTAAGATCGAGTGGATAGCTAGGGACATAGAGTGCAAAACGGAATTCACTCTTACCCACTCTAGGGTTAGTAGATAGGTTGTTCCCTTAAGGACTGAATCCAGGTCTTGAACAAGGGGCCCCACCATCTCATTGGCCCTAGAGGGATTCGGTTTAAAGGTTGGACCTTAAACCAATTGTTCAATAGTGGATCAGTGGGACTTAAGGAGAAAAGATATAATCTCGGGGGTAAAACGGTACTTTGACCCAGCCGAGATTATGAACAACCTGTGAAGGATTAACTTACTTATCATGGTCATATCACATTGACACAAATATATCTATAGTGAGGGGAGTGCAACTACGGGATTCTAGTGGAATGACCCGTTAACGAAGGTTGATTAACTCGATCTAAAGAGTTTAGCCAGTTAATCTCGGATCGTTGGAGCCCATGATCTATAGGTCCATTAGGTTCCCCCGCTGCTAGCTCATAAGGAATCAACTTAGAACATTATGATGAAATAATTTGAATTGTTCAAAATAGGTAAAGAGAGAGAAACCGATAAATATATTTGATATAGTCATCGGTTATAACTTAAGTAGAGCTTCATGTTTAAATATGATTTAAATATCAATATGGAATCATATTTGGAAGCTCGGAATTGATGAAAAAGGTCAAAGATGTAAAAAGTCAAAATGTTGACTTTTGACTTTGAAAAACCAAACTTTGAACGACTTTATATTCAAATATGATTTGAATTTTGAAAAAATGAATGCGGATTCATACTCGGAAGATTGAAATTAGTCAAGACGGATAAAATGGTAAAAAGTCAAAATGTTAACTTTTGACTTTTTAAATCTCAAATTACCATTTTACCCTTGGAAGAATATTGCATGTAAATAACAAATGGCTTCATGCATGTGAGAAACCTACTTGGTAATATGCCAAGTGTGGAGAGTGGAAGATCACTACATGCAAATTTTGCATGTAGTTTGCTTATAAAAGGAATGGATTGGAAATAAAAAGTGTTGGTTATTTTTTTTTGTTAAAAAATTGATTTTGTAATTTGGAATTGCAAAATCAAACCAATTTTTCTTTTACTCTCCAAAAGTTCTCTCCACAAATTCTTCCTCGTAAATCCATCTCTCTCTCTATTTTCTCTACCGTTCGAGTTCCACAACTCGGTTCTAAGTCCGGAGATTAGCGGGTCAACACTAGTGGTAGTCCCGTTTTTTATTTCGTGAGAAGATCGTGAAGAGCACGTGAGAAGATTGCGATAATAGAAAAGCATCAAGGGTGAGTTTTTCTATTAACCCTATTTTGTTTTCTTTTAGGGTTGTGATGCATGTTTACCACTAAAGTGTTTAGTTGTAATTAGAATAAAATTTGATCATAATTCCGTTGTGCATGTCTACCGTTTCCATCATACTTAACCATTATTTGTTTTACAGCTTTGCATTCTTACCACTAGGTGTTTTGTCCACTTGATGAGATAATTAGTACGCGACTTGACTACGCAAGAAACGGTACCTTAAGCGAGATACACAGGGCAAAGTGCAACAACATTATGCCTAACTTCTTTAAAGTAATTTGAATCAGCACAACATATATACACAGTATATAAAATAAGGACGGTTACAAATATAACGATTAGATTTCAAATATTAGCATATATAGCAACATTATTTTTTAAAAAATGCAAATATAACAAAATCGATCAATGATAGAATACTATCACTGATAGACTATGTTGCAAATATTGTAGAGTGTAAAAGTTTAACAATAATAGAAGTCTATCACCAATAAATTTTAGCATATTTGTAATGTTGCTATATACTTAATTATTATTAATAAAATTGATATTAACTAGAATTATTCTTAAAAAAAAAAAAAAAAAATGAAAGTGGAGAATGAAATGGAAGTAAAGAATTCGGCTAGCCAATTTTCTAAAAGTAATGGTGAAATGGAAAATGGAAAACGTGAAATCTCAAGAAATAATTTGAATCTTCGGCATCTTTTAAATAATTGTTGAAAAATGGACTATACCACTAAAATTCACATCAATCAATTCTAATCAGGAATCAATTATAATAAGGTGGTCCCGAGGAATCAATTATAATAAGGTAGTCCCGTGGAAGTTTTCTGATAGATCAAATGCCAATTAATACCTCTAAACTCTAGATGTATAAATTTATATCCTAACTCTGAAGTATGAATCAATTTAAACTCTAAATTAATAATTATATCAATTTAAACATTAAATCTCAGGTATATATAAACTTCAATTATGAGCTTTCATACATATATCAATTTAAACTCCTAACTTTCATGAGTGTGTCTAGATAAAACATAACAAAGAGTTTAAATCGATACTTAACTTTAATACGATTTACGATTTAAATTGATATGATTATTAGTTTGAAATTTAAATTGATACAAATTTTTAAGTATAAATTAAAATTTTATTTAAAAAAGAAAAAAAAAAAAGACAATTAATCAAATATTATATAAATTATGATAGTTGAATTCTATAATCACGTAAAAATATATAAATTTAATTATAACAGTAATTGAAGTTAAATGTGACAGTGCATGAAAACCATAAAAAGAAAAGAAAAGAAACACATAAAACAGGAAAGAAATTGATTAAAGTTAACAATACGTCGTTACAACACTAACCTAACTAAAACCAACCAACTCTTCTACCAACCTCATAGCTCAATCTAACAATCAACCAAACCCTTTGATGAATAAAAACATTAGACAGTGAACCTCTCCCTACTTGGATTTGCTAGTATCACGCTAAAACTGATTTTTCTTTTTCTTTTAAGAAAAATTACAACTTACAAAAGCTTCCCTTGACACCCCAAAAGACATTAGAAATACAACTTTCGGCACCCATCCCATCATGGAAATTAGATTATCGACACATCATCGGACCACAGCAGGATTCAATCGCTAGGATACTTACTTCCATGGCATGCCGGACATGCCCTGTGGATGGTTGCTGTTGTTGCAGCCTCCAGAGCTGTTGTTGAGGGGACTGTCAGGGCTGCCATCGGAAGACTCGCTCAGCGTCCCATGGGATGGACTACTGGCTCCTCCTGTCAAATGGCCGAAGCCGGCTGTGTTTAGCATTGGCAAGGCTGTGGTGAGTTCATTTTGTCGGGCTGGCTTCGGTTCCTTGTTGCCATCGGCTATGAAACTTCCAACCACCACCTGCATATTTAGATCCCAAAATGTAGAACCAATGTCAACTGAGAATTTGTAACACTGGAAATAGCAATCAGAAACTGGCGTAATTTTCTGGGGGAGAAGCCCAAGCAGAGATAGTTAAGCATTTTTCTCTTTGGTTATGCTTTAAAAGTCGCAAAGAGATTTTTCAAGAAGTCGCTGAGTTGAAAGAGAATTCAAATTTCTTGTGGAAGTAAATTCCATGGACATTGTCTGTCGTATATGGGAAAGAAGCAAATTCACCTGAACAGGAGATAAAGCTGTGAGAAGACCCGCCACACTACCACCTAAAACTCGACCATCTGGACCGGACAAAGATACACTCAACCCACCAGTTCTGCTCCTCTGACCACCATTTTCAGACAGGAGAAATGAACCCGAAAGAGACAAAATTTCAAATCGCCCCTTATGAAGACAAAAATAAAGCAAATCATAAACTTGTTGTACTAGAAGTCAAAACAACTATTCCTAAAACCAACGTAAAGAATACCACACACACACAGTTTATCTCTATTAGAACTCTCTTTGACGCAGAAAGAAGGCGCACAAACCTCATAAGTAACAGTTCCACCAGATGTAGCAGGTTGACGTAAAGTCACATTTGATATTGACCCATTGGCAGACAGGATACATATAGCTCTGGGGCCATTCTGAGAAAAGGACATTATTTTTGACGATACATCCTGTAAAACCATGTGCAAATCAAATGATTGTTGCTTGGTCAAGAATTAAATGAAAGCAGTGGAAGTCCATAATGCTTATGAAATTAGCATTCTCCTCTCTCTCTCTATTATTTTTATTTTATTTTTTGTGGGAAGAGAAGGTGATCACATAATTGCACGTCTTTCTGAAGCTTGCAGTGAGCTTATACCACAAAATCAATGTACAAGTCTTATAAAGAGTGTTAACATAACAATTCTGTAAAAGAAAGGGTAATATTGGTATACCATGCACCAATAAACATCAAATTGGAAATAAACAAAGGCTAGGAATAAACAACGGTCAACATCTAACACTCTAGTGGTAAACTATTCAGCATCACGATGTAAGAAACAGCAAGGGTATCCAAAAAGCATTCAAAGTAAGAATAAATTTACAGTTATGATTTGACAAGTGAATGAGCAAGAAAGTGAATTGTTTAGTCCTTCAAGATGCTGTTCTAATTAGTAAAGATAAATTGACAGGCAGAAAATTTGGTGATAGTATTTTAAATTAGAACCTCTCCAGCCTTCACATCAATAACATGTGGGGTGAATCCAATCCCAGCCGATCCTGCAATTAAAATTTCTCTGTAAGACATTCAGTTTTCAATAAAGTCATAAGATAAAATAATTATCAAACAATAATTTAGAATATAAACAATAGCATTGCTTGAACACTAAAAGTCAACCAAAGTGAGATTCCCTTCCTTTTCTCCCGTTGCTGTATAGTTATTACAGTTAACACTATAATTTAGATCTTGTACACATAAAGAAGACAAAAAAGGAAAGGAAAATACTGTTGTAGACGAGTAGCCGACCTCTATTCCACCATAAAAGGTATGTTTGATTGGTTAAGCGATATGACAAAAGATGCAGTTTCTCAACAATAATTAGCTTTCCATAACAAAAACTAATGGATATTGTCGTAAATGCAACTAAATAAATATTGGTCAAAACAACTAAGATTCGTAGTAGCCAATGCAAGACAAAAGAAGGGCAAATATGTAATTCATGACAACAATCCTATCTAGGAGATAACAGAATCCAACATCTAGTTTATGATATCACTGTCTTTTCCATATTTTAAAGTCAGACTAAACTATATAAATAGCCAATTAGATATATGTGTAAGAAATATCAAACATCTCATTTAAATCAACACAGTAAACTGGTCAACTCAAAATTCCTAGACAATCAATAATATTCATATATTGGCAATGCCACGTGATAACTGAAAAATACAAAACGTTAAAGTTAAGAGCATAACGAATAGCAGTCAAGTCAAGCATAAAATCCAGAGACAAGGCAACTGGATCTTGACAAGGAAGAGGATTACAGGACAAGGCACTTAGAATAGTTACCTAAAGCTTCCAATTGTTGCTTTTTCTTAGAACCAAGTGGCCTGCCTTTAGTTTTCTTCGATGAATTAGGTGAGCCCAAAGCTTCAGAAGCAGAATTAGCCATATTTGAAGGAGGAAAACATCCAGTTCCTGATGGCGGCCCAGAACCCAAAGCTAAAGCCATGGAGCCATCCGGTCCATACTTCCTCGGCCTACCCCTCTTCCTCTTTATTTGCTCACTGCCCACCGAATTTATGTTGAACCCATGAGGCAACATAGACCCTCCTCCTCCACCACCACTAGCCGATCCCTCAATTCCGGCATTACCAGAAACTCCGGCCATGGAGGATTGGTAAGACGGTGAGGTCGAAGGAGTTACAGGCTTGTAGCCTGTCCCATCGGCGCCGAAGGCTAATCGCATATTCTGAGC
Source organism: Cucumis hystrix (assembly GCA_025688845.1). Lineage (NCBI taxonomy): Eukaryota > Viridiplantae > Streptophyta > Magnoliopsida > Cucurbitales > Cucurbitaceae > Cucumis > Cucumis hystrix. The sequence goes on along the minus strand of CM046885.1, from coordinate 13,564,954 downwards.
CCCCGATTGCGAGTGTAAGGAGCTATTTTGAACGCCGACGCCGAAAGGTTCTCTACTGGTGATAACACCAGTTTCAGATCCCGACATTTCTCTTCTCTTTTTTCCCCTACAGCTTCAATCAAAACTCTATCTGAAGCCTGGAAATCAAAATTGCAAATACACGAAGAAAGTCTACGTGATTTTGAATCTTCATCTCGATCATCACCCATAATCCGATAAAATTCAGAAGCGTAGTAGGTAAGATCTAATATATAACACACTAATGCAGATTTCGGAATGTATTTAGTTCGTAAACCGTAACTTAACCAAATTAGAACTAGAAATGCAAACAAAGAATTAAACAAAAACCAAAAAAAAAAAAAAAAAAAAAAAAACCTAGAAGATGATTAAAGATTTTCCCAAATGTGAAATCAAACACAAACAAGCTAAAGTTTACAAGAATTAAGAGAAACCCTAATCCCAAAACTTCAACATTTCTTCAAAATCAGTAAACAAGATCCAACGAAATTATAGAAGAAGAAAACAAAAGAGCTAATAACATGAACGTTAACAAGGGAAGTACAGAACAGATCATGCAAAATATGATAAAATTAAATCTTAATAATAGGAAGAAAAAAATATATAAATATATATAAAAATAAAAATATATAAATAAAAATATATAATCAAAGAAAAAAAAATTGAAATTAAGTATGAAAAAAATAGAAGAAACGAAGCGAAAAAAAGGGGGGGGGGGGGAAAAAAAAGAAAAAAAAGGGGGAAATTACTAAAAACTTACCAGTAAAATAGGAAAAATAGGGGGAGAGTGATAATCAGAAGAGAAAGAAGGGGAAATTAGGGCTTTGGAGGGGGAAAACGGAGGGTTGGTTTGAAAAGGTATTTTGGAAAAAGAAATGGGGGAAATAAGAAAATATTAAATATTTATTAGTAATTATGGGATGAATTGTGGGTTTAATTATAAAATATTTAATTTGATAATTAGGGATTACTTTCCTTTTACGGCGGTGGTTTAATTGTTTTGGGGTTTGGGGGAGGGAAATTAAAAGCGAAAAAATAATAAAAAGAAAAAGGAAATAAAGAGCAGGTAAAAAGTGCAATACAGGCGTTGGGTATTTCAAGGTGTGGTTGGGGAGAAGGGACCCTTTCATGACTTTCAATGTCTTTATTTCTTTTTTTAGAAAACATCAATTTTATATATATATATATAATTAGTTCTTTTAAATGTATATTTAGTTTTATAACAAAATATCAACCTCAATCTATTCCTAATAGATTTCGATACATTATTATTCATGTTTATCAATATTATCGTAGATGCATATATAGTAGTTTCTCATAGATAATAGTATTTTATTGTATTTGTAAATATTTTTTAAATTTATTCACTTCGCAATAGTAAATATTAAAATGCATCAAATTTTGTAAATCTATAGGAATTAAACAAAATTTGTTATCTATGTAAGAGACAATTCATATTTTGCAATATTGGATTGTTGGTTGGTGAAAAACATTAATAAAAATAAACTAAAAACCTACATTCAACCCTACTTAGTATGGTCCTTAATTTTTACTTAGTACGATGTTAAATATAATAAAATTTCTAACATTGATATTCATCTATAAACTTCTATTACTATCTATCAATCCACTAATAAACACTAATTACCAAATATCTAAAATTTTGTAAATATTTTAATGGTTAAAAAAATACATATTTTTAAGTTCTTAAATTAGAACAAATATAGAGGAAAAAAACATCACATTTTTTAATATATAAATCAGTAATGAACAAAAAAAATGTTTGAATATTTTTAAAATGATGTTTTTTTTTCTTCATGTATAAACTATAGAAAAACAATTTTAAATGACAAAACTTGTGAAAATATTTATAAACATAACAAAATATCATAATTTATCTATGATAAACTACGATAGATTATTATCCATGTATTGACTGTGTCAATCATATGATAGATACATGTTGATATAGTAGTATTTCTTGATCTATCGTAGATAAGTTGCGATATTTTGTTATATGTTGTAAATATTTTAATTCATTTTGCTATATTTGAAAATAATTATGCCACGTATGATTTATAGAACTTAAAACTAAATGATACTTACAAGTTATAAACTATTCTTGGATAATACTCTTGCATTAGGTAGGTTTGTGTAATTTATCTATTCATAGTTTCTCTAACAAAAACATAGTTGACAATATATTTGACATTCTAATACAATAAGTCTTTAAATTTTCTAATACCCTACTAATGTTCTAAAAAAATATCTTATGTTTAGTTTTACAATTTAACCAAGAGAAAAATATTCAATTGAGAACAAACTAGTTTTCTTTCCAAAAAAGAAAGAAAAATCTCATTCAATGTATAATTAATGCTGACTAATAATTATGGGTAAGAAACGTAGTACTAGTTGGTTTAGGTAAACCTAGAAAAAGAAAACGTTATGAATACAAAATTTAAAAAAAAAAAAAATAAGAAAGAAAAATTGTTGAGATGTAAAGACTTTTAAAACAAAAACACCAACTCAACTCAAGTGAGAATGGATTTTCAAATATCTTCGCAATGATATGATATTATCCCTTTGGACACACGTACTTGTGGTTTTGATCTTGATTTCATCCAAAAGGCTTTATACTATTAAAGATAGTTGTTATCCTTTATAAACCCCTCATCATCTCCTTATTTAATAGCTGTGAAACTTTGATAGCATTTTGATCTTATAGAAGATTCAAGAGAGATAAATATCAATATTTGTTAAATAAATTTTCAATTTTATCCTCTTAATATGAATATGCTAAATCAATACAATAGCTACAAATATTTGCTCTTTAATGGAGATGTTAGAAATTTGAATCTATAGTTCAAATATTGTGAAACTAAAAACAAAGGTATAAGGGATTTTAAAAATGAATGATACATTGAAAGTTTAGTTTGTAAACTTAGGTGGTTTGGTTTAACTTTATTATTTAATATGGACAAGCTTTCAATTGTATCAAATAAGTCGCTCTACTTTAAAATTGTCTAACATCCACTTAAAATTTTCAATAGATCTATGTTCTAAGATCAAATATTTATTACATAAAATATTTAAAAAAAACACTTTTAATTCCTAACTCTCGTAAAAATAACAATTTAGTTCTTAAACTTTGATGGATAACAATTTAGTTCCTATGTTTTAGTTTTTTGTAAATTAAGTTCCTTAATTTGGGTATATAACAAATTAGTCCAAATTTTTCAAATTTGTAATAATCTAATCATAAATGTAAAAATAAAGAATTCATCAAATATTAATGTCAATTTTTTTTTATTATTTTGTAGATTTTTTATTTTATAAAATTATCGAGTCTCTAATTAATTTTTAATTTTGTAGATTTATTTATAAAAAACAACTCAATAAATATTAAAGCATTTTTAAAAATAGAAAAATAAATTAAAATATTTGAAAACTATGACCGATTAGAAATTTTGCTATTTTAAACCATTTTCCACAAATATTTACACTAAAATGTCCTAAAATTTTTTAAGGTTTAAAGAAATAGCAAAGAAATGGGAAGAGGTCAAATGGAGCGCATTGTACAAAGAAAATCCATCTCTAATCTTTGAGTGGACTACAAGCATGGCGATGGCGTCCCTTCTTTCACCCAGCGCTGTAATCCTACGCCCTCACTCATTGTGCTTCTCACAATCATCACTCTCCAATGGTATTCTTCTCTCTTCTTTACTCTACTCTACTCTACTCATCTTCCTCTCCTTCTCTTCAATCCGATCTTCTTCCTTCTTCCATTTCAGGATTCTCCAATATTCCTATCCGCTCAACACTTCGTGTTTTCTGCTCTGCCAATGGCAACAGCATCCACACTTCTAACAAAAAACCCAGGTAAAATTCCCCCCTCTTACTCAATTTATATCACATTTGCTTGTTGTCCTGTTTAATTCGAGTGGTGCTTCGTTTTAGTCCAAAGATTCAAATGCTCGTTCCTTCTCTTGGTTCTTAGTTATTTGGCGAGCAGAGTCAACAGACGAGAAATTATGCTAGGGATTGGATTCACCGCATTTTCATTTCAAGTAGTTGTTTCTAATGCCCTAGCTGAGAGTGGTACCGATTTGCCTTCTTCACCTTTGGTATCACAGATTACGTTATCCCCTTTCGGTATTGTTTTTATTTGAAGACTGAATTCGTTCAGTTTACGAGTGATAGTTGTGGTTGCTGAAGATTATCGGACGTACACAGACGAAGCGAATAAGTTCAGCTTGGTGATTCCTCAAGGTCTGTAGACTGAGTTTGAGATTTTTGTTTAGAGAATTAGACATTAAATTGAGTTAATTAGTTGAACTTGTCTGATTTATGTAGATTGGCAAGTGGGTAATGGTGAACCGAATGGATTCAAGTCGGTTACGGCATTTTTTCCTCAAGAAACTTCAACTTCCAATGGTAATTTTCTTAGATCTTCTCTCATTTATTTTATTTTCTCACTTGCTTCAGTTTTGAATATTTTGATGGACTGAACTTCGGTTTAGTCAGTGTTGTAATCTCGGGGCTTGGTCCTGATTTCACGAGGATGGAATCCTTTGGCAAGGTTGAGGAATTTGCTGATACATTGGTATGTCTTTCATATCATTTTGCAGTTTTTGAACCAAACTTGTAACCCAAAATTGATTCTCTTATCTTGAAGTTGCTTAAATAGAAAGACAGCCAAAATTGGACATCTTTTGGGTTTCCTGTATGAAAACTGAAAGCCAAAACAGGGTCTCTTCTTTTGCAGTTTACGAATGGAAACAGATAGCCTAAATATGGATTTTCCTCTTCTCTTGATATCTCTTTCAGGTGAGTGGACTGGACAGAAGCTGGAAAAGGCCACCAGGTGTGGCGGCGAAACTTATCGACTGTAGATCAACTAAAGGTATGGCTCAAGTACAACCAATCAACTCTGCATTTACATATGCATAGTTCAAGCTTGATGGAAACTTGTTTGTAAACTTACTTGAGAGAACCGCGGAATAGATTTTGTCCAGAAGTTCTCTTGTTCGGTTAGGGTCTAACAAAGTTACACATTAATTAAAGAATAGAGGGAGTAATTGAAGTCTTATCTTTAATGGTATGAAAGCATCTAGGATAAAACTAAAAGCCGTGAACAATATCATACCGATGTAGAAAAAGGACTCTTCCACATTGCCTAGCGATATCTAGGGGATTGGACAAGAAAGGGGACGATTTCTTGGTTACTGCCCCCATTATCCATTTCATTCTTCATCCACACAGTTTTCTATGGAGATGGGGGTTGAAATACATTTACACAAAGAATTTTTCTCAGAACCTATGAACTTAAATCACTACTATGGAGAAGTTTTGACATAGGAGAAAAAACTCTCTAAACGAAATTTGCTAGACATCAAAACATGTTGAATATAATACGAAACATTGTTATAGAACATGTCACTCAAGTTTTACATGTAATAAAACTAACCAATCGTACTACATTAACATTCATGATGTCATTTGCTAGTCTCACATGTAATTTCATTACCCTTGCTAGAAAGATCACATTCTTCGTTCTAGGCTTTTTACACATGCTTCTAGAGCTACTCGATTAGGTATGACACTAAGTACATTACCCTCAAGTTTCTTCTCCAGCGAATTATAGTACAAAATGGTCTAAAATATCTCTTTTATCGTCAATTATAAATGAACTTTGATTTCATGTGTCTAAAAATACCTAAGTCCTTGACGTCATAGAAGAATGAGGTTTGATTTGAAAAGAAATTGGCAGGGATATATTACATAGAGTACACACTGCAGAATCCAGGTGAAAGCCGCAAACATTTATACTCAGCAATTGGGATGTCATCCAATGGCTGGTATAATAGACTTTACACCATAACAGGACAGGTAGAATACTCATTATTTTATCCTCAAACCACTCGTTTTATTCTTGTCTCGGTAAATTAGTTATTATTGTTAAAGGTTATTATAATTAAGTTATAATAGTTTATTTTTAAAATAATCTTTTAGGTTGAGTTATAATAATATGCTGGTCTAAACTATTTTAAATTGATAAGAAAATAGTAAATATATATATATATAGTAAAGAATAAAAAATGTGAATGTAATAATAAAATCAATAGAAAATTATGAATACTATGTAAATTGAGAGTTTTGGAATAATATTAATAGTAGTTAATTGAAGACTTCTAAATAATATTTAGAATAACAAAATGTGATTATTATATTCTTAGAATAGTCCTTCAAATACTCCAAATAGTTAAATATGTTTAAGGTGATTTTAATTATCACAAACTTTATTAGCAAAAAGGTAATGTACGTCAACATATTTGGATGTGCCCACCTAGACACCATCAAACAAGACCTATGCATTTACAAAATCTAGGCGGTCAATTAAAGATATTTACTCCATGGCTCTATGTCTAAATATGTTATTACTAACAATAATTTACTGACACATATTTTATGATATATTATTTTAATCTATATGCTTTAAAATTTGTTTAATTATAATCTTTATACTTTCAATATACCTTCAATTTAGGAGTTTAAATTGCTTTTTATATAACAGATTATCTTTTAGCTTTTTCACTGCACAGAAATATATTCATTTGGTGTATTTTCTTCTGTCAAAATGATTGTTATTATTAAACTTTTAAACAATTTTTAAATGACTAAATTTACTATTTATTGAAAGTATAAAAATCATGATGTAAAAGTATATGGACTAAAATTGAATTGGTATTAAACAAATCAAAATAACATCTTAATTTATAGTTTACTAATCGAGACTATTATGTATTAGGGATAAAATTGATAATTTCTTTTGTCAGTTTATCTCTTTTTTTATATAAAAAATTAATACGTAGGAAATGAGAATCAAATCTCTAGTTGAAGTATGTTCATTTTTTTTTTGTCTAAGTTCATCCAAGTGAGATCATATTTAAAGTAAGATGTAGGCCTAAGATTTTCAAATAGATTTCTAGTTCTTTTGGGGGTCATGACAAATGATTTCTAAACTGAGTTACTAAAATAACACATGTAAAAGTTGATTTGACTCAATAAAGATCCAACCAATAATTATAAAAAAATAAATAAAGGGACTAATTTTTAAAAAAAATATATGACAAAATATAATTTTATTTTCTTATTAATAGTTGTTTTAATTTGTTATTCAGTATGCAGATGAAGAATCGGAGAGCTATAGCTCCAAAATCGAGAAGGTTAGTGAAAGATATGTGAAGCATGAATTTTTAATTTTCATAAAATTAAGGGTTTTAAGAATAATAATAATTTATTTATTTATTTATTTACACTTTATGTGAAAAATCTAAGACAAATAAACTACACATAATTTCTTTGATAAAGTATAAATATTTTTTCAAATTTTGGTATGCTTGAGAATTTTTCTAGAAAAATCTATTATTGAGTTTCCCTCAAGAAAATGTGAGTGAGAATGTTGGTTTTGTAGGTTGTCAATTCCTTCGCTTTCATTTGATGATTGCCACAGAATTGGCCTCCACTACACTATCATTATGGGTTAAATATTTTCCACCTCTCTAATTATAGTTCTCTTTTGTTATTATTATTATTATTATTTGTAATGAGTTCTAAACATAATATTAAATTCTCTCATGCATCTATATTTTTAGATTTTCATGATTTCAATATTGATATAAAAAGATTAGTTGATATTTCTATTAATTTATAGAAGAATCACGAAACAGAAAAAAGAAGAAGAAATATATATATATATATATGCAAGTATCTAATATAAATTTATTTACTTAAGTAAGATCTTGATATTTTATTTATATTTTCATGAAAATTTCATAAAATTAAGTGTTCGATATTTTAAACCTTTATTCTAAGAAAGTTTAATACAATGTTTAGATTTATTATTATTAAAACATTAATTAATCAATTAATTAAAAAAATTTAAATTAAAAATAACAATATAGCAAAAACAAACTAAAATATATTTACAAACATAACAAAATGCCATTATCTATTAAGTGATAAACTCGTCTATACATGATAACTACTAAGTAGATGTGTATAAATATAAAGTGGAATTAACTTTATTTATAAATATTTTTATCAATTTTGTATTTTTACTAATTTGGCTTAGTTATCCAATAGTAGCCAAATTTGTTTACCTTTTTCTTCTCCATTTGTCTTCAATTTCACAGTTTGATTTCCAAAGTTCTAATGTGGAAAGAAAGTACGTATATATTTATATATTTGGTGCAGTATATCGGTTGGCCATTTATTCCAACAATACCATACAATGAAAAATTAGGACATAACAATTAATTTCTATCTCGTATGCAATACCCCTATAGAAATTTCATCAATACCTCTTTCTTCATTTTCGTCTTCTCCAATGACTAAGATTCATTTTCTACTTGAACATCATTGCTGGTATAATTGCTCCATAGGAAGGAAAGAGGATAACCAATCGAGTGAAGAGCATAATCCATTAGAATGTATGTTTGAATCCTTTTTTTTTTATTCTTAGATTTAAATGAAAGTAGATAGACAAAGTACATTCCTAGAATGATAGTGAAAGAAAACTAAGAACATTACATTAAGTGAACTTAATGAGAATAAATAACTGAAGTATATATAAATATAAAAAAATCGAGACATTCAAAATAAACAAGTATAAAGTAATTACTTGCCCTCTTAAGTATGTTAACCTAAAGTTTTAATCACGCAACAAAGCATGATTTACTTCCTAACTAATCATCCTTATGCCCTAACAAATATCATATTACACTAGTTCCTATGACATGTAACTCTCTATTTTCCAACCATTAGCATTTTTAATGTCCTTTGCAAATTTTGTGATTAAACGAAAGAGTGATTGCGGTTTCATGAAGATAGGAAGAGGCAATGAAAGAGAGGTGTTAGAGTTTGAAGTAGAAGAAAATATGAAAGAATAAAATAGACACACATATTCTTATTTATTTAAGATCAAGAAAAAGGGCATATAAGTAAATTCAACCCCTAACTTTTAGTTAAAAACTAATTAATTTGTCCAAAGATTAATTAAACCTTTATGAAATATGGGTGGAATGTTAGGAGTTATATCCTAATGCAAGTTTAAACATATGCTTTCATACTATATTAAATTACAAAATAGCTCTCATATTATATTAAATTACGAAATAGTTGATAGTTGTGTTACTATACTAAATTACAAAATAATTTAGAAACTTAAGTTTATAAGTTGCAATAATTAGGAAATGATTATTTAAGCTTAATTATATACATGCTCCAACATATTAACCAATTCATCTTCCTTTCCAAGTAAGTGTGGGGGGGTTTTCAGATTCATCGGTTCAAGGTTGGTGTGACATTTGGTAAGAAGCTCAACATGAAAAATGGCCAGTTTGGCAACCAATGAAGCTCTCTTCTTTTCTTTTCTCTCCCACCCATCACTTGGCAGCTAGATCCACTCATGGGTTTTGAATTATTTCATATACAAAACAATCTGACCCACTTGCCTACCCCTAACATGCTTCCCATTCTCAATTCTCATCAACAAACCTTTTTGTTGGGCTGTGGTACAAAGTTTTAAATTAACACGGAATATATTTTCCACTCTTTTTTCATGCGTCCCCAATTGTTTACTCACCTCACATTGCTGTTTAAATATGTGTGTTCTTGCAGTTCTTTTGTAGGCTCATAAAAGCTGTTTGTTAAAATGCCTAAAACACCAGTACTTGAGTCAGCTCTATTCAACTGGGACGTTTGGAGATAGGAAGAGTGAGCCATGCTGGAGAGGCAGGGCACATGCTAGATTTACCAGAAAGATGGTAAGTATTAGCATGTGCTCTTCTTCTCCAACTTGGATTCTCTTCCTTTTGTAAACAACATTGAAAACTTACGCCTGTGTTTACTTTTAATAAAGGGTAACGGTGTTCTATTTCTTATTTGTTTTAACTTGAATGCTTGAGCTGGTGTTCAGTTTAGTGCATATTTCACTTAGTATAGCTCATGCTGGAAATTATTGCTTCTCTAGAAGAAGGGAAATTGTGGAATGGTAATGGGTTGTCTTCGTTGGTTTGGTTTCTGGTTTAATTGATGACTTGCTAGTTTAATGAGTCTTGTCACTGTTGTCTACTTTGTGTGAACTTTGAACTCTTCTGATATGCATGATTCAGTATATGTTTGATTTATCTGTATGCTGAGTTGGAATATAAAGATCTGTGGGGAGAAAAGGGAGTGTAGTTTACAGAAAGAAGTAGTTTTAAATGTGTTATCAATCAATATGTTGGCCAGTTGTCGATAGGAGTGACAAACTTTTGATATCAGAGAGATTAAAGTCAATCTAAATGTATAAGTTACTGTGTCATAATATTTACAAAGTTTGAATTTGTTGTTCATGATTAACAACGGTCAAATCTGCCCTCTAAAGCTGATGCAGCAGACTCCACATGTACAAGCAAACAGGAATAGACTTTCTGCTTTAGCCTCTCAATGGCTTCCCTTAAGCCATTATCTCCTGAACTCAAGTTATCTTTTAACTTGTCCAACCATTCATTGGCTTGCTTGAGCTGAGATAGAGCAACAGCAATATGGTTACCCGCTTCTGTTTGTTGTCCTGCATTGTTCCGGCCTTTCTTGTCCTGGTTTCCTATACGAAACCCAGCATCCAATGCTTTCTCCAAGAAATTTAAAAACCATGTTGTTGATTCCTTTAGCAAAACATCTCTTAGTAAAGTTATCTCCTTTGCACCATCTCCTCTGGCCCATTCTTGTTTTTCGCTGTCTCTTAATTCAATAGGTGCCTTTGCAGGCTTTGATGAAGCATTCTTTGACATGAATAAAGAGGAGCCTTTTGTAGACTTATTTGCTTCTGGCAGAGATGAGTTTGCAGTCAAAAGAAGTGACTTGTCCTTGACTCCATCCTTGTAATTTGTTTCGGAGATTAGCTGCTGCAGTGTGAAAAACTTGGTGAGAGGGAGTTGGGGATTCTCAGGTGAGGCTGATGAGCACAGATCAGCGAACACACTGAAAAGAAAGATGATGGAAATAATATTAATTCATATGATATGGTCGACTTTTTCAATATTTAAATCCTGAAAATATACCCGAGACATTTGATCAAGGAGGCTGCAGCAATTGCCTCTTTTTGAGCCTCTATTGCAACCATAGAAGCTATATTTTTCCTCCTAACCATCCCCTTGAAAAATTAAAAATTCACATATATACCACAAATTTCGATGAGCGAGAAAAGGAAACAATCGGTTAAATGCATAAGCCGAAATGAAAAGGCTAATAACATGGAAAGAGTAAAGGGAATGCATACTTTTCCAGTCTTTAAAAGATTAGTAGGCAAGGAGGCCCATGAAATCGTCTCTGATGAATGAGTTTTACCTCTTCTGTTTGGTAAGCAATTCACATTCAAATTTTCTTGCTTAGTTGAAGTGCCTTTCGCAGGGATGCTCTTGGACGATGCAGAGGCCTCCTTGACACTCAACTGAAGGGCTTCTGTCTTTGAGGAAACTTCATCAAGTCGATTTTGCAGGTTTGCTGCTTGTACCTATCAGTGAAGCATAAAATGAGAATCTTTTCCAAGATTGGAACAATCCATTTTAATCCAATACTACCTCTCTATGTGCATCAATGAAATAAGATGGTGATGGTGTTCCAAGTTACAATTTTAGTTTTTTCCCAAACCGATAAAATTGAACTTAAGCTGTTATTCTCAAGGAATATCGATGATTTTGATATTGGGATTTCAATTTTATGGATGTATCCACGTAAATATCGATATCGAAATAAAAATTTACTTAGATTAATAATTAAGTTGTTTTTACTCCAAAACTAGGTTTAGATATTGCTATTAGTAGTCATATTCATATTGGTCTAAATAAATGACATTTTTTATGTTTTACGAGCATTTATAAAAGATGTTGGAGAAATCCATAGTTATTTAATATTAGTAACAAATCTTTCAATTTTTGGGTATATCGACATATCTATGGATATTTTCATCCTTGATTGGGTTATAGAATAAACTTTCTTATATGTACATGGACTATGTGAAACTTACCCCCACCCCCACCCAAAAACAAAAAAAAAAAAACAAAAGAAAAAAAAGTCATTGTTAGTGTGAGATAGACTTGTACCTGACCTTTAAGGTCGTTGGACTTCCCTTTTACCGGTCCTACTACAACCTTCTTACCTGCTTCACCATCCTCATTTTCATTGCTCCTCCCAACTGCACTTGAATCAAATCTACCACTTCTAGAACTCAATGACAAAACACCTTGCATATACCGCGACGAAACATTTGTCTTCTCCTCTTTGATCACGACTTTATGTCTCATGCTCTCAATTTTTGCTTCTGACATCTCCTTTGGTTTGGCTCCACTTTTACCTTCCTGATAAGCTTGGACTGGATTTTCTGATGGCTCCATCATTTGCATAAGATCCTTCGGAGTTCCAATGCAAGGTTGTCGTCCAGGAACCGGTCTAATCCCGACAAGAACTGGAACTGGAGTTCCAGGTTCCATTTTATCAACATAGAAGAATTGGCCAAGTTGTAACTTGTTGTTCAAGATCAACTCATTATCTTGCCTGGACAATGAAACGTAAGTTGAGTGTGAAGAATCCGAAACTTTTACAAAGAAACCTTGATTAGGCCACAGTTCCGAACCATTTAAAGCAGGTACAATGCTGATAACTTGTAGTAGCACTGATCTATATTCTCCTCTGACCTTCACATTGGAGTTCATACTCTGTAGAAGTTTAAGCAATACTCCCGGTATAAGTGACGCCATTCCGAAACTTCGTCACTTTTGACTATAAAACCACAACTTTCATCTCATCTAAACACAAAACTGGATGCGGGTAAGTCCGGATACAGAAAGCCAAGAATAACAAAGTTTTGTACTAATGGGAAAAAAAGCAGCCAAAAGGGTGAGTTTTCTGTCAAAAGGAAAGAAAATATAATCTTACACAAACACTTTTAAGTCATAGAAATTTCACAAGAGTAATGTTTCTGTTTGCTGAAGGTTGAAGTAGGAATAAATCCTCTAACTTTGCATTCTTGGCAAGTAAACATCAACTTCTCTTGGCTTAAAAGCAAAGTAAGAATGTTTACCAAATGGTTAGAGATGTCGTAATTGCCCCCCATGTAGGAGAGTTGGTTGGAGATTGAGATAGTTTCAATCGAGGTTAAAAAGGTAAATTTATGTAGGTATCTTCTTCATTACTTAACTCATTTCAATTAACAGGTAGGGAAGCCGTTGTCAAAAGGTAAAGCCATTGGGATGTCACTTTCTAGTACATACAAATTACAACTCATAATTTTTATCAGCCAGAAATGAAATTCTAACATGACTACATGAGTTACGTTTGATGTCACTTTCTAGTACATAAAAATTTAGTTCTATATTTGATAGGACAATGGCAATTACATTGATTTTAACTCTTAATCCTATTATCTACTATCCAAAAAAATGGTTTAAATTTTGGAAAGTTACCTTTTTAGCCTTCAAATTTAGAAGAATAGGTAGGTTTGAATTTTGATGAGTCCTTGAAATATTTTTTGTTCAAAATAATTTTAGAAAATACATTTTTTTTGGAAATTTAAGATGTCATATAATTCATTATAATGAAAGTACAAAGTTATCATAAATTTTTTGAATCTATTTTTAAAAACACAAGGACTAATAAGTAATCAAAGGGAACCCACTAAAGCCATAGCGAAAGCGAGTCTTCATGGGCAATGCCCTTCACAAAATAGTACGTAAAACTACCCCTTTCAACACAACCCAACCAACACTTACAAACAAACCACACAGAAATACACCAAAAACAAACAAAACAGACAACAACAAAAAAAAAGAAAAGAAAAGAAAAAAGGCGACACAAAAAATATTGTACTGAAGAATTGGATATGACTTTAAAATAGCCCAAACTAATCATTTCGATAGATATATTCCCATATACCTAAATTATAGAAACAAACATTTTTTAGACCAAACACACATTAACCTTTCTTAAAACATTTTACATGAGCGATGATAACCAAAGAAGAAAACGATTAGAAAAAAGAGTTACTAATATAAACTTTTAATCACGTTATGAAAATCTTAATTATTGCATAAAGTCCGAACATTCAAGTTTTGACTTCTTTTAACACTGAAGTAATGGGCATTAGTGAATGACAAGTCGAAGCTAATCTATCACAGTGTCTAATTGACTATATTAATTAATTATATTTATATTCAGCCATCATTTCACATACTTTAAAATTGATTTGGCACATCCAACTAAATAATTGACAATGGACCACTTTAAAAGCAATTACTCTTTTTTTTCTCCAAATTTTGGATAAGAAAACTTTTAAAGCAATTAATGAGCATCCATTTTATTAGAATCAGAGACAATATAATAATGTAGATATGGTTATCATAATTCATTGACTACAAGGATAGGTCAAATCTAGGCTTATCATATCCACAAATATTATTTCAGATTGCAATACCATGTTATACACAATGAAAAAAGGCTAACAAAAATTCAGTAATAAGTCGGGGAAATTTGTAATCAACCCAAATCTTCTTCCTTGGCACTTTGTTAGTCACTTTATGAACATTTTTAGTGCCATGTAACAATCATTCTAATGCTTTTTTGGTTTCCAATAGAAAAAATAATGGAAATAACAGCTTAAAAATTCAATCGATTCCCCAAATGGACCCCCCCGGCTGAATCAGCTGTAAGAACTCATCATTAAGTGCCACAAGGAAGAAGAAACAAACTTGTGCATCACAACCAAAAAGAATAATTAGAAAAAAAAATGAGAGCAAAAGAAAGGGAATCATAAAGGAAAAGCCAAGAACAATGTCTTCATCTCAAAACTTTGCAGCAAGTTAGTCATTTTATGGCTCCTTTCTTGGCATCATATCACAATAATGGTTTTGAGATAAATCCTAAAGCTTCCCCGCCCAAACAGAAGAAAACAGAGCAAGCTAATAATGAAGGGAAGTGAAAATAATGTTGCCTTACCACAACAAACACAATGAATAAACAGAATGTTTGCAAAACCTAACCATAGTCCAAACACTGAAGGAAGAACTAAAAACTTTACATCCTCTGATGCAGCCAATCCCAATCTGCCACGCCAGCAAGGGGTATTAAAATGAAAAATCAGCAATTTGATCTTCCTGATTGAACCCGAAGCTGCTTCGTTGTTATGAAGTCAGTCAGGCCTCAAAAGAAATCCAAATTATGGAAGTTCCAAATTACAATAAATCCTAACAACTAATATGCACATGAACTTATGAAATCATATATTAGTACCAGATGATGATAGACCCATGACCACACAAAGCACCAGAGACTTTCCTATACACCCAAAATGCCGGGAGTTGACTATTAAAAGAATCATATGTTGATTCTATATTTGACTTCTTTTTACACGTTTTTTATTCCTAAATAGATGCCTAAAACCGATTTAAGCACCCATCAATCAATCCATGACTACCCTTCCGCGAGTGCGTTGGTAGTGTATAAAAGTTTATAAACACTGGAGAAGAAAGGTATTTAGAGAGAGCAGCCTGCATCTTCCATATTCCTTCTCCATCTGGAGCGACTCAAGACCACCTGATGTCTCTGGTGAGCATGACTATGACCTGCAGTTAAGCAAGAAAACTTTAAAATCAACTGCTAATAACGGGAAGCAATATTTGTTCAAGTTTAAAAATCAAGTTAATATTCAAACTTCCAGAAAATAAATGTCATCAGGTGGGTGGGTGGGGTGCAACGTTTAAGCTCAAGTTATCAATTATAGAGTTTGCATAATAAATTGCTTTCATATTTTCCATGAAGTAATAAAAATACTTTTTGATCCAATGTCTATATCTTAAGCCTCGGGCCAACAAGATATTCTTTGTACTTCAATTATGAAAGAGAACAACTGGACAAAAGGCTATTCAACACAAACAAGAAAATACTAATCACAATCATTACTACTTTGTAGGGTATCGTAATTGGTAGAGTGGCCTTGCTGCCACGATCCATTGAGATTTAGCCCTTCGTCGCTCCGATTCGACCAAAATAATTTCTAATTTGCAGGTCTTAGTGCAAGATATTCCATAAGAAAACTCACAAGGCCAACATGCAAAAAGATACCATCTATAACTAAAACCTTAAACAAAATTGTTAAGAGGAAATAAGAAGGAAAGAAAACGAGAGGGGGAAGTTATTAAGAAACTATCTGGAACTTCCAATATTTTCCACTTAGAGGAAATAACTATTCATGTCTGGACAATAACATCTACAGAGAACAATAACATTGTCTTGCAAGCATCAGGACAAAACGTTTAACACATTCAGCCAATTTTGTAAGAATATATTAAGACAGACATTCAGATATATAAAAGTCTATAAGGATGTTAAGATGGTGACAAAAGTTATCAACTTCACTCGTTCTCCCTTTCCTATGTATTTGGAATTTCTGGAAACTTATCATGACCATGAGTTTTCAGTCAGCGAAATAACTTCAACATTTCCTCAGTAATCCCCAAAACTCAAGTGCACAGTAATCCCCAAGTCAAGACATGCCAGAGCCCCACCTGATGGCAGGAGCCTCAACCTTGGAGGAGGTTGGACAGGACATATGAGTCATGGGAGGTGAACAGCACAGCGCCAACAGGGTCGCGAACCGCGACATCAGGAAGAGCAGTTAGACAGGCACCCACAAGACACATCAAAGGATGGTGCACGCCAGAGTGGGCAGGAACCAATTGTGTGCTCAGACAGTGCTATGAGAGACTGATAGGCAGACGCACATGGACTTCGTCTTGAGCCCAAGGGTCATTTGGAGCCCAACACTTTCCATTCTTGAGCCCAACAGAGTAGATCAAAGTGTGACATGTGGCATCATTTGAAGCGGTCAAAGTGGTAAATGTGGCAAATATTCAATGGAGCTAGAGAGAAAAAATATCCCGGGCCATAGAAGCACAAGCCCTGACCACTAACCTCTCTAGCTCCGTCGAATCTTTGTCACGTGTCACCACTTAGACCGCTGTAGATGACGCCACGTGTCCCTCTTGGACCTACTCCTTGGGCCAATGGTTGTCCTGCTCGACCTCCCCAGGCAGAGGCTCTTGGCATCCCGCCACTTGCCCGCCAGCAAGTGGGGCTATTGGCACATTTTTACTCAATCTCCCCCAAATCTCTTTGACCTAGTCTTAACATGGTCAATGTTTCAGGGGACTGACAAACCTTTTTACCCTGGTAGCGCCTCTCACCACTCACTAACCTCCCATCGTGCTCATGGTCAGTTTTAGAGGTTTGACAAACCTGGCTTGAATATCACTTACAACAGGGTGAAGTCCGAACATAGATTTTTTGACCTTTAACCCTGTGCGGCATCAAGGTTCCCCTTCACCAGCCTACATGAACTTTGCCTAATACACCCACAACGACACTCGAAACACTAGATGAACTTCCAAAGGGCATTTACCTCACATGATCACCATATAACTAAGCTAGAAAGAGGGGTAGGAGAGATGCATGTATGCATGGTGGGAACATAGAACACTTTATTGATCAAAGCATTGTCAAAACCACGCATAACAAAACTCGAGACTTGGGAGTCTCCCAACATGGGAAGTTCTCTGGACACTTCTCCACTTCCACTCAGCAACTTAGAGAATATATTTGGAAAAAGTAAATGCATTTATTTTAGTTCATAAATTAATTTCAAATAATATTGTGTTATAATTTACTTTCTTGTAAACACATTGGCTAGACAAGATTATAGAGTATATATCAAACATAGTCACGCAATTTTTTTCTTTTTTCGTTTTTCTTTTTGACATTCATAAGTGCTCAAGCAGCTTACGTACGAGGACTATTCTCATAGGAAAACCACCTGACACTACCACATTTGGTTCCCAAGATAACTCGTAAGCTATTTAAATTTTAAGTACATGGCCACCAATGTGTTGAACTTATTCCCTCCAATAAACTCTTATTACTTTTGGGATAGGATCTAAGCCTTCATTATTTACATGATCCTTATTGATCATTGTGCTAATTTATGGTGGTTTACAAGTTTTGACAGACTACACCGTTAGGTACTCAAGCACCTTAGAGAACCATACCCTAAAAGCTAGATATTGGGGCGGGAGAGCCAAGCCACTTAAGTACCACATTGGTCATCCCATTGTAACCATTGTGACAGAGGCATCCCATACTACCTTGGTTCCTAACAATACCCCCATCCCCCGAAAACCCGATGTCCAAGTGGCTACTTCAATGGTACTTCACTCGACCACACCCAGTTAGAACCTTCCACCAGTTCTACCTTCGAAACATCGAGAGCTACCTTTGATACTGCTGGTGATATATAATTAAAGTTGCCTTCAACCACTGACTTAAGCTTTTGGGTGAATTGGCGGTTTAATATGGTATCAGAGCAGGTGGTCCAGAGAGGTCCTGTGTTCAAGCCCCTACATTTTCGTTTCCTCCCCAATTAAAATCGATTTCTACTTGTACCTTTCCAAATATTTCATGCCTAGAAGTGAGAGGGAGTGTTGGTGATATATAATTAAATTTGCCTTCAACCACCGGCTTAAGCTTTTGGGTGAATTAGTGGTTTAATAGATACCACTGTTAGGAACTTTGGAGGACTACACCCCAAAAGTCAACTATTGGGGTGGGAGAGTCAAACCACTTATTACCACATTGGTCATCCCATTCTAACCAATGTGGAACAAATGCATCTCTTACTACCTTGGTTCTTAAGCTAAAAAGCACAGACACTCCTAAAATGGTCTAGTGTCGGTGTCAAACACTGACACGCCTCGCACACGTGCCCATTATGCCAGCTGGCACATCCAATATTTTAATATTAAATTTGAATATCCGAAAAGGCAGGACACTCCTCGACATGGCCAAACATGCAGATGACACCTCAGGACACGAGAAGCTGTAATTCTTTGTTAAAAGTTTAACACGACCGTTTTTTTACTCGACTGAGCAACGGTGAAGGAAGGGGAAGTCGGGGTTGTCCAATTGAATGATGACAAAGGATGAGATTGGTATCATTGAGAAGAATCTAGGAGGAAAGGGGGAAAAGCACTAAGCAGAATAAGGGAGGAGAGATGTGCATAGATGTTAAAGAGAATAGTGGAGGGAAAGGAAACATCATTAGGGTTAGGATTTTTACCTTTAAATAGGTTTTTGGGCCTTTATATTTTTTCACTTTGGGTCATTTTAAAATAGGTTTTGGACTTCTCTTTAAAATGTTTTTTCCTTCTTTATTATACATTACTTTTAAAAGAAATATTGTTTTTAATAATTAACAGAAAAATTGAATATATACATAAAATAAAAAAAAT
This sequence comes from Cucumis hystrix, assembly GCA_025688845.1. Classification (NCBI taxonomy): domain Eukaryota; kingdom Viridiplantae; phylum Streptophyta; class Magnoliopsida; order Cucurbitales; family Cucurbitaceae; genus Cucumis; species Cucumis hystrix. The sequence continues at coordinate 13,545,560 of CM046885.1, read as the reverse complement.
AATGTATACTCAGTCCTGTCGTGTCCTACATTAAAAAAAAAATTGGCGTGCTGCTGTGTCGTGTCGTATCCCATTTCCTGTGTCAGTCTCCATGCTTCTTAGTTCCTAAGGTACACACTCGTTTTTATGAGTATCCAAACACATCTTCAATTGTACCAACCTCATTTCTCAACTACCACACGTTGACTTAAAACCAGAGAATTGTGGCTACCAATCCCCAAGATTAGTTGTTCTCCTTGTCCAGGACTTATATTAAAAAAAAACACCCTACCATTCTGCTATAAGCCTATATGAAATAAGATACGACAGGCAAAGATATCACCAAAAACATTTTACCATCAGCTTCCAAATAGTTGTCATCCTGATCACATATGAAATTGTCGAAAAACCTATGCCCTGAACATAAGTCTACCTCTAGAATGCATGATAAATTATTTGCAAGGCTAGATCCGAAGCCCGCCACTCAAGTAGCAGTTCCGCTGCTCTAAGTCCTGCTGCAATCTATCGATACCTATAAATGTAATCAAATTGCAGTTAGAGACTGCTAGTGATAAGATAGGAAGGGCAATTTTAAATATTAATTATTAACAGAAAATTTTGAAGTTTACCTGATCAACTCCTCACCCAGATGTTTGGTCAGAACCGCTACCTTGTACAAACTGAGAAGGAGAATGAACAACGAACTGTGGCTGTGCTGCAACAGGTGCTGGAATCCCTGATGATACAAACATGTTTTTCTAATCAAGCATGTCTTCACATGCCAAACCATATTATTTTAGTTTTCCCCATTCTACATCAGATGATAAAAAATATAGCACGAAATCCAATATCCCCATAAATGGCTTCCCCTTCTGTTGCAAACATGCACTTTCATTCCTTTAGAATGAAAGAAGTTTTCACAACCAAAAAAAAAAAGCAAATCTTCACTGTCCCCATAAAATACCTGAAGGATATGGTGCCTGAATAGTAGGCATTGGAGAAGATGTTAATGCATTAACATTAGGACCACTAAACTGCAAAATCTGAGGACTTGGCATCGCATATCCATGTACTGCTCCATAACCATGACTACCAGGGACTGTTTGACCTAATTGTCCATAATGATAAATTGTAGGGCTTGCTGACCCAGGCACTCCATAAATCTGCAGGTATTGCTGACCCACAAAAGGGTTGTATCCACCCTAGACAAAGGATACAAGACACAGAAAATCAAACCCACTGAGCATATTATGCTAGAACTATCAAAAACCTTGAGAAATTTCTAAGGACACCCATCATATCACCCTTCCCTACTTCCAAATCCACCCTCCAAACACAAAATTGCAGACATAAGTAAATATACCAACAGTGATACCTGCGGGTAGACATACTCAGGTCCGTAAGTAGCATAACTGCAAAAGAAACGAATAATTGAAAACATTTTAAATATTTCCAAGCGATAGGATTATGAAAGCAGAAATTTAAGTAGTAGCACAAACAGAACAATGCAAACTTAACAGGAGGAAATGTTTAACAACCCACAGTCCATTGTGATACCAGAAGCAAATATTTGGTACCCCAATTAACAAGAGACTAGAGTTCAAATCCTACCAACTTGACTTTTAATATAAACTATAAAACGCAAGAGAAAACAAGATATGAAACTTCTCCAATAATACTAGCCATGCTTCTTCCCGTTCAATTACATTAGTCTTGGCACATATCCTCATATAACTTCTATGGTATTCCTGCAATTACCAATCACACTGTGCCACATCACTCATCAGGTACCAATCCTGATTTCTGGGAGGTGACAAAGAAACATATCCTAAGGAATGCTGCATGTAGTGATTGGTAATATACCTTGTGACTTCAAAGAAAAATACTAACATTAAGTTGGCAGTGCCGGGAATGTATACCAACCAAGTGGTATCTATGAACCATGTTAAGAAACAATGAAAACTAGGATATAAGGTCCAAAAGAAAAGGCAAGGTTACTGTCCACAAAAAATGAAACACCCAACCTGAAAGCATATATTTACATCTAAAGTAACTAGACGATACCATTCATTTGCTATAAGATTTAATGGCAATCAGAAAAGAAAAATAAATAAAATATCATAATTTCGAACTTCTGAAAGCGAACAAATCCCCACAGAGTCATAATACAAAATGCAAAGGTCGTGATATAGGAATGCAAAACACAAAAGATTGAGTTTTAAAATAACAAAATTTGAATATATCGGCAGGTCTGGATGCACAACAAAGACCCTCAGAGACATACCCATAAGGAGGATATGCAAGTCCCTGCTGATAAGCATAGGACACCGGTTGTTGATAGCCAAAATTTCCAATATAAGTTCCCCTGTTGGGTTGCATCCCTCCAACATAAACTGCAGGTTGTCTTAAACGTCCTGTTCCTGTAAGAAACAGCAGTGTAAAAGTAAAGACCTACTGATCTAGAGCTTTAAAAAACTGAAAACAGGAATTTGTGAACATTAATTCCTTTGAACAAAATGCACATGCCAAGAAAAATCCCCGATCATACAAAAATACACATGACAGGAACTAGCAATATGATTTGCTGAGCAATAAAAGATCAAATAAGTGAATAATACCATAAGATAAAGGTGGGCGAGGCCGGCCAAGTGAAGCTAGATTACAATTTGCTCGCCTGCCATCAATAATTGGAGTAGGGTCTGCACAAGCTCTTCTAGCAGACTCTGGATCCCGGAAAGTCACCTAAAACCCTCCATGTAAACAGGAACAAACGTTCAGGTCATTCCAATGTCAACAATATAGATATTAATGATCAAACAATTAGATACGACTAGCTTGCTAGAAAAGAAAGGATGTCAAAACGAATGTTCTTGGGCTATTACTTTTAGAAAGTAGAAACAAAAGTATAAAGTTAACAAAAACCCATTAAAGTAAAAATCATTAATACTCACAAAACCATATCCTTTGGATCTCCCTGTATTCTTATCCGTTATAACAACAGCCTCAAGAATCTCCCCAAACTGCTCAAAGTACCGCCTCATAGTCTCGCTCTGAGTCTCCCATGCCAACCCACCAACAAAGACCTTGGTGTAAGTGGTATCACCAAAAGGAGAGTTCAGGAACCCAGAACTCGAACTTGATCCAGATATGGAACTAGGACCCGGACCATGCTGATAAGCCATTATTAATGGAGAAACTTAAGAAGAAAACAAACAAGAGAAAAAAAAAGAATTGAACCCCCAAGATACAATATAAACAAAGAGACAGAGGGTAAGTAAGATTGGATCACGTGGAGGAGAAAAAGAGAATTAGAGAGAAACCCACATAGCAAAAGCAAACCCCTAGGAAAACCCTTTAGGAATTGAGGGGGATATACAGAGAGAATCAGGAGGAAATTGAAAAGAATTGAAAGGGGAGGAAAAGGGTAGGAGAGGAATGATGAAGAGAAAGAGGAAAAAGGGAAAGGACGGCAGAAGAGAAAGGATCAAACCCAATAAGAGTGATCATAATTAGAAAGAGGAAACCCTAGAAATGAGTGAGAAAGAAAGAAAGGGAGGGGTGGAGATGGGCCAAAGAGGAACAGAGGAGAGGGGAAGAGGAGGTCGGTGATGAGGGCAGAGAGAGAGAGAGATCTAGGGACCGTAGGAAGAAGGTGGAATTGTACGGGGAAAAAGTGAGAGGAGAGAAAGAAGGGAATATGGAAGGAGGAGTATTATAATTATGATCATAATAATGGAGAATACAAATACAAAGGTGGAGGTGGAGGAGGAGGAGGAGGGGACGGCGGCGCCGGAGAGTAAGGGGAGGGGGAGGGGGAGGCGGAGGGTGGCGGAGGAAAACAAGGGAAAGGGAAAGGAAACGAGAAGGAAAGGGTTTAGAAATTGGTTTTTCATGGTTGTTGAATACTTTGTGCTTTCTTTTGTTTAATTGACGGACCCTCGAGTTTTACGGGATTTCTATTCAGATACTCCCAATCTCACACACCACAGTTTTCCTTTTTTTTCTTTTTTCTCTCAAAAATATAAAGTTTTAATTCTTTTTAAATATATACTTTCTTTTTCTTATAAAAATATGTATATTTATTTGTTTCATTCAAATATGTTTACTATTACCAATTTAATACATGATTTCTATCTATATAGAACTTGAAATTGATATACTTAATAAATATACTTTAAGCAATCCAATTAATAGTAAGAAGTGAATGCAATCAGTAACAGAATAATAGATAATAATAAAGATATTTTTATATGAAGTAAATGTTTGATTGATAAGGTTTAGGTCATACAAATAAAAAATTCAAAGCTAAGGTGATGGGTGTTCTTTGGTAAAGTAAGATGATGAAATACAGTACTAAGTGATCACTAATATTTAATATAATTTATTTGATAGTGAAAATATTTGTGATGTGCTTAATTTTTTTTAAACTAAGTACAAGTTACGTAATTATTACTAATATAAATAGAAGGTATCTTGGATAAAATTAGAGATATTCACGAGATGAGTTTCCTAAATCTATTTTATCTTCATCTCAAAAAAAAATATTGTTTAGTTTTGAGGTGATTGAATATTTTTTGGAAAAAAAATTATTTTGTTTTTTAATTTATTCTTACTTTTGAATTCTATATATTTCATTTGAAAATTTTACTATATTTTATAAATAGTTTTTTTTTTTAATTTATTATCATGGTAATTCTCCTGAAAATTTTTAAATTAAACTGTTTTCACATTTTTATTAAAGAAAAACTAAAACTTGCTAGGATGACAAAATATTTTAATTCACATGTATATATAATTAAAATATCTAATCTCATTTATCTATAGTATATATAAAATAATATTTTTTAGTCTCATTTACCCTTTCATTATAACCTTATTTAGTTTTGTTTTAGTGGCAATATTGTCATTTACATATATTTAATGTTTTTGTCATTTTTATTATAACTTTTAATGATTGTTTTAGTGAAAATGATTTTTTAAACTTTTCATCTTCTTATTATAACTTTTCTCAAAATTTAAAATTTTTCACTTCAATTAATTATGTCAATAGAATTTGTTCAAATCCATTCAGATTTCTCATCTCTTTCAACCTTTCAAATTCTTCATTTTCAAATCTTGGTTATAAATATCTCATTTTTTTTTTCATTCATGTTCACAAGTCACAACAAAATATTAAGGGTGAAGAAGAAATCAAATCATGTTTTTCTATTCCCTTCTAATTTTTTTCTTTTCTTTTTTATATTTTACCATCTAATTTTTTTATATAAAAGTATGTTTGTGTTTATTTCTTCATATATAGGTTTCTTTTTTAGTACACAACATAAGTTGGGAAAACTTGAACTGCAAACTTCGTGGTTGACATGTACATATGTCTATGTTCTTTATGTTTAAATCATGTAATATTGATAATTTTATTTTAATGTAACTATGAGAATCTTGCTCATGTTTTTTTTATTTAATTCTTTTTATTAAAGTTATTTTATTAATGAAATTGTTGAGTGACTTATACTTTGATTTTGTTAAAACAATGTAAATATTGTTGTAATTTATTAAGTATAAACAAAGATAATAAAACGTGTAAAGCAAGAAATATTAAAGTCTTTCATTTATTTTTTTACCTACAAAATCATTAACAAAAAAATAATGATTTCATATTCATAATTTCATAATTTCAAAAGAAATATGATTTTGGTGGATTTTTTTACCCTTTCATTATAATTTTTTTAGTCTTGCTTTAGTGGCAATTTTCATTCACAGAGGCTTAATGTTTGTAGTCATTTTCACATTCAACAAGATAGAAGTTATATTTTGTTAACTTTTCATCTTCTTATTAAAAAAAAAGTTTTGATTCCATAAGTGATATTAGTTAATGCTCTATATGCATGTTATTAGGGCCATAACGTAACTTTTTCATCTTCCATAATTGATATTACATAATACTATATGTTATTACACAACTAACAACATTTTTATCTTCCACTTTATTTGGATATATATAGATTAGATGGTGAAGTTTGTAACGTGTAAGCTCAAGATGTTAAAAAATTGAATTTGAATTATGCAAACAAATCAAATTCAAATATACATTTGAAAGATGACAACATTGTCTCTTTACTAAATAAATACATTTTCTACTCATTACGATGTGAATATAAAAATGATATAAATATGAAAATATTGAAATGACTGTACTAATTTTATAAAGTTGAATTAAAACTATAATTTTTTTTGTGTAATTTTCACGTGCACGTGTTGTTTACTCGTACTTTTTAAAAGTTTAAAAACATTACAACAACATGGTCCGAAAAAAAGAGTGAATTGTGTATATAATTAAAATATATAATCTCATAAAAAGTTCAAATTTAAACTTTACAACATAGTCTAAGAAAAGTGAATTGGGAATGAATTATATGCGTAATTAATTAACATTATGTTTATATATGTGTATACGCTCATATATACTAGGGCTAAATTCTCATTACTCCCTTCTAAATTCTCCATTTGATCATAGATTTCTTATAAGATCCATATATGATCGAACATTTCTAGATCAAATAATATTTAATGTAAATAAAGATGTTCTTAAAGAAGGTAGATAATGTAAAAGTTATGGATCTCACGACCGTCTTAATCATTTTTCACTAAAGAATTATCTATATATATAAAGCAATGTGTTATGTTCACAATCATAATACTAAAATTGTTATGGCAATAAAACTATAATTATTATAATATTGTCCATGCCAGGCTAATTTAGCAACAACCTCCAAACTCATATTCCCGTTCATATTTTGGTGAGTTTAGATCAAACCAAGCATGTTATCATTTTAATTGTTTGAATATTATTTTTTAATTCTTGAAATTTGAAAGTGAGACTTCTAGGTTTGATATAAAATATTGTGAAAATCCAACATTTTTAAATTTTTATTTCCTTGAACATCAAAGTTTTGAATGGTCACACGTTTAAGTACAACAATAGTGTTCATAATGCAAATGATTTTCTTCTCCAATTTTTCTATCAATACCATGATTTGGACGATATGAAGTTGATATTGAATGATGTGACAAATTTATTCCAAATGTCGATAAAAAAATTGGAGAAAATCGTCATTCGTTTATTCAAATATGATAAAATTTTACTAATAATGTTTAATGAAAATCTACGACTTTACAGTTAAGATTGGAAAAAATGAGTCAATATACAAAGTTGTTTCCCCCCTTGTTGCATCAATTAGTAGCTGAGTCCCTCTACCACAATCTCATTGGTTAGTGTGAGCCTCTTCAAATAAAGTTATTATTGTTGCCTTTCCAACTCAACCAATATGATCCTGCATTGGTCATCTACCATATTTTTGGTCGATGGGGGCAGGGGGGTTGCCCTTTACTTGTACTTCTAATCAAATGTCTGCTGCTACCATTGCAAGCAAATGGTGAGCTCCCACTTGTTTGAGTTGGTCATTCTCTTTGAGCTGGAAAGCTTACCAAAAGTTCGAGTTCCAAAAGATTTTGTTTGCTCTTGATGTGATCAACTATGATGTATTAAGTTTCTTATAGCGGAACAATTCATTTACAACATTTGAAATAATTTTATAAGTATGTTTTTATTTTGAAAGTCGATCAGGGTTAATTGAAGTCACACTTGCTCACTGTTGGAGTCTCATACTATACTAAGTTAAATTGTTGACTTTTTTTTACCATTAATCTCAAATAAATCAATGCATCAATATTTCGATGACAACAAATCTGAATTAATTTATTGACAATTTGAGTGTTGGATCAATTCAATTTAAAATAAATGGTGTTGAGATTATAGAAAAGAGGTGTTATGAAAGATGCTAATAAGAATAAAACATTGGAGATAAATATGCAAAAAGTTCATATGAAATAATTAAAATCACTAGTCATTTTTCAAAATCATTTCAATCATGTTTTTAATAATTGAAAACAAATTTTAATTATATGAAATTGCATTTTAAAAGTATAAATTAATTAATTAAATCAACATTGAGTGATTAAATATGTGTTTTTGAGTGATTTTCAAAATAACAAAAATGGTTTTAACCATTTTAAAATTACTTCCTAGTACTCTCCCATTATGAGCATTAGGGTTTTGTTTTTTATCTAACCTTTGTATTGCTCAATATTCTTTCATCTTTTTCAAAACCTCTAATGACTCTGTCACTCACCCATTAAAGCTCACATCTCTTGCTCTATCTTGTTAATACTGGTAGGACATTCACGAAAGTTATGAATTATATACAGTAAGGTTTTCGTACTGATCAACTAAGTCCATTTTTGTTAACTTCAATAGTTCATAAAGGTTCATATGACATCGCTACTTCAAGGATGAACTTTTATGTTACAATATGATAACTAAGATGGATGGTCGGTTTCAAGTTATTAAAATATTGTCTTTTAACTCTGTAAGTTTATTAATGTTCATATGCACATTGTACTCTAACAATAAATTTATGTACAATATGGGAATTAAACACCATTGTAGTTTTCTCAAGACACTAAAATAGTTTCAAAGAATAGAAGAAAACATTGTTTTGGGAACCAAATGGAGAAGAAAACATTGACATTGGTGTTTAAAACTTAGTTTTCTAACATTTAATTTTAACTTTAGTTGGTGTACCAAATCTTGAAAAATGGTTAGAAATAGTACGTTTAAGTTTTCACCTTACAAAGTTAGCACATTTTTTTTTTTTTAAACTTGTTCAAACAAGTTTTTTCGATGCATTTCGAGCGAGATCGATTGTTTGAGATTTTATGATTAGTACATTTCGACGTATTAAAAAAGGATGTTAATTTTGTAAGGGAAAAACTTAGATATGCTATTTATGACAAGTTTTCTCGAAACTTAATACTCCATTTTTTTTCTGTTTATTTATTTTTTATATATGTTTTTCTAAATAATCATTTAATAAAAATCTTAAAATATTGTAAAGTTTTGGCACTTTTTGTATTGGCACTCGAAGTATTTTTGTTGTTGGTGGTTAAATTTTTTATTGACCACTTAACAAATATCTAAAATTTTTATAAAAGTTGGTCCTTTTCGAAATTCAAAAGTATAATAATAAGAATTTACTAATGTCCAACATGTAATTCTACAACCAAAATGCAGAGTGAGAGAACCTTTTTTTTGAGTTGAACCATTAAGAACGACTTTTTAAGATGGTATATTTGGTGTTGTATCCATTTTAGTTATGCTTGGATATTTACTCATTGAAAAATTAAACATTCAACTTTTTATAACTTAATATATGAGAATCCACTAAACTCTATTTGAATTGATAAATATTTTAACAAACGTGAACTATATCTAAAATAAGGGTTAATTAAATAAGAATATATTTAGTTTAGTCTTTTTAAGTGTTTAATTGTTTTGAAAAAACAGATTATTCTAAATAGTTGTTATAATATACTATCTTAAAGCCTTTTTAAAGCCTTTTTAAGTACAACATTTTATGAAAAATAGAGGGTCGAACCAGTCATTTAGTAGATAGAAGATCATGTCAATTACCCTTAAACTAAACTCGATGTGCTAAAATTTCTTTTGGCACGACAATTATAGAAATGGAGGATAGACATCAACTTTAATATCCGCAAATATTAATTCTTAAAAAGAAAAAGAAAAGAAATTAGAATAAAAAAGAAGGATGATAATAATAAATAAGAAAGAAAAAGGGAAGGGAAGACGGGAAGACGGGAAGTACAAAACACAACTCTTTATTATAGACTATAGTGATTGAATTTGGTATATTTTCTTTTGGTGTACTAAAGTTCTTAACGGACAGCTCAACATGTGGTCTACGTGTGGGCCCCATCTCCTTTTCATTTAATTACATTTTCGCCCTTTCTTTTTAAACTCCTTTTTTTTTTAATTAACCATAATTTCCCACCTTTTCTTTTCCTCTTATATTTCAATTGAATTTCTTACTTTCACACCAATTAAAGGTTTTTTCTTTTTCTTTTTTTCTTTTTTTTTTTTGAATATTCATGCCTCCAAAAAAAAAAAAGCTTGAAATTATCTCTTCTTTCATATATATATATACACATATTTTTCAAGGGGTGTTTTCAAAAATATAAAAAATATTTATATGTTATAGAACCACTTCGAAAAAAGCCCACAACCATAATAAAAAATATCAAAATGCGTACGTAATATATTTGAAAAACGATCATTTACCGTTGACTACTCTTTCTACACGATCATTTAATTTGATCATTACCCAAATCTACACGATCATGTTTTAGACTTTTTGGTACACAATCGTTTAGATTTGAATATTTTTCATACACAATCGATTTGGTAATCCAATATTCGATTTTTTGTCACAATCTTTTATATTTGGTACACGATCTTGAACTAAATAACAATTTAAAAAAAAATATAAAAAAATTGTAGAAGAACAAAAAAACAAACAATGAAAAGGAAAAGAAAAACGACGAAGATGAAAAAGAATCACAAACAAAAATTGCAAAAGAGAAGATAAGAAGACGATAAAAAAATAAGGACAAACTTGAAATATTTAAAAAACAGTAAATTTCATGAACTTTTTCATTTTGTTACACTACGTCGATTTGTTATATTTATAAAAATTAATCCTTTCAAAAAATATAAGAGAATTATAATAAATAACAAACGAGATGTAACAAAATATCACATAGAAAATGTCAAAATCTAACTAACAAGGAAGACTTTGTAGAAGAGTTGGAGAATTGGGTTTAGGTGTGGAGCCCAAAGAGTTTACTTACACGGAACCTTGACCTTCTAGGGTATAAATGGGCTTATTTAGGCCCATGGGCCTTAAAGACTTCATGGGGTTGAACGTTTTCTATTTCAGCATTTTTGTTGTTTTCTTCCCTTTTAATCGTCTTTTAGTCTCTACCCAAACATTGTCAAGTAAGTGGTGAGTGAAACTGTTTGGACTTAGTGTCATGAAGTGGATGGATGACGCCTGACGGAGCAGCAATAGCCATCAATTCTAACTAACTAACTAAGTGCACACCATCAATTGACCAAGTGGTGAATGAAAAGTATTTTGAATATCATGTCCCCTAAGTCAGTGGACGACTCACCAATTTTTGAACCAATGCACCAAATTAAATCTTTGATGTCACATCAATAAATAGTAGACAAATATATGTTAAAAGATACATTCTTTTCAACCACTAGTGACACTAGTCACATTGTACATTTGTGTCTTTTTTCTATCATTGAGTAATTGTTATCTGTATTGTAAAACTATTGAAAATATTTACAAATGTAACAAAATGTCAATGTTTGTTAGTTGTAGACAGTGATACACGTAGATTGACATCTATATCACTATTTATGACTAATAGGCAATAACATTTCACTATATTTGTAAATATTTTGGTTCATTGAGCTATATTTAAAAATGTTTCATTATGTTATCATAAATATTTTAATAATCAATAGAAATTATGCAACATCAATAGTAAATAAATTAATAAAAAAAACAAAAAAGCAAACAAGCAAATCCACAATAGATATTGTAGTTAACAATTAAAAGGATGACAAAGATCTTTATATATGTACTTTATTAAAGAAATAATGTTTTTTTTTATTTTAGCTCGAGATTCTCATATATTTATTTACATGACTCAATTATTTGATCAAAGTGCTTGGACTGCTAGTCTTGCAGGTAAATTAGTAGCATTTTCTACTCGAAAAAACCTTGTAGATACATCAATTGTGCATTTTTCCACACCAATGCAAGTCTTTTCCACCAAAAGTGTGCTATTTGTCACATCTCATGAGCCTTTCTTAAAGGAACCACATTTTCCCTCTGGATTCCCATAGCTAGCAAATTGAATTTTAGAGATGTTACGTCCCCCTTGACATGACAACTCTAAGGTGCTTCTTACGTAAGCATTTCCACAAATAGTTCCTAGAGCAATAGTTTGAATTGACACTTGTTGAAGATTTCCTCCAATTTCTTCAAATAAAATCAATATGTTTGTGTCATTTGAAAGAAACGATCTCGGAACGTGATACCATCTTTGAGAAGGATTCCCACAATTATTAGCACATTTGTTTGGATTATATCCACCTCTGTAGTCACAGTTTGCACTGCAACTATCATTGCTAGAAATAAAAGAAGGCCAAAATCGACCTATGCTTACTCCATTTACCCAAGCTTAGCTTTTTCCCATTCCTTGCATGTCCAATGCTACTGAGTCAGTTCCTAAAGGAGTCTTAAAGTTAGTTTTGTACCATGTCATTCGCCTTCCAATAGATTTGTTATTCAATGCTCTCCATTTTATTTTATGTGAGAATGTCGGATCGTATAGTTTCTTCATTTCTCCATTTAATCCAACCTTATAAGACCATAAATTTGATGATAAATCAATTGTGACATTGTCATCTCCAATTAAATAAATAGGACCTCCATCCCGTTGGAACTGTGTCATAAAATGCACCATAATTATTCAACCCAACTGTGGCATTCAAAAGGGTTATTATGTTCTTTCTCGATTTTAGTAAAATAGGTTTCTCAAACACAAAACTTTGCCCATCGTTCTTCCACTGTGACCCAATATACCTCTTATTTACAAAAGCATGAAGCACATGACCTTTTGTATGTACTTGAAGAGACACATTCGAAGAGAAAATGTTGCATTGGGTTCAACGTGAGTCATGTACCACAAGTAATCACTAGCATCAACAGTAGTTCCTTTTTGTTCTAATAGACGATTCGCCTTAAACTTACCCTTTCCTTGTAGTGTCTTTCATGGGCTCTGGAGTCCACGTCCACAAGAGTTTTGCTTTGTTCTTTTCATTTTGCTCTTTCACAAACTTAGATGTTTGAGAATTAACCTTTGCAGTATTGTAAACCTCCTTGTTACAACCATCAAGAATGGTTACAGACCAAGCTGGCACAAAGTATTTTCCATCTGTCTGCAAATCTATGGTTGCATCATTGCTACGATCTGTGTTACTTAAGAAGCAAAACCTCTCTCCTGTTGATGGGTTAGAGAATTTCGTTAAAGTGACAGAGCCACCATAGTCTTGGTTTGAGCGGGTGCCATTTGTGAGAATCTTCTCTCCCAATTTTAGTGATGCATGGAGTTGTTTGAGATGCCCCCATTTAGGCTGATTCAAGTTTCCATATTCATCAAGTGGTGCGTCGTAATCATAAGACGTAGTGATGAATGGACCGCCCGATGTTCTTCCAAAGTTGGTGCCTCCGTGGTACATGTAATAATTGTTAAATACGCCACCAGATTGAAAAAATCTAGCCACAGAAAATGCCACATCTTCTGCGGTTCTGTGAGGGTCTTTATCGCCCCATTTCTTGAACCATCCTACCCAGTTTTCAGTAAACATTTTTGGGCTATTAGGATTGTTAGGAGTAAAGTTATCGCAATAGTATCCATTGCATGTATCGATGATCGGTTGTGGGGCATCTTTCTGTTGGCACATGATCCATGGAACACCAACATTAAGGGATTCAGCCATTTGAGCGCACCAATTGATGTATGTTTTTCCTGCATTTCCGTAAGGCGTCATCACATTTCCATACTCGTTCTCGATTTGAGCTAAGACTATTGGCCCTCCTTGTGAGGCAAAGAGGTTGGCTTGTTTACACATATTAACTATTTTTGTCGTAAAGGTTTGCATTTCATTCTTATACACTTGGTTGTCAGTTCATAGTTGAACTCCTGGCATATTGTGCAACCATAGCGAAAAGCCTCCATAGTTCCACTTTACACAAACGTAAGGTTCAATTCTCATGACAACATAAAGTCCTGCATTTTGGATAAGTTGAAAGAACTTGATAAAATCTAGATTTCCAGAGAAATCATATTTTCGTTGTTGTGGTTCATGGCGATCCCAAAAAATTTACGTCTCAATTGCATTCAATCCTCCATCTTTGGCCTTTTGAATAAGATTGGGCCACATATTTTCAGTTCTGCGTGGATAGTGGATTGAACCTGATAAGATAATGCGTCGTCCGCCATTGATAATTATAGCATTTGAGTCATAGGTAACATTCGCTCCTGTACAAAAAGACAAGCAAGCTAAAGCAACAACAAGAAGAAGAACAAGCCAATGAAGCTTAAACATATTTGAATCTACCAATTATATGTTTGATTTAATCATTTGTTTCAATCAATGTGTTTATATAGGAATACCTATGTTTAAAGTTGATGTTCTTTTCAATCTATATTTGTACAATTGTTTGTTTTTTGGATTATAAAAATAGATAATATGCTAATGAATTTTCACTGACACAACTTCATGGTGAGTTTCTTTGCCAAATTTGATATATATTTATTGAAATTATGGTAACAATAAGTTTTTGGTCAATGGGATCCTCTGTCATTAACAAACTTTTTTTTTCCTTAACATACTTTTGCTTATTTGTTTATCATTTTCAAATTGAATTTAAAAACCAATTGTCATCTTAGTTTCTTTTATTATATATATATATACTATGGTCATTCACATTAAGATGTTTGAGAAATGTAGAGCATGTTTAATATTATATTAGATTTGTCTTCATCTATAGACTAAATTCCACCTGGACACAGAATATAGTCACTCAATATATTAGAGCACCATCTACTAATACAATATCTTGACGTAAACGATTTGTAACAAGCTGTGATAAACAAATGTTTGGAACCATTTTCTCCAAACAAAAGGAGATTAGTTCAAGGCACCCAATCACTTAAAAACGCAACGGCTCAACAAGGAACTTAGGTTACATTGTTCTTCTAACTAACCTTAACCACAATCAAATACACATGCGCTCAACAAGGAAGTTAGGTTACATTGTTCTTCTAACTAACCTTAACAATCAAACAATCAAATACAAATGCGAGGAGAGATCAATCACAAGTCCCATCACAACAGAGAAAATCATCCACCCTAGCATGTAGAGAACCACTTACATCCAAAATTATAATAGTACTAAATTGTTGGAGGATATAGTCTCTTTTCAAGCCAACTACCAAACTAAACAGAACAACATCGTTCAACACTATTAGAGTATCAAACCAAAGACCTCAATCTATCTCTCGTACGCCTAAGATAACCCACCTGCTCGAAGACAAAGACTTAAATGTACTAGGCTACCTACAAAGGCCTAGAGCAAATTTGCAAATTAAAAATGAGCAATCTTCATGACTATACTAACATTTCAAGAATGATCATGACGAGTGTCAAGATCACCCTTGCTATATTATTATATATCTTTCTTATTTTACAAATTAAGCTCCATCATTATTTTGTTAAACTTTCTTCGATGGCCAAATTTGAATCTAATTTCTACTTCTTTTGAAACCTCAACTCCTCCCAAAAAACTTCATCTTCTTCAATTCATTCTTAGGGAAAGCTATATTTAGACATTATTTTCTTTTACTATGATTAACATTGCGAAGGCTTAGATTTCATATATATCACTTTTTATAGTAATTTTTTTTATAAAGTGTGGATGCACCATGGTTTGAGTTTGAGCGTAATGGTTTAATCCTAAATCCAAAAAGATATTTTAAGTCTAGTAGTTAGAACTTGAACTCGATTGAAAGGATCATCATTTTTCCATTTTGAACTTGTTTAAAAAAATCGGTTTAGTTTGAATCATAAACCTACAAAAGGATCGGTTGAAGGTTGAGTGGTGAACTCGTAAAACGAGTGGAGTGGTGAACTCGTAAAACAAGTGGAGTGGTACACCGATACAATTTTCAGTTGTTAGAAAATCATTGAAGTAAAAAAAAAAACCCAAGAAAATGTTCCAGAGAATTGATTAGGAAACTTTGAAGCACTATAAAAATAACTTTGAGTAGGGATTGAATGATTGAAGGTGGATTAGAAATGGTTTGGAAGAATGAAGGTGGTGATAGTGTTGAATATAACCACTTAGACTTACAAATCGACCAAATACATACACACTATCAGTCTATTTATAATCACTTTCAGAAAAGTAAATACCTAAAACTAAGAGGTTGTGTTTGGACCCGAAAGTGAAGTTTTAAAATTAGAATGTGGTGAAATCCAGAGAGTCACGTGACACCTACAAACTCGCTGTCAAACTGTCAATTTCAGTTTCTTAGATCCAACACTCCTTCAAAACTTTCCATATTTAATCTCAAACTTCTAGATTTATTTATTCATTTAACATAAAATATCAAGGATACAGGTGTTACTTAAAAATTTATTTATTATATTCAATAATTACTTAAAATTAACAATAAATGATTAATTGAAATTAATTTATTAATTAATCCGACTTCAAATCCTACAAATTTATAAGGCATTAAAAAAATGTATGTGATAAGTTGTAATGTTCATTAGGTAATAATGTACCAATATTTTTGAAAAGTAGTTCTAAATTTTAGATTTGGACTAAAAAAGAAAGGTAAAATCCTGATGAAAGAAACCCAAAATTCAAAATTGAAAAGCAAAAACAGAAACAAAATCATAATCAAAGGGAGCCTAATTTAAGCCTAAAAAACAAGGTAGTGCCGGCAAGAATGAAGAAGCCAACAAAAAACAAAGAAAACGTTAAATAATAAAGCAACCTGCCGGTAAGCTCAATATCATTTTCAATCCCAAACACCGCCAATAGAGACAAAAACCATACACCATTGAAATACAGTGAATGGTTTAGGACCACAATCTGAAGTTATCAAGGTTTTACAACCATAACAAAGTTACAACCACCACCACAACTTGACCAAAGCAATACGTACAAAGAAACATAGATATCATACATAAAAACTAAGCCCCTCTTTTCCCCCACCATCGTCTACAAATCTACAAACAGATAACATCACCAACGAGAATCATCATGTTTTTCAAATGTCAGGAAAGCTAACGAATGAGAATATATATATATATATATATTATTCTTTTTTTTTTTTTTCCTTTTCTTTGCAAAACAAACGATAGATAACACACCGAATATCTTCGTGGGGGCACACAATACGTCCAGATGAACCACAGAATGGAATGAGCTTCATCCAACCATGTTGCATGTCTTCCTCGATGGGGGCCACCTTCCAGCTAGGCTAGTCTCTGGAAATCACATGTAAACCAGCCAGAAGCCATATTTCCTTTGCTACTTCCACCAAAAAGATCCAAATCTTTTCCCCTTTTATTTCTATCTCTACTGGATCCCACCATTTTGTTGATCTAATACCTTTTATGATTCAAGTTTTGATACATCTCTGCTAGATCTATTGTATTTCATGTGACTCCTCACCAGTTGTCCAGCTGCTATAGCAGACATGAGGGATAGCTCACCTGCAAGAACAGAGCCAGCCACAATGGTGGCTAAAAGCCTTGAGTTAGCTCCTGGAGACTCTTTGCTAGCACCTTTCACACCAAGAAGATTCAAACAAGCGGATTGAGATGCAAGTTGAGTTCCACCTCCAACAGTACCAACCTGAAGAAAATAAGCAAGAAGGTAGAATGGATAAAGTTTGAGATATAAGGTATATATATGAAGAAATAATGAACAAATACGTTGCATTTGTAACCTCAATTGAAGGCATCGTGACAGAGATGTGCAAATCTCTGCCGTTGTTAACAGGTTCCATCATAGTGATGCAGTGAGAACTCTCCACATTTTGTGCTGGATCTTGACCAGTTGCTAAGAAAACAGCAGATACAATATTGCTGGAATGAGCATTAAAACCACCAAGGGCGCCAGCCATTGCAGATCCAGTTAGATTTTTAAGCATGTTGAGCTCTACTAGACTCGCAACACTGGTTTTCAATACTTTCCTCACCACCTCATCCTTTATTACTGCCTCACAGACCACAGACTTTCCTCGTCCTTCAATCCAATTTACGGCAGCAGGTTTCTTGTCAGCACAAAAGTTCCCTGCCAAATGAAGAAGCCAGTCACTTAGAATAAATTATATAAGTCTCCTCATCAAATTTTAATTGACAATCAGAACCCGTTGAAAAAGTTGGAGGAGATTCATGTTACCGGCAGAATACAACTCAGAAATGTTGAGATTAAAGGAGAGAATAGGGTTATGATAACAGCAAATCAGTCATTATGCCTGACGCAATTACAATCAAAGATTAAATAGGAAAGGATAACCAAATAATCCCAGAAACTATGGCCACCCATCAGATGAAAGGTTGTATAGAAAACAACATAGGATCAAATCTATGACCCAGCGAATTACTTTCAAATTATTTTATGTCCCAACAGTCCTACCTCAAGGTTATTTGAGAAGATGAATCAAATTGTACGAACTAATACATACTTTCAAGGCAAGTAGTACTGTGTACACATTTCTTTACTTCAAGTATACATGACAGGGAGAAGGAGACAGAGGCTGCGTAAGATTTTCTTTGCTTAAAGGTGCAGCGTGCAGGTAAGTTAGTCTGAATCTACAATTATAAATGTGCAACTGAGATGTGAAAGACAAAGAGATGCAGGGAAAAACTATCTTATTACCCTTCAACACTCATTCCATTTCACAAATCTAACATTTAAGTTTTGATTGGAAAACTTAACTCATAAGCTTACAATACTATATCTTATATGTATGATCCCATA
Source organism: Cucumis hystrix (assembly GCA_025688845.1). Lineage (NCBI taxonomy): Eukaryota > Viridiplantae > Streptophyta > Magnoliopsida > Cucurbitales > Cucurbitaceae > Cucumis > Cucumis hystrix. The sequence continues at coordinate 13,527,024 of CM046885.1, read as the reverse complement.
TTCCCATTCTTCAATTTCAAATTAAAATGAATCAATACCCTAAAGAAGATCATGTAATATAATCTCCAGAGAAGACTTATTTAATAAATCAATTAGGGTTCCTCCCCTAATCAGCCATTCCCTTGGAAGAAAAAAGAAAGTGAAAATGGGGGTAATGTCAAATGAAAGGGATATATTAATACAAAGAAACTAAAATGAAATAAATTTCTAAATTGAAACGTCAGTATTCGAGAAGTTGACAGATTAACAAGAAGGGGGCCGAGGAGCACTAAAAAAAGGGATAAGTACGAAAGGAAAAGAGAAGCAGAGAAGTACTAACCGGAGATACCAATGACTTCCATATCTGAGAAATCATGTTGAAGAAATTCAAGGACATTCTGGACACCCTTAGACACCATATTCATTCCCATGGCGTCGCCTGTGGTGCAACAAAATCTTACATAAAGATTCTTCCCAGCAATAGAGCATCGGATACTTTGAAGCCTAGCAAATCTACTAGACCTGCAAATTAGGAAACAAGCGCAATTGTATTATCATATCATGATTACATAATTTTAAAAAGAAATACAAATTCAGGAGTCGAATTTGATCCTCCCCCTTAAGAGATTAAAAAAAAGACAAAAAGAATGCAGGAAAAAATGGAAAACATAATCTTTAGGACTAGAAAAAGTTCGAGCCAAATGAAGAAAGAACCAATTGACAAGCTAGAAAGGGTCGAAGGTAATATATGACAAACTTTTACCTGTTGAAAACGACGGCCAAGGTATCAAAATTATCAGGATCCTCTAAGAAAAATTTCAATTCAGATGCCCTTTTGGCGCTCCCAAATCTTACAACCGGCGCTCTGGTCATCCCATCTTTCAACAACATGCTCGTTGCTCCACCAGACGCATAGATCGCTTTGCAACCTCTATTGGTGCTGGCCACTAAGCAACCCTCCGTCGTAGCCATCGGCACAGTGTACTCGAATCCATCCAGCAACAAAGGTCCCGCTATTCCCACCGGAATCTGAACATACCCAACCGGCATTTCGCAGCACTGCCCTAAAATAGACTCATAATCGAATCCTTCAAATGGAAGCCCATGGATCGACCTTCCAGTCATCCTCTGCAGTGCCTCACGGCGAATGGAAGCGGCTCGTTTCGGATCCCCAAGTTTCGATTCCAGCGAGTACGAAGGAACAGAACCATCCACAACCATCTTCACAACCTCTTCATCCTCCTCCGGCAATGGAATTGTATTCAAAGCATCGGCGTCGACCACTTTGGAGGGCAAAGCGACAGCAGAGGCGGAACGAGGTGCAGCATAGCGATTGTTGTCGATGAGAAGAGTTCGATCAATTTCATCTTCAAGATCCCAGGCATCGGGAGAGGAACGCGCTATGAAAGACTGAACGAAGTCAATACCGAAAAATCCAAGAAGATAGATGAAGGAAGCCATGAGAGAAACAATGGCGGCGATTTCGGAGAGCGTAACGACGTGAAGAGGTGTAGAGTTTCGGATCTTATCACGCCATCGGTGAAGAAGATAATAAGCGACGGAGAAGAAAAGGGTGAAGAAGATTGTGTTGGTGAGGTAGAGAGGAAGGGGAAGAGCATCGGAAGCTTTAGGCGATGCAGTTTTCAAGTGTTGATGGTCGGCCGCCGATGCGTTTTGTTCGTTCCGACTGAAGGTACAGGTGGCAGCAGCACCATCCTGCACGGCGTTGGGACGCGGTGGTCGGACAGAACGCCGGCGGTCCATTGGGCAGGTTTTGTCCGGCGAGAACAGAGAAAATAAAAATAGAGGAAGAGAAGAGTTGGGGCCGATGTTTGGCTGGATGGCAAACGGAACTGCAAGGAGGGAGAGAATTTTAAAAGCCTTTTTTTCCTTTTTCTTTTTTCTTTTTCTTTTTTTCTTTTTTAATTTATTATTATTATTTTAAAAAAGTTAACCCTATTTTCTAAATCATTTCTTCTTCTTCTTCTTCTTATTAAGCTCTTTTATAAAGTACTTCTACACCTATCTATCTCGGTTCTTCCCCCAAAATTTAGACCTCTCTATATTCTGTATTTATGTTGCCTTTACCACATTCTAATAAACATTAATCTAATCTAACTATAATTCTAATCAACTTCAATTGAATATGCTTAAAATTAAAATTATGATTGTCGTTCTAAAATTTACTCTTACATCTTACTCTAAGGGTTCAAACAAGCGGAATTGAAAACAATAATGATAAATATATCAAAATTTTAATTTTCAACTATAACTATGACAATAATAATAGGTGTGATGATAACTCTATTATTTACACTAATGATAGAATGTAGTTCTTAATTCTAATTGAATTGAGCACCCTTAATTCATCGATTGGATTGTGTTATTTCATTACACATTTGGATGTGGATCTAATGTATCGGTATAATTGTATAATCCAATATTAATAAAATGGAGTTCAATTGTTTTTTATTAATGTTGATCTATTATGTTTCTATTGGGTAATGTCTCGATTTGGTATCTTTAACATGTATTTATTTATAATTTAAATTGTGTTTTCAGCAAATATGGATTTAGTTCACAATTTTTATTGGGATGTTTTTAACTAAAATGGCAAAAAAAATTTATATATTTTTTTAAAAATTTTAAATTTCAAAATATAAAGATAAAAATGTTAATTTTTTTTTTTAAACTTTTTCTACTGTGAAACCACACTTTTTTTTATCAAATAATAAATTAGTTTAAATCTCCGCTTCACTTGACCAAAAAAATGATCGTAGAAGATTCAAACATCTTATAAGATGTAAATGCCTACACTATTGAATGATTTTTTTTCAATTCAATACGTTGATTGGAAATTTAAAAATCATAATTTTCTTTTATGAAGAAAAAACAAAAACATTTTAATATGAATAGATTGGACTAATGTTATGTCCAGGTTGGACGGTGATTTTATTCTCCAATCTTGTATGATAGCCTTATGTGTTTGAGTTGTTTGGATTGACCTTCCAAATAAAAGTTTCATAGAAAAAGTAAGTGGTTTTAATTTTCAAGCACTTAAAATTTAGAAAGCATGTTCACAACGGAATACTCTTGACCAATTAATTTGTTCTTTCAATAAAGTTATTTTTGACTCGTTAACAACTAAGAGGCATACGATTCAAATTCTCCAACTCATTTTACTCAAAAGAAAATCATATGGTATAGTTATAAATAATTGTTTACTTTTTTAATCTTCTTGTAACTATCCATTAATTGATAAATGAACAAAAATAAAACACATATGATATGAGTATTTGTTAAATGGTTGATTAAAAAAATGAGCATAGAATAAAAACAAAGTTTAGGTGAAATAAAGTGGAGATTAAATTGATATACAATTAGAAAAGCTCATTGGCCATTACATCATTCCTTGGATCCTCTAATTTTAGTAGCTCTAAAGTGACTAAATTGCCCTTTCTCTCTCTTTTTTTATTATTATTTATTTTTATTTCATTTATTTACTTAGCCGATCCTCTTTTTTGAACTTTTTTAATAAATTGCAAATATAGTAAAATTTAGAGATTTAAAAAAAAATAGAAGAAAAAAAAATTATATATACTCCATTGAAAAAAATCAAAAAATGACAAAATTCATTACATATATTTGTTATTTTTTCTATTTTTGACAATTTTTCTAAAATTTTATGGTTTATGGACTCCTACCAGGATATAGTATATCGTTGTTATACTCATATACTCGTTTTGTTCATCTGTTAATATTTTGAGCACGTTGATGCATTTACAACTATCCCTAAAAAAAAATACAATAACTTTTTAATCTTTCAATTTTGTGTACAACGTTGGACAAACAAGTCTTTGAACTTCAAAAGTAACTAATCATTATAAACCCTTAAATTTTCTATTGTGTGCATAGTAAATTCACATGTTTTCAATTTTATATCTAATACACATTTTTTTCTTATTCGTTATTTTAAATTCATGAAACCTATTTGACACAAGATCATAAAACACTACAATAATCAGGACTATTCCCGAGGCATACAAACGTCAGAAAAAACACCAAATGCGTCGTCTAAAGTAATCTCGATATCACAATTCTACGTCGGCAATAACATCGAGGAAACTGTAACGGGGTAACTTTTGTCGAGGCACAAATGGTAGACGTATGTATACATGAATCCTCAACACCATCTCACAGCGTCAGAAGACATGTATCTCCGATGTACTAAGAGCACGTCGGGGAAGGACATTTTTCAACGTGGCGTCGATAAAAGCATTCCCCGATGTCAATTGGAGACTTCGAAGAAAACATATATCCCTTATATACACATTGTGTCGGGATATATTTTTTATTTTTAATTATTTTGTTATTTATTTTTGTTATCGTGAGTATTGTTTTCGGTTCTGCTTCACAAGACAATAAATAAAATCTACATTAAATTATGAAAATTAAAATATTTTCATTTATAATAAAACAAGATACACGAAAGATGTATAACAAAAATTATAAATAATATGTTTAAAATAATTAAATTAAAAAAAAAACTACACCTATCATCTATTACTAGTCGCAGACGCAAAATAAAGAATGTCGAACCTATAAATGACATAGAAGTACATTTAGAATATCATAGATGCAAAATTAAACAAATTAAATGTTGAAAAATACTCGTCCTAAGTGTTCATGACCCTCTCTATGCTCGACTCATCTCCTCGATCATTTTCTCCATTTGTCGTGCATGATCTATTATCGGTCTCGCTCCCTCCTCCCTTAGTTATAGGCTATCTAACATTTTCAAATTTTCAAATTCAAATTCATATTCATATTCAAATTAAATTTCAATTTCAATTTCAATTTCAAATTAAATGACAATTTCGAATTCAATAAACGTCTCCTAATCTCAAATTCAATTAACACCTCTCCCACAATCTCAAATTCAATAAATACCCTCTCCCCCAAACTCAAATTCAATAAATAACCACTCTAAATTGAATATAACCCCACAAATCTCAATAATCACATATTCAATAATATTCCAAAATACTCAACATCAATCTTAAATCCTAAATCCTACAACCAATTCAAATTTAATACTAATATCTAAAAATACTTAACATAGATTTGAATCTAAATCCTAAAAACATACATATATCATATACATTCAATTTTTTAATTTCATAACAAACAAACAAAAGAAGAAGAAGAAGAACCTTGATTGAGAGCAGTGGCGGTGGCGATGAGTGACAATGGAGGACGGTGGGTGGCAGAGTAAACGACGACGACGACGAACGACGCCAGGCTCTCTCCCTCTCTCTCGGCCCTATTTTCTTTTCATTTTGTGTTTTCTATTTTGTGTTCACGAACACAACAAATAGGTTAGAGAATTCCCGAGGTTCTCGAAAACGTCAGGAAAACAACCAAACCCTGATGTTTGCATGTACAACGTCGGGAAACCTTAAATCCTTCCCTGACGTTCCACTAATAACGTCCGAGAAAAATTATGATTCAAAATTATTATACAATTTTATGTGATGTGGTCAACTTGACTTCGGTCAAAGGGGACTAATTGTGACGTTTCTTTCCCACACGTCGGAAAAGTGGACGCATTAAATAATTGTTTCCACTTTTTCCAACGTTTCTCTCTCACACATCGGGGAAAGTGAATGAATTAAATAATCATTTCTACTTTTCTCGATGTTCTCTCCTACACGTCGGGGAACGTGGACCAATTAAATCATTGTTTCTCCTTTCTCCGACGTATATATCCACAACATCGGAAATGCTCCTCGAAGTCGATGCAGCAATGTTGCGTCGAAATTGGTAGGTTAGTTCCGACATGATATTTTTTTATGTCATTTTCCGCGTCAGGATTCCTTCAATTCCTTGTAGTGACGAAAGTGTAGAATTCTATTAAATATATATAAATTTTAATTCCATATCAAATTGACTTGTTGATTGTTTTTAACTATAGCAAAATAAACCAAAACATAATCGTTTATCTAGTGAGATAGTGATCTATTAGGATCGATGACAAATAGAGTGTTATATTTTGTTATATTTGTAATTTTTAAAAAGGTCTTCTAAAATAATTTGATGAGAAGGAGGAAGGAAATGGTTGGAGAGAGGGGAAGGGGGTGACCACTACGTACACAAAGTCACGTGAAGTTTAATTTTGTAAGGGGGAGATGTGTGGATAGGAACTATGCAAAACTACCAAATGTGATTGAGATTTATTTTTCTTAGGCCACCACAACACAATCAAAACTCCAATCAACAAACAATTTAGACATATATATATATATATATGTTTTTTGTTGTAAAGTTTTCAATGTCAAACACGTTTATGATTGACCATTGTTTTGATAACAATTTCAATATGATTTTGATATTGTAACATCTTTTTTAAATGTATATGAACTTGTGAGAGAATGATTTAGATGAAGAGAATTTTACTCAAATTAGGGAGAAAGTGAACAATAGAGAATTACTTAGTTCATTAACTTTGATTATTAGTTTGTTTTAATCTTGGTTAATTATGTTTGTCCTCTGTATATATACGTCTATATATCTTTTGACATTCATTAATAAGACGTCATAATTTTATAATATAATGTCGTTATTGTATTATAGCGATAGACTCACGTCAACTATTTTCCTTTATTCGCTTTATGTCTAAAACTTTAGAAAATTCTTTTCGTCAATGGCATATCCTCAAATTATTTAGACTTTTTCGACGTTTCTTCCTATGTTAGGCTAGTTGTTTAGTAGGGTGGGTGTGTTTTCTATCCACAAATTTGTCACGAATTAAGTTTTTCCTATTTTAGTGTACTAAAAAATTTTATATTAATAAAAATCAATATACTTAATTATATGTAAAACGTCACCATATATATGAGAGTCACGTGCTCGAGCCCTTTAATAGATTCACCCCTCAACTTGACTAATTAATAAAATGTTTATTTTGATTATGATACTTTTAATTAACTAACTTAAACATGGATACCAAACCCTACATCCAAACTCTCTTGCTATAAGTTCTTTATACTATTTTATATATTACTATAATCTCTAAATATTAACTTATGTGAAGAAAAAGTATTCAATATGTTGTCCTCGATAATAATGTTCAAGTCGAATATATATTAATTTAATATTAACTCAAATGTTTTAGTCGAATACTTATTTTGATAATGAAGTGAACCACATTAATACGACTCTTATTGTCAAAATGAGTTTAGTTTAATGGTAATTGGCATGATCTTCTATCCTAAAGATGAGAAGTTTTCACTTCTTATTTTCAAAATATTGTTGTACTAAAATAAATACAACTCTTATAGACTTTAGAGATAAATGTTTAAGAAGATATATTTCTTCTTGTCTCCTTATATTATATGCAGTGAATTGCTTTGTGTTGTGTTGATATCTAATTCCCTTAATTTAGGACCAAGAGATGCACTTCGGAGAAAAGGTTACATTTTTTTTTGGAGAAAGATAGAGACCAATTACTTTGAATCCCCAAATTGGTGAAATAGCCATATTTTTCTTTAGGATGATTACAAATATAACAATTAAATTCAAAATAATTGAATATATGAGAACATTTTAAAAGATTTGTCACTCTATTAATAATAGAAGTCTATTACTATAGACCATGTTGCAAGTTATGGTATACCATCGATAGACCATAAGAGTTTATCAACGATACAAGTCTATCACTGATGGATTTTGCTGTATTTGTAAAAAAGAAAAATTAACGTTGTTATATAGTTAATGATTATGTTTAAGTTAAAAATATTTCATTTATATTTACATTTATTACGACAACGAAAGAAAAATGAGAAATTGGAACGCAATTGTTTTCTATGTTTGTATATTTTTTAAATTATTTGTTTATTCATGTTTTTCCTTTATAGTGTTTATTTTTAAATTACTTTGTTTGACTTGATTTTTTAAAAAGCTTGGTATAGCAAAATAAATTAATTCATAAATGAAAATATTAACTAGAAGTTCATCAATATCAAAACATGCACTAAATTCATCAAAGATGGAGAAAAGTTAAAACTTCACTTAACGTTCAAAATAGAAGCTCAGATGTTGACAATTAAGTAATTTTATTATGATAATGTAAACTAGAAAGACGTATAATACGCTTCTAACTATAACTATATATCATAAGAATTACGCTTCTAACTATAACCATATATCATAAGAATGCGTATAAACTAGAAGCATATATAGAAATGGTAAATAAATAAAACCTTATTGTATTTCAAAAGAACATATAAATTAAAGTAAATTTGTTAACTTCGAGATAGCTCAACTTGATAACGTCCATACGTCAAGAGGTCGGAGATTCAAATTCTCACTCCAAAAGAAAATTGTGACATCAAATATAAAAGGTCTAAATAATTTGGTGTGCATGATTTTTTAAGTCCTAGACTGATCGATGTCGTCTAAAAGATATGTTAGGTAGTTTTTCTTTAGCAAAGGTTAAGCATTTATGACTTGTTGAATTTATTTACTCCCTATCAATCTCAATTAAGCATTTTAATTTGGTAGATTACACTTTATCCACATTTCATGAGCAATTAATAACTCTGAATGTACCATAGGCTTTAAATCCTATCTTAATGATAATAACGACAATCTTAAGTGGACATCAATTCAAACTCTTTGCGTAATAAATTCAAATATGACAGTGTGAGGAAAAAAAGCAATTTATTGATTGGAAACATCTTTTTCAATCTGTTTGTACAAAACTAGCTTTAGGGTCCCTTTCTTGTTTCTCCAAAACCTTCATGAAAGACTACCATCAAACAAAACGAATAGTGAACTCACCAATCTCCCATTGTTCTTTCGATACAACTACCCTTTCCATAAATGTTTTCTCAAATTATATGCCCTATCTAATCAAAAAAAAGCAAAAAGAAAAAAAAAAAGTAATACCTCTCAAGTTCAACATTTGAATTAAACATCGTATGATCTTGACATTCTCTTGCATTTTCTACTATCTACTAAGAGTAAAGGATATCCTAACATGGGTCTTTCAAGCATGTTGTATCTAAAAAATCGCCCACTAACATAGAACTGCTTCAAGTTAAACACTTTTATCTTTGGAGGTCCAACGATTTAGCCACCAAAAAAGAATATTCAATCTTAAAACAACTTTTGCAGATAAATGAAAAACTACTCGTTGTGATGAGTTCTTGAGTATGCAAGTCTCTACTGCACTTTACTATTATATTTTTTTTAGGCTATAGTTTGCTTTCCCCCCTTGACAAAATTGAGACAATGAAGGCATGATCAAAGCATCAAAACTTGGGCTAGTGCAACAAACATTGTGACCATTGGATTAAGATTCAAACCTCCACTTCACATCTTGTTGGGAAAAGAATGACGACAGCTTGTTGTCTACGATCTTGCTCGTGGGGTGGGATATAACATAATATTCTCAAAGCCTGGAAAGTCTCACAATATTCAGTACACCTAGCTTGATCACCTTTCCAACTTAGAGCCTCAAGATCAAATCTTTTTGGTTTGACATTTAAGTTGTGGGAATGTTGATTGAAGTCTGTGCTGTGTTGAAGGGATATGTGTATGATCAAATTGATTACACAAATTCAGGGTAGCAACAAAACCAAGAAAAGAATATAGAAAAAGACAATTCTTTTCTATTCTACTAGTATTAAACTAGTATTAATGAGTGATCTTTGCTTAATGAGTCTCTTCTTTTATGATTTACTAGTTCAAAAATCATCCACCTTTACTTGATATTAAATTATTAAAACTCTAACCACCTCCCAATTAGTACAGTAGAGTGGAGCTACCAACTTCAAAGCTGACGTTAGGGGTTTGTTAGCTTAGGGCTAGAATAATATACAAAGTTAGGGGCCTAAATATTTGCATTAGAAAGTTTACGAAGATTTATCTGTTCTTTGTCATTCTATACAAAAGTATATTGCCTAACTCACTAATTCATGGGAAGATACAAAGCTTTTGAATCCAAACAAAGTCAAGAGGGATGAAATATGAAGTAGATGACAATTACAAAAGTGACCATGAATCGTATATTAGTTATGAGTAATTGGCCCCACGTGAAATTTCAGGTTGGTAGTAAAACATTGTTCTTTGTAGATTTTTCGAGATCTAGGGTTATTAACTCTTTGAATTCTTTTTTGTCAAATAGGGTTTAGTGGCAACGTTTCTTAGAATCCATAGAAAATTTCTTCTTTATGAAGTACAATTGTTCCTATCATTCTCAAGACCCTAATGTCCACTGCAAGATAACATCACATGTATTAAAGTACCATTGAGCGATAAATTTTACCACGTCAAGATGGAAAGCAGCTTCCTCGATCCTCTAAAAATGCATATTTCGAAAACACCTTGACCATAGTAGGAATTGTAAGTAATAGCACCCGGGTTTCAAAAAATTTCTCCATGACAAACAACATAGCACAATTGTATGAAAAAAAGAAATGAAAACACACCAGATGGCTGTGAGTTTCCTTTCAAAAACAAAATGCTGAGAGAGAAAAAAATTGAAAATTTTTCTGCCATTTCTTTGAATTTTTCCTTTTGCTGGTTGGTTTTTTTTTTTTCTCTCTCTCCCTCTAATCTCAAAGGCAAGTAAACAATTCGAATCCAAAACAACTCTCAACAATATAAAGTAAAAGACATTCTAAAAAACATAGACCAAACATATAAAGTACAAAGGTTAATTAAAGACATACATAGTAGGTATAGAAATGAAACGACCGAAAGGTACAAAAGAAGGCCACAGCCACAACCAATTGGTGAAGTTTGCACCAAGTGATTGATCACCAAAAGTCTTGCAGGGGAAAACAAAATTCTCGGACGAATCAAAGGAGAAATGTCAAGAGACCAACGGCCTGAGTTGATTTGGACTTCTTCTCCACACCTATCTTTGAGTGAGAATCATCGTCACCAACGAGTGCACTCTTTTTCTTTTCTTTTTATTCAGCATGAAAAAAAGCTACATATAACTTCCCATTGTACAACATCTAACACACAGTACACCCTAAAATATGTAATACTTTCAATCCAACAATTACAGAAGTGGACTTCAAACTTATAAAATGAAATTCATTCACCAATGAAAATATTGCCAATAATCAACCGACGCGCATTATCTTCGGAGGGCTACGGAAGTTTATAGTTTCCATAGCAATGACATGGAAAAGAGTGAAGGCATTAAGGTCAAGAACTGAAGCTTCCTGGAGTTTACAATGCTTAAAACTTTAAGGTCAAAGATGTAATTAATAATATGAACAGGATTGCACAAGTCCATAAGCCATACTGCATGCCGTCAGTCCTTTACTTCTTTGCTCCTCTTCATGATTGCCATAACAATTAACAATGAACAATTTTGCGTCTTCAGTAAAAAAATTTGGCAAGTCACATCAGACTCATCATCATCACCGGCCTCTCAAATATATTGGTAACTATCTCGTGATAAATCGTTAAATATCCGAAAATATTGTGTTCCAAAATTATGGAAAAAGTACAAAAATGTATTGCTCTCATAATTCGTCATTATTTTTTGGAAAAGAATATTGCTCTTATATTTATGCCTAATCTTTCCATTTTTAAAGATATTGATAGGAATTGTAGATGAGTCCACATCGTCATGACAATGTTCCCATAAATCAACGATTTGTTGATTGATGTTCCCAATTATCAACAATGTTACCATTGAGGATGGCACTTAATTAAGGTATAGTTGGGTTGTAATTAAGGTAAAGTTGGATAATTAATACAATGCTCGAAAAATCACATGTTAGGAGAAGAACCCGACCGACACCAAACAAATGAATGGTATGGGGTTTGAAGGGAAGAGAGGCCATACCAGAGAGGCAATGTCAACCCCAACTCTCTCGGCAGCAAAAGTTCCAAATTGAATATCAACTCCTGCGATGGTAAGAAACCTTAAAAAGAAGAATCCACTAAAAATAGCTGCAACTTAATGCTTATCAAATTAATATTGGACATGGTAAATAAAAAAATAAAATTCCAACTCGTTAAAGTGTTTCTACTCGTAAGATTGCTAATGATAATATAATTATTTTTTGGAAGCAGAACTTGATCGCATTCGTCCCCAAGCATCTGAAAGTTTTACAATAGAGCATTCATTTGAATTGTTTTGCCATGAAGATTGACAAGTATTTGTGTGCTTTTCCTTGGAACAATTTTTTTAGGAAAACCCACCGAGCTTCAAACTAGTCCAAATAGAAGAACAAAAATGATGACAGCCACAAAAAAACACAAAACGAAACATAATCCAAAACGAAAAATGATGCACGTTGGCAATATGCATGTTCTAAATATTAAAAAAAAAAAAGATGTATATAGCAATCATGGAACCGTGGTCATCGTAAAATCAGTTGCTCGGAAATTATTCTCCTTTTTTTTTCGGAAGGGGTGGGGTAGGATGAATATCTGCAGTTATTGTTTCGTTAAATATCAAATGCCTGACTTTTGCGATGATACCACTCCCAAGGTTGGTCAGCATACTCATTTTATCTTTTTATTGAATAACAAATTAAACATGTCTGTACAAAGAATCAATATCCAAGGACTGTCTAAGCAAAACAAAAATTGACTTTACAGTATCTAAGAGGAGAGACTCATCTGCAATATAGAGATATCTATAAGAATGAACAAGGTCAGAAATTCATCACTGGAATGCCAAGTATCTCCCGTGTAGCAATCGGCCATCCTCTACCAACATTCATAATCAATTACCTGAAACAAAAAGGAAATTACATTAAGGCTCTCTCCACTCATTCATTTTTCTGTGGTCATTCACTATATTAGTCGTTGTCAACAATCAGGTTGTTCAAATACTTTTTGAGAGGGAAACAATATTTTTTATTGGAATAGTGAAATGAGTCTAATGCTCAAAGTACAAGAACATAACAATACCAAAACAGTATCAAACCAATCACAATTGATTAAAAAGAAATAAATGCATTCTGATCTAAGCTAATAACTAGAACAAAACAATATCAAACCAATCATAACTAGAAAAGGATGTTCCATTTCAAAGAAGAGAAATCATCCCTAAATTTTAGTGATCTCTCTCTACAAAAAAATGTTCTATTCAAAAGATAATCAAAAGCTTCCTATTACAACCCTAAAGTCGTTATTTAACCTTCCAAGAAAATAAAGCAATTTACTAATTGTCTCAAACATACTAATTGAATATTAATTAATCTAAATTCATAATCAAATTAAATATTTAACTAAAACATTCTAGTTCTCCTCATCATAAAGCTAAACTAAGATACCATGTCTGTATCCTTCGTATTTAAAACCAACGCAATACAATGCATTGTTCATACATGAAAGAAAAAAATTACCTCGACCAACTTTAGCTGGGTGATTTGAGGCATGACAGAGTTGCACCCTGAAAAGCATTCAGCTGCAGTTTGCAAAACCCTTCATGCTTGGCAAATGAAGACAATTTAGGTTCACACTTCTTCATCCACACAATTTCGAAAAGACTTCATGTCCACTACAAAAGTAGTAGAAATTTATTCCTGATTTGTGACTGAAGAATTGAACCAAATACACAAATTGAAAAATATCACACAAGATTAAAAGAATCTGCGGACGACACTACAAACAGAATGATCAGGTGATGGAGAGGCAGATAAGACATTTCAAACAAATATGACCTAAATTCTTTCTTATCCAAATAAAAGCAATAATAATAATAACTTGTACAGACTTTGCAGCCACCAAAGCAATTGCTAAATTCAAGATCAAGAACATGAACTGAAGGTTTTAAACTTTTGACATATATCTTATCTCCTTGTGAAATGAAATATCCTTTGTTTCTACCAGAAGGAAGAAAGATAAATAAATAATAAATATATATATCATACACAAGAAAGAAGTAAATTACACAAAAAAGAAGTAAATTACACAAAAGAAAAGAGCCCGTGACCAAAACCAAAGACTAACATAACAGCTCCCATTATGAATAATAATGTTAAGAGACAAAGGGCAAAGGAGAAAGAAACGTTATAAAACTTCTCAGAGAAGGAAACCTAAAGAGGGATATTATATCACTATCTAACTAAAGCCCACACCTTCCCAAAGCTTGCAATGTTTCAGAAAATTTCCCAGTCCAAGCTAAATATTCTAGACACACACTAAAGACCTTCCCTGTCCTAAAAAGACAGATGAAAGATCACCCCAATAACATCAAGTGATGCAAACAAACATGAGCCAACTGCATGTTATATTTAATAATTTAGTTTTGTTAGGAAAATTTGGTTATAAATACAGTCAGTGAGAGGACCGAAAGGCATTTCGCGAATGAGTTAGGGCTTGAGAGAGATCTCAAAAAGGATGGTGCAACTATCTCGAAGTACTTGTTTCTATTGTAATTTCTATCTCGAAGTACTTGTTTCTATTGTAATTTCTTCTTGATATTCTTGTTTCTTTCCTAAGCTAATGTCTTGGCAGTTCTCACCCTCTCACCATCAAGCGATTGAAAGTTTTGTTTTGCATCTGAAACATCGCCAGAAATGTGCCATTATGTGACCATGTCATTTAAAAACCCCAGGAACAAAATTCCTAGGGAAAGAATACCAACAAAAAAATTCAACATCCTTGTTCAAGAACCATAACCACCATCCGGTTGAGTCCTTTTTCCTATTTGATACCAGGGAAACCCAACAGGCACTTCTCATACGTCATCTTCATTGATAATAATCAATTGCAAAATATAAGAACTAGGATCTTGGAGGTGCCACAGCCACTTTCTAATATTATATTTCATGGGAGCAGTACGAAAGCATCAGGATTATAACCCAAACATGAAGCATCTCCTTAATGGAGAGATCATTAGAAAAGAACAGACAAATTGCTCAACAAGTTCTTCTTAAGCATGATGTATACCTGGAAAGTGCAAATAAATTTTCCTAGTTTAGTGATCCCCGACACCTGAAAAGATAGGGGGAAAATATAAACTCAAGGTCAGACAACTCCTACATAGCTGATAATAGGAATTTGTAAAAATTCATTCGGGCCTTATCTGGAAGCAACATATTTACAACAGAAGTATATTAATTAAAAGAACTACATATATATATATAGTTAGTAAGTTATAAGTTAGTTAGAGAACCTCCTCGAACGGCAATTACAAGGAATTTTCTTCTCCTCCAAAGGAAATTTGTAATTGTACGTAATTTCTTCACCAGCAGATATGTGTCGTTTTGCATAGATGAAAATTTTCTTCTGACCTTCAACAGTTATAACTTTGGTGTAGCAATTAGGCTGCAAACAATATCCACGTGAGGTAGAAAAATAGCCTTCTCAATGAAAAAAAATCATATTAGCTCCAAAGTTACCTCACAAGAATGGTTTATAAATCGTGCAACACCCCCACGCTTCGTCGCATCGACCTATCAGAAGTTTATTTTTAAAAAATCGTTCAACACATTTGTAAGAAAGTGTAAGAGAGGAGGACAGATTACATATAACGAAGAGAATGTCACATTGAAAGAGAACCACCAAACATCTATAATTTAAAATTTGATGCTACAGTCATAAAACCTACAAGCCCGGTACAAGTCAGGTTGTCAACTACCCATCTACACTAATTCCAAAAGTAGGATAGTGCTAGTAAGGCATAACATGGTGAAGGATTTATTTTCTTTTATTTGTTAGTAATCATAAACTCATAAAGTTTACTGCATAAGTAAATTAGGAGAAAGGTGTGAGAGGGGTTGTATGTATTATACTGACCACATAACCATCGTCAAGTCTAAAAAGATAACTGCTTCCAATTCCCATCTTCTCATACTGGCGTTCCCTTATATCAGAAATCTGCCAAATCAATTCACTCACTTAATCATACTGACAAAGCACAAAGGCAATTCCAAATCAATAAATAAATAAATTCTCAGCACAAGATTACGGAGAAGAGATCTTTACCCGCGGACGAATTAGTTCACCAACGTATTCAATTACAAAATCCTCTGCTTCGATCGGCTCCAGGGCAACTAGACCCCAGTCATGTATCTTACTACGTTGAAAGCGTAGACGTTTTTTCCTTGCCTGAAATTTACATCGATATGTTATAATAGTCAAAGGGAGTACTCCATGACCAACTAATTCTTTATTACCTTTAATTGAGATGCTTTTAAAAGGTCGGCACCGTCTGCAGCAGCAAGAAGATTCCTCAACTTCACTCTATTTGTTCGCGCTGAAAGGCCTTTGCCATTTAACAAATGAGATGTACTGACATCGGGACCTATTGGATCAGAATAAAAATATTGAAAACCCCTATTACGAGCTCTCTCAGCAGGACTTGCTTTCAGTGTCCATCTACGCCATTCCCATCCATTAATTGATGAACGGGCACAACCATCAGATATAATGGATAAGTTTAACTTCCTAGATTTATCAGACTTTTTCTTTTGAGCTACAACCTTCTTACTTGCTGCTTGCTTACTAAAATCGTCTGCAACTGTCAAGACCTTATTACAAGGCAAGGATGCCTCATCAACCTTCTGCTTCCTCTTTATCTTTGATACATTCACAGCTGCACACAAGTATAGGCCAGGAAAAAAACTTGAGAGAGAGAGAGAGAAAAGATCAAAGATGATAATAACAATAAAGTAGACCCTAAAGAACAAATTTGAAAATTAAGTAAATAATAACAATAGAAACAATGTATTAAGAGGGACCCTTACAAAGCTTTTCCTGGGGACCAACTCCACGATCACATTTATTCATAACCTGGTCAACATTTTTTATCATCAATGGTGAACCTATCATTCTCCCTTTCCCATGTTTCACAGAATCCTTCTTGGCATTATCATCTAAATAGAGGACCGACCGGTGAGCAATCGTGCAGGTGAAAATATCCAAAACATTTGCAAGTTAATCTTAACACGAAATGGTATACCTTTAACAAGAGGTGAAAATTTTAACTTTTTTGTACCACATATGGTTTTCCCAGAAGAATGACTACTGGGTAATGTAACTTCTGCACAAGTCCGCTTGCAGGTGGCCTTAATAGACAGGTCCTTTTTCCTTTTATTTTTTGCAATAGACTTAAGTGTCAAAGAAGCAATTTCAGAGTCAGTAGTCTCACATACACCAACAGAAACATTTTCTTTCCTTGACTTTTCAGACGGTTGATTTCGTACAACAGGACTACCCTCAGTAGCACAATCTGAAGATCCTAACTTTCTCTTTGATGACTTCTTGCGGTAATAAGTATAATTACCAGTTACAAGAGAAGATTCCAAGAAGCGTTCTGATCCTTCCCTCAATTTGTCCGGTACTTTAGAGGCTTCACCACCATCACATGCTCCTTCCTAACGTAAAAATAATACACAGATCAAAAGCGTGCAAATAAGGGAAATTCCAAGGATGTGAGCAGACCCGAAGAAACTAACTAGGCATGCAAATGAAGCGGCAGTTGTATCATGAAAAATATTGGATTGAGGACAAAAATGAAATCATGTCATACCACAATTCTATTAGGATTACAATGTTTCTTTGATGCAATCCACGAAGAAATAAACTGACGAAGAAGATCGTCTTTGTATGATGATGTCCATTCCTTAAGAACTGCATCGTGTAATTTCTGCCTGCATATTGCAAGCATAATGTATCCTTCGATCTTAGGATAGCACTTATTTGAGCTGGAAGGACGAAATTTACAAGCAGGAGATGGAATTTGAAAGGTAGGATGTTCCTCAAGACCAGGAGCTAGCAATTCATTGCAATCTTCATTAAAAGCACAATCTTCATTAAAATCACAACCTTCATTTGTACAGATTTCTTTGAACACTCCATATAATGAATTTGCAACAGAATTCAACGCTGTATCATTAGACAGATTAACCTCTGGCAACGGAGCTAGTTTAAGTTCACCCGAATTTCTCTTTCCACGTGTATCGTTTGAATCACATTGCGGTTCACCAAAGGAGTTTGAATAATTGTTAGTACTAGAACATTGAATAGATACATCAAGAGCAACCTGGAATGATAAGTAAGGTCTCTTTAGATATACTGGATGGGAAAGATTAAAAGATAAAAGCAACTTTCTGCACTACTGATAAGAACTCTCTTTAATTCAATAAAATAGAGTTACAAAATCAAGGAAAGGTAAATAAAAGTATCAACAAGGCCTTGGGAGTACAAGAATCCCTACTCCAATGGGCATGAATATTATGTTGAGAGATTACAAAAAAAAACTTCAGATTAGAAAACTCCAAAGTAGAAACTGAGATCAAACAAAATCCAAAATTATGCATTAGTTATTCTTTAACGAGAAAACCAAACCTTTCGTTGAGGAAAAGTTAAAAGAATACAGAATACAAAAAAAAAAAAAAAAAAAATCTATTGTATGTGTTAGGATTAAAGAATCAATCATACCTTATCTAATTTGACATCTGTTGAGGCGTTGCATGAACTTATCACTTCTTCCTCAAGGATATCCCGAATATACTCGGCCATAGATACCTTTGCAGAGGAATGAAGCTCTTTTCCGAGGTATTCCACCATCCATTTCAAGTCTTCCTTTGGCCTCTCACAACAAGAATGGTTTGTTGGCCTAGAAGATTTGTGACCAACAGGAACTGAGAGAGATATAACACCTGAGCGTGCACAGTTTTCTGTCTGTGCTCCCTTAAACTTGGAGACTGATAGGGAACTGACACCATGAAGAGAAGATTCTTTCCGTGGTAAAGACTGCAAAATAAATAATACATTATAATAATATAAATTCATTTGTACAAGGAAATTTATTTTCTTCACAAAACATACTCTCTAAAAATATAACATGGCCGCTCATCCCAGGATTAATTTCAGGGAAAAGGAAAAGAAACTATTCAGGATACGAACCTCAATGTTGTACAAACTCCTTAAAGCTTGAATCAAGGCTAATTACATCAAACTTTAAAAGAACACCACAGGACTTAAAATAAATATTAGTGTACCAAAACCAGCAAGCAAGGAGGGCCACGAGAGTCATTTATCAGCCAAAATATTCCCTAATTATATTGATATGACTTTTGCATAATCTCTTATGGATAAGAATCATTTCATTATCAAATTCAAAACCATGTCCAGAAAGAAATAATCCTCTGAACAGTTTTAAGAAACACTAGCCAATCAGAATTGATCAGATCAAGGTGGTGTGATTCAACCACCTCAAAGTAAATGAAAGAACAAAACGACAGCTTCCACAATTAGTGATGTTCTTCAGAAGTGATAGAACTTTAAAATTAAATAGTTATTTAGACGAAATTTAATTAAAAAATATGTTATTCACATGTTACGTCAATTACTAAATACAAAATTGTATAGGTATTTGTCATAACAATTCAACTCATATCCATTAGAATTTAGTACTAGACTTGATACCGGGCACTCCCTGGTGTCAACTATAATCATAAAAATACAACCAGAATAGCAGAACAATATGCTCCGTGTGGAGACTTACAGCTTCAGCAGGTGTTTTTTCAATCTTCTTGACACGATCTCTATATCCACTAGAAGCTAAACTATAGTGAGGACGATAAGACCAAAATCTTCTCCTCCGCCACGCAGATGAATATTCTGCCACCGTATCATAAGAGACAGCATTCCAAACTACTTGTAAGGAGTAGTCAAAAAGCATTTGGCAAATAACTGCATGCACCTCCCTAAAGTTATCAATGCTGCCAACCAATTTAAGAGACTGAACAGGAACAACATCAGTAGAAACTTTCTCAGGAACACTAAAAAAGCCTCGTGTTTCTGGCATAGAATCAGCAGGAAAATCCCCTTCTCTAGTTACTTCTGACTGCCAAAATAAAATATTATTACCTACAAAGAAAAATAGAAATATGAAAATATACTAGTCTTTTTTTTTCTTTACATTACTATTCCTTACCATTCTACTGTCCAGAGAGCAAACCTTCATAGTCTGGTTGGTTTGTTCAACCTTAATTTGTCTTTCAGATTTCTTCACGGTGATAAAATCTCCAATGATGTTGCCAACAATCTCATCAAGCACCACTTTACGTGCTGCTTTCATTATTCCAGCGTGTAGTTGAGATGAAACTCCTTCAGAAGTTTCAGATATAAATTTCAGTAAAGAGCAACTCTCATTGGTTTTGAGATCAGATGAGAATAGAGGTAGAGGTATCGCAGCTTTCCATGCATTCACCACAGAAAATAATGTGAAGGGTTGGAATTTGCTTTCGATATGGTATATCTACATCATAGAATATCAATGAACTAGAGTAAGAAAAAGATTAACCAAATAATGAACAATTAATGACATCCAGTAGTACATTTCAAATGAAGGCAGACGAGAAGATCGATCAAATAACTGAACATCCGGTTACATTCAAATGTGCATTCAAACAAAGACAAAATTTGGGAAATTATTTAAGAACAAAAATAAAATAAAACAATCTTGCTTACCACAGAAATCCAGGAAAAACATGTTTAACTACGTTTAAAAGTAAACTCTTATTTGCTTATAATAGTTTATTTTCACATATGCTTCTTTTTAGAACAATAAGTTAGTTTTCCCTCTAAAAGCAAAGGCTGAAGAATACTGATTTCACAACCCACATAGTTACAAGAAAACAATTTAGCAAACAAAAGCAAAAACTGTTTTGGAAACTCTCCTGAGCAAGTTACCTTGCTCAAGTGTGGAGTTCTGACTTCATACAGAAATCAAGCGCCTAGGACAGTCTTATAAGCTATAGAAACAGATGAACACCGTCCACTTGTTATTCCAACATTAGTAAAATCCTAAACTCAAAAAAAATAGAAACCCCAGTTATTATCAACAAACGAAAGTTTCGTAAGTGTTTTGCCTGTAAAAAATAGAACATTATAAAGTTTCTATGTAGCCATAACTTCAAAGAAAGTCAAGAAAAGATTATACTACCATTTCAATCCAGTCAAAGTGTATTATAGATAAAGTAAAAAAGATTGTCCCTTGGGCGTATTTAGATTTTAAAATGAAAGGAACTACTGACTTTTAAAAGGAGAGGTCCTAGACAGGTTCAATACGTTGTATTTCACCCAAAGGGGAAAATTAAATTAGTTAATTAATTAAAAATTAGAGACCCTATCTGGCACTCTTACAAGTCTTTTTCCTACTTATGTTTTCAATGTAATTAACTGTAGTTGGGAGCCTTTTTTGCAATGGTCGTTGGTCCAATTGAAAGTGTCTTCTTAAAAGTTACATTAAACGGTATAAAAGTTGTCGGGGGTTCCCTTTCTTTCTCTCACTTATTATCGAAATTGGGTATCAAAGTCAAGTCTAACATTGTCAGCACTTACCCAAGTTATGGGATATACAGGCTACGAACACCCAAAAGGAAATTGGAGATGTGCTTGGATTGCTGGCATTGTATGTTTTCCCCCTCGAGAATTTAACATAATTAGACTATACATTCTAGACAGGGTTCTAAAAAGATTTGCATTGTAGCAAACATAAGAGAAGAGATCTCTTTCAAAGTGGATGGATGATGGCATCAAATCTACAACAAAGTTTTCAAAGATTTATGCAAAATCGCTAAGCACAATGGGCACCATTTCAATCACCAGCTTACCATTACTGAGTCCTTCAGGTATCCATGCTGATGCCAAGAATATAATTGTAGAAGAGAATAAGGACCATGTTTTCTCCCTGTATGATCCACAATCAACCAGCAGGATCCTTCAACTGACTGGAAAAATTGAAAAAATAAAAAAAAAGTTCAGAGACGAGTTACAATAGTTTTGAGTATTTCACAAAGCAAAGGTATTGTATAACTTTCTGGAGTGGTCAACAGGAAATGATTGCCTACCGATGGAAGATTGGAAGTAGTTAAGCAAAATAGTTCAGAATCTGAAGCCTGTTTAGAGCCACTAGTTTCACATCCTAGACTTTGAGGGCTAGAATGTGAATCATGACAAAGAGTCCGTGGATTCCCACACTCCACCAAGCCCTCTTGCCTATGCATAGCCAAATCAATTTTACAAGCATCAGAATGATTCCCATTAAGACCCATGTTGGAGATGTCCACACTCAAATATGCAAAACCGGTTGCAATATGATCAGGAAACTGCTTAAAATATTTGAGTGGTACAGGATTGGTCAACGCTCCATTGAAAACAGGATATACAAGAAGCTCATCTGGCAAGAAACCGGTAGATAAACCTTCATGAAGCTGCTCTTGGATATAAGGGCCACACATTTGACCTTGTTCATTAACATACATCCAACCACTTACACAAGTAGGGAAAGAATACCCAGAGAAACCCTTATCTCGAAATGAGGAGCCCTCCGAACTGCAACATTCTGGAAGATCAGGGCTAGTGCCGTTCAACTGGCAGCTCATATCTACTGATGAATATGAACCATTTTTTTCATCAATAGCGATGCAACATGAAGCTATGGAAGCACCATCCCTGCAGCTGAGTTTTTATTCATACAAAGAAATGAAAAGGTGAAAAAATGTTGGAAATGTGGAAGAAATAAGAAGAAAATTTCTACAGTACAAGACCAAGCATATTGTTATCACAAATACTAATCGTTGAGATAGCAATCCTAAAATGCAGTTCTGTCAAAGCCCATGCATCCTACTCTAGGAACTAGAGAAAATGCGGACCACATCAGACACTCTGTATACTGTCAAAACTCACAAGTCCACGTCAAAAAAAAAATGTTCTAGTTCTTCATAACAACATTCAAAATAGGAGAATGTTTAGGCAAGTGGATAGGGACCATCAATCGTTTTAAAGTTCTCTATGGGATTCAATTTTGCAGATATTTTGAAGGCTTTTTGTAACTATTCGATAGAAACTGTTTTCCATAATTGGAGACTAGAATCCCTTCTTGTAAAGGGAGCTCCCCTTTGTTTTGGGTTTAGTTTTTTGTATGCACGTGTATTTTTTAATTTCTTTTTCTCAAAGAAAGTTGTTATTTCAATAAAAAAGATGAAGAGGGAGCTTTCACTATGGTAATTTCTTCTTGAGAGTGAGGGCGTAAGGGTGCACAGCCTTCTATACATGTTGAGAAGTTGCACATTGCCTTAGGGCAAGTTTCCTTTCATTGAATAAAAGTTTCACAAGCTAGATAGCTATTAGATACTTCAACCAGAAGTATCTTCAAAATTATTGAGACCCGTTCTAGAACTTGGTTGATAGAAATGTTACAATTGTCTGTCCTTCATTATTTACATTTTCTTCTGCTTTTGTTAGTGAGAAACATCGCTTACATCAAAAGGATGATGTATACTAAGGAAGATCGGGGGAAGAGCATTTGATTCTTATTTTCTTTTCCATATTTATTCATGATTCAGATCACTTTTACTTGCCCCGTCTTTACATTCCTGTTGAAATTACTTTGACTCCTTGTCCCAACCCCACAACAATAACGAGGACAGAAGATTGAAGTAGAAATAGAGCAGCTTGAAATTAGATGTGCAACCCAAATAAATTGTGTCCTGAAGATCATCCAAGCCAATCCGGTAAAAGTTGTTTGCCCAAAGAAAGCTACACTCATTATGAAAATCCTGGATAGGGACCGAACCTCGCAATGCGTATGTTCATCACTCCACAAATATTCATCGTACTTGCATGTACGTTGAACTATATATAAACATAAATGTTGAGGAGAAAGAGGTGAGGGATCTAACTTATAGACTACCTGCAGAAGGAGCGACCATCCGTGCTAAGCTGTGAAGATAAGGGGAAACAATCATATTTACACTCACAGCTTAATATATCTGGGTCTTGATGTTGAATCTCCGTCACTTTACACCTTTTTCGTGAAAATAAGGAATTATCATACTCATGGAGAAGTACTGTTCCGGAAACCATGTCCCGAGAATATAATGGGTAAAAACCCGAATTTTACTAAAACTGAAAACTCTGCAAATGAAATAAAATAAAAATAATGCTGCATTATATAAAAATAAACCATAAAGAATAGGGAAACAAAGTTATGATATAAAGCACATAGGTGAAGTTCGTAAAATGAAAAAAGCCAGATGGAAAGTGAGCTGAATGCAAGGGCTACCTTCCCGCAAGAAGGCTTAAAATAAAAGGTAGCTGTTTTCCCTCCTAGGACAAGAAGTAGAAAGCACGAGACAAGATAGGAATAACAATGCCAACACACCCTCGAACCCCATCCTCACCCCCATAATTTAGTTTTAGAACTCAGAGAACATAGTTAAAACACTTGTTGCGGTGGGACGCCTCCCCGTTTCAATAAGATAGTCTTCTACAAGACAATAAAACTAATTTCCAATCTACACATGAACAATGCAAAAACCTTAGATAAACATTCAAATAAAGAGAGGGAAAAAACACCCCAACAGAACAAATTAGCAGTCTTAAACAGGAAGAAGAACAGACAGGAAAAAATACCGAAAAAGATGGTGATAGAAGAAGAAGTATAAGAAAGAAAGATAATGCGATTGGTATAAAAGCAATCTATCTGCATGTGGTAAGCTGGAAACAGAATATCCAGAGTGAAGAAGATGCTAAGAACAACGAGAACAACAATACAATCCGCGTCAAACGGAGATCTGTGTTTATCTTAAAACTCGTCAAAAGAAGCAGTGAGAAGCTAATCTTCAAAGAAGGATGGAATTGAGGTTGAGATAAAGAAGTACCTGTGGGTAGACGACGAGCATGGAGTCTAGGGCAGGGGCTAGAGGTCGATTCTTCCCCGTCTGCTCTCGTCTCTCTTCCTCTCGACCAATGGATCCTGGACCTGCGCTCGTATTCTTTCGCTTTCTTGCCGCGATTTTATTTGCCATCCGGTTCGATTACGGGTCGACCTAACGAACCGGTTTGGAAACGGTTGGTGAATTGAACCGAGCTAATTTAGTCTGGTTGCATGTGGCCCAATGGCCGGCCCAAGTTCATGTCAGGCCGGATTCAACTTCGTTCGAAACAAAATTATTAATCGTTTTTTCAGAGTAATTGTCATATGTAGCGTTTTTAAGGTTAATACTTTAACGTTAAAGTGTATACCAATCCTTTACTGAAAATTGCAAAATCTATGTTCTTATAATTGGATTCAAATTTTGCTAATACAAATTGTTTTTGTATAGTGTTACATTTCCAATTCTTTGGCCTCGATTTCTTTCTGTATTTTACTTCTATGTTTTTATTTTTGGTTCACTATTACAATTTACCAAAACTAAATTATCATTTACAATGAACAGTTGAAAAGAATGTAAACCCTAATCTTTAAAAAGAAACAAAAGAATAAGGTTGTTTGCTTTTCTAAAAAAAAAATTAAACATATTTTCTTATTTTTTTATCTAATTTCTATAAATAAAAGAGTAATAAGAAAAATGGTCAAAAATAGAATATTTGACAAAATATTTACACTTCATATAAAATAAAATAAAGTGTAATAAATTTTGACTTATAACTTTATTTTAGGAAGTGTAAATAGTTTGTTGATTTTTTTTATTTTTGAAAAAAAAAACTATAATTTTTATGGATGGCAAGATATAAAAAGCCAAGTTAATTTTCAAAAACTAAAAAATATGTAGCTTTACAAAAGTTGTTTTTTTTTTTTTTTAAATTAGCTACAAATTCAACCACGTATTTAACAAAGATGAAAATCATTGTAAAACTAATGTAGAAGGGAAATAGGTTTGATTTTAAAATAACAAAAACAAAAAACAAATGGTTACTAAACCAAATCTAAATAGTTAATAAATTAAGTGATTTTTTCAAGAATAATAAAAATGTTACAAACTATTTACACTTTAGGTTAAAACGTATTACATTTAATTTTATCATAATATAAATAGTTTATTTATTTTATCATTTTTACCTTTCTCTTAAATTTAAATTATCTCTCGTATTTTCCTGCCTAAAGATAGTTTAATCAAATCAAAAGAAGGCATGACTAAGTCTATATAAATTCTAAAAATTGTTTATAAAATTAAGAAACATTATCTCATACTTCAAAATTAGATAAAACCTAACAAATAATTTTAAAAAAAAAAACTTTAAAAAATTGCCTAGACGGCCTCAATTGCACATAGTTTTGTCGCTTTGAACAATAGAAAGCAATTACCAGTCACACATTAACACCTTGCTCGCGACCCATAAGGCAAAGAAGGAAAAATTGGGCCCAAACCTCGAGTGAACAAATATTATTAACAAAGTAACCGGTCCAAATATGACTCTATCACATCTAAACATAAGCGGTTCTATGAATGGGTTAGGGGCACGTGTCTCCCTCACATTTTCGGTTTTTATATTTTAATATTAATTTTGAAGTGTTAAATTACAATATGTTAAATAATGCGTAATTTTTACTATATTTTGTTTTTGGTATCGTGGTTGTGCCCCGTGCCCTCTACAAATGATTTATGGATAATGTAAAATATGAGGCATTTCTAACTTTTGAATTGTCTTTTTTTTTTTTTTTACATTTTCAAAATATAGCAAAATATTAAAACTATTTATAAAATACAACAAAATTCATCAAACTCTCTATACTCATTGAATTCTTTTTTACTATATTTGATAAATAATTTCGTTTTTGTGCTGTTTATAACAATTTAGAAAAGAACAAACTATTTATGTTTTAAAATAACTACTAAAAAAATAAAATTTATTACACTTAGTTTTTCATACATTTTATTAATTTATTTTTCAGTTTTTTATTATTTTTCTTTTCCATGCATGCTCACAATAAAAAGTTAAGGGTGTGAATAAATTAGTCTTCCAACAAGTTTAAATGAAGATTTGTGAGCCAAAGTTGCTGCAAAAGAGCCCACGATCCCTTCGTCATATTTTTGCGACGTCTAGGAGCAACCAATCAACCCAATGAAAATGATGCAGAGAAATTGATGAGAATTAAATGATGAATAATGTAAAAGTGGGAGACTAAAGAGAGAACGGTAAAAAACATCATTTCCAAAAA
Source organism: Cucumis hystrix (assembly GCA_025688845.1). NCBI lineage: Eukaryota > Viridiplantae > Streptophyta > Magnoliopsida > Cucurbitales > Cucurbitaceae > Cucumis > Cucumis hystrix. The sequence goes on along the minus strand of CM046885.1, from coordinate 13,500,101 downwards.
ATAACAAAGTAGCGTGCAGATGCCAAATAACTATTTTTCAGTTTTTAATTATTGCTTTGTAATTAAGTTAAATGTGAATAATACATTATTTGCTCATGTTATTTTATTTATTTATTTGATTTTTTTTTAATAAAATAGTGAAGTGTGGTTAATACACTTTTATTGTGTTTGAATTATGTAACTTTTGTTGGAATCTAATTATTAGTTATAGTTAAAGGTAATACAATGTGTAAAAGTAGAAATATGAGAGTAGTTTATCCGTTTTCTCCAAATAAATTAATTAAAAATAATAAAAACTTTAAATTTAATTTATTTTAAAATTTTAAACGTTTTAGAAGTTGAATAATTTGATCAAATAATTATTAAAAAGTCATAACAATTTTATAACTTGACAATAAATTATAATAAATTTAAAATTTTGAAAATTTTGAAAATTTTAATAATTTAACCGGCTACTCAACTCTTGAAATTAAATAGATATAATATTTGCGTACATTTTTCTATAAAAATCTTGTATGTGTATTTGTTTTTTTTTTTTCCAAAGTCAACCCATTTTCCAAAATTAATTGTTTGATGTGTAATGTGCTAGAGCATAATAGATAATCACATCTTTCTATAAAAAGTTACGTATATTTATTTTTGTTCTTCTTGACATAAAATTTATTTATTTTGTATGATATGAGATATTAGATAAGTGTACTAAGTTTTTTTTTCCTTCCTATAATAAACTATAAAGTAAGTGTTTTAATAAATAATGTATGGTTATATTTGAAAAAATAATTTTAAATTTGATTTTAAACATCAACAAGTAGATAAAAAAAATGATCTCAAGTGCATATACTAATCTCTTCCCTCCAATATATGTTTTCATGTTTTATTTAATGAATACAATCTTCTTTCTAATAAGAAATTATATAAACTTTGAAAAAAAATATTTTTAAAACGAAAGTAATATGTTTTACTAAAAACAAAGTTTTGTTATAATTCAATAATTTAACATTGATTGTAAGTTTATTTTTTAATGCATTATATCTTATAGAATACATTAAATCTTAAAACATTAACATAAAATCAATTTTAATTTTCTCCATTTTCCACTTTCATTTTGGAATACCCATGAAAACAATTTTTTTTAATAAACTAATTATCCAATAATTTTAATGATAACAATAGTAATGTACCTTTTATACTTTTATTTTTAAATGATTTGTCTTTTGTACTTTTGAAAATTAATTTTGTTTAATTTTGTTACATGTGGTTTTTTTTAATTTCATATCTTTTACATTCATTTAACAAGTTGAAAGAGTCACGTGCTATGCACGTGTTGAAGAACTAGTATATATAAAAGCTTGGATGAGGAGAAATTTTTTTCTTCCATTTTTGACCTTTCTTTAAAAGTAGCTTCTATAATTAGGTAGATGACAATGTTGTCATTTCTTATTTTTATGATAATTGAAAAAAAAATGAGATATTTTATAAATTAATTATGTTATTTGTAACTTATGAATAATTAATTACTTAATAAAATAGCTCAAAAAAATTAAAAGTTGTAACTAACGAACACTTTCATAGTTAAGGAAGTCAAAAAGTTTCTCTTATAAATTGAAATAATTAATAATCTATTTAATTATTAATTATTCACAAAATACAATGAACAAGACTTTAGAAATTCTCAAAAGTTGTAATTAATGAACATTTTCATAGTTAATGAAGTCAAAAAGTTCATATTCTAAATCAAAATGATTAATAATTCATTTAATTATTAATTCTTACACAAAATAGAATGAATGAGACTTTATAAATTCTTAAATATGGATGCTTATAAAAGTTATTTTCTACATCAACTTACACATAATTTCGACAGCCTTCCAAATAAGAAGAAATATCTCAATTTAATTGCATGTTTTCGTTGGTTGTTTATTTTCTTTCTATTATTCTTTTATTTTTTTTGACTTTTTAATGTTTTTTTATGTGTTTATTTTAAAAATATATCTTTTGAAAATCTTTTACATTTAATCGATATTTCAATTTATACATAAAATATGCACTTTATAACATCTCCATTAGTCGTCGATTGTTAAATCGATCTACCCACCTAGGGGCTAGGCGGATCAAATCAAGAAGTTGTTAGCTTTGATCCAATAAATCCATAAAGATCGATAAAAATGAAAGCATATATGAATACCAATACAAACAACAATAGATAAATTATAAAACTATATACTTAATTGATAGTATGTGATTTATGAAGTTTTTTTATAAAAAAATATCTCATCAATTGACATCTTTAAGAATATCTAAACATGTATTTATATAAGAACAAGAAAAAAAAAACTTTGAGTTAGTTTGCCACATTCTCTTAATTTGTACATTTTATTCATTCATCAACTATCTTCTCTAAAAGTTTATATAATTTAGTATGGTAAACTAATGTAGTATAGTTAATTTATTTTTCTAACAGTTGCAAAGTATAATTATCTAGCAATCATATAATATTTTCAGAACTGTTTATGAGTTTAACAATTGGGAAGAAAATTAATCAATTGAAAATGAAGATATTTAACAAAAAAAATAAAAAATTGTTGTAAATAAATAATCAAGCTATGCAATAAAATAAAAATGAAACACAAATATCACGTGTATCACATGTTTTAAAAACTAGTATATATATAACAATAAGAAAAAAAATGGAAAGTGTGAGGCTCAGTTTATGAAAGTCGTAGCTAAAAACACCTATTTTTATAATAGTTTTGCATCTACCCTATTTTTGGCGTATGTTTCAAAATTTACATTATTTTTTAAAAAAGTTCATAACTTTATTATTCAAATACAAATTTTCTAACTCACCATTCTATGAAATACATGCATCACAGCTTAAACAAGTGTCTAAAACACTTATCAACTATCTCGTGTGATTGGTTTATTCAACAAGTAGCGATAAACGATATCATATGTCAATTATAAAATTGCATGCATTGTTTGTTTGCTCACATGACCCTAACCAAGTTGATCTATCAAGTTGTTCTTCCTATTCTCTTTATTTATGTAAACCTACTTATATAATTCCAACACTATCCCAACACGATTTAAGCAGAAAGATAACACTTTCTAGGTGATCTAGTGAATCAAAGAAAAATAAAAGAAGTCAGAATTGTGTTAGTCAAAAGACGAAAACAATGAGATGCATATGAGAGTGATAAAATTAGTGAAGATTAAGAAAATATCCAATACAAAGAATGAAGAACATATGGGTTTATAATTGTTACTTACTAGTTGTATACATTCTGTTGAGACGTCAAAACGAGTTTGAAAAAATTAATATGATCAAAATAAACTTGAGCTAAATCTACAATTATTAGCTCCATAACTAGCTAAAGTAAACAATATTTCAGATATTGTTTGATTGAAAATATATACCCATATCCATTGAATATAGGTAAAATAATGAAAACCAACAAATTTCATTTGACAAAATATTTCAACAGAGTTAACATAAATATACCTTCAGTTTGATTTTGAAAAACATGTCTTAACTTTGTAGAAATTTCAACGATGTCGTGACCACTAAGAGAAGATTGAATGACCGTGAGATAATTGTTGAGATCACGAGTACAATATTATTTTAAATAATATATTAGAAATCATTTACTACTAATGTTTCTATCGAATGAGAGAAGTTGGGCTAACATCTTGGTAATATTGAGCCCAATATAAACTTGCCACTGTCCATTTACCCAGTGTTACGAGTCGGAGAGATTAGGCCTTCTATTGTAACACTTTAGTATGACATAATAGGTCAACTACCTATCCTAAATGTAATATTGCAACTGTCATAATGCAAGTTGATAAGTTTATACTCTCAATTTGACTTTATAAAACTGGACTATAAAGCTAATAAGGAAGTGACATAAATTTTAGGAAGATTGTTTTTAGCCACTTGCAAGATATTGATGGATGTCCAGAAGGGAGGATCGACCATAAATGGACGACTAAAAGATGAAATTTTATGTTATTATAACAGGAAACATCGAATAGAAATGTCATGACACACAATTGTAGAAAAAATTAGCAAAAAATGCATGTGAAGCAACTCTATAAGAGTAACATAACCTGTTTTCGGAAAAATTGGATATAAAGCAACGTAACAAGACAAGTTGCTTGAGGATGAATTTACATTAAGTAATTGTTTATTAGATATTCTATTATTGAAAATGCTTATACCAACATCTTCTCTATAAACTAGTACGAGCCCTACCTCAAAAACATTGAAACGGTACTTAAAATAAGAGACAAATTTAGTTTTTAATTGGAAAATAATCTTGCTTCACAATGAATAAAAACGTTTGCATAAAATGCAAGTTTGGTAAGAGGGAAATAAAAGTGGCTGAGAAAGATAATTGAAAAGACAGAACTATAGGCCAATAACGATAATATGGGTTAAAAGTTTGATTGGTGATGCATAATTTTGCTAAGGGTTAATAAAAAAATTCACATCCGCCACATTATTGAAGACAAACAAACCATTTGAATCCAATCTAAAAAATGTACGACAACTTTTTTAAATCAAGAAAAAAGTTAGAGATTATTGTCTCTATCATATTGAAACTTGCCTACAAGTTGAAATGTGAGACTAAGTAATCATAGTTGGGACAATGCAGAAAAAAGAAATGATAATAAGTAATTGACCTAGCATATTATGCCAATAGTGTATCTATATGGTAGGATTTGAGGTTTGAAAATTTCAAACAATGTGGTCCCAATTACAATATTTACGCTTTCCTTTTCAATCTTAGCATTGTTGACTTTTATGTAATTTTGTTTTAATAATTTTAAATATAACAAAATTAGCCACAAATTTTAACTTATATCACTAGATACTGATAAACATCAACATTTTGCTATATTATTATTAGTAAAAATTTTAAAACAGATATGCTTTATTCAATTTAAAATAATTATTCATATTTATATTTCTTTATATATATAGTATAAAACGAGGCATTTTTTTTAAAGATCTTATTAAATATAACTTAAGGTGTGGGATTTGAAGAGTGGCCATAGAAAACATAGGTGCCAAAAAACAAAAACATTAAACCTTCATTGGAAGTCTAACATTTAAAAACAAATCTGGCGTGTCAAGATTTGCGGCTGGAGTCACGGACGAAGCGCAGTTGGCGCGACACAAATGGCCCACCAAGGGTGACAAAATTCTCACTCCAAACAAAACAATAATGAGAGCCTCCGCAGGCTCTCAGGCCTAGGCTCAGGCTCAATGCGGCCCAGCTGCTGGCCAATCCAATTTCCCTTTATGCGACGTCATTTTCACTTCTAACAATTTCTCCCCCACTTTGACCGACATTCCTCCTCCCTAGACCCTCCTACTTCGGATCTCATCCTCCTCCTCTTCACTTTTCCCTCCGCCCTTCCGCGGCCTCCCCCGTTTCTAACCGCCGCCCACCGACGGAAGACCGCGGAGGCTTTCGAGCATCCTTGGCGCGTATCATCATTTACTCAGTCTTTGATTGCTGTGCGATCGGGCGATAGATCCGAGGATCTGAACCTTTTCTCCCCTAATAAACTAAGGTCTCGATTCCTGTCTACAGCTTTATCTGGCTGTTGATGATCCCATAGCTCTGGCTGAACTAGAATTTGGAAAATCGGTGGATGCTACGTAGCTTATAACTACAACTTATTCCTCATTTTTCCAAAGGCTTTCAATTCTGAAGAGAGGACTGTGAAGTGAACAGGGGATTTATTGTTATAGGCGGAGTGACAGGAAGCTAGGACAATGTGGGAGGGTTGGATTTGATCACGTGAAGCACTTGATGAAGAAGGATACCAACGTTGCATTGGTGAGCCACGCATGTTCCATAATCTAGGGTGGTTCATCGGTCTAAATTATCAAGTGCGGTCGGTGAAGAAGCCACCTGATGCAAAGCCACGTCTGGCCAAAGTTAAGCCGGTGGCTATGTTGGACACTGTACAGGAAATTGCCATTTACATTCATAGGTTTCACAATCTCGACCTTTTCCAGCAAGGGTTTGTGCATTTTCATTCTGCAATGGCTTTTTATACTTATCTCTGGCTACATTTAAGTAGCAGCTACTTATTATTGAGCATTTCTTCATTTAGATGGTACCAAATTAAACTTACCATGAGATGGGAAGACAGCGAGTATACATCCGTTGGAACACCAGCTAGAGTTGTTCAGTATGAAGGTATTTCCGCTAACTTCCTAAGTGATTGGTTTATTAGCCTTCTGCTAATGGGCATGCTTGCCTAGCTAACATTTCTATTAGAAAAGCTAAAATTATAGACATCAAATGTGTGATTTAACCTATCTTTTTTCAGTTGTACACTAGGCTAAGTGACTGAATCTCTTTCACCTTCTTTAGAAAGAGATTTGACACTCCTACAGTTCTTATTTATGCAAAAGTTCAAGATCCTCTTTTGAGGAACCCTGGAACACTTTAAGTTTCCGTCTATTATGTTATAAATAACATTTTTTGCCTCAGAAAAAAAGAACTGTCCGGTTAAATAATTGGGATCGTGATTTATTGGCACGCCTTGTGGGATACACAACATTGGTGGGCAAGGAATGCAAAATCCTTGAAATTTAAAAAACTTTTTATTTTGATATTTGGGGGATCTTTGCATTTTTTAAACATCAATGATGCATGGGAGACTGTTTTGTTTTATAGCAGTAAAAACTGAGTGATCATTAAGTAACTGGACAAGTTAAATTAACCTAGCTCACCGTGAACTGGTTTGAGACATTTGACTATGTAGTAATCACATTTTATGATTGTGCTTTTCTAGCAATTTCTTATTGATACTCAATAGGTTATCAAATTTGCTTGTGATGCAGCTCCAGATCTGGGATCTGGTAATAGTTATGGAGTATGGAAGATTGATGATACAGACAACAGTTTCTCTACACAGCCTTTCAAGATCAAGTATGCAAGGCAGGATATACTTCTGTCAATAATGATCTCATTCAATTTCCCCCTTGTGAAGTACGAGGTAAAAATTTCTCTCTACAGCCAATTATTGGACACGAATACAGATACACTAGTCAAACTAAAGTGTTCTTGGGTCTTAGATTTAAACTATATTCTTATGAGGAATAGTAACGGCTGTGTAATAAATTCGATGCTGTATAATTCTAGATCTACATCACTTTTCTTTTGTGGTTAGAAGAGAACATATTTGATATGAACCAAATGTTTTGCAGGCTCCATCCACTTCTGCCGTTATTTTGAAGTTTGAGCTCATGTATGCTCCAATATTGGAGGCTGGGTGAGTTGACATAAATGCATGATTTGGCGCTTGCTCAACTAGTTGAGGTCAAATCACAAAGCCATTTTTTGTTATCTTGCAGTACAAGAGTTCTATTATTAAAATTCGGATACCTGTAATGATTGTTGTGCACCATACAGACCAGAATTGCAGGCTTCTTTGGATGCTTCTCCTGCTGCAGTACATGAATTCAGAATTCCTTCTAAAGCTCTACTAGGATTGCATTCGTACTGTCCAGTACATTTTGATGCATTCCATGCTGTGCTTGTTGATGTAAGCATTCACATTTGCTTACTACGTTCTTACACTCCAGGAAAAAAATCCAGGTTTGTAATATGATCTTGACAATTTTCAACCATATGTAAAAGTGGTGTCTCATTCTTGTTACTTCTTTAGGGCTTGTATTGGTGCATGTGCAGTTCCATTGTTTTATATTTTTGGGTGGGTAGAGAGTCTTGATATTAGATGGGTTTCAACTATTGAACAAGTCAACTAACCTAGTTTAATAATTTATTCTAGTGAACCACACAAGGAAAATCTTGCTGCTAGACATTTTGATCCACAAACTCAGGTATACAATTGATTTTCCAACGCTTGTTATCCTTACCCTTGACTGAAGGTCAATGTGATTTTGTTAAGTGTAGCATTGATTCGTCTTCCTGTCTTTCACTTTCGTAAATTTTAATTCTGTTTGGTCCTTTTATTTTTCATGCTCACAACACACGTTCTTCATTGAATTCTGCTAGAAGATGAATGATTTACTTGTAGTTATATGGTCATTAACCTCCTTATTTGTATCACATTATGCGTTCTATTGCCTTCAGAGTGTAAGCTTTAGAATTTCCCTGCATTTGCAAGAAAGATCATCGTTGTTACTGTTATTAATATTAAATTCATTTTACGGCAATCTTAATTTTAGACTTGCAATCACCATATTATCTTTCCTTGTTATACAAAACAGTTGTATGATTCAATCAGACAATAAATAACAGTTGTAAAACATATAACTTTTCCCACACAATACATTCCATTACTTTCTCCGTTGAGAAATTTTTTAGATGGGAATTTCCGTTCTCTTGTTGAGTTTGTATCTTGTAGCATTAGTTTCTTTTAGTCTCTTCATTTATTCAATGAAAAGTTTCATGTTTATTAAAAGGGGTTGTCAATGACAGAAGAGAGACTACGAGTTAATGGGTTATTGGTATGAGATTAAAAAAGACTTTATTATTTGTTTATTCTTTTATAAGAAACCCAACTTCCATTATCATAAGAGAGAAGTATGAAATGAGGAGATGAGATATCCCTGCACACTTAGATTACAGTAATGAGGTCCAATTGATGTAGATCTGAATTGGGTTACAACTACAAAAAAAAAAAAAAAAAAAAAAAAAGAAGAAGAAGAAGAAAAAAAAAGAGAAGAAAAAGAAAAAGAAAAAGAGGAAGAACGAGTAGAAGAAAAAAGCACAACCAAATCCCAAAAGACACCCGAAGCAGATTCTGGATCTTTTACACCTCTAACCAAAGTCTCCGTTGGAGGGCAAAACCCTCATTGAACCAAAGTATTTTCAACTGAGCTTTGGAGTGAGGGGCTTCAATGAGTTAAGGGAGGGCATCTGAAGCTTTGTTAGGTCAACTCCACTACTATTGAACAAACTAAACAACCTGTCCCAACAACAATAGAAGATACACATCAACTATTCCTCACTCTTTTTACAAAGAACACACCAATTGGGAGAAATGGTGGAGTTTCGAAGAATTCTTTGGACTCTGCAACAAGTATTCAACCTCTCAAAAGAGAAACCCACAAGAATTCCAAAGCTTCAGGCTCCACAATAAGCTTAGGGTGGAAAGATTTGACTAAAAAGAGCCATCATTTTCAAGCAGCCACACTTTCAAATCTTCCCCACTATTAGGTCTAGCAAGAATTCCAAAGCTTCTGGCTTCACAATAAGCTTAGGTGGAAAGATTTGCCTTAAAAAAGCCATCATTTTCAAGCCACACTTTCAAATCTTCCCCACTAATAGGTATAGAGTCATGTAGTTTGTTTTTGAAAGCGGCCGATTCTTCAACCTCAAAATTAGTGATTCTAAATTTCCTATACCAATCAAGCTGAGAATCTTACCGACATTGACTAACCATGGAGTCTTTGTCAAATGCAATTCTAAACAGTCCAGGGAGCTTCATGAAATCCATCAACCATTTGTTCTTCCAAAAGCGTGTTCTATCTCTTTGACTGTTTCTAATTTTGAACCATTCCTCAAAGAGGAATTTTTTTCATGATTTGGAACCAAGGATCTTTAAGCAAACGAGAACCACTTGTAAAAAGCCACCAAAATTTCTCATTCCATCTGTACTTAGAAGCAATGACCTCTCTCCATAACACATCTCCAACCCTATTTAGCTGAGAAAGCTCGGTTTTTAGTTGCAGCATCTTTTATCCCAAACCTCCGATCATTACTGGAGGAGAAGTGGTTTTCTCGTTAACAGGATTACCAACACCTTTCCAAAAATTCTCTAATCAATTTCACCAGTGTATTAAGAACTCAGAATCAAATGACCACATAAGCTTTGGAAAATAAGATCGGAGTAGATTTTGGAATGAACCTAAATTTTTTCTGAAACAACTTCAAACTCGAGCCCATTCTGACCAAAATAAGCACATAGATGGATTGAAAATAATAAATATCAAGAAATAGCAATCTACAGTGTCTGGAGAAGATTCTTGTTGTTTATATGCCCTCACATGGCAGTGTGTGGGATAGGAGGTGGTGACTTCCCTCCACATTTGGGGCCACACACAGCTGTTATGCTGGTTGAATTCTGCGGTTGTGCACTTGTGGTACTTGGTGGGCTGGCTTCCTTTTCGCTTGCTCGGTAACAAAAAATTAGCATCCTAAGATAGTTTTCCCGTCCCCACATTGTTCACAGAATCCTAATTGCCTTAGGAATTGATACCATCTTAATGTGAGACAGAGTATAGGAGAACTCAATTTTATACACCTTTATATAGTCTATGACCCTACATGACTTTTAAGTAAAACGACAATAAAGGACTGTTTACTTATATATACATATACTATAATTACATGCTTATGTTCTCTTCATATTTAAAACGATGTTTTTGTCTGTGGTTTTCAGATGCTGACCGTCCGGTTTGGTATTGATTCAGGTAGGAGCATCACGGGATGAGAAAGATGTCACACTTATTAAAGCATTATTGACTGCTCGTGATATTCTACTTGAGGAGTTTCAAAATCTAAGCAAAGCTATTGACCAAACCGTTGATTTTACTGATTTTATATCTGCAATGGATGATACCAAGTATGTTGATGTTTTGATTCCTTCGAAAAGAGATAATGTAAAGGGTGAAGCAGCAGGACAAGGCAATCCACAAAACAGCCTCAAGGTCCATGCTTTGTTTCAAGCAGCATATGATTGAATTTGTTTCTCTCTCTCACAAATTAAATTTTGTTTTTTTTTTTATATTTCTTTTTCTTTCCCATTTGTTTATGTTTCCAGAGGACTAACGGTGGTGATCAATTGCACCAAAGAGCAGATAGTCATATGTCATACCGCTTTCACTCACTGGGTGATCAACTCTTGTATTTATGGAGCACCTTTTTGAAGTTCCACAGGTTTGGCCTTTTCTTCATATTGTTACTCCTCCTCCTGACCTTTATTTGAAATTTGGATGTGAAGTCAATATTTATCTCAAATCAATTGGGTACTTACGTTATTTATTGGTACAATGCACAATTGACAACAGGAGATAATTGGAAAAATCACCATACTCGAAAGTCCTTAATATGTCTGCTTTGTCAATTTGGTCACTAATCTTTTAGGGGGTGTTTAGGGTAAGGAGTAAAATAACAAGGAATAAGGAGTTATGAAGTTTAGGGAGTTGGGCCCACATTGTAAAGAGTTCATAAGATATGAAATTGTTGTTTTTAGCCGTGAGACCCACAAATTCCTTGGGCAAAATAGGAGTGAAGTTCACAAATCCCTACTTCTAAACTTCTTGGCACAAACACACCCTTAAAGGGCCGTTTGGATTGCAAAATTGTTTCATGGGTATAGATATTAAATGTTGAGTTTTAAATATTTGGGATGATTAATGTTTGTGTTTGTATATAGAGGAAAATTAATGTTTGAAAGTTAAGGAGAATGTATTTGATTTACCAATTTGTATATAGAACCCAAAACCAAATAATTATTTAATGGAATGGAAGAAAACAAGTAATGTAGTCATAAATTAGATGAATATTATTAATTAAGTATTAAATAAATTACTTTATTTAGAGTGATTATAATAGGTAGCAATTTTAGGGATAACTATTAAGTATATAGCAACATTTTAAAAAAATTGCAAATATAGTAAAGTCTATTAGTGATAGACTTCTATCGTTGATAGACTCTTATGGTTTATCAGTGATAGACCAATATTTAAAACATGGTCTATCAGTGATAGAATCTTATCATTTATAGAATTTGACAGATTTTGTTATATTTGCAAATTTTTTTAAAATGTTGCTATCCACTTAATTATTTTGGATCTAATTGTTATATTTGCAACTATTCGTTTTATTTAATACTAAAAAATAATTAAATAAATTTATTTTAATTAAATATCAGTAATTAATTATAAAATCTTAGATTAAATAGTTTTATATAGTTACGATAACATAAAATATCAATGATAGATGTAAAAAAACTGTTAAGTATAAATAATATATTTATATTCAATAATTAATTAAAACTAACAATAATGATGAATTGATATTAATTTATTAATTAATCAGGCTTCATTCATTTCTCAGATATAAAAATCCCACAAGTTTGGAGGGCAGTAAAAAATCCATGTCATGTGGGTTTTAATGTTCTCTGAATAATAATATCCTGGGTTTCAAAATCGAAAAGTCTGTGAAACAAATAAGGATAATTAGTGTCTGCCTAAAGTCCCATGACAATTTGTGTGAAACAATCAGGGCCAAAAGGTTTAAGCTTGATCCCCTATATATCAGTTTTCAATCAAGTCCTATAGTTATATTGACTAAAAAGTAGTAATTTTAGGGTTTAGGGTAATGTTTTGGACATTAGCGGTTTTAGACAAGGAGACCCTTTGCCCCTCTTTGTGCTCCTTGTGGTGGATGTTCTGGGCAAGTTTGTGTCTAAATGTGTCACTTGTAAAATCCTTGAGCCCTTTCGGGTAAGAAAGGAGAGGGTGGCTAGTTTCCACATTTAGTTTGTTGAGGATACTATCTTTTTCTCCTATGAAAATGAGGATTCATTTTTAATTTTGAATCACATTTTGTCATTTTTCGAAGGTATATTTGGGCCGAAGATTAATAGGAGTCAATAGCAGGTTATGACGAGAAGCTTAGGAGGTGGGCAACTGAGTTGGGTTATGAAGTTCGACCCTCTTCTGTTCTTCTTGCCTTGGTTGTCTTCTCAACAGTAACCCCATTTTTATCTTCTTGGAATTTATTGGTGAAGTAAGGCGGAAATATTAGCTTCTTAGGAAAATTCTTCATTTCTTTAAAGCCTGTAGACTTACCTTGATCTGTTTAGTCCTGAGCGGTATCCTTATTTATTATCTCTCCATTTTTAGAGCTTCGAGTGAGGTTGCAAGATCATCGAGAAGCTTATGCACAATTTCCTCTTGGAAGGGGTGGAAAGATGGAAGAGGAAAAGAGTTGCACTTGGTCAAATGGGAGATCATTGGAAGAGGAGATCAAGGTTTAAAAAATTTGGTATCCAAGGTCTTGTTGCCAAATGACTTGGCATTTTGACATATGGCCCTCATCCTTTTGGGTGGCTAGTGAGCTCGGTTCAAGGCACACCCCCGAGCTTATGGAAGATTTTTTTTTTTTTTTTGGATAAGAAACAAATATATTCAAGAGGACAAAAGAAGAACAACCTAAGGGCAATGGATGAGGGGACCCTTTCCAAGAAAAACTAGCAAATAAGGGGCTTCCAATTGGTTAAAATCATAGAAAGACAATAATTACCAAAGTGTTTGATGTAATTGGTACTCCACCAAGAAGCTGTGTGTTGAACCACAATTAAAAAAGAATCAAAAGAATCATATTCATCATAAAAATTCTACTATTTCTCTCATTCCAAATGCTCCAAAAAAGAGATAGAGTAGAGCATCTCCACAGGAAGTTCCTCTTCGAACGAAAAGCTTTACTATTGAGACCACCAAGCATCCAACTATCAATCTTACTAGGAAGACAGAAGTTCAGGTTGGAAATTATGAACAAGAGAGGCCAGCCTTTCATTGGGATGTCGCAGGGCAAAAATAAGTGGTCCAAAGTCTTCCGATTTTTAAGGTCAAGGCAGGACATAGATGGGCTAAGGGAGGCTTAATGAAGCTCTCTTTGGAGCTGATCATGAGTATTAAGGCTTCTATAAGCAAGGGACCATAAAAAGAATTTAACCTTTTTCGGGACTTTAACCTTCCAAATGGTGCGCACCAGGGGGAAGACATAGTGGGAGATCTTTTGGTTAAGTTAAGGAAGGTAGACTTCGTAGTGAAAATTCCAAAAGCATTGAGCTTCCAGTTAAGACTATCACACTCACCATTCGGAACCCAAGAGTGAAGAATTTCCAAAATAGCAGCCACATTGCTAAATTCACTGTCCGACACATTCCTTTTGAGTCCCAAATTCCAGGAGCTGACGGTGCACCAACAATCAGCAACAAAAGCATCCTTATTCAAAAATAAGGAAAAAACATATGGAAATTTCTGCAAAAGGAGGTTAAGCCTCACACTAGCTATCCTTCCAAAATCTGATGTTTTTCCCATCTCCCATCTCCCAACATAAAAGCCGAGAAATGAATGAAAGTCTTCCACGCTTCAAAATACCAGCCCAAAGTCTAAATGACCTTCCCCTATTCGGCAATTTAGTAGACCACCCATTTGCTTCCAAGCCATAAATAGCCATGATTATATGCCTCCATAGAGCGTTTTCTTCTTTACAAAACCCCTACCGCCATTTCATGAAGAAAGCTCCTAAAAGAATCAACATTCTTATTTGGGTAATGAGTGAGAGATTGCTGAATTTGTTCAGAGTTTTTTCAAAGAAAGCTTCCTTTCTTTTATCCATCACCTTCTGTTTGTTCTCTTTGCATGAGGGATTGTGAAACCTTGCAACATTTTCTTTGTTGGTGTGTATTCCTTGACTAGTCTCACTACTCAACATCCAGTGGATTTTTCTTGACTCATTTTAAGGAAAATATCTTCCATTTATTGATTGGTCGAACTGTGGTATAAAAGTTCAAAGTTTTGTGGGTTAATGCAGTGAAAGCCTTACTATCTACGTTATGGTTTTTCATGACAAGTCTCTTCCTTGGAACTATCAATCTGCTTTGGCTTTTCTAAAGGCCTCCTAATGGTGTTCTCCTTCTAAAGGCATTATGTGATAGTCTATTCAGGATATTTGTCTTAACTGGAATGCTTCTATGTTTTCCTTGTAATTCACTTTTGTCTAGTTGTGTTGTTCTATTTCAATGTTCCAGTAATATATAATTCTCCAGTTTCCCATTTTGGGTTATTGTAACTTTCAGCGTTAGCCTCTTATCATTATTTCAGTGAAAAGTGAAAATGTCTGTTGTTTCCTTTCCCAAAAGGAAAAACTGTCCATATTTTTAATTTCTTGCTTGCTTGACACATGATAGGTCCTTTGGCTATTTCTTGCTGGTTGAACTGGTGGTTTTGAGCTGGTCTTATTGCGAATTGTTCCGTCGGTCTTTTACTGCTGGGTCAAGTTATTGACTAGTTACCATTAGTTTTTCTTTAACCGTGGGTCTAACTTTTAATCTTTTAGTTTTACTGCTGTCATTTGTTAGCCAGTGACTAAAAGTTCAGTTTGTAGCCTTTAAATCCCTAAGCTAGTTCTAGAGGCATTATTCTAATAAGAATTAAATTCATGAATTGTCCAAGGACTTTCATACACTAGTGAAAACCATCGCGGGTTGGCCTAGTGTTAAAAAAGGAGACACAATTTCAATAACTAACCAAGAAGGCATGAGTTCAACCTATGGTGGCAGACTACCTAAGAATTAATTTCCTGGTTTTCTTGACACCCAAAGGTAGTAGGATAAGACGAGTTGTCCCGTGAGCTTAGTCGAGGTACACATAAGTTGGCCTGGACACTCACAGATATTAAAAAAAAAACTTGCATACATTAGTGAGTCGCATGTGGAGTGGTAGGGAGCTCTTGAATTCTCCCTGGCCCTTGTAAACTCTCTAATTATCAAATAATAGAGGAGGTCTCTCTTAGTCATGAAGCAAACTTTGGCTCTGATTGATCCTCCCCCATCAAGTGCCTTTTCACCTGGCCTAACACTAGGGAGAGAGTTTCTTACTTGCACACATGCACAAGTTGGAAATTCTTGTAATTTCCAAGCATTTATTTCTGGCCTATTATTATTATAGCAGTGGAAGTTTTCATGTAAAAATGAAGACATTTTGGTGACTTATCCACTTCAAATGGGTCGCAGCAGAGAGTCCTCCCTCTCAACCCTTTGAATATCTGAAGTAGACCTGTATTTGGGTTTGTATTTGTATTTTAGAGTTACTCTTGGATCATTATTTGTAATGCTAGTTGCTTGAGACAATCCAGCCGCTGTATTGTGACACTGACACTTGTATTTCTCTAGGGAAGCTCTATTTTGGCAAACATAGTATACTGAAACCCTGTCACATAGTTTTCTTTCTTTCCTCTTTGACTTGTGGTTTTGATATGCTTGTTTTTATACACCAAATCATTGGTACTGATGTATCACAGGGCTAACAAAACAAAGATTCTAGAATATCTACGGGATGGATGGGCAAAGGACAGGCGAGCTGAGTGGTCAATATGGATGGTTTACTCTAAAGTTGAGATGCCTCATCACTACATTAACAGTGGAAGTGAGGAGCCTTCAAACCTTGCCACCCGTAGAAGCACTGTTCATAAAAGAGTTTCAAGTCTGTGGAAGTTGGCAGATGATGTGAGTGGTTCTTTTACTGAACTCTTTCATATTCGCACTAGAAGTTAATAATTTACCAGGCAACAAGTTTTCACTTCATTTGAACTTTCTTTGACCTCCCATTTTTGACTTCTTTTATTTCCTTCAATACTATTTGTTTCTTGTGAAACAAAGGCAAACTTTTCATTCATTTTTTTTTTCATTTCAGCCTGCCCAAACTGCAGCTATGAGAGCTGAGCTTCATCGTCGAAGTATTTTACAAATGAGGGTGGGTGCCACTGTTCATTCTATGGTTTATTCTTTTATGTTCTCAAAATGTAGAATTTATGTGAATGAGCTAGCGTGCTCTGGTGCAGATAAATAATAGATGTATCCAAGATCTGCATATATTTAGAGATCCTTCACGAATCCCTATTGTAATCATTGAGCGTGTCATGAATGCTCCCCGGCGTTCAATTAGTGAAAATTCATACTTGAGGCGTTTTGACATGATAGATGCTATAGGGAAGGAGAGTGGGGCAAGCTCTGAAGCCATAGACAAGCTGCCTGGCTCTGTAACAGAAAGGAGTGGTCGCATTTTGAAGATAGTTGTCTTTGTGCATGGATTTCAGGCAAGTATTGTTCTTCGGATTTATGATTTTCATAGAATGCAACTTTTCCTTAGGCTCTCTGGTTGTTCTTCTTATCCAGCATCCCAAGCCCTTGATAGTTCGATGAAATTTTTACAATTTTAAATTCTTGATACTTGCTGTTTGAAAATTTGCTTAGTTTGTGTGAACTGTCAAAATGTAATCAACGTATTTTATTTATTTAAGCACCAATTTCCCATGAGGCACAACCTAGGGGCAGGGGAAGATAGATCCCTCTCCCGGGGAAGGCTAATTACAAAACCTTCTTCCAATTGTTACATATATGAATAGCATACAGTTTTTTCTTTTTCGTTCCTGATCCAATAATGAAATAATTTTTTGTAAGCTAAGCTTGATCGAAGGAAACCTCTACTCCTGAATTTTATTGCACCTTCCTTCCGCTTTCATTATATACTCTGAGCATAGTTTGGTATGTTGTCTTTAAGCATTTGATTGACAACTTTGTAGGGACACCATCTTGATTTACGGCTTGTTCGGAATCAATGGCTTTTAATAGATCCCAAAATTGAATTTCTTATGTCTGAAGTAAATGAAGAGAAAACTTCTGGAGACTTCAGAGAAATGGGACTAAGGCTGGCACAAGAGGTGATTTCTTTCGTTAAAAAGAAAATGGACAAAGCTTCAAGAAATGGGAGTTTACAGGATATTAAAATTAGCTTTGTTGGACATTCCATTGGAAATGTTATTATAAGAACTGCATTATCAGGTATGTGGTCACATTCTTTCTTTATGATTAAAGTTTATACTGTTTGTCGTTGTATGTATACTAGATACATTTTGTTAGTTGGATATGATGAGGTTGCTAAGGGGTGTCAACCTAGTTGAGATGCTCGGGTGTACCTGCTGATCCTTCAGTTCTTTTGCTCTTTGTTTCCATATTGTACTTCGGGCTTTAATCTGGTATCATTATCTTAATTGAGAGGCCATTTTTTTTTTAAGAAAAAAGATTCATGTTTATACTATATTATTATTATTGTTGTTATTTAATTAGTGCTAGTCTAAGTTAGTAATATGTGGATTTTGTTGTTGCAACTTGCAGAAAGCATCATGGAGCCATATCATCGTCATCTTTATACCTATGTTTCAATATCTGGTCCACACTTGGGTTACCTTTACAGCTCGAACTCATTATTTAACTCTGGCCTGTGGCTTTTGAAGAAGCTCAAGGGCACTCAGTGTATTCATCAGCTGACTTTTACTGATGATCCGGATCTACAAAATACGTTCTTCTACAGGCTGTGTAAGGTACTGATTTTTTTCTATATATTTCTCTTTCCTATTTTCTCTTTTGAAAGGTTGAAGTTGGGCTCCTTTATTTCATGTACATCTGTAGTTTATTTTTCCTTATATCCTGAAATTAGTGTTTGTTTGTGACTAGACTTGTTATGTTTCTTACGAATACTTCTTTCTACGGGAGGTTCTTCTATTTCACATTGGGTTCATTCCTCTTACTCTCATTGGGGTCGACAATGCAAAGTGTAACTTGCTAGACTATACTTCCTCCATTATTTTTCACCTTCAATGGTATCCTTTGATGAGGATGTAGGATAGGATAGTGGTAGGAAGTTCGATTGGGATTTGATTGGGGTGTTCAATTGGGGAGTTTGGTGCTTTTAGAAAGGACTTCACGACTTCAAGAATATGAAATCAGCTTCTGAATATTGTTTTCAAAGAAACAGCCGAAAAGGAATTGAGAACAGGAGAAAGAACTGTGACATTCTGATACATAACTTGAGAAGGGTTAGATGGGAAGATGGGAAAATAAATGCAAAGGGAGAGGGGTTTGTGGGAACACAGTAACTTTTCTTATAGATTTTAGAGAGTGGAAAAGGATATCAACCTCCTCAACGTCCTCATTCTTGACATCTTTGTTTCTATTAAAACAATCCTTTTTTATTAGGTCATCCCCCAAACATTTGCCACATCACAACTTTTTGTTGATTTACGAGAGGCAAGGATACTTGGGGTCGGTGTCTTACTCCAAGACACCAAATCAGCCAAGTAAGAGCAAAGTTCTTTCCGGCCAAGCCTGACAGAAAACAATTTGTGGATAGGAGTTGATGGCAGTACCATTTGCAGTGCACCAGTGGAAACCATATCAGGAAGTCCTTTTCCAAATGAACAAAAAGACGCTCAAGTTGGTTAGCGGGGACTGCGACCACCAGCTGTAGCTTGCAAATTCTTTTATGATAGTTATACCTGTGTGGACTCCAACATAAGGCTACATATGCCTTATCTTGATTTCGTTTTCAGATAATGCTCGCATCTGTCTATTGTAGAAGAGGTCTTTCTTGGCAACCATACACAATGTAATTAAGTATCAAAGAAAGTCCTAATAGTTGTGCAAACAGACGAGAGCTCCTCTACCACCACTTTGCTGTAGAAAGCATACAACGAAGGATCAGAGAAAGTTTGTTGGTACCTCAAAATCTCTGTAAGGGTCAGCTCACTGCTGAGAGAATACTGCAATAGATTTATACGAAGCCAATCCCTTCATATTTGAATTTTGAAATTATAACCTTCGTTTTCCCGAGGGATTACCCCAATCCCTTCATATTTGAATTTTGAAATTATAACCTTCATTTCCCGAGGGATTACTCCAATCCCTTCATATTTGAATTTTGAAATTATCCTAGGAAGACATATCCATGCGTTTCAAGTGACCTCATGATCAGAGAGGAAAGACACCTTCGTGGTGCGCTGATTGAACAAATATGCCTATTTCCTTAAGTTGGGTCAACCTTTTTGTAGGGGGACTTGCTTTTGTGGGCTTGTATTTTTGTATGCCTTTGTTTTTCTTCACTCTTTCTCAATGAAAGTTGTTGCTTCTCTATTAAAAAAAACATTAGTTGAAGTATTTACTAAAGCGGTAGTTAGATTACATGGGATTACCAACTCTAGTCTTAAGTCCTGAAACTCATAGTTTAGTTTTTAAAGGTTACATGGGATTTCCAACTTCAGTCTCCGATCGTGAGATTGTTTAATTGCCATTTGGCATCTATTTCAACTTTTATGTTTTTGTTTTTTCTGTTTTTAAATTCTATTTTTAAATTTTTGTTTATTAGAAACAAAAATCATATATGTTTTGTAACTGATTTTGTTTTATGTTTTTGAAAAACAAAATGTATTTTTTTGAAAACTTGTTTTTTTTCATTTTCAATTTTTCTACGTAATTTTAATAACAGTTTCTTGTTTAAAAGACAAAAAAGTAAATCAATTACCAAACACATCTATTTTTTAAAAATTAATTTTCAAAAGCAAAAAACAGAAAAGATGGGTTACCAAACAGACCCTTAGTCTTTTAACTTATTATAAATTGCCCTTCTTTTTTCCCTCTTTTGAAAGTAATTGCTTGGGGTTGAGTTTCATTTCTCTTTTTGTTTTACATTTTTATTCTTCCTATATGAACAATCTTTGAAACCTCCGACTTCTGTGTTTTGAACTTTTGCTGAGAATGATGGATATTTAGGGTTGATAAGCGTTTCTAATCTTTCTATTGGTAAGTGGAACAATGTTGCACTTTGAACTTCTGGTTGGATTGTTAGATATTATATTAAAATTTCCTTCACCTACTAGCTTGAGCTTTTGGGTTGAATGGGTGATTTAAGATGATATTAGAGTAGGTGGTCCAGGGAGGTCCCGTGTTTAATGTCCTGCAAATTTATTTCCATTCCATTTTGTTAGATCTTTCTTGATATTTCAAGCCGACAAGTGAGGGAAAGATTCAGATATTATATTAAATTTTTCTTTATCTACCAGCTTAAGCTTTTGGGTTGAATTGGTGATTTAAGAGATATAACATAAGAAAACGTTATAATGAACTGGCATGCCAATGAATAACCTATGTAGATGGTGATATTATAAAGCTAAATAAAATTGCTTCTGCCATTATGGTCTGTCCTGGTTAGAAGTTCCAGGAATTTGTTGATACTGTTTATGATTACTTCTTTGTTTTCTCTTTTTTTTCAGCAAAAGACGTTGAACAATTTCAAGCACATAATCCTGTTTTCATCTCCACAGGTATCTTCTAGTGCAGAAATCCCTGTTACATATTTTTTATGTTGATGTGCTATGAGTTAGTTTCCCTCTACTGTATGCAAGCTGTTTATTTGTTGCTAAGAGTTCTGTGCCAAGTAGGATGACATGAGCATATCAAAATGTAGATGTTTATATTCGTGAATTCTGAACATAAATGTGTTATTTAAAAATTAAACTGGCGTGTTAAAATCCTGGCTGACACTTTTGATCCTAGGTTATTTAAAAACTGGAATGGGAATTGATGTGATAGTTGTTCCTCATATTTTAAATGCGAATCAGTTTGCTCTATTATTTATTTAATATATTTTTTAAAACTGATTTTCATCCGTGTATGTGAGTAGAGCCACTTGCTTCTTTCCAAAATGAGCTCCTGACTAAAATGGATTGGATAAAAGTTGGATGGTACCGGGACAAAAAAAGATTTAAACCTTGTTTTATTTGTTTATATGTAATCTCTTCCCCTCTGGGTGATCAAAAGGGGCTTCCCTTTAAAACATCGTTCCAAATTTATTATTGTTCTGGATTTGCCTGTTAATGGGTTGAATTCAAACTTTTGTAGTAAGGTTCTGTATTTGGCTCTTTTGGTTGTGTATTGATTCATCGCATATGTCTCAGGATGGCTATGTTCCGTATCACTCTGCTCGGATTGAATTGTGCCAGGCAGCTTCAATAGACAACTCAAGAAAAGGAAAGTTATTCCTTGATATGCTGAACGATTGTCTGGACCAAATACGTGCTCCTTCCTCAGAACAGAGAGTGTTCATGCGTTGTGATGTGAACTTTGACACCTCTGCTTATGGCAAGAATTTGAACACAATTATTGGACGGGCAGCTCACATCGAGTTCTTGGAATCAGACTTTTTTGCTAGATTCATAATGTGGTCTTTCCCAGAGTTGTTTAGATGATTGTCACAAAGAATAGGCCTACAATATGCCCCCCTGACGGGTCTTTTCCAGGGTAATTTAATATATACTATTCACGGCTTCCTCACTCTTATCTCCAAAGCAGCACCAGGATCAACAATGGAGATGACAGTTTTTTTGGCTTATTGGGTTCTATCATTGTACACATGGGATAAGGGAGATTCATGGAGCTGGAAGCATCATCTGAAGTACTGCCAAAATAATTATTCTGCAACGAGGAGTTATATTGTCCTTGTTAGGCCAAATGAGAGTAGGATAAAAATCCTTGTTCATAATCAAAAATCAAGTTATTGCTCTGCTTTGGTATATAGACTAGTGGGGAAGTGAGGAACTAATACACTGCTATAGTCATTGTATGCTTTTGTTCCCCATTCCTATCTAGACATGGAATGCAGGCTGATGCGGTTAGATGCTGCTTGCATCTAGCATTGCGTTTAGTTGACTTGGTATGTCTACGTATGTATGTCTTTAATCTATCAATTTGGCCGTTATTGTCTTCAATGCAGCTTCCAGATTGATCTTGATTGATAATGGAATGTGGAGGAGAATTGCCTACCAATTTTCGGTACTTTTGGCTTAACTATTCGACT
This sequence comes from Cucumis hystrix, assembly GCA_025688845.1. Taxonomy (NCBI): domain Eukaryota; kingdom Viridiplantae; phylum Streptophyta; class Magnoliopsida; order Cucurbitales; family Cucurbitaceae; genus Cucumis; species Cucumis hystrix. The sequence goes on along the minus strand of CM046885.1, from coordinate 13,477,624 downwards.
AGTCTATTTATTACTCGTTTGAATTGAAGTTTGCAAGTATTTTGACGATGGAAACTTCAAATCGATACATGTACTTTTTTATAAATATTATAAAGTAGGTGATGGCCTATTTATTTTAGGTTGCAATAGAATTGTGATTCTATCTTGGAGTTGATGAACTTTTAATTTGAATGTTAACTCTTGAATGATGGGCAGTCAGTTTAGTTTTTTTAGTAATTTACTGCTTGAATTTTGAGTGCAAAATTTCTTATGTTATACACCATGTTAAGGGGATGGTTGGTTCGAGCTTTGTGTTAGGTGTCTAATATCAATAATATTATAAGTTCTATGTAGTTAAACTAATTGGTTAGATGTCATATGACTATCATCATATGATGGTTTAACATTTAGCTCGGTAGTAAAAATTACGGATGTTCGAAGCATTTGTAGGCATCCAATGGCTATTATTATACTAATACTTAGTAATCTATAGACACGTGAGCAGGATGTATCTTAATAGACTTTTTTAGGATTCATCTTGGCAACTGAATGAATTGCAATGTAAAAGTAATCTAAAATCCACGCTTGGATTGAGTGTTTTGGGTCTGATTTGTAATACAAAACTCGTTTCGTTAAGATAATTTTCAACCTAACACTGTTTCACACTAGTTTTACAATCTCATTTTCATTCTATTTTTCAATTACTCTTGTTTTTCCAACCCTTATTATAATCTTAATGATATTTCAAACTCTTCAGACAACTGACTTGTTCTCTTCCTTTCTCATTCCTTTGGCCAAACAAATCTTTACTCTATGTTATAGCCAAATACACACTTGTTCGTTTAAGTCAGTATCGAAGATATGCTACATGTGGTTGTCATCTACCGAATATTTGAGTGGTGGTGAATGAGTGACACTTGAGCACGAGGCACCTATTACAATATGTTATAGGACACTGACAAATTCAAGTTTTATCTCGGGATTGAATTTGAAATTCTAAGGAGGTGTTTGGGTAAAGAGTTAGTTATTATAATTCGACGTTATTATAGTTGAGTTATAATAGTTTGTGTTTTGGGTGTAGATTATTTTATTTTAGATTATAATAGTATGTGTTTTTTATATGAATTATTTTAATTTGAGAAGAAAATAGAAAACACTGTAACAAATAATAAAAAAAGTAATGAATATCAAATAGTAAAAGCTATAACAAATAGAAAATATTGTAGCAAATTAGAGGTTTTGAAGGTGTTTACAGTAGCCAATTGGAGTTTTTAAAATAGTATTTACTGTAGTTAGAGATGATTGTTATAGTTTTACACAATTATCATCCCAATCGGTCCCTAAATGTTCGAACTATTATTTTCCTAAGTCATTTCACAAGGTCTTTTATATTTATTTATAGTAATTTTATTATCTATCTTATTAAATACTAGTTTTTTTAAAACTTCATTCATGGTTGATCTTATAGTACAAACTGTCCTCGTTTTTGCTGCAGCAATTGGTAAGGTTAACTCAATCTTTCAATCGTAAAAATTGAGTTCTCAAACTTATTCCCGTAATTAAGTTGAATCGTCAAATTTACATAATTCTAGAAATCGTAACAATTGTATAAGATTGATTTTTTAGTTGTATAAGTTTGACAATTCAATTTTTACTATTAGAAGTTAGATAATGTAATTAATTACATCTATAATCATATGTCAAAAGTGGTTATTACAATCATTCATGGTCTTATTCAATTATAGTGAGTCTTTTCGATACAAGGTGTCCACTTTATGGTAGTTGCTGCACCTGCAATAGGTAAGATTAACTTATGAAGTGCTTGTAAAGAAAAAGTGTTTTAATAAGAAAAAGCATACAAAATCAAAGAAAATATTTACAAAATATATAAAATAAAATTTTATATTCTTTTCATAACTAGTTATGAAAATCATGAACAAATCTATAGTTGATAAAATCTAAAATTTTTTTGTAAGTATTTTTCTATATTTAAAAACGAAAATGTTAAAAAAAAAATGTAATTTTATTAAAATAAAACTGTTAGAGAAATAAATCACTTACAGGTTGGGTAAATTTGGTGAGGAGTTTTTGTAGAGAAGTCTGTATGGTTAGGTGTACACTCAAAGTGCTTTGATATGTATACGTCAATATTACAGATTGACAACTTCAAATTTGTGGATGGTCGTCGGAACTGATGGTGAAGCTCTACAGTGATTTGTTGTCTGACAGTAGGTGGCAGTGGATTCCAACTAATGCAAAATTCGGTGGTCGGTGACGGTTGCTGGTGGGGTTAGTCACAGCGGTTGCCAACGGTGGTTAGTCACAGCAGCAACGTCCATTTTGGAAGTCCCTCTTTTGTCAGTAGGACTTGCAATAACTTTTCTAAAAAGAAACAAATTACATTCTCTAATTACCATTTCATTGAAGACATTTTGTAAAACAACAAATATTAATTCTATGTTTAGTAGTTAATTTCATCAGACATTTGAGCACAAATCAATGATCAATGACTTATTTTGAAAATAGACAGCTCTATAATATGACATAATATGACATGAGAGGCTTTGGATATCTAAAATTGGTATTTGGATTACTCATTTCATTCTTATAGTTTCAACCCAACGTTTCACTATCTCATTCTCAATTTGACTTTTTTAGTAATCTTAACGACTATATTGTTATTGTCGTTGTTAAAATTATTATTTTTTGGGTAAGAATCAATTTGCATGTGACAGAGGTCACTCCATCTAATTGGGTTATTCTCAATCATTAGCTTGAACTGGAAAGAAAAAACCCTAAATAATTTGAATTTGATATTTCAAATTCTTAGAAGATAAAAACAATAAAAGAAAGTTGAATTATTAAAAATGAAACAGCCTTGCTAAATCATTGGAGATTTTTCTTTTGTTCATCAAAGTTGTTGGAAAGCATCTCTCTGATCTCTCTCAAAATTTTGGGACAGCTTAAGATGTTTCACAACAAGACATGTGTGTGTTCTTCAGCTTAATTAATTATATTATTTCTCTCTTAAATGCAATAATTATATGTAATCTAATCTCTACAAATTACAATTATTATTATTGTTAAAAAGAAATAATTGCAGCCTCCATACATATTATTGTCCAAGGAATTTTTCTATACTTATATTTGTGACAGAAAAAGAAAGCTGTTTATTTATTTGTTTATTTTCCTTAGAGATGAAAACTATAATTTGATCATTAATTATAATTAATTTATTGAACATAGAAATAGAATCTGAATTAGCCTAAGACTACACTGAGGTATAGATAAAGACAAAGAAATAAAGGGGAAAAAAATGGAGGCCATATGATTCTGCTGCAACTTCCATGTGAAAATGGCTATGTGTATGAGTCCCATAATTGTTACATCAATAATGTTTGAATTTTACATGACAATCTCCATCTTGAACTTCAATAACAATTTATTCTTTCTTTTTACTATATATATATACTTCTTTTAATTTATAAGAGAGTTGCATGTGTATAGTTTGTCTTTCATGAAAAAAATAACATTTGAACAACCCTGGAGAAGGGTTGATTTACGATTGAGGAAATTATAAACGAATTGTGTTTGGAATAGAAAAAATTAATTAGTTAATTAAATAAAAAAATGTTCGATTTTACGCTCTTAAAATAATTCATAAACCAATTACTAATTAGATAAAGAATAGCTAATTAGAAGGATTTAATTTAAGGACTTTCAACATTAAATTTGAGTACTTTCTACACTATTCCAAAGAACAATGGTTTTAAGAAAAAGAGATATACTCTTTGGTACGAAAGCAGATTAATTCTCCTGGACAAACCAAAACCACAGCTAAGAATTAATTGAATGTTGCTACAAAATATATATGTCAATATGGTTGATTGTGTCTTTAATTTGTATGAACTATGTTTTGGTGGCTATCAATAATGACAAAAATAATGTTGTGTGGGATATGGGGGTTTTGTGTGTGTGACAATATTCAATGAACCATGTTTAATTTGCACATATATGTGTGTGTATATATATATACACTTGTAGTTGTATTAATAATGGATCTTGTTCGATATATCAAACATTCTAATTATCATTCTATGGATGGGCCTAAAAGCATATGTCATGTTTCACATCAATCATCATACATATTTATAAGTAAATGGCTTAGCTACAAGGCCTTCTCTAAACTCTAAACTCTATGCTATAGATATAGATCATGTTATATATATATGTGTGTGTATACATTTATTGTTTCCATTGAAGGTAGCACATGGCACAAGTGGACATTATTTATTTTATTCCTTCTCCCTAATCCCTATGCATATGCCATTTTTGTGTTTTACTAAATTCCATACTTCTTTATTGTTCCTGCCCCTCACATTATCATTATTATTTTTTGAGTAAAGTTGGACTCTTATAAATTGCAAATATAATAACAACATTTAAATACTAATATACAATTTTAATAAGCTTTTAAATCTAGCAAAAATGAACTTACTATATTTTTAATTACTAACTTAACGATAATATTATCGATTCCAATTACTCAAATTTACTGTTTTTTCTTCTAAGTCCATTCTAAGTTTATATTTAATTTTTTTAATCTTAATATACTTTAAACATTTCTATTCAACCCTTAATATTTTAATCGAAACCATTTACATAGTTATTATATTTTAATTGTAACTATTTATATAATTGATTTTTTTTCAATATCTATTATAAATTTTATTATCTACAAATGATAACCTAACGACTTTAGGTACACAAATTCTTTTTTTTTTTCTTTGAAGACCATTGTACAACTTTTTACTTGTCAAATATGTATTAAAAACCAAACAAGGACACGACCCCTTAACCACGGAACAAAGATTCAGGAGAAGGAAAAAAAGGAGAGGGAGGGGGTAGCATTGAGCAAAGAATATGCATATATATAGAAGAGTAGGGTTGGCGGAATAGTAATAATGTTGTGGATAAGAAGAGAGGTAGAGAGATGAAAAATGGGGAATGGGTTGGTTTCTTTTGTAGGTATAGAGAGAAATTTGGAATTATATTAATTTGGTGTTATGGGGGGGGAGAAGAGTAAACATGTGAAGGTGTCGTGGAGAGAGGAGAAGAAACACATGGGGGGAAGAAAGGGACAATTGATGAATGCCCAATTCGGGATTTTCGATTTTCTGTGTTATAGTTTTAGGGTTTTTATTTTAATATGGTTTCCAATTTCAGCTCTTCTCCCCCCCGCACCCCCCATGTGACCTATCCCTAACCCCCAAACTCACACACACACACACACACACACACACACACACAACTCTCTCACTTTTTGCTTTCTTCCTCAAACCACAACCAACATATATACAATGGATCCACCCATTCAATTATTTCACCAATCTATTACTTCTCCTAATTTTTACATTCACTCCAATCATTATTATTTATTAAGAGATAACTGCATCATGCAACCCTAATAATTGAATACATTTTTGGATACTTTTTTGAATTTTCAGATTGTGTCCATAGACTCTTCCATTTCGAGTTTGACCCATATTGCATTTATTTTGCTATAAATCTCATTTTAATGTTTACGTAGACTTTCTTTTTTCTTTTTTCTTTTTAATAGAATAAGAACTTTTGTTTCCCAAATTTCACTTAAATTAAGTTTCCATATTTATTTGGTGACAATTTAATTTATGTTATTCCTACATTCATAACCATTCACTCTCTCAATTTTAGTATATTCATATTTTGAAATTTTAACCATTTATGGCCTATACAACAAATCTCATCCAAATCAAAATTCAAAATTAATTGTTTCAATTATTATTACCTAACAACTTTATGAAAATTATTTTACTATATTTTGTAAATAATTTGATTCATTTTGTTATATTAAAAAATAGTTTAATTTTCATGTTTCAATTTTAGTTGATTATATAGTTTTTTAAAACACTCGTTAATATATATTTAAAATAGATAAAAATAAATAAATAATTAAAGTTTTAGTATTAAATTGGTGCAAATTTGAAAGGCAAAAAGCATTTGTTTAACTTCATGTATTCTTCCCAAGCATTTTGTATTGACACACAAAATTTTACAATAGTTTTATTTTTCTTTTTTATATAGTATTAAACTTGAAAGAATATAATAGTTTATTGGTTATAAAAAAATTTGTTTAATTTACTCTTTATTAGCTTCTTGTTTGAATTTAAAAAAGAAAGGGTTACGAGACATATAAAGAAGAAGAGTTTTTTATTTGAGAAAGCAAATCCAACAACGGACTCAAACACCAAAACCTTGTCTCAAACTTAGTGCTAAACTCGTCAACCAATTCAACATGCCACACATATGATAAAGCATATGTTAACTAAGTTGTGAGTAACTCGATTACAAGTTCTAGAACAAAAGAAGAAGTAAAGTTGAACATAGGAATAGAATAGAATAGTATTGAATAATGTAAAGACTAATTAAAATCTAATTAATTTATTTGTTTAATTAGAAAAGAAAAAAAAAAAACAATAAGTGATTTATATGAAATAGTATAGCCATAATTAATTAAATTGTAATTATTGTCATGTGAATTTATGAAAACCCTAAACAGAAAGTCACATGGGGTTTCACTAATTCCCAAGAGATGACTTAATTTACTTAATTATATAATTAATTATCCCACATTCCTTTATTCTCCTCTCTCTGTTTTAAGTGGTAAAAACCTGACAAAGTTCTGAACTATATTTCTTTTTAATCACCCTTAATTATATATTTACCATTGTTATCAACCAATTATTGTTCTTAGTTTATACAGGAATCTCTCAGATTTATTATATATATTTTTTGAAAAAACTCATTTTTTATTTATATTTATTTATAATTTTTTTTAAAATATACTTTAAAAACTATGTTAGGTAGGTGTCTCACACACTCTCAATTTTCTAGAAAAATTATTTTAGGTAAAAAAAAATATCTAAAAATATTTACAAATATAATAAGATCTAAAAATATTTATAAATGTAACAAAATATCTATCATAATTTATCTTGGTCTATTTAGTTATATTTGAAAATAATATTTCCTCTAAATTAACTTGTTTTTCAATTAATAAAACGTGATTGAGAATGTATTCCAAACAGACTTTCGATAAAAGAAACAAAATCTTGAAATTACTACATTATTTCAGTCAAAGAGGGAGTTATGATTGAGGTGAAAAGTTAGATTTTACGTAGAAAAAAGAGACAATGGTTCAAAAATCAATTTTGAACGATTTCTTATTTTTCTAAAATCACTTTCTTTACTTTGTCGAACACAATATTTTTATACAAAAGTGATTTTGGCGAGGAAAAACGTGATTCATTGACAAACACACCTTAAATCAGTTTTTTTTTTTCATATTAATTATGTTGAAAATGTTTTTAAAAATAATTTATATTTTGCAATTTACTTATTATGATTTTAGAAAGAAGAAGAAGAAAGAAAAAAGAAAAAGAAAAAATAGAATAATAAATTATAGGATTGGATTTGATTTGATTGGGTGAAGAAGACATAATAGAGTTAAGTGAGCATAATGCATAGAACTGTAAAGTGGTAAAGGAATCTGATAGCAACTTCACATCTTCAAATACTTCCAAACCTTTTCCCATAAATTATCCATTACCCACACATGCTTTTTGTTTTTTACTTCTCCCTTTTAATTTTCTTCTTTCATTATTCTTTCCCCTTTTTAATGCCTTCATTACCCCTTTCCACTTCAACATTATTATGTTATAAGTTGTGATGTTGTTAGAAGTGCCACCAATCTAAACATAATTTAACTTACATATCATCAACATATTATTGTGTACTAATAATCAATTAAAATATAAAAATGTTCATAGTTATGCCATGTATTATTGGTTGAGTTAAAAAGTAAAAAGTAAAATGGTGGGTAAAAGGTGAGAGCATGGAAATGAATTAGATTAATAATTTTACAGAAATATTCATAGTTTTAATAGGTGGGAATTATTTATATATTTTATGGTTTGAAGAGGTTTTAATTAGTGGAATGTTAAGAGCATAGAAAGCTAAAGATTCTGTGAATGGAAAAAATTAGAAAAAGAAAAAAAGAATTATGTTGGGAGTGAATAAATAAAGAGAAATAGTTTGTTTTTTGGGTTTGATAATGTATGGATAAGAGAAGGGCCCAGAAGATTGTCTCTTTCCATCTGGCACCAATCATATACATAACACTGAAGTGATTGATTGCCATCTCAGATCTCAATCATATTGTGTGGAATTGCATCAGACGGCTGAGGTTTTGTGTGGACATTGTTAATGGAATTTGAATAATAATGTACCCTAAAAGGCCTAAACCCTAAACCCAATCATCATTTTAATAATACCCTTTTTGCCTTCATTCATTCTTTGTTTATGCTTAGTGCTTACCCCCCAAGTAGACACTCCCATTAACAAATACAGCTTTCACTCTCAGGCTGGTGTTTAACCTACCACACATAATTGATTTTTAGTTAATGGACTACATGGATGGAAAGAAAGAAGATGATTACTTAAAAACATGAAAATCACCATGTTTCTACTTCCTCCTATGACATCACTTGAGTCGCCGTAATTTAAATTTTATTTTCGTGTTATTGACCCTATAATGGGGTGATAATCAGTATGTTGAAGTTGATTTTTCGATCAAATCACCACCGAATAAACCGACTATGGTTGGTTTAGTAAATAATAATTATAATGGATAGCAATTTTAGAAATAATAAAAAATTCCAAATGATAAAAAACTATATATACCTTTAGTTTATCAAATTATTCGAGTTAAAAACACTCTAAATTCCACTTTTGTATTTTCTAGTTTGATAATAGAATGAAAGGGCGTAAATTTAGCACAAAGTTTCTTAGAAATTGTTCTTTTGTAAATGAAATAAAGAGAGAATTAATAATTTTTCATATACTAAAAGATTTCATATAATATATTTGTATATATATTTTGCTTGTGTATATATTATTTTTAAAGCTTCATTTTATAATATATTTTGTTATATAAGAGTGTATTTGAGAACGAGCTATAGAAAAGATGATTTTGTTATACTTTATAAATAGTTTCAATTTCTTTATTATATTTGATATTTCTTCTATTATAAATTTATAGGTTATGACACCATCAATATTGATCTCAAATTGGAAAAAAAATCAGTTTTTTATTTAATATCTTAGAAAATATTTGAAAATTATTTTGAGTGTTTGCAAACACTCTAAAGGTTTAAAAAAACAACTCATTATTATATAAATTTTTTTAATAAAAATTGTTTATAATAATATTTTGAATGGTTGTCAAACACTCTAAGTTACGTTTTTTTTTTTAAATTAAATAGTTGAAGATGTATATATTTGGAACACTAATATATATAAAAAGATAAAGTTGAATTGTTAATAGAAAATAGAAAAGAAAAGAAAAGAAAGGAAAGGAAAGGAAGAGTTGGAGTTGGGAGGGTAAAGTTGAATGAATATAATGTGTATGTAAGATTTGAGTGGTCACGTGAGTGGGAGGGTTTAAAGAGTAAACAATGTTTGGTTGCGTACCGGCCGTGAGTTTCCCTTTTATCATATCGGCCTTCACATGCAGATTCAAACAATATATTATGTATTATGTCAATGCAACGGATGATATTGATCCTAATCTCATTGCCACCATACCTTACGAATATAATTAAGAACGCATACCCTATTAAATCCATCTCCATTCATCTTACCAATTCTATAAAATATCTAAAATGGATATTACAAATACTAACTAAAATCAAACTAAATACCATCCTTTCATCCTAGCTTTAAATTTCAATTGGATTTGATTGAAAGTTTTTCTCCAATCCCAATTAAACTATTATTTATTTCTACCATGATAATGATGGATACAAATAGTAGTTTGTTGTTTTTTTAGAGTTGTGTGATTATCATTCAATACAATTTTCATATAATTAAAATTAATTTTAAAAAATTAAAAACATGTTTTAGGGTGTGTTTGGAAGTGAATTTTTTTTTTCTTGCCAAAGAAACGATGGTGCTTGGCTTGCACTAAAATTGATTTTAGAAAATTTTAAAATAATTAAATTGATTTTGGAGGAATTAGTTGATAGGTGATCTTTGTTAGTGGTTGACGGAGAATCAATCCCAAAATTGTTATCTAACTCAGTTGTTATGTTAAATATTGTTAGTTAAATATTTGTGTTTTTTTTTTAAATTTTAAATATTGAAACAAAAAGGATCAATGTTACCACATGTAATTGAATTATTAATAAAACAAACAATTATATACCTTTTAAATTTTCTTTCCATGCATATTATAAACTCTCATCTTACTTGAAATATCAACTATATGCATATAAGAAATAAAAATTTGGTATACCACACATAAATTCAATGGTTTGAAAATAGGTTTACAAAATCAATTGTATCTAGATCTCTTTTTCTTAAATTACTATTCTAAGAATCAGTTTCAAACAAACGTTTTTGATGATTTTTGAAATTAAAAAAAGAAATGATTTTTCTTTTTATAATAACACTTCACTATACAGCTCCCTTTGACAACATTCAACCAATAGTACTCATTTTTTGGTTTCACTTAGCATTATTCTTAAATACATGTGACCTTTGACTTAAACAAGTTTAGGTTGGATTTTAATCTATTTAATAGACAGAACTAATTGTATCATTAATCTCAATATGAAGTTACATCTCTCTTATCCTATATTATAAAACTCTTCTTTCTTGTGCACCTAATTAAAAAAGCATTTTAATTCTCAAAATTTGGCTTAGTTCTTTTAAACACTCTTGAAATTAAATAACAAAAGCAAAGAATAAGCATAATTTTAAAAAAATTAAAAACCAGAAGATAAAAATGCTATTATCAAAACTAAAATTTGTTTTTAGAATCGACTAATATGAAAACTGTAGTTGAACAAAAATAATCATAATTTTTAGAAAGGAAATGATTATCAAATAACGACATGGGCATATGAATATAGGAACCAAAGTATTGTTGGAGAGTTGATATTAATATATATAAGACCTGGATGAGAAAAAGTGAGTAAAAGAAAAATGTGTATTGTTTAGTTAATAACAAAATTCTTTTCTCAGCAGTGAAATGTACGAATAAAAATTCCCATTTCTTTTGTCTTTTCTTCACTTCAATTAATAATATCCCAATATTATTATTATTATTAAAATAATTAAAATAATTAAAATAATTAAAATAATTAAAATAAAATTAAATTTCTTGACCATCATCAATGAAACTGAAATTCCTTTTTTGCCCCTACCTTCTAAACATTTAAAAGCCTTACAACTCGCCTTCTTTACCGACACACGCCGCCCTTCTTCTGCCGCTAAATTTTCCCTCTCTCCGGAACTTCAAGCTTTCCGGCTGCCGTTGCTTATGTTTCTGAGTTCGTTTAGTTTTTTTTCTTTTTCCTGTTAATGCCAATGTCGTCTTTGTCTAAGCGTTCATCTCTCAGTCCGCCTCAGCCGGCTGTGGCGGCGAATCACGATCTTAAGCAACGAGTTATTGTCTGTCTTAACAAGCTTGAAGACCGTGATACTCTTGCTATGGCTGCCAATGAGTTGGAATCCATTGCTAAGGCTCTTACTTACGATTCATTCTCGTCGTTTCTCTCTTGCATTCATAATACTGATGCATCGTCGAAGTCGCCGGTGAGGAAGCAGTGTGTGTATCTTATTGGTCTTCTATCTCAGTCTCATGGAGATGCTTTGTCTCCTTTTGTGTCGAAGATGATTTCCACTGTTGTTCGTCGCCTCCGTGATTCCGACTCTACAATCCGATCTGCTTGCGTTGACGCTACGGCTTTAATGTCGTCGCAAATTACTAAGCCGCCATTCTCGGTATTTTTGAAGCCGTTGATGGAGACGCTTACACTTGAGCAGGATCTCAATTCGCAGATTGGTTCAGCTCTGTGTCTTGCAGCTGCGGTTGAGGCTGCTCCTGACCCGGATGTGTCGCAGCTGCGGAAGAATTTGACTAAGTTGGGGAAATTGGCGAAGAACGAGGGATTTAAGGCGAAGGCTGCGTTGCTTGTGCTGATTGGGAGTATCATTGCTGTTGGTGGTGCGACGAGTCGGAGCGTAATGGACTGGCTGGTGCCCTGCATTGTTGAATTCTTGAGCAATGACGATTGGGCAGTGAGGAAGGCAGCCGCAGAAACTATCGGGAGAGTGGCCGTCGCTGAAAGGGATTTGGCGGCACACTATAAAGCATCCTGTATCATTTCTTTGGATAGTCGGAGATTCGATAAGGTAATGTGCCATTTCTTTTTGGACGGATGAGAATGGGAGACCCAAACGGAAATGTAAAACTTGGGGCCGCAGATTTAAATGTTATAATTGAAAATCAATTGGTCCGTTATGCTTAAAATTTGTCATAACTTTTGCTGCTTGAAGAATTTTGAGTTGACTGGGTAAAATATTACAGATCAAGGTCGTTCGGGAGACAATGAACCAAACTTTGGAGTTATGGAAAGAGATTCCTGACGCTTCCGGAGACATCTCAACTGGTAATTTCTTCTACCATTGCTTTCGTTTGATTATGAATCTGATTAATGACGATTGAACCTCAATTTTGAATTGTTCATTGTTCAACTTGTTCATCTTTTAAAGAATGTTGAGAATTATTGGATACTTTAGATCTTTAATGATGACGTGAAAGGAAGAACTAGTCCCTCTGGTTAAAAAATCATTGGATTCAGTTTTGTAAGCTTAAAAGTGAATTAGTTGTCAATATGGTGACTGTCCAATTCCATGGTTAATGGTCCCAATTCGTCTTTCATTAATGTTTTTTCGATTCTTCGATGGGTCAGATAATGGCAATGTTGGATGCTTTCCTCCCCCTTCCACATGCTCACCTGAACAAAATTTAAGAACGCCGTTGAAGAAAACAGTCCCTACCAGCAGGTCCTCTCCTTTGGATGTATCACGTGTGACTACTAATAGTAAAAAGATCAGTCCAAAGAACATAGGTAAGAATTCAAGCACACCCATTTCTAAGCTAGAACGCCAGAAATCTTCCAATTGGAGTGTTGAAATAGCAGTATCAAATTCCCCCTCTTCCAAATTTGCTTCCGAGAACAATGCTCCTGGAGGTGGTTCCGAAAACATAGATTTCCAAGAGAATGAAGATTCTCGTCTCAATGCAAAAAGAGTTCTTTATAATAATGTGCGTGACGAGAAAGTTAACAAGTCCAGCAATTTGAGATCTGGGTCTCGCGTAGTTCCATTTGAGGAGCATGATAACATTCAGGAGGATGAGAGTAGAGACTCGGATGTTACTGTTGGCAGCTCAAGTGAAGAAACTTTTGGGAGCCACAAAGAATTTGAAGATATCTCTCTGATTCGTGACCAACTTCGTCAGATTGAGAACCAACAATCTAGCCTTCTAAACCTTCTACAGGTATGCATGTCTTTTCTGACTATGTAATACATACCATAAATTCTGTTGCATGTTATTCCTTTTTGGCCCCCGTTGCTTAACCTTTTTTATCTTTGAAGTTCTCACATGCACAATGGCGTAACGGGCTTTTCCATATAAGAGTTAAACATAATTACCATTTTCGTGGCCACGGATGACTAACTAGACACTTCTCTTTTTTAAAAAACTTCTAGTTCTATTGAATGATTGTGAATTATAAAACTTATTCTCCGAAGTAAGACTGAGAGCCTGGCATTTAATCATTGTAAGTTGGTCTTGGAGTTCTCAACTAATTGTCTTCATCTAAATTGATGGTAAGAGTGTCGGTCACATTTGGCTAATACAGGTCATGTTTGGCGGTGGTGGTGGTGGTTGGGGGAAATTATTTTGTTTATTGTCTGGATTTAACTTTTATGAAAATACTTTGACTTTGAATTTCCCTAAATGTAAAGATGCATCAATGGTCGTTTCACACAGCAGTATCGGGAAATGTGTCGATTGTATTTTGGTCTTTAGAGAAGTGACTCCAGTTGCAAGAAAAATAATGCATTTAAACCATTTCCACGTATTTCAGAAATTGTACATCCATATTCTAATTGCTACCTCTTTGATTGATTAGAACTGTAGTTTTTACCTACTGGAAGTTATCATAAACAAATATTCTGATTGAAATTTCCTTATTTTAAATGAATCTAGAACTTTATTGGGAGTTCTCAGAGTGGGATGAATTCATTGGAGAAACGAGTACATGGACTAGAGATGGCATTAGATGAAATATCTTACGACTTAGGATTGTCAAGTGGAAGGGTACCAAATAGCAGTTTTGCTGAAAACTCATGTTGCAAGCTGCCAGGAGCAGAGTTTTTAAGTTCTAAGTTCTGGAGGAGAGCAGAAGGGCGTTATTCTAGCTCAAAATTCTGTTCTACAACACAAGTCCCATCACCTAATGATCCGCATCACACGCTCGATAGAGATTCCGTTACAGAACCATTGAAGCAGAACAACCAAATATTCCGAACAGAAAGAAGGGGAGGATTAGTAATGAATCCGTTGGCCGACATTGATGGCGAATTTAGAGAAAACATGGGGCTGTATCCAAAAAGATTACTCAAGACTATGATCCAAGAAAATGACAATGTGCATATTTACAATGCAAATGGTACTGATTAAGTTCTCTGAATTCCTTCAGAAATAGCCATAAACCACAACAACAGGTAATTGAATATCTAGATTCTTTGCGATTGCTTAATCTTCAATTCTTGATCTCCATATACATTATACAATCTGTTTTGTGCCCATTTACTATGCATAACGCCATTGTCTACAGAAGCGAATGCACTTCAAATGGTGTTTATTTAAACCCATCTTTATCATTTCTAACTGAAGCATCTCAAGTCAAACTCGAATTTGTTCTTATGTTATTTTGATTAGTAACCATTCATTTGTGATCTTCACTGCAAAATCTGAACAGAAATTACCCGTTTTTGAAGGCTGAGAGCGAGCGAGCGAGCATGGTGGTCCTGAAAATGGCGAAAGCGATGAATGACCAAGTTATTTTGGACGGATATTGGAAAATATGACTTCTCAGACTTGGCATTTAACCTCAAGATTGAAGTAAGGTCAGTTTTGGGGTTATTTGTGTCATACATGCATGCTCTCACAAAGGTCTTTTTCCATTATAATGATAATGCCAGAGCCTGTCTTCTTTGCCATGTGAAAACTGACACAGAGTAAATTCCTTCTTACAGTTTACTCCATCTTTTTTTTTCTCTTCTCTGTCCTTCAAGGTAGAAAAAAGAGCTAATAGTTTTGTTGTATGTATTGGCCAGTGAATAAATTAAAGTCACTTGTTGAATTACTCAGCCCAAGAAATTGAATTTGAGTCTACAAATATAAAAGAGGAAAAAAGTTAAAGTCACTTTTGGACAATGTAGAACTAAAAGTAGGGCAGACCATCTACCACCTACACAATTAATAGCCAAGCAGCTTTGTTGGAAACTGGAAAGTTTGATATTATAGATCCCTTTTCATATTATCAAATAATGATGAAGGGTGCCTCAGTTTTGATGTACATTTTTGTGAGTGAAGAGAGTATCTTATTGGACATATGAATCCATACTCCATACTTCACATTCATCAGCTATACAATAATAAAGGATGCATGAATTTTGTGTATATATGGGAATGGTCAAATATATGAACCAGGAGAATATCATTGGATTTCATGTGTGGTATGGTGCGGTTCGAATTTCCTTTTTCTTCCCTCTTCTTTGGTAAGTGGTGATGTTATTGTTGACCTTTGAAAATTACAATCGGATTATAAATTTATTAGAGTGTTGGATCAAAATTAAGACTTGCATGATATCAATTACGAGTATTTATGGGTTGAGTTTGGTTGGTAGATTTGGGTTAGGATGTGTGAGTTTGTTTGAAATATTACATGTTATTGAAAAATAAATTTTAAGTTAAATAATTAAAACTAAAATAGGGTTTTTTAAATATGGAAAAGTTTTGTCAAATTACGTAAATTGTTTATCATTTAAGAATTTAAGAATTCAATTTGTACCGTAAACTTGATCACAAAGAGTTATAGGGATTTGTAAACAAAGTGTAGTGCTGTAGGACGCACATTGAGAGGGTTTTATGAGGGATGCTTGCTTTGAAAAGGACATTTGAGAGTTACATTTTTAGACTTTTTAAATTACTTGAAGCATAGGCTGTATAGAATAGTCTTATTAGATTAGATTGTTTGTTAATTCATTAGTTTGTTGCTACACAAATTTCTATTACCAAAATCTTCATTTATGAAACTTATTGCATTTAATTATCTATCACTCTTATTAATGCACCACTAAGATTTAAAGTGTAAGCTTTAATTTTACAAAAACATATAGTCAACCTATTTGATTTTCATTCAAATTTTAATACAATACATTCCTTTTAGTATTTAATGTATTGAATATAATAAAATATAATTACGATCCAAACATTAATTAATTAGGCTATTGGAAGGAGACCATCTTTAGAAAAAATTTGAAAATATAACAAATCACTTTAATATAAATATTTCCTCATTTATTTTGTAGCCCTAATTCCTCTCTGTCCAAACACAAATTTGAAGACGGTTTTTTAGTTCGAGTTGACGAACCGACTGATTCAATCAGTCCAACCGGTTTAAAATTTAACTACGTGTCCACTTACAACTTTTTGTATTGAGAAAGTGATAATATTTAATTTACAATTTGAATTGGTCTTACCTCCGGTTCCTGTTGAGCTCTTAAAGCTCTCCCCATGAGTGCTCATTTTGTGCTCGACTTCTAGCTCTCCCTTGTGGATATTTTAAGCTCTCTTAAGCTCCTCTAAGTTCTTATTAAGTTCTCTTCTTAAGCTTCTACATTCTCTGTTAGACTCCTGTGAATTTACTCTTTTCAAACTTATCTTATGCTTTCCACTAGGCTACTTAAATACTCCCCACAAGTGCTTCTCAAGTGCTTCTCTTGAGCTTTCTTCTAGCACCTCGAAGCTACTCTTGAGCCCTTTTTAAAGCTCATTTGAGTCCTCTCTTAAGCTCCTTCATAGGCTCCACTAAGCTCCCTCATGAGTTATCTTATCTTGAACTTAGTTGAATGTGTCCATAACATTATCAAACGGTCTCATAGTTTGTTTTTGTTTGTTTGTGGGATTTTAAAAGTACGAAGTCTATAAGTAGTTAGCTTCTATCACTCATAGACTAAGTTTATTACCATCTATCAAACATAAACTTCTATAAGTGACAAAATGATAGAAGTCTAAGACTAGAGGCTTTTATCAACCAATGTTAACTTACTTGTAAATATTTGTCCGATAACACTTTTTCTTGAGTACATGAATATCGTAGAAGTGTTAGTTTGGATGATTATCGTTAGAATATAATTAGATACCCAAGACTAAACTAAATACCTAAAACTTATAGAATCTATGACATAATATATCCATTGATAAGCTTATATATTATCACAAAACAGATTCTATCATTGATCGAAGAATTCATTTGACTATATTTGCCATTAGCTTTTTAAGTTTCTCTACTTTTGCTAGATTTTAATTAAGGGTGTAGCCAGTGCTCTAATTTGAATTTAAAAAAATCACCACTTAGGTCTAACTACTATCTATATTGTCTAAAAAACTATACATCTAGTTTTCCTCATTCTTATTTTACATTTTTGCATTTATTTTATATATTTTTGTAGAGGTTAATCTATAACAATAAATATTAAAAGAAAAACAATGAGTCATCTCCAAAGAAAAGTAGTGCTGATTGATATTTCATAGAGGAGTGGAAATAAATTGTTTACTTCATTCATGAATTTGTATGAATTTTTAAATCACTTCAACATTTTTTTTAAAATGTTAAGTAAAACTCTCTTGAACAAAATATTGTAGATCCATCACTATTGACGACTATTGCAAACTAGATTGTATCGATAGTTTTATCATAAACGAAAACTACAAGACAATTTACCATACCGTATAAACAACTTTGAATATTAGTAGTATTAGAACAAGTCGAAAAATAATATATACAAAGAGATTATAGTATATGAGTAATCCTTTGTCACTGCTTATTTTAAAACATAGAAACATCAAAATATAATTACTATAATTAATGAAAATACATGATAATTAATATTTTCTTTTTGTTAAATATCTTAAAGAGATAGTTGCAATTATAACCATTAGATTCAGAAAAATTAAGTATATAACAATATTTTAAAAAATTGCAAATATCTGTTGAAGTCTATCAATTGTCGATAAACTCATATCAAGTTATAAATATTGATCTATCATTGGTAAATCGTAAAATGCTAATGCGTGTTGTTGATTCCGAAGGTCAATCTAAAGATATCTATTGTATTAAGTAGATAGAAGCAAGCACGATAAAAAAGACACATTCCGCAGGGTCCAAAATTGCTTTTGAAGTTACTAAAAGTACTCTAAGGGATGTCAGAAGATTCAAAATTCCAACCATACCATAAATTTGAAATGGAAGAAAGGGGAGAGAAGAAGAAAAATATACAACTTTGATAGATAATAAATAAACAGTTCAGTTGCTGCAGTTTTCATTCATTAGCCATTGGGATATCTCAAACATAAATAATACTACAAGCGTTCGAAAAATCAGCTCTCTACTTTGAAAAGGTAAAATTACAGAGCACAAGAAAGGTTATTGCCGCTTGCTTGTGTTCGTGTTCGTTCTTAAGGAAAAAAAGATATACAAGATAATAGGCCTCTGATGCCTTTCTGTCATTTTTCTTCGTCAATCAAATCTCGAGCACCATTTAACAACAGAGCAGCATCAGCACAAACTCGGAAACAAAAGAATGGTGAAAGCTTAAACAAAGAGTGATCCTTTAGAGTCAAATTCACAGTAACACGGCAGATAGAAGGGGAATTACAAGCAGCCGATGGACAAAGAGAGTTTACAAAAAATAATCGGGGGTCTTGCGTGTGGTATCAGGTTCGATTTGCCTAGGTGCAGGGTCAAACTGAAGAAAATTTTGATCCATATTCTCCCCAATCTCAAGGATTGCAGCCATATTCCCACATCGATAACAATAATTTGGAGCACTAAAAACAGTCACCACATTCTTGTCCTACAGAAAGAGAAATACACAAAAATAAAAAATGTACCAACCTCCTTTTGAAGAAACAGAAAATCAAAATCCAAAAGCAAAACAATCAACCCGGATTCACGCACCTGACACCAATTGTATCCCTCCATTACAAGCTGGTGGGCTCTTGATATCAGCGTTAGCCCATTCGTGTGGTTAAATTGAGTGGCAATATCCTGCCCAAAAGTATATCCAGCACCACGCGGAGATATTCCCCAACCACAGCGGTCATCAGGGTCAGACCATAAGAGATCACACATCGGTCCCTCATGTGGAACCTAATAATAAATTCAAGATGAAAACAATACACGGGTTAGGAATACAGAAAGATCTCATGATTTCCCCAATACTGCAGTATGGTATGGAATCCAACTTTTGAAAAAAGAAGTCAAAATCAAGTAACATTCTTTCATACTCCAAAAATAAGTAAATTGGGACTTCATTCTAGACCAAACACTTTAACATCTCAATGAGAACCATTTTTTTAATGAGAATAATTGAGAAATAAATGAAAGAACACAAGAGGTGTCTACAAAAAGAAAGCCCCACCAAAAGAGCTAAAGAGTCGAACAAAAACAAAAAGGGCCGCAATCAAGCAAAAGATCCATTGGATGATTACCAAAAGCCTTAAGACAAGCCCAGAGATTTGCACAGTTGGCTCATGCAAAATTAACAGAGATGTGACGACACTTCCATAGAATAGTTGTTACATAAAATACTTCCACGAATTTCCTTTCCAAGTATCCCTTTACGAAATTAGCTCTTCCATTGATACTATATGTCCTTTGAGAAGGCCAGAAGTGGCAAATAGGGATGGAGGCAACCAGTTGGTTAGCTTGAAGATGGATGCGGCCTCACAGATTAATGAATGTCTGAGGGTAGGAGATTCAAGAAGAAGAAATTCCGCTTTGCTCTTAAAATTATAATGGAAATTTGCTCAAAATAAAACAGCCTTTTCGAAAAGCCAATCTGGGCACCTGATAGCAGCTGGCTTACAAATTTAATTAAGCAGTCCAAGTACCGCCCCTGGAAACACATCAGTAACAAATAGAAGTTTCTTTGAAATTCATATCAGTTACAAGGTAGGAAATGGGGAAACAATTCAGCTATTAGAAGATAATTGGGCCACAAGAAAACCGTTTTGTGAGGAGTTCCCTCCTTTAATGCAATAGCCAACTCCAAAAGGTTTTCTATTCTCAATTGTTGGTCTGCTGTGGGTGAAGCTCGAGACACTCAGAAGATGTCTCCTCGATGGGACAGTCTCACCATAATTTAGAGGGGTAAAGATCAATCAAAGAGAAGGATCAAGTTTGCTGGCTTCCAGAGAATTCAGGGTTTTTTCTTCACCACTTATTTGAATCAATTTCTCACCAAGTTCTCATCTAAAACTTTCTCACTAAGTTGATATAAAAAATCAACCCAAAGGAGAGATTGCTCATTTGATCCATAGCACATTGCAGTCTAAACAAGATGGATATAATACAAAGAATACACCAAAAGCTGGGAATACCGACCGCCTTTTTCTTCACTGTCAATTTGCTTAGAAGGGTTGGACGATGTTCCTCACTAATCTTTTTTTATATGGCTTGGTATCCTCCAAAAGGTATTGAAGATTTCCTTTTCAAATTGCTATCAGCTATCTGGTAGGTGGTTTACAAATTACAAAAGACAAGGATTTTGTGGAACAACGTTAGTAGAAGTCTCCTTTGCAAAGAAAAGAACAACCCTCCAAATAAGTTCTTCAAGTAATTTTTCTCCTCTTTTTCTGAAAATGTACATCTTACAGCCTTTACTTGGACTTCTTTACACAATTCTTTTTGTAACAGAGCATTTTCTGATTAGTTTAGATTGGAGAACTTGCTTTATCAACCTCCCGAATTAGCCTTCCATATACCCATAAGGTCTTTAGATTGGACGTTCTTCTCCTTTGTTGAATATATTTGTTATGTTTCCCACCAGAAAAGAGTATAATACTACCACGGAAAATAACACAGTAGGGTTCTTCTGACGCCAAAATCCAGATGATGAGATGAATACATGGTCATAGAGGGGATCAAAAAATTAGATGAATCTTCTCAAGCATTCCTTTTATTTTTTAACAGTAAAAAAAGTAATTTTTTCATTTGACTCAAATATTTTGCAAAAGCAAAACGAATCCACTAATAACTATATATATGCATTGTATCTATATATATTCATTTATTTTGTCAGCCATTGTTTAGCATATAAGTAAAACATTCTGTTAATAGATCGATTTTTTAAGAGTATACTAGAGGATAATGGCTTTGTAGAGATTGAGCAGAGGGTTAAAAGAAAGCGTTTTAAGTTTTAAATATTGTAATCATGTGCTTATGAAAATCACACATTAATACCTCTTGAATTCGGTCCAAAGCTCTGATGTTATCCAAGGTATCCAAAGATGGAGAAAGTCCTCCATGCAAACAAAAAACCTGCGCTCGGATAATGATAAACTATTAGAACCCATCAAATAATCCAAATAAGGAATTTATGTATGAACACAAACCTGGCTCTCAATTAGAGCTGTCAGAGGTAAATAATCAAAGAGGTCGGTGAAGTGCTTCCAGACATTTGCATTTCCATATTTTCTCAAACACTCGTCATAGAATCCATAACTGAAACGAAACAAAATGAGATAATAAAAACAGACAAAAAGATAACTGGAGTAACCAGCAAGCAACACTGGATAATAGTAGTGTATATAAAATGAAAGTATAACAATTTGCCACCTTATTAAATTTGTGAATTTTCATAAGCTAGACAACCAAAACCCCTGATCCTACAACACTTTGATGTATGGAAACGAGGATTGTGGATGTTGAGGGATTTGAACCTTGGTATCAAATTTGAGTAATTCCTAATTTGAACACTAGTATCCCAATTTGAATGCCAACAAGTTTTAATATTCTGGTTCTTGGTCCATCACACTCCGTGTCTTTGCATGTGATAACAGAAACACATGATAACTTACACTAACACTTAACCTTAAGAATAGATTAAATATGAAAATTACTGTGAGTTTGTGATGTGAAAATTATCACTTTACAAAAAAGTTCAGCAGAAAAGTGGTGGAATCCTACAGAGATTCAGTATAATAGACGAACAGGCATCCAGCTGTCATTCTTGATAGAGGCCATAATATTAAAAAAAAAACTTATAATTGTACTTCAGTCTTTCCTTTGCAGAGACTTAAACATGCAACAGGGTATTATTAGTGGTAGAGTGACTTTGCTGCCAAGATCCACTGAGATTCAACCCGTTGTTGCTCCAATTAAAAAAATTGTACTTCAGACTTTGTTCTTGTAGATTGAAGCCCCCTTTTTCTTAATTTATTGCTGAGTTTTTCTTTCATTTTATTAGAGCCCCCTTTCCTGTTCTTTCCATTTTTAAAATGAAAGCTTGTTTGGGGACCAGACAAAATTCCGGAAAAGCTTGAAGGTATCCTCACGTCCAAACTGATACAGCCTTTGAAAGCAGATTTTGTGAGACCAGAGCCACCATTTCTTTTTTGTCCATACTGAATCAAGCTATTGAAGGATTTGAATTTCGAAGGTCCATATAATACAATTAAAACAGGGAGAGCCAGCCACGACCATTTAAAATGGCAGACAGTTATGAACTTATAACAAAGCATTACAAACAGAAAAATACAAGCAGAAATAAGAGAACGACACAGTTTCAGGGAAAAAAGTAAAAAAAAAAAGGTCCACTGGTGGAAGCATGGGGTAAATACAGTCTCTTGACAAGTACAAAAAACTTAATACTATGTTGACAAGTACAAAAAACTTAATACTATGTTGACAAGTACTAAAAACTTCAGTTTAAATAATGTAAGAAAGTAGATGAATATAAATCATCTTACACTTGAGTTATCTGCCTGCTCTCATGATTTCCCCTCAAGATTGTAATTCTATCTCTATAACGAACTTTTAGAGCCACTAGAAGTGTAACAGTCTCCACAGAATAGTATCCACGGTCTGCACCAGTGATACATTGATTAATGATAATGAGCAAACAATACAAGTGCATTGCACACGAGAGATAATTCAACATATCAACTACCTAGCACATCATTCAATAGAAGACAGTGAACAATACATTTCTTCAAAGGAAACAAACTCTACTAGAAACCATGGAACTTATCTGTTGATTATTTTCACTTGTACAATCATCTTTCCTTTTTTTTATGGAAAACAAATAACACATTGACATAGAAAAGAAATATTACAAGAAATAAGAGATTTTTATTTTGCTAAATATTCGTGACCGTGAGTGTCCATGCAACTTATATGCACATCGTCTAATCTCACGAGACAATCTACTTAACCCTACAACATTTGAGTGTCAAGGAAACTCATATGATATTAAATCCTAGGTAGGTAGCCACTATGGATTGAACACATCCCATCTTAGTCCTTTATCAAGCTCAATTTCTTCTATTTACCAATAGGCCAACTCAGGATGGTTAAGAAAGAAAAGATATAAAAAGCCTCCAACTAAAAAAATTAAAATTTTTATAAAACTAATTTCCCTACAGAGGGATGATTATACATAAAGGTGGGAAGAAAAAAATCATAATCTACAGATTTAATATTCTTGACTAACAAGGAAATTAAAAAAAGAAAAAGAAAAAGAAAAGATGTTTAAAATACCATTTTGACCCATATATTTTAGGATTGGTTTAATTTTAGTCCTTGTACTTTCAAATGTCCAATGTTAGTCTCTATACTTTCCACAAATCTTAATTTAATCCTTCAAAGTTCGATTTTATCGAACTTGGTTAAATAATAATGATAATTTTCATGCAAGAAAATAAACATGAAAGTTTTCTAAACTTTATAGTGGAAAGATTCATAGATAATAAAAAAAAAACAGAAAGACTAGAATTGAATATTTAAAAGTAATTGAACAAGTTTCAAAGTCTAGGGACCAAAATACAAAAAATACATATCTAACCCATATTATATCCCAACGGCATGCTTATCCTACGAGGTACACGTTACATTTTTCAAGCTGTATAATCAAACGAAGAGCTGATCTCCATATTTGCACTAACCTTATATAGACGTATCGTCCCTAGATTTACTTGTACACATCCACTAGCAAAAGGTAATGAAAAAAGAAAATCAATGTCTCAAAATCTTGAAATTTGGGATTTACAAAGTTCTTCATCTCCAGAGGGATGGAGATGATGGTGTTGGGTGAACTGGGAGATGAAACTTGAGTGAGGGAGAAAGTTCCCTTTGTCGGATATTGTTGAAAAGATTGTCCAAAGGACCTACTTAACAATACTCAGAAAATAAAGAGCTGACTAGTCCTAAATCTTGTTCAACTACTGTGGGGTTCTTGACCCCAAGGCAAACTATATAGATATTTACAAGCCAGATCCTATGAACCTTTTTCATGCTCTTCCATCTTTTCCTTTTACTAGGAAAGAAAACCTTTTATTTATACGAGAATACTGTACACAATAGGGGAGATAGGCAAGGAGCCCACCAATCACAAGACATTAAAGGATCAAGGCTTCCTTGTGCCAAGGACAAAGTTCAACACTTCTACTTATACACGTTCAATGCAGTCTCTCAATGTTGTTTCAGTGTAGGAAAACATGAACAAATAATTAGGAGATTCTAATTTGTGTTGGCTAAATACAAAATGACAAGTTCACAGATGGTCAATTGATGGTACGCGAAGAACACCAACATACTACCCAAAGCTGGTGGTTAACTCCATGGTTTCAAAGTGCTATTTACAAGACACCACTCAATGCAAATAAGTTCAAAACTACCAATTGTATCTTTAAGGATTCTACTCAACCAGAGACCACTCAAAATTTGAAACAATGGATTCTAATGTGTGTCAAATCTTAATAGGTATCCCCATCATAAAATTTCTTCTGAAACAACATTCGAAATGATAACTTGCTCCGAATCCACCAACATTCTACAATATTTATCATCACCAAACTTATAAGTTTTCATCAAAAGTTGGTGTCCAACAAAGGCTTAAAAGCCAAAGATCTAAAAGACATCTGGGTGCGTGTTATCCTTTTGACAACTACACCAATTAATCAAATAAATCTTTACTTAAGCTAAGAAAATGCAAATCTTATGGCAAACATTCCAACTGTAACCAAACTTTCAATGAAAAAGAATGAGAGAATACTACAATAAAATTCACATTTGTTTTCCCTAAAAGAACGTAAGAAACAATTTCATTAGTTGATGATATAAAATGGGGTGTGGGTTGGTGGGGTAACCAAACCCCAAGCCAATCTAATTGGAATAACAGAAACCAATTAAACTGGCTAAAGGAGTGTTTGGAAACAACTTTTATTGAGAAAAAAAATGAAAGAATACATAGGCATACGAAAGAACAAGCCTACAAAAAGGGAGCTCTCTTTACAAGAACGAACTCCAACCATACAAAATAGTTCCTAAAGAATAGTTACAAAAAATATTGTGAAACCAAAGCCCATTGGGACCAAATCTCCAAGGGCCCTTTTCCACACCCCTAAACAAACTACTATTCTACATTTCTACTTGCCCCACAAGACCCCAAAGATCACACACACCCACACCATCCATAAAAAACAACCCTTCTCCTCAAAAGGCATATTGAGAAGGAACTCCTCGATCATCGCACTAGCATCTCTGTGATGAACAAGCGTAAGAGAATATAGTCCAAAATTTCCTCCACCTACCAACAAATAGTACAACAAAAAGACCCAGCAAGCGAAGGAAACTTCGTCGCAAACCGATTTAACATGTTAGCATGGTCAACCAAGAAGGCTAAAGGAGTGTTTAAACTATAGTTTTTGGCAGGAGAATGACATTTCCATCAAGTGAAGACAACAAAAGTGAATTTCAAAGAAGTTATGCAGGTATTGACTTCCTTCTCTATGATCTGTCTTCGTTTAAGCTCCACTTCCTTTATTATTTTGTCGATATTGGAATACCCATCATTTCCACATCCCCCCCATCCCCTTTCTTTCATCCCTATGTGTAGCAACTTTATACCCAATAAGTTATACAGTAATCACTTAACAGTTTGCACAAAACATTTACAGATACTCCTGAATAGAATATTTTCGTTTTAGTCTGGGTATATGAACATACGACTTGTGCTTAGACAAATGTCTCAATTAGGCCTCTAAGGAGGTTTTACACCTTCAAAACACAGATATCTGATAAAGCGCGATCAAATGCAGCCTTGTCAAACTAAACCTCCACTAAGAACTATATCCATCAAATTAACAGCCAAGAATATAAGACAAACAAGGTGAACAAATATAATGACAAGGATGCTAAAAAACGGCCACAACGCTAATCAGAATTGAAATTTGACCTATCTATGAATCATAAAAACGAAGTAAACCCCAAAATCAACCGTGTATGGTGATTAACCTAGCCTCCGCTCCGCATGTGATATGCATATTAGATTAGTAAGAAGACTAGAAAAAAAACAGTGCTAAACTAAAAACCATAAATCTAAAATCCATATAATGGAAAGAAGAACTAAGGAGAGGAAATAATAATAATAATAATAATAGGCATAATTGATAAGAAGAAGCGTTTTGAAGGGGAAAGTAGAGAAAGATAGTATGAAGTTGAAAAGCGGTAAAAAGGAGATTGAGAGTGAAAAACTGACCAACATAATCACCCATGAAGAGATAATTAGTATCAGGAGCATTCCCTCCTATCCGAAAAAGTTCAACGAGATCATAAAACTGGCCGTGAATATCCCCACAAACGGTGACGGGGCACTTGACCGGCTGAACGTTCCATTCCTCAACCAAAATGGTCCTAGCCTGATCACAAAGAGTCTTAACCTCAGCCTCGGAAAGAGGCTTACACTCCATCAGATGCTCGATCTGACGGTCCAGATCCGCGTGAGAGGGCATGATGGGGGTGTAAAGGAAGAGTTGAGATCCGTAATTAGAGATCGAAGATTGAGAAGGGAGTGGGGGGGATCGAGGAGGAAAGGATCTCTCCACGCAGCGGGAGAGAAAGGGGGGGAGAGAGAGAATCCGTGGTTATGAGAATCGGATTACTGGGAAAGCATGGAAAAGAATGAATTGGATTGAGGTGAGGAGAATCAAGGAGGAAGAAGAAGAAGAAGAAAGCAGATGGATTGAAGTGGGGAAGCTGGGATCATGTGTTGTTAGCTGGTTGGGGATTATGAGTTAATGGAGTTTTTCTCGGGAAAAAAATGTAAAATGGGAGAAATGGAATTTTTGTATTTGATGTGTTTATGGGGAAAATATTGAAAGAAGGGATTTGGCAGATGGGAGTGGGAGGGAGAGGAGAACGAGAGACTACAGAGGGAGGAGACCTCCTCCAATGCAAATACAAATGCAAATGAAATGTGGGATTACTACTCTACCACATTCCATTCCTATTTTTATTCTTTTAAATCACACCATAACATTTCTTTAAGTATTTCAATATTTGTGAAATACAGCAAACTTTTTTAAATATACACATTCAAATCAATTTTCCAAAGAAAAAAAAAAACTCTTGTTTTCATCGTTAATTCTCTCCCACATACCAACGTCAGCTATTTCAATTTACATAAATTGGCATATTATTTATTAAAGGTTTGAATTGCTAACATGTTGAACTAAGGTAAATACAGTTGCAAATAAACATAGGTTGGATTTCTTTTCTCTTAAATCTCAACCATTTTGGTGTAAAATAAAACAAATATTCATTCTACTTTTCATAAATTATTCAAATATATTTTCAAAGCTGTAATTTTAGTTATTGTAATTTATATCAAATTTTAGTTTTTAACATGATTTATTATCTGGCATTTTCACTGTCAATTTTGGATTTAAAAAAAAATGATTATTGTTATTCAATGTTTTTTTTTATAACCGCTAAAATTGAAATACTAGATTTTAAATTCATCATCTAAAAATACATGGACTAAAATGTACCAAATTTAACGAAAAAGCTAAAGATAAATATTAAAACAATTTTTTATCTAATGTTAAAAGTATAAAAAAAAAATGTCAAATTACTAAAAAAAAATGCCTCTAATAAGTGTTAAAATCGAAAGCATATCACAAATTGGAGTGGTAGTTTAAGGATATTAAAATTGACTATATAAGTGATTTTAATTATTTAAGCCGGTATAAATGGTTTAAAACAATTTAAAATTTTTTGTCGAGAAAACAAACTTAATTTTTTATTAAAATATTTAAAAATACAGTGAAACGAACTAAAACATTGACAAAAACACCATCATTTATTTACAAGAGTAAGATAAATTAATATATGCGTCTAATTTATTTGTGATTGTTTGGTGAGAGAGTGGAATAGGAAAAGAAGGAAGAAATTTTATTTTCCCGGAGGCTCCGGTGAATGAAAAATAAAAAAGGTTAATGCGACGGATTTATTAAGGGTTGGATTGCACATTTTGATTTTGGGTTAAACTTGAATTCATCTAGATGTACATGTACAATAATATTCAAATTTCCGAAATAATATCTCAATCCTATCACTATCATACGACAATTTTCATTTACTCATTACCAAATATACAAATATTTTTTTAAACTATCTAGTTTGAGCTTTTTTTTGTTACTATGTTTTATAAATTGTTTCTATTAATTATTTTTTTTACTCCATAAAAATTTCTCTTATACTTTTCTATTTTCACTTTTAAACTTCAAATTTAATGGTCAAACAAAAAGATTTGTTTAATTGATACATTGTACTTGGTAGTTCAAATTTTTTATTGGAAAATTATCAAAATATATTATTTATAATAGACATTGATAGATAGTGATAGAAGTCTATCAGATTCTACCATTAATAGAATCTAAAATTTTGTTATAACTTGTAAATATTTTAATTTATTTTTCTATTTTTAAACATGCTCATTTTTTACTCTATTTAAATAGAAAAACTTTTAATTTTATTATATTTTACATTTTTGTTGGTTTTAGGATGAGTAAATTATCAAAATGAATTTAACTCAACTGATCAACATGACTAAACAAGAAATAGAGGTGTAATAGTTGAACTGTATTGAAATTGACAAATTAAATTGGTATTTAGACTCCATCATCGATAAACAATTTTTCTTTATCTATTATTGATAGACTATTTCTATATTTATTGTTTGTTGATGAACAATTTATAGGTTTATTATCAATAGACTATTTAATTTAGATTAAGAAAGAAAAAAAATGGTAAAAATTAATATATCAATAATGTACCATTTTTAATCATATTGACATGACATATCACCAATAAAATTAAGAGCAAAGGAAGATGTTAACTATCCCCAAATTAAAAATCTATAGTATATATAAAAGCTTGGATGAGGAGAATTTTTTTTCTTTCCATTTTTGACATTTCTTTAGAAGTAGCTTTTATAATTAGATAGATGCTAATGTCTTTTCCTATTTTTATACTAGTTGAAGAAAAAAATGAGATGATTTTATGAATTGATTAGGCTAATTGTAACTTATGAATAACTAATAGCTTAATGAAATTGAGAGTTTTTTCAACTTTTAATAGCTTAAGAAAATCAAAAGTTGTAACTAATGAACAATTTCATAGCGAAGGAATTATTAATTCTTACCCATAGAGTCTTTCCCGAATTCTTAAATATGGATGACTATAAAACCTATTTTTCTACCTCACAATTTGAATAGTCTTCCAAATAAGAAGGAATATATCACTTTCATTTCATGTTTCCAATCCTTCATTTTCTTTTTTCTTTTTTGGTTTTGTTATGCTTTTCAATATGTGTATGTTTATTTTAAAAATATATCTTTTGAAAAATCTTTTACATTTCATCTATGTTTAAAGTTATATGTAAAACATGCACTTTAGAACATCTCCATTAGTCGTCGAATATTCGATCAATCTATACCCACCTAGGGGCTAAGGCTGATGAAATCTAGAAGTTATTGGGTTTGATCCAAGAAATCCATAAACATCGGTAAAAATAAAAGCATATTCGAAGGCCAATACAAACAACAATAGAAATTAGAAAAATATATGCTTAATTGATAGTATGTGATTTATGAAAAGTTAATGCTTTTTTTTATTTTAAAAAAATATCTCATCAATTAACATCTTTAAGACTATTTATATGTACACGTATATAAAAAGAAAAAACTTTAGGCTTGTCTTATTCTCTTAATTTGTATTTTTTATTCATTCATCAACTCTTTCTCTAAAAGTTTAAGTTTATGTAATTTAGTATGGTAGACCAATATAGTATAGTTAATTTATTTTCTAAACCGTTGCAAAGTAGAATTGTCTAGCAATCATTAAAGAACTATTTATGAGTTTAATCTTAAACAAAAATTGGGAGAAAAATTAATCAATTAAAAATGAAAATACTTAACAAAAAGAAAAAAAATTGTTATAAAGAAAAAATCAAACTATGCAATAAAATAAAAATGAAACACAAACAACACTAGTTAAAACTATTATAAATTAAATATCATCAATAATCATATGTTATTGAAGGTATATAAGCAATATATCTAATAACAAACAAGCATACTAAATGAAATATTATTCATATATATTTCGATTTCCTAATTAAAGGAAATATATATATGTCAATAATTATTTATAAAATAACAAATATAGATATATACTACTAGTATACCTTTTGTTAAAAAAAAAAGAGGACTATTTATAGTATATTTAAAAAAAGTATAGTTGGATTTGATTTGTTAGAACTTTGAATTACATCTAAATTTGCATACAAAATTTAATGTGAAACCTTGGCAATATATATATATATTCTTTTTGGTATTAGTGGTGCTATGCATTTACATAGAATGCTTTTTTATAATGTGTTTATTTTATTTGGTAGAATGATGAATTTGGGTGCTAATATTTAACTTTTAAGGAAGGCGAAGGTTTAGAGATTCGAGGGAATAATACGTAGTTGAGTTTTTTTTTTTTTTTTTTTTTTAAATATTTGTATAGAAAGTTTAGGAGTTGTTCTTCAATCTTCAATCTTTATTTTTTTGACCTTGAAAGTAGTTGAAGAAATTGGGTCAAAAAAAGTACAAAAGGAACAATTCCGCCCTTTGAATAACGACTACACGTCCCTTTTTCTTTTTAAACTTTTATTTTAAATTTATTTTATAAATTAGTATTTGTGTTACACGAATATAATAGTTTAGTAAAATTTTGCTATATTCCAAATTAAAATCACTTTTTGTTACTTGGTTTTATATTTACTCAAAGCTCATGCAATTTTATGTCGATTTGAGTATGAGTATTGATTTAGATAATACTTTAGCAATTTGGAATAAGAGGATATATTATATATAAACACAAGTAAATATTGACTTCACTTCTCTCAGAAAAAGTTATAAAAGTGCCCTGTTTTTTAAGAAAAAAATATAGCCCAAATATAGTTGTTTTATAATTTTTTTTTGTTTTAATATTTTTATAATTTATCTCTACGAGTTGTTTGGGTTGACTTAAAATATTTTTATATAAAAGAAAAATTATTTAAAGTATACTTTAAAACTTATTTTGAGTATTGTTAAATATTGAATTTATTTAAAAAATCACTTATTTTAATTATATAATCAATGTTAGAATTAATTAGATGTTGATAAACCTACGTAAGTTAATAAAAAAGCTAAATAATAAAAATGGAGTCTTACATATATGAAATTATAATGATACATTTAATTTAGAGTTTACGTTAATCACATAAGTTTTCTAATTCTAGATAAGTTTGAATCAAAATTTTATCCTATCTTATTTTATCTATGAACTCATCCACAACGAATATAGCCCATGGGTGCACTTCTCGGCTTTTGAAGGCTATTTTTCTTTCAACAAGAAAAATAAATCAGTGGCTTTGAGTTTATTGTAATGTTATTTAATAATTCATTAACCAACACGATGCTCTCAATGTACGGTTCCCAAAAGAGCAGGCCAAATAGTGCTCAAGGTGAGGTTCTTGTGCTGAAATTGTGAGGTTTAATTTCAGTATAGTTTCTGATGTTTGTGGTATATATGGTTGACTTCAAAGTTCAAACTACTTACCCATGTTGATTCAATATTAGATTAATTTATAGTTTGGTGAAGAAGGCTACAATTATTGTTGTCCAATTAGGTTAAAGATGTTAGGTGACATTTTTGGTAAGTGTTAGAGCAGTTTGATCCTTAATTTATGTTGTGTAGTTGTCATAATTCAGTTGTTGGTAGAGTCGTTTAATCCTGAATTTATTTTGGTAGTGTTATAATTTATGTTGTGGTAGTCACATTAACATTTTGATATATGTTAGAGGTATATGAATCTTCTTTCCATTGAGCTATATGTGACGACTGTATATGATCTATGGTAATGAGTTTGTGCATGGCCCTCCTTTTAGTTCTTCCTTGTTGCATGAACTTAATTCTATAGCAAGTTTTCTTTTCTTTAATTTACACTACTTGCCTGCTTAAGCCATTGAATGTTACTAAACCCATAATGTTTAACGCAAATGGTGTAATTAATATTGAATGTGGCAGGGCAGAATTGTGTCAAAGTTGATGATTTCGTATACATTGCTGCTTGATATTTAATTTGTTTATGGTTCTGTTCCACACACGGCTTAGCTTATTGACAGACATGTTAATCCTAGAGTTCATAGCGATATGATGGATATTGAATTATTTGACTATGACATTTACAATCTAACTGAGAGGAATTGGTGTTCGAGACTTTGAAGAGTTTCTTAAATATTATGAACCCAAAAAAAAACATAATATTGAGTGAAATCGAATAGCTCGAATTATCTTGTAAAGATTTTTTTTTCTTCTTTTGTTTGTTTTGGATTGAATTGAGTCCCCGCTAAATTTTTAAAATTGAGTAATTATAATTGGTGGAAATCATAGGAATAATAAATAAGTATATGACAACATTTTTAAAAAATTACAAATATAACAATATGATCTATTATTGATAAACTTGGACAGATTTTATTATATATTTGCATTTTTTAAAAAATATTGTTATATACTTAATTATTTTAATCTAAGTGCTATATTAACAACTATTCCTTTAAAAATTGAGTTAACTCAATCCAATTCAAATTTCTAATATTATATATATATATATATATGATGATTCATATACGTTTTTATATGATTGTTTGTAATAAATATGTTGGATTTTAATATTTATCATTGAAATTTTAGTTATTAATATGTGTTGTATATACAAATTTAAGTATTTTAAAGTAATAAAAAACATAATTAGAAAAGGAAAAATAAATATCAACCATCCAACCCAACACAAATTTTAAAGATTGGGCTAGAATGGGTGAGGATTTTATATGTGAGTTGCCAACTTAACAAACCAAAAAATCTGTTTTAATCAAACAACTCAAAATTCAAGGATTGGGCTAGGTTGGATCGGGTGGGTCGTTGAAGGTTTTATATTTGAGTCATTTGAGTCGCAAACTTAACTAAACCAAAAATTTGAGTTTTCATTCCAACTCAAGGTGGTTTAAGTTTGTTATTTAGTTTAATGAGAAGTGAAATAATTTACTATCTGCACACATGGGTTTTAATTACTTCATAAATTTGTTCAATCAAGATGACAGAGAAAAAGAAAGGGAAAATTGAATGAGCTTAAATTTCTTTAGATGTAAAATGCAGACATATATGTTTGCCAATTGATCACCCTAATGAGATAGATTTCGAGTTGTTAGGGAGATTTGAGGATTGAAACCAATATTTACGAGAAATGAAAGCAAAAGACATAGGCAGGACAGAAAGATATATAGCTTGGTTTGTTATGCAGGATCATAATTGAGTTGCTCATCTTGTTACAGTACTTGTCATTTTATCAAACACTTTTACATGCATACATGAATTGACCCTTTAAATGATGCAACAAAAGATCAATTAATTAATCTATCTGATGTGGTTTTTTCTTTTCCTAAAGTAGTACTACACACGAGCAACTTTTGCAGCTGCCATGTTATATTGCAATGGTTTCTGTTTTCTTTAATTTGTATATCCATATGTCTTCGGTTGTCCAGTTTTGTGGTTTTCGTAGGGTAACTGCATGCATTGCGTTACACAAAACCATTATATTATACGGCTAATTGTGGTTTTGGGTCATTCCCAAACACAACCTATGGAAGACAAACAATATATGATAACGACAACCACTCTATATCAATTTGTATGTGGTTGTGTGACTCTTTTATCGATATGGTAGTCATATACTTATTTCTAACAATTGCAGTTTCTACCGTGTAGCATTATTGTATTTTGATTAAGATTTTTTAACTCAATTTTGGCTTCTAAAACCTTTTTCTGGTTGTATTGGAAATTTTGTAATAGTTTTTAAAATAATTAAGGAACAAACTAACCAAATTTTAAAATATAACAATTATAGCTATATTAAGAAACCAATGACATCCATGATCATATATAGCAACGAAATTTTCAAAATTGTTTTTACATCTTAGATTATCCAGTGTTTTTCCATCAAAATCAACCAAAAAACATACACCAAAAACCATGTTCCTTATAGTTTTTACATTTGATTTAATCATAAGGTAATTCTAACGTCTATATTAATTAAAATTAATTTCGTTATATAAGATTTAGATGTTTATATATAAATTTTCAACTTTAGTTTTACTATTTTCAAATAATAGTAAAATGTATCACTCCTTATTGATCATAAAATTTGAAATTGTGAATAAAGTAAGAATAGGTTTATTTATTTTTTTTAGAAAAAAAAATTGTTAATCTCTGAATTTTGAAGTATTGGGTGCAAAATTTTCAATACATACCTTTTTTTTCTTTAGTTTCTAAAATCTTTACATAGGTGCATTTAGCCCTGGTTTCAATCGTATTTATTTGGAGTATTTTTTTTAAAGCAATTACATGAGATTTAAAATTGAAAAAGAAAATTTAAAAATAATTGTAAAAAGAAGAGCAAAATTTTTTATTGTTATTTTTCTAAGAAAAAATGGTAAAAATGACCCATAAAAGTTAGACTTCGTACTTTCAATTGTTAAAAATTGATCCCTTAAACTTATACATAATGTTAAAATTGGACCTTTAAATTTACATAATTGTCAAAATTGGAAAAATGACATAGATTTGAAGGGTTTAATTTTTATCACGGGTTAAGTTTCAAAAATTATTTTTTAAAAAATATTACGAAATGCTTTTAATATAATGACCTTTTAATTCTTTTTTTTTTTTTAATTAAACTAAATTTAGAAATTAAACCAAGTGTACATATCTTTTTTTTTAAAAAAACTCGAGACTAAAATTTACTCTTTTACATAAACTTAGAGAACAAACATACATATTTTTCTAAACTCGAACCTTAAAGGCGAGTCGTTCTTTATATTTTTCTATTAAAAAAAAGTTGGCCAATAATTCCATAAACTGTTAAAAGTTTTTTTAAAAAAATCTTAAAATCATTGCACACTCATACATATATAGAGAGAGATCTTAGTGATGTGGGTGAAATGAAAGATAAAAAGCTAAGGCTTTTTTCCTTTTTCCCTTTATGGCAATTGCCTTGCAGATATATATTTGAACACATTTTGCTTTTGGACTAAGTCTTTGCCCCCTCTATCCAATCAAATCTCAAACATCAAAAGCCACACACCAAACAAAAGCTTTCATACCATTATAACACACTTAATTACCTACACTTCCATACCCTTTAATTACAATATCATATCTCTCGCCATATATACTTCTCTACGCAAATTATTTACATATAGTATTGTAAATATTTAATCAAAAGTGTTGATGCATTCCATAACATGCATGCATGCATGCATGTCAACTATATGTTTGTAGCTCAAGATTATTCGTCCATAATCAACATTAACTTCATAAAGTTATATCATGAATTAATTCGGTCCTTGTTGTTTAAAATACTTTGGTCTTCAAATAATTGTTTTTACTCATAACAAAGACTTTTATGTTTTCCCCATTTTTTACTATATGTTGCCCTAAAACTAAAATAATTCAACAACGATCAATACCTCACCCTAAACTTAAATCAACTAGGTAGTCAGGACATATTCATTAAACTCCCTTAATCCCACCTCGCTCCAAGTGTCAAGTATTTTTTGTATAATAACGAGGTGAGAAAATGAACCTTGAAATTAGTCCCACCTCGCTCCAAGTGTCAAGTATTTTTAGTATAATAACGAGGTGAGAAAATGAACCTCGAAACTCTTGGGATGAAGGCCGTATCAATAACACTATTAGCCAAGTTAAATTAACTACTCCAAATGTCACTTTGGACTAAAGGAGTAATAACAATATGCACTTTATTGTTGTGCAAGTGAAAAAGAATACATATATATCTAATACGGTGATGACATATAAACCATTTACCACATAAATATGATACATGCATGCTTATATGCTTATATGTGACTACTAAATCTCCAAAAGGAATTTAAATATGAAACTCGTACAAATGATAGAAACCAAAGTTGAAGATATATGTTTAAATCAATAAGGATGTTTCAAGCTAAAATTCAAAGACAAAAGCTACTTTTTTTTTTTCTTTCTTTCTTCAAGTTATTTATTATTATTATTATTATTATTATTATTATTTTGGTTGGAATAAAAAAAATGTTAAGACAATATATAATTTACAATTTTGGCCATTGGAAGCATAAAGAGAATCTGATGCAGATTGGGGAGGAGGAACTTTGAGTTAAAACTTACAAAAAAGAGAAGAACCCATTTGGAAAAAGACCAACACACAAAAATGCAAACCCCACCCTTTAATTGTTTTTTTTTGTTCCCTTTTCTTTTGTTTCTTTGGTTTCTTTTTTCTTTTCTTTTCCTTTTTACCTTTAATGGGTGGAATTCACTTTATTAAGTTTAGGGAACCCTCTTCTCTCACTCACCTTTTAATTAAAGCATATAAACAAAACACCCTTCCCTCTTCATTATTATTAATTTTCAAATTACATAAACCTAACCTTATTCTTTCTTTTTCATTATTAATTAATCATCTTGGGTGGAGAAAAGAACCTACATAAAGTTAATTACGAGAATTATTAATTATCTTAATTTTTTTTTTCTCTATTAAATAGTTTTTGAAAAAAATTTACATTAATATGTTAATTTTTGTTTTCTTGTATACTTCACTTTTCTTATGTTTTTTTTTTTAAATGCTTTTCTTTTATCTCCTCCTTTCATAATTTAAAGTAATGTTATGGTTTCTCGTTTCATATTTCATATGTTTCCAATATTTTAAAAATATAGGTACAAGAAGTATATATAGTCTGATGATTTTATATTAGTCTAAAAATATCCAAAATAATTATTAAAAAAAAATGAATAGATTTTTTCATCAATTTCTTCCATTGTTATAGTTAATAATACAAATTTATTTATCAATATCTAACATGGTATTACTAAAATTTAGATGAATTTGATCAATTCCAATGATAATTTGATAATAATTTAATTATGGTTCAAAACAAAGCATTTTTCTTTTTAAAAGTTTACCTAAATTTCCAAAGGCATACAACAGATATTTTAAAACAACTCATGTACTTATTAAAGTTTCATACCCAATATTTGTTAGCCCTTTGAAATTTAGTTTTTTTTTTTTAAAAAAAATTAAACCTATTTTTCTTTCAAATTCTTATTTGGTTTTGAATATAAGTAGATGAGACAAATTGATCAAGAAAAGTGGCAGCAAATACACATGATGTTTAAAACTAAAAACAAAAATGTTATCGAAAGGATCCTAATTAAAATTCTAACGAAAAATCGCGATTCGATAAGTTTTTCATCATTTAATACCTAAAGTTAATACATACAAGATATAGCAGATGATGCGTATTCTTGGTGTCATGATCTTGAAAGCCCAATTTCTTACGAAAGCTTTTCAATTTAGTTTCTTTCTTAAGGGCTAAGCCTTGCCTGGTGGTCTTCCAGAGTTTCCTGCTCTCCTACAAAAACAAAGAAACCAAAATATATAAACTTAAATGATCTTCTTGTATCTAATTAATAAGATAATTATGTTTTGATTTAAAATACTTTAAACTATAATTTAAAATGTATTTTCAACTACATATATTAGATTGAATTAAAATTTTGTTTAGGGAGGATTTAGACCCGCAACAACAATCTCAGATTTATATATATATCAGTTTTGAACTGACATTATACACATATTATAGTGGATTTGTCATCAATTAAAATGGTTGTAGTGAGCTAATTAAAGAAAAGTAAATTAATTAGGTAGGGGGAAATGGATAAAGAGATATAAATTAAGATTAAGGAAAAGGGGGGGATGGAATATATTGAAGTACACACAAAACACATACTTTTATTTACTGTGGTTTTAAAGATGTTTGTGTCTCTCTCACCTTCAACCAAGAGTGACTTTAAATGACACCCTTTTTAAGCTAAAAGAAACTCAATGTAACAGTTTTAAAAGGCAAAGTTATTAAAATTTCAACTTTTTATCTCTCCCACTCCTATCTTTCTTTTTCTAATTCTTATTTCTCTCTCTCTCTAAATCTATCAAATATACTTTCTTAAATTTCCCACTTCTTTTTTTCTTTTTAGTGAACCAAATAATAATAAATAAATAAATAAAAACAAGATAAGATTTCAAACACATACAACCACATAAGGTTTCCCATATATAACTCAATTGCTAATTAAAAGGTATTATAATTTTGATTCGAAAAAACTCGTAAATTGTCACGTGTCAATTTATTTTTCTTTTAAAAGAAACATGGAGCATAGAGTTCGGTGTAATCTAATCATTGCTCTTAAAATTATCAAAAGTTCAAACCTCTATTCTCAACTTATATACTTAAACTAGAAAAAACATTGTCGTACCGATTATGGATTGGATCAGGACCATTAGGAACTCTTCTTTTGCTCATGTAGTTGAGATGCCACTCTGGATGATCAACAACCTTTCCGCCACGACCGCCACCGACTGCCACTGTCGTCTCTTTGGAAATTCCACTAAATTCATCTCCCATTGCTGTCGTTACCTTCCCCACCACGATGGGTTCTTTCCTTTGACACGAACCATTTGTCAACAAAAGCCAAATAAAAGCCATAACGAGAAGTGAACCAAACTTACAAGAAGAACAATAACAAGTCATTTTCTCTGCTCTCTCTCTCTCTCTGAACTCACTACATGACAGGATTTTGATTTTGGATTATGTTGAGAGAAGAAAAGAGAGAAATGAAATTGGTGTAATTTGTTTGAAGTGAAGATTGTTTTGTGTTATGTATTTTGGTTGAAAACAAAGGGTTTTATTCAAAGGTGGTTTGGTGTTATTGGGTTTTCTCTTTAGGATTCTATTGCACTTTCTCGAACCTAGAGAGATTGAGAAAACAAAAAAAGAAAAGAGAAAACAATAATAATGGCTTCAAACGTGAGATGGAGGGAACCCATCTGTTTGCTTTATACTGAGAAGAATAAATACGACACACTCATCTTTAACTTTGTTTTGTGTATTTTCATGCACATACCGAACAACACAAAGATAAACCACACCTTCATTTTCAATATATATATATATATATATATATATATTATTCATTTTACGTACAAAAAAAAAATTATACAAAAGAGGCTTATTAATTGGTCGTAGCATGCATGCATGGCAACATATATACACTTTTTTCTAAGTTACATATATATGCTTATTATTATAAGAACTATTAAGTTTTATGTAAGTGTATAAGATGGAAATTTTATTATATTTTGTACTTGTTTCTCTTGCTTTTTATTTTCCGTCTGTTATTACCTTATTATTGTTATTTATCTTCTACTTTTAAGCAAGTAGAGATGTGTTACTTTTGTCTACGAATCTTGATCACTTATGTTGATAGTGGTAATTATTAAGTAAGTACATGTGGAGCACAGAAAAGTACTTCAATTATATAATCTCTTACTTTAGTAAAATAGTGTTTGAATCACTTTTAGGTTTTGATTGTACACTCGAAAAAAGTTTTTGTTTTTTGCTTTTTGTTTATTAGAATTGTTGTTCAAGTACTCTCTAACAAATACAACACTTTACGGGGGGGCTTGAGTTCAACATCCGAAGTTAGAAGTTGTAGTTGGGGTTTAAATAGCTTAATAAGTATGGGTTTGATGTGCAAATTTAGGTAGTTTTAGTTTATCTAAATTGTTTTGGGTGTAAGATTTGTGTAATTAGATCAAATTCTTTATAATGGATAATTTTTTATTTTATATCGTTGTTTATTATTAAGGCAGTTGGAATATTAGAAAATAGAAAGGAAAAAAAAAAAAAAAAAAGAGCAAACAAAAAATAAACAAAAGGGCATGTGTGCCTCAAAAGTGGTAAATAGGTTGAGTCCAATTACTAATTCAAATGAGTCTCTCGCCTTAATATCCTAAGCATTGAGAGAACTTTACCATAGCGACAAATCATGATCAATTAAGCTTCAAAAGAACAGATATTAGTCTTAAAGTAGTAGAAACACACACTAATACATGATAGAAATTGGTTTGCAAAATTGTGATGTCTGATGATCATCTGTAGCATCACAACGTTAGACGTTGTCATTTAGTGTTTATAATTGGTTTGCAGAATTGTTGAATCGAAGAAGGGTGTCAAATCCTTCCTTAACCAACTAAATAAATTTACGTCCTCCGTACCTAACTAAAACAAAACAATAATATTAGAGCAAGGGGTGTCTTTCCAAATAGGAGCCATTTCCAAATTTACGTTCTCTCTAATTACAAAAATCAAATTAAGATTGTATGTTATGGGTCCAATTATCTTTAAGATTATTGATAATCTTATACGTTGGATTGACCACTTTTGACTTGTTGATTTTGTACCCTTTATTCGACTTTGGCTTGTTGATCTCTTTAACATCTTCACTTTACTTAGGAAAGATAAAACATGAATTAATATTCTTGAAAAGTCGAAGTTTTGGAAGAATGATTTAATTTTTATCTTTTGTCCAAATTTTACTTTTCTCATTCTTTAAGAATTTAAGATGTGACTTCTAATATAGTTGGAGATTTCTCTCTAAGTTCTCTATCGATTCTTTAGTTGTTGAACCTTGGTGGCTATATCTTTATTTTCATGAAGTAAATGCATCAAATAAGGTAGTATTAATCTAAAAAATTTGTAGAAAAATGACAAGTATTTAAGAGTTAATAAAATGGATTTTAAGTTAAGGGCAGAGTGGTAATTTGCCTTTATGGCAAATTTGTAATTAATCCTATCTTCTACCTTAGGTCTTTTAAAAGGACAAAAGAAAGGAGGAAAATGAGAGAGGGGGCTGCCGACATTTACACGACAAAAGAGAGTGAGGGAGAGACGACGAAGACATAGGTGTTCGTTCTTGCCGTCCGAGTCCCTGCACGACGATCCGTCGGAGTCCTTGCACGACTGTGAAAGTCATTCAGAGAGACAGAGGCGTTCCTTTCCGTCAGAATCATTGCACGACGGTGAAAGTCGTTCGAAGAGGAGAAGACAGTGAGTTTGGGTCTCGGCATTAGTTCAGCGTGGGTCTCTCGGTCTCTCTTGGCGTTTGGCTTATGGTATAGTCATTTTTGTCGTGGTTTATTACAGATTGCTTATTGGGTTGAACTCTGTAATAGTATCTCATTTTGTTCTTAATAAAATCTCTCCAAACTGGTTCTCAAAGTGGATGTAGACCGAATTGGTCGAACCACTATATATCGTTGTGTGCTTATTATCGCTTTCCTTGTGATTATCTGGCTGTTGCGTTCTGATTGTGTTCATAAAACTATATCAAGTAGTTGGGAGTTTGGTATAGTCAACAAGTGGTATTAGAACTTGGGTGTGTTATTCTCAACAAAATACACGCAACTCATTTGCATCTAGAAGATTGTATAGTAAAAAGTTGATATTTTTTAATAGAAAGAAAGTTGGTTTATTTGATTGTTATTGTTATTATTAGTCTTATATTAGCTAGAAATAATAAACGACACACAAATTAAAGGATTCCTAAATGCTTCAAATCTACTTTCAATCACTAAATGTTGAACAAAAAGCCAAAATCTAATCTTCTTCAAACTTTCATCTCCCAATATAAATTAAAAATAGTTGTTTGGTGGAAGAGAATATATCCAAAGCTTTGTTACTCAAACCAAGCTTCTCTTTCAAGATATGCTCATGCATGAAATTAATTGTTATCCACTATGGAAAATCTTTATGTACTTGGGAATTATATATTTTAAAAAAAGTTATCCCAAATAATATCTTTCAAATTTAATTAATTTTCCCCCAAATTAAACTTTTAATGATTTTGTCACTCAATCTTCAAATTCAAATATTATATTTAGTTTTTCAAATTTGGTATATTTAGTCTTTAAATTATTGTTTGACAACACCTATACAAAACAAAACCATACATGAGACAACAAAACAAAAGAATATATGTAGCACTAATTAATTATAAACTATATATTCCCAAGATTCCTATATTTATAAAAGCCTTTTTAGCTGTGTTCCATACTTTGGCCAATAACACAATTTTATAATCACTTCAAAACATGTGCTTTTTCGTTTGATTGTATTTAAAATTGTTTAAATTAAATTAATTTTGATGTTTAAAATTATTATTTATAATTATATTAATATTAAATATTAAACTCACTTTTTGCTTTTGGAGTGGTTGGAAAAAGTGATTCTAACCCTTTTAAAATCACTCTTAAATATGCACAAAAAAAAAATTAACAATAAACTTTAATTCAATAATAAGAGCTCTTGCAAATATAAAAATTAACCAATATAACACAATATAAAAAAATTAATATATAACAAAATCTATATTTGACAATGAAAGATTTTGGGCATAAAATTATTTAGATTTGATTTGTTGAAAGTAATCAAAATATGAATTTTTTATTTTAAATTAAGAGAGGAACATTAATTTGATTGCAAATGAAAGAAAGAGTTAGGAAAATGGGAGTGATTTTGTTCCCTCAATAATAATGTCTTGATATTCCCAAAATGTGTAGCCACTAAACGCACAGTTTAAAAACAATTATTCCAAACTAACTATGAGACTTCAAAATAAAATCAGAAATGGACACACATCAAATAAAATAAAATAAAAAGATACAAAGCTATATTTTACTCAATCTTTTTTTTTTTTTTAATTTGAAAAAAAAAAAAAACGGTAGAATCTCATTCTCTCTTGAGATTGATATATTTTATTTTGATCTCAAATCTATGGTGTTTTGTCATTTAAATTAATTTTTCAGTTAATTATTTTCAACTATGATTGGTTTGATAACCATTTTTCTTTTCATTTTTTTTAAAAAAATAGTTAACTTAGACATTGGTTTTGATAGAACCCAAATAAATATTTCATATCACCTTTTACCTCTAAGACAATCATAGAGCAAAAGCCACAGAGGACTCGTGAGGAGTCACCCTTAATCACCTTCTTTTATTATTATGCTAGAATCGAGGGGGGGAATCTAAATCAGTCATATATATAAAGATTCACAAACCCACCATTAATATTGCTGACTTTAAACATAAACCAGAATTCAAAACGATGATACAACCCTTCAAAAATAAGACTCTTATGTGTCATCAATAGTTTGACCAAACTTGATCACCAATAGGCCACAATCCAACTATTGAAACTCCAATTGTCGAGAACTTGGTTGAACCCCTAAGCTCCCTTTTGTTCTCTCAGTTTTTGTATTTTTTTTCACTCTTTGTTCTTCCTAAGTAATACTACCCATGTCACACAAAAATTAAAAACGTAGAAAAGTTTATCAGTGTGCTTATACTTTACCGTTAATAGATTCTTATAGTTTATCCGTAATTGACCAATATTTGTAATATAGTCGTCTATTGATGGTAAATTTAAAAAAAAAAATTCGCTGCATTTACATTTTTTAAAAAAATTGTTAAATATGTCACTACTTTATAAATTTATAAATCTAATTAGTGAAAACCCACAGTTAAGAATCTCCTCCTCCAACCTAACAAGAGAAACACACAATCACATCTATGTGATCACTTAGCTGGAACCCATCCCGATGAGCTTACTCAAACCTCAATCTTTTATTTGATTAATTAATATTTAATAGTTAACATAATATATATGAAGTAGTAGTAAATTAAACAACAACAAAAGGAGACACCAATAACTTGGGCATGCACC
Source organism: Cucumis hystrix (assembly GCA_025688845.1). NCBI lineage: Eukaryota > Viridiplantae > Streptophyta > Magnoliopsida > Cucurbitales > Cucurbitaceae > Cucumis > Cucumis hystrix. The sequence continues at coordinate 13,433,351 of CM046885.1, read as the reverse complement.
ACTTACACACATCACATTGAAACTTATAATTTAAGACACTAATATTAGTTATAAAATGTTGTTTAAATATTATTATTGTAGCTTAGGTTATAATTAATTAATTACTTATGAGCAGCAGCAGCAGCAAGTTGAAGAGTTATAATGAAGGTTGATTTGGCAGCTTCTCTCACATATCTCACATCTCCATTCATCATCTTCACAAGTTTTCTACTTATGAAAAGGCTATAACCTTCTTCAGATGAATCCTCACGATCCATATCATTTCCAAACATCTCATTCAACAATGATTCTGGTATGCCTCCTCCAACATATGTTATCCTAATTAAATTAACCACACACAAAATTCATTATAAATAATATTAAAATTACGTACAATTAACTTAATGTATATTTAGTACCTGAATTCAAGATGAAGAAGATGTAGTGAGTTCCCAAAATGATCCTTATTAGTAAAAGTTGTTGAAAGCATAAGTTGGCCACCTGTTGGTGCATAATGAACTGATATCAACAAGAAATCAGCCATTATTTGCTGAAGTCTCAAATTGTCTCCATATAATGTCTCACACATTATCTCTTCTCCAACTTCATTTTCTATTTGAATGCCTTTCCCTTTGCTCTTCATCATCACTTGACTTATTGCTACCACCAATACTTCATATAATGAAAACTCAACCATTTCTAATTCAATCACTCTGCACTCACATAATTAAACCAATATTAATTAGTAGAATATATTTTGAGGTTAATATATTAAAAATGTATATATATATATATTGAAATCTAGGGACAAATTAAAGCATACCCTTGAATAATATGATCAAGATCATGAGACTCATCAAGAACCTTGGAGATTTGCCTTTGACAATTAACACTATTAATCAAAAGTTGCTTCTGTTCCACTCCCAATTGAGTTTGTTGCAACATTTTCCTTGAAAAAATAATCCCGCTCAGTGGATTTTGAATCTGCCTCTTCAGATATCCCAATGCCTTCAACCTATTCGATGCAGTTCTCTCACACAATTTTTGAATACTCAAAGCTTGTTGCAATTCTTGACTTGCAAGTTGTAAGAAACAAAAAACCCCAATAACTCCACCATCTCTATCCAATATCTTATTGACACATAATAGACATTCCACAAACATCCCATTTCTTCCATAAAAACCAAATGAAATATTCTTTTCAGGATCTTGCCCACTCATTGCATTGTTCAACACAATCCCAAGATTCACAAATGCTTCTTGATTCTTGAGTTGGCAACAACATGATGACGAGTTGTTTAATTGTGTTCCAAAAACTTCTCCTAAAAGCATTTTGTTGACAACTGATTCACGAGTCCATCCGCTTAGTTTTGTCATTGCCAAGTTCCATTCTGTGCACCAACCAAATTCATCTAACCCAAATATTGGAGGGATTAGTGGGTTAGGGTTTTGTACTATGGCTTTGTAATCACCTTGTAGTTTTGTGAATTTGTCCATTACTATCTTTTGACATGTTATGTCTTGTGCTACAAAGCATACTCCCACCACATTTTCACTTAAGTCTTTGCTTGCACAAGCATTTACTATTAGGCTTATCGAGCCCGAATTGATGTCCACGTTGTGTGTTTTTATCTCAAATTGAACGTTTTTTTCCTCTTGACCTGTTGAAGAAAATAGATCACAACGTCATTAAAATGAAATACAACACATATGACGACAATTCTAAATTGGCTTTAAATATATATTTTTTTAAATCTCTAAAGTACTACAAACTATTGATCTTAATATTCACTGCAACAACAATTTTGGTTCTAGATTTCAGTTTTGAATTGACACATCATGTAGTATGATGTTATATTACAAGCTGACATCCTATCGTGTATCATGTATTGTAGGGTACAATGACAAATTATCCTGACACTGTAATGTAGACACAGTTGTTTATTAGGATGACAATCTCTAACTAATATCATATTCTCATGATTCAATAGCTAGTATATATGATGACAGTTTCCTATGATGTCAGTTAAGAAATGATATCGTACTTATATCATCATGCATGGCAATTTGTAATAATAATATCTGTTTGCAACTGTGATAGTATGGATATAATGGATGATAATTGTGTAAACCGATATCTAAAGTCAAAATTGATGCAGCGAATACTAAATAAATAACCCTAGCTTAAAGGTAACGATACTAACATATTTTTTTGGATAAATACTAAATAATATCAAATACGTAAAAGGAGTAAAATTAAACCAAAATGTACCTTGCAATGCCAAGACCAACATCTTCTTGACCATTTCAACAGAAGAATCTTCCACTAATGTGAGCAAATTCTTGCCAATGGCTTTGTCAACCGAAAGTCCAGTCAATTCAGCAATTTTTGAGTTCCAACCATTCACAAGCCCATCAACATCAACAGCCAAAATTGGAACTGTGGCTGTTTCAATCAACCTAACCATTTCACTTGTTACTGATTCCAATTCTTGCCTCCCATCAAGAATTTTGAGATCACTAAGTGTTGTTTGTATTGATTTTCTATGAATCTCACTCATATGATCATTTCTATCTTTAAAAGTATTTCTTAGTATAAGTTGCAAAGAATGAATTGCATCCATTTCAAAGTCCTTCCATGGCAAACTCCTTGTCTTAACCACTTCAAGAAAAGCCTTAAAAGATGATCTTGGATGCATTTTCCTTCCATCATCCTTCTCACCCGGCACATGCTTCGCTCCACCCCACCGAATCTCCGACGCAGTGTGCGATCGAAACCAGAAAATCATGTCGTTGGAAGATATCCTCACAGCAGCCATCCCACACACCACGTCGCCAAGTGCAAGCGCGCCGGGGTACCCGGCATCGTACAAGCTATCAGTACTCAAACCAGTGGAATCCATATGAAACTCCAAAATCCACGAAGCAATATCTTGAAGATGAAAATCAGTAGGGGTTATCCCTAATCTCCATACCTTGTTATTGTACAATAATGCAGCTCCGTCAGATTTGACAAGATCCATTATATTAGGAGTTCTTGACACAATCCCTAAAGGAGCATCACGCATTAACATGTCACATAAAAGTGTTTGAGTTCTCAAGATATTTTTCTCCAAAATTTGATTCTCTAACTCCAATTCCTTGCTGACATGAATGGCAAAAACTTGAGCTAGAAATTCACAAGCATATCTAAGAGGAAAAGGGACAAATCTAGGAGTTGTGTTGTGACAAACTACCAAACCCCACAATCTTTTCCTCTTATGTTTTTGCAAAGAAGCATCGTTGTTGTTGTTTTGATCAAAATTCTCTTCTTCTTCTTCTTCATTTACCACAATGGCCATAACCAATGAGGCAATAGAGTCCATATTCTCCATATATTGCAAATGGCAACAATGAGGAGCTCTTAAAGTTGAGCCACACAAAGTCAAATCAAAATCAAGATTTTGATCTTGAATGACCTTCACATGTTTGGCTCTACAATCCACAATCATTCTAACCTTGTTCTTCATGAACAAAAATCTTGCAGCCTGAGGAATGTCAGTGGCTGGATAATGCAAACCAAGATAAGGTTCGAGGCCAGGCTTTGTAACCTCGGAAAAAACCTCTCCATGATCATCATCATGAAACTTATAAGCCATCACTCTATCGTAACCCGTCAACTCAAACACTTCTTGAACCATAGTGTCACACAGTCTAACCAGACTCCCACTGGGGAGAGCCTGGAGACGAGTGATGGCTTTGGCCGCGAGCTTATAGGATTGGAGAGCTCCTGCAGCAGTGACGGGGACTTGGTCAGGTTTGAGAGGTTCAAAGTCGATGATAAGGCTACCGGTGACGCGATGAAGAATGGCGTAAAAGGGCTTCCCTGAGGACTTGGAGTGGACGAGAATAGGGTTGAGGAGGGTGACGTCGGGGAAGGCAAGGGCCTTGAGGAGGGCGGTGGCCGTGGGGGCGGTGAAGATGCCTCGGAGGTCGGTGCCGATGGCGAGGAGAGGGTGGTTGTCGCCGTCAGGGACGGTGTGGGCGACGGTGGTGAGCATTTCAGGAGCATTTTGGCTGAAGGCAATGAGTTTGAGGGTGGTGGGGTGGAGGGCTAAGAGGCAGCCAAAGGGTTGGATAAGGTTGGATATTTGGATTTGTTGAAGGTATGCTGTGGTGGTGGCGGCAGGCGGTGCGGCAGTTGGGTTGTTGGTGAGATGGATTGAAGTGGAGTAGTCGAAGGAAAAACCGGATTGCTCAAAGTGGGATTGAAGCTTTGCATCTATGGAGGTTTGAGTGAGGATTCTGGAGCTGTGTCTTGATTGTGAGGAAGAAGAAGATCCTCCTCCTGTGTTCCTGGAAGCTTGGCTTGGTCTACTTGTTGATGACATTTTTTCTTCTTCTTTCTTCTCCAAACAGAAACACAAAACTCAAAGGTCACATGCATGCTTATGATTTGCCTTTTAATTCTTATCTTACAAAATTTAACTCTCTAAATACTTCTTCTCTTCCACATCTCCTACTACAAAAAACGGTTTAATTATATGACTCTTATAAAAGATATCATTACTACTTTTCGTAACTCTTTCTTTAGTCTTATAATCTAAATTTCCTTCTTATGTCATTTTTTACTTTATTTCTAACAAACCAATTTTTTTTTTTTTTAAAAAAAGCAGATTTTGTCTTTACAATTTCTTTTCTAAAAATTCAAGAATGTGTATATCATGATAAGAAAATAAACTTAACTTAAAAGAAGAAAGCAAATCCAACCTTAGTTTTCTTACATTATTTTTCAAAGAATTATCGGAGAAAACCCCCATCAATTTGATATGGTTGATATGGTTGGATAGTGATAAAAGAGAAACAACAAAAACTACTTTGAATCTTTATCAATTGAATATGAGGAAGCATTTCCATCAATTTTCGAATTTCCATCCAATAATTATTAAGAGATGGGGACTTTGTACCAAAATTATTGATACTTTCATGGTCAAAATGATGTTTAATACAATAAATTCTATAGTTGATTAATCTATGTTTTTAAAATTTTAAACAAAATTAATTAATATCAGCAAATAAATATTAAGTATAACAAATGAATTTTTTTCTTAAGATATGATTCTGTAAATATTTTGAGTCTAAATGCAAATTTTCACGTAGAAAATTTTAGATATCATGATTGTCTTTTCAACAAAAGGAGGTTGTGATAAATTTTTTTTTTTTTAAGCATAACAATTTCGGAGATGAGTGTAATAGAATCGACTACTTCGATTTCGATTTCAAGATGACATGTCATCTCAATTAATCTAAATACAAACTTCTTCCATTTTGTAAAAAGTACTATTGCGACCGAAAAATAAAGAAAATGAATGAACGAATAAAGTGCTTAATATAGCTCTAATATTATTGCAGAGATATATAGAATAAAAAGGATTGGGAAATTATAATGTAACAACACGCATTATTTAATAAGTTGGCTTGTATTAAAATCAACTCTCATTAAGAGAATAAAAATGGAATTTCGAAATAATTGCCAAAAAGAAAAATTGCATATTCTTACTCAAAAGAAAATGGAAGGTTTTGAGAGTATTGTTAAGTTGCAATAGCACAGATAGAGAGAGAGAGACCTCAAACTTCACTTTGGTGTGAGAATGATGAAATGGGAAAGGTGAGAGTTTAAAGAGAGAGAGAGGACCAACTTGGCCACTTAGATTCATTTTAACTAACATTTAAAATTGGTCTTTATTATATTCAAATATTATAGAGATCGTGTCAGTTCATCTATGCTATTTTAACTTTTTCGTTTTTCGCACTTTTAATGAAATTGAAGACAATTTTGAAGCATAAAATTTAAAATGGAATGAAATATATCAAGTACTTATTTAATGTAAAAGAAGGGAAGTTATTATTGTTTTCAAATATAGAACAACATTATTGAAGTAACTTTTGACCGATAGAGATTCTTACAAATATCTATGATTAATATAGATACCAAAATGATATATATTATTACGTTAGTGTGGAGGTAATTTTGACGTGTAATTTGTGAAAATAGTAATGATAGAAGGAAAATGAAAGTGAAGAAATAGACCAAAAGAAAATGTATAGAATAAAGAGAAAAATAAAGAAAAGGGAACAAAGCACAAGAGTAAGAATGCCCTATGCTGTTGTTGGTGGAAAGGGGAAAATGCACCCATCACTCACACAGTTTTGTCCAATTCATTCCTTACCCTTTATTATCTCTTTCTTTCTTTCTTTTGGGTTTTGTAAATTTAGATTCAATATTGATATTCTAAATAAATAATATTTATTTGTTTCCTTTTAGGTAACTTCGATTTCCTCTAATAGAATGCCAACTTGGCTCATATATATACTACATATATTAAATTTAAGTTAATACTACATTCTCCTACTTTCGGTGTTTGTGTCTAATAGATCCATAAATTTTAAAATTTGTTATTGGATTTGAAGTTGAATTTTGTGTAAAACGGTTGTGAATAGACAATTTTGTGACAAAGAAAGTTTTTAGATTAAAATTGGAGCATTTTTAAAATTAGCAAAATTTTGTAAATAGTTTCACTATTTTTACTATCCATAAAAATTCATTTGAATGTTTCACTACAAACACATTGTTATATTTTATAAATATTTTAGTTCATTTTTCTATATTTGAAAGTAGTCATACTAGCTCTTTTTATCTTACATCTCACTTACTTTAGAAGCAATATTCAACAACTAATATATATAAGTTTTGACTTATCATTATTCAACTTTTTTCTTGATGTCACTGGTCACTAATCACTTGACTTAATTTCAACAATCACTTGTACTTAAATTCTAAATCTTAATGTGATTGCATCTAGATATATTGGCTAATAACAACGGCATCTTGAATTTGTTACTATTTTCTATGTCAATTAGAGGAGTTGCGACCAATTGATTGTAACAACATTTGATATGTATGTCAAACCTATCTGAATCAATATTCAGTTGTTAATGCAGAATTACTCACTAATTCACTATGTGTTATATATATATCATGTATGACCTTTAGACTTTTCATACAACCTCCAACATAATTACTTCCAAACTGGTCTCATTTTCCACCAAATTGTACAAAGATGTGTATTAATGTTATTGTTCTACAGTAAGAAATTGGATGGTTGGATTAGAACAAGAGATTGCTATGTAAAAATTCAGAATAGAAAAATCTAAATGATCCCATAGTGAAATCGAAACGATCACTTAGAAAAGTTTGGACGAGTGCACATTAAAAACTAAACAATAGCACAAAGAAATTAAATGATCACCCAACAATTAGTAAGAGATCTTTTAGAAATAACTATACGATCTCTTTCTAAATGAATGGTCCTAGAAGGCAACTACTCGTAAAAACTTACATTCTGTAACAAATTAAACGGAGGCAACGGTAGTAATGGAATAACTGGAAAAGAAGTTCTGTAGTTTGAATGAAAGTGACATTCGATGCCCATTCTTGATATCAATAGCATTTAATGTTGTTGGTGAGAATGTTAGTTAAGAATAAATGTTTCATGGAGAATATTGATGTTGCAGTGAAGGCAATTATTGAAGAAGATGAAGTAGGAGAGACATTGAAAAAAGTTTTAAAATGGAAGTAGTAATGGTATTTCACATAGCAAAAATGTCAATCACAACCAAGGTTTTAGGTATGGGTTAGTCATAGAAAAGTTTTTAGATTGTAGGTCATTTTATGAAATTTTCCCCAAACAACACTAAGCTTCTTTAAATTCAAATGAAGAACACTTTGGTTCTATAAACCCACCCACTCACATCTCCAATTAACTAAAGAAACTCAAGAGGATAAGTTGGAATTTAAATTTCATTTGATAAGATGAAACTCGTTTCTTATTAAAGATTTGACACACTTATCAAATATGGTGATTAAGCATTATATGAATGTTTGAAGGACACACAAAAGCATCCTAAAATTCCATAATAAAGAGAACACAACTTAAGCAATTTACAATAATAAATCGATTTTATTGCCTAGCAATATAATTGTTACAAAACTCGATGTAAAGGCTATAAATGCCCTAGCAAGAGGATGGCAAATGAAAGTACAAAAGAGGAAAACTCCTACCAAACAAGAGATAAAAGTATCGGACGAGATTTAAGTTTTCAAGGCAAATCGAGAAGATTGATTCTATTTTGGAATAAGAGGAGAGATATTCCATCTGACTCACGTAGCGGTAAATCTTTTCTAGCTTATGAAACTAAAAGATCTCATACTCTTCTATCTATAATTTGCATTTCTCCCGCTTCAAACTGACTTATTGGAAAGATAGGACTGGTTCGTTGGTTCTTGAGCTAACCTTATTAGAGAAAGGTGTGAATATGATTGCTTGGATAAAGGCTCACCGTGTTTACAATCAAGAGGAAGAAAGCCCATGTAGCAGTGCGCGAGATCTAAGAGAAAGATCAAAGGCCCCGGTACAGTCCTTTTCTAAGAGAAAGATCAAAGGCCCCGGTACAGTCCTTTGAGTCAAACTCTTTTCTTTGGTTCTCTCTTGTCCATGGATGAACGAAAGGACTACTGGGGATGGTACCTTTATTCAAACAACACCCATTGATAGACTTAAGGGTGTGACTTCATCAGTTCATTTTGTTGATCTCTAAGGAGTCGTTTAGAAGGAAATGGTTAGGGAGGGAAAGAATTATGATAATCCTTAAGTTATGAAAAAAGTTGATTAGGATAACATGTGGGTTATGAAAAAGGTTGGTTAGGATAAGATGTGTTTGGAAAAATAGTTACGTGAAAGGATTATGAAAATTATTTATTATTATTATTATTATTATTATTTTAAATTCATATTCTAAATTCCATACACAAATATTAGTATGTTTAATTTACCAAATTGTAATATTTTCGAAAAACAAGTTTCATTAGTTTTCTTAAATACGAGGTCCATTTTCAACATTTTCCATAAGCATTTCGTGCCAATAAATTATTAATTTTTTTAAATTCGTATTTTAACCCCAATACACAAATTAGATGTATTTAATTTACCAAATTGTTCTAGTTTTCGTATAACTTCTACTAATTTCTTCAAAGACGACGTCCATTTTCAACCTTTTTTATCGTTGTTGAGCCGTTACGTGCGAATAAACTATATTTCTTTTTTTAAACTCATATTGTAAATGCAGTCTTGGAAAATTGTGCATCTTTAACAATTAATTTAAACCAACGACTGCGGACATAATTTCATTCAAACGAAAAAAAATACAAGAACAAAATAGTTTGTAGGAAGGGAGTTATAAAGTGAAGTCAATTACATCGAACAATATGCAGAAGCAAAAAAAAAAAAAAATGTTCTTGTATTTTTTTTCGTTTGAAAAAAATTATAACCGCAGTAGTTAATATAAATTAATTGTTAAAAATGCAAAATTTTAAAAAAATAAATTTAAAATATGAATTTAAAAAAAGGTCAAGCGGTTGAAGTGGACAACCAATCATGGGTTGTCGTGCAAAATGACGTTGCAGTATGTGAGCTTCATATCATCGGGTAGATCCAAGAAGGCTTTCATGACGGCCAACTGCTGTGTCATTACCATAACACATTGCGCACTGTCTGCTACACTGAGCTGAGGGATAGTCTGCAACTGTCCAATGACTTCCCGCAGCAGAGCGTCTTCCTCCTAGTTAGTTATCTTCAACCAGTCCGCAATGGCCCTGAGCTGTTCATTCGCACAATCCATGGTTTTGCGAACGACCTCTACAGTCTCGACAGTCTGCCCTCCGCGCTTCCTCTCCAATCCACTGGAACCCAGCCTACAGTCGTTGGACCTACCAGGTCATGCGTCCATCATGTCTTCGGACGACATGTTCATTCCCTGGCTGTACATAGTAAGAAACTCCTTATTGATCCCATCTTTCGATTGAAATCTCTCATTTTCGACTGGCACATTGGACCCAACATCAGCTAATGTGATGTAGTAATGCAAAGTTTAGGGAATTTTATGAATAATACTTCATATGATGATTTATTAACGAGAAGAGAAGCTTTTTTATAGGCTGGAAGTTTACAAGAATTGTTAGAATTTAGTTATTTTGGAACTAACTTGGACTTGAGTTAGTTTATTTATAACTAACTCAAGATACAAGATTAGTAACTCAAGATACACAAGCCTTAACTAAAGATAACTAATCTTAAAATACAAGAATGGTAATTCGAGATACTCAAGAATTAGCTAAAGAAATACTAAAGAACTCAAAGAAACATCAAGAAAGGAGGATGTTCAACATCAAACCCCTCCCCTAGGATAAAACTCGACCTCGAGTGAAGATTAGGGAGCTAAAGAGAAGGAATATGGTGCATCGTAAAGTGAAAAGTCAACAATATTTAAAGATGATTCTCATGTTTGCTGAAAGATCTACTCGGTAAGTGTTGGGGTCGAGTCTTTCTAATATTTGAAATGGACCCATTCTCTTGTTGGTCATTTTGGAATGATGACCAACAGGTAGTCTTGCAAGGTTTATGGTTAGAGCAAGCTTCCCAAACACTTTTAAAATCAGTGTCCAAGGGTACAATGTAGGTATGTGATCAAAGGCTATGATTTGAGATTGGAGGGTGGTGAGAAGTATACTTTTTCGACTGAGGGCATCAGTAGCCTTATTAGTCTTACCCAAAGTATGTTTAATCACAAAATCAAATCTTTACAAGAATTGAAGCTACCGAGCATACATTCTACTAATTGTTTTTTGAAAATTCAAAAATTTAAGAGAAAAGTGGTCAGTAAGTAAGATAAAAGTATTAGTAAGTAGATAATGTTCCCATTGTTTTAAAGCACGCGCAAGGGCATATAGTTCATGTTCATAGGTACTCCAATTTTGTCTAGAAGTACTTAATTTTTCACTAAAATACTCTAAAGGGTGACCTTGATTAAGGACAACTCCTATTCCTAGACCTGAAGCATCTACTGTGAATGGTTTACCAAAGTTCGATAGTTTTAAAATAGGGAGCTAGTTAAAGCTAATTTCAATTGACAGAAGCTGTCTTCTTCTATTTATCCCCATTGAAAATTACCTTTCTTTAAACAGTTTGTTAAAGGTGCTGCAATAGTGCTAACGTTCTTTATGAACCTTCTATAAAAAGAGGCTAAACCTAAAAAAACATTGAATATCTTTTGGAGTCTTTGGTTGTGGCCAAGAATTAATAGAGTCAACAAAAATGTCATTACAACTTATGATAAATCCAAGAAAATGAATGCTATAGCACAAAAATTCACATTTTTTAAGGTTAATTTGTAATTCATTTTCTTGTAAGGTTGTAAAAAGTAGCTGGATGTGTTTTAGGTGATCTTCCTTAGAGGAGCTATAGATGAATATGTCATCAAAGTATACCACAATGAATTGACTCAAAAGAGGTTGTAGGATTTGGTTCATTAATCTCATAAAGGTGCTAGGGGCATTTGAGAGACCAAAAGACATAACTAACCATTCAAACAATCCTTCATTAGTTTTGAAGGTTGTTTTCCACTCATCCCTTGGTTTAATTCTAATTTGGTGGTAGCCACTCTTAAGATCTACATTGGAAAAGATGGAAGTCATACCTAGTTGGTCAAGTAGGTTAGATAAACGAGCGATAGGGAACTTATATTTGACTGTAATTTTGTTTATTGCTCTACTATCCACACAAAGTCTCCAGTTGCCATCTGTTTTTTGTGCAAGTAAAGTCGGGACAATACAAGGACTTAGGTTAGGTTGGATATGAACTTTGCTAAGGAGTTCTTCTATTTGTTCATGTAATATTTTGTACTCCCTAGAGTTCATTCAATAATGAGGCAGATTAGGTAAGGTACTATCGGGCATTAAGTCTATAGTGTGTTGTATATTTCTAAGAGGTGACAGTGAGGTGGTTGGTTCTATGATATTTGGGAATTCGGCTAAAAGGTTAGATATCACACTAGGTATGTCAGTTTCTGAAGGAGCAGTGCAGTTTCCTTTAATGACAAAGGCTAAAGTAGGTGCTGATTTTGATGGCAAGAACTCCTTATCTTTGATTATTGAAAAAAGTTGTTTTCCTTTATTAGGGTTATGTAAAAGAACTACACGACGACTCATCCAATCAAATTCAATAGTGTTAGCTCTACCTCTATGAATGTAATCCGTGTCATATTGCCAAAGTCGTCCTAAAAGAATGTGGCAAGCATCCATATCAAGAACATCACATATAATTTAGTCTTTATAGTGTTGTCCTATTGATAAAGAAATAGTACAAACCTCACTAACAATAACTTCTCCCCCTTTTTTTATCCAACTAACCTAATAAGGATTCGAGTGTGGGTCAGTTTTCAAATTTAGGGCAAAAACTAGTTTTTTAGACACTAAGTTTTCACTACTACCGCTATCAATGATAACTTGACACACTTTACCATTAATGGTGCATCCTGTTCGAAAGAGGGAATTCCTTTGAGGTATTTGTTCAATCGTAGGGGTGAAAAGAATTCTCTGAATTACACAAGATAGTTAATCTCTTACATTCGATGTTGAAATCTCATAGATGTTGTCATCTAAGTCATCCTCTTCCTGTCCTTCAATTGTCAAAGTCCTCCTTTGAAGGCATTCATTAGAGAGATGTCCTTGTTGACCGCACCTGAAACATTTACCCAAAGTAGGACGATTCTAAACGTTGTCAACCTTTTTTTTTTTGTGGTATTCTCACCTGGTTTGGTGGTTGTAATCTTTGGTGGGTTTTCATCTTTCTTAGCGGGCTGTAAAGTTGTGGAGGAACTTCCTTGTTGAAAGTTTCTAAACGAATTAGTTGGGTTAGCTCTTTGTTGTTTGTCCCAATTGTTCTTTCTTAGTAAAATCTTCGTTTTCTTGTTCTCTTCACTGTCTTCAATGTTGGAAGGCAAGGAGATGGCATCTGAAAGAAAAGTTAAAGGATGTAAGTTTACAATATCATTAATCTCATCTCTTAGACCATGAATAAACTTGTAAATTTGTTGTTCTATTTCGGGAAGATTATTTCGAGCACCAAGTCTGTAGAATTCTTCTGTATAATCCATGATGCTTCGTGAGCCTTGATGACATTGTTGATACTGATTGTAAAGTAGTTGCTAGTAGTTGATTGGTAGGAATCTCTTCTTCATTAGACGTAACATCTTTGGCCAACTTCTTATTAATTGTTTACCGAAGAGTCTTATGTTATTTTGTAATTGATCCCACCAAGCCACCTTGGAGTTTGAGAGCAACTAATCGAACCTTCTTGTGTTCGGGTGTATTGGCATAGTTAAAAAAAATTTCTACGTTCTTGATCCGATCAAGAAACTTCTCCACGTCCATTCGACCATTGAAGGTAGGGAGATCCACTTTCATACATATTTCTTGATCTTCTTAAAAATATGGTTGAAGTCCAAGCCTTTCTTGTGGTTCTTGATGAATGTTCAGCAAGTCGTCTTCATCGAAGAGTCAGAATCGTCTATTAATGTTCAGGTAAGTTGTTTCCATATAACCGGTTATTGTGGATGTGAACAGGTTGATTTCTTGGTCGTCCTTCGCTTGCAGCTAGGTTTCATGGTCCTTCTTGTCTTTCTTGGTTTGCTGCAATTGGGTTTCTTGGGGGCTAGATTGCTTCTTCTAAAGGTTGGGCATGAAATCGGGTAAAAAGATTAGTGAATTCTACCAATGATTGTTGTATATCCGACTGTCCTTTTCGAAGTTCTTCAACAGTTTGTTCTACCAACTACAAGCATTGGTCGAAGGAGGCTTCCGCATCCATGGTTATGAGTGGTAAGATCCAAGTTTTTGTGGGAAGTGTGAGCTACGATCACGCTCTAATACCAATTGATGCAGTAATGCAAAGTTTAGGGAATTTTATCAATAATACTTCATATGATGATTTACTGATGAGAGGAGAAGCCTTTTTATAGGCTGGAAGTTTACAGGATTAGTAACTCAAGATACACAACCTTAACTAAAGATAACTAATCCTAAAATACAAGAATGGCAATTCAAGATACTCAAGAATTAGCTAAAGAAATACTAAAGAACTTAAAGAAACATCAAGAAAGGAGGATGTTCTACATAAAATGTCTCTGCACGTGCGCCCGTTGCGCGATCTTTTCCAAAGACATACGAAGGACAAATGAACAAACGATTAACAATTACGTCAAAAAAAAAAAAAGTGAACGATGTGAAAATTTTGAGTGCCTTAGAGGAAGGAAATTCGTTCAATAATTTGAAATCGAACTTCATTGAATGAAACAAATGTCTTCACATATGCAATGCTAGGAAATGTGAAGATATGAAAGGCATGTACATGAACAAAGAAAATGGAAAAAAAACTACAAAAATGTAAGAGTATCAAATGTGGTGATATGAAAGGCATGGAAAATGAACAACAACAATGGAACACGAGCTTCAAAATGTGGTGATATGAAAATCATGGAAATTAACAACAACAATGGAACACAAACCTCAAATGTGGAGATATGAAAGACATGTGAATGGACAACAAAAATGGAACTGGGTCGTAGTATGCAAGTGGTGACATGAAAGGCATGGAAATAAACAAAAGTGGCATAGCATGGATCGCAACATCAATCAATGACAAGTGCATAAGTAGACTGTGAAGACCAAACACACAATGGAACACAAACGGATGGATGCATATACATACCAAACAAAGTGGAAACCAAGAGTTACTATGCAATGGCATAGCAAGTATATATAGATGGGAAATGGAAGAAGTAATGACATTGAAGATCCCTAAACAAGCAAACCTGAGTGTGGACTAATGACAATGGAAAAGACGACATACAACAAATGGGTAAAGAAAAGTTAGGCAATCAGAAAAGTGGATCAAAGTTAAAATGCAACAGACCTACCACATAATGCACATGGTGTGTATTTACAAAAAAAAAAGGGACAGAAGCATCAGAAGCTTAGGTAAAAAAATATACAGAAGCATATTGCAATGGAAAGTACATAAGTATTCGCAATATACACACAGTAGGAGTAATGCATAAGCTATGGGCAGGCAAATTGGATATAGACAGCAACATCAAACATGAACATAAATAGCAAAATACAGATTCACAACAAATTAAAAAAACATATTTGGTAGAATAAGGTATGATCATGAATCAGAAAAACTATGAAAATGGAGATCTCATCATCAGCATTGGAAAACAATAGAGAAAACATCACCTCCTTTCCTTCCTTGCTCGACCCAAACACTACCAACCAGATGTAGCACCTATTTTTATCAGTAATGGGGAACCCTGATCGGCAATGGAAAGGGCGAGCGGCAAGGGGAAGTTCGCACGTGAAGGGGTTGTCCGAGCAACAAACCTTTTCAAGCAGCCATATCAATCGTTGATGGAAGCCATATAAAAAAAAGTTTGTATCAATCGTCAACAGTCATAAATTTAGATTACAGCAATTATCAAAATGCATACTAACTTATGTTCAACTTTGACAATGAAGCAATGCCTGTTTGATCATAAGAGGCCTCCCAGTTGCTCCCATCAAACTGCCTAACCTCAACATGGGTCAAAGTTCCAGGATCAACACATTTGAAAGTTATAGCAACTCCATCTGGATTTGAGCGTGGATGGTAAAATGAGGTAATGCCGCAGTTTTTGCAGAAAGTATGTTTTGCAGTGTGAGAACCAAATGTGTAGGTAGAAACAAAGTTGCTAGAATCTCCTAAAAGCTTGAACTGTTCCAAAGGTACAATAAAATGTGTATTGGCCCTCATGAAGCAATTGGAACAGTTGCAATCCCAAGCAACAACACTGGCAGGTGCTTCAACTCGCCATCTTACTTTCTTGCAGTGACATCCACCATTATGTACAACCAACTCAGAAGCCATTGAAAAGGAATCAAACCTTCCAATCTTTTTAGTGAATGATTATTCGTTTTCCTGAGTAAAAGGTATAGACCTAGTAAACTAAATCAGAAAAGAATGTTGGTCCATGTTTTAGATTGATCCGATTACGAATCATATCATATTATCTTTCTATTTTTCAATTATTTACTTTTTGACAAGAGATAACAATTGAGAATACAGCCAAAACATCAAAGGGAAGAGGACCTTATCATTCAAAAGGGAAATTAGAACGCTTCCAGTCTGAGTAAATAGAAAATCTGTCATAATTACAGAAATCCGTATGGATGACATTCTAATTTGAGGTCAATAGATGTGCAATTAGCCAACAGTTCAGACATGATTGAAGATCCTGTTGTTTCTTTCAAATCATAGAGATGAAAGAAAGATCCTAATATCACCCTTTTCATCAAAATCTAACTTTTGAGTGGAGATCAAAAGCACTTTTAGAAGCCAGTTTTCCATGTCTTTGGAAACGGAGATCACGATTGAAAATCCAAAAATTAGTGGCAAAATTAAAGTAAACGAATAGAATATTCATATTTTACACATCCTTTCTACATAATGAAAAATCTAGGTCAAAATTGAGTATAACTTCGTGTAGGCTATGGATCATAACAGAAACTTGACCATTTAAGAGCACTTACTGCCCCAGAATAGCTTGGCAAAAGTACAATGCAAGTTTGAAATCATTAGAATTGAGTTTCAAAGGAACCAATTTACAACAAACAGTTCTATAAATCTATCTTCATCGAGGCCAAAATTAACTAGATATTGAACTTAGAAAAAAGTAGATCCACACTTATATTTCTCTATTAAAAACTCTTCTTCAGAGACCTACAAACCACCTTAACTGGTATTTGTAAAAGAAAGGCTCAAAACAAATTTAAAGTGGGTTGTAGCAATCATGTTACTACAATATCGTATGAGAAAAGAAAAGAACGTCAATTGAATGATATGCTCCTCATGATCTTTTCTCAGAATGTCAATTGAATGATATGCTCCTCATTATCTTTTCTCAAGGTAGCCTTCGATTTCTACAAGTAACCTCCTAATTGCTACTCCAACAATATAAGTAACTTTCTTTCACATCTCAAATTTTAGTCCCATGACCTTGATAGGAATACCTCAACTGGAGGTTCAAGATCTCTTTCGATCTAAGCCTTGAAGTTGAAGTTTTGTGAACTTAGCTTAGGGTCTGTGAGATTAACCCAGTCCAATTATTAACATGTTATAGAACCTCACATATCAATGACTTAAAGAAAAAGGGAGGAAAAATGCTAGTAAGTTTAGTATCGAAAGATAATGAAAAAAGGGACCTTCACTGGAAATCAGTGAAAATAGAAGGAAGGAATGTATTGAAATCAGTATTCTAACAAGCTTGTAACCCAAACCAACTTAAGACAGTCCCTATCACTAGAACAACGGACTGAGTCCTACAATGCTGTCTTCTTCCTATGAGGTTTAGGCAAAAGATCACCCTAGTTCGCCAATCTGCTCTTATAGTTACTGGTGTTGGGTGGTCAGTACATTAGTAACAGGTCTGGGTTGCTGCTGGTAATGTTTTCGGCTCTTCATACTAATAGAATCCTAATGGGCCAGCTTGGAAGCAAGCTACCTGTCGCCTATCTCACCCCCTCTTTTCTTATTATTAAGTTGCCATTTCTCTAATAAGAAGGTACTTTATGCCAAAGATCCTTCCTTCTTTTAGAGTGAATATTAATAATAAGTGTGAGCCTTTGACTTTTGGATCGCCTTCTGCCCAATGCGGTACCCTCCCATTTTTTGGTTTGGCTACAACTTGAAAAGGTGTGTGTATGGCTAGAATGTGTGTGTGTATTATCTTGTATAAGAAACAAACTTTATTGATGTACGAAGTTTACAAAACAAGGTAGGGAGATTCTAATCCAATGAGTTACAATAAACATCTTCGCGAGGGTGTAGAAAAGTTATAGTGGGTGAATGGGGAAGAACATTCCATCATCACTTCCTCATAACGGTTTCTTCAAAGTAAAAGTTAGGTATATAGTCTAACTTCATAGCAAGAAAGAAGTTTCGATGAAATAGAAGTTACACAAGTTTGATGAGTACCTAGGTAATAGGTATACAATTGGTTTAAATCAACTTGGATGGAGCTTAAAACAACAAGTTGTAATTCAAAAGCCAGCTTAAACAGAATTTAACAAATATAAACTGAATCACATATCAATATATCAAAGATTTGGAAAAAGAGAATATCTCAAGCTGGAATGTAATCAAATTACTAGAAATCCAAGGAGTGTTTGGATCCATGAGAAATAGAGGACAAAACGAAAATGAGATGGGAGAGGAGGAGGAGGAGGAGAAGGAGGATTGCAGAAACAAAATTTGGATTGAAAAAAAGTCGAAGATGAAGGAAAGAAGAGCAAACGAACCTCAACCTCAGTGGCCGACGGGCGCTAGCAAACGTGAATCAGGGAACCGGCGCCGACCGATGAAGGGCTTTCAAGGAAACTTGAGAAAGATAGTTTTATAATGTAATCCCTTTTAGAAGTGAAATTATTTCTTTTAACCTAAAAACACTAGAAATTAGCCAATATTTTACCGATAGATATATTTACAAATATATTAATTAGGTTTAAAATAATTAGTAAATATATCAAAATCTATCCAAATGGCAAATATTGATCTATCACTACTAAACTATAGTTTATAAGCGTTAGAAGGTTATCATCTAGTTAATTATTATTCATGCCACTAATTATAACTTTATTTAGTAATAATATTCATTTTAACCTACATTTATACACATTTTTAATGTGTTTAATACTAAATACACTTAAAAATATTTATAAAACAGAGTTGAATTTTAGATTCTATCAAAGATAGATATCGAAATACATTGGACCCACCTCTATATATGTTTTTATACAAAATTCTATCAATAATAAATTTAAAATTTTGCTATATTTTAAATATATTTTAGTTAATATTGATATATAATGGTTAAAATTAAAATACTTACAACACAACAAGTACAAATTATATCCTATAGAAAATTATAAATATTCAAAAGCTATTAAATAAAATATAATAGCAAATTAATTAGTAATAATATAAATTAAACTAAGTATTTGGTTTTAGTTTGTAACTACAACTATATTATTGTTTATAAATACATTGCTGAGCACATTTTGCATCCCTTTTTAGATTTAGATTCAATTTCCAAATCTATGATGAACTCATATCCAAAAGATGGAGAATATAACTTTCTTTTTCATTTAATTCCTCATTTTCAAATTTGTGTTATTAAACCACTAATTTTTTAACTATATCTTATTTTATTTATTCCACCCTAACTAAAACTCACATCTACATCAAAAGGAGCTTTATGTCAACATTGATTGACATCTACTTCCTTTAAGTTGGGGGAAATTAAAAAAAAATTTCCTTAATCCAACCAAAAGAATTCAAAAGGGTGATAGATTTTACCAACTTTGTTTTTCTCTTTTATTGGTTATAAACTTTCATTTTTTTTCCCTTTATCATGTAGTTATTAGATATTTTTGTTTTAGAAATTAATAAATCACCAAAAGCTAAACATTAGCGTTTTATTATATTTACAAATATTTAAATTTATTTTAGTACATCAGGGTAAAGTGAATCAAACCAATCACAAACCTCAAGATCGCTTAACATACCTGAAGAAAGACAGAAGAAATGTTTGCAACAATAACAATAATGCTGAAACTTAATTCCAAGCAATACTTTATTTTTCACAAGAATAATGCTTGTTCAGCAGGTTAACTTTTTAGTATTTATATGGAGGAGTTTATGAGGCAGAGAGATATCAGAGAATCTACTTTCCAACACATTAACAGATGTTCAATCACTAACTTAAAAGCAGATCTATGAACAGCATCCATATCTTCATCCCTGAATGTGAAAATTAAGTCTACCTTTGATTTTTTTTTTCCATATGGACTATACTTGTTGAGAGCTCTACTAGAGGTCGAATAACACCCTCCTTTCTTGCTTTTATTAGTAATAATGGTTGAGAGAGTTTTCTAGACTACGTCGTTCTTTCGAAACCACCACCAATCTGCATATGCAACCATTCTGGTGATGAGCCACGGCTGTATTCTCTTGTTGCTTGTGAACCAAACGCAACGCCGGTTGTATCGAATGTTTGTTGACCATACTGAAACGCAAAATTAGATTTGTTATGGCAAAAGAATATTTGAAGACAAAAAAAACTGATCTTCATCTCTCTTAATCTTTCCCCTGGTTTCCCCACACAACACCTAAACTTGTAATTTAAGAACGTTAAAAAAACCATAGCTTTAATCTATCTACGTAACCAAATCCTAATTTATACCGATAGCTACGTGCCTAAGAAGCATAAGGGGCCATTTCCATCAACTCTATTGCATTTCTCAAAGAGTGTACGTGTTGAAACTCCCATCTGTATGTAACTCTCATCAGCTAGGTGAATGGAGAGTTCACTTTCATTCTCCATGGTGAGAATATATCAAACCGACTCAGCTTTTGACACCAGAGTTCAACAGTTTGCTATCCAGGATAGAAAGTTGTAATTGATGGGTCTGTGTGAGTGTGACTTCAGGTTTTGGAAAGTGAATGGTTGATATATTGAATCAAATAACAAAGTGGACAACAAATCTGTTTCAGATACAGATACTTACATCTTTTGGAGGAAACACTTCAATGCCAGGGCCAATTCTCGAATTAACTGCTTCGAGTTTCATTGACAAAAACTGCATATCAGATGAAAATTAATAACCATGGAGTTCAGTACTTTTCATGTATGAATGTAATTTAAGAAAGCAATAAGTATAACTTGAAAGGCACCAGTCATACCTCAACCTGACGCTGAAGAGATTGAATGTAATTTATTATCTCATCAAGTACAAGCGCTTTTCCAATCACCTGAGAACTTCCAACTCTTAATTACATGCTTAAAAGTGAGAAAAATTATTGAAAAGTTGATAAAAGTTTAGATGGGCTGTCAATGATTTAGGGAGATCAAATAACACATGGCCAGATGGTTTTATAGGAAAATTCTTTGAAATTTATCCAAACATTGTCAAATCTGACAACATGAATTTGTTCCAGGATTCTTTTCATAAATGTCATCTCAGCTAAGCTCAAAAAAAAAAAAAAAAAAATCTTCATTTGCTTAATTCAAAAGAGCGAAAGGGTTATTAAAGTGAAAGATTATAGACAAAAAAGCCTCATTAATAGGATATATAACATAATTTCAAACAAAAAAAGAGCTCTACCTTATTGCACCCAGGGACCAAATCTTGTAGAATTTTCATTCTCTCACTTATCTTTTCCCTTCTAGCCTGTTCAACAGAGTATTCTAATCAATACGAGATATTCAAGAATCCAACAGATACACAGAGAAATCCAAGTCATAGTATATTAATTATGAAAAAGACCACTCATGTGTGGGGATAAAGATTTCCAACTGCAGTTGGTAACACTAATACATAACTAGTGACTTGAGTGAGTACCCTTTCGGCCAGACTATGGCTATCAGTTGCTTGGCCCCTTCTCGCTCGCACATGGATGTAATCCTGTTTGGGTTGTTCTGGAGTAGGCTGGGAGTTCTGTTCGGTCTTCCCAGATCTGGGTTCCGCTTCTATTTTGGATTCGTGATTATCATCTCTACACGCCGCTGTTTTAACGCGTTTTCCACCAGCATCATTCTGTCGAACAGTTGATAGGGGAAAAGAGAATACAATCAAACAAAATGATCCCAAATCGTTTAATGGGGATTCAGTACCAAACAAAACTCCAAAGACAAAAACAGATCAGATTCCCAGTTCCATTAGCCATTCCAGATTCAGTTAACTAAAGAAAACGAAACAGAATTCAGATCAATAGACAAGGAGTGATTCAGACAAATACCCCAGCGCTGCTATTGGCATTGGCATTGTTGCCATTACTGGTGGAACTGACTTTAGGCGAATCTTGGTCTGAATGACGGCGCTTCTTGGAAACGCCATGACCATGAGGTAGTCTCTGCTGCAATTGCAAGGGAAGTGAGTCAGTAGGGGAAACCTCTGGATTCCCAATGGCAATGTCTCCAAAGTGGGTCAAATTATGAGCGAGATGAGCCATCCTGAGGGCAAGAGCAGGACCAGAATCGTCAACGGAGGTTCCGCCATGAATTGGGAAGTGCCAGATCTCAGAAAGATTGAAAGGGGTGATATTGGGATTGGCATTAGGGGTAG
Source organism: Cucumis hystrix (assembly GCA_025688845.1). Lineage (NCBI taxonomy): Eukaryota > Viridiplantae > Streptophyta > Magnoliopsida > Cucurbitales > Cucurbitaceae > Cucumis > Cucumis hystrix. The sequence continues at coordinate 13,411,279 of CM046885.1, read as the reverse complement.
TTGGAAATGAAGGTTGGTTGATGAGAGTAGGTGGATCCATGTCATTTGACGAAAGGTTGTGTGGGTGGGTGGATTCAAGTTTGAAAAAGCAGTAGAAGTAAACCCATGATAGTATATATATAAGCCAGGAATTGAAAAGGATGAAGGTGAGATTAATGGAAAAGGTCCAGTTTTGTTTGAGCTGTAGTGTGAGTTGAGTTGAAAAAACAAAAAGAGACAGAGAGCGAGAGAGAGAAAGAGAGTTTTGGAGTTTAAGTAGGTTGGAAAAAGGAAGAAGAAGAGAGTTGTATTTATGTCATGAAGCTCCTTTGGACATTGTAGGTTAGTTCGCACTCAGGAATCAAATACCCCTCAGCTCCCATTCACTCAATCCTTTTTCTTTTTTTTCTTCACCTTTTCTCTCCCATCAATTTATCCCTCTCTATATTTTCATTTTTCATTTTCTAATTATTACTGCGTCAACACAAATCTTCTATCTCCTTCCCAACTTCATTTTTATCCTATGCCAAAAATTTAACTTGATACGTAAAATTAAATTTTAGTTCACATTTTATTTTGATTTAATATGTTAATAAAACTTGGCTAAAACTATATTTTCTAACATGCTTAACACATGTTTGTATTCAAACCATATAAGTTAAAATCAAGTATTGAGTAAAACAAATTTTTGGATTTTATGCAAGGACTAAAATAGATAGATTTCTAAAGTTAGAAAAACTTAAATAGACATGTCCTTGTTCTAGTCAAATTTTAAAGTAGATATTTCAAAGTTTATGAACTAAATTAATTTTTTTAAAAATAACAAATTGGTGTAATTAGATCACATTGTTTTCCTATTCTGAGGACAATTTAGTTGGGATTTTTTTAATTTTCCTCACTCTAATAATATACTTTCCATGAAACATAAGCATATTATGTAATCTTAATTTAAAAGAATTGAAAAAATGGAAAAAAAATCTTAATTTTCTTTTAATTGTATATATTTTAAACATATAATGATGCCAAATAGAAAAACACTCAAAATTTCTATAATGTCTTTTAACTATATAGTTGGATTATATTTAAGTTTGTTAAAGAGTTGGATTATAATTAAATTGGATATTACAATCTGATTAATGAGGTAACACATTTATTTATTACTAATTTTTCTCGATCATCACTCATTTTCACGATAATTGTATCAATTAATTAAAATCTAGAGTGAATTATGGTATAAAATTAAACCTTAAATTTTATAGGTGTGTCAATTTATTCAAATGAAATTTCACAAATTTATTTTTTATTAAAATAAATTACACAATAAATTAATTCGAAACACTGATAAAATTTTTAGAAAAAGTTTAAATTAATTATATTAATTTTAGAGGAATAGTTACCAATAATAAAATATCAAAACTATTTATAAAATATAAGAAAAAAACTTAAATATGTCATAAAGAATTGAATGGATTTTTTAAATTGTCCCTCTTATTAAAAAAAAAAAATAAAGTATTAAATGATATATTATTAATTTGAGATTTGAAAATGACACTAATCTCACGGTTTAATAGTTATTATAATAAAATCATTCAATTTAGTAAACATAATATATTATAATAATAACACCTCCTTCTTTATCCACATCTAACATTTTCAAAGATTACATAAAGAATAAAGATGAAATCATCCATATATTTGTAAATCAATAATTTCTTTAAAAACAAATTATTTTATGAACTTATATTATTTTAATTGAGGAAGAAAGAGTGAAATAAATGGAATTAAAAAAAAGTGACAGAAAAGTATTTAAATCTTTTGATTCGGTAATTGAAAAAGTAGAAAGAAATAAAAAAAGTAATTGAATTTTGTTCATAAAGAAAAATTTGATGTGGCAGAACAGAGCTGAGAAGTGGCAGAAACCTCGAGAGTTGGAAGCAAATTGGTCACATCCTTGTGAGGTTTTCTCGGAGAATCCATCCTCAACTCTCCACCCTTCATCTCTTCCAAACACCAATCTCCACCCTCCGATTCTCTTACACTTTTTCAACGGCCCAATGTTAGACCGGCCCTCCCCGGTCTATAGCTGATCTTATTACTAGAGAATCAACTTGAACAATTATAATTTGACCCGATTTTAAGTGTGGTCTATTTTCTATGGGCCGGACCGCCCGGTCCCCCCTCTTTCAATGCACTTACTTACTTGTACCTTAGCCTACCATGTCCTTGTACAATGTACTCTCTTATATACTTTGGTTTGCCTTCCATCATGGCAAAAATCCTCCCATACGGGTCCGCTTTCAATGATGTGGGGAATCTTAGATTTAATATTTGATAGTGATGATTTTTTTTTTTTTTTAAATTTTTGCTCTATATTATTGTATCCATTAAGATATTGTATATTCACGATTTGGACAAGATTATCGCATATACTTTAGTTATTGAATTGTGTTTGTGTTAGTTTGATTAAAGATGAGTATGTATGTGATGATAGAGATAGAAATTTATTCTAAGTTGTCTGACATGGAAAATGTATATAGTTAATTAATCTTGTCTTGTTAGGATAAATTTTATCTAATTGTATTACATTTAAGGTGTGTTTAAACAAATAGATATTTGAAAACTTGAGTTTGGAAAGTCTAGATTTGTGTAATTTGTATTTGGATTATAAAGGAAATAAAAAAACTCTGTAGCTTTTGATGTTTGTTGTATAATTATATTATGGATCTTTTGTTATAAAACTAAACAAATAGTTCGAGTTATTTTATGTAAAGAAAAAAAATAAACAAAAGCACTTAAAGAAATTTATTGAGAAAACTAATGTGAAATAAATAACTCAAATAGTTTGAGTTACATAATCTCCTAATCATTGTAATAATCAAACTTTATCATTATTGGACTCATTTGTATGTACTTAGAACTAATAAATCTCAAGTTTAAATTTTTTATCCTAATTTTTAATCAAAATTTTGTTTTCTTTTTCTTTTTCAAAATTAACACAATTTATAATTTGGATACAAACAAAACTTATAATACCAAACGCAATCAATTTAATTGTCTCCTTAACAATTGTGAGAGAGATAGGAAATGATATATAGTGTAGTGGTTCTATTGTGAGAACAAGTCAAGTCATTGTTTGAATTATAGAGTTTGGATTTAGTTAGGGATAATGTGGCCACCACCACCATGAAAAAATAATGAGATATGAACTGTAATGTTGATTGATTGAACCCATTGATGAAGGTTGTTATGCTAACAAAGAGGGGGTGTATTTTTCATATGATTTTGACCTCTAATTTTGTCCTATATGTTATAATTAAACTTTTAAAAACAATCTATACTTACGATAATTTAAGTTTTCTTTTATGCCTTTTTATGAAGACCATCAAAATATGAATCAATGACAAAAACAAAAATGCAAGCAAAGAAACACATAAGAAGGGAAGAGAATCATATAAAGATTTACATAGTCCATCAATAATAGCGCGTTAGCCATACATTTACAAACAAAGAGAAAAAGTTATTTTGACATATTGAAATTAAAATTAATATAATTTTGACTCAAATTTGGATATAGATTGATGTAATATGATGTGACGCATAATGATTAATTAAAAGTTTGAATATATGATCAAAATTAAAGACAATTAACTCTAACATTGAAAAATGAAAAGTATAGTTAGCAACATCATTAGTTTATGTCAACCAACACAACACGTCAATAGAATACATAAATAAAAGTTTAAAAGAGTAAATGTGTAATTTTAATTTTTGTTTTTTTTTTTTATATAAAGATTTTTTTGGGGGTGAAAGGAAAGACTCGACTTTAATTAATTTTTAACTTAATTTACTTCTTATGGATTATACTTTTTTACTATTATTGTATAGTAAACAAAAAATAAAAGTACAAATACAAAAGTTGAAAACAAAATGAAAATGTGACCTAAAATAAGATGACGATTCCTCCATAAAGGGGATAGTTAAAGAGAGTAAGGCCTCTCTCCCTATTGCATTGGCCATTTTCTCCAATTTAGTCCATAAAGAAGTGAGAGATGGGATAGAGCTTAGAAGCAAGAAATTAATGTGTAATTAAAAGCATATGGAAAGAAGAGAATATGATACCACAGTTGAAATTATTTTCTTTTTGCCCATTTAATATATCAAATATAGTTAGGCAAAGAAATGTAGTGGAAAGACAAATGCCAATTTGCCTAAAAATGTTATTTAACCATCACATGGGGATAAAAACACACATACAATCACACACCACTATGCTTTAAGAATGATATTAATACATATTTATTGCATGTGGAAAATAAAAAGAAAGACATGTGAAAAATGCATAAGATGTGAGGAATTTTGCTATTAGCCCAAATAATATATGTAACTAAAGGCCTTTTCTTGATGTCATGTGGGTGTTTTGCTATAAATGGTTAAATTGCCTACTGGCATTGTTTTTTGTGATACTTTGTGGTGGTGGTGATGATGATGATGATTGATGATGGGGTTGAGATTTTCAAAATTCCAATTTGCATTTTTTTTTCTTTTGATTTTTCATGGCTCTGATTATATTTCTATTTGCTTCTTTCTTTCTCTCTTATATATGAATTCTTTGGTAATTAATTATTTCCTCATACAATAATACTTGTGGCCTAGCTTGAATCCCTTTGAAGAATATAATTTATTTGGGTCTGCAACACCATTGGGATTTAATTTCATTATTATTTTAAAATTGTTACATGTCATCATAAAGTTATTTTTAGTCGTTGTATTGTGGTATTTGTGTCGCTATACCTATCATTAACATGCACGCTAAGATGAATTATCCAATTCAATATATCTACTAAGAGTTGAGGTTGGTTTGGTTTTGTTATGTTTTTGAGTTCAATTCATCCATTAATTTTTTTTTTTAATTTTTGTTTGGTTAGATTTGAATCTAGGGTTGAATAAAAAAAATTAACATGAATCACTTACATGGACGAACACAATATTTAGTATGCATATAAAGTTTGTAATAGATATTATATATATATATTTATTATATAAAAATTGAATTTTAAGAAAATTTAGTTTTAACTTATTAGATACGTGTGGTATCTAAATTTAAGTATTTTAAAAGGATATGTTAATTAAAAAAATAACAAAATATTGAAATTGTATCAAAATTCATCCCTCTCTATACCTTGTTTAATTTTTTTTTTTTCTTTTTTGCTATCCATAAAAACTTTCCTACTTTAAATTACAAAGAAAAGATCCGATAACCTAATTCAAGCCAAAATTGGGTTGAGGACCATGGGCCAACTTGACAAAAGCTGAATGATAAACAAATAATTGACATTGATTAGCTGAAGCATAGAAGGATTAACTTTCGAGCTAAATATTCCGTCTTTAATGACAAATTGGAACTTCAAGAGTCACTTGGACACTTATGGAACATAATGAATCTAGAAAATTAAGATTCATTTACATCTTTAATATGCACTTATTTAATGTTATGTATTTCCATTTATTAGGGAAGTTGAAAAAACATGAAATTAAATATTGTGTCCTTTCATATAACATTTTTAATTAGTATAAATAAGATTGTAGTTTCCACATTTTGAAAAAAAATTGAATTTGAATGAAATTTCTATAAAGTGTTATCTCTCAAGCTTTATGTTTTTCTTTGTATTATTGTACTGTTAGAATGCATGTCTAGGACTTTCAATCTAGTTTGATCAATTAGATTGTGGAGAGTTCGAAATCTTGAAGTTAGAAACAAGTTTTCATTTCTTCTCGATCTTTGATCAATCTTTTCCAAGCCAAAATCCTTTTAGCTTTCTTGGGGTTGTTAGCTATTTGTTTAATCGGGATTATTCTTATTATTGTTGTGGAGATTCACCTAGAATAAGAAGAGTTCTTAAACGTGATTGAAGTAGTTCCGCTTATCACTAAATTTTTGAATTTGTTAGAAAAATGATCCAGGCCAACTCGATTAATGCACATTCCTTGACTAACCTAACAATTCTTCAAAATTACACTCTTAAAAAAACCAAATAATATAGTTGATGAGAGCCAAAGTTCAAATATAGGAATTTTAAGTAGAAACAACACTAATAAAAAAGTAATTGTTTCGGTTTCATGACACTCATAAATTAATTATCTCATGCCAAAGAATAATATAACAGTGCTTTAAAATGAAAATTGGAAAAACAAAAAGCTACAAAGAGGATAATGTGTTTGGGAAGAAAATATGTAAGGCACCCTATTGCTCTTTATCAACACTCCCCTTAGTTGTCAAGAGAAAATAATATTGTAGAGACATCTTAGAGTAATCGTGAATTAATTCAACCCAAAACATTAAGCTAATAGGTAAAGATAAATTTAATATAATATCTCATATCAACACCTCGCGAACGTACATTTAATTAAATCTTAGATCACCAATTGAACCCAAAAACTTAAGTTAGTAAGTGATTATGGCAGTTCAAGAACTAATACTTAGCTTTCATTAGTCGACTAAACAAATTGAAGCATATAAACTAACCTAGACGTAATTAAAGACCAAATATTAATTAATTAACCACAGGTCCAACTTAACTTAGGTTAAGGAAGAAATTCATTTGTATTTTGTTGTGGGGGAATTGTATTATTTCTAATTTTCATTGTAAGAACCCTTTTGCATACCTTCATTCTTGTATAGCAAAGATGTATTGTGTTTAAGTGAAGTAGCAACTAGCGACCTAACTTACAAAATCAAGGCATGCTCATAGCTCAAGATTAAAATTACTTATACCACCTTAGTAACTAATCATCTTAACCTTTTTCCTTAATTAATCATAATACGAAGTGTGAGATTATATTTCCTTTCTTTAAAAAAAAAACCTTAAGCTTTTGTTTCTAATATGTTCTATATATTTTTTTTTTGTTGGTAATCGTAATGATAGAAATTTAAAAAATAATAATTAAGTATATAGAAATATTTTAAAAAATTGTAAATTTGCTCATTCAAATGAACGACTTTTTTTTACTTTTAAAAATCAAACTTTGATGGCGATATATTTAAATGTGATTTAAATTTTAGAAAAATGAATGCAGTCATACTCGGGAGGTCGAAATTAGTCAAGATGAAAAAATGGTAAAAAGTCAAAATGCTGACTTTGCCTTTGACTAGAATGGTCAAATGACCATTTTACCTTTTGACTAAAGCTAGTAAAAAATTTTAATTAACATTTTGTAAGATAATCTTACTAACTCTTAGTGGGCTGTGTAGAGGCTCATCATGTGACACCATAAGCCCACTAAGAGTAAATATATTGTTGCACAATTTCACTAACTTATTTTTGGGCTAAGTAGAAGTTCATGATGATAACACCACATAAGCCTATTAAAAGTTGATGAAATGTGAGGTGTTGGACTTTGATGAAGTCTAGACATGTACTAATAGTTGCATGTAATTAGTGTATTTAAAGATTACTTTTTCAAATGGAGAAAACTTTTGACAATTTTAGTTTATTGTTTCTAAAAATTAAAAAGAAAACTCACCAAAGATTGTTCTCTTCCAACCCTCATCCTTAAGAGTCCTAACCTCTAAATTTCATCTTTCTCTCTCAAATTCTTCATTCAAAGGGTTCCACAATCCGATTTTATGTTCAAAGAATAGCGAATCAACACTGGTAGTGGTCCAGTTCGTGTTTGGGTGGAAACTGGATGTGATACAGGAGCTTCAAATTAGGTATGGGGTTTCCTTAACCCTAATTTAGCTAGTTTAATTTAAGTAATATAATTTAATTAGGGTAGTAATGAATGTTAACTTCTAATAGGATTATATACATTTAGGGTAAAATTATATTAATCCATATTCCTCTGTCCATCACTCTTATGGTCAATAGGTGTGATAGAGCAATGTTTGTAAAATTGTATATATCATCGATAGACTTTGACAGATTTTGCTCTATTTGTAATTTTTTAAAATATTGCTATACATGCTAATATTTTGAATCTAATTGTTATATTTTCAACTATTTTTTATATCTATATTAAAATTTTGGATTCTTAAGGGTTAAAATATTCTTATAATTTGAAGAAGAGTAGCTTTAATTATTTATTATTACTATTTTATATATGGTTACACTTATTTGATTTGAGACAGAGATAATAATCTAAATTTGATACGTACTATAAATACCAATACGTCAAAAAATACTTTACAAATATGTATTTGTGTATTATATTATTTTTATAAAGAATTGAATGAGCATACCCCTTTGAGAACCAATCAACCTATTTAAGAATCTCTCACTATCCACATAACCCATAGGCCATAACTAATAAAACAAAATAGAAACCAAAACCCTAGCATTTTGCACAAAATTAAATAATCCACTTGATTACCTCTTCTTCTTTGTATTGTGTTCTGTTGTATCCCTATCTTTCATATTTGTAAGCCGATAAGTGGTAATTAAAAAAGATCAGAGTGTGTCAAACTGAAAACATAGGGTGGTTGAAGGAGGGTTTGGGCCAGCATGATCACCACAACTCACAACTCTAGGGCTCTAGGGAATCCTCATGCAACTGCATCTCTAACTTGTCCAAAGTACGATTTTATGTAGGTTCGACCTCTTTCGAGATATATAAAAGAAATATTAGATATTGTTTGGATTAGCAGATTCCAATTCCTTCGTTTTTTAGCTCACTTCCATCCTATCTTTTAGACTTCACTTTCATTTCAAATTAATAGAAATTTTACGAATTAGATTGGTTCGTGATGGATTTACCTAAAATAACACAAATCAAACCCCAACTTATTATCAAATAATTATTTCACTATTATTTATACATACATTTATTATAATTTTGTTTAATTTCACTATTTTTTGAATAAGCAATTCTCCAACAATTCCTAAAAATTGTTTTTCAGCATTAGAATTAAAATTTTCGTTTGTATAAATTGAAATTGAGATGCTAGTTTAATTTAGTATTATGAAAACAATTAAGTTTTTTTTTAATTTTTTAATTTTTTAATTTTTTAATTTTTAATTTTTATGGTATTAACATTTCAGTTCTTTTTAAAACAAAAAATTTAATGGAAAAATTGAAAAAGCCCAATTACATACTTAAAATTTTAAAATTAAATCTTCAAACATACATGTTAAAATTAGACACTCGTATACCTTAAGCTAATTGTATAAATTATAATAATTTTATAAGTTTGAGCTAGGTTCAAATTTTATTATTTGCGAGTCCAAGTTTTATAATTTGTTCAAGCTTGAAAGGCTTCCAATTTTTACAATTAAAAGTTAAAAAGAGTGTAGTTGCAACTTTTCTATCTTTATTTACATTCAACCCTAATATATTGTCTTCCATGATTTAAATTGATTCGTAAAAATCAACCTATATAACCTACCGCTTCTTGGGGTTAACGTACAATTCAGTGTCATAAATCATACGTTGATAAAAAAACATCATACAATCCTCAAGAATAAATATGGCCATAATTCATTTTGAACTTAGAATTAAAACCAACCAATACAATAGAGTACTCTAGTTCGATTAATCACAAATACATAAAATAGGGAAATAAAATCCAAAAAACCCAAGCTAGAAGCGTACCTTAGTCCATTATCGACGGTTGATCAATGAAGAATATATATTGTTTTAGTACATGAACTTATAAAAAAAATATGAAGACGAATGATTAAAAACATGTGGAGAATCGGTTGGAACAACTGCATAAATGTCCTAGGTGGCAAAAACAACTATATATTTATATAAAATCAGGATAGCATTGCGGCGTCGATGACATCATTGCGCAATCTGAACACGAAGTGCCTTGACTCTTTTGGTTTTTCGTAAATTTGGACTTCGGAGCATTATACCTTACGCAACATCATGCATATATGGCACGGTTGGGCTTCACAACACCATAAAGCTCGTGAAAAAAAAAGTTATTTCATCGTCTTTTTTTTTATTGATGAAATTTGAGTACTCTCTTTTCATCTATTTTAGTTCCACATCCATTATTTAACGCCTGAGTTCTACCTTTGATATGCTTGAAACCTACAAAAAGTCGAACAAAAAAGTAAAATCCTAAAACAATTTTGAACAAAGCGTGATTAGATAACATATATATTTTGGTTGCAATATCCATCAAATTTATATTTTTCTTATCCACTATGGTTTTAGTATGGTTTGTATATAGCTCTCTTAAAAATTTGAATTCTTTATTACATTTAAAAATAGAAACTAATGTCCTATTTGATGTGGGTATGCACTTTGGCCTACAATATTAGGTGGTGAGAAGAAGAAGATTAAAAGAGAGAACTATGATCAAACCCCTAAATAATTAGTAAAGAATGACACATTGCAGTTTGGTTCTGTATCCAATAGAATTGAGACAGCCTGCCAGCTGGGCTGGGACATTTGCACTTGCACCACTCAACCCAAACTATATATATATATATAAACAAATTAATATAAATAATACACACACACACCCACTGGAAAGTGAGAATGAAGTTGGGCATTATGTATTTTTTGGTCTCTGCATGGACTATGGACCCTTCAAAAGACCAAATAATTTATAAGAATATGGGTCTTTGTATTACTTTGTCTATCCAACCCCTTTTGGGGTCTTTCTGTTTTGTTTTTTCTTTTTCCATTTTTATATTCTGATAAAAACTTTTCTTATCTGTACATACAAGGATCTTGTGTGATGGAAAAGACTTCATAAAGCCCAAGAGAAGGCCATGCATGCATTTATTATCTCTAACTCTCTTCTTTTACCAAAATACCATAAATGAAATCAAAGACCTCTCAACTAGCTAGGTTAACATTTTCACAGTAGCTTCATCATGCCTCGAAATATAATGTGATGCATTCTTTTAAAAAAATCATGTATTGAAGTACTTTTAGCCGTTGGAGAAAAGTCATTTTAACCTTTAAAAAAATGTCCTAAAAATGCACTTAAAACAGGTGATTATTAAGTGTGACCCATGATGAAAAAAGAAACACTCTATGTGGATCCTTTCCTCTAGAAGTGGTTCAATATGTACATTGTATTTCATTTGAGAGAGCCTTGTTGAGATGGAATTACATGTAGTTTTGTGAAGGTTTTCTTTAACCGAAGAATGACATTAATTTTACCATATTAGAGTAGAGTTAAAACAAAATTAATGGACTTGTTTGCTCTTTTTTCAAAGTTTATAAACCACGTGATAGATTATTATTTGTATAATTGTGTCTATCATGAAACAGATAAACAACAATAGTAGTGATCTATTTTGGTCTATAGTTAGGTTATGATATTTTGTTATATATTTTGGTTTATTTTGCTATATTTTTTTTAAAAAAACTAGTTTATATCAATAATATATTTGTGTTGAACCAAAATCTTCTACTTTTAATAGCTTCACACCAAGGCCTCATTGTTTTCCTTGACTATATTTATCCTCAGTTGAGATGTCTCTCGATGTACCTACTAATCACTCTGGTGAATAGTTAAAAGTAAAAGACATTTTTTTTGTCTTTTTTTTGTTATGTTATTTGGCTAACATATTTTTGTTTATGAGAATTAATCGACACACATATGTGATAACCATAAGTTATTAGTTTGGAGATAGAGCTTTATGTTTCAATATGATATTTAAATACACAAAAAATATGAATGCATATTCATACTCGAAAACTTGGAAATGATAAATAATAGTCAAATTTATAAAAAGCAAAGGGTTCTTTTTGCTTTTGAAAAGTCAAACTTTGACCGACAATATATTCAAATATGATTTAAATTTTAAAAAATGAATGCAAATTCACTCTCGGGAGGTTGAAATTAGTTAAGACAGATAAAATGATAAAAAGTCAAAATGTTGACTTTTTTTACTTGAAAAGTCAAAGTTTGATTTTGACTTGAATAGTCAATTGACCATTTTGTCATTTGACTAAAGTTAGTGAAAAAATTCAACAAATTTTGTTGAATAATCTCACTAACTCTTAGAGGGATAAGTGACTATATGAGATGTAAACACCTATCTCAACTAAATTCCACTAATGGTTGGTGGAACGTGAGGTGTTGAGTTTTGATGAACTAATTACATAAATTTTTTGCATATAACTAGGTTATTTAAAGTTTTCTTTTCAAAGGTTGATGACTCTTGATGGTTCTTGTAATTTTCCACTTTAAAAATTCACAAAAGATTTTTTTTTTTAAAAAAAAAAATCCACAACTGTGGAGTAATTTTGTTACTTCTCTTCCAAATTTCCATCTCTCCCTCTCTCACAAATCCTTCACCCATCGGTCCCACAACCCGGTTCTCAGTTTGTCAACACTAATGGTGGTCTGGCCAATATTATACAAACTTCACATATATGCCTCATGTTTAACTGATCTTAGGCAAAATATTATTTTCTTTTTTCTTTATTTCTTGGTGAGAGGTGTTTGCTATCATCTGTGAATGTGTATTCTACCATGGTGATGACTCCTGAAGAATATCTTTAGTTTGACTCCATAGTAAACAACTATAATTTTGTTGGCACACCATGCCAAATATTTTCATTCATACATCCTGTCTTCTTTGAGATTTTTAGGTTGAATTATGACATTTGCATAATGTGAAACAATTTATCTTGTAGGAACCAGCTAAACTTTTGCTAAACATGAAAAAGTTTGGGGATATTGCATTTAGGGACAAGGATTATAAAAATGGTCATTGAGTACTACTCAAAGGTGCTTTCTACCCTCCTGACTTCATAGCTTTGATATATTGTTATGATATGAATAACATAACAGCTAGTTCTCAAAGTCGTTGAAATTCAAGACTTTGTTTTTTGTTCATGTCAATGGTTAACATTATGACCATTTTTGAAACTGCAGCTAGTATCAATGATGTCAGTTCCTTCTGGTAACTTCAACCAGCTAGTATCAAACTGCAAAATTGGGTTTTTTTACCGCCCATTTGTTCTTCCTGTGAAATCATGCTCATAAAAGTTACTCATTTGTTTACTTTCTCAGGGGTATCGTATCAAAAGAAGATTCTTCAGAAGGTAAGCACTTTTTTTTCCCGCCCCTAAAGGAAAAGGATGGAAGTGATAGTCTTGCACTGAGATGATCTTGTAGCTATCATTGTTGTGGTATGTAGCTTTTCTTACTTTTTTTTTTTATGACATAATAAACATAATCGATCATCATGTTTTTTCTTATAAGCGAGGACAGAACAAAATGTTCACCAATTAGACACAATGGAGTGATTTTTTATTTTTACAGTTTCTATTGGAGTTCTGGTTTCGTAGTCCACGATTTAAGTTGCCTTGGGGCCTGTATAATCGATGATGATGTTTTTTATTGTAGTATTGCCCATACTTTAGAAGTCACAAAGATAAAAGTCACGATTACAACTTAAAACATGGGTAGAGTTGTGAAATGAACTATAATAAATAATATCATATCCAATAGGTGTCATATATTTTTCTTCTTTTCCATTTGTCATTTGACTATACGCTGAGTATGGTTCTTCAGGAATATTATCTCATTTTCTATGTTATTTTTCAAGGTAAGTTCGCGACAAAAGGAAAAAAGTAGTACATCAGAAATGCGGGAAACTATAGAAACAAAGAATATTTTCAGAGGTGAAGGATTATCGGTTGGTTGTTTATGCTTGTACAGAAAATCATGTTATATGTATTATGATGGTATTTACACTGGTTTTGATTAAGGGTTGTAATTCCATACTTGTAAATTGTTCAAACTTAATTGGAAATGTACGAATATTACAAAGTGTATTATAGTGTATTTATATTAAAGTGTCGACCATTTGTTTCTATATGGGTGTTATGTATTATAACATTATTGTCGTTCAAATGGTTCGTGTAATGGCGGAGCGACAAGGAGAACAGGGAAAAACGATAGTAATTGAAGAATTTGCAACAGGAAATAAATGTTATAATATATGAATTCGTTACACTCCATAATTGTCGTCAATATTAAAACAATGACATTTTTTTATAAGAAAAACTATCACGATTGCCTTATATTTGACAGGAAAAAAATGTCGTCAATAGCAAAACAATGACATTTAATTTCTAAAAAAACTGTCACGATTGACATATCCTTGACATTTAAAAAATGTCATAATAAACGAATTTACGATATTTTTAAACTGTCGTTAATACGCAAATGATGATAGTTATTTGTTGTCATAATATAAAATATGACAGTTATTTGTTGTCATAAAATAGTAATTAACGACATTTATTTTCTGTCATGAATAAACTTATTGCGACAGTTTTCAAAAACTATCATGGAATGATTTTCCATGACTCCAGCTTCTATGACTGTAAATAACTGTCACAGATTTTATTCGCCACAGAAAATAACTGTCATCGTAGACCACTTTTCTTGTAGTGTGGTTCGAGATCATGTGGAGATTTCAAGCGTGTGAGAGCTACAAAGGTATGAATTTCATTAAGCTTAATTTCATTTTAATTAGGATAGCAATGCTTGTTAATTTCTAATAGGACTACATGCAATTAGGGTAAAATTGATCATGTTACACATGTCTACCATTTTCATCAATATACGTTATCAATAGCTTTAGTGAAAACATAATCATCCAGATTAACACTACGTTTTTTTTCTCGCAATAATTTGCAAAAGAACTTTTGAACCCATAAGAATTCAAGAGACATCCAATTTTAAATAGAAACGCATGTTTCAACACAATTTTGGAGAACATAAGCTTAATTAATAGCCTACATGAAAAATACATATTCCATCAATAATGGTATATATATATTTGTGATAGTTTGTTGCAATTTGCAACTAATAAGTCTTCCCAATTTCATATGGAAAAATTAAGTGATACACAATGCAAGTAGGTGTAGTTAATTCATTTTTGACAATACATAAATGATAAATCATGTGCTTGCGTACAAGCGCTGATGTGAAGTTATAATATCAAAATGGTTTGGTTGTCTTCTAAGTGCTGGAAAAATCCGAAGCATTATTAATGGAATTTCCATGCCCAAACTTCAATCCTTTAAACCCATTGACCTTTCAATTAATTAGTTCCAAATGACCCCCCTTTTTGCTTGAATCTGCATGTTACTCATGGAATATGGAACTTGTGAAATTGACCTTTATCCAACTTTGCATAACAAAAAAAGCTAAGGCTTGCAAATTTTCTTGGTTTTGGATTATATAAATAGGCCCATTTGGAATTTTGTGGCATTGCATTATCCTTATCGTCACTTAATGTTATGAGCAAGGTTGCAGTACTTTTCTTTGCTTCCAATCATTTTTCAACCACACTGCTTCCACCAAAGTCGATTTAAGAGAGAGATTATTGTTCATATCAACATTTGCTTCTAATTAACACCAAAACATGAGAGCATAACACAAAAGGAACTACTCCATCCAAGTAGACCGGAATTAAAAGTATTGTTTGGAATAGTAGATTGTGAAGTGCTTTTTAAACAATTTTTACTAAAGGAGTGAATTGAAAGATAATTAAAAGAAATGAATTTAGTATAAGAAAGAAGAGTGGTAAATGGAGGAAGTCCTACAAATATACAAATATACAAAATGGGGAAAGTTTGAAGAGGAAAGTACAAGAATGATAGCGAAACTTAGTTGAAGGGATAGGAGGAGGATAGGATCTTTTTTATTATTATTATTATTATTATTATTATTGGGAATAAAGAAATAGAAAAGAAAAGGGAATTATTGGATAGGATAGGATCGAACGAACCCCAAATCGAGGATATTTGATTCGGTTTTTTCACTATTGTCAGACGTGAACCGGATGCCCCACTTATTACCCACCCGGTTCGTCATTTTGGGGATCCACGCCTGACCTTTTTCCGTCACCGTCAGGGTATTTCTGACTTTTTACGCTTCCCCCCCCCCTTACTGCCACTTCCAAGTTCCAACTTCGAATCTACGCCTTCCTTCTCTCTCCTCAATCCCATTTCTCACTCTAAATTCCCCCCCCCCCCACCATGCTTCATTCTTCCCTCTCTTTCCCTCTCTGATTCACCGGCACCGCCCTTCGCCCCACCGAAATTTCCTTTTGCTTCGGGTTCCTTGCTTCTCTTTCAGTTTTTCTTTCTTTTTACTGGAATTTTGATTTGTGTGTAGTTTGCTATTTGTATTATTTTTTATTCGTCTGTTCTTCTTTCTTTCTAATTTTTTATTGTTCTTTTCTGTACAAGTTTCCTTTTTAAGTAAGTAGTTTTGTTCTTTCTGATTCATGAATGGTTCTTTTGGAAATGATCAACTGTTGGAGGATTTTTTTTGTTCTTCCCATTTTTTGGGGAAGTGGGTAGAGTTTGTGATTTTGAACTGGCGGTGGTGTTTCTGAGTTTGGAGGTGTGGTACTTGTTGACTGTGATGAAGCTCTTGAATTTTGTCAGTGAATAGAGACGTTAACATCATAGATTCTGAGCTTAACTTTATCTACTTGCCTTGTTTTTTCTTTTAACTGTTGCAATGATTGACTGAAATTGAATGGTATATCTGTTGCGTGTACCTTGTACTGGATGTGAATTGAAGATGGGAATGTTCCTTTTGACCTTAACCCAACAAAGAATTAAAAAAGGTTATATGCGAGTTTAGCCTGAAGAGAACTAACAGCTCTTCTAGCCTGAAAAAGAAGAAAAAATGTAGTTCTAGCTGTCCTTTTGCCAATAAATACAACAGTAGCTCTTGCTGAGATTACTGGAGCTCATTAATTCAAGTTTGTGAATGTGATAAGATTATACGTTCTTTAGTTCCCATCATTCCGTATTTCCTTTTTTAAGAGTAATGGGGGGTCTTACTTCTCTTTTTTCTTATTTATTTTTTTCAATTGAGTTGCTATTTTGGATCTCATAAAACTAGAAACAACTTTGTGGTGCTACTATACCAAAAGTTTCTTGTTAAAATATTTTAAGTTGAAGCTTAAATTAGAAGTTTTTATTTTGTTAGGCTTGGACCTCAAAAGATACTTTGAATGTTGGTGGAAATGAGAATATGTCTTTATACTCATACTCCTTGAAGCCCCTGATTGTAATTTACTTTAGAATTGTTTTCCTACTTGGTCCTCAATTTTTGCTTGGCTTTCACCTTATTTCAGGTTGGAAAAACATGTCTTCCTCTAGACCTAGCCAGTCTTCTAGCAACTCTGGGCGGTCGAGACATAGCACCAGAATTATTGCTCAAACATCTGTTGATGCGAAACTCCATGCTGATTTTGAGGAATCTGGGAATTCATTCGACTACTCAAGTTCAGTGCGTGTCTCTAGTGACGTTAGTGGAGATCACCAACCTAGGTCAGACAAAGTTACAACAGCTTATCTCCACCATATACAGAAAGGGAAGCTTATCCAACCATTTGGTTGCTTATTGGCCTTAGATGAAAAAACATTCAAGGTTATTGCATATAGTGAAAATGCCCCTGAAATGTTGACCATGGTCAGTCATGCTGTCCCAAGCATGGGGGATTACCCTGTTCTTGGCATAGGGACAGATGTGAGAACTATTTTCACTGCACCTAGTGCTTCGGCACTGTTGAAGGCCTTGGGCTTTGGGGAGGTTACACTTCTTAATCCCATCCTAGTGCATTGCAAGACTTCTGGAAAACCCTTTTATGCAATTGTGCATCGTGTTACTGGAAGCTTAATCATTGACTTTGAGCCTGTGAAGCCTTATGAAGTTCCAGTAACAGCAGCTGGAGCCCTACAATCATATAAACTTGCAGCCAAAGCAATTACTAGATTGCAGTCCTTGCCTAGTGGGTGCATGGCTAGGCTTTGTGACACAATGGTTCAAGAAGTTTTTGAACTAACTGGTTATGATAGAGTCATGGCTTATAAATTCCATGATGATGATCATGGGGAAGTGATCTCTGAAGTCACAAAGCCTGGTCTTGAGCCATATCTTGGTTTGCATTATCCGGCCACTGACATTCCTCAAGCTGCACGCTTTTTGTTCATGAAAAATAAGGTCCGCATGATTGTTGATTGTCGTGCAAAACATTTAAAAGTGCTCCAAGATGAAAAATTACAGTTTGATCTAACTTTATGCGGATCAACATTAAGGGCTCCACACAGTTGCCACTTACAGTATATGGAAAACATGAACTCAATAGCCTCTTTGGTTATGGCAGTTGTGGTTAATGAAGGGGATGAAGATGCCGAGGGCCCTGCTTTGCAGCAACAAAAGAGAAAGAGACTATGGGGGTTAGTAGTATGTCATAATACAAGTCCCAGATTTGTTCCTTTTCCTCTTAGGTATGCTTGTGAGTTTCTTGCTCAAGTATTTGCTATTCACGTGAACAAGGAATTGGAGTTGGAAAATCAAATTATAGAGAAAAATATTCTGCGTACACAGACACTCTTGTGCGACATGCTAATGCGCGATGCTCCTTTAGGTATTGTGTCAAGGAGTCCTAACATAATGGATCTTGTGAAATCTGATGGGGCTGCCTTGTTATATAAGAACAAAATTTGGCGATTGGGCATGACACCCAACGACTTCCATTTGCGAGACATTGCCTCATGGCTTGCCGAATATCATATGGATTCAACAGGGTTGAGTACTGACAGCTTGTATGATGCAGGATATCCTGGAGCTCTTGCTTTAGGTGATGAAGTATGTGGGATGGCTGCCGTGCGGATAACTACTAATGATATGATTTTTTGGTTTCGGTCTCACACTGCTTTGGAGATTCGGTGGGGTGGAGCAAAGCATGAACATGGTGAGAAGGATGATGGCAGAAAAATGCATCCAAGATCATCTTTCAAGGCTTTCCTTGAAGTAGTGAAAACAAGAAGTTTGCCTTGGAAGGACTACGAAATGGATGCAATCCACTCTTTACAACTGATCCTTCGAAATACTTTTAAAGATACAGATACAGATGAAATAAATCGAAAATCAATTCAAACGACACTTGGTGACCTTAAAATTGAAGGGAGGCAAGAATTGGAATCAGTAACAAGTGAAATGGTCAGGTTAATTGAGACAGCTACGGTGCCGATTTTAGCAGTTGATGTAGATGGGTTAATTAATGGGTGGAATACAAAGATTGCTGAATTGACTGGACTCCCTGTGGATAAAGCTATTGGCAAGCATTTGCTTACGTTAGTGGAAAATACTTCTGTAGAAGTTGTCAAGAAAATGTTGTATTTGGCATTGCAAGGTATTTCGGTTTAGTTTTACTCTTCAACCATTTTTATACTTCGACCTATGGATTATAATCTAGTATAATGGCTGGAAATACTAAAAATTGTGGTGGGAAATTATCTTTTTAGTTTTATATGATCCATATATTTTAGAAGGTGATATTTTACTTCTAAACTTTTAAAGGATTGTTCAAAATAGTCTAAATGTTGTGAGGGTCTTTGTGTGTGTGTGTGTGTTTGTGTTAACTGTAGTTATGCAGTGAAGTGTCTGTTGGATATTTTTGTGAACTTTAATATATTTGGTTAATGGTGATATGTTTTAATTTTCTTTTAATTACCTTTTTTTTTTGTACACAAAGAAGTATAGATTTGTTGATTTAACGTCACATTTTGGTCTGCTTTTGACTTGTTCGTGCCCTTACTGTTTTCCTGAAGTTTTTTTTTTTAAAAATTCCCCTTTCCTTTTCTTTTTTCTTTTATAAAAAAAGAAGGGTAGAAAACAGAGATCTTCTTCCTTCTACACTCACCCACCATATAGAGAGGAAGAGAAGTTCAAGAGCAGACACCATGTAGATACATAGACAAACAAGATCATTACTTAATGCTTTACTTCAGTGTTTTGCAAGTTCATGGTATGAGGGGGTGACCTTTTTTATGCCTACCTTTTTCCCCCTTTCTCAACAGGACAAGAAGAGCAAAACGTTCAATTTGAAATCAAGACGCACGGTTCTCATATTGAGGTTGACTCGATCAGGCTTGTTGTAAATGCTTGTGCAAGTAGGGACTTGCGTGAAAATGTTGTGGGGGTCTGTTTTGTAGCACAAGATATCACTGGTCAGAAGATGGTTATGGACAAGTTCACTCGATTAGAAGGTGATTACAAAGCTATTGTACAAAATCCCAATCCATTGATCCCTCCAATATTTGGTTCAGATCAATTTGGATGGTGCTCAGAATGGAATGCTGCAATGACAAAATTAACTGGGTGGTCACGTGAAGAAGTAATTGATAAGATGCTTTTAGGAGAGGTATTTGGCGCTCACAAGTCATGTTGTCGTTTAAAGAATCAAGAAGCTTTTGTTAATCTTGGGGTTGTTTTGAACAATGCCATGAGTGGTCAAGATCCTGAAAAGGTTTCTTTTGGCTTCTTTGGTCGGAACGGGATGTACGTGGAATGTCTTCTATGTGTCAATAAGATCTTGGATAAGGATGGGGTGGTTACTGGGGTTTTTTGCTTTCTGCAGCTTGCTAGTCATGAGTTGCAACAAGCACTAAATATCCAACGATTATGTGAGCAGACTGCTTTGAAGAGATTGAGAGCATTGGGGTACATAAAAAGACACATACAAAATCCTCTTTCTGGGATAATCTTTTCGAGAAGATTATTGGAACGTACCGATTTGGGAACAGAACAGAGGGAAATTCTGCTTACTAGCTTACACTGTCAAAAGCAAATCTCCAAGGTTCTGGAAGAGTCTGACCTTGATCAAATTATTGACGGGTATGGTGGTTTTGATATATATAATGTGTAAAATAGGTCTCTTTCAAGAATTTTGTTAAATTCACCGGAATTTTGTTACACATCACTTTTTCAACAGTCCAGTTTTATACTTCCTCTCTGCTTAAATTCATTTTCATTTAGACTGTCTTTGTGGCTTATTAGTAGTTTCATCAACTTTATGGTAGAAGTACTAAATTATATGCAAAAAGATTGGCCATTTGAATGTATATGAAGGTTGGTATATTTGCAGTGGCTGGTTACGGTTATGGGTGCACTTAGGAGAACGGATTCATATGCCATTGTTTAATGTATTTATCTTTATTTCTAGAATTTTGCATTTCAAAACACAATTCTTTTCCTCTTTGTGTATGACGGTTTATTTATTTCTCTTTGTTGGGGCACAGGTTTATTGATCTGGAAATGGTCGAGTTTACATTGCATGAAGTATTGAAGGTATCAATCAGTCAAGTGATGATAAAGAGCAAAGGAAAGGCTATCCAGATAGTTAATGAGACTGTAGAAGAGGCCATGTCCGAGACCTTATATGGTGATAGTTTGAGGCTTCAACAAGTCTTGGCAGATTTTCTATTGCTATCAGTTAGTTATGCGCCAGCAGGAGGCCAACTGAAAATTTCAACCAACTTGACCAAGGATCAATTAGGAAAGTCGGTTCATCTCGTGCATTTGGAATTCAGGTACTAGCTTTGATTACAAAATAGATAGACTATACTTAAAATCCTAACCTTTGGGATTATTTCACTTTCAAAAAGGTCTATTTCGGTTCCCAAACATTTAAAAAAGGAATAGTCATTATGAATCTCACCATTATTTTGCCATGGATTGTCTATATATGGATAATATTAATTTACGAATGTGTTGTAATTTGTTGAGCTAGGCATGTATTAGAACTAGGTACCTTTCATGATTGAGGTGGGTGCCAATATGTTGTTTTTTTTTTTTTTTAAAAAAAAAAAAAAGATAAAATCATTAATGACCTATATCAGTTGAGATGGACTTTGGGTGGAGGAAAATTAGTCAGCCAGAATCAGAATGAATACTTTTTAAAAGCTGACAGATTCATTTTGGATTTATAGACTATAATGATATATTGTTTGTGTTTGAGGCCAGTTTGATAATCATTTCGTTTTCTATGTTTTTAGTTGGTGAAATTAAGCATATAGACATTCATTTTCCCACTAAACATCATGCTTTATTATCTACTTTACCTATATTTTGAAAAACAAAGCAGTAATTTTTAAAAGCATATTTTTGTTTTCGGAATTTGGAATTCATATATTTAAAAAAGATGCAAATCATAATAAGAATGGAATTGGCTTAATTCACAAAAATGGTAATAAAAAACAAAATGTTTACCAAATGAGACTGAGACTTTAGTTATGTCAGTTGTAATAGTGAATTCTTTGTTTCATTTATTTCTTTTGACCTATTTTGAAGAAGTATGGTTTTTCACACCCACGTTATGAAGTTGCATATAAAACATTATAAACTTGCATTGTAGCTATAAGCATTTGATAATAGCTGAATAAAGCAAAAATATTTATTTTGGAATAGGATAACGTATGCTGGAGGCGGTATACCCGAATCGTTGCTGAACGAGATGTTTGGTAGCGAGGAGGAGGCTTCTGAGGAGGGTTTTAGTCTACTCATCAGTAGAAAACTAGTGAAGCTAATGAATGGAGATGTAAGATACATGAGGGAAGCAGGTAAGTCAAGCTTCATCATAACTGTTGAGCTTGCTGCTGCACACAAGGCAAGTATGTAGGCAAAAGATTGCATTCTATGTTGAAGTTTGAATGATGGGAATTTGCAGCGGGTGATGATTTTGTATAGTGCTAAAGATAAAAGTTGTTTCTCTCATTGTCAAATTTCCAATCTCCTTTGACCTTTTGTTGAAATACAATCTAATTTTCTCATTACTTTATTTGACTCTTTTATAAGCACTACTATTGTATAGTTGCAGTAATTTCTTAATTTTTCAGGTGTTTCTAGTCTACTTTCCTTTTTAATGCCTGAATTCTCTCATTATTATTCTCTATTTTGGTACTTGCACCTTTCTCAATAATTCCTTTGGTCCACCTTTAAAATCATTGTTTGGCTCTCTGATCAATTATTTGACATCAAATCTTATTCTTTTTTCTTTTTGTCTTATTATTATTACTAAAGATTTGAATTATGCAGTAAATTTAATCTCGTTTTTCTCAACAAGAAAAGCAAAGTAAAACAAGTAAATAAGAGTTGCATTTTTAAATACAACAAAATTTCGAATAATATATAATCAATTTTTGTAACTATCTCAAATTTAAAAAGCAGAATTGAAACAAACCAATAAATGTCATTATTTTCAAAACATTCCTTCCTAAGTGTCACTTAACAACTTGGTAGTCCTCTTCAATACTATAATAATATACATCCTTCTTCTGTGTATACTATAGTAAACAAAATTTGAATTTAGCAAGAAGGGGTTAGCACTAAAACAATGAAATACAAATCCTTCCTCTCGTAGGCTAACTCTTAATTACTTCCATGAGAATGAACAGAAGACATGGATTTTGCAGAAACCGAAGCCGTGGGGCTGGTGGCTTCCCTATCCACATGACCAAAGTTGGCTTTTCCGGTCAGCATTTTGATTGCAATTTGAGCAACCTCAGCGAACCAATCATCCTCCGGCAAAGCACTTGACCACAAAACAACAGAACAGAAAAGTTTTTTTTTTTGTTTGTTTTGTTATTTCAAAGGATAACTCATAAATGGTTTATATATTAATCAGATGATGGGAGAAAAAAGAACTGTGGTGGTACCTGTAAGGATCTGTACCCGTAGAAGCCAACGAGTCTATGGCTCTTGCTATGATGTTCTTGATGACTTGATGCAAATTCCGAGATAGATATCGACCTTGCGACGAGAATAATATCACGAACTCCATATCTAAGTAGAACTACCAAACCACGTATCAAAAGTTAATGTCTAATAGTTAGGTGATAAGAGTGAGTTATTAATAAGGGTGATCATAAAATTGAACCAACCGAGTAGCTAAAAGATGGAAGAAAGAGATAGAAAGTTATTATTGTTACAATAACGATTACTGGAGTGGTTTGTTGGTGTTGACGATTACTAGAGTGGTTTGTTGGATGATGAAGGTAAGTGAGTTTGGTAATCATGAATCCAAGTTGCCACAAAAAGTCTAGATTGTACGGAAAACACCTCCGTACAATTAATTTATTGTGTAGTCCCTTCTACACTTAATTAAAAGTTATCACATGACAACTAGTTTTTCTTGAAAAAAAATTACTATTTACTTTTTGTATAGAAGAATGGATAGCATAAATTGCACCTAAATATTGATCATATTGTACATAGAAAAGAGGTAAGGTTTCTAGTTAAACGGATATTAGAATAATTAGTTGATTTAATGAGAAGTGATATCCTAACTAATTAATAACATGGAAGAGGAAGGTTAGAGGTTCAAAGAATTTTGTAGTAATTTTCTTAGGAGATTCTAGGTGAGAGTAGAACTCTGCGAAAACTTTTCTAAGCTAATCCTGCTTAATTTCCTTTACACATAAAAAAAATTAATTTTTTAAAGACTTAAACCGATAAACGTTGGTGTTGGTTTATACTCTTTATATTAAAAAAAACCGAATCTAACCAACCAATGCATCCGTTCGAGGGTAGACCTTAGTTGAAGGTATATTTGTTGTGAGTGTTATTATATTTGTTAGTTAAGAACTTACTTGCTGAAGGCCGAAGGGGCCCAAAGGACGAGGCCCTTCTTCAACATCTTCCCAAAAAGCTTGATCTTCAGAAAGCCACAATATCACCGTTTCGGTCAGTCTCATCAGAAGAACTGTCGCAAATCTCTCCCGTCCCACGAACATCTCCGTCGCCATACTTGCAATCCTCGTCAATTTCGCGAACAGCCCCTGAAATCAAACCAACCATCACATTCACTCTCAACTCTATCACAAACCTTTCTTCCATCAAAATCACCTGAAATATCTGCGAAGGAAACCACTCCGGCTCTTCCAGATTCTCATTCCCATCCATCGACAAGTACATCTGTGCATTTAGCCGCGTATCTCCTTCTTCCGTGAATATCAGTTCTAGAGCGTGCTGCCGGCAGAAGCTATCCCTCAGTCGATCCACCGACCGCTGCAATCTCCTCTTCCATTCTCTTTGCTCCGGCACTCGGCTCTGCCTCTCCGCCGCTTTTCTTGGCGTTTCGGTTCTGTTATGTGGAAAAAGCTTGGTTGCCGCTCGAGGGATCAACTCATCGGCTAGCAATGAGGCGTTGGCTAGTAGAGCTATTTGTTGCGCTTCGGTCTCGGCTAGGCGTACGATCTTCGTTGCCGATCCTTCTAGATTCATCTCGTTTTCGACTGAACTTGGGAGAGCTGTTATGAGTAAATTGAGGTACGAGTTGAATACTTGAAGGACTCCTTCCAAGGTTAGTGCATCTAATTGTAGGCTTTCAAGTGATCCCATATCTTCTACAAATTCCTGAAATCATATAAATCATTCATTCTTCAACTTCAACATTCAATATACTTCATTCTACTACTTAGAGCGGATTTTTGTGAAAAGAAAAACTAATTTTCATAACTGTTCTCAAATTTCAACTTAGAAAACATTTGTTTTAAGAACATGGTTCAATCACGTGGCCACCTACCTAGAAATCTAAATTAAGTTTTCTTGTAGGTCTGGCGTGGACACTGATATAAAGGAAAAACATCCAACCAATTGATACCACACTGAAACATAGAAACTATAGATTCATGTCAACTTCTCCCAAGAACCTTAGTATGCAAGCTCAAGAAAGCCATTAACGAATCTATATACTTCGATTGACTAAAGTAGGCATCGACAGTTAAGAATTCTTAAAGAAATCTAGCCTTGTCTGTCTTCTATGTGGTACACAAGAAACTTAATTTAGAAAGGATGATCTCAAGGGAACCATAGCAGGGGTTCTGAAGCTTAGGAGAGGAGAAAGTTTCACTTTTGTTAGATTGTGTGGAACGTGATCCAACGTCAAACTGAATCTTACATTTTGTGTACATCCAAACACACAAATCCATTCCAAATCGTAAGAGATTTAAAAAATTTGCTAAGGACTATTCAATTGGTAGTTTTAAAAAGCTTATGAAATGTCATGGATTACTTCAACTTTTTGAAAGATAGAATTGTTCGTTTAAACAAATGACAAAGTTTTAGTGTGTTTTTTTTTTCTTTTTTAATTTAACCTAAAGGCAAAAACATACTAAAATGCAGTTTCTAAACATACTAAAGTAAGTTTGCCCCTTGACTTGTAGATGAGTATCAAACAAAAAGTGGTATGAACGCAAGATCATTACCTGAACCATTGTATTAAATCTATGTGCACTTCTTGAAAGCTTTGGCTGTGACACAACAGAAGCGAGCGAAGAAGTCGAAGATGTTCTTGGAAAAAGTCTAGAAGCAACAGGTGAATAAGCAAGCAACCAATCATCTGCTGCAGCTAAAGCAGCACTGCTCTGTTCAATTCTCCTCAAATTAGCTGTTATGGCATTCTCAATAAATGGCCTAAAATGCCTATACAACACTGGCGTAAGTGCCAACCCACGAGCTTCCAAAAGCGAGCAATGCCCCATACTTATTTGTACACTCTCAGCTGCAACCCTCAAACTCCCCACAGCTGCCGATGAACCTATCACATACCGCTTCAAAAACACAGCAAAACCATCCGTTTGTCTCACAGACCAAGTCACCAACTCTGATGCATAAGCTGGCTCTTCCCCGAACACAGCCAACGAATCACTTGCCGCTTGAGCAATCGTTGAGAACACAAACTGCGATATCGCTGCTGTGTATACCCCTCCCCCTGAGTTGCTTGATGTCCTAAAACTATGCAAGCTTCGCTGCAGTTTCTGTTGGTGGGAACTCAGCAGCAACATGTGTGCACGTGAACCGTCCCCGAGCTTTTTCAAAGCTTGAGCAGCAGAGCGAAGCTCCACGCCTCGTGTGGAAGGTTGGGAAATTGTTTGCTCAAGGAGAGAAGCTAGTTTTTGTCTTTGGTTTCGAATGGCAGTTTGTAATGTAGAGAGTGCAGAAGCACTCAATGCCTTGCGACAATTAGAATCTTGAGCTATTTGTTCGCCTTTGTCTAAAGCGGCGAGAGCTTCGTCCATTCGTTTCTCAACCAAGAGAACTTCAAGGTTGTCTAAAAACTCCACCAACCATTCATCTGTGGTGGGGAGTTCACGTGTTTCGTTGGAAGAATGGTCTTGAATTGAATCTTCAATATCTCGAGAAAGAGATTCAATGCTTGCTCCTTCAGCTAAACCATGAATAAGAGCTGCTTGAGTGGATAAATGATTTCTTAGTAAAAGAAGTTCGCCTTCAAGATCTGAAATCTCTCGAGATGTACTGATGATAAGACGACCAAGAACGGAGAAATTGAGAAAAAAAACAAGAAACAAAATTAGAAAAAGGATAAAGGAAAAGAAAAAGAGAAAGATTGGAAATGATGATCACCGAATGAAAGCTCCATAATTGGCATAAACGCTTTTACGCATTTCTTCAGCAGAGGCCTTCTTGAGGTCGATAAGGTAAGAACATAAATGCTTAATTTCCTTCTCGGACATGGTATGGCATTTGGAGGTTACATAGGAATCAATGTCATATTTAGAGGATTTGAAGCCTTTTAATCTGTCTTTGAGTGGGAGATTTGCTTCCAGTTCTGAAGCATCTCCTATTGATGAGAACGAACCTCTGGCGAACGAGGAATAGGCTGAAGAATCCATGGTTTTCTATTTTGTTAAATTAGAAGGGAAAAGAGAAATGGGTTTTTATGAATGCAAGTGGGTTGACGCCATCGATGGAGGTTGGAGGAAGAGGAAGAAGATGAAGATGAAGATGAGGAAAGATCCAAATGAAATGGAAGCTTTTGGTTGAATTCAAAGAGATAGAGAGATGGTTTGGGTGAATTGGTTATGGGGTTGTTGAGTTTCTTATGGCTTTATACTTCTGTGTTTTCAAAACTAACTAATTTATAACACTAAATTAAAGTTTTTTTAATAAAAAAAAATCACTATATGTAGGAAAACGATAAGAGAAATTCTTATAGATTGGGAAATAGAGCCAAAAAAGACTTAAAGGTAGATTTTTCTAACGACGAATTCATGCATGTAAGTTGCATACTATAAATTTTTTTAACATTTTCTTTCTAATCCGAGACTTGGTTTCGTTAACTATATATATAGCATTTTGAAATTTCATGTAAAATAAGAATTATATTTTAAAATTTCATTTAAAATAAGAATTATATTTTAAAATTTGAACATACCATCATGGACATTTTAAAAATAGCAAAATATTAAAATTATTTACAAAATATCATAAAATTTATCTAATACTTATTAGTCCATTTAAGTTTTTTTTTTTCTTTTCTTTTTTTTCTATATTTGGTAAATAGATTAATTTTTACTAATTTTATAAGCTTTATATAATAATTTATTTTAATTTTTTAACATATATCAATAAAAAAGTTCATTTTCTTTCGGGTGTCTCAATCATAGAAACATTAAAGTTAAGTGCCGTAGTTTGAGACAAGAAAGTACAAGAAATGAGTCGTGTTGGTTTTTGAGGATATACTTCACAAGGATGACATAGTTGAATTGCAAGAGAGGGAGAAAATTGTCGAAACAATAAAGATGTTGAATTCAAATTTTCTCGAATCATGATCAAGATCATTAAATATATATATTTGTCGCTCTCCCTTAAAACTTCTCTACTTTTTATGCTTGCTAAGGCAATCAATAAGGCATCAAATGACAATATGGAAGAAGAAGAAAAGTGCACTAAAGCTAGCTAAGCTACACACCCACACAAAATAAAGTTCCAAAACTTATCTCCCACTATACAAACCCCACTAAACAAGAAAAATTCTTCCATCTCATGCACCATCAAACAAAACAAAAACTAAAAAAAAAAAAAAAAAAAAAAAAAATTCCTAGGTAACCTCTACCATATAACCACACATATAGCTAAGGTCAAAATATATACACTCCAATTATCCCACCATCTCTCACACTTCCAAATCACAAATGGAGGAACTCTTCTTCTCTTCTCCTCATGCATTGCTAATAATCCTCACAACATCCTTCCTCCTCCTCCCCTCCATCTCCTCCCAAGCTTGCCAAAAGACCTGCGGCG
This sequence comes from Cucumis hystrix, assembly GCA_025688845.1. Lineage (NCBI taxonomy): Eukaryota > Viridiplantae > Streptophyta > Magnoliopsida > Cucurbitales > Cucurbitaceae > Cucumis > Cucumis hystrix. The sequence continues at coordinate 13,382,460 of CM046885.1, read as the reverse complement.
AAATCCCACTTCGTTACCCTTTCGGTAGCGGCAGTGGGTGCGGCGACTCACGATTCCACCCTTCCATCACTTGCAATGATCATCAACAACTAATCTTCACAACTCACACTGGCTGCTACCCCATCTCCAACATAGATTACACCAACCAAGTCTTCTACATCTCCGACCCGACCATGTCGACCTGCGCTTGCAACCAACCGAGCAAAGGGTTCGGCCTCGATTGGGATGCTCCTTTCACCTTCCACGGCGACACCATCTTCGCTCTACTCGACTGCTCAAGCTCCTCCCCTGTTTACTCCCCAACCGGTATGTTCAACGACCGAAACAACAACAACTCATCTCGAGTGTCGCTTTGCGACAGCAGCCGTGGAATGCCCATTTGTGGATTCTTGTATGGGTGTAAGCCAATAGTGAGCCTTAATATTCCAATATCAGGGTGTTGTGTTTATACACCTGTGAATTTTGGGCCTTCTTTTGAGATGGATTTGGAGAAGCTTAAGTGTGGTTCTTATTCTGGGTTTTATAGCTTTAATGGAAGAGAATCAGATGCTGAGAGCTGGAAATATGGAATTGCTATTAAGTATAAATTTGCAATCGACAATGTTTATCCAAGTTGGTGTTCGAGTTGTGAACAGAGTGGTGGGGTTTGTGGGTATTCAGGTCCCGTTGATTCATTTGTATGTAATTGTCCTCCTGGATTTAATACAACTACTAATTGTTTCTTTGGAGCTTCTTTCAATGGCGTTTCTAAGTTTCTCCCATACCAACTTCCATGTAAGTTTTCTTCCAACTCACCTCCTTTTACACCTCTGTTTTTTCTGCCATTCTTGATGATCTTTTACCATTTAGCTTTTTTTAAATAATGTTTGTTTGTTTGTTTTATTATTCTTTTGGTAACCCTTTGGATTTTGGTGAATGTTTATATTAACCAATATAGTTGAGTTTTTAGTCTAATTCCAAAAATTAAAAACAAGTTTTTTTTTGAAAAAAAAAATCTATGTTTTCAAATTCTTGTTTTTGTCTTTGAAAATATTGATAAAAATTAGATGATAAAGTAATACTTTTAGAGATGGAATAATTGTTGCTAACTTCTAGAAAAACAAAAAAATTAAATATCTACAAATCACCTAGAATATAAAATTGCTATCTAATTATGAAAGTTTTCAAAAGGTTTTGTTTTTGTTTTCTAAGACGTGGATAAAAAACACAGTTTTTTGTTTCATTATATGTGACCCTGTTTGAATTAATTAGGCTTCGTTCGACTCGGCTCGTGATTTGTAAATTGTTTTAGAAATAAAGAACGTAGAAGAAACAAAAACAAGTTCTTCTTTTCTGCTATATTCGAAACTTATTTATTTTCAATTTAAAATTATGAATTCAAAATTCAAAATTTGTATTTTGCTATTCATTTTAAAATGTAATACTTATCTCATGTTGATAATTTCTAAAAACCAAATTTAAGAACAAATAAATCGATAGTTTATTGTTTTAAGGAATGAGCATTATATTTCAAGAGGCATTTTCTAAAATCTTTTCTTAAAACAAGTATATTAAACACGTTTTAATTTTTTTCATGTATTTTTTGCTTTAAAAAAAAAAAAAAAACGAAAATGAATCATCAACCAAACTTGTTTATTTAAAAAAAATTAGGGTATTCCACTGACAATTAAAATTTTCTTTAGAATTGATCAAATTGTTATAAGATGAAAAAAAAAAAGTTTCATAAGTCATAACTTTAAAGTTTCCAACAAGGTGATTGACGGAAGAAAAAAAAAAAACTTGAGTATCACTTTAATTATAATTTATAAATTAACACATAGAGAGTCTTTGAATTAAAATTAAACTTTGTTCATATATATACATATAATGTATTCAACAAAAATACTTTTTTACAAAGTACTGTTTGAATTACTAAATAACAAAGTTTATTTTATAAAAATGGAGCTGCAATCATATAATAAAATCTGACCTTCCTAAGAACAGCATAACAGAAGTGCAATTTTTTGCTTTAAAGTTAGAAAGTTTCTGTTTTTTGTTTTTGTTTTTAAAATTTTGTTTATTAAAAAAAAAAATGTTTTTTTCATAATTTTAAAAACAAAAAAAGTGAATTAGTTATCCAATACATCCCTTTTCTAAAAAAACTAGAAATCAAAAACCAAAAACCGAAAAGAGAATGAATCATCAAAGGGTTAAATTGAAAAAAAGAAAACATAAACATATGTTTTAATTAGGATATTATTGAAAACTAATTAACATATTATTGTTTGATATATATTTGTACAGGGATTTGTCTGATTATTTTCTCAGGATGGCTATTGGTTTGGTCTTCTTCTACATTTTAGCAAATAACTTCAAGGCCTTTACATCAGCCATTGAAGTACTTGGAGGGGGAAAATGTAGCTTTAATTTCTTCTTTTCTTACTTGGGAAGTCGAACTTCTAACTTCAACATCACAACGAGCAGTGGTGCATCAATCATGTTGATTTAAGTATCATTACTTGTGTTTCCAAATAAGATCAAATTTGGTGTTCAAAGCTGTTAATTAAATTAAAGTAAGATTTTATGAATTATTTTATATAATATTATTGAATGAAACATTAAAAATAAGAAAAATAATAAGGGGTGATGGAATCAGGTTCTCCTTTTTTTATGAGAGGATAATGATTCTACAAAATCCACTAATGGGAATCGTTTCATTTTCTCGTACTTTATTGAGCATATTCCTTAAAGTTGACAACAACATACAAAGGCTACCAAAAAGTTTTATTCTTCTTCATAAATTTTGGTTAAGTGCTTTCATATATAGACTAGACTTGTTATATATATATATATATTGATTTGAAAATTGTAGGGATCATTTAAAATACATATTAAGTGAGTAAAAGTGTACGTAGATAGATTTGGAAAAGTGGTTAAGTCTATGTAATATGATCAATTGTTGTTTGTCATGTTGCAATGTGGAGTATTGACACTGTCCTCTAAAGGGCAATGATCTTTTAGAAAGAAAAAAACAGTTTGAAGTGTGTTACACTTTCTTAATAATGCATGGATTTGGTATCTAATTTCTCAAAGAAAAAGAAAATAGTTTACAACATTTGGATATGAATTTGTGCAACCTAAGAATGTAGCTAACAGTCTAAACCTTTTCAATGAATTAAAAGACCTAGTTGGTTGTTATTATTCAAGATATCGACACCATCAACTGCAAAGCTGGAGAAAGACAGAAATCTTGGATCTCCATTTGATTATTAGCCAAATCTAATCTAATCTAAAATAGCATAAATCTTCACCGAAGGGAGCTTGCATAGCAGTAAGAATTCATATGAAAATAATTTGAAGAAGGAAGTTAGAAAATCAAATTTTGTAAACCAATGTAAAACATGAGTAATTTAAAAACTTGAGGGCTTGAATCGTGAACAATTTCTTGCAAAACTTAAAAATGAATTATTTGTAAGGCCTTTACTAAACTTGTTCCAAAAGGTAAACGATACTACATATGGAAGAACTCGACGTATATAGTAGAGAAATACACGGTTAGTCATACTATAAATCGAGGAAGCCATTTCAGACATCTCTACTCTTTTACTTTGTGAAATTTTCCCCTTTTGTTGTTAATACAATCGCCCATTCAAATTCTATATTTGTTTCTTTTTTTCAAATAATTACAAATTCTCCCCTTCGAACAAAATATTTCAAAACTATATGAATAACCCAACATATACTAGGTTAACATAAATGTGTCTTATAATAAAAGTTGAGGACACGATCATATGAAGCATCCATAGAAAATTCTTGTTCCCTTCAATTAATCTATCGTTAAGGTAAGAACTTATAAACAATCTTTGATCTGATGAACACATGCGTACGTCTCTGTCAAAGAAAGTTTGAGACGCTATGGTTATTACTGTTGAGGGAACATCAAAAGTGATCAAGATGTTCATATGCACGCTTAATTCATTTGTTGACCACAATGTCTTTGAAAGTTTAAAAACGTTCAAAGTTGAAACAACTGTCGAATTTAACGTATCTTCACATTGCCAATCCAAACCTTTTGCCTTATGTGAGAAAATCTTAATGGAAGAATTGAAAGAACAAAGAGGAACTTTTTAAAAAACCACAAAAAGATAAAAGAAAAAAGTCTTCGAAATCAAAATAACGCGTAGGTTATTGTAAAATCAGAAGAAAAAAAAAAGTTTTCTATGGAGGGTCCACTCTAATTAAGCATAGGTTTAGGTAGTCATTTTCCATTAAAACTTAAGAAAAAGACATGTTTCCAAAGGAATGGAATGGAATGGACCTCCGATTATGGTCATTCTTTGCAATTTCTTAACATTGTTTAGAGATCCAATCTATAGGAAGAATTTAATGGCAATTTGAATAGTAAAATATGTTAAGAGTTAGAGAGAGACTTGTGGAATTGGAACTTGACGTAGACTATGACTTGGTGCGTACGTCGCCTTGTCCCCAACGCGCACGGGGGCAGCACATTTGAGTGCCTTTCTCAACTTTCCCCATTCTCCCATTTTACTTCAAATTTCAATGCCCAAATCAAAATGTCTTCCATAGTTTTCCAACCTAATTTTCTATTAATAATACCTTTCTTTTAACTTTTATTAAGGTTTAAAAAACTCAAAAGGTTAGATTGAAAAAAGGTATTTCATTTCTAGTGGAAACATTTAACTAACCTTACCCTTTTCTTTTCAAGGGATATTCAGATAGATATGTGTAAATTAGTGAGTTAATTACTGCTGCTTTGTGTTATATGTTGTAAGCAAGGAAAGTAGAACATTATTCTTGAAAATTAGAAAAAAAAATGGTTTAATTGTGTAGATTGAATTATTATGGTTAGTTTGTATTGAAACCATCCAATATCATTATCATTATGTTTATTTATGTGTAATATTTCAATGAAAATTGAAAGGTTTTTTTTTTTAAATTTCAAATTTAGTTGAGAACAAGGTATTTTGATGTTGTTAAGAGTTATGTTAGATGTTAGTACACTAAATGATTGTCGATCTTAGAACAACTTGAAAAGCGTGCCTAAACTATCTTTTTTGAGCGGTCCCAAGAAGCTTAAGTTTTAGAGGGTTTTGATAAGCTTTAAACTGGAATCAATTGACTGTTTATAATAAACTCTCCTTATTTCATTTTTTGAAATATTTGAAGATTTTTATTTGAGTAATGAGAGATATACATAATTAAAAATATTGAACAGGGTGAAGTCAAGTTGCACCATATATATACCATCAATGAAAGAAAATTATCACATAGCGATTTAGTTTTTTCAAAAAAATATATTTAAAATTAATTTTCTCAATTACGAGTCGATATATACATAATATATTTAATTATAGGCTGAATGAAAGGAACAGAAGGCCAAGAAGTTTGTGATGAATCATGATATATAACTTAGTCAACCAAGCAATCTCTCAATATGCTACGTTTTACATTGAAAACAAGAAAAGGTCTCTCCATACGGACCTTCCCACCCATCTTCCTCCATTGTCAATTCTTTCCCTAACCACACATTAATTACAACTACAAACAAAATTAATTCCAACCATAAAAAACTTCTAATCTCTCCATCTTCCATCGTTTCACCCATTTTCAATAACAATGGAGGTGTTCAACAAAGCCAAGGCCGTGAGACTCCGAGCCCACAACGACAAGTATCTAGTAGCCCACGACGACAACCAAACCATCCGCCAGAGCCGCAACCGCACGTCTCGCAAAACTATATGGGTAGTCGAAGCAGTATCGGATCAAGGCATACGGCTCAAGAGCCTGGCCCGTGGTCGGTACTTGAGCGCATCGGATTTGCCGTTCCTGCTGGGGATGACCGGGAACAAGGTGGTGCAGGTGGAGACGGAGAAAGGTTCGGAGTGGATGGTGAAGTGGGAACCGGTGCGGGAAGGGTTCCAGGTGAAGCTGAGGAGTTGGTGTGGGACTTACTTGAGAGGGAATGGTGGGACTCCCCCTTGGAGAAACTCGGTGACTCATGATCAGCCTCACACTTCGGCTACTGGGAAGTGGATTCTGTGGGACGTGGAGGTTGTGGATCATTTGGAATTCGATGGCTTAGGCTCTTTCTCTAGCTTTGCTTCTGATGAGCCCTTTGGGTCCGAACCTCCAACACCCTTGACTACTAAAACACAGGTAAATTATTATTATTCCATTTTGATTTTGATCAGAAACTTAACTAACTGTCCGAAACCGATCGAACCCGATCGAACCGAACACGGTTGTTCAAATATGAGAAGGAGCTATTCGATCAATGTCCTTTTAAAAAAAATCTAATCCGACAACATACAGCTATTCGGTCAGCTGTATGTTCTACTACTTCTTTCTTCTCCACCGGTTTCCATATGAAATCATTGTCACAGCTACCTGGCAAAAGTATTTATTATTTTGATTTTAATAAACTATTGTATTGTGATAAATTTTATGCAATGAGATAGCCTATAGGCAATTGGGTAGTAAATTAGTTTGATAGAACTAACAATTTTGTATTTAGTTTCTTGTTTTGTCATGTAATTAACGAGCAAATTAACTCCCTAACTAGATTTTTCTGCCATGTAATTAATTAATTATACTGTCAACAAACACACATTATCTCTTTTCAAATGGACTTCTCTCCACTAAATAAAGAAGTGTTCTTAAACAATTTAAAGCTATGTCCTACATTGAATTCGAGTTAAAAAGTTTTAAAGCAAGATAATTTTAATAATAAGCACTTTATAAATTTAAATATAATTATCACCATAATTCATACCTAGCAATTAAATACTATATTAATATAGTCTACCTAGAAAACCAACATATAACTATTTTTTCATTAGTCCAATATTAATTTTCTAGAGAGGCTGTGTTGGGGCGAACTTTTGGCCACCAATTTTTTAATGATTAATATTTTACACTTTTGCTAGATTAAAATACAGTAAACCAATTGAATGATTTTATATAAAATATTTTAAATCTTGTTTGACTATGTCACTCTTTAACATTATCATTCAAAATATTATACACATACGTACACCATTTTCCACTATTTTTTTATTTTATAATATATAGCCTTACTTTAATTAATAATTCAACATTGTTCAACTAATTACTTTCTTTAGTCAAATTTGACAATCAAATAATTAGCAATACTGTGTATTAAATAATTCCTGCATTGATTGATACTAATGGTACCAAATAATTGAATAGATATTCATTGTTGTTATCATTATTTTATAAGAATAATCGATCACTACAACGAAAAGAAAGATCTTGAATTTTGAGGTTAAGAATTAACCAAACACTATGTAAAACAAAACAACAAAAGAAGAGAAGATATAACAAAACACAAGTAATAAGAAAGAGTACGCAACTAGAAATGGTGTGAATGAATACATTTATGTTTGAATTGATTTTGTAAGTATTTATAAGTGTAAAAATAATTTATGTTTGAATTGATTTTGTAAGTGTTTATAAGTGTAAAAATAATAAAAAGGAGAATATCCTAAAAGTGATTCCATGTTAGCAAGAAAAGGAAAAAGAAGAAGAAGAATGAAAACAAAGAAAAGTATGTTTTAAGGAAGCCAGCTGGATTGGTTGGAACTACGAAACTCATTGGACCAGAAACTAAAACTAAAACCCAATTTTTATTCTCCATATCCGCCAAAACAGAAAAAGGGGAAAATTCTTACACTTTTACCATTCAAATTCAGTTTTCAAGATCAATTTCTTCAGAACTACATGAAACAAAGTTCGAAAGCAACAGCTATGAAAATCAAAAGTTTAATCAATCCGTGTTTATCCAATTCTTCCCCACTTTCCTCCAATCCCCCCCCTCCCCCATTGGCCATAAACACTCACCAAGAATCTTCCTCCATTTCTAATTCTCACTCATAAAATGCTCAACCATTTCAATCATTTTTCTCATTCAATCCTATAAATTTTCTCAATTTCTTCCAGATTCATCACAGCTCGTCTGTTATGGATTTGTTTCGCAATGCTAAAACCATCAGACTCCGGAGCCACCACAAGAAGTATTTATCCGCTGATGAAGATGAGGAATCCGTCGTTCAGGACCGGAATGGATCATCCAAGAACGTTAGGTGGACGGTCGAGTTCGTTTCCTTCTCCGATGCTATTATCCGCCTGAAAAGCTGTTACGGGAAGTACTTAATGGCGTCCAACCAGCCGTTCTTGCTTGGAATGACTGGGCGGAAGGTTATGCAAGCTCGTCCTGACCGGTTTGAATCATCGCTTGAGTGGGAGCCGGTTAAGGATGGCTCCTTCCTTCGTCTCAAAACAAGGTACGGTAATTACTTGAGAGCTAACGGCGGTGTTCCCCCGTGGCGGAACTCGGTTACTCATGATGTACCGCACCGAGCTGCTACTAAGGATTGGATTCTATGGGATCTTGATGTTGTGGATATCGAAACTCAATCTTCTGTTCATAAAACCCTAGATCATCCCTCCGACCCGGATTCACCTCTGGAGTTGGATTCAATTTCGTCCTCGGTTTCACAAGATTCCGCTCGTCCTTCAACTGCTGAGGTATGTTACTAAACTTACCACCGTCAATTCATTTTCATGAAACCTCAATAAATATTTATTTTGAATTGATTTCAAAATTTATCACAAATGATCAGTACAACGTTGGTGGAGGATCAAATTCACCTCCAAAATCAGAGGGGAGGAGGATATCTTTCCAGTTTGCTGATGAAAATGGAGAAGATGAGGATTCAGAGAGTCATTCATTGAATTTCAATGGGAAAGGAGTGGAGGAATTGACTCGTAAATTAGAAGAAGAGATGGGAATTGAAGATGTAGTTGTATGTACTCGTAGCCCTCTGAATGGAAAGCTTTATCCAATTCGGTTGCAACTTCCTCCCAACAATGGAACTTTGAAGGTTGTTCTAGTTCTGAAGTCTTCCACATGTAAGAATGAATCTGTTCTTCTTCCTTAATAGATCTATGTATTTGATTTGACAAATGTTTTTTTTTCTTAACCTTTGGTTATTGATGATTTTGAAACAGTGGGAAGTGAGTTTGAGAAACAAGGCTTGATTTGATATGATATAGAAGAGAAAAGGTGATTGGTGATAGAATCATTCAAACAGGGGCCAGGCCAAAGCAGAACACAAATCCTACCCTCATCATAGTAATGAAGAACAGAGATGTATTGAAGTAATGTATAGTGAGTACTGAGTAGTGTAGATAATATATATGGTGAAGAAGAAGCAGGAGGGGAGGGGAGGGGATGGCGTATTTGATTATTTGAATTCATTATTAATTAAATAGACAACAACACAGTAGCAGTATTCTTCAAAATATTTTTTCTATTGGATTCTACTATGTTGTGTTGTACTATGAAATATAAACACTTTTGTGTTTTTGTAGAAGTTGAGTATTAAATAAATTATTTGCGACCATTTCAACTGCTTTTACAATGTTATAGAGTTTATAAATAGGAACTAAAGTAAAGAGTAATACTTAGATATGTGCGCTTATGTAACACATTATTAATAAATTAAGTATATCTCTGCCGTGATTCTTTACTATTTATATTTATTTTGTTCATATTTAAATGGTGATTTGATAATAGGATAAACAAATGAGGAGGTGTCTTGACAATTTGGTTGATTAACTAAAGTAAAGCTAGAAGTGGCTAAAAGAATCAAATTTGTATATATGAAAAGGACGTTGCTTGTATCATTCAAACGTACTTAAAATCAACTACTCAATTCATCAAAATATTACATGGAAGCTAAGCTCTAAGTTAACTAACGTACATTTCTTGCACACAAACTTTAGACTTAATAACAACTCACATGGTCACACTACATTATTGCAATAATACTATACTATTTGGCTTCTTTGTTTCATTGTTGCTCATGAAACTTGTGCTTACAAAGCTCTGTTTCATGGTAATCACAAACAGTTGAGAGTTTGAAATAGTAATTGAGGATTTTGGAGAGAGGGAAGCAAGATGAAGGTAGCTCAACATCCATGATGGATTCTTCACATGAGTTCGAGGTAAAGCCGTGTGATGAAGAAGAGAATTTGTAGATTGGGAATAACTAATGTTGTGTTTTTCCAATTATGCTTAAACTATATGAGTTTTGTCATTATCTTTGCCTTAATGCAACTATTGTCTACACAATTGTATTAAAAAAAAATTTCAATGAGTTCATAATGGATCCACGGTATGATTTACATTTTTAGCTACTTTGTTCTATATGTAAAACGTTAAAAGAAGAAGATTGAACTAATTATTCTAGAAAGTTTTTAAATTACCTAGAACATGACGTTAGTGAATTAGACATTACTCCAAAAGGAACATTATTTGACACCTGCGGTTTAGAAATATTGATCCATTTAATAAAATATAAAATATGTGAAGAATAATGAAAAAGTGAAAAAAGGCATAATTTTTCAATATTATTTTTTAGACGCAAAGAATCAACTATTTCTAAATAACCCCCAAACTTGCTTTCCTTTACCCCCCAAATTTCCTTTCCAACTATTTTTCCTTTCTTCTTCCCTTCCCCACAAAGACTGCCGTAGCTCCCACATGTGAACTTCTCCATCTCTCTCTCTCTTTAAGTGCGAGATTCCCTCAGCCGCCCTTCACCCTCAATCCTGAACTTGATCGCCGACGCAGCCCAGTCCTGACTGCCACGCCCACGTTCTAAAACGTTTTTTTGACGAGCAGCTTAGGTAACAATGGTCTCTTCGTGTTTCTATTGCTCTTTCTTATTACCCAATACCTATGTGGTTTCTATTTGGGTTTCTCACTTTGTTTTTGTTTTGGAATCAAGAGTTCGACTGTGCTTAGCACTCTGTCCAGCAAGATTAAGGACGTTGCCCGGGCATTCGTGTCAGTTTGGAACCCATTCAAACACTAACCAACAGGTAATTAAGCTTTTTTTGGCATTAATCAGCGGGTAAGGATTTGTTTTCATAACTTTCAAACTCGTTTAAGTTCGGTTAGTTATTCTTGGATTCTTAACCGTCAGAGCAAAATTTAAACTTCATTATTGATGATAGAAGCTTAAAATTGTCATCACTTCAAACTTAATAGTTCTAATCTCAATGCTTTTTTTTTTTTTTTTTTTTTTTTTTTTTTTTTGCAGCGTTTGGGATTAAGAAATTCATCATTCTATGGCTCCTCGGAAATGTCAGGTTTGCAATGAAGCACCATCCAAATACAAATGCCCCCTATGCCTTGCACCTTAGTAAGACAAACAATAAGATTTGTTGTAGGTTGTTTTTGCGTAGTTTTTAATGAAAAGTCTCTGACCTTCATTCATTTGTGTGCTGGCCTCTTCCTTTCACTTTGCTTGAAGCTGCTCGCTGGTTTGTTTTAAGAAACACAAAGGTGCTGTTCTTTTGGACTTAGTTTTTTATTATTGTATTTATGTTCTATAAATTTGTATGAAGTTTCATGTTCAGACGGTCTACTGTTCTAGTTGGCTATTTATTTTGGGATAATTTCATGATGTGGTGAAATCGCTAGTTGTCTAGATCATTGCTACTTGTGCTTTGTTATGAATTTTAACTCACTGCCCAAGTTTAAGTTAGATCATTGTTCTAAGTTCCCTTGCCTGTATTTTTACCTTCTTTGACGGATTAGTTGATGCTAACTGGAGGGTCTGGTATCTGTTTAAGATTTGAATGTACTGGTCATGTTTTTTCAAGTTGAGTTACTCTTGAATGTCTGCTCCAATACGTGGTTCATAGACTGTTCTTTTACGTTATACATTGGAAGACCTCCAAATTTTAGACTAAGTTAGGAAATTTATTAATTTATCTATTGCGAGCTAAACTCTTTGGAGAGATGTTGATCATATTCGATATGCAGAAGTTTAACGTAACCTTGGGCATGAATTGGTTAGTTGCTAACCAAACCACCATCGATTGTGTCAAGAAGGAAGCCCCTTGCGGACTGACATATGACCTAAATTAAGTTCAAAGGTGCAAAGCATGGAAGTCCAAATGCTGTGAACATTAGCGTAGCATGGGGCTTTGATGTATTTGTCAAATGTTGTAAATATTTGATGTATCCTAAGCAACTTGAAGGAGAAATCCTCCAAGAACCAAGATTGTGAATCTTTTATGAAAATGAGTAATGTGCTTCATACAAGAGGAGATGACTCATATTTATAGAGTTCTATAACAAGTGAGGGTAAAAAGGAAATTAACCTAGAATATTAGCTAATTACTCAATTAACCCTTAGTCTTCTCACATCATTCTACCCCTCGAAAAAGAAAACTTGTCCTGAGTTTTAAAAAGAAGAAATTTATAAAGAAAAAAAAATGAAATAAACTTGTTCAATGGTGTATGACCAAGCCAACTTGTTCAACCAAGTATGACCAAGCTACCCTCCTACGTTTTGTACAAAAATGTTATGATCAAGGGGATAAAATCGAGACAAAAAAAATCAAATATGGCCACTAAAAGATGAGCCTTTCCATCAGCCGTAAACTTGAAAAAGTTGTTCCTTTAATCTCACTCAAAAATGTATTAAAAGAATCAATCTCAAAAGAATTAGCTTTCGAAGAGTATCCTTGAAGAATCACATTTTCTTTATCATACCCTTCAAGTTCTTCGACGGTTTGATAATTCATTTCCACCGCAACCAATGTGTCGTTGTTCTTGTTCGATTTTTGCTTGTTGTTCGATACTTTTTTTTCATCTTCTTTGTTGGATTTTTCTTCACTTTTGACCATATCCAAATCTAACATTTTCAAATTCTTGTTCTTCAATTTTATCTTCAAGATTTTCTATTTGAAAATTTTTCAACCGTGATTCCTTTGTTTTTTCTTCTGTATATGAAACCAATTCCTTCTTGAACTCTTGCAAATGAATTGATAGTTGTATGTTGAGTCATTTCCTCCAATGAGCGTTGAATTTTTGTTGTTGTTTTCTTTATTTCCTCTATTGCTGCAGGATCAAAGTAGTTATTTTGTTGGATTCTTGAATATGTTGCAATCTCATAGCACGCATAAGACTCATCCATTGATTTTCTTGAATTAACCTTTCTTGATCGTGTTTCATAACCTAAAGAGTAATTTTGAGCCTTGAATGTTCTTCTTGGATGGTTAAAGTCTATTCTTGACAATTCTTCAATTCATCCAACTCCCAATCTTTACATTGATTTCTTGAAAAATGGGTTTGATCGGATTGTTTGGGCCATTTTTTTTGACATTGTTGCCTTCTTATTCCCAAAGAGCCTTAAAGAAATCATTGGTCACTAGAATCAGTAGAACAAATTAGGTTCTTTGAGAAAATCGAGCATGGTAAAAATTAGAATGTTGAAATTTTTCTTTGGTGAAGTGAGACTCAAAAAGTTTTAATCCATACTTCAGGAAGTTTCCTTTAAATAGTAATTTTCTGTTTGGTTTTAATGACCTTGGTATCGTAATTGAGTTTAAATAGTTAAAAAAAAGTTATTGACATTCTCTAATTTATTCTGAAATTTGGGGGCGTTTCACATGCCATCTGTGGTTAGCATTCAATTCTATTGCTATGATAACTTGTGTCATTTGCAACTTGTGCAGAAGTGCCCTGTGCCATCAAGCCTGTGTCTGAAGGGGACCAATCAAGTAAGTCTATAATCACGTTTCATTTATTCAAATATGTCATGTACAATAGGATCGCCCAATAATCGTCTATTTGATTCCTTCCAGATTTTATCCTTTTGGATCCTATGAAAGTCAATGAACTTTCTTTCCTTGTTCATTCTTCGGGTATTCATCATACTTGCTGACCTTTTTTATTCTTTCCATCTAAAGCTGCTCGCAACGGATCATTTGTCGATAGGCCAATATGTGTTGGAGACCAGAATGAAGTACTTGAAAAGTCGCAGCTAGAGGCTATTGGTATTAATTCATATTTACTGATTTTATTACCTCAATTTATACATGATCATATTTGGTCCCAGAAAACACTTGACATGCATTTCTAATTCTTACAAGAGAGTCAGACGAATTTCAAGGGTTATGTGAGACAGAAATCTTCAAATCTCATGGTTGCAAAATGTTTACTAGATTAGATCATATGAAAAATCTAGTATATAACAACCTTCTCTCAGACATTTGTTTGGTTAACGTTCTGAAGCTTTGGATAGGAAAATATCATTTGAGAGGGGATTAAGTTTTAAAGGTTGGACGTGACAATTTGTATGTCAAGGCGAAACTAGGGATGGAAACTATGTTTTATCACATTTTTATTTACGCGTCAAAAATAATTTTGTTGCTAGTTGTAAAAGCATTATTGAACTTACAATCTAGGTTTCTGCGCATCTTTCTTACAGCTTCTTCCTCAGAAATACACAATATTTTGAATGATGAGAAACTCCGGAAGTTTATCCTTGCCATTGATAGCTCAACAGATCCACAAACTGTGAGTATTTTGCATCTTCCATTACGTGAGGAATTATACTCCTAACCAACTTCTTGCTCCATTATAGTCATCATCTACAAACTGTTGTAAATGTGAATATCAATAGTTAAAAACGTTTGTTTAAGTTGGTTCTTGTTCTTATTAGGAACTTGATAAAGCTATGGAAGATGAAGCATTTCGCATTTTCAGTAGCAAGGTACTATTTTTAATATCTTTTATCATCTGTGACTTGTGATACAATCGTCATGAGCATGCCGGATAAATATTTTCGTTTGTTTTAAGCATTTATTCTCTGTTGGTTAGATATCATCCATCATCAACTCTTAGACCTAACAGTCATAGATGGAGGAGGGAAAGACATGATATGTATAAACAACGAGAAGTTTCTGCCCCCTTGGCATAATGGATCAACTCAGCAGATGATGATTTCAGCAAAGAACGACGCTTCTTGGATTGTAGTAATGCTGGGAGACCATCTAAGTGCTCAGCTGCTATGTTTAATGGTGATCAATGTACCAAATTATACTGATCAGTTTTGAAGTACTATAGGAACATCTCCTTTTGACGATCACCCAAACTCGTATTTGATGATTTCTTGGCTGAATAGTATGTTGCAAGTCATGTTTTGACTAAAGGACTTGCGATTGAATTAACCAACTGAAAGTTGAAGATTTTACGATTTTATATCATAAAATTAGCATAGGTTTTATCCCGATGAATCAGACTAATTGGACTAATAGTGTGTTTGGATTGATTTTTGAAGTGTTTCATTTTTAAAATAATTTATTTTAAGATAAAGAGAGGTGTTTGACATTGGTTTAAAATAATTTTTAGAAAAATGAAATTATGAAATAAATAATTTTAGAGAAAATACATACAATCAAATTTTAGAATAAATGTTTATTTGGGGTATAAAAAGGAATTCTTTTCAAACTTCTATTTTTCATTTTCTATTTTTTCTATTCATTTTTACTATCTATTCTTCATTTCATTGTTTTTTTGTTTTTGTTTTTATAAATAGTTTGAATATTTTTTTCAATGTGTTCATATACATTTAAATATAGAGATTTGTAAATATTCTTCTTTCAGCCAAATCTATTCCGTCTTAACATATGTGAAAGAAATCATGAGATTGTTACTAAAGAACATGATCGTTCAGTTCGTGAAATGAAGATGATGAAGAACGTGGTCGAATTATACATCTTTTTGTCTAGATGATATATATTGTTTCGGAAGAATTATTTATCTTATTTATATTTTGTTATTGGAAATCAATTATATTTTTATGGTTATGTATTTACTTTTGAAGATATTTGTAATTTTAAAATTGAATTGTAAAAAAAAATTAATACAAAAACAAAATAAAATTAATGTTTAGTTTCAAATAACTAAAAAATTAATAATTTCAAGACAATGTGCGATTAATTTTAAAATATATTTTTGAAAAAAAGATTCAAAATGTGTATTTTTTGATGAAATTATTTCATAATGTTTAATAGTTTTTTTATTGTAATTTGACCTAAGTATAAACATTGTTAATATAGAACAAACCAAACACAATTTTACCTATAAACATTTATAAAGCTGTCAATCTAAACATGCAAGTGTTTAAAATGCATTCTTAAAAAAAATATTTTTTTTCATATACAATCCAAATGGATCCTAAATTTCAAGCGTAAAAAAATAGTATGGTCGTTCATGATCAGGCTACAAGCGAAATGGAAGGTTGAGGATTAAAGAATTTGGGAAATAGAATGTAGTAAAGAATAGTATTACTATTACATTAAATGGAGAGGGGGAAAGAAACAAAACAATGAAATGAATGATTAGATTCAGTGAAATTCATTGTCAAAACTCAAACGTAGTCCAAATTTAGAAAGAAAACAACGAAAAGAAAGTGCCCACAAAAATGGGTTCCACAAACAAATGTTTGGACCCCATCCACATGATCTTAGATATCTTCTTTAATCATTTGTTCCAACCAAATATTTTGTATGTATCCTTCATGTGCTTCAATAGAACATTCTTTTACTTTTTATCTTATATATTTCTAACCTTTTATTTAGATGTTCTATATGCTTATTTAACCATTTATTAATTTTACCCTGAAAGATTTATCCTTCCACAATGATTCAAAATTTATATGTTAAGACTTCAAAGATATTCACACATGTATTTATAAGACAGATTCATATACTTTAGAAGAATCATCTCTTATTATTTAAACTTTTAATAAAGTTTATAGGAGAATTATTTTAAAGGGAAAATCAACAAAATTGGAACCAAATTCCTTTTTAAATAGTATGGAATTTTTTTTTTTTTTTTTGTGAAAACATTTGAAAATGGCTAACATTAGAAGAAAAAACCCCGTAGAATTTGGGCTTAATTTCGCATTAATCTAAATTAATTAAATAAAAAGCAAAACTCAAATTGGATAAGTCATTGCTTACTTAGTTTAGAGAGAAACAAAACAAACTGTGTCATCGTTCTCATCTTTCTACGGCATTTCCGTAATGAAACAGGAAAACTGCTAAGGCAAATCAAAACGTCCATAAATCTCCTTACATTTTCTTTCTTCTTTCTGGAAACCCAACCCCATGTCTTCCCTATTCTCCTCCCCTGCCAGAATTTTGCCCACACTCAATACAAAATCCTTTCAGCCCTATTTTTCTTCACTACCCATTTCCAAAAATTTCATTTCCCTCCCCGGAAAATCTTTATCGATGTCGAAACCTGCGGCTGGGAACAGATTGTTCTCGATCATGTCCACTGCTGAACCTCCCAATGGACTGCAAGGATCAAGGGTTAAGGTTGATTTTCTTGTCATTGTTGGTTAGAGTTCTTGCTCTGTTTTTCTTCTTAATTCCATTGTTTTTTAAGATTTAAAGTTATGGGTTGTGATGCATGTTGGCAGGGAGCTGAATCCTTTCTTAGGAACGTTTTGGCGAGCATGGAGGCTGTTTATCTGAGTCGGAATCCCACTGCAAAATCCGTTTTGGAGCTTGTTCGATCTGTTCATGATGATACAATTTGTTATGATCATATTGCATTTAGAACTTTTGGGGTATTTTTCTTCCTTCCAACTTATTTTTATTTTCTGGATTGATCATTCAATTTCAGCAAACCCACTGCTTATTGTCAAAAGCAAATTTCAGCTGGCAATGGTTAGAAGATATAATATTACATTTACCTCATGTTCTTGTTCTGGTTTGAATTTTAGTATTTTGAATTGTGTTGATTTGTGTTTTGGATTAGGAGGGTTCCTTTGTTTGTTGTTTGTAATTTCTCTGTAATTTTCTTTTTATTGTAACTTTGAGTTTCAAATATCAATATAATAGAAACACTACTGATATAGAAACACTACATCAGTGTTCTTTCAAGGTCCTATGTTCAAAAGTGAAGTGAATTCTAGATGATACAATATTAAATTTATCTTAACCCATCAGTTTAAGCTTTTGGGTGATTAAGTGGTTTAACAGTAATATTCCAAAGTCTGGAGAGGACACAAATGCTAGTACTTTAAGTAAAGGCGAACAACGGTTGTGCCGAAGTTATTCAATTTCTAAACCTGGGCCGTAGAACATAATTGGGGTTGAAGTTGTAATCGTACTCTACTTCATTTGTACAATGCAAACTAATTGAGTTGAGTCAACATTGTTAAATAAAAAAAGCTGCTTGATGTTGGTTGAGTCAACAATAAATTCTTTAGTGTAACTAATGTTGAAGTTGTGTTTGTATTCTCTGATGAACTAGATTGATGGTCATGGGATTGACTCATTAGCAAGCTTTTTTCTGGATTTTGGATATGCTCAAAAAGAAGAATTATCATTTCCAGCCAAAAAGTTGAAAGCATTTTGGTTTTCACCTCCCTCCATTTCTAATGCTGCTTATGATGGTGATGGAGTCAATGGACCTCTGCCAAGAGTGTTCATATCTCAACTTCTTGTGGATCAGATGAGTAAACAAACTCAGGTGCGTTTCATCAAACTCTCGATATGAAGAAATCTGAATATATTTTTTCATTTTGAAATTTGGCTACAACTTGTATCTTGGTTCTGCAGTAAGTGTATTGTTGGCGATGTAGTAGGCATAAGTTAGAATAGGATGCATTTTGTGTTTTATCCATTTAAGTTGTTGCTTTATGCAACAAAACCTTAGCTTTCCTATCATTTTTCCTACTGCATTCAGGACATAATCAGAAAATACACTGAATGTTCTTGCAATGGGAAGAAGCATGCTGCTCTGGCTGGTGCTCTGGGTTCCTTGACATGGGAAAAGCCTTCGCATTCAGAGTTTGAGCAATTAGCAAGGTTTTTAATCTCCCATGACTCTGAAACTTATGTTATTTAGTTCACCATATTATCATGGAGAATGAACCAAATTTCATTGCTGAAAGGTGATTTTACCAAGCATTTGAAAACAAAAATGCATACCCTTTTGCTTGTTACGCTTATGTTTAACTGATCATACATCAATGCTCCTTTACTTTCATGCTTGCCACCTCTGGAAATAGTGTTGGCAAGTGGTTTGGAACATTAGGAAAAAGTAATTGTATTATTGTTTTTAAGATCTGGGTCAAAGGCATTTCAGCCGATACACATTACTACTGTGCCAAATATGGAGTTGCTAGTTCTTTTGTGGCTGAAAGTAGTTGTTGAACGCATGGTTTTAGGCTCTGATGACTTATTTTATCAACTTGAATATATAGGGAGAGCGAATATGCTGCGTGGACTCTTGTGAATGGTTATGCACTTAATCATGTGACTATTTCGACCCATCGTCTGAAATCTCATCTGAAAGATATCAAAAGCCTCAATCAGTTCATTGAAGAGAATGGTTATAAACTGAATTCTGAAGGTGGTGTTTTGAAAGGTACATGACACGACTACTCTTCTTTTACCTCATATTTATCCTCTGTTGATCTAATTGTTAATAGACAGTTACCATTAGCTAAAATGTGAGCACCGGTGCTAATAAACTCGATCTTTTCTTTTTCAGTAAGCCCAGATGGTCTTCTCCTGCAAAGTTCAACCCTTGCAGATTCGATTTCTTTTGAATTTTCTGATGGCATTACTGCTTCTGTCCCTTGTTCGTACATCGAGTTTGCCGAACGTTCGTTACTGCCTCAGTATAAACATCTTCCAGAAACAGAGGTAATCAAAACAAAAGATTGAGATCGTTTAAATTTTAAAAGTTGAGAAAAATGGAAAAAAGAATATCATATTCCAAACTTGTACAGGTGAAGGAGAATCACAGAAGGGATGGGTTTGAAGTAGGAAATGCTGATAAGATCTTTGAAAGTACATCCAAACAGCAGCAAATGGCAAATGCTTGAAGCCAAATTGCTACAAATAGAAGGGATTGGAGGTTTAAATGTGATGAGGGAGTAGGAATTCCACCCCCTTTAAAATAATTCCCAATTTAAAGAATTGGTGCAAAGCTTATTAGTGTATTTGATTGTCAATTCTATCTATACTTAGATATATGTATATATATATAGTTGAAACACTTACTAATATGATATCGAATAAATCTAACCTCCTCCCTAGAATGTTCACCGAAGTTGGGCATCATTTTTTTTTACAAGCGGCATCATCGAGATATATGCAATGAAATACTATGCTATCAAGGAAGAAATGTCCAAAAGAGAAAAGCCCAATTGAAGAAGCAGGCAATGTTTTTTTCCCACGTTTACTATCAATCTCCTCAAAACATTCCTAACTTATTACATGTGCATTATCCTGGTTCACATTAACCTTGTCCTGTCATCAAGGTTCTACCATGCAAATTTGGGACAAAAATCATCTATTTTCATTCATATGGTTTCATGCTCCAAGAGGCCCTTGCAACTTACCGATAGTTCCTTGGTGTCGGATTGGGGGTATCCGATTATGTTGGCTGGTTTTGTTATCTATTCAAAATATTTATTAGCATTTTTTGCTTCTTTAGGGGATGATTTTGAAACAAATGACACCATCGGCATCATATAGGGGCAAAAGCAATGAGATCAAGAAAATAGGCTCCCAGGACAGAGTGTTAGTGTCAAGATCCAAACCAATGTATCACTTAAAGGTGGAGCCTAGCAAAATAACTAGTTGGATTTATTATGCTAATTTGATTTTTCTTATGAAAATATATTGGAGTAAATTAGATCAATTATATCTATAAATATATTATTATAGCTTTATAAAACGAGAGTCCATTCTCCACTTGTGAACTCTTAACTTGTTGCATTTATTTATTTTTTAGCTTGAGCATCATAACTAGTGTGGCAAAGCGCCACAATTGTTTGCAAATATTTTATCTCGTAAGAATTTTTGCATGAGCATACTTGTCCACAATCCAACAAACAGATAGAGGCAAGATAAGTTTGCAACACCACCGTTGGTATTAGAGAGAGATTTTTGACAAAATGAAAATGAAGTTGCCGTATGTGCATATGCATGCAAATTAGAATGAAAACAATTTTCTAAAAACATCTTTCTCCCATGAAAGAAAATATATTTTTCATATACTACTCTTGTTGAGCTTGTGCATTCAATCCTTACTTCCAATCTTTTTAGACTTATTTCACAATTAATCACTTTCTGCCTTTTCAAATTTAAAGAAAATTTCTAAAATTTAGACTAAACTTCATAAACTATGGTTGAAGGTATAGTTTCTCCAAGTTTTTTTTTAGAAAAAAGTATTTCTTCCTACATTCCTCAACGAAATCAACATGGTGACTATTTCTTAAATTTTATATAGTTGAATGATATTTGAATTTTAAATTTTCATTTATGTAATATTTACTCATTTCAGACTTTTTGAATAAGCATGTTTATTTGCTATTTTATAATATGTATCTCTATATACATTATTTATTATTTCAAATTTTGGAATGTATATATTTAATATTATTTGAAATTGAAATTTTAACTTTCATTATTGGTGTTTTTATTTTAGGATGATTAATGACGTTAAATGTTTATATTTATAAACATTCGAGCACATCATGTATTTTTAGAGCGTTACAGACAAATCAAGGTTAATTTTGAGCTTTTCGAATCTTAATTGAGCATCCGAGGCTCTATGTAGATCAAAATGACAAAATTAAACAATGTCGCGCAATACTACCCTGACATGCAATGACCCTACATGATTTATGAGCCGCACGCTACAACATGTGTGGCTCCCCTATCATCACTCTCAACGTATTCTATATAATTAAGTAACTTTAATACAAACAAACATAATGAAAATCAATTTTAAAAAGGAACAAACTCTCATAAAAAGGAGAAAATAAGCAAGAAGATGTGGAAGCCTAAGCCTATCAAAGAAAAAGATGAGGACTTATTCCGATCTCGACGGTCAATAACTTTGAAAGAATTCCTCCCAAGAAGTTTCCTTGATGATCATCCAAAGGAAGTACTATAAGTCAATGCATGTCATACTGTTAGCATAGAAGAAATCGACAACAATGATGCATCTTCTGAAGAAATCGACAACAATTATGCATCTTCTGAAGAAATCGACAATTCAAATGAAATTAAGCAAATGACCTCTGTCTTTAATTGTATCAAGCCTTCAACTATTCGATCTTCAATATTTCAAAGATTGAGTATGACCACGAAAGAAGAAGAAAATCGATGTCCAACGTCTACATCCACTCGAACTTCAGTTTTCTGGCTAAATATCTTCACATCGAAGAAAGATCGACCTTCAACATCTGCTTTGGATCGTCTAAAGATGTCAAGCGATCAACACGAAAGAGAGATGGAAACTTTGAAGGCAAAACTAGTTCATGAAGAAAACAAGAACGATGAGATTCACAGTCCTGTCCCATCACGCATGAAGAAGAGGTTGTCTGTTGACATAAATACAAATGGTCGCTTGACAGTGAAGCCAAGAGCTATTATATTCACCAATTCTGCAAATAAAGAAGGTGAACAAATCCTTGATGGAAATACGAGCTGCTAAATATGCGAATCTCTTTATCGCAAGAGCCTAGACTGCATGGTGCTCCTAGCCCACAAGAGCTTAAAAGGTGAATGGCAAAAAAAAAAAAAAAAAAAAATCAGAACTACATTATGACTTGATCTCTCATTATAAAGGGGTACATACACAGCTTAAAGAAAACTTTAAGTTCAGTCCAGCAAAAAAAAAAAAAAAAACTTGAACTACTTCATGGCTTGATTCTTTTCTTCAAATTCATTTCTACTACGGAATCATAACAAATTGCCACATCGTTTATTAAATTAATGATGAAAAGTGCAAATAATTGAATTTGGGACTAATTAAAATTGACTCGTGTTCCCAATTAAAAATTAAAAACATAAATTGGCCAATTCTAATAATGCCACATGTTTTCATCCTAACCGTTGGATCAAGTTAATTATTTTGGTTCAATTAAATATTATTTACTTGGACTAAGTTCAATTAAGCCCAAAAATAAGCTTAATTGAGCTTAAATGCTAAATATAACTCAAATCCATGTGGTTGAGCCCATGGGTCTGGTCCATGGACTAACTAGGCTCAAGCACATAAAGCCCACAAGAGAACTCTATAAATAGAGTAGTTCTCCCAAGAGCTAGAAGACTCCTTAACTCATGAAGTCGATCATCCTCGAAGATTGAAGCTCCTTTGAAGATACAAGCTTTCGTGCTCCGCTTCCTCAAATTAAGCGTAAGCATCCAATCGAGAGAGAATCAGAGGATCAAATTCTAAAGATTGAACCACATCGCATCAAATCAACAAAAATACAACATCAACTCAAGTTCGACTCCACGAATCAAATTTTTTCGAAAATCTCGTGCGAACAGATGTCCTTTTAGGAAACATTTTAAATTTAGATTAGTCTTTTAGCTTGCTTGAATTTTGTGTTACATTATTATCAAATTTTGAGTTTCTTCTTTTTCTTTTTTTGGTTATTTGTCTTGTGCTAGCTTTACAGGAGATATTTTTAATTTAGATCTATTATTAGCTTGCTTTCATCTTGTATTATAAATTGTTTTTTGAAATTTTGAGTTTTTCTTTTCTTTTTTGGTCTTTTGTTATGCAATGTTTTTTTATGAGACGTTTAATTTAGATTCATTATCCTTGCTTGCATTATGGTCGATTCTTCTGAAATTTTGATTTTTTTTTTTTTTTTGGTCTTTTGGTGTACGATGTCATTTTATGTATATTCAATTTAGATTTATCATCTTTTAACTTCCATGCTATTATGGTTTCTTTTTTCTTCTTTTGGTTATTTGTGTGTTCTTTTTAATTTAATTTATTATCTTTTAGTTTGCATAGATTGTTCTAAAAATTTTGACTTTTTTTTTTTTTTTTCTTTCTGGTTTTGTTGTGCAATCTCTTTTGATGAGATATTTTTAATTTAAATTTATTGCTTGAATTTTGTAAATTATTATAAAATTTTGAGTTTAGCTTTTTTTGTTTTGTTTTGTGTCATTTGTTGTGGAATGTCTCTTTATGATACATTTTTAACTTAGGTTGGTTGTTATTTTTAGCTTGTTTGAATTTTGGAGTATATTCTGAAATTTTGAGTTTTTTTTTTCCTTTTTATTTTTGTCCTCTCTTGTGATCTTTTTAGGAGGCATTCTTAATTTAGATTATCTTTCCGTTTGCATTTTTGGATTATGGGTTGTTTTGAAATTTTGAGTGTTTTTTTTTTTGGTTCTTTGGTATGAGAAGACAAATTAGACATTTTTAATTTAGGTTTATTATTTTTTAGCTTGCACACTATTATGAATTGTTTTTTTTGAAATTTTGAGTTTCTTTTTTCTCTTTTTTCTCCTTTTTCGGGTATTTTGTTGTGCGAGACATTTAATTTAGATTTATTATCAAACATTTAATTTGGATTATGGGTTGCTTTGAAATTTTGTGTTTTTTTTTCGTCATTTGTTGAGCGTCTTTTTTTTGTGAGATATATTTAATTTAGATTTATTATCTTTTTAACTTTTTTGCATTTTATATTATGAATTGTTTTGAATTTTTCTTTAGTTTTTTTGTTGTGTGATGTCTTTTTAATTTAGATTTATTAGTTTTTAGTTTGCATTTTGCATTGCACTGTTCTAAAATTTTGACTTTCTTATTTTTCTTTTTTTGTTCATTTGTATTTTTATGGGACATTTTTAATTTAGATTACTTTTAGCTTGTATTTTGCTTTAGGGATTGTTTTGAAATTTGGAGTTTGTTAATGATATTTTTACTTTTGGTATTTTTTATTTTTTCTTTTCTTTTATTTTGTTAGTTTGTGATATTTTTTTCTTTGATTGGACAAATGTGGAATTTATTTTCTTCCTCTATGATGACGTTCAAATTCTTTTCACCCTCTCTTTGAAACTTTATTGTGTCTATTTGAATATTCAAATATTCCCTTCTTGTTTCTCTCTTTCGTGTTGTTTCTTTCTTTCTTTTTTTCCTTTTTTTTTTTGTTTTTTAATGTGACTTTCTTTGGTTTTGTTCTATTGTTAATATTGTGTTTTCAGAATGGTAGATAACTTCTTTTGGTACTTTTGAATTTATTCTCTATTTTCTTTTATTAGCATATAGATTATTCTCATTGGATTTTTTTAATTACATAATTTTTTTTAATACTTTCATTCTATTGGTAAAGGCTCCACAATCATTCCCCAATTGGGGAAGTCTAATAAATATATGCTAAAGAATCCTCCTTGTATTACCCTTCAAGGAGGACACTAAACCCTAAACCCTATTTAGGGTTTAGGGTTTATATCATATCTAATATAAATAAATTAAAAATAATCATTTCTCTAACTTAATTTGACATTCGAAATTGAGATGAAGTGTTGATTAGCATTTGACTGTAACAGTAATATTTGGTTATAAAAAAGGCACCAAGAGTCTTTGCTTATATGCTTCTATTAGCCGGGTTTTCATTAATTTTTTTCTCTCGAGTAATTCAACATCATCAGGTTAGTTATCCTCTCTACTTTAGTAATCCTTGTCGGTATGGTTTTCATAACCTCTTTCTCTGATTATTTTTTATTTTTTCTTTTTTGAGCTAAAAGTTGGAACTAAATTAATGCTGAATAAATTGTGAATTGTTGGCAAGTGAAGTTTACCCTTTTCCTTATTTAATTAATTATATTTTTACTATGAAAATTACATGCATTTTGGGTATAGTTTCATCAAATTAATATTGGTCATCTTCTCGTATTAGCCCCATATTCAATTTCACCAACTTTCTTTCTCAGGTTTTTTTTTTTTTTTTTTTTTTAATAGTTTGAAAATGTTCTTGTTTATTTCTAGATATATTATAACTTTTTCCTTGATCATTTATTATATGGAGAGTGTTATGTGTAAATTTAAGGTGATTTAAAAAAAATTGATTATCTGGGAATCAATTTTTTGACAATGAATTTTTCTACATTACCTCAAAGGAATAGAAAACATGTGTCTTTTAGTTTTTTAGACACATTCACTAAAGTGCTTTCTTGTTTTCATTCACATTCAAAGAAAACTCGGGTCTTATCGACTCGCTTACCTTACCGGGGGGAAATCTCAAAGAGACTTGGAAGGATCGGGACGAGTGGGACGCGCGCCTCAAGCTATTATGATTCGGATCATTCGCTAGACCCGTCAGAGCAAGAAGCATCCGTCTCAGTTTAGGACGAGTCCGAGGTTGAAGAAGAAGAAGTTGAAGTTGAAGCAGTAGCTTAAGTTGCAGGATTTCTTGAGGAAGCGCAGAAGTTCGAGTTTATATATATCAGTTGATCAGAGCTAAGCTCGACCCAAGGTGCGAAGCAACTCTTATGTTAAGGAGAGAGAAGTTTCAGTAGCCTTCGTTCGATCGTGAGATAGATCGTCAGATCGTAAGGCCTCATTCAAGGCGGATTTCCGTCTTTCTTGACTTTCTTATGTCCCAACTAGTAATCTTCTCTATAAAGAACTCTTATTTGACGTTCAAAGGATTCCACGCTCAAACTTCTATTCTCATTCAAAGAGGTACGATCGCACTAAATGTCCTAGGGAGCGCGAGACCAGAAAGAGTCGTTGGGCCGGGCGGGGGCAGCTGAAGGAAGAGGATAAGAATAAGGCGCATCCCCCTGCCATCTTTCAAACAAAAGCGATAACCCCGATCCTTCTCATAATGGTTCAGACTGATTTCACGGAATAAGGAAAGGCCTTCTTTTTAAGACGTTTAAGACGGAAAGAGAGAATGAAACCTATTCCCCGCTACTTTATCTTGATGGAGGCCGGATAAGAGCTTCCAAAACGGATGCTGAGACTGAAACTGCTCCTTTCCCCTATGGTCAAGCCGCTTCGCTCCTGATTCCGAGACAGATTCCCTGGCTTAGTCTAATGGCACAACGGGCCCCGCTGACTCTTCCTCCACTTAAGTGACTCCTTCGACTGGAAGTCTCGGGCATTTCTCCTTTCCCTGTAGGTCAAGCGGCTTTATATAGCTCCTTTTCCGCTCCGTGGGCAACTAACTAAGCTGCTACGGAAAGGGTCATCTAGCCCTTGATTTTTGGGGTAGAGGTGGGGACTTTCTTAAGTCGCTCGTGAACTCGACCCCCCCTTGTCTCCTTAACTATTGAGTTCTATGGGGGCTGCTTCGCTGCTTCACTCTTCGATCATTCTTTGAGCCTCACTCAATCTATGAAAAAAGATATGAGGTCAATTGAAGGACAATGAAAAGAGGGTTCAAACTCGAATCACCCCATTAAGAAATTTCTCCGATCCGATTCTTTCTGCTTAGGAACCGTAGCGCCAAGTGGATAAGGCATAAGTCCGCAAAGATATGAGGGAATCCTCGATCCGGAACTCTGACTGGAAGAACTCAGTGACCCCTCCCTCTTGTTCTGAGAATTACTAATAATATGAAATAGCTGTAGGCACGTCCTCAGTCTCACATATGAATACCGAATGGCCTACTTCCCGGATAGTCGGACTGATTTATGGAACTCTTGAAAGAAAGGTCCAGGTGACTCACGTATCAATGTAGAAAAGATTCCACTATCCCTATGACTATATCCCGATCGGTCTATTACAATATTATTGATAAGTGAATATACAAGACTCTATTTAGAATAAGATATATGTCTGCAAGAAGAACTTCTTCTTCAACCGGAACTGCTGAAAATGGACTCAAAGTTGAATGTCAAAACCCCCCTATCTTTTATGGCGCTTTCGCCTGGAAGTTTGAACCGCGGAGTGGGATCCGCCATTTCTTAGTGAGATTCTTTAGTCAATGCCATAGGCTGAATGCAAGAAAAGACCGCGTAGTGGGATCAGCCTGCTTGTATTTTCATGAAATATACTTTCTATGAAGACTTCGCATAAAAGAAGAAAAGATGTCCAAATTCCTCAAATTCTTTGAGCCTAGGCTTGAACCTTGTTCATTGATTGCGCTTGCACGAGTATTCGCTTCTCAAAGTCAAATAATAGCTATGCGCAAAAGCACGAATCTTACATTGAGCCTCTCCGTCTCATTGATAAGGACATATTCTCTGCCGAGACTTTTCCTATTCTCATTCCCGGAACCGCGCACCCTTTTTGGGATAACCGCTTGACTGTCGATCCTATCTGGCTCCCGCGGGATAGCTTCTCTTAGCTTCCTAGGTGTAGTGCTTCTTACCCTCTGCAACCTATTTTAGTAAGGTTGACTTTTACCATAGGTTAACGAATCGACAATGAATCCCACGTAGCGGTTAGGGATACACGATAGGAAGAGGAAGTTGGAAGCCCAGAGAAAGGGTCGGCCGAAAGGGAGGAGATCCCTCCAGTCCGTTAAAAGATTGAAGAAAGCCAGAATGCACTAGTTAAGTAAGATAATAAAGGAGATTTAGGGGAATTCTCGTGGATCGAAGAAGTATCCCAAAGCGATAAATAAAAGAAGTTCAAGGTGATCGAAGCCGTATTTAGAGAAGGAAAGCCATAAAAAAAGTTCAGACGCTTGCAATATTCTTTGCGCCTTTCTTTTTCCCTTTTGAAGCGTAGCGGTTAAAGTCGCAATATTCTTTGCGCCTGTATTTATCTGGAGCGTAGCGGACAGCCTGAAACTAAAGACTTTCTTTCTCCTCTCTTTCTTCGGACCACCTCCTGTATTTCACTACTTGATCCTGTATTTCACTCCTTTCTTTATTCGTAGTGGACAGCCTGAAACGAAAGACCATCTTTCTCCTTTGGAGCAGAAGCGGAGCGTAGCGATGATAGCCGCAATATTCTTTGTGCCTGTATTTCTCTGGGTTAATATGGATAGTCCTTTGGACCTGTCTTTCTTAGGAGCTGAGCGTAGTGGACACAGTCTCAACTACTTGATAGTTATCCTATCCTTTCTTTCTCCTACCCGAAATCTCAAATTCTTTGACCCTTTATTTCTTCGGAGCGGAAGCATAGCAGACAACCTTAAAGCAGTTGCTTTCATCCTAGCTGAGCGGTGCCTTCACCATTGCAGATTTGGCTAGGCTGATTTGGACAGGCCTGGCTCGGTCGGTGCCTTCGGCCTTTCTTTTTCCCTTTTTCAACCTAGCGTAGCGGAGTGGTGGCTCTCCATCCCAAAGTCATAGCTATAATGAGGTTTGGATTGGAGACGGATTTCTTTAGCCTACACGAATTATTGGATTGGTTTACGCCTAGACAGGATGGAAGAAAGAAGGGAGTGGCTTACGCCTAGACGGATTGCTTTAGCCTACACGATTTGGCTAGTTTACGTCTTCGCCTTTTAGGAGAATTCTCTACCAGAACAAGATTTTCAGGTAAGTGCGAAGGAAGGCACAAAGCGGAATGATGGGAAAGAGTCCTAGAATACATTGATAGTAATTGAACTCTAACCGCATAGTGGCTTTCCCTATTTTCTGATTTCGAATAGCCAAGGTCTGGGCAATAAAGAGTTCCGATTGGTAGTCCACGTAGCGCTTAGAAGCGTCCATACTGGTAAGAAAGAAGCTTTTCAAAGAAAGAGTTCCAGATCGAAACATCCTGAGTCAGCGCTCATTCTTAATGTAGGGGTTGATCCGGCCTAAGACGCAATGGAGTGCCTCCTCAATAATGCCTTTTCAGAATGCTGCATCTCAAATTAAGGATTTGGACCTTGATTTTTTATTGACTCCTGTAAGTCTCGCCTAATCCCTGAAACCTTGACCTCCTTTGCTAGATCCTGGTGGAATGGAATAAGCGCTACGTGGGCTCTCATTCTAGCCTCTGGTGGTCGACCCTTTATTTCTTTCTTGGGAAAGCAGTTTCCATCCACTCCTTTTTCCGCACTTCAATCTGAACTAAGAAAATCAGTTTATGATAACCTTCCCCATTCCATTGGAAACTGTTTGTCTTGAGAGTGGGACCTCATTTGCTGATTTATGATTTGGCTGGATCGCAGCGTCTAACTTGGTAACGGCTTCTCGCTCCTTTCTTTCTGGTCTCCTTGCTAAGCTTATATTATTTCTCATAAATCAAGGTTTATACTTTAGATTAGTAGCCTAGCTCAGCTGGGCGAAGCTCCTACTCCTAAAAGATTACTATCTAGAAATCAGGGTTTAACCTTGACCTAGGAGTGGGACCTCACACATTTCTCATTTCCTCTTCCCGTCAAGAGGCTCAATTAAAAAAGAAGGCACAAAGAATATTGCGGTCTCGCTCTTTTTCTCGACTTCGTGAACTACGTCTCGCTGCTGTGCTTCCTCTTTCAGTTCCAAAACTAAGAATGAAAGGTGGAAGTCAAGTCTGACTCAAGATCTCATACGAACTACGAACTGTCTATTTCAGTCTCACATGACTGAGGCTGGACCTAATAAAGAGAGTTTGCATCAGGGTCCTTCACGTCAAAGAATCAAAGTCAAATCGTATTCGGTGAACCTTCTTTCATACTCTATTCTCGGGGAAGGAAATCCATATCCCATTCAGTATTAATTCAAGCTAGTCCCATGAAAAGTCAGAGCACCTATTAGACTCTAACTCTTCAACCTCGACCACTAGGGAATCCACTCCTCGCTTAGCTCATCCGATTCATATCTAAGACTCGAAACTAAGTAAAGAATATCTCTCCTCTCTTGCTTAGATGATAGGGTTAGCTGGCCTTTTCGAGTGCCTTCTCCCGTCGTCCTTACCCTGATTTTGAAAAGAATAAGGCAGTGTGATTCTACTTTCTTTCATACTCTTTCTCTATAAAAGGTCTCGCTCTACTCTTTGTCCAAACTCTTTCCACTGATCATACCCTTTCTATCGAGACAGACTGATTCCCTTTAGTTATCAATATGAGAAAGAATACAGGTTCAATATGTCATAATCATATCCATATTTATAGTTCTAGCAAAAGTCCAACTTCTAATGACTCTGGAAGGCTGATTCTAGCCCATGGGGCTTTCATTACGTTGATGAACCGAAAATCTTCGAGCAATATTCTTTGCTCCGTGCTCCTCCGGAAGGGTCTCGTGGACTTTTTCTTCGTCTTGCCTAGTCAACTAAAACTTCTATAAGAAGATGAGCAAGACAGAATGAAAGGTGTCCTACATAGCTTAACAACACTTCTTATAAAAGACTCCTATTATGAATAACCATACTTTATAGATAGCAAAATAGATAGCTCAACCCCGCACATAAGTAGTAATTGAAAAAGGGGTTTATCAAGTCATAACTATTTATTCTTTCTCTTTATTAAGTAGAAATCCAATAGTCATTTTGCAAGGTTTTGGCATAGGATCAAAGATCCTTATATATTGACATGAAAAATCAGTAAAAAAAGATCTTTTCTCGTTAGCTATCTCAAATTCTTTGAGCATTTGAACACTCTTAATATGGATTTCTCAATTGCATATTTCATTGCGCCTCCGCGAAAATTGAATTTAGCCTAACATCTGCAACTTTAGAGGAATCATGACTTTTTTTTTTAATGGAATAACGCCTCAAATTCTTTTCACCTTCGGACCTGTCCGGAGTTCAGAGGACTATCCGTATTAACCTAGCTTTCTTTCTTTGCGCCTTTGAAAAGTCAAGAAAAGAAAACTAGCTCATTAACAAGAATTCAAGAATAATTATGATTTCATAACCTTGTTCATTGGGAATCTACAATATCCCTGTCTTTATCCGGACGAGAAACCAAACTATAAGTGTGAACATTTCATTTCTTTTCCCTGTCCTAGGACAATGCATCCAATTGCAATTTACCGTCTTTTTTGAAGCAAAATCATAGTTTTTATCATCTTTCTATTAAACGTTAAAAGTGCTTTTTTGACTGATTTTGAATGATTTCTTGCTGCCAACTATAGGAAAAACCTAGCATTTTCTTGTATTTCACTTCGTCTTCAATCTCCAAATCAATGAACGAGTACAATGAACAAGGTTATGAAATCATAATTATTCTTTCATTATCGTCAATGAGCTCATTTTCTACCTTTCAAACTGCTACAACTACAACTGATTAAGTCTCTTCGCTCCCCCTTCTTTCTTTCCTGCCCTTTCCTCCCCTAAACCTTTAGGTTATCCATCTCCGTCCAGGCTCCTTTGGTCACCTCTTCCTCCCCTTTCACCCTCCAGAACAAGGTTTCTTTCCTACTACTGCTGATTAGGTCGCTTCGCTCCAGAAGAAGGTTCAAAGAATATTGAGCTGCGTATGCTTAGATCGCTGCGCTCCACCAGGTTTCTTTCCTTCCTTTTCCTGGTTTGGATGAAAACTTCCTTTTTCCCAGACTTCCAAAGGAAGAAATTTCAGACTCGAGGTTAAGAGGTGGAATCCTCTTTCGAGAGGATTAGGCGAGACCGCTACGTGGGGGTTTCCATTTAAGAAGAAGAAGTAAACCACTCTTTGGTTCAAGTCGCGAGGAGGATCAAGAGGTTCTCGAGCTGAGTGAGGATAGGACCAAGCGGTACGAGGAGAAGAAAAAGGAAACCAACTTCACCTGCCCTTGTGGGAAAGTCGGAGGCTGGATCAAAATTTACTCCTTGCACGTGGTTGAGGAATGAAATCACTCAACTTTAGGAAGAGGAATGCTCTTGTCGATTCGATCCCTCGGCCTCTCGCCTGGCTTCTTCTTCATTTACGTAAATAGCTTTGATTACGCTGGTTCTTAAAACCTACGGCAAGGATCCATAAGACAGGTCTGAAGGACTATCAATTTGAGTTGCGTGAAGAAGAGAAGATTTACAGTCTACAAGTGCAAATCGTCTCTGTTGAACGTGGACTGAATTACACAACGATAGAGATACAAAAGGCTGCAACTAAGCAATTTGTATACGTTGAAAAAGTTAACCTCACATCCTATGCTTTGGAAGATCTTTCCCCCACCTCTTTCAGTCGTCCCCGTGGTGGAGGCAGATCTTGCTTGCTGTTCTTCAAAATGATTATTGAATAGAATGAATGAACATGTAGGAAAAACGAATATGATGAATAAGACGAGTACAAGAAGCAAGCCAATACAATAAAGAGGATGATCGTACGAGAGTACACCCACCACCAGCATCTGATCTCGAGAAGGAAAGGGGTTAGACTGAGGCAAACTAAGATGAAGTCGAAGCCAACCAGAAGCGAACCCCTCCTCTTTCCCTTTCATCAGAGTCTGTCGCATAGGAAGTCGATTTGATCCTCCTCTATTTCATTTGAAGTGGAAGTTCTTCTCCTTTCTGTGGCAGTTCTTTCTTCCTTGATTCATTCCCTTGCTTTATTTGTTATACTATTAAGTAAGTAAATTGTTCCGCTGAGGAAGAAAGATCAGAGTTTAAGAAAGAGAAGATCATCAGACTCGAGACCTTTAATAAGAACGAGAGGCGCGAAGCACATTTATCTGCAGGGGAGCAAGTCCTTCGGACAGAAGTGCAAGCGCAAGAAAGGCGAGCCCTTTATTTCATAGTAAGGTTCCAGAGGTTATTAGCTAATATAAGGATAGTAGTTATATCAGTCGACTAAAATGGCGAGACCGCTAGAGATAAGAGTATTCAAGATCAGAGAAGAAGAGGTCTTTATTTGCACTTCTTAATCTCGCTTGGCTTCGCCCCTTAGTTTCTAATTTCTTTATATAAGTTTCGCGGGATCAAAGCGAGATTGTCTATTGAAAGAAGTACGATGTAAGCGGCCCGGTCTCCCACTTTAAAGAGAAGGATCAATTTTGTTTACCTTCTTCCCTCCGAGACTTCTCTCTTTCTTTTGTCAACAGTATACCAGTTCAAAGATTTCATTTTTATTTGTCGAGTTCAACAGACACAAGAATTTCCGAAAGAGGGACAACTTCTTCTCCTGCTGCAACCTTCACTTCGTCCGCCCCTACTTTTTCAGGTATGGCTGGTCTAGCGGGTGCCGATCCTTCGCTTCCATAGCTCAAAACTCTAGCTGCTCGTGATAGGCATTCTGTCTTACTGACTGATTCTTACTCGTTCACCACTCTCAATACATACCGAGCTTGTAGAGGCAGAAATGCGCGGGGAGGTTCTAATATGGGGAGGAAAAACCCACGGTTGAGGCTGAAGTTGCCCTTGTTCTTGAGGCTCTTGCTTTTCTTTCAGCTTTAGATCTAGATCTCTTTTGTAGCGTCTTCTATTATTTACTGGGATTTTCATCGCCTAGTTTGTACAGCTCAAGGTTAGGCCGATGGACTTTCATTACCAATGGTCTATAATGATGCATACTCAAGCAAGAATGAAAGCTATGACTGCTGCAAGCCCCTACCACGGATCGAGCTTCGCCTTCTGTCCCGAGAATGATTGGTCTAGTTTGCTCCATGAGAGTGAGAACTCTTCGTACTTATTTGAGTATTATAAATACCTGTCTCCTTCTTTAGAGATAGACTTTCTCAATTGGATCTTGTCTTCTGGACTGGGCAAAGCCTATCACAGCTTTGCACCGCGGAGTGGGAAGTCGATAGAGGAAATGCTAACTGTGCCTACCTATTCACAATGGAAAGATCAAAGAACGGACTACCATTCCAGCTTCACTCCTCTCCCACTACGAAAAAAAGAAAGCAATAGCGCGACCAAAATGAGATTTCCTTTTATTTATAGGTTGATCTCTTTCTAAGCAACCTTGATTTTCATGGGTTTCCTAATTGGGGGAAGGTAAAGCTATTTCTCGAATCAGAATAAGTGGTTAAGAGTAAGAAGCTTGACCATGAAAGGAGTTCCGTGCTAGGAAAGGTTTAATGAGTGAGGAATCTAGTCACTTAAAAGAGGTAAGAGCTCAGCTCGAGCGGATCAAAACTGCACAGTAGAGTCTTAAGAGTTGAGTCAGTCACTTCAATTCAAAAGGAGTGGGAAATTGAACAAGAGAAGATGAGAAGGGAACATGCCGATCGCTTCGATCAATCTGAACTTTGTGATTGCATTGCATAAATTCAGTACGAGAGAGAACAATGAAAGGTGTGCTCAATAAGAAAGTTAATCCTCAGGCCAAGGCAAAGAAAATTCAATGAACTGGGCAGTTTCAGTACTTGATTCAAGAACTGATGCTCTAACCATTCATGAACCCCACCACTTCCTTCACCCTAGTCAGACAGGGGGATGAGATCTGAGAAGTCTTCTATAATAAGGAAAGGTAAGGCACCTAGGAGTGGGGTCAAGTCCCTTGCCTACGTCTTCTTGGAAAGCTACTTTGCTATGGTCCCACTTTCCTTGTACCTGGTACTGGGTAACTCTAGAGAATGAACCTCGTGAAATCCCTATTATCCTCATAGTCCCTAAAGGCCCCCTTTTCCTCATACTTTTGAAAGGGAATTTAGCCCTCTACACGGGCTTGATCCCACTACATGGGATGGTTTGGTAATGACTTGACTTGTTCACTTATAGGGGTCTCACTCTTCGTGTTGATTCTCCCACCACTTCTTCTTCCTCTAGCTCCTAGCTATGTAGGGCAATGCCCTCGGTATCGCTTTTCCGACCGACTTCTTCCTTGAGTTAGCTCCGAGATTTCCTTTTCCGTCTTAGAATAGGTTGAATGAGAAAGTCATGAACGAGAAAAGCATAAATTCAAAGCACAAAAGTTTGATACTTTCCCTATGGATTGACTCAATTTTACATTCCGTCTTTTTGTCTGACTCTTGCTTATGAATTCAGTCTTTCTTATCCCTCAAACAAATGTCCAGGCGCAAAGAATTTGCGGGTCCATGTAGATCACCGGAAAGCCTGTTGAAACTCAAAAAAGAAAAGACTTGATACAGTCCTTACTCAAGATAGAGAAGAGCTTCCACTTATTATTTAATGCATTGACCTTATCTTTCATTGCAGTTGGGAAATTATCTTCGAAGCAACTGATAGTGAAACTAGTGGCATTCCTTTAGTCGCTTTAGCTCGAAATCTCTTCTTCTTTATCTCTTTCTTTATCACCCTTCGTACCTGGCCCAACTCGTATTCTAGAAATGAAGGAGGTCAAGAGACTGCCCACTCTACGGTTTAAATATCTCCCCCATACTTTTGAGCAAGGTAATTCTCCTTTTTTATTCTACAGAAGAAGAAGTAGGGATCCTGCCCACTTTGCGATTAGAATGTAAAGATCCCCATGTAGCGGAAGAGGAGGTAACTTCAAAAGTCATTCCCGGGCCCCGTAGCGGCCTAGTGACAGAATAAAGGATATACCATTCTTCGCCACTGT
Organism: Cucumis hystrix; assembly: GCA_025688845.1. Taxonomy (NCBI): domain Eukaryota; kingdom Viridiplantae; phylum Streptophyta; class Magnoliopsida; order Cucurbitales; family Cucurbitaceae; genus Cucumis; species Cucumis hystrix. The sequence goes on along the minus strand of CM046885.1, from coordinate 13,346,542 downwards.
CTAAGAAGCAAAGATTGAGGAATGCTCTTGCTCGACCGATAGGGAAGAGGAATTCTTAGACAGAGAGGGAGGATAGTAGAGCTTTCTCCGAAGCTAGCCAGGCCGGAAGCACTAACTCAGTAAAGTTTGAGGAAGTGCTTGAATAGGATCCTCGATCCTCATATGCTCACCCGAGTTTCATGAATAATGTAACATCCCAAAACTATTAGGTTATTTTTATTATCATTTTATTTTGGCTTAGTTTTGGGTGTTATTTGTGAAATTGTTTAAATTGTGGAGATTAAGTATTTTGGAAGGATAAGTGGTTAATTTATGGAAATTGGAGTTCTATTGTTAAAATTGGTTTTGGTTTTATTGGTTGGTGGATTTAAATTGTAAAGTTGGAGGTATTATGAGTAAATATGGTTATGTGTATATATAAAATCATGGAGGAATAAGAATAATTATAATGTGGGTTAATATAATTATTAAGAGATGAGTACTTTGGCATTTTTGGAAAAAGAGCAAATTTATGGTGATGGAAGGGGTGGTTAATGAAGAAAGAGAAATTAAATAGGAATAGGGAAGGAAATAATAATAATATATTTATTATTAAATAGGACTCCTTGGATTGTGTGCACTTCATCTTCAACCTTCCTCCATGTTAAAACCCTAGCCGCCGCCCCTCTTCACTGTGCGTCTCCTACCGCCGCGAATCCTACAACCGACGCAACTCCTCCGCACGACGATGACCGCCGCGAATCCTACAACCGACGAAACTCCTCCACGCGTCCAGCCGCACACGTCCGCAAGTCGTTCGTCCAGCCGCACGCGTCTGTCTCCACCAAGCCGCGTCCGAGCCGAAGCCTCTTCTAGTCGAGCCATCTTCAAGTTTAGCCTCTTGCAACCTTTTGAGCCATTTGGGGTGAGTTTGTATGGGTTTGGTACACCCAATTAAATATTTTTTTTTATCTTAAATGAGATGGTATTTGGAATAAGTTGATCTATGGTTGCTTGAAGGTTCAAGTGAAATTGGTGGAAATAGGACTGTGAATTTTCCAGTTAAGGTGGTGTTGGATTCAACCCTAATCTTGGGGTAAGCTTGGATAAGTTTGGTTGCTTAATTAAACAGTAGGGTGATGGTTGACAAGATTATTAATGTTAATTTTGTTTATGTTTAGAACTGAGTATTGTGAGGAATTGACTGCCAACCTGTGAATTATTTAACAGATCTCCTGGTAAGAGATTTTTCCCCCTTTTGATTGAGATGCAGTACCATTGGCGCATGATGTGATTATATGTATTTCTGAGATTATGTGTGTTGAGCTGAGATGTTGATTTTATGATGAGCATGTATAGCCTATAGTGTTCTGTTGGTCTGCTGGTTAGAGTCGTACCACAAGGGGTCCATCAAGGTCCTCCCCTATATATGTTTGAGTAGTTATTGAGACGTGATTCGACGGGATCACTTACAGCCCGACTCTCCTTTAGGGTGATTCCTTCGGGTTCACCGAGAGCCCAGTTCAGTCCCGGTGGGACTACTGGATAGTGTGCGTTCGGGAGCACCATAGAGCGTGGTACTTTATTTCAGGACTCTAACAAAGAGACTAACAACACATAGGGAGACTAAGTATGGGTCTCTTACTGAGTATAATTTTATACTCATTCTTTTAAATGTTTAATTTTCAGGTAAGGGTAAAGGCAAGGGCAAACTGGCGAATGATAAGAAGTGACCGTGGTTCGCCATAGGGAATAGTTCAGCTTTTCCGCATTTATGTTTCAGTAATTATATTTTTTTTGGATTTCAGAACTTTGGTAAAATTATTTTAATGTATTTCTTTTATTTTATGGGCCCAAACTAGTATTTTGCTTACCACTTTAATTACTTATTTATTTTCTTATTATTTAAATTTTTCTCAACTTATAAATTAATTTTCCTTTTTTGAAAAAAAAAAACTATACTTATTTAAATAGTAATGACCTCAACCTTCTAGTAAAGTTGGGTTATTACAAATAATAGGAAGATAAAGATTGCGTGAAGCTAAGCAGACTGAATTAGATTGATAAGAAGTGAGTTTATGAACGAGATAGAAGAAAGGAGAATGAGACTAATTTATGAGTAAGCTCCCCCTGAATTAGTTGTCCAGAATAGAATAGAGGGAAAGGACGAGATTTTGAATCCCCTTCCAATGCCAACTTATACCTATCTTCAGTCTTTCTAGTCGAAGACGGAATACAAAAACTTCCCATACACTACTTAAAAGGCTCAAGCTAAGCATTCTGTCACGTGGTTAGGATTCTCAACTAACCAACCGTGCGGCACTTGGCTTGACTATGTCGTCCTCGTAGCCAAGTAAGCCTTCCCAAGGGGTAGTGCGCCAAGCACTACGATAACGTGTTGCAGCGGAAGTCATTAAGTTAGTTGCAAGACACGAGAGAGAGGTTGGAAGGATAAGAGAGCTTGGATGGATACTTCTTGGGAATGATACCTTACATTCCAAGAATGGATAAATACACATTTGGATACAAATATGTTGTCTCTTGCCATGGGATGCCATGGGCAAGAAGACTAGGTGAGGCAAGGTGGCCTTGATTGGCTAGGACATGCCAATTTACAAGGCATTGCAAGGCTTGCCAAGCTTGATACAAATGAGGCCCTCCCCAAGTATTTATAGACCATCCCCACCGACCTTGGGCCTTAGAAGGTCGGCCAAGGCGGTTTCTAGAAGTTACAAGCTCATTTGGTACATTACAAGGAAGCCTAGAACATTCTAGAGAGGACTAGACCTTTCATTCTTTGTGCGATATTTGTTTGCATTTTGCATTATGGATTGTTATAAAATTTTAAGTTTTTTTTATCCTTGGTTGTGTGATAACTTTTTATGAGACATTTTTTTAGTTTGGATTCATTCGTTTTTAGCTTGGATTTATTAGTTTTTAGCTTGTTTGCAAGTATTATGGATTGTTTTATGAAATTTTGATGTGGGATGTCTCTTTATTAGTTTTTTTGGTGTTTTGTCGTGGGATGTCTCTTTATTAGACATAAAACTTAGGTTTATTATTTTTTTAGTTTGCTTGAAGTTTGTATTATGGATTGTTTTGGAATTTTGAGTTTCTTTTGTTTAGGAATTTTTAAAAGTAGAAAAATTAGGTAAATTATTTTCAGCCATAGCAAAATTTGAACTTAGTCCCAAAACGATATGGTGAAATACCAAAACAGCTCTTGCAAACCTAATTTTTCATAAAATCAACGACACGATGTTTTCCCTTAATGGCTCCTAAAACGCGATTTTTTTTCTTTCAAATAATCTCACAAACCCTAACATTCTTCTTCTTCTTTTTTCTACTTCTTAAACGATACCTCCTTATCCAACGATTGGGTTCATCAGGTTCACTCAGCTTTGAAGTTGAGATCTTTGTAATTTTCCTCTCCCTTGATGATGCATCTGAATCTTGTTGAAAACGACTGACTGGATAGGCTGTGCCAATTCACAGACCCTTTATTGGGCATTAGAGGTATGTTTTCAACAAATGTTGCATTGGTTTTAAGAACGTAATCATGTTGTGACTAAATCGATGAAAAGACTGACGTCTTTCCAATTTTCCAATTCTTCTTTTTTCTACTCTATCAATTTTCCCATTCTTTCTTTTTTCCACTTCTATTCTTCATCTTTAGCATTCTACATTAAGTAAGTAATGTTTCATTTCTCATTCTTCTTCTTTTTTTGTTTGTATAATACTAATTAAATTTATTTTTTCAATAGATGTCAACCACTAAAACAAAAACAGAAACATCAAAAGAAAAAGAGGTATGAAATTTGATTTTGTTTCCTTCAAATTAAATAGTTATTCTACCTTTCTGCTAATTTAGCATTTGCAACATGTTTTAGATTCTACACGTGGACTGAAATACTGCCTAAATTATAGTGTTCTATCACTATAGACAGTGATTGATAGAGTGGGTTATGCTACCTTTATGCCTATGCCTATGTTTTAGATTTTGCACGTAGATTGAAATATAGAGTAGTTATGCTATCTTTCTATCTATGTTTTAGATTTTGCATGTGGATTGAAATACTAGCTATGCCATGCTATCTTTCTTCTATCACTTTCAAAAATATATAACAATTTATTTACTAGCTAACATGTTTTGATAAATCTTTTTAACAGATAGAACACGAGTTACTACTGATTTAACATGAAAAAGAATATTATAAAGACATAACCACTTACATAAATCTAAAAGTTCTACAAATAGTAAAAAACAAATTAAATCACCAATGTTTATCTGAAGTCATAAGTAGTCCTTTTGGACATCTTTTAAACTTAAAGATGGACAAAATTCCAACCCAATTCTTTAAATACTTTGTACAAAGACAAGTTTTAACTAGGAAGCCAAATGTATTGGCATTCAACTTTAATGGACAAATTGTAGAATTTGGATTGAAAGATTTTTGCTTGATAACTGGACTAAAAGAACACAACTTCAGTATGGTTGATTTAACAAGAGAGAACACATTTTTAAGACAACCTTCTTCTTGCATGATCAAAGGATATCAAGGAGTGATTTAGATAGAATATTCAAAATGATGCGAGAGTCGGAGAGTGACATTTTAAAAATTAAACTAGCAAATCTTTACCTTTTACAAAGTATCCTCGTCCCAAGGCAAGTACGTAACAAAATTAATTGGAAACATTTATGTAATATGGATAATGAAGAAGAGTTAAATGAATATACATTGAGGAAGGTTATCATATAATTTAACATATGAATTTTTTAAGAAAGCTACTTGTGTGGACAAAAAAGGTGTGGTCTATCTACAAGGATTCCTATTAGTCTTAGTCTATTGGGCATTTGAAATAATTCCAAAACTACTATCTCTAGACGTTGGTTTTGGAAGAAAAATTTTCGATAATGGTTCATAAGAAAAATTTGGAAGAAAAACCATCAACAGGATGGTGATAAAGAAAATGTTTCATTCTTATTATTAACAAATTGTCTCTCCTTATTTACGGTAGAAATTAACTTCAAGTTGTTTATAGATTATGTGAGGTGGACTTATATCATTGTCTATCAGTGATAGACAATGATAGTCTACCTAAATTATAGTTTTCTATCATTGTTCTATCATTGATAGACAATGATAGAGTGGTTATGCTACCTTTTTGCCTATATTTTAGATTTTGCACGTAGATTGAAATATAGAGTAGTTATGTTATCTTTCTTCCTATGTTTTAGATTTTGCATGTGTATTAAAATACTAGTTATGTTATCCTATCTTTATGCCTATAATTTAGTATTTGTGGCATGTTTTAGATTTTGTATGTCTATTGCAATACTGTCTACAATTTACTGATATATGATAGTCTTCTATCATTGATAGTCAGTGATAGTCTTCTAAGTTTAATGAATTTTAGGATTCTGATGTAGAAGAAAATGAAAGAAGGGAGAGAAAGTCGAAATTTAGAAACAATGAAAAGGTAAATGTAGTTAATAGTGTATATTGAATATGTTTCTTTACAACAAATTTAACTTTGTTTTTTACAATTATTAACTAAAAATACTTTCTTGCATAAGCACAACAATGAAGAAGATAATGTAGAAAATGAAATGAAAAAGAATGCAAGATTAAAAAATAAAAGAAAACAAACTATTGGAAAAAAAAGGTAAATAAAAAACATTGGTTTTTCATAATGCTTCTAGTATTTATATCATTGACATTGTTTTTTATTATCATTATGTTAGATATCTGAAGTTGAAGTTGAAGTTGAAGTTGAAGGAAAAGGGAAACGCAAAAAGTTTAAAGCAAAGGTATTAACGGATGATGATTACCAAGTTGTGAATGAAAAGCCAAAAAGAAAAAATAAACAAACAAAAGCAATGAAGATGACCTCTCCAAAAAAGATACAAACAAGGCATGCAAGACTCTAAATAAACAACATCATCATTGATGGACTTTGCTCCAAGCTTCAGCTTAGGACTGACGTCTCCATCCGAAACCAATCCTTCACAATGAACTACATATTTTTGTGAATGATGTATTTTGAAACTTGTTTTTATACATGTAAATTTTGTTTATGCTACATTAATGAATATGGGTGCGTTGTATAATGACAGTTTTTGTAATATGCTACATATTTTTATAAATTCTGGAGGTAATGAATATGGTTGTTGTTGTATAATGATAGTTTTTGTAATATGCTACATATTTTTGTAAATTCTAAAGGAAATTGATATCTTTCTATCAGTGATGGAAATTGATATCTTTCTATCAGTCATAGAAATTGATATCTTTCTATCAATTTTATCAATGATACAAACTAATATTTATTTGTATCAAAGTTTATATATCACACGTATCCAAGCTTGACTTTAATTTTTTTTACTTGAAAAGAGAGATGGAGGTTGACTTTTCTTGACTTGAAAAAAGAGACAGAGGTTGACTTAACTTGAAAAGAGAGGTCAGTGAGAGGATTACAAGCTACCATTAAAAAGAATTTTCAACTGTATTAGCCCCCTTCTTAATTAAAAATAGAAGAATTGATACATGAAGTTTGTTTGTATTAGTTTCTCTCAGTTCTATCACTGATAGAAAATTATCAGTTTCTATCAGTGATAGACACTGATAAAAAGATAAAACTTTTTATCAATGATAGAAACTGGTACCAATGTGTATCGATTCAATTTTATAGGATTTAATTCAAAAAAATATACATAGAGTTTCAATGAGCTTATACACCACATGTTTCAATTCAAAGATGAGAACAAATACATCAACAATTTTTATTGATAGAAAGAATTTTGAAAAAATAACATCCATAAATTCCAATATAAATCCATTTGGCGATACAACATAAAAATGCAACTATAATGATTGATAGTGATAGACTTCTATCGCTGATAGAGAGGATAGAGTTCTATCACTGATAGATAGGGATAGACTTCTATCACTGTCTTTCTTTCTTCTATCAATATGATATATCTAAATAAAAGAATAAAAAATAATAAAAGAACTCTTACCAAGAAACTTCTCGATATTTCATGTTGCTTGGGTAATATGTTTTCAGCCCAAGAGATTAAATTTGTTTTCATTGACAAACTAGCTTCTCTTCGATCATGAAACCACTTTTGCAAGAACTTTCTAATTCCATCAAGTAAACTTGCAACAGGCAAGTTTCTATCCTCTTTTTGAGTTAACACTTTCTGAAGGATTTATTGTCCATATCGTACCTTCTTCTTCGTGAATATGCTTGAGACCACCTCTCAAATCCAACATTACTAAGATAACTTCGTATATCTGGATAGATAGACTTCATAGATCTCATGTTGAACTCAAAGTCATCAAAAGTATAAGATTTAGCACAACTAAAGTAAAATCGGTCAATCATCCTTAAATACACTTAAAACACCCTTTGGAATGCTCAAATGCCTATCGGAGATAATGACTAAATGATCACGATCCCCCAAATAAGTATGTAAATTTTCAAAAAACCATTTCCATGATGTATCATTTTCTGAGTCAACAATAGCAAATGTAAGGGGAAAGATATTGTTGTTATCATCTACTATTGAGGCTGCTAATAAAGTACCACCAAATTTGCATTTCAGAAATGTGCCATCAACTGATATGTTATGTCTACAGTACCTCCAACCCTCAATAGATAAACCAATAGCCATGAAACAAAACTTGAAATTCTCATTTTCATTCATCTAAAAAGCAGTGTCTATTCCTACACAAAAATATATGAAAACAATTATATCATTGTTACTGAAAAATTATTTATCATTATCTGTCATTGGTACATAGACAGTGATAGTTGTTTATCACTTTCTATCAGTGATATACAGTGATGGATGACTATCACTGATAGATAGTGACAGATGGCTATCACTGACTACACAGTGATAGATGGCTATCACTTATACACAGTGATAGAAAATTTATATTAAAAAACTTCATTTATAGTAATACCTGGATTCATTTCCTTCAATTTCTCCCAGAAATTTGGTATCAAACTATAAGACTCAGCATAATCATCATTTAATGATTTTAATATCTGTTATTTTGTTCTCCAAGCTTTTTGATAACTAATATTAACACCAACCTTAGTATGAGCCTTATGAATAATATTTCTTGGAAGAGATTGATCAGTAGACCTAAACTTAAAATTCTCTTTCAAGCAATTCTCAATTACAGATGAAGAAGCTTGCATATGAGTACATTGCATTAAATTCATAGAACAATCATGGTCAGAAATATATTTCCTAAGCATCCATAAATCACTTTTCTTATATCGAGATGCATGGACATACCATTGACAACCATCTTGCAAACATTTCAACTCAAGTAAATTTGAATTTGAACGTGTAGTCCGAAATTGAAAGTTTTTAATTACTGCTAGTACATAAAAACATTTGACAAAATTTCTTTATTTACAAATACATCATTTTCCTTCAAATCTCCATTAAAATCATAATCTTGTATAATGCCATCATTTGAAGAAGAACTAGAAGAAGATAAAGATGGCCAATTATCATTAGCTTTGCTATTGCCACCTATACCACTGGAAGATGCTTCTATACTAACATGAGTACAAGAGAATGATCCCTAACATGAGCAACCAAATGATGCCTAATACTCGGATCTTTAATCAATGACAGAAACCAACGAACATCCTTATCTTGTTTTAAATGAAACACAGTTTGAATATTTGTGTGACCAAAGTCCAATAACATCGATAAACCAATAGAAGCATCCTTGAATTTCATTCAAGATCAAACTAACTAAACCATCCAAATTCATCATATCATCAACAAGTACTCCAGCAACACTATAATTCTCATAAGAATTGTACCGTGTCCATTGTCCACTATAAAAAACTACTCTAGGAATATTAACCATGATATCAAATTATTTCAAAAAACAAACAATATAAAAAAAAAACATTATATAAGAAGCTAAAGATATGAATACAACTATATAAATTATAGACATCAGTGATAGAAAGTGATAGAGCCAAAAACACTAAGAAAAATAGAACAACAATTAATTAAAACCTAAAACATTAAAAAAAAAATTACCAGCAAATAAAGAAGAACAAGAAGGAAAGAAAAAAGGTAGAATATTCTTTTTATTTGATTTGAATTAATTACTATTAATCTTGCAGGTAAGTATCATATTATCATTTTCAAGAATTCGATCTTCATGCCTTCCAATTAATTTCACATCGTGATGAAGTTTGCTTGAAATTTAATTTTAAATGAAAAAAAAATTATAATTAAAAGTGATTCAAGAATATAGAAGAATTAGATGTGGAAACGCCGGCTAACAAAGAAGACGGTTTGAAAAAACATACAACGATAATAAAAACAATGGAAGAATAAGTCGAAAGAATAATCAGAAGAATATGTCGCTGATAAAAAACGGAGCGCCAAAATTTGAGTAACAACGTCAGAGGTATTTTTGGAATAATATAAAATTTATATATTCCCTTCATTTTTTTTTGCTATAGAGTGTAAATAGTTTCCATTTTCTTCTATTTATGTAAATTCTTCTTCTTTTTTTCTTTTTTTGGTATTTTTGTGCGATATCTTTTTAGGGCACGTTTTTAATTTAGATTTTTATTATCTTTTAGTTTGCATTTTTGCATTATGGATTGTTCTAAAATTTGGGCTTTTTTTTCTTTTATGTTCATTAGTGGTGCTATTTCTTTTTATGAGACGTTTTTAATTTAGATTTATTCTTTGAGCTTACATTTTGTATTAGAGATTGTTTTGAAATTTGGAGTTTGATCTAATATTTTTCCTTTTGGCACTTTGTTTTTTCTTTTCTTTTCTTTTGTTGGTTTGTGATATTTTTTTCTTTGTTTGAACAAATGTGGAATTTATTTTCTTCGTTTGTATGATGATGTTCAAAATTTTTTCACCCTCTCTTTGAAACTTTATTGTGTCTATTTGATTGTTCAAATCTTCTCTTCTTGTTTCTCTCTTTCGTGTTGTTTTTTCTCAAAGTTTTCATGTTGCTCAAAGTTATGAGATTGAGAACAAGAAAAGGAAGGGCAATAAAAGTGCACTAGAAAAATCATTCAACAAGACATCACGAGATTAATTGGAAGTACTTATTGCTCAAATGTTTTATTCAGCTGGTTTGCCATTTCATTTAGTAAGGAACCTCCATTTTATTGGTGCCTTTACTTATGCTGCAAACAATTCGTTGTCTGAATACAAGCCTCCAGGATAATATGCTGAGGATCTAGTCTACTACAAAGGGAGAAGGCTAATGTTGAAAGACTACTGATGCCTTGTGAGTGATGGTTGGAGTGACTCATAAAGAAAGCTGTTGATAAACTTCATGGCCATTTCTAATGGTAAGCCAATGTTTCTAACATCGGTGGATTGCTTCGGTGAGATTAAGGATAAGTACTTAATTGTTTCATTGCAAATTTGATGAAAGAAGTGATTAATGAGGTAGGTTGTGAGAATGTTGTTCAAGTGATAACAAATAATGCTCAATTGCAAAGGGACAAGCACAATTTCCAACGATTGTATGGACACCATGCATAGTTCATATACTAAATCTTGCCTTTAAAAGCATTTGTTCTGCCAAGAATGTTGAAATTAATCAAATTGTTTATGGAAAGTGCAGCTGGATTTCTGATATTGCTGGGGATGTCATGGTAGTGAAATTTTTTATCATAAACCATTCCATGAGGCTCACCATGTTTAATGAATTTGTGCCTCTTAAATTGTTTTTAATAGCTGAAACTCGTTTTGCATCCATTATTATTATGCTCAAGAGGTTTAAGCTTATTAAATGCGGCTTACAAGCTATGGTCATTATTGATAAATGGGAAAATTATAGAGAAGATGATGTGGTCAAGGCAAGACATGTAAAGGAGTTGGTACTCGATGACATTTGGTGGGACAAAATTAATTATATTTTATCATTCACTTCACCCATATACGACATGCTAAGAGCTTGTGATACAGGCACACCTTGTTTACATTTGGTATATGACATGTGAGATACAATGAGGGATACAATGATTTAAAAGGTGAAGATGTAGATATAAACACAAAGGATTGCGACCAATTGAATTCTCTTCTTTCTATGGCGTGGTGTATAGCATCCTCATTGATCGTTGGAACAAGAATAGTACTCCACTTCACTATTTAGCACATTATTTGAATCTAAGGTATTTAATTAATTTTAGTATAGCACATCACATTCTAAGCTGATTCTTAATTAATTTTTTTGAGTTTAACATTTTTTTAAAACTTTTATACAGATACTATAGTAGTGAAGAATGGCTTACAGAAGATCTTAATCGAGTTGCTCCACATCAAGATGTCAAACTAACTAGAGAGAGAATGAAGTGTATGAAGAGGTATTTTAGTAGCTCCGAGGATTGTGCAAAAGCGAATGTAGAATTTGCTCAATTTTCTACAAAAATTGGAGCTTTTGATGATTATGATTTCATATGCGAGAGATACACCACAGATCCTATAAGTTGTTGGGTAACTCATGGGACTTATGCACTAATGCTTTAAAATATTGTCTTTAAAGTTTCAGGACAACCATCATCCTCCTCATGTTGTGAAAGAAATTAGAGCAAATATTCTTTTATTAACTCCATCAAGAGGAACAAATGATTCTTTTATTAACTCCATTAAGAGGAACAAAATGATGCCTCAACGTGCAAAGGATTTGGCATTTATTCACAATAACCTTTGTCTTTCATCTAGAAAAACATTAGAATATTCAAAAGGAAAAACTAAGGCATGGGATATTGCGGGAGATGCTTTTGATTCGCTTAAAGATGTAGGCATACTTGAAGTACTAATTTATCTTTAGATGGTCCAGAGTTGGAGGCTGAAATTACTAAGGAGGATGGTGTTGATCATAAAAGATGATCAAGATGTCATTGAGATTTGGGAGGATAGTTTTTTATTAGTAGCTTTAATATTTTATTCTTGTGTATGGAAAATCATTTTCCATGTTGAATATACCTAATATGATTTGTACTCGTTAATTTGAAAATTGACAATGACACAATGACATTTTATACTTTTTTTTAGTGAAGAACATTTTTTTTGGTGAGGAAATGCAGAACAAATTTTGTGACAAATTTACATATATTATATAACAACATAATTTTAAAAAATAACGTATCCCCAAGGTATCCGTATCCTATTATTTTAGAAATTGACGTATCATCGTGTCCTATCATATATGTGTTCGTGCTTCTTAGGTTTTCAGAATTGTAGATAACTTTTTTGGTACTTTTGATTTAATTTTCTTTATTTTCTTTGATTTGCATAGAAATATTATTCTACTCTCCTAACCAACAATCTATTGGATTTTTCTTTTCATTGTGATGTTTTTTTTTCTTTTATTGGTGTGAGTCTTTTATTTTCATTTCTTTTGTGTAATCATTTTGTGCATTTTCATTCTACTCGAGGGTGTTTAATTTCATTCATATTCTTTTAATATTTTCATTGATCTATTGGATTAGGGCTCCACAACCATTCCCCAATTAGGTCAATAATGCTAAAGAATAATCCTCCTTGTCCTCCTTGGATATCCATCTTGACTAACTGCATCTGTGAAAGAGAGACTATACAAGACTTAACCAACTTCTCCTGCACTTATTGAAGTGATCGTACTAATTGATGGAAGAAGACTTATGACTGAGGCTTGGACTTGAACCCTCATTTTCCTGTCATATTCAGACCGTTCCCGTTGGTTTCGTACCGCTCCGTGGGTTAACATGTTGCCAAATGCAGGCTTTCCTCTTTTTAGTAGATTGTTGATAGGCTTTCTTCTTTTAGTAGGCTTCAAGAGATCGAATGAAAGATGTTTCTAATTCAACTTAGTCTTATGTCGTTGCTCATTCATCATTTCTCTTTAATCAAATGATGCAGTTTGTGATCCATTAGGAAGAGTTGAACAAAGAAAGAAATTCATAGAACAATTGAACTAGGTTTGCTGTCTTCACACAATTATATATATTTTTATTCCAATTATATTCATAAATAAAATGATGTGTTCCTCATTTGGTTGACATTGAGTCATTATTCGGTTCGGTTTGGCCTTTCGTTTGTTAGTTTTTTTTTTTTTTTTGTTATGTAAGCATGGATCAATTGGTAATTTTCATTGGAGTTCACAACTTCACTTACATGTTTTTATTTTAACATGTGTAAGCATAATTTGTACTGGCTAAGAATTGGTAGGATGTGTTGATATTACAAAGGTTACACTAATATTGTTGTCATTGTGAATATTAATGTATAGACTTGTGCTCTAAAATGATTTTCTGTTTTCTTAATAGGTTTTACAAGAATCTATTGGATTGTCTTTAATGCTTCAAAAGAATATAGGGCATGATCGGAAGACTAGCTGAGTAAAGGCTTGATTTCGAGGTTGCGAGTCGGGGAGTGAAGAAGAGGTTGCCAGAGAAGAGAGAAGAAAATTTTGGCTGAATAAATATGAATGAAGCCACATAGCAATTATTGAATTAGAATTTTGGTTGGAATGTATTTATTTCAAGCTTTAGTTAATTACTAATGATTGTATTTGTCACTTTGGAAACATTCGATAGACTCCTTGTTCTATTTTCTTTGTCAGGCATCTTTCTCCTTCCCCTTAAAGAACGGAGACAGTGGCGACACCAGACCTACCAATTCATAGTTCATGTGCGGAAACCCACTGAGGGTAAAGGACAACAACTTCAATTTTGGCACCGCTAGGTGGAGAAGAGAAGAGTTATGATCCCTCCTCCTACGCACATATTGAATAAGCTTTCAAAAGGTATAAATATTCTCTTCTGATCTTTCTCTTAGAAGATATAGGAAGAGGAAGGTCTATAGAATACTCATAAAATAAGATAAAAACCTTCTACTCGTCTTTGAAATCATAAAAAACCTCTTCTCTAGACCCCTCCTTAGGAGCAAAGTGAATTTATAGGCGAAGGACTTGTTTTTATCCATATTAACTTTCGATCAATCGAGACCTTAAATCATCGCTCCGTGGGATCCTCTTCTTTTAGAGTCGACAAGATATGGACATGTCCTTCCGATCTGAGTCCTAAGTCCCCTCGTCCAACTCGATGAGTGATGGACGGGGGAAAGATGGCATGGAGTTCAAGCAGAGATTGATTTCTGAAAAGGGAAGTATCAAGCATGTTGCCATCTTACAAATTTTTTGCCTTTAATGTTGGGCCAAGAACTGTCAAGGTGACTAAAAGATGGCCTTGAAATAAAGGTGATATACTGTTGGAAGCGTTAACGAGCCCACTCTAAATTTACTCTAAATCTCACAAACTTTTAACAGAAGAAACTTGTTCTCTTGCATACAAATGAAGAAAATGATCTCTATATATAAAGTACTCAAGAGACACTTCCTAAAAGACATAAAATACATGAAGTACATGTATACATACCATTCATGTACTTGAATAATTACATGTATCTAGAAATGCATGTATCTTGAAATTAGAAATGTATCTATTAATGTGTTATCCATAATGTATCTAGCTTATTAATCTCTAACATGCACCCTTAAACTAGACTTCCCAGACTCCGAGCTTCTCTTTCATTTTCAAGAATGAGTCTGTCTTTAATGCTTTTGCGAATATGTCTGCAACTTGATCTTGAGTCTTGCAATACTTGATATATACTTCTCCATCTTTGATCAATTCTCTGATGAAATGATACTTGATCTTTATGTGTTTGCTTCTTCCCTGAAAAACTGGATTCTTCGAAAGAGAAATAGATGATTGATTGTCACAGAACACGATGGTCCCTTTCTCTTGAGGACACATCAATTCATGTAGTTCATTTCTTAGCCAAAGTGCTTGACAAGTAGCTACAGATAAAGAAATGTATTCAGCTTCTGTTGTTGACAATGCTACAACATCCTGCTTCTTTGATGCCCATGAAACTGATCCAGAACCAATATTAAATACATACCCACAAGTACTTTTGAAATCATCAATATTTCCTCCACAATCACTATCACTGTAGCCAACAAGAACATTATATTATCCACATTTTTTTATAGTGGATTCCATGGTCAACAGTTTCAAGAATATATCTAAGAACTCTCTTTCCAGCTTTCCAATGACCTCACTTTGTTCATGCCATAAATCTACTCAATAAACTAACTGAGAACATAATATCAGGTCTAGTTGTAGTAAATGCATTAAACTTCCAATAAGACTTCTATAAATAGTGGCATCAAAAGCTTCACTAACATCATGCTTGCTTAACTTTAAACCCAATTCCATAGGAGTACTGACAAGATAAGAATTCTCCATTTTGAACTTTTTCAACAAATCTTTTGCATACTTCTTTTGAGAAATTACAATCTCATTATCACCTTGTTTAGCTTCAATACCAAGAAAATAATGAAGTAAACTCATATCAGTCATCTCAAATTCTTTTTTCATGCTCTCTTTGAATTCTTCAATTATCATGTTTGAGTTTCCCTTAAAGATTAAATCATCAACATATAGACAAATTATCAAGAAATTACCATTTTCGTCTTCTTTGGTGTAGAGAGCATGCTCATATGGACACCTTCTAAAACCATCCTTTAAGAAAAAGTTGTCGATGCAGTTGTACCAAGCCCTTGGTGCTTGCTTTAGCCCATACAAGGCTTTCTTTAATCGGCATACCTTATTTTCTTCTCCAATCTTTGCATAACCGAGAGGCTGCTCAACATATATTTCGTCATCTAAATACCCATTTAGGAATGTTGACTTTACATCCATTTGATGAACTTTCTAGTCATTTTTTGCTGCAAGGGTTAACAACAATTGAACAGTCTCAAAGCGAGTTACTGGTACAAAAACTTCTTCATAATCCACACCAAACTTTTGTTTGTAACCTTTTACAACGAGTCTAGCCTTGTATTTCTGCACTTCTCTATTTTGCTTTAGCTTTGTTCTATAGATCCATTTGACTCCAAGAGCCTTTTTATTTTCTGGTAATTTGACTAGCTCTCATGTATCGTTTCTTCTTATTGCATCAATCTCTTGATTCATTGCATCTTTCCATTTTTCATCTTGAATTGCTTCTTCAAAGTATACAAGATCAACATCTGCAAATAAAGCAAAGTCAACATGTTCATTATCTAGTATCATTCTTGAAGTATTCTTGAAGTTTACCTTTTTTCTCATCTGAAATGTGAGAGTAAGCAATACACCCAAACATCCTTAGGTGACTAACAGTTGGTTTCAATCCGCTCCATGCTTCTTGAGGAGTAATACCTTTCACACTTTTCATTGAAGCTCGATTTAGGAGATAAACAGCAAAAGTTACTGCATCTCCCCAAAATTGATTAAGAAGCTTCTTTGCCTTTAACATACTTCTTCCAAGTTCCATTATTATTCTGTTTTTTCTCTTTGTAACTTCGTTTTGTTGAGGAGTTCTTCGAACAGTCTTCTGATGCTTGATTCCATTTTCCTTCAAGAAATCTGCAAAAATAATATATTCTCTTCCACGCTCCGAACGCAATGATTTCAATTTCAAGTTACTTTCATTTTCCACGATTACTTTGAATGTCTTGAATCGAAAGTAGCACTCTTTTCTTTTAGTAGATAAATCCATGTTTTTCGATTGTAGTCACCAATAAATGTGAGAAAATAACGGTTACCTCCATGTATAATAGTTCTCATGGGTCCACATAAGTCTGTATGAACAAGCTCAAGAGGTTTTGATGCTCGCCAAGAACCTCCAATCGGAAATGAATTTCGATGATGCTTTTCGAAAACACATGCTTCACAGAGTTGATCTTTCTTTTTAATATTTGGCATTCCTCTCACCATATGTTGTTGACACATGTGAGACAAAGTGTCAAAACTTAGGTGCTCAAATTGACAATGCCATAACCATGAGGTGTCATTTACTAAAGTCTCAAAACAAACAAGCTTCTCATAGTATATTTTAATTGGAAACATTTTGTTGTGAGTCATACTAACCTTTGTTATGAGATCTCCATTCTTGGTTCTAATCTCACATATGTTATCTTTAAAGATAACATCATGTCCTCTTAAGAGAAGTTGTCCAACACTTCAAATATTGTGTTTGAGATCTGAAACATAATACACATCAGTAATTCTTTTTGCTCCCTTTTTTGTCTTGACAAGAATATCTCATTTTCCTTTGACTTCAAGCTTCTTGTTGTCATCGGTTTTCACTACATTTTGATGAGATTCATCTAAAGATATAAAAATATCCTTTCTTCCTGTCATGTGGTTACTACAACCACTATCAAGATACCATATTTCTTCAGTGTTTGATTCTTGGACGTTGAGTGTGAGAAAAAGAAGACCTTGATCATTATTCGGTTGCTCATGCATTAGACTGGTTTCTACTTGATTAGAATTAGCCTTCTTCGACCAACAGTCTGCTTGAAAATGTCCATAACGTCTACAACTGAAACATTGTCTGTGAGAAAAATCTCCACGATAACCACTTCTACCTCTTCCTCTATTTGAACTTCTTCCTTGTCCTCTATTTCTCAACTACTCTTTGATCTTCAATTGTTTCTCCATTTGATATCAATTGATTAACAATTAAGAGAATATGGTTGAAAAATTCTTCAATAATTTCAGCATCCTTCATTTGAATTTTATCAAATTCAGCTCGAAGTGTTTGCAATCGGACCAATTTTACCTTTTCTTCTCCTTCGTACAAATTTTGCAATGCATCCCATGCTGCTTTAGTAGTAGAGACTCCTGATATTCTTTCAAAAATATTTTCATCCATAGCTTGGCAGATGAAAAATAATGCCTTCTTATCTTTTTTTCTAGCATCTCTCAACTCATTGAGTTGTTGTGCTGAAAGACCATTCTCACTTTTTGGCTCCGAATATCCGTTGTCAACAATATCCCAAAGATCTTGAGATCCATAAAAAACCTTTATTTGTTGGCTCCACCGCTATAATTTTTTCTCTCAAAGCGAGGAAGTTGAGACTGTAACATGTTAGATGACATCTTTTAATCCTTGCTTTAATACCACTTTGTTGGAAGCATTGACAAGTCCACTCTAAATTTACTCTACATCTCACAAACATTTAAGAGAAGAAACTTGTTCTCTTAGAGAATTCAAGAATACACAAAAGAAGAATATTGTTCTCTTGAAACTCACTTACTTTCTAAACTTCAATTTGCTTCCATTGATTTAATTCTTTTTTCTTGCATACAAATGAAGGAAATGATCTCTTTATATAGTACTCAAGAGACACTTCCTAAAAGACACAAAATAAATGAAGTACATGTATACATAACATTCCTGTACTTGAATAATTACATGTCTTGAAATTAGAAATGTATCTATTAATGTGTTATCCATAATGTATCTAGCTTATTAATTTCTAACATATATAACACACACAATTTGTAGCATGTGTGATATATGTGTGTGTGGCATGAACAATTTGATCAAGGAGAATTGTTGTAAACTTCGTTTCATGAACTCTATATATAATTGTTTTCTTTCTTTCCTTTTTTCTCTTTAATAATAAACTTTGTTCAAGTACTATTTTATATAGTTGGGGTGAAAATTTTTGTATAAGAAAAGACATTAATAACTCTCGATGACACAACATCTACATTTGGAAGGTCATTGATCCATGATAAGAGATCATATTATTTTGTAAAATATTTCATGATCATAATGTTATGACTCATAGTACAGACATCATTACATATCTCAACATACTATACATAAATTGATATAAATATCATAACACAGATTACTCATAATCGATGTCATAACCAATAAGAGTGTCACTCCCCCTTAATCAGAAGTCACCATGCTAGTGAAGGGATAAAAGCCCTATGGCAGTGGAAGAATTTAAAGAACCGTTACTGAAATTAATTTTGGGAATCTTAAAATACCAATACATCGGCAAAATTTTAGAATCAAAATTCTAAATAAACACTAAGCATGCTTTTAAATTAAAAGATACAGAGAACTTACTTTCGATGACGTCTCTGAATCTACAAATCATCGAATCGAATTGGGGACACCACCCATCGGAGACATTCCTATCCTCTAGGATGAGATTGGTTTATGGGAACCAATTGGGATGGAAAAAGGTTTAGAGAAACACTTTTCTTTTTGCAGAGAGAAAAAACCTTGACTTTTTTCTTGATCAATTTGGTTAAAAAAATTTGTTTTCTTCTAGATATTTATGACTCTCTTTCCTTCTTGGAATAGGAAAAGGAGTAAGACAGAATCATGAGATTTTATTATCAAATATACTAATTAATTAACAATTAATCAATTAGTTAATAATTAATTAAATCATATTTAATTAATATTCCATTCAAATCTTATTTGAATAAATATCTCTCCAATATCTTATAGATTTATATTAATATAATTAATTAAATCATATTTAATTAATATTTCATTCAAATCTTATTTGAATGAATATCTCTGCAATATTATTTTATAAATTTAATTAAATCAAATTTAATTAAATAAAACTAAATTATTAATTAATTCTTCTATTAATTAATAGCTAAGTTAAATATCTTATATTTAACTTAAATTAAATTTGAATCATATTCAAATATAAGTTTCTCTCATAATCAATAATTTTAATATGAATCCAATTCACACTAAATTAATATTTGAACTCATTCGAATATTTTATCTCTCATAAATTAATTTTGAATCATATCCAAAATTAAATTTATATAATAAAGTTTCACAAACTTTATATTATAATGTATAATATAAATAAATCACATTGTCCTTTACGAGCTAGGAAGGGGACCTAATGGACCTATAGATCAGAAGCTACAATGATCTGAGATTAATTGGCTAAACTCATTAACCACATTAATCAATATTCGTTAACTGTGTGTACACTCCACTAAAGACTCACAGCTGAACTTTTCTCACTGTAGATATATTTCTGTGTCCACGGATATAGACAATTAACAGTAAGTTAGTCCTTCACGAGTGTTCGTAACACCAACTGGGTCAATTTACCGTTTTACCCCTGGGTTACCTCTAATCCTTAAATATCAGTGCTTTTCCAATGAACAACCTGTTTATGGTCCTACCAATAAACAGAAACCCCTCTCGTGTCATGGAGAGGGTAGGGCCCTTTGTTCAAGATTTGGAGACATCATTTAAGGGAACACTCATCTACTTACCTTAAAGTAGGGAAGGAGTGAATTTCATCTTGTGTAATTATGTTCTCAGCTCCCCACTCGGTCTTGTCCTTAAAATGATAAGCTTATTGAGTCGGCGATCTGGCCACTCTCACCCGTACAAATCAAAGGACAATCCCTCGCGAATAGAAGTTCATAACACACTCAGGATTAAGACTAAGTTACCTAGGTGAGCATCCTAGTGAAATAGAAACCTAACTAGTTAACGGAGTTACATCTAGTGGTTACTATTTTGCTGTCCGGTCTTATGCAAACTCATTGCATAAGATACTCTCACTGGTATGTCAACTACACGAACGCGTTGAATCATTGCGTTTGTATCCAATATAAAGTGAGCCGTATCAATAGTGTTACCTGGATAAGGTACCCAACCAACCTTATCCCTATACTATAGACCCTTTAAACTGATCTTGAACATTGTCTCTACATACTGTTCAAGACTCATTAAACAGCTTAGGATGTTAGTTTATTGGATTTGAGTTATTAAGACAAAACTAATAATTTAATCAATAATAATTATTACAATAATAACACTTTATTAATAACAGTCAATGAATTATATTTACAATCTACGAGTTTTAGAACATAAATCTCAACGACTAGAACTATCAAGAAGGTCTCTTGACCTTCACTATCTTAATATGCAGATCATCATTTTTTGTTCTTAGAACTCACCACTTGATTTAAGGCTTTCACACACCCGCTGTCAAAGCGCACAGTCTGTAGAGAAAACCTTGAATAATCACACACCCTACTGACAGGCAACACAACACTCAAATAAAGATCCAACAACCAATCCAAGGAGCAATAAAATAAAATAAATAAATAAAAGAAAGTGGGACAACAAGATTAATTGAACTTGAGTTCTGGAAGATTTTTTTATGTGACAAAATGTGTGGTATCCAAGAGGTACATGTTTCACTTGTTTTCTCAATCCATATAAAATTGACATGAGAGAATTACTACATTCTTACAAATTTAAAAAATAACTAAATTATTACCAATCAAAAGTAAGTTGAATGAACTACATTATTATTTTCATATCAGTCCATACTCCAAAACTGCCTTTTTTACCATTTTTTATATATTTATAAATCCTAAAATGCACACAAAGAACAAAAGAAAAAGAAAACTAAACGTGACATATATATATATAATATTTGAAACACTAGGTTATATTGACATGATAGAATAACATATGTTTATACATATCATTTGTTCCCTTGGGTGGATCGATATTTATACTTAAGAGCCCAAAAAAGGTAGTGCAAGAAATTGAGGCCACTAAGAACACACATAACCCAATAGAAGTTAGAAAGACGATAGTGATTAATGTTGTGGCCAGACAGCCAAGGCCTATGCCAAGCTTTGGCACTCGCATGGTTCACAACCGATACAATGACCGAACTAAAATAATACCCAACAGCCAACGAAGCCCATGAAAGAGCCGTAGCCAAAGACCTCATAGTAGCCGGAGCCTCAGTGAAGAAAAACTCCAACAAACCCGCCAACGTAAACAAATCCGCCGACCCCAAAAACAAGTACTGGAATGCAATCCAAAGGAACGTAATGGGAAGCGGGCCGTGCACATCCGGGTTGGCATCAGCCATGGCCTTACGTTTGGTCTCGACCAGTGCAGCGACAGCCATGGCAAGGACAGAGAGGAGGAGGCCGACACCAATGCGTTGGAGGTGGGTGATGCCGGCTTCGGTGCGTGTGAGGGATCGAGCGAAGGGGATGATGAGATGGTCGTAGAGAGGGGCGAGGATGATGATGAATAGGACAGGGAAGACTGGGAGGGAGGCTGGGGGGATTTTGAGGGAGTAGATTTTGGTGTTCATTGTGGCGGCTTGTTCTATGGAGAAAGTGGAGAGTTGAGCTAAGCATGAGTTGAGTATTATGGTGCATGCAAAGATTGGGAGGACTTTTATGACTATTTTTACGTCTTCAAGTTGTTGGGTTGTGCATTTTAGTGATGGGTGGAAAGGTGGGTTTTGTACTGCTTTGTTTAGGAATTTGAGGCTTTGAGTTGGAGTAGTTGCATTGTTTTCTATTAGGTCTTTATTGATTAGTTGCTTTGGGGTTGAGGTAGTTGATGGGCTTCTTGCAAGGCTTGCCACTGCGTTTGTTGCTGGTTTTTTGTTGCTCCTACGGTTCAATGTTGCTGCTACTAGTACCTAATTATATCATCATTCATATAATTAAATGTTATACTAATCTTGGGCCAATTGTAAATAAGTCTCAAAGCATTAACAAATATAATATAATGTAAAAGAATTTGTAGATAAGTAAAGTTTAGATTCTAACTCTTCTAGAGTCTATCAGTAATAAACTACGTTGCTAATAATATGAGTTTATTACTGTCGATCTACTTTTTTTATTGATAGGAATACTGTATTAATAATAGATTCTATTACGGATATATTTTTCTATATTTTGCAATGCTTTAAAAATGTTATTATATACAATTTATTTTTAGTTATAGAATTGTTATCCATATTGCAATTATCCTATAAAAAAAATACTTTGGTATAACTCGAGGTGTATCTACCTTTCTACGCTATTCTCTCTAATACTCAATCATCGATGACACATAGCAAACTTTTCTTAAAAGAAACATATTTTAATACTTCTAAAAATATAAATATATATATTTTTCTTTTCTCAATCGAGTGCATGAGGATATTAAACTTTGAGCTACACTCAAAAAGCAAATACTTTGTTGTAATCTAGTCTACACTCATCTTCTTTGCATTCTCTTTTAATTACAAAGTAAAAACAATATAAAAAAATATGTTTTTTAAAAAAAAGTATTAGCCACTCATGTGACGATATTTTGTTATATTTAATTATATACTTGAATGAAATGCATATTAGTTGTAAGGGTAGAAAAATACCTTGAGAATGGTGGTAAGGGGACTACCAGTCGGGATTTTGTTACGATAAAAAGGAGAACCAGCAAAGAACAAAGGAATAGATAGAAAAATGCTGATAGTTGAGATTCCAAAACCCCATTGCCACCCCAAGTTGTCTTCAATCCAAACCACGAATGTCACTGCAACAAGGGCTCCACATGACAGACTAAACACAAAGTAGTTAAAGAAACTAGACCTCCTCTTCCTCCCTTGTGGGGTGCTTTCGTCGAACTGCTCTGCCCCGTGCGCCGGCAGTGACCCCTTTATTCCACCGACGCCCAACGCCACCAAGTACAGCCCTATGAACAGCACCGCCATCTCTTTCCCCCCTACTTCCTTGCACCCCTTTGAGCTCCCCTCCTCGCATGATGAACTCACCTTTGCTTGCACTGTCAGCATCACTAACCCCTATTCCATGTGTATATTAGCACCGATCAGCATGGTTACAAAATCAACAAATAAGAAAAATAGAAAATCAAACACATAGAAATATGTGATTCGTTAACTGGTGTATCAGTTACTTTCGTGAGAAAAAGAAAAAACAATTTTATTTGATAAAATGTTACAAAATACTTAGTGTCACTGGGGTTAGAGAATTTACATAATGCATTTCTCTAAACTCCTTATTTGTTCATTCAAACAGCTATATAACATATTCAAAGTATTTTAACAAGCATACACACTAAGATATTGTTTTTAGAGAATTTCAACTACATTGACACATCTATATTATCATGATTACATTGTATTCCACTGTCAATTCATTAATAGTAATAGAAGCACAAAAAAACAAAAACAAGCAGACCGAAAGTAGATGAAAAGACAATGACGTATTACATAAAAAGCAACTAAATTAAGGGGAAAAAATAGTGGTTGGAGTGTAGTTCTGTAAAGAGTTTTGATGGATGAGAAAGAAAGTCATGAAAATAAATAAAATTACTTTGAAAACTGTCAAACTATATTATCAAGTTACTTTGAAAATTCTCTACAAAACGATGCAATTAGATGTAGATGTATAATCTGAATATATGCTCCGAGTCTTTCCAGTTTTGAGAATTTTGTTATCTCATACGAGTAACCCATCATATATTATTCCACACATTTTGTTATTTAATATGTTTATTGTATAAAGGTTTTTATCCTTTTTTTTTAGTCCTAGATTTCAAAATGTTACCATTTAGTCTTTTTTAAGTTTTGAGTTTTGCTTCAGTTTAGTATTTAAATTTTAAAACATCACAATTTTACTTACTTTTGAAATTTGAGTTTTGTTTCAATTTTATTCCTTGCTAGGTTTTAAGATTTACAAGTTTACCTTATTTTTAATATTAAATATTTACTCTCAATTATTAGAGTTAATGTATATTAATTGATTTAAAATAATTATGAAGTAAAAATATCCTTTAATTTTACTTGATGAAAAAATTGAAACTTAATCTATTATAATTCTTTTAAACTAATTAATAGGCATTAGCACTAAAAAAAACAACAAACGATCAAAGTCAAAAGTGTAAAATTTGAAACACGGTCAAATTATAACTTTCTTAAAACCTAATCAATTGAAACCTAGACTCAAAATAAAAGATAAAAATAGATTTTTTTCTATTTTTAGAGCAATAACTAGGTGCAATTCAGACTACGTCTACTCTCAAACGTTTCCCTCATTTACACACAAGTGAAAAAAAAAAAAAACCATTCTTTAACAAAGAAAAAAAGAGTGTCCAATAACATATTTCTATTGGGTGTCAGCAAGATTGTATCATGGACTCGAGTTTATTATTATTATTATTATTATTTTGATGGGTTGGAGAAAAAGAGGTTGATTGGAAGGGATTTAAAAGAGAGAAGAGATATGTAGGGTTGTGCTAGTCGTCTACTTGCAATGAAAAGGAAAAGAGAAAAAGAAATGGAAAAGGACAAGTTGAGGAAGGAAGAAGTTGGTTTAGTGGAGGTGGTGAAAACGAGATCAAAAGAAAAAAAGCTTTATTTGGTTTGACGCAAACGGATGAGTTCCAATGTCGTAACACACACTCTCATCACCATTCTCACTGTTACTAATTCACTCCTTTCTGGGTCCCTTCAACTTTCTTTCTTTCTTTCTTTCTTTCTTTCTTTTTATTATTATTTCCATTCCTCTCTCTCTCTTTTTCTTTCATATTTTTATCATTCTCTTCCATAACCATGCATCATCTAGTATATAATCATTCAACTATATTAAAACAAAATTTATCTATTAGTATCTATAAAACAACTTTCAAGTTTTCAAAAAAATAATCTCTAATACAATTGTTAAAGTCGGAAGACTAAATTTATAATTTTGTAAATTTAAAAATTCAAAGGATTAGTTTTGTAATTTTGCCCATTCATCACTTTTTCTTCAAAGGTATAATTTAAATTTTTAAAGATCTTTAAAGCTATATGAAAACGTGGATTTGCTTTTTTACTTTTTATCAACTCAATAAATAATACTTTTCATACTGGTGTATATGTTTATTTTTTTACTTATATTTACCAATAATCTTCTATTTGTGTATATATTTGACAATAAGACTTTATTCTCATTACTCCCAAATTACAATCTTAGAATCTTAGACATATGTCAAGATTTATAGTATTATCTTTTTCTCTCATTCAACTTGATCAACTTGTTGAGTAGGAATTTAGTTGAAAATTCTTTAAAGTTACCAACTTTTGAATGTGTGTTTGAGTTAGCTTTGGAATATAAAAAAAAAAAACAAAATTAATTAAGTTTTTTTTAACATTTAAGTTTGACAAAGATACCAATATTTTAATTATAAAAATAGATTGTTTTTCTCATGTGTGTGACGTAAAATATATGTATATATCTTGACGATAGCGCCCATACTATTACTAACTTTAATATGATATTAATAAAATACATACATATATATATAATAACAAGGTATTTTATTGTTGGGATTTGTGTCATTATCTTCGGGGCAAAAACGGATGCCTACGTTGTTTTTTTGGTTGTGGGACATATTCCCCTTCTATTCATTTCATTTTTTTCAATTCAATATAACAAAACTAAGAAAGAAGAAATTGATTGGAGATAATGGAAGAAAAAAAAAACCATCTTGTTTAGACCCCCACGTAACCATTTCATTTTTTTGTTATTGGTTTTTGAAAATTAAACCTAAAAATATTATTTCATCTTTCTTCCTCTTTTCAAAAATAAAAATAGAAAATAGTTACTAAATTTGTTTTTAAGTCTTTTATTTTTAAAAATTAAATCTATTTATAAAAAATTAATTCTTACCTAAGTTTTTTTTAAAAAAAAACAGATTTACAATAATAAAAAATGTAAATTAAAACAATTTAGAGATAAAGAAAGTTTATAGGCTTAATTTTCAAAAATAAAAAATAAAACAAAAATTTATACCAAAAAAGGAACTTAGGTGTGCACTGAAAAATTTGATAGATTTTGTCATGTAAATTGAAATATTACTAAATTCTTAACTTGACTTTTCAAACATAAAAAAAATAAAGGACTTTGAATAACAAAGCCGACTAAAAGTCTGAAAATTTCGAAATAATAAATACAATTATTCCAACAATCTTCATGGCCGATCACATGGGTTCTCATAAATCATGGCAGAGAATAAAATTTTAAAATAAAAGAGAAGAAAATAGGCCAAAGAAAGAAAAAAAAAGGGCTTCTTTTGTTTTTCTTTTATTTTGGTTCTGATCACCATTTGTTCTAAAAATATATTCAAGTTAATACGAAAAGATACAAGAAACATATTAAAACATCAGTTTAATTCCCTATTAACAATAACACACCCACGTTTGTTTGTTTTGATTCGAATCTCCTACCCAATTCTCACCCAATCGATGTACTAACCTACATAAAAACACTACTATTTTAACTAAAATAGAGATTAAAAAGAAAAGAAAAAAACATAAAGAGGAGTTAAATAAGACGAACCAGAAACTCAATGAAAGAGGAGAAAAGGAAGACGTAATAAGTTGTGAAAAACGCATCCGATATGAAACCACCAAGAAGTGCAAGAAGAAACGCCGTTCCCATAAACGTCGTGACATGGTTTGCGGATTTCGCCGGTGAAAATCCCATATATTTCCTCAAATACATCACCAAATTACTTGCATTTGCCAAGAACGCCAAATTCTCCAACGCTTCAACTCCTGCAATAATAATTAATTAATACCAAATTTAACTACTTATTATTTAAATGTATGTATGTATGTATGTATGTATATATTCACCAACCTAATACGAATCCAGCCGCTATCATTCCCCCATGCCGCCCTTTGACTGCAGGCCTCTTCCGCCAATCCACATACCCTTCCCATATGCTCCCGTCGCTCTCCTCCTTCACGGCTTCCTACATATCCAACCAATTTCATTCAGTAAGGTACGTATTATTGAAATTTTTATGACCCTACCATGACTTTCATAAAGGAATTTAGGGATGAACATACATACCATTTTTATTGAATTTTGAACACAAGTGTTATGGGGTGGATGAATAATTTGTATATTTATAGAGTTTAAAAGAAAATATATATGAAGAGAGAGAGAATATTCTAAGGACGAGAGAGAATGGTTTAAGGGAAAGAAACGCTCTTTCTCTTTTAACAAATCTCAATTATTCCTTTTATTTTGATACCGGACAAAAACAACTTTAACCATATAGGTTTTTTTTCAAGCATTTACACAATTAATTTTGGCGTAATTATTAGTATTTTTTTATATATATGTATAAAAAAGTTATAATATCTTCTTGTGTCATATATGCTTTATTTTTTTTATTTGAAATTATTGGAATGACTCGAATTTGTTACTTTATGTTATGGTAACCAAGTACGGGCTTAAATGTGTGATTTTTAAAAAAAAATATACGATTGGTCAGTTGGATGCACTCGGACATCTTCACTAGGTAGATACCTCTTAACATTCTCATCACTCCTGCTTCATTAATAGATAAGAAAAAAGTACAGGAAGTAGGAGTCCAGAACCAGAGATAGTCCAAAGAGAATTATACAAAAGCATTAATGTTTAAAGCAATGGAACTAGGACTGTAATTAGTAAAGAACTTTGGTATGCTAGTCTATAAGTCTGTGAGAGCTCGTATGTCATCCCAAATCTCAATAATACTGCGCTCCAAGTTTTTGAAGATCCTCTTGTTCCTTTCAAGCCAAATAATTCTAAATGTGTGAATTACCCTAATTTATAAATTTAATTGTATGTGGCTAAGTTTGTAATTAAGAATCATGCAAAACTAAGAAGAGGAAGAGAGCATGCATGATTGGAGTCTTCAATTTCAAAATTATGATATTGAGACGTTATGGGAAAAGCTTGTTTTAAGGCATAGATATGTGATGTAATGGAAGAGAGAATTTGTTTTTATATAAAGGAGTTAGCTGTTACTTGAATTTTGTTAGAGGAGGATGATATGTTGTTTGTGTACTTAATATTTATTCATGAACAAAATGCTTTAAAAGGTAATTTGTTGGATTTGTTATAATTCATTATTATAACATTGAGTCTGCATTTTCAAAGAATCATGGATAAAAGTTTAATGTATCTCTTAACTCTCATGCATGCAATTCTTTTTCATTGCACTTCAAAGATTATTTTCACATAGAGTAATTAAGAAACACATATATCATATTAAGTAGAACTATTATAATTGGTGCATAGTTATTTATTTGAAAGCTATGCTTTTCTTTACATGGGTGTCCACATCCTTCATTATTCTTATGTAATTTTAGGCTTTGAGAGATTAAAAAAAAATAAAGTAAAAGTAAAATTTTAAAAATAAATACTAGTTAGATTTTTTATATTATTAAAGGGTATAAAAAATTTATTGAGATATTTCAACTAAGTTGATACACCCTTTATCATATCCTAAAACTAAATGTGATGCATTATTAATCAAAATAAACGATACAAAGGGCTTGGATAAATCTTAGGTAGAAAAAAGAACTACAAATGAGAAGAGGTGAGAAAAAGATCTTCCAATTAAGCAATATAATAGAAGCAGTTGTAATCACAAAAATGGGAGAATAGACACCATAGATACGACTACATGAAGAAAATGATATTTTAATAAATAAGAAGTATATGATATAACTGAAATATATTCAAATATAAAGGGCAATGGAATTACAAAATTTAACTTAGTGCATTTGAGGTCACCCTTGGCTTGGACCCTTAATTACAATCTTGAGATACTTTATCAATCCCTAATTGTGTTCTTTCTACAAATTATTGCTTACTTTTCTCCTTCCACAAGACCACAATTACTATTTCTTAATCAAACTTCTTTTTTTTTCCGTGTTAGAATAATTAATGCGGGGAGTTGAAAAATTAAAACCTCTAACCACAAAATTAATAATACGTTCAAATATTATATGCAGTGAAACTATGCTCATTTTAACTTTATAACTAAATAATCTCGATACACAGTTTTTTACTAATTGCTACTATGTATTTGATAGTCTCATCAATATCATTTCTACGCCACCGTAAGTATTAATTTAAATAATTTTTGTGACCATTGTCAAATAACATCAGTTGATTTTTAACATGTACTTTTCAATGTTAACATTCTTGTAAAACATTATTGGTAAAGATTTCCAATTACCTCTAACATGCATGGTCCCTTTAACTCTATAATCAACAAACCACTTATTTCATAAGTAAATGGAACAAAAGTTGAAATTAAATGATGTTATTAATTTATTTGTTAGAGATGGAGTTCAAATAAAATTAAAGTTATAATTGATTTAGAAATTAGTTATTTTATTTTTATCAATTAATGTTTTTGGATTCTTTTGCATGTGTTGTTGACTATAAAAGGGGTTTGAGTATTGAATGCAAAGTTAAGTGATTGCTTCATCATGCAAATGCATATAATATAAATTTATGTACATAAATATGTGAGAGATAAAACTTTATGTCCTCACCATATACATTATATTTGGGATGTATGTATTTATTTCTCTGTTTCCTTTATTCAGTAAAACAACCTCAGCATTTATAACAATTTGGAGCTAATTCTTTTATATTTAATTTCACTCCCAATTGAGCTCTCGACTTGTCCACTTTCACTCCCTCCAACTTAATTTATAACTAAGTTTATTAAAACCTCAAAAAAATATTTTTTCCCTTCAAAATAAATAATAATATTTATTATTATTTATTTAAAATGATTTTTTCTACTAAAAGGTATTAGTATTAGTATAAGCTTTTACACGATAAATTAGAATTTAAAAAGTGATATTCATGGATTAACTAATAATCAATCTGATTAGCAAATTAATAAAGGCAGTTTAAGATTATTTTAATTCTAATTAAATCATTTTTTAATTCTCCTGTCCTTAAAAGATTGTTGGGAATTTTTTTTTTTCTTTCTCTCAGTTAATTTAACCTTATACAAAGCCCCTAGACTAAATGGAGAATTCTTGTGTCAGAAGTAATTCCCCAACAATGTGACAATTATGTGCATGCATAGAGTATATATTAGTGTCAAATATGAAACTTACCCAACTATCAAAGACGTACACAATGTGAGATCTGCTCCAAAGGAGATGAAAGAAACTACAACTTGCAAATGGTTGCTTTGCTCCATCACAATTGCTAAGAGTTAAAAAATGCCAACATCATAGTAACTATATGTTGTCAAAACCTACTGGCTAGAGAGTTAGCTGTATAAAGGATATGATTCATCATATAATTTGAGTCAAGAAGCCTCTAAAAAAAGACTGTAGATCCAAACTTATTTGAATACATATCTTATATGCATATAATTTATTTGTATTTGTGTTACACACGTTGAATGGACAGGGTGCATTGATCCATCTCTATTGTCTTCAAAATAAAGTGCAATAAATGTCATTTGAATGTATCTATTTAAGGTAGAGGTGGTTACATACATTTATGGGTATATTGATTCTTTCCATGTACTGAGAGATGCATGCATAAATTATATAATTTTATGAGATCCAAACTTGAGAAAATATAATAAAAAGATTAAAACTAAAGTGCTAAAGTGAATTGAATAAAAAAAAATTATTTAATTCTTTATTATTTGAGCTCCCAAATTTTATATTTAGGTTTTCCCAAGTTGTTGGTGGTTATAAGTTATTTAATTTATAAGTACAGAGATATATACCATTCAAATTATAAATTTTATAGTTTTTTTTATTACAAGTTAGAGTGAAAGATTTGAACTATAGTGATCGAGTTCGTGTTATAAAAAATATTTAGAAAAAAAATTCAAATCAAACTGTCATCTTTCTTCTTCCATTTCAAATTTAACAAATCTTCTATCAAATTTTGAAAGAAAATCATGGCCTTTCAATTATCTTAAATCTTAATATGGATTAAAAAATCAAAATTAAAGGGAGTATATTAAAATTTCCAAGTTATGACTTTTATACTTTAATTCAACTTAAATCTAAATTATTCAATGTGTATATATGCATATATCAACCCAAATTTTAAATAAGCTAAAGATTAACTCCCATCAACAATTTATCTTAATCTAAAAGTATATTTCAAATTAAACCAAAATAACAAAATTTTCTGCATCTAATCTAAATATAAGGGGGCGAGTTTTGGAGATTCAAAAAATTGTAAGAATACTAATACATAAGTAAATTATTAATTAAATGTTCCAACTCGTTAAATCTGAAAGAGGTTGAAAGAATAATAGTAAAACACATAGATTAGTCTATTAATTTTGCAAATTTAGGAACGATATTTTATAAGATTTTGCAAATAGATAGTAGGAAAAAAGTGTTAGAATATTATATTAAATTAATTATCCTCACCTATCCGCTTCAGGTTTTTGTGTTAATTGATAATTTAAAAGTTATAAAATTCACAAAAGAGAGAAAGAGAAAGAAGAATGAATTTAGAACAGGAAGAAGTGGCAACAATGGTAATTGGTAATGTGAATATCCAAAAGAATTATAAGGGAAACCTTTGCTTTGTGTTTGAAAAGGTGTGGTTGTATAGTTCAAAGCCAAATGTTCGAGAAGATTGAGCAAAACAAAATCACGTGCTTCCTATAATATATTTTGAATACTTTATAAAAATAACTTTATATTTTTGTATACTTTAGTTAAAATAGAATATTTATATATACTTTAGATAGTACAAATTTTATGTTAATGTTAATTGAATGATACTGTTATAGTTGAATAAAATCAACAAATTGGTGTAAAATGAGGAATAATCTAATACTATATATGTCTATATATTCCACCACTGGGGCAAATGGATCAGGATATAATTTGTTTTTTCCTTTTTCTTTTTTAGAAGTTTGTTAAATTCAAAGCATATTTCAAGTTTCAACTTCAATCTTTTTGTCCTTTGGTAGATTTCCACTTATTTATCCAATTTTCATTTATGATTTTTATATTCACAAAACAGCATGGTTTCCATTTTTTTTTAATTAATTTGATGTTGGATGAGTATACATCTGTATTATCTATGAAGTAAAAAGTTAGCATCTCCTAGTATTTTATTGTGTTTTAGACAAAAAAAAAAAAAAAAAAAGCGACCAACAAAAATCACGACCAAGTATCTTGTACCTTCTAAACAAGTAATAAATGAACACAAATAACAACTATGAGAGAATGTCAAATATATATTAAAGTTGTAATGGAATGGACAGAATGTTTCACATCTCGAGAGATCTGATAAAAAAATTGTAATAAAAACAACATTTCCAACACAGAGAATGTGTCGCCAATATGGATCCCAATTTTAACTAAAGAAACCTTTAAAAGATCATTGACTTCATCTGGGCATTGACTTCAAAATAATATATAAAATCGTGCCTCAATGGAAGAGTTGTTTTTTTCAAAAAGATGTGATTGGATCAGTAGGTACATTTGGGCATCTCCACTAGGTGAACACCCTCTTAGTATCCTTATCATCCCCACTTCATTAATATAATAAGAGTTAAGTATAAAGAAGCGAGTGAAAGCACAAAAAAATGCTAAATATAAGCCCTACACAAGCAGTCCAATATCAAAGATTAAACAAAGGCATGAAGATTTAAGGCAATAATGCTTGAGCCATAGTTGACAAAAAGGGGATCTACTGGTTCAGTATCCTGTGAGAGCTCGTATGTCTTTCCAGAGCTCGATGATTGATTTTTCATGGTCTTTGAAAATTCTACTATTTCTTTCTAGTCAGGGTAGACCATAGGACAGATGAAATTGTATTGAAGATGATGATGCCTTTTCTATTCTTTTGTTTGATGGAACATAGTACACGGTACAAGAGAGATCATAATCTTCTGACGATTATTTTGTCAGTTCATGAAATATAGGTTCTCAACTTTTTCCAAAGATTTTAGGTTGTATATAACAAGAGACGAATATGAGATTAATATTCTAGAGTGAGTTTACAAAAAGTGCACTAATTTGGATTGAGATGTGTATTTAAGAGTCTTCTTTGTAACATGTCCGATGTATTAATGCATCCATGAATGTGTGACTAAATAAAGAATTTGCATTTTAATTTTTTGGGATGCTTGATTTCCACGAGGAGGGTTGGATCACATATTAATGAATCCATCAATGGGAGGGTTGTTACCAGCCCCACTCTTGATCAATTGCACATAAGCCCACCTAAATTGCTTCGACTTACAAAATTTGACACTCCTACTCTTCTGGATGATTTTACAACCACCAAATTAAAGCTCATATTGCCACCCCGTCGCACTTTCCCCAACCAAGCCATATCAATATTTAACTTCCATTGCCCTGGTTGGTACTAGGACCAAAAGTAGATAGGAGAGAGCACATGTGGAGAAGCTACATGGCCTCTGCTTGAAACAACCACAAGGGTCAGGCCACGCCATCTTAGCAGGGAAGATATCTTGATCTTGAGAGAAACAATGTGTCGAGAACACTCGTACCTAAAGCAGACCTCTTGTTTCAAAAACTTCACAAGCTCCTAAAATAATCTATGCACAGCACGCACCTCTTAAGCAATCCCAACACACTGAATAATAATAGGCCTCCCATCTACTCTTGCCAACACCAAACCAACTAATCAGATTTATATCTTTTAATCTTTCTGCAACCCAATGGGGGATAGCAGAGGATGTCAATTGCATCTTGGAGAAGAAACAACTTCCTAGTTAAATTTAAATTTCATATACTATCAAATAGGATCACATGTGATTGAAATATTAGCACTACTACCCACAACACAACTGTCCTTTTTTATCTCTCCCACACATAATACTTTTCCATGCATATGTTGGAATGATTGTGGCCCAACTTTCCCAGCTTAAGGAAAACTAAGTTTTATAATTTCTAGGTCTTCTATATGTGTATAATCTTTTATTTTATTTTTTAAAAACAAGTTTATTTTGGATTTTTACTTAAATACTATTTCTAGGTTCTTTATTAATGTTATCGAGAAATAAAAGAGAATAATAATGATGTATTAAATAATTCATGTTTTCACTTATAACAACAAGATATAATATTCAATTTAGTGTCGCATATCATTAATTAAAGTTGTCGCATCTAGAATATCTTAGACTAGATTTTATATCTTTAATATATAATGACAATAGAGTGCCTCTAAAAAGATAGATAATAAATTACCAACAAATATTAAGCAATGTTCTGTTTGTCTTCACATTGACCTCGACAGTTAGAATTTAATGATTAGCCATAACTATCCAAAAACTATTAGAGTAAATATTATATCTGAGTTTTTGAAAGGAGACCGTTAATAATCGAGTTTTTAAAAAGTGCCAAAAGTTATTACATGTATCATAATTACATCTTATTTGTCATTATTGGATGCGCATTGTTATAGAATCTTATACATTCCATTTCAGTTCATCTATCTTATAAAGAGTTTGAGAGTCTCTTTGGTTTTTATAGTGTAACATGCTCCCTTAAGATAGATGATGTCTCTTTTGAGTCCACCTAGTATTGATTGGATCTCAATTTCTTTTTATTGATATGAATACTCATTTGAGCTTTATAGACTCTAATATATTTAACATGAGGTTCCATTTAAAAATCAATTGACAATTAGAGAAGTAGACATCTATTTTATAAAGAGTTTGAGTTCCCTTAGTTTTTATCCAATGCGAAATTCTCAATAATTAAACATGCATCAAGATTCTCTACTTGTCCAAGGTTTATTGACTCACAATCCAATAATATTTAACGATCCAATCTCTTATATAAATTCTCTGTGTAAGATACCTCACACTCACATATGTTCACATAAATGATTTAAATCAAATTATTTGCAACAATAGCAAAATAAGTCATATCCATATCGAGTAACAAATGTTAAGAGATACGAAGCCTTGCTCATATATGTACTATAAATCATTTAGATTGTTTTCTTAAACATGATCCCCAAGTTAATATTGCATACTTCTTGAACATGTACATATTAATAACTACATAAAAAATTAAATAAATTCATTAATTACAAGATTTTAGGGTTAGAAATTATTCCAACATATGTTTAATAGATAAATTTTACAAAGTCGTTTACAAAAAAGATATATTTGATTGATGATTATTTTGTAACTCATGTTGGGACTTGGA
Source organism: Cucumis hystrix (assembly GCA_025688845.1). NCBI lineage: Eukaryota > Viridiplantae > Streptophyta > Magnoliopsida > Cucurbitales > Cucurbitaceae > Cucumis > Cucumis hystrix. The sequence continues at coordinate 13,310,861 of CM046885.1, read as the reverse complement.
GGTGTAATTTTAGATAGTATTATACTGTGTGGTTTCCATAGAGATGAAGACGAATTAGCTGCCACAATTTTTCTATTCTATTTAATATTAAAAGAAAAAGGAAGTGTACAGTAGGTATCAAAAAGTTATGACTTAATTAGGTCAGGTTTACCTACCGACCTTCAATCTAAATTAATTCATAGGGTAAATATGAAAATTAGGGTTGAATTGATAACCTACGGATGTTGTTGTTCACCAACATTTTCTATAATGACAAAGAATAATATATTGGAGTTTACTACTACAAAATTCGGAATTTGAGATCGTTAGTAATTATAATGGAGAAATGAATTAGATCCGTTGGGAATGAATGGAGAAAATGTGACTAGTGGAGGGAGGTAAAAGTGGGCATAGATAGATAAAAGATGATGGGAGAAAGGGAGAAAGGGAGAAAGGGAAGGAATGGTGCGAACTGCGAGGTGCATCAAAAGTCTTGTCGTGGTGATAGGACGGAGGTTGGATTTGAAAGTTGGAGAGGGGGGGGGGAGGAATGAGGGGGTAGCCAAAGGAACACCATCCAGCATGTAGAGAAGAGAATTTTTAAAAGGATTATATCGATGATGCATGATGATGGTACCTTCTGTTTTTGTGTTTTTTCTTTACCCCCACCGTACCCCCTTATTTTCTGCATCCATTGATATTGCCTCCCCTCACGTATTTGGACCCCACTCCCCCCCTACACTTACACTTACGCTACGCTACCTCCTCATGCGAATGCCCACCCCACATACCCTTTTTTTTATTATATACATATATATATATATAATGATATTGACTGATTGATTGTCACTTTGTGGACTTGAACTTGCATGTTTTATGTTAATTTGGTGTAACATACTTCGATTTTCACTACTTGATTCACTAATTCTTTTTCGGTTGAATGAGTATACTTGATGTACAAAAGTAATCGAAGAAGTTGAAGTTCTTGGGAAAATGTTTGTATCAATTTCTATAAACAAGTATTTGTATCTCTCTACACCATGTGAAGTGTAAAATTTCAATCCTTCAAACGAATAAGAATTTTTCTCTTTATTTATAGAGTTCTTTTATAGGTTTTGTAGGGCTTGGACTTGTTGGTCCATGGGTATGCCATCTGGGCCCAATAATTGGTTTGGATCTTGAGTTTGGGTGGTTGGCCTTTTAGCCAAATTGAGCTTATTTGTGGGTCAAACAAATTTTAGACTAAATATTAATATGAAACTGAAATAAATTATTTTATTTAATCAAATGGAAAACATTTGGTATCATTTGAAATTTGTCATTTTATGTGTTTAATTTTAAGTTGAAATACATCTTAACCTTTAATATTTATCTCAAATATGATGATTTGTAATTTCATTATTAATTTAAGAAATGACGCATTAATTTTTTATTGATTCAAATTTTTTCATTTGAACACATGTAAATGAAACCTAGATGGTCTGATTATTTTCCGTTCTTAAAAACTATATGTTGTAATTTTTATTGAACATGTGAAAAAATAGTATTTGTCAACTTCAAGTACACTACAATAATTGTCATGCAAAATATTGAAAACATTAAGTATGGATTTTTTTGAAGTGCTAGAAAATTGAACAACCAAAGTATGTATGCGTGTAATTGAATTGTTGAAAAGTATAGCAAACATAGTCTTTGATAAAAAAAAAACGCAATCAAAATTAATTTACAATTTTAAATATATATTATTTTTCAAGTCAATTCAACTCATCAAATGGACGCACGAACGCACACTATATATATTTACATACATTTTAGTTTAATTACAAATAATTGTTGGACTCAAATTTTGCATGACTATAAAAATTTGTATTTCATCCACCACTATTTTCTTAAAATCACTTTCATCTTCTCCCACCTTTTCACTAATTATATTATTTAAAGGAAGATCTAAGTCAGGTTGTTCGTTTGTGGTGAAAATATATTTATATTAATACCACTTATATAATGAACAAATGTTGAGATGGCCGAGTTGGTCCGAAATGGCGTGGGTTCAAATCCCACTCTCAACATTCATTTTATTTAATTTTAGGAACATGACTTGATATTATATTACCTTGAAGTTCACAAATAAACAAATTACATCAAATTTGATAGTGTATTTAATTGAGGAGGAAAACTTTTATGTGATTGAGATAGCACCTATTCTCATTTTACCTCTATCTATACACAAAAGTTCAAAGGAGATTTTTATGTAAATAGCTAGCAAGCTAGAAGAAGCCTTGTCAAGCAAATGATTCTCTACATTTGATCAATTGATTGTACCTCTCACACTTAATTGGAAGCAAAAATCACATAACAAGAAGAAATTTACAATGAGGAAGCAAACTTTGGCATAAATATTCTATTTCCTTTTTGTCCCCCTCTCTACAAGTTACATTCATTGCAATTTAAAGGTCACGAAACATTCTTGAAATTAAAAAAATATATATTTACTTGTACTCTAGGACTTGAAGAAAAAAATTTATATTTTCTCAAATGTCGCACACACATAGCTATGCAAATCATTCATGCATATGTAATTGTTTCCAACCTATTTCATGCATGTGATTGAAAAAATTAATTATGGTAGAGAAAAAATAAGTTGCATATCTAATTATTAGTTCACTCAAATCGGTTCCAACATTTTTTCAAACTCTCTCATAGAATCTAGATTCTCATTGAAGTCAAACACTAGATTGATCTTGTCAAGAGCTCCCCTTGAAGCTCGTCTTTGTTCTTGTATGGAATATATTTGGAGCCGTCAATAACAATATATTTATAAATATTAGAATCATTATATTATTGGAATTCGAAAGCTTTTGTTGAGCCTTCGAAATGGTACTTCCAAATTTGGCTTTTAGCTTTTCAACTCGAGCAGTTTGTCTTTATGACAACACTACAATAGTAGTGTTTGCATTTATTGGTGACAATGTACTCTTACTCTTTAGTGATGAAGATTTGAAGTTTGCTAATTCATAATTACTATTGGATTTCTTGATTTGGTGAATGGTATATAGTTTCACAGTGGTTGTAACTTCGGTTGAAAGAACTTTGGATTTTGAAAAACGACAATAATCTATATATCTTTGTTTTAATTTATTTGCATCGTCTTCATCTTTTTGAATAATGCTTTATGGAAGAATGTGACGAAGAGAGATGAGAAGCAAAATATATATAATCATGATTACTATTGATTGTGTATTCAAACAAAAATATAAGATAATTAAACTTAGGAAAAACTCACAAAGAAATCAATGTGGAGAAATGATTGGGAGGAGGTATGAAACTGTGATGAAATTAAAGAAAGAATCTGGAAATTATGATCTAATATATATATTATAAATTGCTTTCAGTTTATTTATATTTTGTAATATACTTTAATTTTAGGATTACCCTCACAGACTCTCTCACAGTCAATTGTAAAATATTGTTATCTCTCTGATTTAGTTAGATTATTATAATCAACTTTTTTTTCTATACAAATTATAATTAAGTATTTTCAATATATTATTCATTTTTATATATATCTATATAGTCTTGAATAAATATGTTTAATTACATAGTGTTATTTTATTTGTTAATTATTATATGATAGAAAAGAATCTGAAAATTACAATGATCTTTTAATCTACTTTAAATTCGTTGATGCAATATTGTGATATTAATTAAAAATCTGTATACAACCATCATTATCTCCACTTCAAAAATTAATTAATTTAGTAAATTTTTGCATATACCATTTAGTTAGATAATGTGCAATGATCTAACTTTTATTTCTTAACGAAAAAAGGAAACTTTTTTTAACAGTTTTAGTATTTAGCTAGTAATTATACTTGGAAATGTATATTAATCTTTATCAATTTGAACCATAAGTTTAACAAAGAAGAAGTTGCAAATAGGTCCACTTAAATATGGATGCATTTTTTTCAAATTTTGGTACAATCAACGTTTTAAGTGTCGATGTTGGAAACATATATCAATAAAAGATCTTAATTTTATAAAAATTATGATGAAAATATACTTAAAATATCACCAAGATCACTTTGAAGAAGAAATGCAACGAACCCTAAAATGTGGATGTGTTTATGCACTTTACAAAGCCCGCGGCATCGACAAGATGATCATCAACAACGGTATCATGAGAGAAAGAAATAATGTCAGGGAGAAATAGATTTGGAATACACAATAAAGTGGTTTCTTGAAAAATGATGTTCAATCAAATGCTAAAAATTATTTGGTTAATATATAAACAAAATTGTAAAGGTTGAGAAAATCAATTCAAAATATCCAATGTATCCAAATTGTAAAGGTTGGAAAGGTTGGGTTGAATTAGTTTTCTTTTAGATTAGGTTGGGTTGGGTTAAATCTTTTATTATTTTTTTTAAATTTAGATTAATCCAACCCAATTCAATTTCTAATATTATTAAAATATACATATCATAATTTATAAATATTATAATCCATTCATATTATTATTATGAAGTTTGTAATAAATACGTTGAATTTTGATATTTAACATTGAGTTTTTTTTAGAATAATAAGAAAATACAAACTATTTATGCTCTATGGCAAAAAACCACTAAAAAAACTCATTACGATTTTGCCATAAAATGTAAATAGTTTGTTCATTTTGCCATTTTTTATTATTTCTATTTGAGTTCAGAGAAATTTTAAGTAAATAAAAAACAATACTAATTAAAAGTAGGGATCTTTTAAAAAATATAACGAGAAATATTTATACGGTATAGAACAATTTCAAAAACGGAAAATGCCCACAAGCACATAATAGAAAACACCAAAAATACCCATGATTAATTGGCACCCATAGCGCTTAATATATTTGGTAAACGATGGTTTAGATTTGGTTATTCTTCGTTTAGATTTGGGTATTTTTCTAAACGTTTGGATTTGATGTTTAAATTTGGATAGTCAAATCTCAACGATTTTTTTTCAAGAATTTGGCACACGATCGTTTAGATTTGGCTATCCAATATCCAACGAGTTTTTTTCGTGATTTTTTATATTTGGCCTAAACAACTGAATAATAGTTTGAAATTTTTTTAAAAAAACATAGATTCTTTAGGGGAATTTTCAAAATATTTATAACCTAAAACAAAATTTTTAAATTCTATCACTGATAGTCACTGATATGCTACAGTGATAAAAGTCTATCAGTGACTATCATTGTTAAAATCTAAAATTTTGCTATTGCTTGTAAGTATTTTAATTTATTTTGTTATTTTTAAAAATGCTCATTCTTTATATTTGGTATACGATCTTGAACCAAATAATAGTTTGAAAGAAAATAAAAGAAAAATGGCATAAGAAGGAAAAAAGTTGATTGAAAGAAAAATAATCACTACAACAAAAATTATCTACTGCGACAGTTCTTTACATCAGAAAATGGAAGTGAGGAAAAAAAACTGTCACAAGTGATGAAAATACGCGTTTTTGGAGGGAAAAGGCGGAAATTTTTTAACTACACTTTTCGCAACAGTTATTTGATGTCATAGAAGATACATAAAATAATTTTTTTAATTTTAATAAATTAAATTTAAATTTAAATAAAAATTAAGGTTAATTAAGGTTTTTCCCCAAATGAACATTTTCCCCCAAATCAAAAATTTCCCCCAAATCAAAAACTCTCACTCACGCCAAGAAGCCATCTCCAAACACGAAGAAGGCCATCTCCGGACGACGCCCGATCCCGTCACCGCCACCGCCCCTCGTGCCCGTCTCTTCACTCCAGCGCCACCGCAACCTCATCTACCGGACGAAACCTCCTCTGTCGCAACCTGTTCAATCTGTTTAAACACAGGCTTGGGACCGTTTTTAAATGGTGAATCTCTTGACTTGTTTGGCTTCTGGTCCTTTAATGGGTCTTGATCGGTTGCAATAGAACCAAAACTGGACGGTGGAGCATCATCAGCGTCCTCATCATCGTCGTCGTCATTGTCTTCTTCTTCCCTTTCCTCGTTGACTGATGCTTTTTTCTCTAAGTTGGTTGATGAAGTAGAATCTTCATCAAGCAAACCCATCTCCAGCCCATTTTTTTTTTCAATTAGTTCTTTTTCATTTCACTATCTTTCTTTTTCTCTTCAGCCCATTTTTTTTTCAGTTTGATCGAACGAGGTCGTTTTGAAGAAGGAAAAGCCACTCTAAGAAGGATCAGAGGAATCGAGAACGTCAAACCAGAGTTTCTAGAGTTGGTCGAGGCGAGTCGGATTGCAAAAGAAGTGAAACATCCATTTAGAAACTTGCTCAAGCGCCAAAATCAATCGCAGCTCATCATCGTCGTTGCACTCCAAGTCTTCCAGTTAAGAGATCTATTTTGTATTTAATTTAAAAGTTTATGAATTTATTTGACATTTTTTAACACATTAGAAGCCTTTTAGTTCAAATATAGGTCTTGTATTATCTTTGTAATTAAATCTAAAATGTGTGATGAATCATGAAACAGGTGGTGATCGCAGTCATCTTGAGAATCAAAGTGAAAGATGATACAAACAATCTCCATAGCGCACTAGCCATAGTGGTGGTAGTAATGGTGTGCACATTTGTGTCTTCCTTTGCTTGGTCATGGGGTCCTTTGGGATGGCTAATTCCAAGTGAAACTTTCCCTTTAAACTTGGACACCAAATGTATGTAATTGAACTTTCAATTTGTACGCTTGCATTTTTTTTTATTGAATGCATATTTGCAGTTCAGTTATCTCCATACTTTTTCATGAGTTTACGTCCTGGCTGAATGCCTGCTAAACATGGTAGTTAATTTTAGTTCCAGTAGGATGAAAAAAAAGATCTAAAATAGTTGTCGCCAAAGGAGATTGAAAGTAAAAAAGAATCTGGATTTATAAGTGGATAGATATGATCATATAAATTTCTTTAGTTCCTCATCTATGTTTAAATATCTAATACAGTTGTTTGTTTAATGTAAAATTATAATGCAGATATTTTCCATTGCTAAAAAAGAATCCATAGATTCTTTCTTCTCACAGGTATGTAGTTCTTATTATCCTACTGTATTTAAGTTGTGAAATTATGAATATAAATTTCTTTCTCATTTCTAGAATTAATTTTGTGCATCAATTTCATTAGAAAGAATCATAGATGTTCTCTATGATACTCTTATATATGAAGCATAGATAAAATATTTGATTTTCATCCATGGTTCTATATGAGTATCTTTAATTACTCTCATTAGCTTAGGTCAACTGGTCATGTAGGTAACTATTTGCTAATCCCTTTTAGCTTAGAAGTGGGAGCCTTTATCTTTCCTTTTCTTTTTGGTAAATTTATGCTATTTATATGTTTGTTATTCTTAATAATAAAACAAATGCACAGAGGTTATATGTATTTTCTGGTAGTATCCTAATCTTATTTAGATTTTAGATACAAAAAGGTAGGTTCTTTTATAACATAGGTGCTGTTAATGATGTGGGGGGGGATGGACTGAAAATCTAAATAAAAAAAAAGTTTGAACACTCTAGTTATTCTTCTATAATTTCACTATTGTTTTTTTTTTTTATCAATCTTAGATCAATGGTAATGTTCCTTAATTACCTTTAAATAGCTTTAAGTAGAACATTCACACCTCACTTGATCTCTCATCTAGTTTTTCGAATTGATTTGCATAAAAAATCATGGCATTATTAGTTGTAGTAATTTTTATTAGTTTATATATATATAAACAAAGCATATGAGGAAGGGAAATGAATGGAAAGTGTAGGTGTGCTTGTGGTTGGATGACATGTAAATGTGTGATGGTAACGCAAGAATTCTGACAAGAATTGTTAATGGAAAGTTTGGGAGGCAGAATATCGATAACATGATTAAATTTCATGTTAGAAATCATGGAATTAAGGGCAGAATACATATAACATGATTTAATTCCATGTTAGAAATCATGTTATGACATTGATGAGGAAGATTTATGACTACGTTCAGTATAATTTGAAGGAAATTGCATTTCCCTCGTCTTTTCCGGATCATCCACATATAAAGAAGCGTAGAAAGCTTACATGGAATGAACAATTCCTGGTATATTCTTATTCTTTGGATGTTCTCATTTTCTTTTGTAGGTTTTGATATAAGTTCTAATTGGTGATTGAGGAGAAATATTTGTAGCGATAGGATTGATAGGTAATGCTTTCCGGTTTTGTAATCTTATCATGCATGTATTGTTATCGATGGAAATAGCTGAAGATGTGAACAGAATGGTCAAATGTAAATATTCTAGTGGAAGATGACATCGACGAAGTTAGATCGAAATGGGCGGAGTTCCTTTCTAAGCACGTACATCGTGCTTAGCGTCAGATTCTTTATAAACTTTTTTGATGTATTTTATGGATTTTTTTTTGTTGATATAATTTTGTTGAACACGAACGACACATAAGTAAATGTTTAAGACCATAGTTTTTAATAAACTAAAGCAACACAGAGGTAAGTTCATGGTTCTTATATCACATTTATATATATATGTGCCTTGCTTATAATTAAACAGATATTAAAGTGTGTGCATTTATTTTTTTTTATAAGGAAGAGTCTGATATTTTTTAAGTTAAAGTTTATGTTCATGGAAACCTTTTGTTTGGGGGCCTACAACTCGTAGGAATTGCTGCAATTCGATCCTCCTATCAATCACCCACAAGCTTGTCGATCTCCAATGCATAATTGTTTGGGATTCTACCTTGGTACGTTACTTGTAATTTTATTTTTCATTTTTAAAAATTTGTAAGTTCATGTTTGATATAAAACTTTGTATGTATATAATTTGTATGTGTATAAAACTTTGTATGGATTGATTCTGTTGTTGTATATTATTTTTTTGCTATTTTTTTAGAACTAGATAATGTTTTGGAGATGGTTTTGTTGGTAGAGGATTGATTCTGTTGGGGGGTGTTTGATAATGTTTTGAGAAATTCTTGAGTTTTTTTTTATGAGATTTGATAATTTTGTTTCATCGCTTAATAGGAAGTGCACAACTAATTAGAGGTATATGAAAGTTTCACTAACCATCTCATTCTGTTTATTTTTATGCAGTTTTACACATTTCTTGAAACAACCCTTGTCACTTTGTCACTATTACCATACTTCTTTTAGCTTACTTTCTTAAATTTTCTACGACTGTCTACTATATTCATGTTGTACTCTCTTTAAGCGAGTTGTACTCTCTTGTTCTGTGATATATGCTTATCTTTCTAGGTTCTAATGGAGCCGATAAAGTTCATGAAATTTCCTTCAAAGAAGCTAATCAGGATCATCAAAATACACTGGCTGTTTTTAGAAATGAAGGATTTGACCATGGTTCAAGCAACGTAGAATATTTTCAGAGGTGAATGATTACCGGTTGGTTGTTTATGCTTGTACAGAAAATCATGTTATATGTGTATTATGATGGTATTTACACTGGTTTTGATTAAGGGTTGTAATTCCATACTTGTAAATTGTTCAAACTTGATTGGAAATGTACGAATATTACAAAGTGTATTATATCAATGTGTCGACCATTTGTTTCTATCTGAGTATTATGTATTATAACATTATTGTCATTCAAATGGTTTGTGTAATGACGGAGCGACAAGGAGAACAGGGAAAAACGGTAGTAATTAAAAAATTTGCAACAGGAAATAAATATCATAATATATGAACTCGTTACACTCCATAATTGTCGTCAATATTAAAACAATGACATTTTTGTTATAAAAAAAAGTGTCATGATTGCCCTATATATTTGACAAGAAAAAAATGTTGTCGATAGCAAAACAATGACATTTATTTTTAAGAAAACTGTCACGATTGACATAAGCTTGACATTTAAAAAATATCATAATAAACGAATTTGAGATATTTTTTTAATTGTCGTTAATACGCAAATGATTACAGTTATTTGTTTTCATAAAATAGTAATTGACGACATTTATTTTCTGTCATGAAAAAACTTATTGCGACAGTTTTCAAAAACTGTCATGGAAGAACTTTTCATGACACCCGACTATGACTGTAAATAACTGTCACAGATTTTATTTGCGACAAAAAATAACAGAACTTTTTTCTGTTGTTACATGAGCCATAAATATTGTCGATTTGTTATATTTATAAAAATTTACCTTAAAAATAAATAATAACCCTACAACCGAATCTAAAATTTAAGGATGGTTGGTCTAAAAAAATTTGGTAGCACAATCCAATCTAGTTACGGGAAGGTTTATGTATATTGAAACAAATTTTCTAATCATATATAAGTTAAGATATAAATATATTACAATTATCTAATCGTTTTCTTCTCCACTTTAGATTATAAATATCTTAACTTATATATGATTAGATAATTCCAATAATATTATTTTTCTCAACTAAAAGAACTTTTCAACTATTTTTTTATTATATTTTTATTCCAATTATAATTTATTGTACTTTTACAAACTTCTCTTTTTTATACCCAAATGATCCTTAAATTATTTAGTCAATTTTTTAAATAAATATTTAGACCCCACTAAAATATATGGAATGTAATTTTCCAAATTTAGGTATAGTCAAGGTTTTAAATTTGGACGTCATCTTAATTTTATAGGAATTTTGACGAGATTTTATGATTTTTATATAAGTTAGAATGTATAATTGTTTCCTATTATATTTACATTAATGATATTTTTTGTTTTTTTATGTTGCGAAGATTTTTAGAAATATTGATTCAGATTCATTTTCTATGTCACTATCGAACGACCCATTGAAATACCAACGTGTCAACTTTATATATCTATATAACTTGAATTATCATGCCAAATTTATTGTTAATATATTAATTATTGTATGATCATGCACACATTGGAATTGTTATATATATCAAAGCAAAAATGCAAAGATAAACTCAGGAGAGATTGATAGGGAGAAGGAGAAATGTTTCCGAGAAATGCAAATGTGAAGAAAAGCGAGAAGAATATAGAAATCACAAATACCTTTTAATTTGATTCGGTAAATACCTTTTAATTTGATTTGATAATAATTATAACTTTGTTATTCTACTAATTTTTAGCTTTAAATTGCTTTCTTCCACTATTTACAAAATATAGCAATTTTTTTTTAATATAATCTTTCCTCAAAATTTTTAATTAGTTCTAATATTTTACTTTAATTAGATTCCTTCTCCACTCTAAAAATGAATTTATTAAATTTATGCATACATTATGATTAGATAATAGCAATAATATATTTTTTTGGTGTTAATTCTTTAAAAGTTTTGGATTTATTATAAATAATATAACAATATATCTTTTTTTTTTCAAATTATAATTGTTGTATTTTTATTGCACTTTCTGATATCAAAACCTTATGTTAGAGCTGATTTAATGGAATTTTTTCAAATATATTAAAATAAATAAAAATATTTATATGGTAGCAAAATATATAGAAAAATGTAACGGTCTATGTTGATGGTAGAAAGTGACGATAGGATTACCATCATACACTATTGAAAGAGACACAATAGATATCTTTGAGTATCGCTATCATCTGATGACACTACCAGAAATGAGATCTCCCTACGCATAAAATCATTGGAAGATATACGAACAAGTGTCGAGAAAGGATCTCCCGCACAAATGGCCGTTCGGGACCAAGTTCGAGAGTAATGGGTGGGAGCGGGCGTCGGGAGTTTGTTTATTGTTTTTTTTTAAATCCTGATGGAAGCAAATTGGTTCTTCTTCCTCTTCAACAAGAGATCAAAAAACATTGAGAAGATTGAATTGCTCATGTGAAAAAAGAGTCCAAGCAATCAAACCATACAACTGTACAATTAGTAGCATTTACACTCCACAATTTAGAACCTATAAAAATGATGATCTAAAACTTCTAAGGTCAGATATTTTCTCCATAATATCAAAAAAGAATTACCTTGTATGATTTTAATAATGTTTGTAAGAATGTCAATCTGTAAAACCTAAGAATGACAGACCTTTCAACGATAGAACAAAGAAAAACATCATAAATCTGCAAGAATGCCCCAAGAAAAATTAAGACAAAATTTAAATATAGCTAAACTTACCATAAGAGTTAGAGGCGATGGCGCCACAGTAAGAGATGAGGCAGGCGACAAGGACGGCGGTGGGTTATCGTGCCGTTCATTCTCTTCGATCTCCTCTTTGCAAACCCTTCATTCTCTCTATAACCCCTCTTTGCATATCTCTAAAACATATGAGAAGAGTTATTTTAAATGGGAACTGTTGACAGATTATCGGTAGCGTCGACAATTCCACCAACAACTCCCGTGCTCTCTTAACGCGTCGAAAGTTACGCTCTAATTTTTGTATCGGAAGAGGTCCTTTCTCCCGACGTTGAATCTTCCAACTATGTAAAGCTGCATCAGATGATCCAGAAATTATTGTAATGTGATGATTGTCACATTTTCATAATGTTAAAGGTTAAATGTAGTAACTTTTCCGTCTTAATGGAAATTAGAGGCATGTAATCCACAAAATGCATGCAATCATACTCACTCTTACTTTTAAACACATTTGAAAGTAATTAACGAGAATCGACAAAATTTGCCTACTCACCATTGTGCCTGATAAAGAGAAAAAGTTTAATTATTCATTGAATCTTTTTATTGGCAGCGCCATATCAAAGATATATATCAAAGCTCTCGGTCTAGTTTCGATCAAATCCAATATTTTCACTTCTTGAACACACCTATGTGTGCAGAACCTTTCAACTTCTATGAAGACACACCAAAATCAACCCCGGCCCCCATTTGGTTAATTATAAAAAAACAAGGTATAAATGGAAATGAAACCATCAATAGTGTCACAATATAATGTTGGTACGACTGAAGCATTTAGACCTCTATGTGCCACAATGTTAAACAACGTTGCACGGGTATTGGCATTCGTAGAATATCACAATGCTTTTTCTATATTTTATTGCCTTAGGGTTTCAAGCTAGCGTAGTGTCACGTGGTTAGTTCTGATACCACCTGTCACGTGTGGTTTCGCTTCTCGACTAACCAACCGTGCGGCACTTGGCTTGACTATGTCGTCCTCCTTAGCCAAGTAAGCCTTCCCAAGAGGTTAGTGCACCACGCACTATGAATAACCTCTATAATAACGCAGCGGAAATGGATTAGTGCTCCTAAGGCACTTAGGATAACATATTGCAGCGGAAGTCATTAGGTTGGTTGCAAGACACGAGAGAGAAATTGGAAGGATAAGGGAGCTTGGATGGATACTTCTTGGGAATGTTACTTTACATTCCAAGAATGAATAAGTATACATTTGGGTACAAATATATTGTCTCTTGCCATGGGGGTGCCATGGGCAAGAAGACTAGGTGAGGCAAGGTGGCCTTGATTGGCTAAGACATGCCAATTCACAAGGCAATGCAAGGCTTGCCAAGCTTACTACAAATGAGGCCCTCCCCAAGTATTTATAGACCATCTCCACCGACCTTGGGCCTTAGAAGGTCGGCCAAGGGAGCTTCTAGAAGTTACAAGCTCATCTAGTACATTACAAGGAAGCCTAGAACATTCTAGAGAGGACTAGACCTTTCATGACACTTCCTGACCGTCATCGTAGCCTTCTAGGACGTTCTAGCCTTGTCCAGCATCATCCAGCACGTTCCGGAGTCTTCTTGGGAGCTTCCCGAACATTCCAGCACGTTCCAGCACTGTCTCGGGCGTTCTAGAGGCTTCTAGCGCTGTCTAGGCCGAGCATGGGCGGTGCAGCACGCTCATGGGCGTGTCTGGGGCCTTCTGGAAGCTTCTGGGAGGTTCTCGGGGCGTCTGGACACTGGGCGGACACGGGCGCGCGCGCTGGGGGCCGCGCGCGTCTGTCGCGGGCGTGGGCTGCGCGCGCTGCGTTGCGCGCAGCACTGGGCATGGGCGCGCGCGTCTGGGGCCGCGCGCATGGTGAGGCGCGCGCCATGCCTGGGCGAGCGTGGGCGGCTGTCTGGGCCTTGCGCGGGGATGCGCGCGCGGGAGCTTGGCTTGCCGCCTGGCCATGCGCATGTGCCCGTGCGCATGGGCCTGATGGTGGGCGCTGGTGTCTGGCGCCTTTGGCCGTGTCAATGGGCAGCTGGGCGTGCCATGGGCTGTGTCAGTGGGCTGACACTCGGGCTGTCATGGGCACTTGTCGTGGCACGCGTGCGGGGCCTGTGAGTTATCCTCGAGAGGTGCCTGCTAATGTCGGTGGCATGTGTCATGGTCCGTCTTGGGTTGTCTTAGGACCATGTTGGGGTTACTCCTTGCCTTGCAAAAGGAGTCGTGGCACATATTGGCGCGATTTTGGGGTGATTTTCGGGGTCAAAACTTCACATGTGACAGTAGTGTCACGTGGTTATTTTGTTCCCTTAACCAACGTGCGGCACAAAGGTGTTGTGGATGCACCAATGTAAGCCTTAGAGGAAATAAGACTTGTTAGAACACTTGAAAGAAGAAGGAAATTTGTAGGTAAGAAGTAGGCAAGAGTTGTAGACAAGGTGTTTGATGAAATGCTTAAGAGAGCTCTATTGATGATTTCCCAAGGATTTCAATGTGTCTTTACAAATGAACCCCTTTGGGGTATTTATAGATGTATACAATTCGAGAATCAAGCCTTAAACAGCCTTACAAGGTCGGCAAAAATATTCCAGCACGTTCCCGAGCGCTCATGACACTGTCTGGAAGCTTCTGGAGCCGTCTGGGGCCATCTGGGGCTGTCTGGCGCGCGCGCGCGTCCGTCGCGAGTCTTCTCGGCCGCTCGCGAATCTTCTGGAACCTTCGAGAGGTTCCCAGATCCTTCTCCCGCGCGCTCCGTGTCCGTGTCCGCTTCCCGCGCGCGCGCTGGTGTCGCGCGCGCGTCAATGCCGCTCGCGCCCATCCGCCGTGCGCGCCCGCCTGTCTGCGTGTCGTCCTTGCGCGCGCGCGCGCCCATGCCATGACAGGGCCGCGCGCGCCTGCCTCGTGCATATTGGCATGTCTTCGGCTTGGCGTGAATTTATTCCCCTTCCTTGGGTCTTTGGACTGCTTGGGACTTGCTTGGCTCCTTTTGGGCAATGCTAAGGAGCCTTAATTTGCGAAAAATTTGTTGGGTCATTTTTGGGGCGTGACAGTAGTCTAACATAGCATTGTAAAGTATTGTCTTTTTGGATAGACACACTTTCGACCTCTTTTACTCTCTCATCTTGCCTTAGCTTAGACCTCTCTAAGGCTCTTTTCGTCCTCATTTCTATTTAGTTAGCCCATTTCAGTCCAAAAAAAATCATTTTCCATATAAATTCAACAAATATAAGTAATAACGATAATATTCTAATGATCAAATATATAACCATATATTTATGCTTATGTATAACTTTGAGTCCCTTGTTTTGGACTTATCTCTCTTTCTGCTTCATGTATTTTTTTGTTTATTTTAATGAAGCGGGAATGATGAAAGCACTACCCGTTTTGTTTTCTTTCTAGGAATGATGAAAGCACTAAGGGGCGTCCACTAGTAAAGTTACATCTACTAATCCATTGAAGTATTTAAAAAAAAAATCCATAAAACAACATGTTATGATTAAATGGTAAAGGTGTGCGTAAAATAATTAACTTCAATTCTACCATTAAAATCTTCCTTTGGGTATGAAAATTGGACGCACTACCATTGCGCCACGGATCCACTTGATTAATCAAATTATTTATACGCCATTGATCAAATAGACACAATGATACATATAAATATTATTGGTAATATATATATTTTACTAAAGAATACAAGACGGGAGGAATCAGCCACATTCATATATAGTATTAATCAATAAGAAATTTAATACACAATAATTTATTTGTACTCATTCCCTTTGATACTCCATCGCCAACAAAGCTGAAAACAACCAAAGAAGCGAAGAAGTGTGTAGAAAACAAAGGAATGCACAATAGAAAAAAGGGCTTTACAAAGACAAAGTTTTTTTTTTTTTTTTTTTTTTTTTTGTCTCTTCTTCCCTGCACAGATTTGAGCGACGATAATGGAGAAGGCTAAAACCCTTCTCAAAATTCCGAAATTATTTATTTCTAAATGAAAATATAACAACATTAAAAAAAAAAGAAAAGAAAAAAAAGGGGTGAAAAAAGAAAAAAGAAATTTTGCTAGCATGGTTTGCCTGGGGTGCATTCAATTGTGCCAGAAAGGCGTACAAGTCTTCTGACGTAGGTTCCTGGCTTGAAGGAAATCATATCATATCTTGATAAACCTTGCTTCTTCCCTTTTGTTTGGTCACCTGATGCAATAAACACTGCTCCATTCATCAACTCATCTCCTTCTGATCTCCATGACCAATGCTTCCATTCATCTTCCATTGCATATTCTCTCTTTGTTATCTATCATTATAGACAATCTCAAATCCGTCATATTGCTAATACTTTAATTTGACTAGTGTTTTTTGGCTTTCCGTTTTATGGCCGAAATTATATTACCTGTTTGGCGTTGGGGTTTGGAGGGGCGATGAAACGATTGCCTTGGCTAACAATTGTAGGATGTTGGCTACCGCCGATAGCGTACATTAGCCAATGAGTGTAGTCATTGTTAACAACATGGAAGAAACCCCATCTACACCTTGGCATCCTTTGCACCAATCCTCTCCCAAAGTGGTTGAATGCTAGGGTTACTTGCATAATTGCGTCTTCTGCGTAGCTATCGCTCGCTCCAAATAACATCACCTGTATGCATGCATACACATGTGTGTAGATATACGTGTCTATATCTACATGTATATATATCATCATGAAAATTAAAAGAAAGGTGTTTGTCGTTGTTAATTACCTCGTTGTGGTGAGTGAAATGACAATTGGAGATAGTGATTGCTGTGGAACCCATGATGGCGTCAATAAGACCATCTTGACAATTGGACATGGAAACGTGGTCGATCCAAACATGAGAAGAACCAAAGATGGAGATGCCATCGCCATCGCTTTGTGTTCTGAACCCATAATGATCCACTGAATCTCTAATCATTCCACCCGATTTGGATACGATGTCATGGATGTGAAGGTTATGAATGATTACATTGTTGACGAATTGAATGGTGAGACCAGCGCCAAAGGCAATGTGGACGTTAGCCCCCCGAGCGTCGATGGTCTTGTCGCTTGAGATCATTAGCTCTTGACTCAGCCTAATGATCATGCTTCTCCCGAAGATGATCCAAAGTGGGCCTTTTTGGATCACACCATATCGTAGGGTTCCAGGTTTAGGATTAACCAAGTCATCGTCAGACGCGTCTGTCACCACGTAGATTGGTCCTCTCTTTCCGCCAATGGTTTGGTGGCCGAACCCCAATGGACATTCTGCTAGCTTCCGTCGGTTTTTAGCCCAATTTCGATCGCATCTCCAACATCTATCAATGGGGTTCGTTGCCAAGCATGGTCCTTTATACTTCTTCCTTAGGCTCCTTCTCGTACTATTGTGACCCAACATCGTTCTGCCAAAACAAACCAACCATATATCAGAGCCAAACATAATAGATATATTTCATTTTTATAAAAAAGAAAAAGAAAAAAAAACTCACCGACTAACGGCGGCGTTCAAGGTATCGGTAACAATTTCAGGGTTAGGATTGAAGGCACCTTGTGCAACTTTCTTAGCTTCGGTGGCACGAGTATGCCAGTATTCATCTTCATCTACATTGGCATTTGCTACCACAAAAAACAGCAACGAACACACAAACAAGGTACTAAAGACAGCCATTGTGTTTTTTTTTTTTTGGAGGGGGATTTTAATCTATTTAATTTTCTTTTTTTTACTTTTTAATTTTTATTTGACCAGAAATCCAACTGGTGAGTTTTAAAAATATTGAAACAAACCGAAAACGAAAACCACCAGAAATTTTTTTAAAAAAACAAAGGAACTAAAATTCGGTAGGCGAAACACAAATGGTTCCGCCCTGAGGGTGGTGAAGGCAGAATTGTTGAGTTTAAATTATAATGGTGAGTTTCAAAGTCAATCGATTTTTAAGGTCCAAAAATAGGATAATGCCCACAAAAAATGGAGAGTGAATTTCAACCATTTACCATTTTCACCTAAAACCGTCAAAATTAATCCTAATAAACTCCACTTTTTGTTTACTGATTTAATCTTAGCCAAACAAAATTACTCTTTCTTACACTGATCAATTGGGTGGTTCAATTTTTTACTTACCCTTTGGAGTTGTTTTATGAAATGACCTCTTCAATTTTTTGTTTAGATAATTATTTGTTAAGTAGTTAATAACAGTAGAATCCTTATTAGGAAAGAAAAATTTATGTTCACTTTTTAGTTAATTTAGTTGCAATTTATAATCTCTAAGCTTAATAAATATGTAAAACTGTCTTTCTTGTTATAGTACAGTTTATTTGTTAATTTAGTTTATTTGTTAAAAACAGTTTCTTTGAGCCACTACAAGAAAGGGGGTTCTCCCAACGTATAAAATCGTCAGCAGATTTATGAAAAGCATTGGAAAAGGCTTTTCCAACACATAAATATACGTCGGGACACAAGTTGGAAAAAATGTGTATGGAGAGGAACTCTCGACGCACATGTGCGTTGGGAGTTCCTCTATTTTTTTTAAAAAAAATACCTTCCATTAATTCCTAAATTCAAATTGAAAATTTTAAATTCAAACTGATCTTCAATTTCAACTTCAACACTTCAACCTCAACTTCAACACTTCAATCTCAACATTCAACACTTCAATCTCAACTTCAACACTTCAAATTCAAATTCCTAAGACCTACAACTAATTCAAAATCCTAACAACACTTCAATTTCAATTTCAATACTAAACCTACAACTAATTCAAAATCTAAATACTAAAACTAATTTGAAGTCTAAAATCTAAAACCTAAAACTAATTTGAAATCTAAATACTAAAACTAATTAACTAAAACAAAACAATAACTAAACTAAACCACTTACCGACGACGACGACGACGGGAACGGCAACGGGAACGACAATGCCCTCTTCTTCTCGATCTCCATCTCCCTCTCTCGGTTTTCTTTCTCTTTTCTGTTTCCATTCTGTAAAGAATGGAGTTAAAAAAGATGAAGAACTTCCGATGCACAACGAAAATGTCGGGAATAGCACCCTATTCTCGATGCTATTAGTGAAACGTTGAGAATACCTAAACCTATTTCCAACGCGATTAATGACACGTCGGGAATCCCTAAACCTATTCCCGACGTTGCTGACACCACATCGGAGGAAGGCGTAATGTATAATTAATGATCTGCCCTTCCTCCGACCCAACACTGTAGACGTCGGAAATAGGTACCCATTTTCCGACGCATCTGACACCACGTTGGAGGAAGGCCAAACGATACAATTAATTGTCTGTCCTCTTTCGACGCTACACTTGCCACGTCGAAAACAGTGGTCCATTTCCCGACGTACCTGGCACCACGTCGGAGGAACCCTAAACCATTCCAGCCAGTTTCGACGCTCATGTGTCCGTGTCGAAGGGAATGCCTTCCCCCGACGTGCACCAAGATGCGTCGGGAAACACCGACTTCTATCGACGTCATGTTTTCTGACGATTTTTCAACTCCCAATTTCTTGTAGTGAGCCTCTTCCCTGTTATATAAAGGAAACCTCCTCAATTTGATCGATGCATATAAGAAAGCCATTTGTATCAATCCCGTTGTTGCACTTTGTCCTTTATCTCGCTTAATGTACCATTTTCCAAGTAGTCAAATCACGTACTGATTATCTCGCCAAGTTGACAAAATGCTTAGTGGTCATAACGCAAAACTTTAAAACAAAAAATTAGTTAGAAGATGGTTGAGTCGCAGATCACGCTCTCTTTAAGACGTTTCGCAACTCTACTCCTTTGTGCAAACATAAATATAGCCCTGTCGTCCCCAAGATAAAACAGCATTCGTTCTTCAATTGATTTTGCACAGAAACCAATTGGAATCTCAACCCTCAGATGAACACTCACAAATGTTCGGCATTACTAGTAAATGGATTATAATATTGGTTTACAACAGTCACACATTAGGTCTAAAAAGTCAGTGAAAACAATACATTAGAATATGTGACAATATGTTTTTAACTTTGGTAGTCAACAAAATACATTAAATTTAGAATATTATACTATACCCACACTACAACAAAAATGGTTTATGACGACAATTATTTTCTGTCATGAATAAAATTCGTGACAGTTATTTACAGTCATAGTATCGGGAGTCATGGAAAGTCCTTCCATGATAGTTTTCGAAAACTATCGCAATAAGTTTTTCATGTCAAAAAATAAATGTCGTTAATAACTATTTTATGACAACAAATAATTATTTTATGACAACAAATAACTGTCATCATTTGCGTATTAACGACAGCTAAAAAAATGTCGCAAATTCGTTTATTATGACATTCTTTAAATGTAAAAGATATCTCAATCGTGACAGTTTTTATAAAAATAAATGTCATCTTTTCGAAATTGACGACATTTTTTTCCTATCAAAGATAGGCCAATCGTGATAGTTTTTTAATCAAAAAATTGTCATTGTTTTAATATTGATGAAAATTAAGGAATGTCACGAATTCATATATTGTGACATTTATTTCCTGTTGCAAATTCCTCAATTACTACAGTTTTTTCCTATTCTTCTTGCCGCTCCGCCATTACAAGAACCATTTGAATGACAATAATGTTATAATACATCACACCCATATAGGAACAAATAGTCGACATTTTAATATATATACGTTATAATACACTTTGTAATATTCGTAAACCCATTGACTAATAATCATTTTTTGTTAAAAGGTAGTTTACATACAAAAATAAATAAACATTAACATCTTTAGATACTAAGAAGCCTAACATCAGTACACTGGAACTAAGATTTTTCCACCAACCATACAAAAAGTCCTATATCAATCCATTGCTCCATGTAGGCAAATGTAGGCTTCATTGCTCCAATGGATTCTTCCAAACCTAGTAAGAAAACGAAATCTCATTTTAGAGTATAACTAAAGAACATCCTCTAAAAGAAAGTTCTATTTAAAGCTAATTAATGCACAATGAAAATGGCACACAACAGAAGAGAACAACAACCATATAGCTTTAATTATAACATTTCCCATCAAGTTTGACACAATTTCCAAGTACATCAAAAATAGAAAGTATTGGAATTTCAGCCCTTAATCAGAAACAGGGAAATACCATCAGAATACATATATTAGCTGCAAAACCAACTATCGTGAAATAAAGAAACTATTCTACAATGGAAATTCCATGCGTAAAGAGTTTAGTTGGAACAATTTTCATTCCATCAGACAGAACTCAAATCATTCAGATAAATTAATGATCATTAATGTTTATTGTGTTCATTATGTTATGAGTACCTGAAGCTTTGATATACCCTGAAGTGTACTTTTGTAGGCAAGAAGAAGAGTGTCCAAGTCCAACTCCCATATTTCTTAAAAAGTAGAATCAGTCAAGTCACGCTACAAAAGAGACAGAAGTTTTTCAAGTTAAATACAATCACAGAAGACCTCCATGAAATGAAAATTTTGATAAGAACGATGTTTCTTTGAAACTAAAGAATACAGTTTTTACATTAATAAATATACTTTTGTGTTATGTAGTATAGTTGTAATACCATAAAAATAAAATATTATTGTATCTCACAATGGTAAAAAAGAGTTTAGTCATGTAGTCATGAGTTTCAATATGAAAAAGAGATGTACAATTGTATAGTTAGCAATTTTACATAATGTCCATTATATATAATTTTGGAAGAAAAGCATTGCATCATTGTCTACTGAAACAAATTTACATGCTTATTCTTCAAAGTCAAGGAAACCCCACAAAGAAAGATGAGACTATACCATGACGTGGTAGAGTAGCACCATAGCAATCCGAAAATGAATGAAACATAAACTATAAT
This sequence comes from Cucumis hystrix, assembly GCA_025688845.1. NCBI lineage: Eukaryota > Viridiplantae > Streptophyta > Magnoliopsida > Cucurbitales > Cucurbitaceae > Cucumis > Cucumis hystrix. The sequence continues at coordinate 13,288,969 of CM046885.1, read as the reverse complement.
CCAATAATCTCATTTAGCAAATTATAACAAAGGGAACAAACTACTCCTAGCAGGTCAACAAATGATCATCCCACAAAACTTCCTACCATCTACTCCGCCACGATACTAACTTCAGTAAACATAAATTATAAATAAATGAGTTAAGAAATGATCCACCAACATCTTTAAAGATCTAATAAGTTTACCTTCAGCTTGCTTAATTTTTGTTGCCTTGTCCTTAAATATACTAACACGAACCACATATCTTTTGACTATACTTTCATAAATATAAGGCAGTGGTATATATAAGGAATTGGGCCTCCAAACTCAGTGAAGCCTGGATATTTCACGAATGAGAAGCATGTCAATTCTAATCTTTTAAGAGTCATAATTTCTTTGTCAAAATTTGGCGAATTCAAGCTGAATAAGTTACTTACCAACCAGTTCAAAGTTCTCATAGTAAAATTCATTACAGGTGTCAATCTAAAGCAAAACCAAGCAAGTAGAAGCTTAGAGAGAAAGCTATGGATGGTGCAAGAAAACCATATAAATTTTTGTTGCAAATAGTAGTAATATAATCAGCAAACAAGAGAATAACCATATAAAGTATAAAATTTAACCTTGTATGAATCAACAAAACAACAACAGTATATAGGAAAGCATGATGAGTTACTATGGATAATTGTAGTCATACAAACAAGTCAAAAAAGCAAAGAGAAGAAGAAGAATAGAGGGGAAATAAAAATGAATCCATATAGCAAATTCACCTTGTTGAAGAAATCCACAGTTGAAATAAAAATTCAACAACATTTTAGATATTGATTCTACAGAAGAGATTCTGGCTAAATAGAAATGATGAATAAAATTTTTAGACATGGTGATTTATCCCTAGAAAAAGAAAAAAAAATATATTTATTCCAAAAAAAAGGACAAAAAGGAATTTCAAATTGAGAATCGGGGAGGTGGGTCGTCGTCGATGAGAAACCAAGTAGTGTGGCCGTCAGCTCCATGGGTCGCCGTCAGATTGAGAAACCGAGTAGGTGGCCGACCGAAACGTCGTGGATCGTTTTCGATGAGAAACCAAGTAGTGTGGCTGGGACGTGCTTTTTTTCGGGGCTCTGTGGTTCGTCGTATATAAGAAGTGTGGCCGACCGGGGGAGATGGAGATAGATGGAGATTGGGGTTTTTGGAACTTTTTTGTGGAGATGTTGAGAGAAAGGGGAGATAAAAAGAAATATAATTAATAAATTATTTTATTATTTATATTTAAAATTTGTCACATATTTATGACACAAAAAACTGTCATAAATTCTAGAAATCCGAAAAATTTCCGCCTTTTCTGACCAAAAACGTGAAATTTGGCATTTGTGACAGTTTTTTCTTCTTTCCTTTTAATTTGGATTCTATTGAAATGTCATAGAATGTCATTTTTGTTGTAGTACCATTGATATAGTAAAATTAATTTATTATATTATATGATTTGCTTTACCAAATTTAATTATCCTGTTACTATGTGCTGTGCTCCCAATGCACTTGTAAAATTATTTGTGGGCTTAAATTTAAATTTTCAATCATTTTGTTTCAAAGTATTTATATTCTTTACAAATAACACTATGGGAAACTCTTTACTAAAATAGTTATCTTTTAGTGTAAAAGAAATATAGCTAAAAAATTTGTTAGTTTTAACTTCTGATTTAACTATAGTTTTAACTAAGAGTCATACGGAAATCTATAAATATCATGTATCACTTTGATATTTCAAGATGACAAAAACTAAACTGAAATAGTATCTTGCTCCCAAGCACAGTGCACGTAGGGCACTTGCCGAACCACTCTAAAATCTTGTGTGTTCATCTTCTCCTTCCTTCTCTCTTGATCTCACCATCTCCTAAAAGAAACTAAAAGAACAGAACCAGAAAAATACAGTAAAGAAAGAAAGGAGAAGAAAACTTGGAGAACTCTTTGTTCACACGAGATTTCGAAGAAATGTAATTCGTGGATTTGAACTTTGTGTATTGATGAATATAGTGAATACAATCTCTAATATTTACTCCTTTGATGCTTTCTCTCGAATACAAGATAAAAACTTTAGAACTTCTTGATCTTCGGTCTTTAAGATGTTGTTGTTGCAAGTTGATTTGAACTTCGATCTTTTGGAATCCAAGGAAAGTTTAATCTTCCAAGTCTTCAATCTTTCAGAAGATGTTGATCTCGAGGTTGATACGAACTTGCACGTCTAGAAAGCTTGTAGAAGTTTGAATCTTCAATTCTTCCTTCAACCAAAGACCCAAAAATGAATGGAAAGGGTCTCTATTTATAGAGAAATTTTATGGGCTTTAGTTGAGCTTGGGCTCATTTGCTTGGTGGGCTGGACTTGGGTCCATTTGCTTGGTGGGCTTGGACTTGAGCCCATTTGCGAGTTGGGCTTGGACTTGGGCCCATCTGCTTCTTAGACTTGGGCTTCAGCCCATTTGTTTATTAGACCATATTTACTATGATGATGTGGCATAATTTAATTGATCAAAATTTTTTGCTCAACAAATGCCCCTTTTCGAGATTAGTACACGTGTATGGTGGGCGAGTCTCGAAAACGATAAGCTGAAACCAAAAATACAAGTGATTTATTCTTGACTTTGACTTGAGTTAATATGTCAAATTAATCACACTATGCATTTGGACATAAGTGTAGTTAAAATGTTATATGAAGTTTGGAATATAATCCAATGTCAATTTTAAAGTGAATTTTGATTTTAATAAACATCCTTTGGAATATGGGCAAGAGAATTTTTTTTAACCCATGATGTTAATGGGATAATTGAGACTTAAAAAAATGATAAAATTGGAATATTGCCAACTTATCAAAATGTGAATTTAAGTCAAAGTTTTGATTTTTTTTATCCCATAATTTGATTTATTTTTCTTTGCAATAGAAGAAAAACAAAAATGATTTGGATTTTTTTTTTCAATTTTTTCCAATCCTAGATTTATTTAGGAAAACAAAAATTTAAAGAGTTAACTTATTTGTTTGTTTTTTTAATAAAGAAAAAGATTGGGGACTAATCTCAACTACTAACTCAATCTTAACACATTTGTTGAGGAGTTGGAGGAAAAGTTGGAGATTTGACATCTTTCTTTCTCTATAAATAGAGAAGAAAATTAGAGAAAAAATCATTCCCCTTAGTTGCTTATCACCCTTTATTATGTATTTGCCTTCTCCAAAGTTTTTTTTTCTCTTTCCTTGTTTCATTTTCTTTCCTGTTTTTTTCTTTTCTATTTTTTTTTCACTTTCATCTTTTGAAGATGGAGCACACCAAGCTTGATCGAAGACGAAAATGGAGATGGAGATCCTGCAGCACATCGAAGACGGAGATGGAGATGGAGATCCGATCGACTTGACTGCGGCACATCGAAGATGGAGATCCGATCGACTCGACTGCGACACATCGAAGATGGAGATGGAGATCCACACATCGAAGATGGAGATGGAGATTCGCACATCAAAGATGGAGATGGAGATCCGCTCGACTGCAACACATGGAGATGGAGATGATGATCTTCTTGACTGCAAATCATGACGGTTGCTGCAACACGTCGAAGATGCAGATGATGATCTTCTCGAGTTCAACACATGGAGAAGAAGATGATCTTCTCGACTGCAACACATGGAGATGGAGATGATGATATTCTCGACTGCAACACATGTCGAAGATGCAGATGAGGACGACTGTTGCAACACGTCAAAGATGCAGATGAGGACGGCTGCTGCAACACGTCGAAGAATATGGAGATGAAATCCTCTCAGTTGTAACACATCGAAGAAGATGAAGATGAATCCTCTCGGCTACAACATATGTGAGAATGAAGATGAATCCTCTTGGCTGCAACACCTGTGAGAAGATGAAGATGATGACAGCTATTGCAACACGTCGAAAATGTAGATGATGACGGCTGCTGCAACACGTCGAAGAAGATGAAGATGAATCCTCTCAACGCAACACGTTGAAGATGCAGATGATAACGGTTGTTGCAACACGTCGAAGAAGATGAAGATGAATCCTCTCAGCTGCAACACGTCAAAGAAGATGAAGATGAATCCTCTCGGCTGCAACACCTGTGAGAAGATGAAGATGATGACAGCTGCTGCAACACATCGAAAAAGATGGAGATGTTGACGACTGCTGTAACACGTCGAAGAAGATGGAGATGAATCCTCTCAGCTGCAACACGTCGAAGAAGATGAAGATGAATCCTCTTGGCTGCAATATATGTGAGAAGATGAAGATGATGACAGCTGCTGCAACACGTCGAAGATGCAGCAATGACGACTGCTGCAACACGTCGAAGAAGATGAAGATGAATCCTCTCAGCTGCAACACGTCGAAGATGCAGATGATGACGGCTACTGCAATGCGTCGAAGATGAAGATGATGACGAATCCTCTCAGTTGCAACACGTCAAAGAAGATGAAGATGAAGATGAATCCTCTCGGCTGCAACAGATGTGAGAATGAAGATTCTCTTAGTCACAACACTTGGGAGAAAAGATAGAGCTCGCTACTTTGACTTTGCCCCCTTTCTTTTCTGTTGTAACTGCTCATGAATTTCATTTTCTATTGAGATTACATCATCACGATGAAGCATAATACCTTTTTTTTTTTCGTGCGACTGAACTTAAAGTAAACTTTAAGTTGCCTACGTACCTTTTTTATAGTATAGGGATCAAGTCATACGTAGTTCAACTGAGTTTTTTTTTTTTTTCATTCACCTTTTAAGCTCTTGTGGACTAGGAGCATCATACAGTTTAGGCTCTTGCGATAAGGAGCTTCGCACATTTAACAACTTATATTTTTATCAAATATTTGTTCACCTTCTTCATTTGTAGAATTGGTGAATATAATAAATCTTGGCTTCACAATCAAGGGACCTTCAAACAACTTCCTCTTCATGCGTGATGAGACACGACTGTGAATCTTCTCGTCATTATTTTCTTCATGAAGTGATTTTACCTTCAAAATTTTCATCTCTTTTTCATGTTGATCGCTTGTCATCTTTAGTCGATCAAAAACAGATGTTGAAGGTTGATCTTTCTTCGGTGTGGAGATACTTAACCTTTTGAAAGCTGAAGTTTGAGTGGAAGTAGACGTTGAACATTGGTTTTCTTCTTCTTTTGTGGCCATACTCAATCTTTGAAATACTGAAGATCGAGTAGTTGAAGGCTTGATACGATCAAAGACAGAAGTCCTTGCAATCCTGTCTGCAACATCAGAGTCAGGAAATGGATAAACTTTTTCCTGTCTTTCTTTAAGAGTTGGGCGTCGCTTTTCCTCGTTATCATGTTTTCCTTCCATTTTTGTTTCTTTTCTTTTAGAGAAAGATTTCAAAGGGGTTGCATGAACAACCATAGACTCATTTATGAGACTATTTGCAATCATTTTAGTGTCATCCAATTCATTATTGTCACTCCTCATTTTTGAAACCAAGAAATCTTTTGCTCCTTTGCGAGTGATACTTAGTTGGATATCATGGGCACGAGTCGCCAACTCTTCAAACATGCGTGGTTTTATCCCCTGCAAAATATAGAGAAGTTTCCAATGCATGCCTTGGGTGCACATCTCAACTGCAGACATTTCTGTGAGCTTGTCTTTGCAATCCAAGCTTAGAGCTCTCCATCGGTTTATGTAGTCAATGACTGACTTCCCCTTCCATGGTTTGGTATTTGTCAACTCCATCATGCTGACTATGCGTCGGGTGCTGTAGAAGCGATTGAGAAAGTCCCCCTCAAGCTACTCCCAACTGTCAATGGATTCATGTTCCAGGTCGATGTACCAGTCTAAGGCGTTTCCTTTCAGAGTTCGAACGAACTGTTTTACCAACAATTCTCCTCTCGTACTAGCAGTTTCACATGTTTCAATGAAGTGAGCAACATGTTGTCTTGGGTTACCCTTTCCATTAAACTGTTGGAACTTGGGTGGTTGGTATTCATTCGGCATTCTGAGATTGTCGATCCTCTTTGTGTATGGTATGAATATAGAGAGAGAGTTTGGGCAGGTCCACCATATTGAGTTTTGATGGAGTTTGCAATCATCTCTTGCAACTGCTGAACAGACAACGATGCAATTGAGGTCGAATTTTGTGATTAACTTTCTTGCATAACTGCCTTCCCTTTGTCAGTATTTTTTATAGTATGTTTATGACTTGATTCAGCAGCATCACGACGTTCGATGTGATTCTTGAGAGATGCAATCTCATTATCCTTTTCTTCAACGGCCTTCATGAGCATGTTGATCTTCTTTTCAAGCTCAGTCATTCTGTCTTCACTTGTATCCACGCCAGTCACCATAACCGACATGATATTTGGATGAGACATCTCTTCATTCGAGCGTTCATAGGAAGAAATTTGTTCGTCGATCATAGGATTTTCTTTGATTATAATTCCACCTTTTTGTGGCTTGGACAGTTGCTCCCAAATGTTCTTTGCGACCTCAAAGGATGGCATTTCCTCATATGATTGAGTCTCCCTTGAGCGGCTGCGAGTATTTGGCTGCTTGCCGATGTCACTTGGAGCTTTGGAAGTATTGCCTTGGGATGTCATAATTTATTTAGATGTTCTTCAAAAGAGAAAGAGATGAAAGGTAGAGATTGTCCCACTGGGCGTGCCAAACTGTTCACACGAGATTTCGAAGAAATGTGATTCGTGGAATTGAACTTTGTGTATTGATGAATATAGTGAATACAATCTCTAATATTTACTCCTTTGATGCTTTCTCTCGAATACAAGATAAAAACTTTAGAACTTCTTGATCTTCGGTCTTTAGGATGTTGTTGTTGCAAGTTGATTTGAACTTCGATCTTCTGGAATCCAAGGAAAGTTTAATCGTCCAAGTCTTCAATCTTTCAGAAGATGTTGATCTCGAGGTTGATGCGAACTTGCACGTCTAGAAAGCTTGTAGAAGTTTGAATCTTCAATTCTTTAGAGGTTCATTCTTCCTTCAACCAAAGACCCAAAAATAAATGGCAAGGGTCTCTATTTATAGAGAAATTTTATGGGCTTTAGTTGAGTTTGGGCTCATTTGCTTGGTGGGCTTGGACTTGGGTCTATTTGCTTGGTGGGCTTGGACTTGAGCCCATTTGCGAGTTGGGCTTGGACTTGGGCCCATCTGCTTCTTAGACTTGGGCTTCAGCCCATTTGTTTATTGGACCATATTTACTGTGATGATGTGACATAATTTAATTGATCAAAATTTCTTGCTCAACACTCTTCTTAATCTTCTGTAATCCAAATTTACACACAAAAGTGAAAATAAAAGGGAAAGTAAAAGACAATGGAGAGATAATCTACCATTACATTCAAATAAGTGGTTTCTTTGTGTCCACACACATGGCTTCCATTACAAACACTATAATCAACTTTATAATGGTAATTCAATTCCATGATCTATTGTTAGTCATTCTCGTATTAATTCACTTTCTTCCTCCAAATTTGTAGAACTTTTCCTTTTCAATTATAGAGGATGTCAAATTGGATGTATTTGAATATCATATGGTAATTAATTAAGCTTTGAGTTCCTTATAGATTTTTCTTTTTAATTGTAATATATCTTTTAAAGTACTTTTCATGAGCTATACTAATATTTTCTTTGGGTGCTTTTTAATTAACTCCATCTAATTTAGTTGACTTGGTTGGTTTTTGTACCTTTTCTTGTAATTATAATGATGTTTTATTTTAAATTGCTAATTAATAGGACCAAAGATACAATCCCCTCAATATATATGAATCTGTTTAAACCTAAAGACTTGTTCATGATGAAGTGGTTTGCTTAGTATATTTTATTTTTATTTTCTTAATGACGTTGGATATGTTGGATTTTATGCTCTAAGTTTGATCATGTGGTTCGTAAATAAACTATTTGTTAATATTTAATAAATTAACTTGCTTTAAATTTTTGTATTTTATTTTGCATAAACTATTTTAATAAAATAATGTCCAAAATTATTTATAAAAACTTGGACGGACAATATAAAGTTCACATTCACAGATGAATCATGTTCAACTAAATAATCTAAAAAGTCTACGATAATGGATAAAGTTAGGTGTCTAATTATCCTAGTGATACTATGATTTTGATCCACTTTTTTAATTGTTACAAAGGATATGATGTGAATTGTGTTCGTACAGAGACATGCGAGGTAGAAATATTATGTACAAAGAGTTTGTACAAGACCGATTTAATTAAAATCAAGCTTATATGTGGATGTGAGTGGCTCAAGCCGTCAACTCAAAATGTCTACCATGACTTAATTGAGATGGTAGAACCAGTTATATCTTTTGTATGAGATGAATACCTCCATTAAATTACACTTAATTAATCATCGTCTAAAATTAAATGGTCAAGTCAAAATGGTTCATTGGTTCACTAAATAGCTCAAACTTTTTAATTCTGGGGTGTTTGCAAAAATTTATGATAATAAAGTCAATGTTACTACATTTTCTAAATTGTAAAAGTAGCAAATTTAAAAGTGAATAGCCATTTGATAATCGTATGATATATCTAATTACTTGTTATATTTGTAATATAAAAAAAAATGTTTTTTTTTCTAAATTTTTTTGTCATCTTTTGCAATTTTTTAAATTAATTCATATAAACAAGTTTAGAAAAGAGATAAAGGAGTATTTTTTATTTATCAATGTGATACAAGAATCTGACATACCATCCTTTAGAAAAAAGTTAATATTCTTTTACTTTAATTTGTTAACTATTTTAAAGTCCTATTTGGGACTCGTTTTCAAAATATAACAAAACAAATAAAAATATTTAAAATGGTGATAATTACTTTTGAAAAAAACTCCCAAACATTCCTTTTTCATCACTCAAATTAGTTTAATATTTAGTTTTTCATATTTATATATTTTGATTTAAAAGATTATACAAATATTTATGGGTGTGGAACTAGAAGTGGTTCTAAATTGAAATGAAAAAGATATTAAATGGGACATAAATTAAAAAGCAATATCATAAATTTCTCATTATTTTTCTCATAAAAAATGACCTTAACGAATTTAATAAATGGAAAATTGCAAAAATTCCATAATATTAATTCGGAAATTGAAAATGGAAACGCAGGGTTTGGAACAACGAATATGCGTGCTCAATGTCCCGATTCTCAAGGCCACGTTAGACCACAAATCAACGCCTACAAAGCTACCTCACACTTAAATACAAACATCCAACGGTTCAAATTAACTCTATTTTCTTTCTTCCATCGGCCTGCCGCTTCCTTCTTTTCTTATTCCATTTCATCATTAATAAACACTCCAAAGGCCAGCCTACACCACGATTTCCTCTTTTCTCCCTCACCGCCGAACTTCATCAATCTCCTCTTCCCGGAAAAGCCATGGGGAAAGGTCCAGGTCTTTACTCCGACATTGGCAAGAAAGCTAGAGGTTCCTTCCTTTCTTCTTCATTCTCTGTTTCTGTATGTCTTTCTTGTTCTTTAACTTGTTGAAATGATTTTTTTTCCCTTTTTCCATAGATCTTCTCTATAAGGATTACCAGAGCGACCATAAATTCACCGTCACTACTTACACTTCCGGTGGAATTGTGAGTTTCTCAATTTTTCTTCCTTAGATTTTCAGTCGGATTTTGTTGTATTGGCGGGTTCTTTATTGCAATCATTCAACATATCGTTGTTCCTTCTTTGTGCTGTAATTTCTTTTGTGTGTTGCTTTTGTTTGATTCTTGAGAAATGTTTGTATTGGAAAGCTAAGCGACTCACTGTCCTACGCCACGACTGAACGACGGACCGACTGACCGACTGACCTCGCTTCTTTCTATGTAATTAATGTTTGTTCTTGGGTTGGTAGGTCGGAAGGGTGTAATCTTTTGTTTTGAAGATTCAAGAATTTATTTCTGTCGGTATTGTCATTTTCAGGCTGGATATCGATATTGTTTTTTTATCTGTATTTTACTAAGTGCTAAGGCAGAGGAATTAAGAGCGGGAGGATTCTTCGAATTCGTGTCAAGAGTGTTACGTAGTTTTGTTAGAGATTGTTGAAGGAAGAATTGAAAATATTAAAAGGTTTTGCAATGTACATTCTTTTTTTCGTTATTTTGGACGGTTTGATATTTTATAATTAGACGTCTGTGATTGGGTTAAATAAGGTGCACCATTTTCTTAGATAACTTTAGTCGAAAGCAATTTTTTTCGCGAGTATTCCCAAGGAAAAGCCTCTTTCTAGCTAACAACAAAAATGTTGATACACTGAAGCTCCCGTTTGTCTAAGCAATCTCTTACCCAAAGCTTTAATTTCTATTAATCATTATTGAATCTGGGATGTTCCTATAATTGTTTTTGTTTTCATATGTAAAGCTATAGGCAGGTATCGTAAATGCCATAATCTAGTTTAGGACATAATGTATAAGTATAACTGACTTTTATGAATTTGTTATGAAACTATCATTTGCTTATCTGACCTTTATATGATGCAGCATGTCGCATCTTTCGTTTTTGTATTTCTCTTATGTTATAACTGAACTTTCTCTTTGATTCACTTTTCAGGCTATCAGTTCTACTGGAATTAAGAAAGGTGAGATATTTTTGGCAGATGTAAGCACTCAGCTAAAGAACAACAACATCACAACTGACGTAAAAGTTGACACCCACTCCAATGTAAGTCTATATGACTAAACATTTCATAAGGTTTCTGTATGTTTTGAAAACATAGTTTCACTGAATAAGTTTGTATTTTGAAATGCTCTAAGTGTTTGGTACTTGTAAATAGTTTCCTTTGTATTGTGCTAGAAAATCTATTTTGTGCTGCTGCTGATGTGAGGATTTTATCTAAAGGTTTGTTTTTGCTTGAGCTGTAGGTTCACACTACTGTTACTATTGATGAACCTGCTCCAGGGTTGAAGACAATTTTTAGCTTTCGTGTTCCTGACCAGAGATCTGGCAAGGTAGTTACTTCTTAAATTGTGTAATGCTACTAGGACAAAAACAAATTGATAATCTTTTGTAGTTTTCTAACAATTGGTAGAAACAGGGATGACTTCTTCATTCCCCATTCTTGCCCCAAAAATATTTCCCACCTTCTGTGAAAGTCTTCTTAAAATGGGGTGTTCTCGACTCTTGTGGTTAATTTATTAGAATAAGATAGACTATTAAAAAAATATAAGCTATCAATCTATCATGCAGCATTAATTATCAAACAATTTATACCCGTATGGGCACAGATTGATCTTCTTGTATCTGATCATTTATGATAACTTGTTCAGGTTGAACTCCAATATCAGCATGAATATGCTGGAATAAGCACTGGCATTGGTCTGACTGCCAGCCCCATTGTTAACTTCGCTGGTGTTATTGGAAATGACAAACTCTCACTTGGAACAGATTTGTCATTTGACACTGCTTCAGGAAACATTACTAAATTGAATGCAGGCTTGAGTTACACTCACTCTGACCTTATTGCGGCACTTACCTTGTAAGGAAGCAAACTCTTTCTTTGTACTTCTTTTCTCATACCTTTGTTTATTTATGAGAATTTGTCTTTTTCATTAAGAGAAAATGAAAGAATAGAAAAGGAGGCGACCTAAAAAAGTAGCCCGTAAAATGATTCCCTTCCAGCAGTTATTTTATGCTTATTCTCAAAACAATATTCTTTCAACAAAGTGACAAAAATGTAGCACTTTTACTCTTAGTGAGAGAGTTGTCGAGAAAGGAGAGAGCTCTTTACATTTTCTCTCAGATAATTTATACTCCGAACAATTAACTCTTGATTCGAAAATGCTTAACTTCAGAATAAAGTTTTTATTTTATTTTATATTTATTACTGGTTAAAATCACTTTGCATCTGCATGCGCCATACAAGAAGGCCCTTCTATCATAACCAAGACCAGACATATGATATTCAATCTGTGTTGTCAAATTACAGGAACGATAAAGGTGATGCTCTTACTGCATCCTACTACCACCTGGTTAGCCCATTGAGCAACACGGCCGTTGGCGCAGAGCTGTCACACAGCTTTTCTAGCAATGAAAACACTCTCACCATAGGCACACAGCATGCTCTAGACCCCCTGACTTCAGTGAAGGCACGGGTGAACAACTACGGTAGGGCAAGTGCTCTAATCCAGCACGAATGGCGCCCAAAATCCTTGTTCACCATTTCTGGAGAAGTCGACACACGGGCCATTGATAAGAGCGCAAAGATCGGTCTAGCCTTGGCTCTCAAGCCTTAGGGGGAAATCTGTTCATCCTTGGAGATTACCGTGGAGGGTAATAAGCTGGTTTTTTCTTCATCTAGTGTAGACTTTTTTTTTTTTCTTTTCATATTTTCAAATTTTTCCTTCCCCAACTGGAACACTGATGTTTGCGGTATGTTTTCAATTGGTTGCATCTGTTGGAGGGTATTTGGGTTTGTGAAAATAATTGACTTCAACAATCAGTTTTCTTTTGGCTGATGTGAACTTTGCGGTGGTTTTTAAATTCAATTGAAATCATTCACTTTAGTTCAGTGAAAAACGAGGGGTGATTGGTTGGTCTATATATTAGTTTTGGGGCTCAAATTAATGTTGAAATTATTCAGTTTTGAAAAGGTTTTGTGTAGTGTTGCTGTGGTGACCGCAGATGAAGTCATGTTCGAAAAGAGAAGTGGAGATGGTAATATGAAAAATGAAAACAAAAAGGATGAATTGCAAATTTACAATGATTTCAACATTTAGAAAAAATTATTTATAATATTGAATTTTATGTCTTAACTGGGATTCTAGGATTTTAATTTAATGTTTAATCAATGATTTTTTAGGTAAAAAAAACTTTAGAATTTAAGGATTTAACACACGATGATACTATAAATGATTAACAGAAGGTTTTAAGAAAGAAAAATCTGAAAAGGATTTAGAAAATAAAATATAGGCAAGATATGAAAAAGAAATTGTTGAAAAAAAAAGAATAGTTTTTTTTTTTTAATTTAATTAAAAAAAAACAAAAAGTATTTTTTTCTGATATTATGTGAAAGCTATAATTAGAACAATTTAGGGTGTGACATAACTAAACATTCTTTGATCTCTATACTTAATATATGTAGCACTAGAAAATAAATAAATTGGAAGAAAATAAAATAAACGTAAAAGTTTTAAAAAATGTTCTTTTTTTTTTCTTTTTATTATTCTTTCAAAATCCTGTTCAGTTTTTAAATAATACTTCTAGAAAGAGATTACAAATTAAGGAAATGGATTACTTGTAATTAACGTTTATACACTCAGTTTAAAAGATATATATAAAGGAAGACTTAGACTTAGACTACTACTTGTTTGAGTCATAGTGATATATTAATTATTAGTAAGTATTTTAATTTTATATATTTGAGAAAAATCCGTAAAAAATGATATTTAAAATTAAAAAAGAAAAACCTAGGTAAGGCCGTACCCGCTCTTTTACTTCCTCACTCTCGGGGAGACTATCTTTTCTTCACGCCGGTTCCTCCCTTTCGCACCTCCTTGCCACCGCGGCCGTTGGTATAGGCTCTCTTCCTGCTTTGTCCGTCTTCTACCAGTCTTTTACTGCTATACATTTGGCACTCACATCATCCCTAGTCCGGTTCAAAGTTCACCTGTGCACGAGGGCAATACTGTACCATCTCCGGCAACTGGAAATGTTTTGACGGTACGCACCCCTTGCTAGATCCGATCTCCCTCCATTTCTCGTTCTCTTTCTCTTTCTCCGGTAACTTTAGTTATTTCATTCATCTATTTCTCTATTGATTGGCCTTTTCTGGTGCTGTAACAGTGATGGTTCTTTTTTTCCCGGTTCGTGTTATTACTGCACTGTGAACATGATGGGAGAAATTAGTGTTTATTTAACTACGAGAGTCTCCAAAGTGTGTATTGCAGTGTCGTATTTAGAGAAGAAAAGGGGGATTTTGTTTCTATTTTCTTGAATTGTATCTTTCTTCAAATGTCTGTTCGATAATCTGTTATAGGATCGGCGCAGCCTCAGAATTTTACTTACTGTTTGATTTTCTTGAATTGTATCTTTCTTCAAATGGTTTGATTTTTTTGTTTTTTTCCCTTTACTTTTGAAGGTCTCCTGTTAACAGTGAAATTCTCGTTTTACTATTAGTGCTAGACTTTGTTTCTCATTTGTCTTAGCTTAACTAATTTTTAGGAGCTTGATTGTAGAGAAGAAATGAAAAGAGGAGTTTAATATCTAGGATAAGCTTGTGTTGATTAGAAGCTTCATTTCCGAGCAAGCTATAATGGAAATTGATGATCAAAACCCTGCATCAACTGCTGCGGAATCTCCTGAAACCCTTCCTGGTGGTGAAAACGAGGAACTTGATAATCCAGCCGAACCAACTCAACCTGCAGCTACATCAGTTATTCCACCTTCAATTGTCCCTGCCATTGCTCCTATCCCCCCTCCAATTATCCGTCCATTGGCTCCTCTTCCGAGCCGGCCTCCCCTCTTTAGGCCCCCTGTAACACAAAATGGTGAGTTGAGAACAAGTGACTCAGACTCGGAACATGATGAATTGGCTCCTTCCCGAACAGCTCCAGGTTCAACTGCAGAGTATGAAATCTCAGAAGAGAGCAGGCAGGCTAGGGAGCGTCATGAAAAAGCCATGCAGGAATTTTTGATGAAGCGTCGTGCTTCTGCTCTAGCAGTGCCTACTAATGACATGGCTGTTCGAGCTCGTCTTCGACGTCTTGGTGAGCCCATAACTCTTTTTGGAGAAAGAGAAATGGAAAGACGGGACAGGTTGCGGTCGATAATGGCACGATTGGATGCTGAAGGGCAATTAGAGAAGCTCATGAAAGTTCACGAGGAAGAGGAGGCTGCAGCTACTGGTGGAACTGAGGAGGCTGAGGAGGAAGTGCTTCAGTATCCCTTTTATACTGAGGGGTCCAGAGCTCTATTGGATGCAAGAATTGATATTGCAAAGTATTCCATCCTAAGAGCATCTTCACGCCTTGAGCGTGCAAAGAGGAAACGGGATGACCCAGATGAAGATGTGGAAGCGGAAATGGATTGGGCTCTGAGGCAGGCTGAAAGTTTGGTCCTGGACTGTAGTGAGATAGGAGATGATCGACCACTTTCTGGTTGTTCTTTCTCGTCTGATGGAAAATTTCTTGCCACTAGGTAAATCTTCTCATTTTGCAGTTAATGATTTTAGCTACTGTACCAGTTTCTCCTTTTTAATATCCACCCTCGTTTCACCTCTTGGTAGAAGGGGGAAAAAAGAAAAAAGAAAATATAATAGATCTTTCTGGCTATAGATTAGCTATTATCATCTTCCTACTTGGCTAAAATTCCTCAGTTGAACAACCAAAGATAATATAGAAGTGAATGTTTTTCCATTTTTCATTCCAGTACGCGATAAGCTTTACAGGCTTTGTATTTAGCTTTCATTTGCTACTGGCTTTGCATTTGATGGTTTCTGTATTTTTTTTTCTTGTTTCATTTCTATAGTTCATTGAGTGGAGTTGCAAAATTGTGGAGCATGCCTCAAGTAAGGAAGGTTTCCAACTTTAACGGACACACAGAGCGTGTTACTGATGTAATGTTTTCTCCAGTGAATGAGTGTTTAGCAACTGCCTCTGCTGACCGAACTGCAAGGTTGTGGTCTGCAGAAGGATCTCTACTTAAAACATTTGAGGGCCATCTAGACCGCCTTGCACGAATTGCCTTCCACCCATCGGGCAAGTACTTGGGCACAACTAGCTTTGACAAGACCTGGAGATTATGGGATGTTGAAACTGGTGTAGAATTACTTCTTCAAGAAGGTCACAGTAGAAGTGTCTATGGGATAGCCTTCCACCATGATGGATCCTTGGTATCATCTTGTGGACTTGATGCACTTGCTCGCGTTTGGGATCTTCGAACTGGTAGAAGTGTTCTTGCCTTGGAAGGCCACGTCAAGCCAGTAAAGCTCTCTCCATTCTTTTGATGGGATTGTAGAACATTTACTTTTTTAATAAATTGGCTTGTTTGCTTCTTACTCATGCCTTGTTTTTCAATGGATGTCATATGTCTATGATGTTATAACCAGGTCCTTGGAGTTAGTTTTTCACCCAACGGTTATCATTTAGCTACTGGTGGAGAAGATAACACTTGTCGAATATGGGATTTAAGGAAGAAAAGATCTCTTTACATAATACCTGCACATTCAAACCTAGTTTCACAGGTGAAATATGAGCCTCAGGAGGGATATTTCTTGGTTACTGCATCATTTGATATGACAGCAAAGGTAATCTTGAATACTGCCAGGATGATATAATATTGTTCAAGTCTTAATATTTTCATTTGATTGTTGCTTAATCTCACTTGTTGTCTAAGGTTTCACTATCATATGCTCAACTTTTTCTTTTTGCAGATTTGGTCTGCTCGAGATTTTAAGCCTGTGAAGACACTCTCTGGTCACGAAGCAAAAGTTACATCGTTGGATATAATTTCAGGTTAGTTATATAACAACTCCTAGGTCATTACTATTATTGCGTTGGTTACACAGATTGCCACCTAAGTTATTGTGAACACCATTTTTGCATCCTTTTATGGTCTTTGCCACGCCTGTCATGCATTTAGCCTGGACTTGGGTTGATAGATATCACTTATGACTTGCGGGTTTTCAAGAAATTATAGCTTATGCCTTTGCTAACATGGAGCTGGTCCCTGTTGCTCTGTTATAAGGAACGGATGGCATAGACGTTACTCGTTAGTTGCATACATGTTTTTTTTGTAAGACTGAATGGCAATAGTAAAAATGAACTAATGTGCTTGAAATCATTTCTGACTGAAAGGATGATAACCTGTTGGGTTTGACGACGTATGCCCCTGCAGTCTACAAGATAGTGTGCGGGTGGGATTTTCAGATTGAAAGATCCCAAATCTTTGCTCTTGGAAGGTCATATCACACTGAAATCTTCCCTTCCGAATCTCCTTCATTTGTCCCCCATGAGAATGGTCTCCCCCTCCCCTGGAAATGGAAAACAAAACCTGGTCCCAAAATTTCTGAAAACCTGTCAGGTTCCAGTTTTCCCAAAAACTAGTCATTAGTTTTAATTTGCTTTGAAGTTGTTCCTACCAGTTCCTGCTGGTTTTGGATATCTCGAGTAGGTGTGTACACGGGTTGGATTGGTCTGGTTCGTTTAGGGTTTTCTTTTGGGATCATCTCGATTAATCCTCTTCATGAGAGCAACGCAACCCAACCCGTATATTATTGTGTTTGGTCATCATGTTGGGCTTTTATTAAAAACAAATTTAACAACCTCATTTTGTATTACAACATTTGAAGAAGCTCAAAATAAGACCATTATGATGCTAAAGATTTGTAATTTTCACCGGTAATTAGCCTTATTTAGGCACAATCTCAGATTGAACTAATTAACAAAAATCTCTTTCTGAGGTGGAACCATATTATGTCATTGATGAGCTGGAATTCGGGATCCTATTTTATAAGCTCTAGTGGTGAAAATGGACAGCTTTTTCTTGGTCTAAAATTAAGTGCTTTTTCAAACATTATAGGTTATCGATTTTAGTTACTAGTTCACTATCTCTTCTTTGATCACCTTTAGATTCTTGAGATGTCCTCCTTATTTCATTTTGAAATATTCCTTTTACCAAAAAAAAAAAGAGGTTTCGGACCTTCGGTGGCAGGCGATGGCCATGTTAGCTCCAGTGAGAGAGAGTAAACGAGTGAGAGAGAAAGGGGACTAACCAATGAGTGGTACAACCGGTAGGGAAGGGGGAACTAAAACCGACTAGTGATGGAGAGAAGGGGAAGAAGCACCTTTTGGTTTTATTGGGAGAAGTGTTGAGCTCGAGTGAGAGGGAGATAAACAAAATGGTTGTTGATTGAAGTCTCATCTCCGCAATTTATGAAAGAGAGAAAAAAGAAAAGAAAGATTGACTTAAAGTCTTTAACCTTCAAAAAAATTTGTCTATATATATAGATGGATAGGTATATGAGATTGATTCAGTTCAGGTTGAATCAAAGTTCTTTTCAAGTATGCCCAATTCTTTTGTTTATTTTTGTGAACTTGTACAATTCACAGCGGAGTAACCAACCCAAGTTCTAATTACTCCACTTTTTTCATCAACATAGATTGGAAGGTTTATATTGAGAGAAATGAAAGAATATAGGAGGGAATTAAAAAAAACGTGCAACAGAAAGAGGGAATCAGACTAACTACGTGGACTCCAGTCCAAATGAACAAGACCTAGGTCATAGATACGAAAAGATCTACCGATTGTGACCCCCACACAAGACTTAGGTCATAAGTACAAAAAGAACTACTGATTGACGGACGCCCACAAGGACATGTTAAACTGTTCAGGAGATTTTATTGTAGCTTAGCTCTTTCTTTCGTTGTTTGGTGGCCTCTTCGTTGGCTACCTGTTGGGTATTCTCACTTTAGAAGGTTAAAAATTCTAAAAAAGGTAAATCTTTTTGTGGCGAATTCTTAAATGTAGTGCCAGTATGGTTGGACTATACCATGGGAAGGGGATCTAGAACACCTTTAGGGTGGTGTTCCTATTGTTTCAACCAAATTCTTTTTCCCGGATGATGGATGTTAGTTCAATCCAAGGTTGTTAATTGATCTTTTGGGCACTGGAAAGTTTTTCTTTGGTTTTAATATGAATGGTTACTGATACATCTTTAACACTAAGCTCTAAGTAAGTTTGTGCATTGTATGCTTAAAATACTTTTTGGAGCTTTATTGTGCATATATGCTTCTGATACCCTGATATTTTTCTTGTCAATAACAGACGGACAGTGTATTGCAACGGTCTCACATGATCGGACCATAAAGCTCTGGTCTGTTAATAGTAAAGACAGTCAGACTATGGACGTTGATTGACTTTTCATAGTACCAACATGGGAGGTGTTTCACGACCTTACTTGAACAGGGTTCTGTTCTATAAATTGTACGTCTCGTCCTTGAGACTTGAGAGATGTTTCGAAACTTTGCGGCCTCAGGTGATAAAGAGCTTGGATCAGATGATTTCTGTAACACCATGTATCTGATTGAATGTTGAATAGTGAGTTATTCGAAAAGTTTTAGGGAAAACCCCTGTACTTTCTTTTTCCTAGAAGAGAAATGGAAGGATTATATCAATGGAGGCCATAGAGAAAAAATGGGATGGGATATTTCCCGCATTTTGAGATTAAAAATGCACCAAAATTAGAGGTAAGAATTGATAAGTAAATGACATGTAGTTTTCTTTAGATTTCCTTTTGGTTAGAAATGGTTTGTGTACCGATTGCCACAGTGATTATTCGGTTAAAATACAATTTCAGGTAAGCCTAATTGGACCAATTAGCTCTAACCAAGTCTATAAATTTATCAATTGCGGTTCCGTCTTAATCGCTGTTGAGTTCAATAAGCAAATATTTTTTAATCAACTCTAAATTGAATAAGTTGGTGGTTAGGATGATCATATTCCCTATTTGGATGATTGTGTAGTAAGAGTGTGCATGATTCTCGAAAAATCTCAGTTATGTTGAATTGAAATAACCGAAAATGTATCGATTAAGTTTTGAAGAGAATTGTGCTTTTTTTTGTTTGATTTGGTTGTAACGGTATGCACAAATGATCTAGAATTTTCATATCGATATGTTATAGCAAAGCAAGATTTTCATTTCAATACGAAATCACAGGTAAATGAAATAAGAAAATACATACGATTTGATAAGTGATGAGAACAAGAAAAAGGAATTGAAGAGAGAGAGAGAGAGAGAGAGAGAGGTTAGGAAAAAGAAATTGAAATTGTCTTTGTTTGTAATGGCAAACCCCAAACACGTGCATAGAATTTGATCAAACACCAATGTGGATGCGTAAATGTGATTTAGTCATACATGAAACGCAATTAAATAAAGGACACACGATGAAAAACGAAGCATACAAATATTTATACACAAAGTTCTTCAATATATTATGCTACTTATACAAAATTAATTACTTTAAATTTTAAAATAATATATCCTTCAGTGATATGTGAGATGTTAAATGAAGTTAAATGTAGAGAGTCCTATAAATTTTTCCATATCACAATCCAAATATAGAAATTAGATTCAAAGTATTAGTGTACAAAACAACCTTTTTAAAAAATTACAAAATATGCAAAATTTCAAATCTAGTTATCATTGATAGAATTTGAAATATTTTGTACATATTTTTACCAGTTTTTGTTTACAATACTTACCCTAATAATATGTTATAAAAAGAAAACAAGTATAATTTTCAAATACTTATCTGCTTCTTCGATTATGACACTCTATTTAAATGTACAATTACGAGTTGCTAAATAACACACTTTTTTCTCCCTTTGTTAACCCTTTAAAAACTCAAATAGTTATAGCTTAAACAATTATGGTATAGAATCATAAAAATTAGACATAAGTTAAAAGTCTATTAGATTCAAAGTGATTAGTTTAAAGAGAGAACAACAAAAAGTCGAATATATTATTTCTTTTTATGAAATAGACAAAGATGGGTATTTTTGGAGATCACAACAGTGTGAAAATAAAAGGAAGCCAAGTGGAAATGTCAAGATATTTAATTTTAGGTATTGACATTGTGGAAATTAAAGAATTGACATATGGAGGAGGCAATGAATTGCATGAAGGCAACAAGACTCACTCAACCTTTCATATTCTTCTTCCTTTTTCCTCAATTGGGAACCCCAACTTTCTCTCTTTCCTTTTTCTTCATTTCTCTCTTCCCTTTCCCTTCCATCTTCTCCCTATTTTTTTGCTTTCCATTCTTTCCATCCCAATGGGTAACTGCTTAGATTCTTCTGCTAAAGTTCAAAATGTCCACACCTCCCAAGGAACTCCCGGTAACACTCTTATCTCCATTTCTATACATGAATCTCTGACCCTTTTCTTTTCTTCTCTTATTATTTATGTTTTTGCTCTCTTTTGGCCTTATGGTTTCTGGGTTTTCACTGCTTTGATCTTCTGCTTGGTTTGGCTATCTGGAATTTTTGGTGGATTCTGCTGTTTTCTGTTGTTTTCTTTTTCCCCTCTTTTCTTTCTGGTTTTATCAAATTTGAGATTAGGCTGCTGTTTTTATGATACTGTGTGTATTGGTTGAAGTTTCCAATTGTTTATTCTGTTTGGAAAGATAAAAAAAGATCTAGAGACAAATGTAATTTATTAAAGTCAATGGAATTAATTATTTTTTATTTGGAGCTTTATGGGTAAAGGGTAGAAACTAGAAGGTAATGGGTTTACTATTGTAAGCTTCAAACCTTGATTAATTAATTGAAAATTAAGTATGACAAAGTTGAATTAGAAATTTGTTTTAATTGTCCTAACTCCTAAGAAATCAACCATTGCCAAAAGTGAGCGTAGCATATGCTTATACTAGGCGTTCAAATCCACCACTCCCTACCTATTGTATTGAAAAAAACCAACTATTTTAATCACATATTCTTGAAAAAATAAAAACACGATTTTGAAATTCTTATTCATGAGGTAACAAATAAAATAATTCGTTTGAAATCTTACAAAATTTTCTGGAAGTGAACCAGAATGATAACCACTTACTTTTTAGTTCTTTGGCTTTTTAAAGTTAAGCCTATAAACACTATTTTATATTTTGGTTCAAGTATCTGTTTAGTTCAAATTTCTCATGTCTTAAAAAGTTTTAAATCCACTTCCAGTTTAATAAGTTGTAGTTTCTAATACGTTATTAAACTTTTAATTTTCTGTTTTATAGGTTCCTATATTAATTTTGTTAGTTTTTGACCCATATGATAATCATTTAAATTTTTAGAGTTACTTCTGTAAACACTACTTTTACCGTACCAAAATAAGTTTATATGTTTTATATCTACTTTCTACTGACATTTTAGAAAACCAAGTCAAGTTTCTGTTAAGACGAAAACCATAGTTAAAAAGTTAGGAGGTAAACACGTAGAAATTTCAAAAATAGAAAACTAAAAAGGAAATCGTTATCAAACAAAATCTTAATAGTTATGCCTAAATATAGTAAAACTTGCTTGAAATTAGTTGCAAGGGACGAATGAAAAGGAATGAACCGTCTTAAGTTATAAAGTTGTAAAAAAGTAAAGATGTTAATTTTTTCTCTTTTGATTTGCTACTCCAAATTTCCAAAATTAAAAGGTTATATATATGTGTCTATAAAACTTAGAAGGTAAAAGGTTTTCTATTGTTATGTTATTTTTAAATGATTGTGGGCGTGACCGATGGAAGCATTAAAGGACATAATTAACAACAGAGACTTATTAAATATATATATATATATATAAAAGTTTATAGACTTATTAATAACTTTTTAAAGTACAAGAATTTAGAATTACTTTGGAAACTTTTTGAAGTTAACACTAGGAGTAGGGACCTATTAGATAGATACGTAATTAAAAGTTGAGAGATTTATTTATTTCTTGTAGTACAGTGTCAAAAAGATGCAACCTTAAAAATTGGGCCGAGATATTTTACAAACTTTTTAGTACTAGAGAAGTTAAATAGATATTAGATACAACTTTAGTTTCAAGGATTAAATAGATATAACTAATGAATCCCTGACACTGTCTTGTTTTCCTTTATGGATCAGAAATCTCCCAAAATTCAAGCAAGAGACATCCATTAGTGCCTTCCAATCTTCCTAACTCATTGGTGGATAGGAATAACAACGTACTAAGTCTTCCCACACCAAAAACAGAAGGTGAAATACTGTCATCTTCAAATTTGAAGCCTTTCTCTTTCAATGAGCTCAGGAGTGCTACTAGAAATTTTCGACCTGACAGCTTGCTAGGTGAAGGGGGATTTGGTTATGTTTTCAAAGGATGGATTGATGAAAATACATGGGCCGCAGCAAGGCCGGGAATGGGGATGGTCGTTGCAGTCAAGAAGCTTAAGCCTGAAGCTTCCCAAGGCCACAAAGAGTGGTTGGTGCGTATAGCCTAATTAATGCTATTTTCTTTTTCACTTTTCTTGTGTTCCTTCTGTTATATTCTTTTGTCTCCAACTAACTGCAATTAAAATTCAGACAGAAGTTAATTATTTGGGCAAATTTCATCATCCAAATCTAGTTAAGCTGATTGGGTATTGCTTGGAAGGCGAGAATTGTTTATTGGTATACGAGTTTTTGCCGAGAGGGAGCTTGGAGAATCATCTCTTCAGAAGTAAGTTCTGTAAACTTTAGATGTACATAGTGGAAAAAGGGCCTTTACGTGGCTTCTTTTCTATGGATGCTCCATATAGTTGACTCTGCTGCTTGGACTCATACAGTGCCATTGACTCTGTTTCTTGAACATTCTTCTACGAAATATGTCTGCCTCTCTCTCAAATGCTCTAATTATCAGTTGTCACATTGTAAAGATTGCTAACAGTTCATTTATGTACCCTGATATGAACTGGATTAGGAGTACTCAAAGGGGGTGTTTGAGGTATGAGTTATGAAGTCTAGAGTTAATATGTTAGAATTAGGAAGAGGGCAAAGTTGTAAAATGGAGTTTCTCGATAAATATGCAAAATAAAGAAAGGAGAGAATATGAAGTTTCTTGATAAATGTGCAAACTTCAATAATTTTACTATTGAAGTTGAGTTAACTAACACCAACTAATGAAGTTGGTGGGCCAAACCCCTCTGAAGTGTTCATAATGGTTGCTTTTGCATCTTGAAGACTGTTTACATATGACCCTCTTTATAAACTTTTCTCTCTTTCGAACAGTTTTATAGTAAAAAAATTGCTTTTACGTGAGTTTGGATATGGTATGGATAAAATATCATGTGAAACTCACATTTTATTTCGACTTATAATATATGTAATTCAACAAGCTCACATGCTAAGTTCTGTTGTGCAGGGGGTTCCCAGCCTCTTTCTTGGGCACTGAGGATCAAAGTGGCAATAGATGCTGCCAGAGGGCTTTCCTTTCTCCATGAAGCTGAATCGCCTGTTATATATCGCGATTTTAAGGCATCCAACATCCTACTTGATGCGGTAAGAAAGCGATTCTTGTAGAGAAAAACACCCACATCCGTTCTGCACAAATGCTATACAATCTTGTTAAAAGAAGTGTTGTTTGTAATGCAGAAATTTAATGCAAAGCTTTCTGATTTTGGTTTGGCAAAGGCTGGTCCAACTGGAGATAGAACTCATGTAACTACTCAAGTTATTGGGACCCGTGGCTATGCTGCACCTGAATATATTGCTACAGGTTCGTAACATATCCTATATTGCACTTTTGCAAAGTGTTGGTGGTTTTCTCTTTTATTTACATAAGCTGAAATACGTGTTAGCTAAATTTGAAAGGATAAGGCATTATTTGTTAAACCATTTAGTTTTAGAATATTGAACTTACAAATACTACTTCAACGGATGAATTTGTTATCTATATTTTCAAAATCTAAGTGGTCCAGGTTTGATAACAATTCAGTTTTTAGAAAATGTACACAGAACGGAATCCTAGCTTTTACACTACGCACTATCCATTATCCATGTAATGTACTTCATTGAGGTTTCTGCTTTATGGTGTAGTTTCATTTTTCATGAAAATAAAAAAATCATGGCAATTAACCGTTTAACATCAACTTCTATCTAGGTCGACTGACATCCAAAAGTGATGTTTATAGCTTTGGAGTTGTGTTGCTCGAATTGTTGTCAGGTCAACGTGCTGAGGACGATCTTGTTGAGTGGGCAAGCCCGTATTTGGGTGATAAAAGAAAGTTATTCCGAATTATGGACACCGAACTCGAAGGACGATATTCTAAAAAGGGAGCTTATGTAGCTGCAAATTTAGCTTCACAATGTCTTAGGAATGAACCGAGGGCCCGACCTCGAATGGCAGAAATTTTGGGTGCATTGGAGGAACTTGAAACCCCCAAAACTCCAGCTAGAATCTCGCATTCAGTTCAACGTAGTACTCCTACTTTGTCAAACTCGAACGCTGATGAGTCTCTTTCGACACCGCATCAGAAGTCACCACAACAATAATAATGAAGATGTATTATATAGAGCATGCTAAGATTTGAGCTGGATAAAAATCTTTCATAACGTCCATGCTACTGCCAAATATTGATCAACTTTTGGGTATATTATGATTTTAGTTAACAAAACATAGAGGAAATTGAATAGTTTCTTAAAGATCAGAGTATTAACATGTATAACACAAAACAAAATTGTTTAATTCCAATATAGTTCCTTTTGTAATTCTTTAAAAATGATGCAATATACGCAACTATTTAAATTGAACCTTACTCATTGTGTGAAATGTATATGAAAATGTCTTTCTTTTTTTCTAGTACAATGGTGTTGAGCTTCTACGACTCACGTAAACAATTTTTTTTTTTAAATGAACAAAAAAATGATTTGCATACACATGGAGATACTTTTTCATAGCTGTAATTTTGAAAAATAAATCTTAATTATTATTTCCTTATAAATTTTTGGACTAATCTAGTAGAAGGTTTGCTCAATGTGACAGATACACAAATAATATCATCTTGCATGCTCTACAATTTCACAAGTTTAAAGGGAAAAAAAGTGGTATACGGAGGAGTTAATGAGCCTTCAAGAAGAGATGTTTAATGGTTTATCATATAAGTTTAGAATCCCAATATTTTTTGAAGTCAATTTATATCTCATTTAATATGGAGATACATACAATTACAATGAACGAAAGAATGGTGTCCACCGATATATTTAGATAATTTTAAGAGAAATTATTTTAAACAATAAAACTTTTAAAAATAATTTTAAATATAACAAAATATTACCTGTGTAGAAATGGCTAAGAGGGTTGTTATTAAACAAAATTAATTTTTTAAAGTAAATAAGAGAGAGGATTGAGGAAAATATCAGCAACGGATTTCGTAACGATTTAGTGATATTTTAAAATTCAAAGTATATATAAAGTTCTCTTTTTAGTTTAAATTTAGAGTTTATACCAAATTCTTGACCTTATCTGACTTTCCATATTAAGATTCTGCATTGAGGTAGGAATTAACCTCATTTCTTAGTTCTATGCATATCCAATATATATATATATGTATGTATATATAAAGAACGCTCATCTAACCTTAATTGGCCTCTCTTGATTTGTAGATTTTTGGGTTTCAATGGAGCATTTATCTCTACCCGATAACTCTTACTTTCTCGGATTCGACAGTTCTACTCAGTATGTTTTTGCCAACAATTGAGATTCTTCGTTTCTTCTATGGATTCAATTTTGATTTCGTTTAGACTTTTGAATCATTATTGATGTACCCTTTTTTTTTTAATCTTTTTCACTGAACTGATTTTTCTGTTAGGTCTCTGAAAGCAACTGTGTTAGATTCCAATCTCAACATTGTTGCCTCAGAATTAGTTCATTTTGATTCAGAACTGTCCCATTACAAAACCCAAGATGGAGTTTACCGTGATTCTTCTATCAATGGTCGAATCGTTTCCCCCACATCCATGTGGGTGGAAGCTTTGGATCTCATGCTTCAAAAGCTAGCTAAGTCCAATTTGGATTTCGCTAAAATTGCTGCAGTCTCTGGGAGTGGACAACAACATGGTAGTGTTTATTGGAAAACTGGAAGTTCTACAATCTTATCTTCATTGGATCCTCAGAAGCCATTAGTGGGTCAGCTTGTGAATGCCTTTTCCATTAAAGAATCACCCATATGGATGGATAGTAGCACTACAGCACAATGTCGGCAGATCGAGGAAGCTGTTGGGGGAGCTTTAGAATTGTCTACACTTACTGGATCGCGAGCATATGAAAGATATACTGGACCCCAGATCAAGAAGATATATGAAACTCAGCCTGAAGTTTATCAAAATACTGAAAGGATTTCCCTTGTCAGTTCTTTTGTGGCGTCTCTTCTTATTGGAGGATATGCCTCCATTGATGAAACTGACGGTGCAGGAATGAATTTGATGGATATTAAGCTAAGAACCTGGTCTAAGAAAGTGTTAGAGGTACAATGTGCTGAAACTATGATTATGCGATGAATATTATTTGTTAAATTCCAATAATCCTTTTCACATTCTTGTTTCTTGATTTTATTCTTAATTCCACCAATACCGTAGGCCACTGCCCCTGGTCTGGAGGAGAAACTTGGGAAGCTAGCCCCTGCATATGGTGTGGCTGGTTACATTGCTCCATATTTTGTCAAGAGGTTAGTCTCCTTCCTCAGACCTGCATAAAGAAAGTTGAAAATATTCTTTTTTTATTAATCTTGGATCTAATGTCTCTTACATAAGAGCGTAGTACATAGAATGTAACCTCGTCGGTATATCTTAACATACAATTCAGTACAAAAATTTTCCACAACATGCTTTTAAGATTATGTCAAACATTAACATAGGAGAGTTAGTCATATGGCTGTCTGTATCTAGTAAAGGATTAGCAAAATGAAACATTTTGTTCTATAATCATCCATTTTATATGCATTTGTACTAACTCCGATCTTTTAGTGAGTTCTGTGTCTTTATCTCTTGGGTTCCGTTGTAACTTGACCAATAGGGAAACGACGGATGTGGCCTCTCTTCTTTCCTTACTTGAGGGGTTCATTGATAGAGAGGGGAGGAGAGATGCTCGTGTTTGGATTCCTAATCCTAGTTAGGGATTTTCTTATAATTTTCTAATTGGTCTGTTGTTGGATCCCACTCCCTCGAAGGAGTTGGGTCTTCGATGTGGTTTGGAGGATTAAGGTTCCTAAGAAAGTTAGGTTCTTTACCGTCTTGCTTGGTCGAGTTAAAACTGTTGATAGACTTGTCTGGAGGAGGACTTCACTTGTCGGGTCTTTTTGCTGTTTGATGTGTCAGATGGTGGAGGAAGGATCTGATCACCTATTTTGGGATTGTCAATTTGCTAGGGCTGTTTGGTGCTCTTTCCTTCTGGATTTTGGTGTCAGCTATTTGGTGTCAGTTATGCCAACTGGAGGAGTGTTAGAGCGATGATTGAGGAGTTCCTTCTCCATCTTTCTTTCACTCTCATAAGGGAGGCTTTTTATGACGTGCTGAGGTGTGCGCGGTTATTTGGGATATTTGGGGCGAAAGGAATGTTAGGATGTTTAGGGGTAGAGAGAGGGGCATAGTGAGATTTGGTTCTTGGTTAGATATCACGTGTCTCTTTGGTCTTCAGTTTCGATAGGCAACATTTTACTTAGTTGGTCTCTCTTCCTTTAATGGGATGGTTTTTTTTATGCCCTTGTATTCTTCATTCTTTCTCAATGAAAGTAGTTGTTTTCATAAAATATATATATATACACACATACATGCATCATATATACATATTAACCCAGCACAACTTTGTCAATGATAATTGATCAAATTAGTGGAAACTAGAATGAAAACTAATTTTCATCGCTCTATATGCGCTTAATTGCCCTATAAAATTTCATAATTTTAAAATCAAGAATATGGCATGAGTATGTAACTGGGAATCTCTTTCCATATGTTTATGAAGGTTGCATCTCATAATTTCCATACTACGTGTGCTATGTGTGGGAGTGCTCTCCTTCAAAATCTTCGTGCTTTGAGTGACATAAAACGCTTTTACCAAAAGTCAAATTTTGTGAATAATATGCTTGCAAAGTGCAAAGTAATTTTATCTCATGATCTGGAGGCATCTCAAAAACACTTTGGAGAATGTAGAACAAATATCAAAGATTCTTTTCATACTTTTCACTTAAGTTTTTATAATTGAAGTATTTTGCTAAAAGTACTTATCCTAGAAACATTAACAAAACTTGCTGTTTTATTAAAAGGTACTTGCTAGTAAGTTAAACTGCTGATGATTTTACAAATCTTGGTGTAGATATAACTTTAATGAGAATTGCTTGGTTGTTCAGTGGTCAGGAGACAATCCCAACAGCCTTGCAGGTGATTAACATCATCTTTTCCTTCTGTAACTTCCCTCGCTACGTGCACGATATTTTCTTATCTGCTTAAATATAAGAAGATATGAACGATTTCTGTTGAAACATATATGTTCTTGCTTTGTAATGCCAGTTTGGTCTGGATATATGACATTAAATTCCTCTGATTTTTGTAGTTCTCTAGTTACCCCAATTCATGATTAGTTCAATTTACTTTCTAGATTTAAATGCTAGTAGATTGGGTTTGGACTATTAAATGAAGGTGTTGGAACTTAAGGCTGATCTGGTGCAATTTAAACCATTTCCTCTTTAGCTTGATTAAGTGAGAAGGAACACAGAGGAATCTTATTATGATCCTAGGATATCAATATTTCAAGGTTCTCAACTATTGGGGTAAAAACATTAATGGCTTCCAGTGTAGTCCAAATTTTGTATATTTTTCTTGCATATTTTTCTCTTTTAACTATATTTTGTTTTCCCCTTATTTTGGGAACACGCAGGTCTAACTCTTAATACTCCTGGGGATCTTGCAATTAGTCTTGGGACAAGTGACACTGTGAGTTCATCTATTGTTTTAGTAAATTCATAATTTGAGATTGTAGTTTGAGTTTAACTGGACTGGGGGCTGGCTGGCAGAGTGCCAATCTAATAAGTGCTTTACTTTATTTCAAGCTGGTAAAGTCAATGGGAGGATATCAAAAGAGTGTTTGGAGTTGTTTTTGAAAAACTGCCTTTCAAACCAAATCAAATTTTCTATAGTACCTTTAGAAAAATAATATTAATATAAGGGCATGTTTGGGAGTGAGCTTAAAAAGACTAAATAGTTTTTTTCATGTTCAAAATCATTTTGAAACTTCTTTAATCTTTCAAAATCAATTTAGTATTTGATTTTATACTGTTAAACCCAAATTTTATAGCATTAGAACTGCTATTAGTCATTAAAAATATGTTTTGGAATGATTTTGAATATGAAAAATTGATTCTAACCATTTCAAAAACACTGCATTCATGCACCAAGTATATTTGGTATAGCTTATTGAGTGGTTTAGAGGATTGTGTTTTTTTTAATTGTAATAAATAAAAACCACTTCAGAAAATTGTTAATTCAATAACAACTTTTGAAGCAAGGAAAAAAACACATTTCTTTTTTATAAAATCACTTTTGGATGGCAATAAAAGATACTGTTCTTTAAAACACTTTTAAAAATAATTATAAAGTTATATATCGATTGAAAATAATTATTTTTTTAAAAAAGGTGCTTAAACTAGAAGGTATTGCAAGCACACCCAATACATTTCCTTTTATTAATGTATCATTTCATAGCTTTTACAAGTCTTACTCAAATCTTGGAGTTTGTAATCCGTTTGTACATATTATTTAGGTATTTGGGATTACTAGCGATCCACAACCCAGGTTAGAGGGACATGTTTTTCCAAACCCAGTAGACCCGGAGAGCTACATGGTAATGTTGGTTTACAAGAACGGATCATTGACACGTGAAGGTGATGCAATTTCCTTTGCCTTTATTGTAAGTTGTTCTGTTTAATTGTACCTTTTAAATTTAATAAAAAAAATTCTTCAGATGTTCGCAACCGCCGTGCAGAGAAGTCTTGGAATACATTCAATAAATTTCTGCAGCAAACACCTCCTCTAAACGGTTTAAGACAATCCCATTTTTTCAACTTGTACTATTTGTGGTTTCATTTATTTTTCCTTATCTTGAGCTGTATTATGTAGGTGGAAAGATTGGATTTTACTATAAGGACCATGAAATTCTTCCACCCCTTCCAGGTAGAACTCCCATTATTGCTCACACTTTTTGGTGTGTGTCTGAATTCTTGGACAGAAACACGTAAAGAAGACTAAAGTCTTTTTTCTGTAATTTTTCTATTATTCCAATAAAATGACAAACTAGGGGCTTTTATACTAAACCCTAACTAAAATATCAGGAAAATATAAAACATTACAACTTCTAAAATATCAGGGGAATATAAAACCAACAGTCAACTAATTGCTAACAGCACAGTGAGCATAACACATGAGCATAATACATCAAATTCCTCCCCCTTGAGAAGAGCAAACTCGTCCTCGAGTTTTAGGTTGAAAGGCGTAGCTGGTCGGGAGGGAAATACTCGAATATATAAGCCACATTGAAGATAGGATTGATGTGTATGTGATCGGGGAGATCAATCTTGTATACATTATCTCCAAATTTCTTGATTATTGGATACGGTCCTATCTTCTTTGGCTGTAGTTTGCTGTATTTTCCAGCCGGTAGTCTTGCCTTTCGAAGGTGTATCATTACTAGATCTCTTTCCTTGAATTCTTTAAATCTTCGATGTTTATCGGCTTGACTTTTGTATGCTTGGTTCATCTTTTCAATTTGGGCGGTTACGTCTTTATGGAGCTTTGTTATTCTTTCCGCCATATTTTCAGCTTCGGAGCTAAAATCAACATTAGAAAGTATGTTAGTAAGATCAACAGTTAGTTTATGTAACTTAGTATACACGATTTCAAATGGGGACTTCCCT
This sequence comes from Cucumis hystrix, assembly GCA_025688845.1. Taxonomy (NCBI): domain Eukaryota; kingdom Viridiplantae; phylum Streptophyta; class Magnoliopsida; order Cucurbitales; family Cucurbitaceae; genus Cucumis; species Cucumis hystrix. The sequence goes on along the minus strand of CM046885.1, from coordinate 13,257,619 downwards.
GTTGTTCGGTTTTTCATGTGATTGTACGCAAATTCTACTTGGGCTAGGACAAGGTCCCATTGCTTAGGTTTATCACCTCCAATGCACCTTATGAGATCGGCAAGCGTCCTATTTGTAACCTCGGTTTGCCCATCGGTTTGGGGGTGACTAGTGGTGCTAAATTTGAGAGTTGTGTTGAATTTTTTTCCAAAGTGTCTTCCAAAAGTGACTTAGGAAGTTGACGTCACGGTCGGAAACTATGGACTTGGGGATTCCATGCAACTGTACCAATTCTTTAAAAAACAGATTAGCAATATAAACGGCATCTGATGTTTTCCTACAAGGCAAGAAGTCAGACGTTTTGCTAAATCGATCAACTATAACAAGGACAGAATCATTCCCCCTATGTGTTTTTGGAAGGCCTTGAATAAAATCCATGGACAAGTCTTCCCAAATGCCTTCGGGAATGGGTAAAGGTGTATATAGTCCGGTATTCTGCTGCTGTCCTTTGGCAGTTTGGCACGTAAAACAATGCTTAACAGTCTTTGTAACGTCTCGGCAGAGTTGAGACCAATAAAACCTAGCACTCAATAATTGGTAAGTTTTGTCGAAATGTCCCGCAAGACCATTGCTATGAAGCTCTTTAATTAAGGCTTCACGAAGAGATGTTCTAGGGATGCAAAGAATATTATTCTTAAAGAGAAAATCGTTAGTTAAATGAAAGTCATTACAATTGACATGATCAAAACAAAGAGACCAAATTTGACCAAAATCGGGATCGTCTTTATAAAGTGCGGGCAAAAAATCAAATGCAACTACTTGAGATTTTAGAATAGTAAGTAGGTTGGCTTTCCTCCTAAGGGCGTCTGCTACTACATTGGTACTACTGACCCTATGTTTTATCGCAAAGTTAAAACGTTGAATAAAAGAGAGTCACCTAGCATGCATTCTACTAATATTTTTTTTTGTGTTTGCAAGTACTTGAGCGATAAAGGATCGGAGAATAGAATAAATTCTTGTCCTAAGAGATAGTGTTCCCAAACCTTTGCCCCCCGTTTGGGGGAAGGATTGAGTTATGGAAAGGTTAGGGTTATGATAAAACTAGTGTTATGATAAGAGGTGTTTGGGAGAAGGGTTTATAAAGGTAGTATTATGATAAGATGTGTTTGGGCAAAGAGTTATGTGAGTAGTGTTATAATAGTTTTATAATAATATGTGTTTGGGGAAATGATTAATATGTAGGTAGTGTTATGATATATATTTTTTTAAAAATTCATATTAAATTCAATATTTTAGTTTATTTTTAAAATTTAGGTTAGAAGTTTAAAGAACATCAAATTATGAAAAAAAAAAAAATTCTAAGAATGAACGTTTAATTAAGAAGTGATTTTAATTAATACATTCCCAACCAATCTTATTAAACAATCAACTCTCATATCAATTAAAATTTTTAGTTTATTTCAAACACAACTTTAATGGCGAATTCTCAAAACTTATTTATGTATTTAATTTTTGTAGGAAAGGCTTTTCATTTGACTAAATTGACAAAATAATTTTATATCTTTAATTAAGGGTGTTCATAGAACTGCAAATTGTTCAACTTCTCTTCATATTTTTTTGGAATTTTCCTTTTATCCCATTTGCTTAAACTCCGACAAAGAAGGGATTTTTCCCTCTCACAAATAATCCTTGTTTCTCCCATTCTTACAAATCAAACATTAATTATAAGTTAAAACAAAGGTTTCGTCCTATATACCCACAGAGAAATTTAGTTATTCATTTGTCCATTATATTAAACAGACTAAAAATGATTTAAAATAGATCCAAATGTGAACTTACACAAAACAAAACAGAAATATAATTGAAATAAGAAATTCCTAGGAAAGAAAATTCTTTTGATACCCATTTCTCACCATCCACAAAACTCCACATTATGAATATTCAAAACCCAATAATCTCAACAAAATCCCATCAAACAAAGCTCCAAACACAGCATCTCTCTCACTCTCTGATTTTCAAAAAATGGCTTCTAATTCACAAACAAAATCTAACCCCAAGTCCCAAATTCCATTAGGTCAATCCCAATACGAACCACTTTTCGAGCTGCCCGCTATCGCCGTTTATTTGGCACAAAACAGAGTAATTTCATATAATAGATATAAATCTTGAACATAAACTAAAGAAAGAGGAAGGAGAGAAAAATGAATCATGACAGAGATAGCAAATGGAGAGGGGAAGGGGAAAGAGGAAAACGAAGAGAGGAAAAGGAAAGAAGAAAACACAGACAAGAAAGGGAAAGAAGAAAACACATAGAAGAAAGGGAAAGAAGAAAACGCAGAGAAGAAAGGGAAAGAAGAAAACGCAGAGAAAAAGAAAAAAAAGAAACGCAGAGAAGAAAGGAGAAGAAGAAAACACAGAGAGGAAAGGAAAAGAAGAAAACACAGAGAGGAAAGGGAAAGAGAAAACGAAGAGAGGAAGGAGAAAGAGGAAGAAAACGACACGGATTAAGAAAAAATCGGGGACTAAGTGGGTTACGACAGAGTGAAGGGAAGGGTTATAGCAAAGAGGGGACAGAGGGAAGGGAAGGGTTATGCCAAAGAGGGTGTGAAAGGGATTTAGGGGTATTATGGAAACCCTATTAGGGTTTCCATAAATTGGGCCCCAAGCAAGGGTTAGGGTTTCAACCCTAACCCAATAGTGATAAACTGGGGCCCAAACGCCCCCAAAGCTCTTACCAAAGAGTATAGTACTTGTTCGTAGGTGCTCCATTTTTGCCTTGCCTCACTTAACTTTTCACTAAAGTATTCAATTGGGTGAGTGTGTTGGGATAAGACTGCACCTATTCGATTCCTACATGCATCAATGGCGACTTCAAATTGTTGTGTGAAATCCGGTAGGGCAAGAACGGGTGTGCTGGATAGCCTATCTTTTAAGAACACAAAGCTTTGAGTTTGAGAGTTAGTCCTAGCAAATTTTCCTTTCTTTAAACATTCCATTAACGGAGATGCAATCTTGCTGAAATTTTTAATAAATTTTCTATAAAAGGAAGCAAGCCCAAGGAAACTTTGCAATTCTTTTACCGTTCTTGGTTGTGGCCAATCTTTTATTGCTTTTATCTTGTTAAGGTCTACGAAAATTCCGAACTCATTTATGAGAAAACCTAGGAAGTATATTTCTTTAACAACAAAAGAACACTTTTTGTAATTAATGCATAGTTTATTTTCTTGAAGTGTTTTAAAGAGTTTATGCAAATGGGTTAAGTGTTCATCATAAGTGTTACTATATACTAAAATGTCATCAAAATAAACTACTAAAAATTTATTAAGGTAAGGACGTAGAACCTGAATCATTAACCTCATGAACATGCTAGGCGTGTTAGATAGTCCGAATGGCATTACCAACCATTCAAAGAGGCCACTATTGGTCTTGAATGTTGTTTTCCACTCGGAGATCGGATTCGAATTTGATGATATATGCTCTTTAAGTCGATCTTGCAGAAAACTTTTACTCCGAGTTGATCAAAGAGATCGAACATTCTTGGGATGGGAAAATGATATTTAATTGTAATTTTGTTGATGGTGCGGCTATCCACGCACATCCTCCACGACCCGTCTTTCTTAAGTGCTAGAAGGACCGGAACGGCTCAAAGACTCAAACTTGGCCTTATGTGCCCTTTTTCTAGGAGCTCCATACTCCTTTAGGCTCATTCTATAATGGGGCAGATTTGGAAGATTGGAACTCGGAATGAAATCGATATAGTGTTGGATATCCCGAAGTGGAGGCAAGTCATTTGGATTTTCCAGCACTTAGTGGAATTCTTCTAGCAATCTTTTAATGTCTTGATTGTCTTCTTGCAAGGATGGACTTGAGGCTAGATCTGTAACTATCAAGGCCCACACCTCTTTATCCTCCTTCTCAATGATTCTTCCACTTTCTTATATGTAAAAAAGTTGCTTCTTGACTTCATTCTTGCTCTTGGAAGCTAGTCTTTCCATTGGGCTCGTAGAAGGTAAGAGCTTTACTTTTTTACCCATCCAAGTGAATTCGTAAGTATTTTCTCTTCCTTGATGTATTGCTTGGAGATCGTATTGCCAAGGACGTCCTAACAATACATGACAAACATCCATGTCAAGAACGTCACAAATAATTTGATCTTTATAAAAATTACCAATAGAAAGAGGAATAGTGCAAGTTGAACTTATCTTTGCTTCGCCGCTTTTTTTGATCCAAGTCACTTTGTATGGGTGTGGATGTGGGTCAAGTTTGAGGTTTGAGCGCTTGAACAAGTTTTGAGGAGACAATGTTCTCGCTACTTCCGCTATCAATTATGACATTGCAAACTTTACCGTTAATTGTGCAGCGTGTACGGAACAATGAATGTCGTTGAGGGTGAGTTTCCGTTTTTGGTGTTAGGAGAATTTGTTGTATCACACAAGATAGTTGTTCCCCTTTATCCGGTTCCAACTCGTTTATTTCCTCTTCGGAATTAGGTTCCACTTCGTCTTCTTGGCTCCCTCCTTCCTCAACATATGCTACCTTTTTCCGTTGTGGGCATTGATTGGATATGTGACCCTTTTGTTTGCATCAGTAGCAAAATCCCAAATTCGGTCTTGGGTAGTTGGTTGAACCGTTCTTCTTGGTAGAGAGTTCTTGAGTTCTCGGGCTTTGGTTTGTTTTGGAAGGTTGTTCTTCTTTCGCCTTTGATGTACCGGAGCCTTGAGCTTGCTTGGTATTGTCATAATTCTTTCGTTGGTACGGGGTGAATGCCTTCTCCCACTAGTTCTTCTTGGTGCCACTGTTTTTCTGCCATTTTTGCAGCTTCAATTCAGCTTTAAAAGTCATCGAAATTGCGGCCGGTAACGTGGCTATGGGCTGTAAATCTAGCTGTTCGTGTATGTCCTCCTTAAAACCATCAACAAATCTGGCTATTTGATAATTTTCACTCTCGTTCGTCTGGGTTCTTGCACTTAGACGCTGGAACTCTTTAGCATATTCTGCCACTTTCCTATTACCTTGGCGGCATTGTTGATATTGTTGATAAAGAATCTGTTTGAAATCCGCAAGTAGGAAGCGTTCTTTCATCATCTTGAGCATTCTTGGCCAGCTCTTATGGGTGTTTTGTCAATTAAACGTCGATTGACTTGGATTTGATCCCACCAAGTCGATGCACCCGATTTGAGCTTCAGCGCAACCATCTTGACTTTCTTGTCTTCAGCTGTCTCCATATACTCAAAGAAGCTCTCCACATTTTTAACCCAATCAAGAAATGCTTCTACATCCAATTTACCGCTGAAATTTGGTAAATCGACCTTCATCTTGAAATATTGCTGAAATATTTCTCTTCTTCTATCTCCTCTGTATCGGGCTGATTCTAATCTGCCTTCAAAATAGTCTTCTCCACCATTTCGGCCCCTTCTGAAAATTGGGTTTTGATATCTAATCTCTCTCTGTCGCCAGCCGTCTCTGATATTTCTTCCCTCTTTGGCCTGGCCGGAAAAACGTCTCTTCATCTTCAGAACCCTCCGAAACTTGAAGACCCATATTGGGCTCTTGTAATCGGCTGCCTCTAAGGTGGTCCCCACCTTCATTGGACGATTTTTGTGATCTAACTGGTTGGAATTTCGGCCGACAATGCACCGGAGTTCTTGGTGGTTACCGTTGCCGATCTCTTGCTGCTGGGGAAGGGCAGTCAACGCCTCTTCAAGCCTGCGAGCAAGTCTCTCCACGGTGGTTTCAAGAATTCCCATTCGGTCGAATATTTCTGCTTATGCTTTCTTCAACGCCCATCAATCGGGCAGTCGAAGTGTGTGGAGATGGGATTTCTTCCTCTGTCGACACTACTTCCTTTCCCTTGCCAGAGGTGTTCTTGTCGGTCACAGCTCTCTTCATCGGTGAAGCTCTGATACCAAGTTGGTGTGTGTCTAAATTCTTGGACAAAAACACGTAAAGAAGACTAAAGTCTTTTTTCTAGAATTTTTCTATTATTCAAATAAAATGACAAACTAGGGGTTTTTATACTAAATCCAATAGTCATCTAAAATATCAGGAAAATATAAAACATTACAACTTTTAAAATATCAGGGGAATATAAAACAACAGTCAACTAATTGCTAACAGCATAGTGAGCATAATACATCACTTTTACTTTGATTGCTAATACAACAGCATGGATGTGTTGAATCAAACTCCAATGTGATCATAAATCTAAAATTGTAGCTGATGAGGTAATTACTTTTGGTTTCAGCTGGCGTTCATCGGTATAGCCTTGAAAATTTCAAGGGCAACACTATGGAGGGGGTGACCGAAAATGAGGTCAAGGAATTTGATTCTCCTTCAGAGGTTAGGAGGATTACTAGGAAAGATCTTTGTTGTTTGTTTGAACAAATATTCAATTGTCTTGATGTCTTACTGAAAAGAACTAAATAAAATAACAAACTAACTAATATTTCAGGTACGAGCATTGATTGAAGGCCAATTCCTGTCTATGCGAGCTCATGCTGAAAGATTTGGGATGCCTTCACCTCCAAATCGAATCATTGCAACTGGAGGAGCTTCGGCGAATGAGACCATTCTTTCCTCCATAGCTTCAATCTTTGGCAGTGATGTCTATACAGTTCAAAGATCTGGTATGTTGTATTATATATTATCTCTATAATGACATTTTCTAACTGGTAAAATCAGCTGTCTATTTTAGACGACGATAAAAAATTTCATGTTTGCTATATGATCGAAGATGATTTTGAAAAAGTTGAAAATACTTATCATGAATTTAGGATGACTACTATCTACGTAAATTTTGAAAAATGTTTTGGTTGGTCAAAAAGCAATTGTCGCCTCTCAAAATAATCCAAAACTCATTCTAGAAAATAGTTTAAACTTTGAGCATTTCTCCTGACTGTGTTTATAGAAAACACACTCTTCAAAATTCTTTCAAACCTACTTTTAGCACTTAGAAAGTCTTGAGGGTAATTAAAGTTGGAAGTTTCGTATCTTGAGGTTAATTAAAGATGAAGTTTCGTAAAGGAACTTTTGAATTGAAATTTATTTGATGAATAGATGCAGATGTTAGAATTTTCAAAGTTACTTTTTTCTTTTATCTAACCAAACACAAGAAAGTTTTCAAAAAAATGCTTTTAACGATTTCAAAATACTTTTCGTCATTCCGCAAGTGATTTGGAACTCACATTTGGTATAATAGTGATATGTATGGCTCTTCAACAGTATGCTCTTTTGTTGCATTCTGTTCAATCTGGGAATAACAAACTGGGAGATAGTTATACACATATTTCAGCTCTAAGTCTCAATGAAAAATCTAATACTTACGTGGATTTTTTTTTTGGCTTTCCAGATTCAGCTTCGCTCGGTGCAGCATTGAGGGCTGCTCATGGTTGGTTGTGCAACAAGAAGGGGATTTTTGTACCCATCTCTACCATGTACAAGGACAAGTTAGAGAAGACATCTCTGGCTTGCAAGCTCTCAGTGGCTGCTGGAGATCAGGAACTGGTTTCCAAATATGCTGTTTTGATGAAGAAGAGAATCGAAATTGAGAACCGTCTTGTTCAAAAGTTTGGACGATGCTGAAACTATGGAAGGCTGCTGCACATTCTTGTTTATAGATTAATTATGGATAAAGCCGCAATAATATAATGCTCCCATTGGAACGTAGGTATAATATCAACCAAACAGAGCAATTTGATCCGTAGGAATGAATAAAAGCTTAGTATTTACTTCAATGGTAAATAGAATAATGCCTTTTGTTTTGGAATTTTGAGACTAACGATTGGTTTCTCATTCAGTTATTTATGTATATAAGAACTTATTAGTGCTTCATTCTTTCTCTTGGCGCAAGTGCTTTATAACTTCCCTCTCTGTATTTGTGAGGTGTAATACACATCAATCTGTATTTGGCTTGCAAGTTCGGAATTGCCTAATTACTTAGATCGTTTTGAATATATACTAAATCAACATTGGTTTAATTTGGTAGTGATGCTGACGACTTTACACCCTTAAAATTACCTATTAAAAGATATACATTTAATGTTACACAAACTTCTTTAATGTTAGTCAATAAAAGTGAACTATAATATTCAAGAAGGCGTGGTGGCAACTTACATCAAGGGTGACTAAAATAAACACCTTTAAGAACAACTTCCTTTGATGTTAGGTCTGATCGACAAACATATCCTTATCATATCGGTTTTCAATTGACATTGTAACTCAATTTTATAGTAGTGACATTCTTAATTTAGATTCAAGAAATTAGTAAGCAATTATGTTCCATGAAAAAAACGTTGTTATTAAAAGATAATAATCTAAAAACTAGTTTCTAGATTTAAACATATCGTTAACACATAATGATCCACAGGAACTAGTCTTTTTAATGACGTAAATAAAAAAAATCAACTTTCATGAACATCTTTTTTATTTTCTTCAACTCTAAATCTTTTTTTTCTTTATTTTGAAAAATACACATCATATTTAGTTTTCAATCCTTAAATAAAAACCAACTTGGTTTTAAAATAGCTAAGTAATAATTTAGGTATTTGATTTATAGAGGACAATACTCAGCATTTTGATTGTTTTACTATATACATTACACTTGATATACATATAATTGTGTAACAAAAAGTGTTTGACATCATTAATCAGAATGTACACATTGTTGCAATTGAAGTTGTTTGGTTAAGGAGAATCTAAGTAAGAGTGCATATGATGCCAATAACCATGGTAATATGTCAGGCATTGCAATGATAAAGAACCTCGTCTTTCATGCTCGATTGAAAACATATATTGTTGAGTTACATCATTATTGTATTCGATTTGGTGAACAAATAAAAATATTTCTCCTTAGAGTTTATTAGTAATATATTTAATGTAACTTAGATGGATATGCTCATCAAAACTATTATGTAAGAGAAGTTGGAGAAATTAATTCAAGATGCTTTTGAAAATTAGAAATGAGGGAGTGTTTAAATGTAATTTGTAATTTCCCATTTGTCTCTTTCGAGTTCTTCAATATGTGACTTTTTGAAGTATGCAAAGGTTATCTTCTTGAGATATCCATTTTATATAGAAGAAATATGTAAAGGTAAAGTAAATTTTGTAAAAAGAACTATTGCTTTGGTCAAATAACCACGATGTCTCTATAGACTCCAATTGATATTCATAAACAGAGGTGCTCTCTACCCCTCACGTGAGCCAAGTTAATCAAGCAAAAAGTTAAGAAGGCTCAAATTGACCTCCACTCTCAAAACGTACTCCATACAAAAAGTTATTTCATTAATTCTATAGATAAAAGAGTTTGTTTTTGTAAGGAGAGTGAGAGAGGAAAGTATAGATTTATGCTCATTAATTTGCCCAAGTTTGAGAAGAACAGAAAGGCAATTATAGAGTAAAGAAAACAAAGATGGTTTAGTTTAGTTGGCAATTTATTAAATACAGAGAGAGAGAGAGAGAGAGAGAGAGAAAAGGCAAAATTTGGAGTTTGTTGTGACTTGTGTGTTTCGTTTTTCTTTTGAAAGAGAAATCAGTAAATTAAAAGACAAATTAAAGAGAGTTAGCTTTTGAGGTTTTCATGGCGTCCACTTAGGAAATACCAAAACAAATATATAAAAATATATAAACGCAATTTTCGCGCCATGTCTTTGGGATTTAATTTAGGGTTTTCGAATTTCTATTTCTTCTAAACAATATTATCTTCACAAATTGAGTCAACATTGCGTCCTCTACGCACTGCCAAACCTTTCACCTAAATCTATTCTCCACTCTCTAAATTAACTAAATTAATTAAGTCTTAACAATTTTACCTCAAACTTTGCTTACTTATCCAAATTCAACTCCATCAAAATTCAACTATCAAACTTATACATTCCAAGACTAATACTTTATGTCCACCTATCTTTGTGCATCTCCTTCTCATCATTTCCATCTATAATACAAATAATTAAAATATTTGGTGTGAAAAATACTATAGAATATTATATAAAGTGATAGGTTTTATATATTGTAACACAACACACACGTGTGTGTGTATATTATATATAGTAGAGGTTAATTAGTGATATGAAATAATAAAATGAAATAAGTATTAGTAGAGTGCATTGCCTTGAGGGATAAGGCATGAGAGAGAGAGAGAATTGAAAGGGTTTCTTTTTTGTATTTGGTGAGTGATATATCCAAAGGGATTCTGTGGGGTTTTCTTCTCTTATAGTCCGTGAGATTTCGTTTTTGAATATTTCAAATGATATCAAATTCATTGTATCATCAAAATCTATACATCTATTCTCTCTAAATCAAATTAATTACCCAAAAACCAATGTCACGAGACATCATCTACCTCTCTCTCACATAAACATCTTTATAGACATCTTTCATTTTTATTTTTATTTTTTGAAATGTAATCACTCTATATAACTTTCATATATTTTTGTTTTAAATTGATTTTTGTTTTCATTAATCTTTTAAGTCATTGTCTAATAACAATTCTTCAAATTAAACAGCTTGGCCTCAAATAATACTCTCATTTATGGTATGGTATGGTGTAACCTAAGTGTGAAAATCAACCACTTAGCTAAATATGTGTAGCCCGATTTGAATCATTTTTCTTTAAATTCAACTAAATCATATAAAAAAAGTAGTAACAAGTAAATTTAATTGTTAAATTCAAACTTGTTCATAATATAGTTGATTTTGTTTTTCAAAAATAAAATTTTTCGTTGTAAAGTAATACAATGAATATTCTATATCTACGGCTTGCTTAAACAAGAGAAAGAAACAGACATTGTCAAATTCTTTAAAGATATTACAATTTGTTCTTGGGTTTAATGAATATTGTGGTCAACAAAAAACAGTACGAGTTATAAGGTATATTTGGGAGAAAAATTCTCTCGATGAAAAATTTTGTGGGAATGCATAATGAAAATGGCGATGGGTCACAGGTGCTATCCCTGTCCCCCAAGGGCATTCTCTATTCATTGGATTGGTCAATTTGTTTCATACAAGTACTGCACATTTGTGGAGGATGTTATGTTAATTACGTTGAGAATCAGCATGCAACAAGCCAGAAAGGGTTTAGCACCAATGTCATACCTAAATTTGCTTTTAAGGCAATAATTATTCCATTACCTCAAATTCGATTTGTTCAATACGAAGCTTTTACAAAGTTACTTTTTTTTATTTCTAGGGATTGGAGTCTAGTTTCTATTTGATTCCAAAGTTCATAATGTTACATTTTTAATATTAAGATTTGAGTTTAATTTCTGTTTATTTCACAAAATTCAAAATATTATATTTTTACTCTTGTATTTTTTTAAAAAGGATAGATTTCACGAGTTTATAATTTTACCATAATTCAAACTCTCGCTAATACTAACTTTGGTCATATTTGACAACATTAGGTTTAAGTTGATTAATATAAAATATTTATATGAATTGAAAATTTATAATTAATGTTAGTAGGGAATGAAAATATATATACTTAAAAAACTAATTATTTATAATTCTTGCCATTCTCTTACATTAATGGACAAACATCAACTCTCAAAACTAAAATTAAGTGTGTATTTAGTAACAAAATCAAACTTAACAAAAATTAAATATTTGAAACAATATATTTTTGAAACTTAGAACTAAAACAACAACTAATGAAATTCAAAATTTAGGAGTAAAAGTACAACATTTTTAAAACTTGGAAGGAATATAAATTTATTAAAACTTTGATATATTTCCTTTAATTAATTAAGACAAGAAAAATAGAAGAAATTAAATTGTCCTTCATTTATTGTTGGCTCCACCACACATTCATACCCTATACTATATTTAACAAAAGGATAGGAGAAACTACCTCCATCCATTTTGCTCTTTCTATTCATTTATTATAAAACACTTCCATTATTTATTATTTTTATTTCCTTAAATTAAAATACATAATTAAGTAATAGTGTAGTCTAGGAAAATTATTATTATTATTATATTTCTCGTTAATACAGTAATATCAATAGCCCACAATTTACAAAACCTTTCATAATACTCATTAATTTGTTACTCTCCACTTCCTACTTATAACACTATTTGAAAAAGAAAAAAAGAAAAAAAAAATCAATTATCATCAGTAAAATTCAAAAGTAAACCATACATGCATATATTTTATTATTGTTGAATATAATAATTTATAAGCATATGATCATCACACACCACTCTTATCCAATATGATTATTTTCAAACATACAAAAACATGTGCATGTCACGTGAACGACAACCACCAATTGAATAATTTGAAAAGCAATTAACAGGATCAATATATATATATATATTGAGTTCATAGAATAATATTATAAAAGTCAAAGGTACTACAAACTCTCTGCTCAAAAGAGGTGTTATATTATGCATAAAATATAGCACACCCTTCTGTGTAGTGGTCTAATACATTGGCCAAAAGGAGCCCTAGCTAAACAATAATTTAAATATCATACACATATTATATATATATATATATTATATATATATATATGAAGAGAGGAAAATGAGAAATAAGAAATTAAGGACGTCGTAATTATTAATTATGGGTAGGGAAATTGTGGTTATTTAAATGGTTTTTTACATAAATAAACTCCTAATAATGGTAGCCTCGGCGCTGTCGTTTTCGGTTGCTGCCAAAAGTTGTGACAATCTCTCACTTAAATCATCCACTTCTCTGTGTAAGTTCCTTATGTAGTTGCATGTTTCTTGTAGCACTCTTGAAGCCGACGCCTACACCCATCAAATTTAAACATCATTACAAATTTTTTACAACACCTGAAAACTATTCTTTTCCATACTAGTTTTCTTTTTTAAAACCAATCGATGCACCACAACTTAATTTACTCTTTTTTTCCTTTAATCAAGCACACTTAACTGTAGAGTTTTAATGGGATCAGATAGCACAAAAGTATTTTCTTAAGTCATTCATGTGATAACAGAGTGTGATTTTACACTAGAAATGAAAACTGGAAAAACCTTTTACAAAGAGATCATTATTTTGAGAGACTGCCCCAATGTAGCTCGAGAGAGAGATTTATCCATCATTTTTTTTCATACACAGTAAAGAGAAAATTCAAACTGTTATCTTAGTAAGTTTTTTCATTTATTATTATTAGAAATGGATAGATTTTGAAATCTATATAGATATATATATGAGGGAGTGATTGAAAAATGAATAGTAGGAAAGGGTATATATGAAGAATAATAATAAATTGAAATGGGAGGGGTGTGTGGAGGGGGGAATTTGGAGTATCCCCAGCTGCATTGGCAGTGGAAGGAGGGAACAGTATGAGACCCACAACCCGACATGTGGGGAGACAAAATTTAATAACCCTTTTGGAAACAGAAAGGAAGAAGATCATAAACAAAGACCACACCAAATATGACTTTCATTCTTTTATGCTAGTTGAAGTATATGCTCGTATTTTAAATTACCTTGTGGGAGGCACGGGGATTACGAAGCTCGGGTATGAGACGTTGCAACTTAGAAACAAGATCAGCAATTTGATCGTCGGAGATTAATGGAGAAGCAGCCGAGGAGTTTCTGGAGCGAGAAGATCTTCTTGAAGACATGATAAAATTGTTGTGTGATGAAGCTAAAGAGAAGTATTTAGGGAGAGAGAAAATTAAAGGACGACGTTATGGGGATGAAGGGAGAGAGATATGGGATAGAGATGTATATATAGAGAGAAATATGAAGAGAGAGAGAGAGAAATAATGGGTTTGGTTTGGTCATTTGCTGGGGTTGAAGCGGACAATTGCATGGGAGAAAGCAGTGGGCGATTTTGGCTTGCTTTTTTCCCCTTTACTTTTGTCACACACATATATTATATTCAACGTAACTACCCTTGATTAATTATTATTAATTCCTCTAAATCGTCTTTACTTCCAAATTATTGTAAATGAAAAAATGGTTGAAAAATATAATATTTACTAAATATATAATAAAATATTATATTATAGGTAAAAAAAATAAAAAAAAAGTAGTCCACAACACAATTTTTTTTTTTTTATTGCAAATATAATAAATATGACAAATAATTAGATATATCATAGAGCTATCAAAGTACTATCCGTTTTTAAATTTGTTACTTTTGTAATTTAGAAAATGTAGTGACATAAGTTCTATTATCATAAATTTTGTTGCTATTTTTGCAGACACCCTTATATTTTATTATTTATTTTGCTATATTTAAAAATCTTCATCTATTAACACACAACCAAATCTATCAAAATCGACGGTCTCCCATGTATAATGTTAACACGGTTAGAGCTTATCAAGTTGCCAATTCTTGGAGGTAATAAACATTTATCCAAGGCTTTTTGGGGCAAGCTTTGTGAGAAGATAGGACTTGGATAATGCTTTCTTTTAATTGGTTGGCCTTGTATCTTTGTTTGGGCTTCTCTCTATTCCCTTTTTTAACATCATCTTGTACTTCTTTGGTTTTTTTAATTTATTGAATATATTTTGAAGTTGGTATGATAAAAATGTTTGGATGTTTTCGCTAATCCAAATTGTATCTTTTTTCTTTTAAAGAAAAAACAAACACAAACTCAACCTAATTTCAAAGTCTAATCTTTATCTTTAAAATATAAGATATTCAACAACAATATGTACTAACACTTTAGATGTTTGTGTTTTTATATTACAGAAACATGAGATTTCAAATGCATTGCGCTAGATTTTGAGATATAAAGAGAATGTTATGAGTGTGTCAATTTGGATAAATTTTTTTGATGCATTTAACATTGTAATTGGTTTGTATCTTTATTAAAGAAATAAACATGAAAATTTTAACAAGGAAGTGACATGAGTGCAAGTTGAGTAAAAAAGGTGAGTATCTTTTCCAATCTTTTTCGATATGGGTCCACAACATGACATGTCCAAAGGTCTACATTTGGACAAATAGTAACTATGTCTCTGACATTTCAAATTTTCAAGTTTTGTTCACTCTAAACCACTTCATAAAATTTTAAGTTAGTTATGTTCAATTAGTCAATATATATATCTTACAAATTTTTAATTGAGTATTATGTTTTCAAATTATATTGTGTGATTCTATTCCATTAGGAATTTGAACAAAATTGAAGAAAGTAATCATGAGTATATAAGTAAGGACAATTATTTTCATTGGTATAAATTCCTTTTTGGAACCAAAATTAAACAAATAAGTTATAAGAGAGTTTATGTTCAAAGTGGATAATGTCATGTCATTATGGAGATATGTAGAGGCTCGTCGTGTCCTTATTAGTTGGTATCAAAGCCTTGGTCTAAATTTAAGTATGTGTGGATGAAACCCTTGTTCCGAATAATAATTAAAGAAATTTAGTGACTTTTGTTCATGTTCTAGCTAGGTGATAAGATAAGAACATGTGTGATCCGTGATTAGTGCTCATGCTCGAGTGAGAAAGTGACCTAAGATGAACATAGAGGATGCCCTTGTGATTTAGAAATACACGCACTCTCATTGTTGAGAGTGAAATTGATTTGTTCGAGGGAAAACTTAGAGTGGTACTAATAACAAAGCCATTAGGGTTTATGCATGCCCAAAGCGTAACCGGCAATATCATATCTTTATGGAGATATGCGTAGAGGTTCATTGTCCTTCTTACTATAACTACATCAATTCAAAGGATAGGATAGATATGACTTGAATAAAATAAACTCTGTGGGAGTTCAAAAATCACACTAATAATTAATCAAACTTCCAAACATATATTTTAAGCTTCCCAAAAAACATTATGTTGGAATGCTCTAACTTTGCTATATATCGCACTCCAAATGATTAAGTAAGAGAGTTTTACTGATTAAAAAAAAATTGTACTATTTGACATATTTATGATATTTACGATTATGATCCAAAAGTTTAAAGAACGAAATGCCTCGTATAAATTCTAACACTCAAAACTCTAGTGCTAGTTTGTAATTATTATGGATTAACCAATATAAAATTTTGAATCAATTTGATCTCCATATCTTTTTTCTTTATTTGTCAATTAGTTCACCATGTTATTGTGTAATGTTATTAATGTATTAGGAAACTCCGAAGATACATATATGATGAATAAGTATATAATGAAAATAAGTTACGGAGAAAATGATTGTGGCGATGTGGAAGCCTATTAAATGGATAATAAAATGAGTTAAATATATATAGATATGTCAAACAAAGGAATTTAATATGAAGATTGAGACGGGATTAGAGAGAGAGAGAGAAATAGGCAAGTGAATCGTCTTCCATACTGTCAATTTCTGAGGCTGTCGCCAAATTGGGGCAAGTCTTCAAGTGGGTTAAGGAAAATATGCTTCTCTATCTCCCTACTTAAAGGCCCTCTTTGTGTCACTCTCCCCAGCAAACCCATGTTACCCCTTTCCCAACTTCTTCCTATCTCTCTCTTTTTTTAAAAAAATTATAAAAACCATTTTCCTTTTCTCATCTATAATATATTAATATATATGTGTCGTAGGACTACTCGAACCTCAAGATATACTACTCATAATTATAAGATAGATGTGTTATTCTAACTCTCTCATGGTTAGTTTGTTTGTTTTGGGATCGAGTAACATGTGTTATTTAATTTGGTATCAAAATTCATATAACATTCCAAAAATATTTTTAGTGTATCTATTGAAAAGAAGTAGGAATCCAAAAATAAGATCGGTTATATATTCTTATTATTGTCAATTAACTTTGAGATGAAATCCAAGTTATCTAATAATTTTTTTTTTAAAAAAAAATGACTTTTCTTCTCTACTAAATCTGTTTTATCTCAAGTATAAATTGCAAGAAGGTTTTAGGTATTTTGGCCAAATTATTGTGTTGGAGGCTTCGTGTTGTAGTAGTATATCTTGTTATGTATATACACATTATTAAAAACCTTATATTGTTCATATGATTTGGAACAAAAAAAAATTGTCAAAATATAGGAAGTAAAAGTTCTGGGTTGTATATTTGAAGTTCTGGGTTGTATATTTGAAGTTCGTTTGGATTGACTTAAAAATAATGTTTTTCAAGAAATTCATTTTTGTTTAAATTTATTTTTGTGAAAATTGTTTAAAATACACTTTAAAAAATAGTTTTGAGTAGCTTCTCAACACTTTAATTTTTTTTAAAATAACTTGTTTTTTAAATTAAACACTTGAAAATGTAATCCAAACACACCATTAATCTTTCTTTTGGCTTAAAAAGTTTCACTAGATTGTAACTTTGGACCCCGGCATTTTTCTGCATCCTCTGTGACATAGCAACATCATCCTTACATGTCCTAAAAGCTTATTAGAGTGAAAGTTGTTCTCATGAACCAACACACGTGTCCTTTTAGCATGCTTTGTCAATTCTCAGGAGGTCACCTAATGTAGAATTTCTTCAAGCTAAACACACGCTTAATTTTGGAGTTTCTATGATCGGGTAACCGAAAAGGAAGATGCTCTTTGTTGGTATAAGTAGTAACTTTTAATTCTTTTACGTCTTTTTTAACATTACTTTCATATTCTTATTTCATGTCATCGGGATCTCTCTCTTTCAAATTGATACCAGTTCATTCATGTCTTCCTCTTAAATTCAAGGCGTTACATTATGTGACACGATTTAATTTATTTATTCATTTTAAAAAAACTATATATTTTTTTGTTAATAAAAATGGTTTTAATTCAAACACAAAAATTGTTTATTAGGTTGTACTAAATTTAGAAAAATAATTCAAATTTCAATTTTTGAATATGACAAATGTGAACTTACTAGATAGCTGTTTTAATTTTTTATAATCATTTTCGATTAATCACTTAGTACAATCACTTTCTTTTATTCTATAATATTCTATATAATAAAAGCTAAACGGTTAGAGTGTTTTAATCATTAACATTTATAGATTGGAATGATTTTTATAGTACACTACATTAATTACAACTTGAATGCATATAATACAATACTTATTCCCTTATTTTCAAATAAGTAGGTATGATTATATAGTCATGTGACATAATATTCTAAAGTAAAGCTTGACTCCAAAACTAAAATCCAAAGAATGAAGTGTACATGAAAAGAGAAGTAAAAGTTGAGTATGATTTTATTTTTCATAACTAAAAGTTGAGTAAGATTTCTTTTAGTTAAAGCATAGAATGTTTACATCCAACATGGAAAAGTAAATTAGAAAATTCAACCTCCATAGAATGATTTTCAAGTCAACTTTTTAAAAATTGAGAGTGCACATGATAGTTAAGGCATGCATAAACAGCAAAATTCAAAGTTACACCGAATAAGATATTGATGCAGATCATAGAGAAATCAACAGAAACATTAACCTCCCATTTAGTGTATCCCTAGTTTACTAATGTTCATGCTAGTTTCAACAGTCTTGGTAAATACCCTCATACATGGAATGGCAATATAGCTTCTGCAAGCTCATCAGAATCAAACAAGAGAAAATAAATCTTTATAACAAAAATATAACATCATCATTATATTGAAATAACCATGAACATTAATGTCTAATGAATCCAATATCGGCATCCTCATTAAGAAATTTTGCCAAGAGTTCAACTTGAAGGAATCATTGATGAGGCTGACAAAATGACAGGTATAATTAAGTATAGTGATGGAGCACTTAAGCAACAATTCACTTTTTCTTTTTCTATGTATATTGATCATCATTATTTTATGTCAACATATAGTATAAGAACTTCATATACAGTCAAATATTAGTTATTTAATTATATATACAGTATAAAAACTAATTTGGGATTATATCATTTATTAATTTACTTGATGCCTTATGACATTAAATTGGAATGTTCAAAACTTTGAAGAGGTATCACGTCTCTCAACTTTTATCAAATATTTGAGAACATAATTAATGTGAACTAGATTTGGGTAGTTTAATAAGACTTCAAAGCATAATAATAATGGAAGAATGAGCCACCTAACCTAGGTTAGATACTATGATGCATTGGCATTCTAAAATTCATTACAAGAAAAATTATTTAAAACTAATCATTCCCTAGCTAGTATTTTATTTTTAGTTTTTAGTTTTTAAAATTTCTCTCTTTTTTTTATTTATTTTTAATTAAAAGAAAAATAAAAACATGTTTTCTTCAAACTTTGTTAGTTTTTTATTTTTGGTTTTATAATATGGGATGAAAGTAAAACAACAAAGACTAGATAAAAGGTGATCTATCTAGCTTTGTTTTTCCTTTTTCTTTTTTCTTTTTTATTTGTTTGAACGGTTACATGAAGTTGGAACCTTTTTATTTATAGGTATGAGATCCTTTGAATCCAAGTAAAAGAAATTTTTATATGTTAGTTTTATATTATAAATATTTTAAATATTTCTACAACTATCCTTATCCAAAGAAATTTCTTGAGCCTAAAGACGTCTATAATATTTCTAATTAAATATTTTCTTTAAAATATATATTCACAAACTACTAAATAAATCCAAAGATATCTTATATAGCTATCTACATAGAAGTTTCTAGCATAGTTAGAGCTGGTTGAATTTTGAAGAAAATTAAAAAAAAGCTTTTGATTATAAAAATACTGTTTAAAATAAACTTCAAAAGCTAGTTTGAATGGTGGTTAAACATTCAAAGTTGGTCAAAAAAAATAATTTATTTTTTAAAAAGTAAACACTTAAAAATGTATTCTATAAACACATTTAGGTGAGGTGAGGGTGGTTAAATAAGCAATTTAAAGCATTATTTTAGTTGATAATAGATTATAACAAATAAGGTTTGAAGGTAGAAAGAGGTAGCTAGTAAGTAATTCAATGTAACAAAATTTACTCCATTTTTAAGAACTGAAAATAAGAAATTAGAAAGGTTGATGATGTTTTAGAGAAGTTGGGGATTGTGAACTTCCTTGCACATAAGAAACACATGAAATGAAATTTGAAGAAGAATGAATGGGGTAAGAGAGAAAATATTAATTAGGGTTTGTGGAAGTTGTGGGTTTTAAGGAGTGGGGCGACTAGAACGACGACGTTGATCGGTCAGAATAACCTTTTTCTTTTTATTATTATATAATATTATTTTAGGTAGTTTTTGAATGGTAGGGATTTCGATGTCTCGTGTCACGACACCGCACGTGTCGTCTTGTGAACTCTGCACAAAATCCAACCTTTATCTTATTTTGTGGAACGACGCCGTGTTTGTTTAACATTATAACACTCTTAACTCATCAACAAATCAAACTTTGATTTCACCTAATTTCCTTTCTCTCTCTTTCTTTCTTCTTCCTTTTTCCTACTTCCATCTTGCATTTTCCTTTTCTTCCAAAAAATACTATATTGCCATTCTCTCCTTTCTTTTTTTTTTCTTCTTTTTTTATTTTTATTTTTCAAAACTAGTAATTAAATAGTTTTTAGATTTGTATAAGTTAACATTTCTAACCTATATTCAAAATATCGGACTTTTTCAATGAATCTCAATCAGATTGACTATTGAGGATAAAATTCACATAATCACATCATTTTTGCAACAATATAATTTTATGTTTTTGATATCTATATGTGTTTGCATTCTTTCATTACAATTTTTCAATAATGGGTTTCAGCTTTGTTAAAGAATGTACTAATTAATTCCAAGACAAATATTATTAAAACCAAAACAAGCTTCTAATTAACTTGGTTTTGAAAGATAGGATGAATGTATAAACTGATCAATACCCACAACATAAAAAGCTAATGGAAGAAGGTAATGTTTTTTAAAAAAATCAATTTGTTTTAAAATGAGCTAGACCTTAACTTTTATTACAACTTTTTGGGTTTTGATGGGAGGCAATTTCTTGTGTTATCATTTTTTTTGCTTAGAAAATCATATTGGATAGCAAAACTGGTTCTCATGTTTGTAAATATAGACTATTTTTCATTAATAATAATTGATAGATGTTCAACTTTATTTTTTCAAAAAAAATATATTAGATCAATTGGATACACGCAGACATCTCTATTAAGTGGACATCTCTATAGCGCCCTCATCACTCCTACTTCATTAAAAATATAAAAACAAGTACACAAGTAGTTGGAAGAATAGAGATAAATAAGCCCACATAGTTTGTAAAAAGCTTTGATCTATTAGTGCAAAGTTGCCTAAATGTCTCATATCTCAACATTGCTTTTTTTAGCCCTTTGAATATTCCGTTGTAAAGAGATGTCCAACTTACGTAACATTTTTTTTTCATTAGTAAATTTAAAACTACTATAAACTATTTTCATGATAATTATTAATAGATGTTTTCAATAATAATCTATGTATTCATAAATATATTTGTTCAAACATACACTCACAAATATTAAAAAATAGCATACAACAATGTTACATTATACTATTTTATTGTTATATATGTAGTCGTTTGTTTCATTATTAATATTAAGTTATCAATAATTTACCATTTTGATATAATATTTATTTGTGAAATTAACATAAATTTTTTGATAATGGATTCATCTTTTCTAATATTTTATATATATTTTTCCCTAAACATTAAAACCATGGTGTGTGATAGGGACAGAAAATAAGATAGCAAAGGTAAATTAAGTGTGAGATTCAGAGAAATTGCCAAATTGAATCAGATTTGAAGTTACAAACTTTTTCAACTCTTTCAGAAAAAAACGTACAAAATGAATTAACTTTCATAATTTACCTGACAAACTATATGTAACACACCTCATTCTTTTGTACCCTACCACCTTCTTCTTCTTCTTCTCCTTCCTCCTTTCCATTTGATATATTGTGTCTGAATACATAGGTAGATCGAGAATTCAATGCACACATGACCATATGGTTTATTTTTTCTCACTGACGCCACATTTACCTTAGTGAAAACGAAATAGATTCATAGTAATAAAAAGGTGTGAGTCCTATTTCATTGTTTACTTGTTATGATCACATGCAATCGTACGAACACAAATTGGTTGATGAATTAAATGTGTTATGTTCAATCCAATTGTGATTATGGGTACCATTAATTGTTTTATGTTCTAACTATAAAATTATCAATTTAACAAACTACTACAATCACATTATCGTTACCGTTTTACCTCTACGGTAAAAGGTAAAGATAAAAATAATTTTTCTTAACTTTAAGTAAACGCCATCAAAATTAATTTAATTATGTTTGCAATTCCAAACTTATTGTTGAATGAAAATTCATTACAATTACTTTAGTATCCTAATTGCCAAAATCGTAGTCTATAATTTCATTTTTGTTTTCTCTCTATAATTTTAGCTGATTTTTCCATGGGTAAGAATATCAAATTAACTTTATAAAAGTGCAAATGTTCTTTTTAATCAGATTAGAAAAATATTAAAAAGTATTATGGAATATGAATCACAATAAAACGAAATTTAAACTATGAAGATATATATATCAAAATAACATGTATTTAAAATTTTAATTTGTTTGTTATTAATTATAAACATAGTTGGATTAGTTAGGGTTGTGTTTGGTTAATAAGAGATTAGATCAGAAACCCCTAGGGGAAGGTAGTAGTGATTCTTATGATGAATTAGGAGAGGAGGGTGGATTCTTGGCCAAAAGGGTGAAAGGGCTTATATATATTATATATGTATTTATGTATTTTTAACAAGTTTGAATTCTCGTTTTCACAGTTCAATTTAATGAACCATACAAAAGAAGAAATTAAAATAATGATTTGAACAATGGTGTGAACATGAGTAAAGGTAAATTGGGTAATGCATGGGGTGAATTGAGTTTGGGGGGTCCATAATATTTACTGAAATAAGGTTATATAAAAGAAGGGTTTAAAGGACAAGAAAAAGAAATGTACAAACAATTGAATATTCACATATATTCAACTGCATTTTAGGGTTTTGTAAGTTCATAGATTTTAGATTTTCCACTGCTTGGCAGTGTGGAAATTTAATAGAAGCTAAGGGCCACATTGTGATTATTATATTGCTCCCTTCCTCTAGATATATGTTTTTGGATGTATACAGTGAAACCACGTGGTTTTTTTTTTTCCTTTTTCTCCAGTATTCAATGGTGTGTTTGTTAAATTAAAATTTATACAAATTGTATTAAATTTGAAACTAATTATAAAGTTAAATTTTATTTGGATGTATACTAGCTAGAGAGTTCAAATAGTAGTGTTGTGTTTTCATTGTTGCTATTTAATTCGATCAATGGGTTGAATTCATCCTAATTAAAGGACTCCTTTAGTTTATTGGTTTGGTTGGATGAGTTTATATTATATGTATTATTTTTCTATCATTCGATTTTTATATAGTTTTATGTTTCATTTTCTTCATTTCTTAGCATCCTTTGAAGTTATACGTTCTTTAAATTTACACTTTTTAATGTATGACATTAGAATTAATGAAGTTTAAGTATTTATGGGCTAATTTTTCTAAGGGATTCGGTTAGGATAATATGGTTTAAGCCCAATAATGCAACCACATCACATTGCATCTACCACACTTTCTATTTTGTTTGTTGAACTAATGATATTTTCTTATATTAAATTTGTGTTAGTTGAATCTTAATGCTATAAGCTAAAGATTAAGGGGAAACTTACAAAAGAATATATACGACCAGCTAAAACCCTAGACAATATAGATTGTCATTGGTCATTAGGACACGACATAAACCACATCATAGCTAGGGCTAAGAGATTATTGGTGACGATCAAAATCTTGAAGGTAAAGGTGACGTTTTGAATTTTGCATAAAACATCAATTTGTCATTAGGCCTCTAATAAAAATTAAAACTCTAGATTTTTAAAAGTGTTTATCTTATTTGACAACTCAATTATCCAAATATAGAAGTCACATCATCATTTCGTTAAAAGTTAATTGAATCTTATCATAATTGATTAATATGTTCTTTTGAACTCAGTTCAGAGACTAAAATATACGTTTTTCTAAAAAGTTTTTATGATTTAAAATAGAACAAGCTATTAAGTTTAGAGACCAAATATGGAAGTTTTTATGATTTAAAATATACGTTTTTCTAAATTTTTTATTATCTTATTTGACAACTCAGTCATCCAAATATGAAAGTCACCTCATCATTTCGTTAAAAGTTAGTGGAATCTTATTAGAATTGACTAGAATATGCTCTTTTTAAAAATGCAGAAACTAAAATATACTTTTTTTTTTTAACTTTTATGGTTTAAAATAGAACAAGATATTAAGTTTAGAGACCAAAATAGGATGTAAACCAAAAATAAAAATTGAGAGAACATATTAAGAGATACATTAAATTTTGTTTAAGAATTCAACGAAAATAAAAATGAATAGAAAACGTAAAACAATAAAAAATCAATAAAATTACTAGACTTAATTTGTTACAATAGAATATTTGAGTCCAACAAAAGCCATCCAACATGAAGTTCTCAATATTGATTCTTTCGACATGCTTTTGTTCTACTCACATGCTACTTAGAAATATTAATAAGACCTCATTCAATGCTTTGAAATTCATTTTGACTTAGTAAAAAAACAAAGTGCATGCTCCTTGTTTTAAATCACTAATGTGGATAACAATTAATTTGAATTTAAAGAATAAATTACTCAAATTTTGGCATAAAAGACTAATCATTTTTTTTAGTAGAAATAAATAAATATAAATCAAATTATTTACTTATATAATCTAAATTTAAATATTTTTACATACATATCTTTGACCGATAAACAATCAAACTATGAAACGGGATCCGTTCCTATCCAGTTTGGGAGAGAAAGATTCATCCCTGTAGGAAAATTGGACGCATCTACCCTCAAGTCTAGTAGGAGAGCTCAACTATAAAAAAATATTTATAAATATAACAAAATATTACCGTGGACAATAATAGTAATTTAAGTGTGTCTATCGCGACACAGATAGTAGTAGTCTATAGTAATTTATTGCAATCCATGACTAATAGAAAGTAAAATTTTATTATATTAATTAATAACTCTTTGAATTCATTTTGCTACAGGTGAAAGTAAATAGTGGTGTATATATATCACATCTTTTGTTTAGATATATGATGATATTTAATGCAGGTGGGTATAGATTTTAAAGTGTCATGTTTTTCAATATGGTAAGCTTTTGTTTGTATATGATATATTTAAACCTCCAATTATTGTCTACATTATTATTCCACATTTTTGTTACAAACGACCTGACGTGGAATTTATCAATTTTAAACCACAATTTTTAACCATATAACCTCTCCATCTAAAGTTATCCTTTAGTTTAATTTTGTTAAAGAAATCAACAAACATATAACAATGAGTATGTCTTTGCTAACTATATATATTTACGTATCTTTGGTATCTCTCTCATTAGGTATGATCTTGAATAATATAACAAACTACATTATATTTTTATCCAATTCGTGTTAGGTACGCATCCACAAATATAGAAAGAATAATTCAGAAAAGACATATAGAAAAACAAAGAGAGGGCCATAGAATTACCATAATTTAGGAGACAAAAGGCAGGGGAAGAACGTGGTAACATTCACAACACAACAAGAGGCTCTTTAAGAAGGGATATAAAAATTAATTAAAAGGGGACACACCAAATATATATAAATATATATAATAATGAAAAAATGTAGAAAAATAAAAATGTTAAATTTATTTTAGTATTTAATTATATTATTTTGGAAGGAAATGGGAATTAAGAATTTGGTGAAATATTTGTAATTGGTTCATTTAATTGATTGCATATAAAAGGGAAAAGAGAGAAGAGAAAAGAGAAAAGAGGTGTGGAAAGGGAATGTGAGTGAAAATTGACAACCACCGATTTTTATTAATGTGTGTGTTTTTGGTTTTGGGGGGAATGATCATGTGGCCGTGTTTTGACGATATTATTATTATTCGGTTCGGTCGGTGTTTTCTCCAACTTATATAACTCCGTTTTCTAAAATCTCTCCCACTTTGGTTTTTTTTGTCACTATTTCCTTTCATTTTTGGCTTCTTTCTTTCTTTCTTTCTTTCTTTTCTTCCCCTTTCTATGACCTCATATGTTGGTGATGATGAAGTAAGAGCTACTCACGTGCCATGTTAACCAATTATAATAATCTTCTTCTCTATATTTTACATCTTTATACATTTTAAATGCAAAATATAAATCCATACAAAACTTTACAATTTTAAATATTACATAGTTGGATCAATAGTTTACCATTGGTATCAACAGAATCTTACTTTTGTTATTAAGAAGTTAATGCTCCAATAATAATATGTGACCATTTAATCAAAATGCAATTTCAAATATATTATCAGGGTGGATCAATAATTTATCAGCCCTCATTCCAAATAAGGTCAGTATATAAATGGAGCATCAATAGTATACCAACATTCAGTCTAACTTGAAGCCCATTCATCCCTATCTATTTCTTTTGCTTTCTCAACTATAATATCTAGACCACTTACCTTAACTAATCTCCCAAGACATACCCTACGATATTTGAATATCAAAAAAACTCGTAAGAAAATTAATTTTAGTTATCAATGAAACCACATCCCCTTTTTTTATTCTTATTACTTGATTTAGAGAGTGACTATTTATTTAAAGCACTATTAATTTAAAAAGACAACTATACGTATAAGTCATAACATAGAACAGAAATTTGCAAATTAAACAAAACAACCAAACCCATACACAAATAAATATCATATTCTGCACACTTAATATACCATCTTCACAAGTATCTTCAGTCTTGACCCATCTACTAAGTTTGGCTTGCTTGGAGAAGACCATCCCTGATCTGTGAAGCAATATCTTTAACTGCACCAGGTCCATGTGGGATGAACACAGAATTAGACTTTGATGACGCTCCGATCTCCTTCATCGTGTCGAAGTATTGAGTCACAAGAACCATGTCCATGACATCCTTAGATGTCGTTCCAGGGACGTTTTCAGCAAATGCTAGTACACTGTCTCTGAGCCCATCGACAATGGCTTGACGCTGCCGTGCAATACCAAGCCCGGCCAGATACTTGGATTCGGCATCTCCTTCAGCTCTCTTAATCTGCAATATCTTCTCTGCCTCAGCTTTCTCAGTTGCAGCAACTCTCAGTCTCGCAGCTGTTTATACAATCACCCAGAAATCAAAAGATTTGCATTTGTAGTAACCAAGGCTAACAAACAAGCATTTATCACTAATTGGGTAGTATTTCATTACCTGCATTTATTTCATTCATTGCTCGCTTTACATGCTCATCTGGCTCAATGTCCACAATTAGAGTTTGAACTATCTCGTATCCATAAGCTGACATGGCCTAAATGACCAAAATACCACAGAGATTAAGATTTACATTTTTAAGTTGGTTAATTACGGATCATGAAAAGAGAAAGAGAAACAAAAGTACCTTCTCCAGCTCGTCTTCGACGGCCTTTGCAATATCATTCTTCTGTTCAAAAGTAGAATCTAGGTCCAACTTTGGAACACTTGCCCTAATAACTAAAACAACAAAACGATGCAACATCTACTTTAGTTACTGCTCAACAAATTTATAACCAAATTAGGGTGAATTTTAATGACAAGAGTTAAATCAAAACTTGGTGACATATCTTCTCAATCATAGTTTAATAACGTAATAGAAAGATTAGCCCAACTTCAAAATTGGCCTCTAAGATTTCAAAAAATGGCTTAAAATAGAATACATAACATAAGATAGTCTTAAAAAAACTCTTGAAAAAAAATGCAAGCCTTAAATCTTCTTAACAAGATAGAGCAATAACAGATGGCTGATGAGCCTATCAAAGTTTCCTAACAAGATACAGTAATAAACTGAAGATGATTGCTATTAGAGATGCTAATTAGAATTTGATTCCCTGGAAAATCATTATTTATTCCATCCCATTGGTCAGATATTGCACCCAAAGGAAAATGTTTTCTGGCAGTACTAGAGTACTACTCATCAAGCTGTAGTAGTTGGGGAAAGGGGAACCATCACAATAAAAACCACATGAAATTAAATTCCGACTAAAGAATTGAACAAAAGAACTCCAAAGTATACCATCAAAAACATATGCCTGGATCTGTTCTCTTGTATTACTAAGCTTATAAAAAGCATCTGAAGCCTTGTCTGCTAGGGCTCGGTATTGAATAGAGGCAACGACAGTGACAAAAACATTGTCCTGAAAAAAAACCAGACAATAAATTAACATTAAGAATGGTAACTTATAAACCTTCTTTGCTCTGAATCTCTAGCTGAAGGTGCTTCTTATTTCCTCTTCTAGAAATAAGACAACCAATTGTTAATTTGCAGAAACAAACCTTTGTCTTTGTCTCACACCGAACATCAAGCTGCTGGAGACGTAAAGAAAGATGACCAGCTATCTGGCTCCCAAGGCACCATGGTAGACAATGGCAACCAGGTTGAAGCACATCGTCAAATCTCCCAAATGTTTCCCTGATAGCTACAGTTGACTGGTCGACTTGAATGCAACCAAGGGCTTGACCCATTCTGAGTTATCAACTGTTCAAACAAGAGAAGTACATGATTGTCAAACGAAGAACAAACTAATAGCAAAAAAAAAAAAATCATTTTCAACTTGTATCTTGTTCAAGAAAATATGGCTGCCATTTAACTAAAATCATTCACGTGCGAAAGTTAACATAATTACAATACTTCTTTTGACGCTCAGGACACAATAAATGAAGTATGTTATAACTTCTTACAATATATTATATAATTTATAAAACGTTTAATGTCTATAAATCTGATAGAAGTCATTGCTTGCCCTTTGAAAACACCACAAATCACCAACTTAGATAGCTCAAAGTTCAGTCACTTTTTCTACATCTTCTCTGTTTCATTAAGAGCTTCAAAACAGAAAATCCATAAGCAAACTCACTTTCGTTGAAGCCTCTTTCCACATTCTGAAAAGTTTTCATTTTCCGTTAATTTCTAATAAGTGATCTGATTGAGAAATTACCACACTTTCTTTGCTCTCTATTCCTCGGTCTCAAATCTATCAGCTTTCCAAGCAAGTCCTGTAGGCAAGTTCCATGAATTTAATTCATCCTAAAATCCTTTGAGCAACCTTCTTTGTCCTGTTTCCATTCTGAAAATTCTGTAAAAAAAATTTCTCATAGTCTAACGCTCAATGCACTGATTTTCCCAAAAGGATATTGCTATCCTAAAGCCTAGCCTCAAAGCTGAAAACATCTCAACTAATTGTCTGACATTGGAAATTGACCGCCATAAACTGGAAAAACTTCATTTCTCATCACTTTTTCCCTCCTCTTTGAAGAGACCATTTTCATATTTGCCTCCCACCAATTAACAGTAAAGCTCAATCTTCCCTTGGAAAGCCTCCAAATTCATTTAACCTGGAGAGCCTCATTGCCACTACCACACACGCTGAAATATTCTGCCTCACTAATGTATATCGCAATTCTCCAAGCTCCCTTGCTCAAAGGAAAAAGATGAAATGGCCATAAAGAATGACAGAAAAGCTGCCAACACCAGATAAACCTATGACTTTTTATTTTTTTCCTCCTTTGTATAATTCTATCTTTCTTCATCTTCAAACTCTCCCTCAGATCGTATCTTTTCCTATTTTTCCACTAAGACACCACTTCCATTCACTTATGCCGTGGCCATCCTAAATTGTCAGCCAAGTTCTTTAATGTTTCCCTTGTTATCTGTGCCAAAAACTTTAGTTCTATCTAAGTTAGCCTTCAACTTGAGGCTGTTTCAAAAACCTTAAGTATAAGGAACAAATATTGTAGCTCTAGGCAATAAGCAACTTAAGTGCCTTGCTTCAAAGAAGCAAGGTGTATGCAGCAACACGGTGTATGCAGCAACACACCTCAGTATGTTTTCTAGTTATTTTTAGGAAATAAAATGGTTGTTTAAAAATCCTCATTTCTGCAAACAAACTTATACAAGTGCATCAATCTTATACATGCTTGAAGTTAGTCTTACAGTGAAAAAATCTCAACTTTGCTTGTTTTCTCTGGTATGAGGAAGATCAATGTTTAGTTTTAGAGCAGTTGTACGACCTATAGAGTTAACCTTGTTCAAGTAAAGTCATTTAGATGACAAATATTTGATCTAAAAACTCAAATAACCCTTACCTCCCTTAAAAGATCAACACTTTCACTTCAAAATTTGGGTAGTTTTAATATTTATTTAGAATTTTTTTTTAAAACAAAATTAAAAAAAGGTATCGAATGCTAAACTATTAAAGAAGATTGAAACCAGAAACCAATCTACAGAAAACGAGTAAAAACCTCATCAGGAAAGGAAAAAGAAAACGCAAAGCAAGTTTTAAATTAGATGATCATAAGATAATATTCATGTTATAGTCGTATACTGATAAATAAGAGGCCTCATCTCAAAGAGAGAAGCCAGCAGATAAAGCCCAACTAGCTAAAATGTTAGCTATTATATCCTACGCCATTACAAAAAAAACTCAGCAGAAGTCTAGACATGTCACCTATTGATTGATGAACATAACAAGGAATAATATTCCCTATAAACATCCTAGAATCCACAACTCTAGAATAAATAGGAAAATATTTAGATTTGCTATAAAATGGAATGGCTTCATAACTAAAACACATAAAACAACAACAAATTGTAACATTGAATTAGATGAAAAAATAGTCCATACGGATTCAAGAACCTCCTTTTGCAATCAAGAGCAAGAAAATTCTAATTGAAACATGAAACGGCACACAAGTCAACAAACACAGTTAACAACAGGAAACGGTACAAAGGATTAAAGCAACACTCACCAAAAATTACTGTTGATTCCAGAAAAGAAAAAATCGAAGAAATCAAAATTTAGGTCTGGAACAACCCTTTGCCGCAGTTATAAGGAGTTGAAATAATTGAATCAGCAAAAGATAAGTCAACTAAAGATATTATTAACAATTTATCTAATGATTCCAATGAATACTTCGTATTTTTTATTTGGATAAAAGATGATAGTTGTCAAATATTGGTCCCACCACAGTAAATGATCGATAGAAATTAGAAGATAAGCCATAAGGTAGAGGTAAACCACTTGTTGGTTCCTTTGAACAGGTCAAGCAACTAAGTAAAGTCAAGAGCATAAGAAAAGTAAGCGTCACAGGTTTTCCCAAATTGATAATAAAGAATTCCACACATAGGCTTATGAATCCATAATACAATGGGAAAAAGAAAAAAAGTTTCCAGATTTCACTTCAAATCATCCACAAAAAATAAAGCCCTCCGGCCCCCACCATCAATTGTTTTACAAGTAAGCTCAAAACACCGTACCCATAACTCAAATAAACTAATATCAGTCTCAAAACACAAAAATGAACATAACCCAAATTCTTAATCATGGGGAAAAATGCAAGAAACCCCTAGTGGTAGCAAAAATTAAAAGGAAATATGAAAGTTGTTAACAGTTACCTGGCAAATGTTGAGCAGAAAATCAAAAGATGAAGACGAAGAAGCTTGAAATAGATCCTTATGAAATAGAAGGAAAGACGGAAAGAGAGAAGTGATTGCGTCGAAGAAACAAGGAGAAAACGACGGGATTTGGCTTTTGTAATTTACCGCGCCGATTATAGTTTTGGTTAAATCCGTTGGGCAGAGAAAATGGTTGATTTCGTTTGCGCGTTTGGGTTTGGACTTTTCAATGTTCCTTCCAATTTCTTTTCTTTTTTTTAGAAAAGGAACGTTGAGAAATAGACAACACCGTTTCTGCTTCGAATATTCTAAATATGGTTTCCAATGTTATTACCTAAACCTAAACACTCTTTTCTTAAATAAATTAATAATAATCATATCAACTATACATATTATTCTAATATTCTTTTTTTATATAAAAAAATTAATTAATTTAGTATAAGAGGCATATCCATACTAAATTAATTTTTATACAATGAGTTTTCATTAATTAGTCCATGTGAAATGGGTTGTCTACCAATTACCAACTTTGATTTGTATATTGATATTGATAGAGTTGCATTGATATCAAATACTTAGGTTGGAAGCGAAAATATTGATGTCCTTGGTTGCATTTTTCATGGTTTATATAGTTACTTTTTGCATACATACCCATGGAAAGTAAGAAATTACAAAAGGATAGGAAGAAAATCAAACCACGAGCTTATTAAGTTCAAAAATGATTCCCAAAAGGTAACAATATTTGTCCAGAAAAACAATTGTATTAATGTTATTGTACATTAAGTTCTTCAAATAATTTAAATGTTATAAAACTTGTCCTAAACAAAGTTTATGGGCAAAATGCCCTCTCCTCTTTTTGATGAAGCACCAAACTCTTAAAGCATCTCTATCTCTTTCAGAAGAAGAAAATAGAAGCACCCAATATAGTGGAGGAAGATGAATTAAGTATATAAATTCTCACAGTTCACACTAATAATGAAAATGGAAACCATGAGAATAAATAATCAAAGAAGAAAATTATATCACCTAAAGCTTCAAAGGCAACGATAATGGTGACAACACAAGCTTTGTCCCTTTCCCAAATGATCTCTTTCAATACTTAAAACATCTAGGAGGCTTACCAGTAATCTCCACATGAGCATATTCCATTACTGAAATGGTGAAAACGATTGCAATCTCTAACAATAATGTTGCGTGACGCTATTTTGGATATAAGTTTAATAGCAATATGGCAATCCCCACAAACACGAAGGTTCTTGGTAATTCGAATCGGTGTACCTTGTTTCGTGTTTAAGATAGCGAAAACAATGGCCAACTTTTCACTATGAATAGCTAGATGACATTCTTTATCCTCGTCCTCCACATCATGGAGAGCAGACTCAGTTTGAGGAATGTAACCCAACTCCTTCATTTTCCCAACTAATACATCCAATTCTTCATATATGTTCTTGACTTGTAGATGATATTGATCACCAGCAAGAAATGTATGAACTTGACCATTAAGTTCAACATTACTAATGCCAGGCACTTTCTTAATTCCTATCTTCTTCATTGCATATCGAACATTCATTACATCTTTCCACATACCAGCCTTTGCATAAATGTTTGATAACAAAACATAGTAGCCCGATTGCTTAGGGGCCAATTGGAAAAGACGATCAGCAGCTACAAGTCCAATATCCATCTTCGAGTGCACTCGACAAGCACTCAAAAGTGCACCCCACACTCTTTCATTTGGCTCCATTGGCATCTGTTTGACGAAACTATATGCTTCTTCGACTTCACCAGCTCGTCCGAATAGATCTACCATGCAAGCAAAGTGTTCTATCCTAGGAACTATCCCATATTGTTCTGTCATCATACGGAAGTAATGACGCCCCTGGTCCAACAATCCTGTATGACTACAAGCAGAGAGTACAGAAACAAAAGCAATGGAGTCCGGATTTTGACCTGAGTCTAGCATTTTTGCAAATAGTGCCACTGCTTCATAGCCTTGACCACTTCTTCCATATGCAGACATCATTGATGTCCATGACACAACATCTCGCAATCTCATTTTATCAAATACATCCCTAGCTTCTTCTAAACATCCACACTTAGCATACATGTCAAGTAATGCATTCTCAAGTAATAAATTCGGCCGAAGTTTGCCCTTCTCAATATATTTATGTAGACGCCTTCCAAGAAACAGGGCTGAAAGGTCCCCACAAGCAGGAAGAAGGCTTGCAATTGTAACTGCATCCGGTTTCATCCCACATTCCTCCATTTGCAAAAATAAACTAACGGCTTCATTTGGCATAGAATTATTCACATATATTGCTACCATCACGTTCCATGAAATCAAATTCTTCTTAGTCATCCTCTCAAACATGTTATAAATATACTGAACATTTTCCAATGATGTATAACACACAGCAGGCGAAAGGCTAGCCATTGTACCTGCATCATGATTTAGATTTAGAGAATCCATTTCCTTGCAAATTTCCAATGCATCATCAAATTGCCCACTTTGTGCGTACCCTGCAACCATTGAATTCCAAGAAACTACATCTCTATATGGCATTTGATCAAGGACTTTTCGAGCCTCCCTTAAACAACCACATTTACCATACATGGCTACTAAAGCATTACCAATAAATAAGTTTGAGTCAAGACCAACTTTCACTATTGCATCATGAACTTGCAACCCTACCCTCAAATTATCCAATCCAGAACATGCCTTCAAAACGCAAGGGAATGTGTAATGATCAGGATTAAAAGCACAGCTTAACATGACTTGAAAAATGGAAAGAGCTTCAACATACAAGTTGTTGTTCACATAACTTCTAATCATGACATTAAAAAACACAACATTCTTTTCAAGACTTCTATCAAAGATGTAACGAGCTACACTTGTTTCCCCTTGAGCAGAGTAAGCTCTCATAAGCTTAATAGCAAGAGTTGGGTCAATCCGAAGATGTTCATTAATAACAATCTTGGAGTGGAGTTTATTCAATGTTTTGATGCCAGGATATTGGTCCAACATTACCTCACACACTTCTTTAGAAAATACTTCAACTTTTAAACGGTCAAAACGTATGCAGGTTGAAGAAACGAAGCCTCGAAACTTATTGGAAGTTAAGATTTGTCGAGTACAAAAAATTATTGCCTTCATGGACAATATGTACTAACATAACAGTACCTGAAAAGTGGAGTTAGGACGTGTGAATTAATTTATCAATGTGATCATGCTAGTTTCTCATCTTAAACTATACTACATTTACAATAATCAAAGAGTTGTATTATCAATGAAAAAATAACATATTGTTTCCCTGCGTTGTAAATATTCAACCTTTCTCCTATTTAAAGACTACATATCTTCTGATTGAATTACTATAATACAAACATATTGTAATTCCATCTAAACTAAAATAGTATCAGAGCCGTAGATCTAACCTTGAGGAGAAACGATAATTTTTCTTGCAGTTCAGAACCCAAGCTGCTCGCTGCTATCATTGCCCTCGCCGGTACTCTAGCCGCCGTCTAAAGTAGCGCACCCTACTTCCGGTGTGGTACTTTAACGATTCCGACATATTGATCACTCGCAGAACCGCACCCACCTCCCGCACAATTCGTTGCGTCCACAGTTTCAAAGAATCGGGGTTTTCATTCGCCGTCCGTCCGCAAACCATCGCCGTCAGTTCAGAAATGGTCCTCCGATTGTGTCTGAAGACTTCAGTGCCTGAAGCCGGTGAGCCCGAGGACAATTAGCGAGGCCGATTGCCGTCTCAACTGCCGCGCCTGGTGTTGGCACACCGTCTGGGACTTCCTTGTTCGACAGTTTCTTTACGAAGGTGTATTTTCGCTTCAACCTAAGGTTACATCCGGTTCGGTCGGTTCTCAGACGGTTTACTTGATTCACTTCTTTCTTTGGTATTAGATTATATTTTTCTCTTTTTTTCGTAGAGTTTGTATGAATAGATGCATTTGGTCTTCACACTATCTAATACGGGTTTTAATCTTTTCGTTTTTTTACTTATTTGTATAGTTTAAATCGGTCATTCAAATTTAAAAAGTTATTTTCTATAAATATTTACAAATATAGATTTCTATTGTGTTTATCATGATAGATATCGTGACCTATTGTTAAAAAATTATGATATTTTGATTCATTTTGTTATTTTTTAAAATACACCTAAAAATTAAACAATTTACTATTTTCATAATAAATACATTAAAAAATAGTTGGAAATTTGCAATGGGTGTAATTTAATAAGAGAATATCTAAGGTGTTACACATTTTTTTCCACTTTGCAGATACAACACATTTATAGTGTATTAAGTATATAAAGTATATATCAATAGTGTATCAAATGTGTATTACATCTATCTGCTGTTTCAACTTGTGAGCAATCCTATTACAAGATTTAGGGTATAATGGAAACCTCTAATCAATAAGCAATATAATAACACTTATACTTCGGAATAAAGTACCCTATTCAAATTGAGCGCTAAAGAATGACCTGTTATAGCTTTTACAACCATTTCAACATCATTCTCTACAGTTAATTTGTTAAAATCAACCTCATAACCATATTTTAGCCTATCAAATAATGTGAAATAACTGTCTCACTTCTGTATCATCCGATCATTCTAATAAATCGTTGGCTTAGAAACAACTTAAGGCCTAACTTGGAACATAAATTTATCGAGAATTATATGAGACCCAATTTACATCAATCTAAGGAATTATGTTAGAAATAGTTCCAATCTCAATACGATGAATGATATGATGTTGTAGCATACCCAATACCCATACCATATCATACAATCAGTGGCAGATCCAGAAGTTTTATATAGGGGGCACCGGACACTATATAATAAACACACTAAAAAATGTTTTAAAAAATATCACAACGTTTCAGTGATGCTCCAGTAACATTAACTACATTTGTAGCAATAAAAGAACAATTTCCACATGATTTTTTGTAATGTAAATATGTGAATTTAAAATTTACATCAAAAAAGAAAAGGAAAAAAAAAGAATAATACATTTTGCATAGAATATTGTTGAGAGGATGGAAGTTTGGATCAATTGAATTTTTTTAAAATTTTTGTTAAATAACAAATGAAGGCTATGAAATAAGTTACAATAAGGATGAATGAAATTTGGAAGAAATTTGATATTTGGGAAAAGAAAATTATTGATATTTGGAATAAAAACTATTTCGTAAAAATAATTGTAACAGAGAATGGAGGGACACAACCACTATAGCAGAAGCAGACATTAGACAAAATAAAGCTAAATTTAATATATATTGTAATCTAAAACTTTAAAATTAATATTAAAATACAAAAATCGGATCTATTGGCAGGCCATACGATAATCATAAATAATTGTGCTTCCAAAAGGAAATAAACTTTGTAGGGCCACGGATTTGGAGTAGTTCGACTCTCCAATCCTCACCGGGAACACTAAACCATGCTCCGTCTTCAATGGCTTTCTTCTTCCTTGCTTCCCACATTCAACCCCGTACTCTCCCCGGAAACCTTATCCAACCCCAGACTTTGTACTCTCAACTTCTCTCGCCCACTCCCCACTCTCACTACTACACGCAAACCTTCTCCAAAATGCCAATACTCCTGGAACACGCAGCAACACCAACAATCGGCCTTCGAACCGGCCCCTCAGACCGATTCCCTTTCCCCACAGTCTCGCGCCGGAGGTACTTCCTTCCCTCTTTCACTTCCTGTTTCCTGTTCCTCACTATGTTTGACCCTCTATGGACTTAATTGTTTTTTTACCTTGTTCTCTTTTTCAAAGGGCTTTTCCTAATTCAAGGGTTTTTTTTTTAGGTTCTTTGTTTATTTTGTGTTCGTTGTTTTTGATTTATCTGGTTCTGAAGTATTATGATTTGGGTTTTTACTAGCTGCTGCTGCATTGCCTCCGAGGTTTTTTGTTGGTCATTCGATATACAAAGGGAAGGCTGCTCTTACAGTTGAGCCTAGGCCACCAGAGTTTACACCTCTAGATGTATGTTTGACTTCAATTCTGAGCTTTGTTGTACTTCATGATATGCTATTTTTCTCTATAGTTAATTTTTTGAAGTTATTAATCGTTTAAAATTTGTCAGTCAGGAGCGTTCAAAATATCCAGGGAAGGATTGGTTATGCTTCAATTTGCTCCTGCAGCTGGTGTTCGTCAATATGATTGGAGCAGAAAACAGGTGTTTCAATACGAGCTGATATCTAACTCCTCTTGTTATGCAAGCTTCTTGAATTTGAATTAATGAGTTAAACTGAAGTTCTAGGTTAATGTTGCTGACTACTATTCCAAAGGCACCATATTTGGCATCTTAGAGGTGTGGAAAAGTAGTATCATTTCCTTGATGGAGTAGATGGTATTGAAAATACCAATGCATGTTTGTGAAGCTGTGTGCAACAATCATTTTTCTGTTTTCGAAAATCAAACTATTTGTAAGAAGTAAGAACGATAGTTGGATGATATCTTGTAAAGGTTAAATTACGCATTTGAAATCACTTTTTTTTTTAATTTGTTTTTGAAATCAGAACAACTTGAGTTGTTCTCAAGAAAATGTCACTATGAGAATAAACTACATCAGACACAGAGATGAATTTTTGTTGAATTTTTTAGGTTTTTTTTATAATCATTCTTTGATACCTCACTGAATTAGATTACACTTTGTTTTGTATATAGGTATTCTCATTATCAGTGACAGAATTGGGAAGTCTAATTGCCCTTGGCCCACGTGAGGCTTGTGAATTTTTTCACGACCCCTATAAGGGAAAAAGGTATTATTTTTTATAAGTACAATTAAAATTTAAACCTTTAGTTGTGCCATGTTCACGTCTGTGTATTGTGCATATTTGGCTACCACAAACATCTATTATCTATACCATCCTCTGCCCAAGTATGCTCTCTCATATCTGAGATTTGCATGATTGTGTTGCACTAAACATTGAAAACAACGATGTCTTGATCCTTTTAGTAGCCAAATACCACTTCTTTCTTGCATGTACATGCTGCCAAGTAAAATGATTTTTACGTCATAAGTTGTTTGTAAACAAAGCTTTGCAGGTTTGAAAACATAGTATTTTATCATAAGCATAACAAGAGACGGCAAAATATTTGTTCTGTAGTGATGAAGGGAAGGTCAGAAAGATACTAAAAGTGGAGCCTCTTCCAGATGGTTCTGGTCATTTCTTTAATCTCAGTAAGTCTTGTATTGAACCGTTTATCATCCACTTGACATTAAATGGAAATGCTGAAGTCTGTTTCACGGGTCTTCAGTTGAAGAGAGCGTATGTGTTACCTCCAATAGAATTTAATCAGTTGAAAGCATTTGTGTCTCATTTACATGTGTCATTTTATTTTCCAAACTCCTTGATAATATCACCATTGTTTTTTCCCCTTAAGCTTCCATTCGTATCTTCAACTATGACGATGGTTTCTAATAGGATTAATAAACTTCCTATCAAATACACGTGCTCCAAAAGAAACGAGAGAGTTAGTGTATGAGAAGTTAGTGTCCATGATTCATGAGAGGGTGCATCTTTAGTACAGATGGAGCCGTGTGTGCTGGATTATCTTTGATTATATCTAATTCAATGGATTTCTGATTTCAATTGTCCTGCTTGAATCTGATTCTTTATTAGATATCTGAAATAGTCAGATTTACCTTTTGGTTTGCTTATTTCAAAGTTCAATAAACAATCTACACGTAACGGAACTTTGATTTTTTTTTTTAAAGTTCTTTCTTCGGATAGCATTGATCCTGTGAACAGCAATGATGCTAGAGAAAGTTTACCTCCTTAACTTTTCTGTTCTATTTTGCTGCACAAGCCGTTCAGAACAAGCTAATCAACGTGGACGAGAGCATTTATATTCCCATCACCAAAGCAGAGTATACTGTACTTGTTGAGGCTTTCAAGGTATAATCCTTTCCCGTTTACATTCTCACCTCAACATTTAGGTGTTAAGAAACTCAATCCTCGTCAGCCCTTTGTTATATCCATAATCATTTTTTTACCACTAGAACAATCTACGGAGGTTGACATCAACCTTGTTTTTCCTCCAAATTGTGTGATTATAACTCATAAATTGGATGTTTAAGGTTACGTTTCTGAAACGGGTGAATTCATTATTCTGTAGTTTATCTTGCCGCACCTCATGGGTTGGCATACGATTGCAAACACCATGACGAAGCCTGAAGATAGCAGCCGAGGAAATACCGCCAATCCCAGATATGGAGGTGACTTTGAATGGAACAGATAGTCTCTACTTTTTCTAGGCTGACTGAAGATGATTATTGTGCTTATATCAGTTATCCTGATCAAAATAGTTAGCTGAATCATCTTTTGTAATCTATGGGTCCACGTATTTTTTAATACAACTCTAAACCCTAAATATACATATATGGAAATTACATTAGTTATTGCACCCACAGAGTTTACTTTCATTCTAAGTTCTCCATTTCATAATTTAAATCATTATTAACAACTTTATTCATAATGTCGAACAAAGTTCATTTTAATTTGAAATTTTTTTACCAATGGATATACAAATCGTCTATCAATAAACATTTCATTAGGAACAGACGTAAAATATTAAAAATCATCATAAATTCTCATTTATAGTACAAAATAAAGGCAGAATCCAAGTCAGAAGCTGTCATCTGTAAAATCGCTTGAAAAACTACGACACATGAAATGCTCTGCCAAACATGGAAACCTCGAGCTCAAAGAGCTTTTCAATGGCAGACATGCATTCAAATTTCCCATCTTACTCTTCCCCTTTAAATTCCCACCTATTTCAATACACACCTGATTGACCATGCACACAAAATTCCTCACTATTACAAATATTTGTAGTGGATTTTCTATATCCCCTGTTTCATAGTACTCATTCGTCTTCTTCATAATCTCCATCGCCCTTTTTTGTTCTCTTCTTGCTGTCTCAAGTTCTTCCTCTGCTGATTTGACAAAATCCATCATATTCCGCTTATATTCACCTCCTTCCTTTGATAGAAGCTTTCGTATTTCTGAAATTTGGGTTAAGAGATTGGGGCAACTGGCAACGAAGGCTTCGCAGTTGATTGTGGATGCTTTCTTGACGTTGGAGAGCTCTGAGGTGAGTGATTCCATGGCCGATAATCCGAGTATTGTGTATTCGTTTTCTCTTTCATTCTCCGATATGGGTGTTTTTGAATTTGTGTGTGAGAATCGTTTTTTCCCTTCGGATTTGATTACTTCTTCCACAACGAAGTGAAGCAATGTGGTTTTCCCGCCTGTGCTTTTTACATCTGAGAG
Organism: Cucumis hystrix; assembly: GCA_025688845.1. Classification (NCBI taxonomy): domain Eukaryota; kingdom Viridiplantae; phylum Streptophyta; class Magnoliopsida; order Cucurbitales; family Cucurbitaceae; genus Cucumis; species Cucumis hystrix. Next base: position 13,216,962 of record CM046885.1, on the reverse strand, counting down.
TTTTAAGAGTGAATTGAGATTGAAAGCTTGTGCATCTCCTCTTGTTGTTCCTGAATTCAATCGGTTTCCAGCTTTGAGAGTTGCTTCTAATAGTTTTGTAAATAACCCATTTTTCTTTAGCTCTTCGCAACCCTCACAAAGTATTTGTGAAAAGTCTTTGAGACGAAGAAGCTCTGACTTGAAGTTTGATCTGAAAAGCATGGCGTTTAGACGAGTGAAGGCTGTTGGAACAGCCTTGAGAAGGTGGAAAATGAAAGATTCTGCATCCGCAAGCTTTAATGGGTCGCCATCAAATTCGAGGATTTGGGATTGTTGTTCTTGGTTTGGAGTGATCTTGACAAGCTTCTCCAGTGTGTCTGAGTCCAGGCCACGCCCTTCCATGAGAGCATCAAGAAGTTCTTGCCGAGATATGTTCAGGGATTTAAGGATTATTGCAATGTTTCTCGACCTTCTGGAATCGAGGATTGAGATTTGTTCTCGCCTGCCATTGTTTGGGCCTGATGATTCTGTTTGCTCGTGATTGCCACTCTGCTTTGGTGGCGATTTCTTGTTTGTGGCTACATATCCGAACAGAGCTTCCATAAGGTCGCCATTAAACCTGAAGAACAAAGATGAGATCAAAGTGGAAAAATCACGGAAGCTAATTCAAAATGAGATCTCTTCCAAATTCAATTATGATTTACCTGAAAGAACCTCCATCAATCTTGTCCCACACCATTGCATGATCTACATTTGTATTAACTTTATCCCAATGTAATGGCTTCAATCTAGTCTGATCATTCCTTGCTGAAGATGGTCCCGAATTGACGACTGCCTTGGGTGGTGGCGGTGGTGGGGGTTTCCTCAGAGGCGCTGGTGAAGGTGTAGGGAGCCATGGCAATGTTTGTGAATTAGAGAGAGAGTGATCAGGAGCCTCCATTTTTATTGAAGACATGAGCAAAGGAGTTTCTTGGACACTCTCTGAGTTCCTTCCTCTCTCTTTTACAAAACCCATATCTTCATCTTCTTCATTTTTCTTCGACTTTCTCCTTTCAGGGTTCTTCCAATAGATCACATCTAGACCATTTTCTTCAAGAATGAACCCACTAAAGTTGCCCTTGAATTTTGTAAATTCTTTCTGACTCATCAAAGCCTGACCTTCCCGTGATTGTGAACTTCTGCCATCTTGTTGTTCCTTGTGTTCTCCAAGAATGCATCTTCGGATGTAAAAGAAGAGACACAAAGAAAGTAGGAGGGTAGCCGCTGCAGCTGAAACCACCACCGTTATAATGGTGGCTTTCTTGGACACGTGCTTTGTTAACGGCTTCGGTTGTACTTCTTGTGGTGGTGTACGTGATGGCGGTGGTGGAGATGGGCGCCGAGAGATGGTTGATAGATTGTCTGAAGTATTGTTGGTGAGTGGGGCATGAAATGGCAATGGAAAAGGATAAGAAGTTTCAATATTCTGAGGGGAAATGGACTGAGAACAACAAAGAGGAATGAAAATGAAACAAAGAATGAAGTTTGGAAGAAATGGCGATGGCCAAAGCATTGCAGCCATGGCAGATTTCCAAGAATTGCAAAGAGAACTGAGATTGAGTTTGTGTTGTTTTTTGTTTTTGTTACTTTCTTTGTCATTGGTTGAAGAGGATTGGGTGCCAAGTCTTGCAGCCAAAAATTTGAAATTTTAGATAGAGGAGCAGTTTTATGGATTAGGCCAACTTTATAAATGCAAAACAAAGAAAAAATATATATCATGGGGTTCTTTTAAAAGAATAATTATATTTTATTCTAATAGATTTCTGGGTTAAATTATTTGAGCATCAAGAAGTTGGAGGTTGGATCTCTTAAGACAATAGAAAAAGATCAAAAGAAAATTCTTAATATCTGTCCATGTAACAAAGCAACTAGAAGATATTACTTATTAACCAAAATCTACAAATTCAGTATGAGATGAAGTACATTGACTTTTCTTGAGTTTATAACTCTTGATTTAGCAATCAAATTAAATAAGTCATTGCAAAAGTTTAGAAAGGCTTGTACTATTTGATTAGAATTCATTTGACATTCAAATGAAATTAAATGGTTAACATGGATTTAATCAGAACCAAAATATCAACACTATTTAACCTTTGTAAAGGATTTGTGGTCTTATTCCTTATTACTTCAAATTCAAAGAAAATATATATATCATTGATCATCATATATTCATATAATACTTTCTTAACAAATGATCATCTAATATGACTAGATAGAGATGGACAAAGTGGAGAGGATATCCTCTCCTTCCACAATGTTACTTTTCTCGTTAGCTCTACTTTCTAATTAGAAAAATTTACAAACAAAACTTAAAAGAAAAACACACACTTAATTGCATTTCTTTTCATTAATCATTGAAGTTTGAACCAATATAACTAATGAACTAAATAGTCATGAAAATTTCAAGTGTTGTAAGATCAGACAGATTGTAGCGTGAGATTTAGTCGATGTGCTTGTAAGTTAGCTAGACATTCACATTTGACCCAATAATGAACTCAAGAATCTGTTTTAATTATTTTAACAATAGATTTTGGGTTTAGGGTAAAATAGATAAGACAAATTGGTTTAGTATTTAGTGCAGTAAGACGACAAGGTTTTTAAACATGTTCCCTTGTGTGTTATATAGTGTAATTAATTATAAAGTTGTTTATGGCTACAACATTGGATTCTTCAATCCAATCAGAGATTGAGTGTTCTAGTGTAATTTATAAATTGGTTTTTGATACTCTACTCTTGATTTGCCACGACGCTATTTCCTATGCTAATATATCTGACATACTCCTTCCAAATAACACTACTTTGGACCATTCTCTATACAAAACAATTCTTTCTTTTAACTTCATTTGATCTTCCCCGAAGATATATAGAAATGTTTGTCCTTTGATTTTTACTTTGTTTCCTTTGATATTAAATATTTCCATATACTAAGTTGGTTGTAATCTCTACTCACTTTTTTTTTGTTTACTTCTAAATATGTTTTTAACTACAAAATTATCCTTTAACATTGGTTAATGTTGATGTTAGAAGACTGTCGTTAGAGTGGATTCTAGAAACAAAAAGAATTTGGACATCAACATAGCACTTGCCACACCGGCCTAAGTTAGTAAGAGACTTTAGGTTGTAACAACCGTTTTGAGGGAAGAGAATGAATTTACATCTTCTAAAGTCATAATGATGTATTTATAGTGAAATTCTAATCTAGGATGTTTGTATCAAGATTTCTCAATCATCGAACTAAATGGGGTGGGGCGTGCATTTAGCATGACCTTAGTCAATCCGTTCCTCAATGAGAAAGGTTGGCCTTTGGTCTCATCCTTGGCCAAGGTGAGGCTAAGGAGGTTATTTTGGCTTCTAACTTCTACTATTTTCTTCCTCAATGTTCAAATAGGTTAATTATAACATGCTCTGTTCGTTAAATAAGGGTTAGGCGAGGCCTGGAGGTGGAGCAAGTGAGTTTGGGTGTTGTGACCTAAACTCCCTCTTTCCAGGTTTAATTGGGGCTCTAGGATGTGGTTTTCTAGCTGAAGTTTTATGACCATTTTCTTAATCGGATAGAATGTAAGGTTCAATTCGTAAAGTCGGTAATTGTGCCCTTTGGTCCATTTACCCATATCAATGACAATAATGGTGAGAGATCAGATTGCTCTCTTTTGATGGAAAAAATAGGTAGCTTCAAACAAACAAAGACAAAACAGTGTTTGAGATCAAATCATCGAAATGATCATTGGTCACATCGTAGAATAAAAGCAGCAGCCAAGAAACAAACTACTAAATTGGACACAAAATTACATTACATAAGACAGAATTGGAATATCAGCTATGCCTATTTTATGTTAAAAGACAACCATAAACTCTGTGTTTGAATGACATAGCAATCATCGGAGTCATAAAAAAAAACAAATTAGGGTTAAAAACAAACCAAGTAATCCTGAACTCATCAGTCAAAAACCTATATAAACTCCCAAATATTTTTCCAAATTTTGCTTATGGAACACAAAATTCGAAGCTGAGGGAACACAATAAATAAACTGAATTTAAAAATGGAGCTTGCAGTTCTAAATTCAGAATTGTGCTCTCTCAAAAGTGATTCCATGGCCGCCGTCAAGGGGGTCAAGAGACGGCGGAGAAATGCTTCTTCTTCCTCCCCCACAGTCGTTGGTGGTGGTGGAGATGGTCAACCACACAAGTTAATGCCAAATCAATCCACTGCCACAAAGAGAAGCTCAAAGTTTCGTGGAGTTAGCAGGTACTCAATCACAATACTTTCACAATTTTTAATTTTCTTCTTCTTTAATTCTCTGAAATGTTGACTTCTCTTTTCTATGTATTTAATTTAAGGTCTTTTATGGTCTTTTTTATTCAGTGAAAATTTTAAAATGTTTGAATTCAGCATCTGAGAATGTTGAGAGCATAAAATTATGATTTATTCCTGAGAATAAGCAAATCGAATATAAACAGACACCGATGGACAGGAAGATTTGAAGCTCATTTATGGGACAAAGGGTCTTGGAATCCAACGCAAAGGAAGAAAGGGAAACAAGGTAAATAAATGGAGTTCAAAAAGAAAAGAAAAAAAAAAAGAACTTAGCCAGGTGACTTTAATTTTCATGTATATTACATATATTTGGTGTTTGTGGAACAATGGCAAATTAATTAAAGCTCGTAATTTTGACTTGTTTGTGTTATATTGTGACATGTGATGATCAATGATCAACCCATTGCTGACATTCTAATAAATGGAGCAGTTTATTTAGGTATGTTTTGTTAATATAACAAATTAAATTGTAGATACATATCATAAAGTATAAAATTAAAGTATATGATGATGTGATAAATGTGTGTTTAAATGAAAACAGGAGCTTATGATGAAGAAGAATCGGCAGCTAGAGCATATGACTTGGCTGCACTTAAGTACTGGGGAACATCCACTTTCACTAATTTTTCGGTACCCTTTTGATTATTATTCTATTTGCTTTCACTAATTATCATTAGTTGTTAATTAACTTCTTGACATTTCTCTACATTTATGAATTAGAATCAATTAAGAGTTAAAAGTCCACATTTTCACAGTGTTTAGACTAGCTGATGGTAGAATTTAAAAGGATAACAATAACAATTAATTTTAAAAAACTATATAAGAAACGAGAAATTTCAACGAAACATTCGAACGCAAGCATTACAAATCCAACAACACCTCAAACATGACTATAATATTTGTAGTAATTCTAATTCTAGGCAACAACGAATCTCATCTTAAATCAATTTTTAGTTATGTCGATTTCATTCCAATGATTCAAATGACTCTATAGAAGATCACTCAAAATGCGGTCACATCTCATCACACAAGTATTATGTGTATCAATTGCAAAACCTTAGGACAACAAATGGGCTTAGTTGTCTCGTTTAGCTCTAAATTTCACCAATATGTATGTGTACTTGCTAAAAAGTGACTACTATTTGAATTATTTCTTTTAACTAAGTTAATAAAATATGTCATCAGTGTGAAAACTACTTTTAAACCTTTACAAAGATTTTGAAAATATTTTTTTCTTTAGTTTTGGATAAAAAAATGTTTGAAAGTTTAAAAAATATTCTTAAACTAACAAAATAAATAAAGAATAACTCTAAATTAAAAAAGAAGTTAAGAAATGTTTCTATCCTTAATTGGGTGATAAATATTTTTGAAATTCCTTTTAAGTTAAAAAAAATCAATTTTAAAATAAATTATATAGACACTTTCATTTTCTCTTATTTTTCAAATTCTACTAAATATATCGAAATCTAAACCTAAATTAACCCAAAATTCGAGAATCAGAATCTCCTATGTAAAACTTTGTTCAAACATTTAAGTTCTAAAATTTCTAGATGCTTCCCTTATTCTTTTTAGTTTATATACCTTTATTTGAAATGTGTAGCTTCTTTTTTTCTTTTTGAGATAAACACACATGCCAAATGGTTTAAAAAAGAGAGTAAGAAGGTATTGGAGAAGTAAGACTGGTATTAACCATTTCGGTTCCGATAACCATAAGTGTATTTTTTAAAGGATATTTTGGAAAATTTTGGAAAATTTTGACACATAACTCAAACGGCATCATCCAAAACTAACCATAAGCATATTTTTTCAATATTGAATTGAAATTAATGTAAATATTTAATTAAATATGAATAATTTAATTATATAAGATAATCTAAATTTAAATATTCAATTGTGTGTGTGTGTGAAAATTTTAAAACAGTTAAGGAAATTGAAAATTGAAAAAAGAAATTAAAACCAATCTATATTTAGTTTAAGCCATGATTTAATTCTCTGATTTGTTCATATAGTAATTGCTGATTATTTTGTGCAGATATCTGATTATGAGAATGAGATTAAGATAATGAAAACTGTGACAAAAGAGGAATACTTAGCCTCTTTAAGAAGGTAATTAATTTTCCACACTTTTTATTTTACATTTTGTTTCATTACCATATCATTTCTAATTTTAATTTTTGCAAATTAAACAATATTAATCATTCTACAACGTTTGCAAAAGTCTAGCTTTATGTTTTGGCTCCATTCATTCTTGCTAGGAGAAGTAGCGGTTTCTCAAGAGGTGTATCGAGATATCGAGGAGTCGCGAGGTAATGCCACTTAGAATAATAAACATTTGTAAAACAATGTACATGGTGCAAAATTCAAACTTATGGTCCATGATATTGATATATACTTAAACTAGTCGAACGGTACTCATGTGGACTTCTCTTTCTTTCATTGTCATCTTTTGCAATGATGATAAATCTGTAATTTAATTTAAGTAAATTATTTTCTAGACTTTATTTGTTTTCACTTTTTTCGGTCATTAGGTCTATTGATTCAAATTTCTTCTATTATTACTGTTATTTGTCATTGTCATTGTCACTGTATATTTCGTTTTGGCAATATGTGGAATAGGGTCATATTCTACACCCTCTAGATCTATTTAATTCACATAGATTAAAAGTTTTAATTTAACCCACATGTTGTAGTACATGATCAAAAAGTGTTTGAAAATTGTTCATATCACTTTTGACATCTTCAAAATTACTCCAAAACGTACTTTTAATCAATAAAAATTAATTCAATGATTAATTCTACACTTTCAAATACAAATTTCATATCATCACAACTAATTATAAATAATTAATTAAAAGCATGATTTAAAAAATGTCATAAGTATTTTAACTATTTTATAATCACTCTCAAATCATATCCTTAAATTTTACAAACTCAATAAAAAAAGACATTTTAATAATAAAAGAAAATTGTGAATGCTTGAGTTTTCTTATAATATTATTATTTTTAAAGCTGTAAGAAGATATATAGAGAGTTAATTAGAGAATTGACATTATTGAAATTGTATTTGTAGACACCATCACAATGGGAGGTGGGAAGCAAGAATTGGAAGAGTTTTTGGTAACAAGTATTTGTACCTTGGAACATATAGTGAGTATATATACATATTTCAACTCAAAATTCGAATGATTCTCTTAAGGGTCTAAATAGTCGAAGAACTAAACACAACATATGTGTAGGTACACAAGAGGAAGCAGCAAGAGCATACGACATAGCTGCAATAGAGTACAGAGGCATAAATGCAGTGACCAACTTCGATTTGAGCACATACATAAGATGGCTTAAACCTCAAACAAATCCAAATCCAAAACAACAACTTTCTCCCCCAATTCCTTCCTCTTTGTTTCCAATTGATTATAACACAAACAATACCCTAAAATCTTCAAATAATGATCTTCATTTTCCAATCTTTCAATCCATCAATAATGATGATAATAATGTTATTATTCCCACAACCCCACAAACTTCCCCTCGCACAGCCCTTGGGCTCCTCCTAAAATCCTCCCTTTTCAAACACCTTGTGGAGAAGAACATTGTGAATGTCAATGAAGAAGAGGATCCTAAAGATAATGAAGTTAGAGGGCTACTTGACTTTGTTGATGATTCTAATAATAATCCTTACTTCAATTTGCATTATCCATGTCAAGGAACCACCAATTTATCACTATCTACTACCCCTTTCCATTTCTCCACTTTGGTTTGATCCCATATATACTTTTCTTTTCTTTTTTAGTTGTTGGAGAATGTATACACTTAGTTATAGATGTCAGTAAATTTGCCATAAGCTTAGCTTAATTGGCATTTGTATGTTCTCGAGGACAATATAGGTCTCGAGTTCAAATCCCTCTATCCCAAGTTATACTTAAAATACATTTTCAAATAAATCTATAAATTTAAGACGCTCAGCTCGAAATGATTTTTCAAGTACTTACATATAAGTCTGTTTTTAAGTGAGTACTTAAAAAATCATTCCAAACAACTATATTATTTATTCAAGTATTGACAAGGATCTTGAATTCGGACGATTTGTATATTAATATATAATAGTCATTCGAACAGGTTTGATTTCATATTTTTAATTCATTTCAATTAGTTGTTGGGGGAGTGTATTTGTAACTTGAAATGATTTTTTAAATGCATAATTGCGTGTTTTTAAGTATTTGATTAATGTCACTATATGCTGTCTTTTTCTTCTTTCAATCAATGATAATAATTTTTTTTACTTTTACCCGAATTATATCAACATTAGGCACAACACCATACTTTGTCACATCGAAAACATCATCACTAGATTGAGTTTGCCATCTACATACAAAAAACATTATGAAGTGATAAAGCCACAAGGTTTGATGTTGTTCATATCTCCTTCTACATGAAAAGTTTTGTTTTAAAGAAAATATTTGCATAATTTTAATTGCACTTCAGATTATCTATATTGAAACAAAGAAGCTCAACAGTACCTTTCCATTTCTCCTATAATTAGTTTTTTCCTTTACTCTAAGCACAACTAATAGTGTATTTGGATTACATTTTCAAGTGTTTAATTTATAAAACAAGTTATTTTGAAAAAAAAAACTAAAGTGTGTATAAGCAATTCAAAATAGACTTTTAAGTATATTTTAAACAATTTGAAATGAAACGATTTCTTAAAAGATATTTTTTTCTTAATTCAATCCAAATTGATCTTCTATTCATGTGTGTAGAAACATGCAATGCCTTTCACTCTACTCAATCAAACGTTATTCCACACCTTTCTCTCTTGGATGAAAATGGTGTTTTTAGAAGAAAAACTAATAAACAAAAAGAACAAGTGGCCATTTTTAAAAAAGTTGCATAGTTTAATAAAATAAAAATCATTAAAAACTAAACATATAGTGGTGAAATTGTTATATGTTATGTGTTATTGTTTCTATTTTTTCTACAAAGGTATTGGATTAACTCTAATTGTAATTTTTTGATTGGGGCAGACAAAAGACACACATATATATTAAACAATCAAAAGCATCAACCTTAGCTTAATTAATCTCAATATAAAATAGAGTTTTAGCTTGCCTTAGGGCGTACTTAGCTGTCTCCCTCTTTTAGTTCTTCAATGCTCTAAAGCTACTCAAAACCTTCCCCACCATCCACCACTAACAAAAATCACTCACTCTCCAAAATTCTTAATCAAACATATATAATATCATCTTCTCATTATATATACCATATGAACTTAACTTCTATATTTAATTTCTTTCTCCAATGGCAACTCCATCTTTCTTTCTCTCTTTACTTCTTCTCCATTTATCTTCCAAATTCGACTTTGCTCATTCCGATCCCGACCCCCTTCAAGATTTTTGTGTAGCCGATCCAAAAGCTTCCACATCTTCCTTTTTCAATGGCATCCCTTGCCTCAACCCAAATTTAGCAACAGTAGATCATTTCAAAACATCAGCCTTATCCCTCCCAGGAAACACCAAATCCAACCGTTTTGGGTTCAGCGTTACGCTTACAAGCCCCCAAAACCTACCTGGAATCAACACATTGGGCTTAACCTTGGCTCGAATCGACCTTGACCCTAGAGGACTCGTGCCACTTCACTCGCACCCACGAGCCTCAGAGGTCACCATTTGCTTGATTGGCCAAATGGTTGTGGGCTTTGTGGACACATCTAACCGTGTGTTCACTAAGAAAATTGGACCTGGTGAGTCGTTTGTTTTTCCAAAGGGGTTGCTCCATTTTATGTATAATGAAGATTTTAAGAAGTCTGCTGTTGCTGTTTCTGGGCTTAATAGCCAAAATCCTGGTGCTCAACTGTTGGCTTTGGCTGCCTTCACTTCTAAACCTGAAATTCCTCAAGAAGTATTGAAGAAATCTTTTCAAATTAGTGAATGTGAGATCGCCCATATTCGTAAGAGCCTTGGAGGTTGAATTCAATATTTGGTGTTTGTATATTATGTTTGGCTGACTTGACTCATTTATGTTTTCAGTATTTTATATATGTATGGGAAACAATTCTTATTATATATATACAAAGAATCTAAAAGTGTGAACATTCAATAACAACCCTTCCCTATTTTTGTTTCTTTGTTTAATTATGGTTAATTATGTTTTCACGAGATATGTTTGTGGATTATAATAGTGACTATTTGAAAAAAAAAAAGAAAGGATACAAGTTGGAAATAGTTTAAGGGACTAATCGTATATAGTGCATATTTCATATGTGAGTTAATTAATTAATATACCAAATATTAAGAGATAGCCAACATGAGCTTAGCTCAACTGACACCTATATGTATCCGTGGACAAGAAGTCACACGTTCAACTTCCCACCCTTACATTTATTACGAAACCTTTACCAAAAAAAAAATATAAAGAGATAAAAATGTATAAAAATGATACAACTGAAGTATAAGTAATATTCAAAATAGATTCAAACTATAACATTAGTTTATTATAATATATCACTATTTGTTTGCTCAAAATGAAATAGTAACGTTTATTTGAAATTTATTTAAAATTTAACTATGATTAGCAATATAGTATAACAATAATTAAAAATTCATTTCAAGTACTTTATTTGGCGTATTAATAGTATATCAATATACAAATATTAATGTAAAATTCATTTCGTATATATCATTGATGTGTTACTTCATAAAAATATATTTGTTCAAGTATTTTATAGTGTACGTAAATCAATCTACATTCAAAACTCAATTTCTAGTGTAAAATTGGTTTATCAATAATCAATCAACATATATATAATTAAAGAATAGTTATATATCAATATAACACAAATTGAATAATTATAAATTGACGATGACGTGCTACAAAAATTATACTCTAAAATAAATTAGGTAGTACTAATTAATGACTCAAATTAGGTTTATGAACAATAACAAGATAGATGAATACTTTGTTTACAAATAATAAATATTAATCTGAATATGAATATCTTTCTAAAATAAAAACAAAAGAGCAATATTCATGATTGATAATATTTATTTTAATTATAAAATATATAGAAAAGAAGAGTTGTTGATAAACTTTAAAAAGTGGATGGTACAAACAAGTACAAACATTATATCACTCTTTCAATTTGTTCTTATTCTGTTTTGAATTGCTAACATAAGCTTAGCTCAACTGACATCTGTATCATAGTTATACAATATAAAATTTTACTATAATTTTATAGTATTTTATTTCAAAATGCTAAAAGAAATATAAACTAAAAATTTCACTAAATTATTAAAACTAATTAAACTAAAACCTATAATATATATATATATATATATATGAAATTTATTTTAAGAATATTAAAATGATAATCAATGTGAGACTAAGGAGACTATTCCTAAATGGAATATGATCCCACGATTTAAGGGAAGATAGTATCAATTTACCTTCATAAACTTTAGAATTCTAAGGTTTTTTTTAGTACAATCAAATTCCATACATTTATAAAGGCTTGATTCCCTATAGCTTATATATCTAATTGATAAAGGTATGTTTAGGTTTAATTACAAAAGCTTAAAATCTGTATTCAGTCAACTATTGAATTTTGATGGATTTCTTTTTCAAAATTTAATTATGAATTAAAGTATTTATCTCACAAAATATAAATACATCCTCAAACATTAATTTCACACTACACACATCTCTAAGTATATTAAAATTAGATTCTCAATATTAGAATCATTATAGAAATTAGACTCGTAAGTGAAAAAAATTGAACCTTCATATACATACAAATGTTACAAATTATCCAACTATTTTGAGTTTGAAGGTGCAAGATGATCCAATTTTAAAACAAATTTAAGAATTTAATTTTAAAATTAAAAGTTTGATTAGAATTATAACTATATCATACTTTAAGGATGATTTTCTTTTTATTATATTTTATAAATATTTTAATCATTTTACTACCTGAAAATGTGTCATTAATTATTTTATATGAATTTAAAGTAAAAATATTTTTTAAAATAGTAAAATAAATTAAAATATTTATAAACTAATAACCAAACATCTATCATAATGTCAATATATATCACATGAATAATTATTAACTTCTATTAGTGATAGAATTAATTTTGACTATATATTAGTAAATATTTTATCAAATCTAATAAATATTTAATCAAATTATATGTTAAATTGAGTAGTTCACAATTTATTTTTATTGGTTAAATAAGAATAATTATGAATATATTTAGAATAAAAGCAAAATGATGAAAATTTAATTCCCCTAATAATAAAATAAAAAGAATAAAAGAAGAAGAAAAGTCGTACGCAGCCTTCTTCACCTACCGTCTCTGTCTCAGAACCATTTCTCAAATCTCAAACTCTCAACAAACCTTCTTTCTGATCTCCCGCTTCTCATGGCTCTCTCTCACGCAGCTACCCGATCTAATCTCCTCAAGCCCCTCGCCTCCGCTTTCTCATTCTCCTCCTCCTCCTCCTCCCTCCGTCGTTCCATCTCCTCCGCTTCCGATGACTCTGCCACCCTCACCGTCGAGACTTCCGTCCCCTTCACCGCCCACAACTGCGACGAGCCCTCCCGTTCTGTCGAGACTACTCCCAAGGAGCTGCTTCGATTCTTCCGTGACATGGCCCTGATGCGCAGGATGGAAATCGCCGCTGACTCTCTCTACAAGGCTAAGTTGATCCGCGGTTTTTGCCATCTCTACGATGGTCAGGAAGCCGTCGCTGTGGGAATGGAGGCTGCAATTACCAAGAAGGATGCTATTATTACTGCTTATCGGGATCACTGTACCTTCCTTGGTCGTGGAGGAACGCTCCTGGAGGTTTTCTCGGAGCTAATGGGACGACAGGCTGGGTGCTCCAGAGGTAAAGGTGGTTCTATGCATTTCTATAAGAAGGATGCTGGCTTCTATGGCGGCCATGGTATTGTTGGGGCTCAGGTTCCTCTTGGATGTGGAGTGGCCTTTGCGCAGAAGTATTCTAAGGACGAGACTGTTACTTTTGCTCTTTATGGCGACGGTGCCGCGAATCAGGGTCAGTTATTCGAAGCACTTAACATCTCCGCCCTTTGGGATCTGCCTGTCATTCTCGTCTGCGAAAACAACCATTGTAAGAATTGACTGAAAAATTCAACTCCAAATTAGACGCTGAAATTCTATTTGCGTTGTATATTTGTCACAATTTCGTTTGATTGTGGTTGTGATTTTGTTAGATGGTATGGGGACCGCTGAATGGAGAGCAGCGAAGAGTCCATCTTATTATAAACGTGGAGACTACGTTCCTGGATTGAAAGTGAGGCTTCTCAATCCCCATTTTTTAATTGCTGAATATTTATTTCTGATACTGGTTTCCTCAATTCTTCTCTCTCGTCAGAACTTTTGCTTCTTGAAGAAATATTGTAGTAGTTTGTTTGATACTTGCATAGTTAACGAAATTTCTTTGGGCAAGTAATAGAAAAGGTCAAAGACAAGAACATGATGACCATGAAAATGAAGTTCAAAGTTACTTTATGTTCTATACTAGTTTATCTTTCACACGATTGCGCCTAAGGTTTCTGTGCCATCTCCTTGATCCACTACGTTCGTAATGTTGTTCCCAAGGGTTTGAGGTTGAGGTTTTGTCCCCCCCAATTTCCCTATGGTTTTCACCAATAGTATTAACAAGTTTCTGCCTATTTGGAAAGAAATTACTAATGATGAGGTAAAATATCATCTTTATCAGATTGCAATTAGAAGAGTTGTCAATTCATGTTATCTAAGGCAGGAGTCTCTGAGTACCTGCATGCGCTGCACCTAGAGGTTGCTTATTTAAATCCTCAAAAAAACCCTAAAAAAAACCCTCAATGTCTCTAGAGTCTGGACCTTGGGGTGGGCGTGGAAAAATGAAAAAAGTTGTCTATTACGTCAATGGACACTTGAGCAAGCATTAATATAATATAGCTCAAGGGTTAAGGCATTTCTACTTCCTAAATAAGGTCATAATCAGCCCCATATGACATAATTTCTTGGAAACATCATGTCAATGAAAACTTAAAAGGCATGTATGAGAGACTTAGGAAATTGGTCAGCTTAATACTACTATTGTTTCATTTTCTAATATTTTATTTTTTGTCTGAGTAGTTATTGTTAAATACTAACTTGTACAATTGGATATTTAGATAATTTCAATGACGGGGTAAATAGTTTTTTCACAGTTGACAGTAGTGTGTTATATGGTGAAGAGAAAACGAAGATAGTCAAATTTTGAGAATACTACCTTACTTTTTACTCTTTGAAGGCAACTTTTATGTCATATACTGATCTGCCTACAAACATATTATATGAATATCATACGCTCACAAACATGGAACGGTGTGATGGGTAGTTTCTTTGAGACACTGTGTGAGGCAGGAGCCACAGCTGGTGCTGTACCCATCCATGATAAGTGTCTTCACCTAAAAATTGCCTTTGAGATGTCTTTTGCAGGTTATCGGAGAGGTTCAATCAACATTTTCTTTTAACATATTTGGCTAAATTATCTTCTAAGTGATTGATCTCTTAGAAATAATAGATGGCATCAAAATTATTTGACTAATAAAAATGTCCAATTCCTCATAACCAAAGATGGAGGGTGTTAATAGTTAATCTGGGCATGGAATCAATACTTCACAGGATTGTGTGAATAAACAAATACCACCACCCTCCCTTGTGCTGCTGCCATTAATGCTTTCATTAGAGTGTCTTGTTACTATTTTTTCTTTTGTTAATACATTCAATTTTAATATTGTGGACCTGGTTATTTCATTCATAAACTAGTACCCTCTCTGCACTGTTGGTGAAGATGCTTTCATTAGAATTTCTTGTTTCGTTCTTGCTTTTTGTGATCATATCATGATTTGGTAACAGGATTTTTTAATGAAGTATCAGAATTGCTTTCCTTTTTTTTTTTTTTTATTGCTTTCTATGTTCATATCATGATTGATTTTATTGACCTTCTTTTGAACATCACAGACTATTCATTGTGATATTTTTATTAAAAAATCCTGTTACTAAATCTGTAGTTTTTTTGAAAGATTGAGGATCCTCAAATGTTACCCTTCGTTGTCTCTGTATCTTATTTTTAATTATCTGTGGCATTTCTTTGGATGTTGTTTCCTTGCTTTCTTGAGTTCTGAGGAAAAAAGAAAAAAGAAAGGAACTTATGATCATAATTTTGGGTTACAGGTGGATGGTATGGATGCTTTAGCTGTCAAACAGGCTTGCAAGTTTGCAAAGGAACATGCTTTGAAGAACGGACCACTTGTGAGTTCTCTGTAGTAAACTATATCATTGTTGCTAAGGAATGTGTTTTGAAGTATGGAATAAGTTTTGCTAAGGGACGCCTTTTAAATAAGGGACCTTGTTAGGTTGTTCACGTTGGTTTAGTCTCATTGGTAGGGTTTTCTCTTTTCCTGGTTCCTACGCTGTTGTTCTTTCATTCTTTGAATGTATATTTTTGTTTCTTATAAAAACTAATAAACAAAATTGGCACACGATGGTTTCCCTCTGGTAAATGTAAATATATTTATGTTATTTCTTTATTTCTTTTCAGATTCTCGAAATGGACACGTATAGGTATCATGGTCACTCTATGTCTGATCCGGGTAGCACTTACCGAACACGTGATGAGATTTCTGGTGTTAGACAGGTTTACTTATTTCTGTATATTTAATCATTTTCTAAATAACAATTCACAATTTTTTTTCTTCCAAGAAGTAGATTTGAGTTTTGAATGTTTTCTTATGATTTTGTACCAGGAACGTGATCCCATTGAAAGAATAAGAAAACTAGTATTATCCTATGATCTGGCCACTGAAAAGGAGCTAAAGGTATATTGTTGAACTAGGATTTGGATGCTAACTTTTGTAGTTTGTAATTTGAAATATATTGGATGTCAATTAAGTTAATTGACATGTTGTCACCTAGACTAATCACGCGTTTCACATGCATGTGTTTTGAACTTTCTGATGATTGTTCTTTTCTTGTTCATTAGGATGTTGAGAAGGAAGTCAGAAGAGAAGTCGATGAGGCTATTGCTCAAGCCAAGGTGAGGAGCATGTAGTTAAACAAATTAGTGGTTCTCGCCGTGTCTGTGCATCCCCAAATTTATGGAATACACTCGTTTATGAGCCAATCTCTAGTAAACATTTTTGCGTGGTATCTGAAGGAGTAGATATGAATAATAGTTGTTACTTGTGCTTTGTTTCAGGAAAATCCTTTGCCAGATCCCGCTGAACTCTTCACAAATGTGTATGTGAAAGGTTTCGGAACTGAGGTATTTCCATTGTTTCCTTTCGCTCAACTTTGACATTACCATTATCTAGTGAATTTGAGCATGAGCGCTAAATGAAACCAAAATTATGAAATTCAAGCTTGAAATGGAATGATGGCCAATCTGTAAATATCATTCTGTCTTCTTAAACATGGCTCTTTTTTTAGAGCAAAAGACATAGCAGTAAGAAAAGTGTAGTAAATGCTAAATTGCCAAAAGGAACCATTCTTTTACTGCATGTTATTTCATTTCTTTATCATTATTTACCCACTTGATTCAGTTATGCTGACATTATGTTGTTTTGCTCAATCGGTGGTTGTCGGTTTTGGGCTTGAATATGGAACCTGCCTATCAAAAAACACACAAAAAAACCCAAAATGGTTGAAAGCAATTGGTTTTGAGAGTTCACTAGAGCTACCGGGGTTGCTTGGAGTTAGCCAGAGAAAATTCTGATTAAAAAGAAAACATCCGATGAGAGTGAGAGATGAGTAAAAAAAAGAGAAATAGTGTTCTACAATGAGACTGTTAAATCACTAAGTGACCAAAAAGCTTAAACTTATAGATTAAGTAAACTTAACTATATCAAGACTCGAACTCCCTCACTTATAAGCTTGAAAATTTATAGAATGCTTAGCATATAGAAACTCAATATTAAATGAGAGAGAAAATGACATTATAGGAGTTGGATAAATGATTTCCTGCTTTGATAAGATTAAAAATTTATAGGATTCCTAGCATATAGAAATCTATATTAAATGAGAGAGAAAATGACACTATAGGGGTTGGATAATTGACTTCCTGCCTTGATACCATGTTAAATAACCAATCAACCCAAAACTTTGATAATGTAGTTAGTGGCGGTGGTAGCATTGGATCGCTTGAAAAGAAAAGACCATAGGAAGAAGAGGAGAAGAAGATGGGGATGATGAGTGAGAAAATGAGAGAGAAAGACTGAAAAAATAGAACAAATTTTTTATTTTTGAATAGGCAATCATTACCTAAAGGTAAAACCTCTGTTTGGTTTTAAAGTCAATGTGAAATTAGTCGGTTTGAGCTTTTTCGGGCTCACTGATCAACTGACCAGAACCCCAGCCGACATATATATTAAACTGAGTGATGAAACTTGGTTCGGTCGGTTCAGGTCTTCTTTTCTTCTTTGCTCACCCCTGTCAGTTTCCTACCCCATCTTATCTCATATTGCATTGGAGGATCATTTTGTTTGTTCCAATTGGTTGAAGTTTCCATGATTTTCCTAGCATCTGAAGTAGATGCTTTGCGTTCATCCGTTGATAAAAATAACCTTATTGTAGGTTGAAATGAGTGTTGTACTTCTGGTTGGTCTTACCATCTCATTTTCTATTGCAGTCATATGGAGCAGATAGGAAAGAAGTGAGAGCTGTACTTCCATGATTTTATTTAGGTCGGAACACTGCTTTGAACCACCTCTACACACCACCAAAACCCACCAGTGGCAAAAATAATAATTGGGAGGTTTGATTGGAAGTTATTTTTTCTCTCTTCACGGGTATCCGTTTGGTAACGCCTCTAATTTTTTCATAGAATAGTGAATATATATATTTTGTTTTCCCTTTCATTAATGGGAAATATTTCAGTGATTTTGCCTTGAAATATTTAACCCTATATGATGTTGGTATATACATTTGTAACTGTGAAATATGCTTCTTTTGCCTCTTGCATGAATATTCACAATAAAGAGGGAGATCTTATCTTATGGGTTCAAATTCATATTTATACTACCCTTAAGTGGTGGGATTCCTATAAATGCTTGGCAGGAAACTAAAATTGGATTTGGTCTGAGTTGATTTGTTCGAAAGCGTTAGTAACTCGATCTAAATAATTTGATTATGTCCATTCAAGTCATTCTTGGTTGCTTTGCATTTCTATATAATCTTGTTGATCCTTGATTGCTTTCAAGTTTCATTGAGTTTTATGAACTTATTTAGGTTGCCCTATTTAGTACCAATTATATGTCAATTCAAAATGGTGCGACAGAAGGGGAAATAGGTGTAGTGATGACTATTCTTTTGTTTTAATTAATAGTTACTTTCTTTGTTAACTATGGTGGGTGGAGTATTGAACACGATCGGTATCTAATTCTCCAAGCTATGTTGTTGTTAGAGATGTTCAAGGACGAAAAAGATTGCAAATTCCGACAAATAGATTAATTTTTCGTTATTTTATTATAGAAAAATAAGAGTAGAACTTACCACATTGAATTTTCCTCAATATTATGTAATGTAATGTAATTTTTTACCACAAGCCTTTTCTGTGAAATTGTAGTAAAATTGTGGGATACTACTTATGCTTTACAATTTATTGAACACAAAAGTGCTTTATTCAACAATAATCTTTTGAGTGTATATCTGTGCAACAATTCAATGTAAGGAAATGGTTTCATTTCTTATCTATGTTTGGGATTTAATTTGATGAAACTTGTTGATATTCAAGTTTTTAATTCTTTTTTAGGTTAAATTACAAAAGGTACTCTAACCTTTTGACTTTTGCTTAAAAAGTATCCTCACTTTTTAAAAATTCATTATCTTTGACCATTGATGATGTAGATATGATTTGCAATGGAATTTCCATTTGGACTGAAACGCTACAACACTCTCTAGGTCTCAATTTTCGTCCACCTTTTTTGAATTTGGGCAAAATTTCTTAAAGAAGAGGCTCTTGTTTTTATTTAAGGGATAGTTTGACAAAAAACAATTGCATTGGATGTATGGAAGGTGCAAAATTTCTTCTCAATAAGTTCTTAATGGACTGACTACTACATAATTTTGCAATGAGCAGTGTTGATTTAGGAAAGAAATCGGCAAAATTCACTGGAGAATAAATATAAGGCAGATGTTATTGGTTTGGAGAAATTCATAGTTGGTAGCTTCTAGACTACAAAAAAAAAAAAAAAAAAAAAAAGAAGAAGGTGGATTCCAAAACGATATTCAATCAGATTCAAATAATTTGAAGAATGGAAGTAATTTTTAATTAGAAAAAAGATTGGTAGCTTCGTAGAGAAATCTAAAAAACTTCATGGAGAAAAAAGACAAAATGTCCATAGAGAGATCTAAAAAGAAGATTACTAACTCTCAAATAGCTTCTGGTTTTTGTCTTGGATTTGAAAAAGAACAAAAATGTAGAAAAAGAGAAATAATGTCATATGAATAGTGCTATAGATCCAATTGTGAAAATGATGCAAAATAAATCCTCAAGCAGAAAATTTTATGAAATTTAAGTCAAAGGCAATAATATAAAAGAAGATTTGGTCGCAATAATGGTTTTAATTGCAACAAAATGGACCTATTCTAGAGGTCATCTAGAGTCAATAAACTTTTTTTTTAGAAAAGAAAAGCTTAAGTGAAATGAAATTACATGTTTAGTAAATAATTTAGTACTTTTTGTTTTTAGATACGATGAGTTTTAAGAGCACACTGTGCGTAAAATAACAATGACAACCAAATATACACCTAGGTTGCAACCACACAAAATCGCTTAAAGGCTTGAACTAAGCATGAAAAACGAAGGTGAATGACACTCAAACGAATTCGCACCTTACGCCAACATTATGCTTGAGAAATTGAAGTAGTCTTAAAGAAGCCACATTGTGCCTTACATCTGGACCCTTTTCTATAGATTGCTAGAGATGCACAAGTGATCGAACTTGTGTATGTGAGTCAATCTTTGTAATAAAGGCTTGAGATTCTCTAACAGCTTATGTAGTTGATAACTTGCTTTCCTTTTCGTTGATTGACATTAATTAACTAAATCGTACTAATAGTATATATGTCTATAAACTCTCCTTCTAGCTCTTCTTTAATGTCAGTCACTTTAGGTTCTAGATTAGTGTATCTTGTTTTCTTTTAAAGTTCACACAAAACTGTTTGAGGAGCATGTTTCCTCTAGTTTCCGCGTTCTTGCAAGTCTCAACAAAGTGGGGCAATGTGCTGCTTAATTAATTGAATTATATTTTGCATCAAAATAGTGGCGGTTAGTATCCAACAAACATTCTCAAGTTGTTGATTCTCTTAGTGCATGGTCTAGAATACATAAAATAGTTGTAAGATTATTCTCCACTGTGAGCTCTTATAGAATCCACGACCATATCTTAAAGCTACTAGACTACAACAAAACAGTAGAGAAGTGGAATGTTGCAACTAATTTTCCTACTAGACATTTTTACCCTATCATTAACTTTGACATAACAAGAGTTTGACCGATTTTCTCGCATATTACATCGGTCATCGTAATAAATATTATGTATCTTTCATTCATCGATAAGAAGCAGAAGCAATTAAACTTAAATAAAAGATTTTTCCTTATAATTACAATCTTGCCTCTGGAAGATTTTGAAATATGTTTTTCTAGATTTGATTGTGATGATAGAAGTTCTTGTTTCTTCATGATTTCTTTTGAATGAATGTGGAGGATAGATCTCCCATGCATGTAACAGTCGCTTGTAGTAATTGTCTTGGCACGATTCTTGATTTTTATTGCTTGATTTGAATGATGAGAGAGGGAAAACAAAGGTAGAGATGTAGTAATTTAGTCGCATGAGGCTTCTGAAGAGATGTGTTTCGTATTTGAACTTGTGTTTTGTGTTGATTTATGTAGAGATGTTGTTTGATCTTTAATGATTTTTTTTTTTGAATGTGTATATATAATGTGAGGAAGCAGAACATTTGAATGTCTTTGAAGTTGAAATCTTGAAATAATGTTGTATCTAGTCTTTCTAAAGTTTAAAATTCACGAACCGTTCAAATGTAGATAATTTTTCTATTTATAGAGTTTTCATATAAGTGATCAATATTAATTTGTGGCTCATTTTTAATTAGTCTAAAATTTGATTATTTAAATTGATTTAAAAAATAGCACGACAATTTGGGATTATTCTACCTATAATATAATATATATAAATAAAGTTAACATATATGTATATATGGGTTTAAATATATTTTGAAAGCATAGGAACTAAGTAGGTATAACCCTAAAAAGCTTTAAGAATCTATTCAAAACTTCTTAAAGCACACGTACAAAACAGAACCCCAACTAGAAGTTTAATTATAAACTAAACCATAACATATAAAATAACAATATATATATACACTTTTTCTTTTATGAATAGGTAATACAGTACTACTAATTAACCACTACAATTTGAACCCTATAATGGCTTCAAAAAGTTTGAATATTACAATATGTTCTCGAGCTAGCATTTGAGATCTTGTAAGTGTACATTAATCGTTTGTTTTATTATAATTATTCTATCAAATCATGTTTGAAATTACATGGCAAATTTTGATGGGAAAAATAATAATAATAGTAAAGAAAGGAATGTGAGGATGGAGAGTATAGGAATGAATGAATGAAACAAATAAAATAGAAGGGGGTGGGGGTGGGAGGGAGAATATTTTATGTTGGTATTGGCATGAAAAGGAGAGATACTAAAAAGAGTGTTTGTGTGTGGATATTTTGGGAAGAGTGAAGAAAGATTTAAAAGATAGAAGCGTGTAAAAAATAATACTAAAAAAAACATACGGTAGATTGTGTAAACTTATAGTAACTATTGTATCGTGTATTAGTTTTAATTAAACTTTTAAACTTTTAACCACCAAATAACGATGCAATTAACTTGAAACGACTCTCAAACTTATATAAATGTTATAACTCTTTTAGAATTATATATAAGTTTGATGGGATAATTGTAACTACGATCGTATATGATATGGTGATATGGGGTGGTGGAATTTGAAATTTGTTCAAAGAAAAAAAGAAAGAAAAGAAGACGAAGAAGAAGAAGAGAGGAGAGTGGAGAGTGGAGAGTGGTGTGAGAATGGGGAGGTTGGAGTAGAATCTAACCTTGAGAGACATTTTGGGTACAAACAACAAACAGAAGGGGGACAAAAAATTGATCAGTTTGGCACAAAACCAAGTAAAGGGGAGTTTTTGAGATGAAGGCCAATATGATTAAATTTCTGACACCAGGATTCCCCACACTTGTGTTTTTCTTTTCTTTTCCTTTTCTTTTCAATAATATTTTTAATTATAATTACATTGCAAGTTTGCAACAAATAAATTAATATAAACATCTCTCTCTCTTTTTGCTATTTTTAAATACAAACCCTTTCTTTATCTTTCTCTTTTGACCATTTCCCATTTCTCCAATTCCTTTGCCTTTGTCTGCCAAAAAGCATTATCACTATCTCTACAACTCTATAACCTATTCTTAATTATTATTTGTTTTTATATTATATGGTTTTAAAATATTATAGTACATTGGGTATGTTCTCTGTAGAATTCCCATATTTCCAAGTGGGCAAATGGGTGTTCTCCAACTGCAACATTTGAATATTCCTCTCTCTCTCTCTATTTTTCCCTTTTTTTTTTTGGTTTGGTTAATGTTATAATATTATACATTTCTATAGTCTTTTGTACTTTCACTTTTTTTCTAGCATTTTTTTTCATTTAGTATCTCACTATATATACTTTATATAATAGTTACCCTAACTACATGTTTGGTTTTATTTTATACAATAAATAGTTTCATTTTGTCTTAGGGTTTGGAAGGTTTAGGGTTTAGTTTCTCATTTGTTGGTAGTGAAAATTTACAAACTCTATCAATTTCTTATAATTTTGAAAGAGGAATATTATTAGAAACTTTCTCATAAAAAGAAAAGTTCATCAATAACACTTAAATATGTCATGCAATTTTATCATAAGCTAATTTTAATATCAGCTTATATATATATATTTTACCAATGGTGAGAGACTAAATTAAAAAAAAATGGTACAATATAAAAGACAAGTCATTTGAAAACTATTATTCCCTTTGACAACTTCATTCACTCACCTATACTCCATACCTAATTAGTTCTTTAATTTTACTATCTAGGAAACTTAATCATAACAATTCTTTTCATGTATAAAAGCTAGATAATAACAAATGAAAGGACAAAGGACAAAGACAAGTATATGGTTTGAATAATGACATACTAATTTTAGAATTTTATTAAATGGTATAATATAATTTGTTTTAGAATAGTTCCAAATATAGAAAAAAAGAAATATTAGAAGATGTAGAGAACAATCCAAAAAAAAAAAAAAAGTACATGTATATAACAAAATTTAGATTTAACTCTCAAGTCTAATAAAGTCTATCAAATTCTAATAGATTTTGCTATATTTTCAATTCTTTCAAGAAAAAAAAAAAAAGAATTTTTGTGTTATGATGCTACCAATTATAATTATTCCTTAGTTAATTTTCTTAAAGTCCAATAGTTTAATATTAGGGTTCATTTTGGTCTCTATCTCATTAACAACATCAGTTTTGCTTCCTCAAGGTTGAGGGTTTGCTTTTTGAGAAAATGATTTGGTAGACTTGAGGGAAAAAGAAAGAAATAAAGAAAAGAGAAATAATGTCTTAAAAAATAGCCAAAAAAAAGAAAAGAAAAAAGAAAAAAAAGCTATTGTATTTAAATAATCCTCTCCAATTTATGGCATGTGTATTTTTTTTTCCGGTGCATATAAAACAAATACCTAATTTAAAAGTATATATTATTTGAACTAAAACAATATCTTTGTTCATTATTTTTGGAAACAAGTATTTGCACTTTACAGCTCCCAAAGACCATATAATCCATCTTACTCTCTTGTAATTAACACAAATAAAAATGAAGATTATGTATACATAATTTCATATTCATCGTTCATATAGAATGATAGAATTTCAGAAGTTTAAGTGCATTGATATGTAATTGAATTTTCATATTTAATAATTAGAATTAGGTACCATAAAAGGAAAAATGAAAAATGAAAATAAAAAAGGATAATGAGATGGATGGAGATGTATATTGGACAAATTAGATGAACATGAGGGTAAAGGAATTTAAAGTAAATATAATGATAATAGTAGGACCTATATATATATATATTTCATTTTCCTCCCCCCTCTCTTTCTTTTAGTCAAATTGACCCTTTTGGCCTAAAAGAACTCAAAAGGCATGAAGTGGCCATTTGCAAACCCAATAAAGGGACAAAGCATAAGTGAATTAGGTGAAGTGGGGTTGGATTAGTTATCTTAATTAACACTAAAGCAACTATCTTTTTATTTCTACATTTTATACAAACACATCCTTTCTCTATCATCCAAACAAAACACACACACAATCCAATTAATTAAAATTGATCCAAAAAGAAAAAAAAGAGTTATTGTTCAAAGCAATCCCATCATGATCGTTTAGTTATATTCTCTTTTTAATCAGCCTCCATTTGAGACTGTTTTTTTTTTAATTATCACTATTGAGAGATCTACCTATTCACCATTCATTTAGTAATAAAATATCTCTAATGTTTTGGTTGAAGATATACAACCAAGTTTAATTAATTGAGTTAAAGTTTATAACAAAACGAAGGTTTTATTTTATAGAGTTAGTATAATTGTGAAAGGAAGAGATGGAAATAGAAATATAATATATGAATTAAGGAAATATTTTCAATGTATGATTCTCACTCAATATGTTACCTAGTTGAATTTTCTCGATAATAATAAACATTCATTAATGATTCAAAAATACAAATTTTAAATAGATTTTTGCCCCTTTAATTAAGCTTTGAATCTAGCTAGTTTTCATATAATAAAATATTACATTTTTAGTTCTTAAGTTTTTGAATTTTGATATATCATTTTAGTCCTTTAATTAATTTTTGAGTTTTGTTTCAATTTGTATTTCAAGATTTTGACTTTTAGTTTTAACCTTTTTTTAAAATTAAATACTCATTCTCAATCTTGAAATTAATTAAGATCTAATAACTCAAAATAATTATGAAATACAATTTTTAAAACAAATTTGAGCAAGATCAAATTGAAACAAATTTCAAACCTCAATGATAAAGTTGTAACATCTAAAATAAATAAGCTAAATTGAAACGAAACTCAACCACATTGAACAAAAGGATTAAAAGATATATAACATTTTGAAACTTAAAACCAAGTAAAAACTAAACCTAAAACGTAAGAACCGAAAATGTATTTTTCCCTAATATTAAACTATCTCTTGTTAGCTAACCAACCACATTGTTTTAGCCTTTTTCCAATTAATTTCTTGAAGGATGTTTGAGATGTAGAAAGATGAGATGGGGATGTGCATATATATATATATAGAGATAGATATTCTTATTTTCTTTTTAAAAAGAAAGAAAGGAGAGGGGGGTGTGTGTGTGAAGATGGGAGGGGGGAATCCAAATGTTTCCAAACACTCCCAGACAAAATGAGTTTCAGAATAGAAAAGTAAGGTTTGCTTTATGACCCACAAAAGAAGAGATTTCAAAACACACACACCTTAACCCCCCTCCCTTCCCTAACTCAATGCTTTTCTTTTTACCCTCTCTTCAAATTAAACCCTAAAGTTAATATATCTATCTATATATATATATATATGGTAATTATTTTTAATTTCAAAAAGAAATTATTATTATTATTATGTCTTTCTCCAAAAGTGCTTTTGTTTCCCTTTGTCTTTGTGGGGCTTTTGAATCCCCAATCCCCCATTTCTGATTTTGACCCAACTCTCTCTCTCTCACCTTCCTTCCCCCTTCAAAATCTCTCCTTATATAATCCCTTCCTTTTCCTCTCTTTCCCTTCACTCATTCATCTCTCCAATTTTTTTTTTCTTTTTTTTTTATTTTTTCCTCTTCTTCAACTCCTTCTACTCCTTCTTCCTTGTGTGTGTGATAATTTATATATGCTTTCAATATGCCTGGCTCCCTGTATGCCATTTGTAGAGCGCTCACCGTCATACCCGATGGCCTCCGCGCATGGCGTATGAGGAGCCAAGCATATCCATGTCTATATTTCCTATTATGTATATGTATGTATACCCTAGCTAGTCATGTTTTCAAATCTCTAATTTCCATAAAGTATATATCTCTTTCTTTGTTTTTTTTATTTTGAAAATCAAATACGCACGGTTGAGGGATCATTGGATGTATCGAGATTTCCTAACAACCTTATTATACCATTATATTCTTTTGGTTTTGTTTTAACCCTCATGTTTTAATTATTTGAGCTATGTTATTAAGTCGCCTTGTGAATATTGTTAAAAAAAGCATTTCTCAATCTTATGGTTTGTGTACTTTTTTTTCCTATTAATGGACAGTGATTGAAGGAGAATTTTTATTTTTTTTTCATCTTTTTGCATTTTCTATGTTAAAGTTTTCCGTTTTTTACGGGCTTCTATTTACTGTAGTGTTAGCTTAATTAATTAGATTTGTTTTTTCTTTCAAAAAATTTAATAATATTACTATTACAGATAACCCTAATTTCAAAGGCTGCTGAAAAAAGGGAAGAAGAAAAACCCAAACTTCAAAGATTTCATCTCCATTTCTCAATATATTTTACAATGTATTTCACTAAAGAGGTACCTTTTTATTTTTTTTTATTATTTATTATTATTTACTGCTATTTTCTTCTTCTTCTTCTTCCTCAAGAAATTTAGGGTTTTTTTTTCTTTTCTTTTCTTTTTTTGCAGAAAGAATATAACAGACTCACAGACAATAGTACGTCTTTTATTTTAGGTGTTGGACCATTATTGTTTTCCTTAAGTTTAGGGTTCTTCTGATTTGGAAATTAATTTAATTTCATTTTATTACAAACTAATTTTTTTCCTATTTGGCAGTGGAATTTATATATTTATTACCAAAAATATGCAAATTAATTATATTTAAAACTAATAATAAAAAAACCAAGACATTGTGAAATACATTGAGTTTAATGTTTATGATATTTCTTAAGCATGGGATGAATGTTATATATATATTAATATTCTTAATTATTTCTATCTCATTGGGAAAACGCAATGGAATCTGGATTACATGTTATGTATATACAAATGTAGAATATCAAAAGGAGTGCCCAATGGACTGAAGATCTGATGAGTTTAATTCTGATCGTGCGGTGATGCGTGTTCGAGAAGAAGGGAGTATCATAGATCTGACCTCAGGAGATCCCATATAGGTTTTTTTCTTTTCTTTTTTATAGGGTTTATTATATGTTCTTGTTCCTTTGTGAATATATAATCTTAGTTGTGTTTATATATTACAATGGAAAAGATGTGAGTATAGAGAGAGAGGAAGAGAAAGAGGGAGAGAAGGGATTCTCTCTTAGCTTAGGGTTATCTGCATAGCATTTTAGCCCAAATAGCTACCCATTTTATTACATTATCTAATGTAATAATTTTTATTTTTATTTTCCTCTAAACATATATATCTTCTTTCTTTCTCTTTGAAGTTGGCTTTTTGTTTAGAATGGAAATTTGAATACTAACCAGAAAGAATGAAATATATGTCAAATACTGCTCAATGAAGGGTGTTGAGCATGTGCCAGAACTGCATATACCCCAAAAGAAATTATTGAAGAGTATTATGTAAAATTTTGCTTTTTTGTTTTCTTTATTGAAAAATTTTGGTAGACATGCAAAAATGATTGATGAAGATTAACTAGGGTACTCTCATAATGAGGGATGCTTAGTTTTACGTAATTATATATTTCTTGATCATCTTCCATTATTATTTCCTATGGCTCCCCTCTAACCACCCTATTTGATTAAAATGTGTAATGAATGTACCAATCTAGTTGTGTAAAATCTTATTGACTTACTTATGTGTCATATCTTTCTAAAAAGAAGATTAACTAAGGTAATTTAAAGTGGTACGATGAGGAAAAGGTAAAAGATCTTGTGTATTATTTGATCGTTTTCCTGGTAACACAGTAGTGCTTCTGAATCTATTTTTCTTACTAAAAATTAAACCTCACTATGAAGAAAAATGTAAGGGGGTATAAGAAAATAGTGAGAATGCCAAAGTGGGACTCTCTTAATATATGTTTGATTTGAATTAAAAAACAAAAGTGCAAGTGTTCTGATCTAATTTTTAATAATCAGTAATCAGTATGTTTTATAGTATATCTCAAAGATTCAATAGGATGTAAAATTGTTGTGACATGTATTATCTCTGTGATGTGATTGGTTTGAAAATAGCAAAAGGGGAATAATTATTGTTGGTATTTGTATAATTAATATAATATTATGATTTGTATATAAATATAAAAAGAGATCAGAGGGTCTCAAAGGCCGAGCACAGGTCAAAGGAAGGACACTTTAATTCTTCAGACAAAAGGAAAATTAAGAAGACAGAACAAAACCAAAACCTTCTTTTTCTTTCTTTCTTTCTTTCTCTACCCAAAATTTTCAAGCTTCTCGGCCGCTGACTGATCAATCTCAACAAAACCTCACAAACTGTATATATTAACTGACGACAAAACTAATAGAAATATATTTACAACTATATATTTTGGCTTAATATACTCAATGAGATTTTGTTCAGTACAAGTGGTTCACTAATGAGTTGCATATATAAGTTGCAGGTTGAGGTAATTTCACTTTAGCACTTCATGAAAATTTCTTAATTTTTCTCTTTGTTAATTGGTAATATTAAAACCTAAATCATTCTTCTGCAAATGAGCTTTATATATTGACATGTTCTTTATTCTTAAGTTTTTTTCGTACTAGTAGATGGTTTTCCAAGACATTAATAAAATAGTAGTTTCACTGGGAGAAAACTATATATCATTTTGGAAATAAGGGTTAGTATATATTTAGTCTATTTGATTTTTTTTTTCTTTTTACAAAGTGTAGGGTAAGAAAATCGATTTATGAGATCTCGAAGTTGATGTATCAACTAATTCTTATATTGACAGTTAATTTAAATTTTAACTGGGTGAGAACACATGTTTAATACTATTTCAAGAACAAGTCTTTGATTTTTTTTCCCTCTACAAAAGTTGGATTAAAAAGTATAACTATTTCACAGAATATATAAGTATAAGTAACCAGCTTAGCTCATAAAAGAGTTTATTAAGAAATTAATTTTTACCATCAAACATAAATCTATTAAAAAAATTGACTGGTTTAGTAAGAGTATGTTAGTTACGTTCTCAGACAAAGGAAAGAGAATAATTTTATTATTAAAGAGAATAATATCACTTTATAATAAATCCGAATATAGAGAGCAAAATTTCAATACTTATATCATATTAAAGGCACCCGAACAAGAACACTACTTATATATTCTACATTTTTTCATTCTTGATGCATGATTTAATCATAATTAGTATTGTAAAATGTTATTTAAATTTTAAACCTTTTCTCAATTGGTCAGTCTACTAACAGTAATCTAATAAGTATCTTGGAGAATTATATGTCATCTACCAACAATTTGGTGAATATTAGTATAGGAGAAGTTATATTAGAGAAAGAAGCTTGTTTTTGTGAAGAGAGACAGGGAGAGAGAGAGAGATCTACTTTCATGGGATATAATAAAATTTATATAAGTTATTAATAAGAGAGGAGATGACTTTTTCTTTTCTTTTTGATTTTTAAAATAAAAGGGAAGAAGAGGAGATGATCAAAACCCTAAACAGTATATAAAAGACAACAAGTAGTGGAAGAGAAGAATGGATTGGAGATCATTGTCTCACAAAGTAGCTATACTGACAAGTTATTTCATTTTCCCTATTAATTATTATCTTTTTCTTTCTTTTATAAGAAAAAACACGATGGCTAAGAGGTGCATCCGAACATCTCCACTAGTGAATATCTAATTTCTTTATTAATCATTATCAATTAAACATTTTCTTTATAAAATAAGAGATTAAGCCATAGACTCCATGATCGTTAATTAATATATAACATATACAATATGTAAGTTAAATTATGTTCGCTGTGACAATAATATAAATATTTATTTCCACCCGACAACATGTCTGCCATATTGAAGAGGAAAAACTATACTTTTCAACTCCTCCAAACCTAGAAAGGTACATCAAAATTAAAATTCAACTTCATTGCATGATAGAAGACTCATTTAAATTGTGGTTTTTTAAACTTGTGGTTTTTTAATTGTTGAAAACATTTTAAAATATTTTTTTAAACACTTATTAAACTTCTTGTGTTTAACCTCCCAAACAAAATTAAGAATAACAAACTAACGATTAGAAAGGTTAATGTGTTGTCAAATGAAGGAAGTTTGGTTTATGATTGAACTCATCAAAGTTTGGGATTGGAAAAATAAGAAGTTTGTGGCCCTTTAATATTGTATGAAAGTAACTAATTATGAAAAAACTTGAACTTCAATAATGAGGCTTATGAATTAATTTGATTAATTGTTTGTGATTTTATATATGTTTTTGTAAAAGTCTCAACTTATATAATACATGGGTAGTTTAACTATATACCAATTTGTATATTAAGGGATAATTAACTCAAGAGAGATAATACACTAGAATATATGCACATAACTTCAACTTCTTTAATCTAACCTGAAATACACAAACCTAACTACTAGTTCCAACACACTATAAAGAGATGTTTGAGAAAGATATACGAAGTGTACATATACATATTTTAGAAAATGATTTGTAGATTCAAATTTCAAACATAAAAACATTATTTGTTACACATTTAGTCACTTTTCTTGAATAGAATGATTAAAAGAAAAATATCGTAGAGCATATAATCCGAACAAGTTGTACCTCAATATGTATGTAGAGTTAGATTACCTTAAGCCGTTTTCAATTTAACTAAATCTTAAATTTACAAATTGTCACGTGACAATTTTTTTATTTTGTATTTGTTGTCTTTTTGTTTGTAACGATGAAAGTTTCACCCAAGTTTTTACTCTAATAAAAAACATTGATTTTTGCAATCATTCACATGGGGATATAAGTCCAAAAGTAGATATAGCTAGTAGCTAGATTTCAAATCTTTCCCCCCAAAAAAAGGACTTTGAAATTAAAATTGAAATGAAGTAAAATTGTTTCTTCTCTTCTTTTTTATCTATTTGCAACCCAAAAGCTGCATGCGACACAATTTGACTCATATCAATCTCCTTTTTTCACATCAATCATATAAATTGTATTTATATAATTTATGATCATCACCTCTATTCTAAATATCCCATCCATCTTTTCTCTCCTTCTCCAACAATCCTCAATAACTTTTGTATCTATATTCATTACTTAAGGATAACAAAAGTGACTAAAAAGATCAATTATTCCAATCCCAATTGCTAAATTTTGTGAAATTATATATAAAAATATTGTTAATATATAATATGAAATCATAATCATGAGGTAACTCAACTCCACTAGCTAGTTTAACTAATTTAGCTCTCAATATTTTTACTTTCCACTCTCATTTACCCTCTAATTACTAGGAAACTTATACACGTCACAACTAAAAATATTTGTATGGGCCTTTTTCAGATGTTTCCAATATTTTTTTTCAAATTACTCGTCACACTCAGTCCTTGACCATTTATACTACTAATTTGTTGATTCACTATATATTATATAACTTGAAACTCTATCTCAAAACCAATTGAAAATTATGAAAGTAGTAATTCAAGTATCAATAATATGAGATTCTTAACATGTCTCTTTAAGAAGGCTACACCTTTGGATTCATCATTTTTTAATCGACTTTTTTTATTTATAAAATGCATGTATGGGCTTTATGGACTCCCATGTTGTATTAAATAACATGGAGTTTCATCTTGAAGTAATTGACAATATAATGAAAGAAGTAGCTTATGTATTAATGTGAAATTAAATCTTAAAACAACTATATATAAAAGTTAGATTGAAAAATAAGTCGGTTAAATTGCAAATTTAATTCCTATAGTTTCGAGAAAGTTAGAACATAATGTAGTTTCTTTGGTTTATAATTAGAATTTAGTCATTATGATTTGCTAAACTCTCGTACATAATCCCTACTATGAATTATTTTTTAGAGATTTGTCAAAATATATTAAAGGCGATGATCAAAGGATCCGAAAGTACACATCATAACATATCTCAGCTAGGTTGACACACCTTTTAACACCCTCCCCACATTTCAATTTTAAAAGAGTTTACAAGCGAGCTTTTATCATACCATAAGATCATTATTTGAAATTTTTATCACTTATGTTAAAGAAACCATCTAACTAATTAAATTCTGATTTTTTTTAATTTGTAATTAGAACATCGAAATATGATGTGAAATTAAATTTCCAAGAAGAGAGGGAGAGGGGGAGAGAGAAACAAAATTGCAAATTTAAATTATTAATTTATGGAGTAGGAATAATTGAAGAGAGTTTTATTATGGAAAATCCAAAAAGTGATTGGAAAAAGGCGAGAAAAGAAGAAAAAGGAAAAAATAGTTGGAAGTTGGAAAGAAATAAAAGCTGCATCCACACTTGCATGCGACATTATTTTGAGACAACATTTAGCCTTAGAGAAAGATAGACATCATTTGACACACACCTCTTTCCCTCTTTCTCTCTTTCTCTCTTTCTCTCTTTCTCTCTTCCTCCCTTCCTCTCTTTCCTCTCTTTCCTCTTTCACATCAATCATCATTTTCATCATTTTCATCATTTATCGCATGCTCTCTCTCCATCATTTCTCCCTAACCCTAAACTTCATTCAAATCTCTTCCACCATAAATAACACTTATGTATTAGTTAATTTATGTTTATAATGGCCATAGCTAGATTAGTTTTTTCTAATATTTACTTCACTTCACTTACAATAATGTATTTTAATGAAAAGTCAATTTAAATACCTTGGAGTAAAAGTTGAAGCCTAAATCTCATTAGTTTTACTTATTTTTCATGGGTTAAAAATGTGAATTCATCTTTTAATTCTTATCCATTTGTATCGCACTTCTAATTTGTCTATCATCAATCAAATCAAAAAGAATTGTCAACTCACTGGGTCTCGATAAATTTGTTATCATGTCTGAAATTCTATTTATTTCTAGAAGATCAAAATGTATTAGAGGTTGGCTTATGTGAAACCTAACCAATTACTCAAAGAAAATTTGTAATGCATTTAATAATATTTTAAAAATTAGTAAAGTACAAAAAGGGATGCTAAGCTGCACTTAATAATTGTTCGCATTATATTATACAAAAATTACGACTTAAACGCGATTGGTTGATGTGTCTTTTATATCTCTATGGAGTGTGGAGGTGAGCAATTATATCTACTATTGGAGTATGAACACACTTTTTAAATGAAATATATATATTTTTAGATAAGCTTGAGGATTAATGATTTTTTTTAAATTTGTTAGGGTAATAAGCATTGTAAATGTTAGACTTATCGATTATTTTTTTAGGTCACCGTGTCATCGGTTATTTATGCACTATTGCATGCTTATATTGATGGCCAAAATTTGGTCCAAAGAATTCACATGACTTCTACATGACATCAACGTTGGCAAATTTGTAGTTTGAAAAAGAGAGGTCCCTTGTAGAAATCAAAATAAAATACTAATATATAGTATTTGCCATAGACACTCTAATGTTTAAGTTAGCTTTCAATGATTTTAGAAGAAAATACCATCAATTTACATGATGTGAAAGTTAACATGATCTATATGTAGTGGGGATGTGAAACTCAAAGTTCTCGTCAATATTGTATTAAGAAAAGGAGTGGGTGGGTTGTATTAGCCACACATGGAGAACTACAAGACATGGTAATTGGATTTGGGTGGCTCAACTATGCCTCACTCTCTCACTCTTTGTTTTTAATTGAGTAATTATATACCTTGTGTTTGATTAAGTGTGAATTCCACGAGGATGATAGCTAACTATTCATTGAGTTGACGAGTCAACGCAACCACCATTTTCTTTTTCTTTTTTTCTTCTTTTCATCTTTTAAATATTATCTTAAAAGTAACAAAATTGATTGGCCTTTACGACAAAAATAGATGGCCCCCATAACCCTAATTTGTTTTTATTAGTTTTGTAAAAATATGGTTTAATATATATAATTTATATTATTCGATGTTGTCTATGGAATTGACAACCAATTTAGTTGCTTTGAAGGTATGAATTTCAAAAGGTACCAATACTTTTATATATTAAGTTGGATTCATATATTATAATAATATGTAATGGAATAATAATATTAAGCATGTCACCT
The DNA here is from genome assembly GCA_025688845.1 of Cucumis hystrix. Lineage (NCBI taxonomy): Eukaryota > Viridiplantae > Streptophyta > Magnoliopsida > Cucurbitales > Cucurbitaceae > Cucumis > Cucumis hystrix. The sequence goes on along the minus strand of CM046885.1, from coordinate 13,182,283 downwards.
GTCACATTACTGATGTTTCATGCTTCAAGCCATCGAATTTGACCAAATATTTTCATGTTTTTTTTTTTTTGCTTTGAGAACTAACGATGATATTAATTTGTTAGAGAATTAGGTGTGTACTAACAAAATTTAGTCTTATAATTCGGTGGGAATTATATCTTCTAACTTTCTAACTAAATTTAGTGGATAATTTGTATAGAGTTAGTTTGAATTAGTGGTTTGTTATTTTATATAATTTATAATTATATTACACATAGTGTGAGAATAGAAGTTGACACAAATGTGGCTTTACACATGGTGTGAGAATAGAAGTTTAGACAAATGTGGTTTTAAATGATTTTTAGAGTATTTTTCTTTTTCATACACGATGTTGTCTTACTTAGAGAGTGTGTATGTGTAGGTATCAATCTGTAGGAGATAATAGGTATTCTTTCTTCTCCTGTTATTATCTATTTATTGACTCGGTGTTGAAAAACAACACGCAAAATGATTATTGAGTTCAACTTCATTTTCTCTAAAAATTTTGAAACCGAACCTCATGGTATGTACTATACTTTTAAATTGTTACTTTTATCCTCCATTGAGATTATGATATATTTTCTTCACATTTGAGCATAATTGAATGAATAAAATATAAATTATTATTTAATTTCAAATATCCATGGTTTCATCTCTCCCATGGTAAATTAAAGAATTTTGCTTTGCACTTCCAATAATGCAAAGAAATAACTATGGGAGATTTGTTGCTAATTTACTTTCATCCTACCTCACAACTTATTATTTAGTAGGGGAAATAAAATTTAAAAATTATCTGTTAATTTAAATAACACAGCTTGGTTAATTTACAAAACTAATCCATATGATTTGAAAAAAAAAGTTTTAACTTTTAAATATATAAAAGGAAGGTTAATGGATAACAATCTTAGGAATAATAACAAATAGTTAACTACATTATAAAAAGTCACAAATGTAGCAAAATCTATAAGCCATGTGCTTCTATCACTTCGTCTCTTATGCTCTTCTATCATTGATAGACTCTTATACTTGTATATATATATTAATATTTTGAACTTAATTGTTATATTCAATTCAAAGTTAGTTTGAAAAAAAAGTACAAAATAGTGAAGGACAGTTTCGGGCCGAAGCTCAAAGGTTTGAGGACTTTTTGGTTTTTTCTGACTTAGAATCCCAACAATGAAAATAGTATTTCCAGGGCCCAAACTCATGGACCTAATAAACAACCCATTTAAATATATTGGGCCTTGAAGAGACCATTGTTCGAAGGGCCACTTTTAAAATCAGTAAACAAAACCGACATGTCGTTTCCACGGTCAAATTCGTCGAATGTCACAAGGGCCACCAACCAAATTCACAGCCCACCATCTTCAACCGCCCGCCACAAGATCCACCAAACAAACGAACAGAACCAGAGAGAAAGCAGTGAGAAATTGAGGGGGTAGGTGAGGTAGAACTGGTGGGTTGGTACACATTTTTCTATTACTTAAACATATTTCCCACAAAATTGCTTCTTTACAAATCTCAACCTTTCCTCTTCTCCTTCTTCTTCTTCTTCTCCCATGGCTTTCTCTCTTTCGTCTAAACCGTTTCTGGGTTCTTCCAGAACCGAAGACTTCTCTGGATTGACCTCTCTCTCTACAGATCTTTCCAAGCTTTCCTTTTCCGCCGTTAAAATCTCAGTTGGGTCCCGAAACGCCAAGAAGCTGCGTATGTTTTGCTTTATCTTCTTCTGTATTGCATTTCTTTTGCTTTCTTCTGATGGTGGAGTTTTGTGTTGGGGATTTCGTTTGCTTTTTGATTATTAGCTATAAGAAATTTTGTAGGAATTGTTGAATGACCCATTTGGCTTACTTGATTTCTAGCTTGGCTTTGTGGAGATTCATGAACTTGGATTTTACTCAGTTGCCTTTGTTCGTTTGGTTATAGTTTTATCGAGTGCTTGAATTGAGCTCATGTGATGGGTGGATGGAAGTTTCTTTTGTTGAACCGTTTTAGCTTTTTCCTCCTTCTCCTGGTCATCCAATAGTCCAATGTGGTGTAAATGGTATATAATTAGTGTAGAATGGTGGGATTGGGCTGGTTGGTACGAGTTGAATGGGGTGTCTGGAAAATGTAGTCTTTTAACTCTTGAATTTCTTACATTTCATTGGGCTAATCGCAGAGATAAAAGCTGCTGGTAGTACATTTGGAAATTACTTTCGTGTTACAACCTATGGAGAATCTCATGGAGGTGGAGTTGGGTGTGTGATTGATGGATGTCCTCCACGCCGCCCAATTTCGGAAGCTGATTTGCAAGTGGAGCTTGACAGAAGGTACTTGCTAGGAACCTCATGATCTGACATTTTATCTGTGGCTGCTTGTGTAAATAAAAGGTCGAAATATTGGTAGCGTTCTTGGCATTTCTATGGAGCTAATGTTACTTGTTCATTGATTACATGGAGAATGATATTTCTTATCAATAGAAATTAAAATACCGAATGATATTCATGGAAAACCAATTATTGGATTCTTTTATTAATCTGCTCATCGACATCATCATACAAAAATACTATCATATATAAGATGAGTATCTTGATGTATTGAAATCTTTTGGGATACCAGCTAGAAGTTGGTGACGTGGGTTATTATAGCCCACTCCGTGGATAGGGCACCCACAACAATAGTGGTGTATTACTATTTATAACTTACAATTGAGGATAGCTATTTCGAAATTCTCTTTGCTGCATTATTTTTATTTATTATTTTCTACAGTATTCACTATTTTTCTCTCATCCTTTATTTTCTTCTTTACTATAGTGTTTACTATTTTCTACTCAAACAATAATAGTTTACACTCCAAATACAAATGTGATAGCTTAGACTAAAATAATTTGCACTCCAAACATCAACTATGATAGCCCATTAATTATAATAACCACAGACTATAATAACTAACTCAACGCCCAAACACCTTGTAAATGTATTTTCTAGATTCTAGTTAGATTGACTTTTTTTCCTACATTTCCACAAAAAGCCTACACTCGAGATATCTTTTGATATTGACATTTCCCTCTTTGTTCGTCTTTTTATTTTTTCTTTTGTTGATTATGGCTGGTAGAAAAGGTTCAATTGGTTTGTTTGTCCAAAAAGTTAGAAAGTTACCATGTTTCTAAGTTTTATTTATTTATTTATTTATTTTACAAGTGATTATTTGATGCATTCCTTAGCAATGAATTTTCTTTCAGCATTAACTGATAGAATATTTAACTATCCAGGAGACCAGGTCAGAGTAGAATTACCACTCCAAGAAAAGAGACTGATACATGTCGGATACTTTCAGGAGTCACTAATGGTATGGTACTAAACCATTTTAGCTTCCTTGGGAATTTTCTTCACCTTTAAGTCATTCAATGACTACTTCCTTGAATGAATTATTTATGATACTTCTATTGCAGGAGTTACTACTGGAACACCAATTCACGTATTTGTACCAAATACCGATCAGAGAGGACATGTGAGTTGCTTAGCTTATTTTATTAAAATTTTAGTTTTTTATCTTTTTTATTTTTCTCGTCCTCAATAGCCATAATTTCATGGCTATATATTGATTCTGACCTGCATTCTTTCCACACACATTCTGAATGATTTAGCGCATTAGATGATCAGTGGAAACAATAATTTCTAGATCTTCTTTTTTCTTCTTTTGGTTTAAGATTCTCTTTGTGCTCTAAACGTCTTATATCTCACAATGCAAATATATAATACGTTGCACAAGATGATTTTATAATGAATGTGGTGCATGGATTTTTATTCAATGTTCTCGTTTATGTCTAGCTTGAGCTCTAAGTGTACTAGTTCATCAGAGACCTATGCACTAGCCATATGTTTGAAGTTTGCTTTATTCCTGATTATATTGGAATGTTTGGTGTAGGTCGTAGTTCTAATAATTTTGTTGTTTGATTTCAGGATTACAGTGAAATGTCAATAGCCTATAGGCCTTCTCATGCCGATGCCACATATGACATGAAATATGGAATTCGAGCTGTTGAGGTAATTCCTCTTGTTTCATATTTGTATATCATTCTGATACTAGTAAAACTTTTTGTAATAGATATGTCCTTCGTGTGTTTTCATGTAGGGTGGTGGCAGATCTTCAGCCAGGGAAACCATTGGGAGGGTTGCTGCTGGAGCTGTTGCTAAGAAAATTTTGAAGGAACTAGCAGGAACTGAGGTGGATTCATACTTTAACTTAGCTGTGAAATTTAGGTTCCTTTTCATTATTGTCATTGTCAGTAGTTTCATACTGAATCTTAGCTTTTATTCAAACTTATAGCACAGGATGAACTGTTTATACTCGCATCCAAAACTGTGTATCCCATATTATGATTAAGCTTTCTATTTCTCAATCCTAGCCGCCACTTGTCTTCTGATTGATTTGTTATTGTCAATTCTTTAGGTACTTGCTTATGTATCTCAAGTCTACAAGGTTGTACTGCCCGAGGATGTGGTTGATCATGAAACTTTGTCAATGGAGCAGGTAAACTAGCTAGCAATGCAGAGAGTTAAAACGGATACTCTAAAATATGTTAAGATACCAAATTTTGATATCCGAATTTTTGTTTGCCATCAAGAATACCAATGTTGAAAATATATTGGGAATTACATTGAAGTTACTATCTGAAAGCTTAACAAGTGGGGTGTGATCTCTTTGGGTGCCGTCTTCGTTTTCTTTTTGCAATTATTGTACATTTATCACTTTTGTTGAACAATTGGATTCTCTTGCTGAAAAACTGGTTTCCCATTAGTTACGTCTCCACTGACATATAATGATTTGTGTATATGCACGTTGAAATACTATCAATTATGGATGGTTATTCTAAATGTTTCTAATAACGTTTCATGTTTTTCATAGTAAATGTTGTCCTTGTATACTCGGTTTCTTTTCTTTTATTAATATCGACCTGATGATCATTGCTTTGAATCTATCAGATTGAGAGCAACATAGTCAGGTGCCCAGATCCTGAATATGCTGAGAAAATGATTGCTGCCATTGACGCTGTTCGTGTGAGGGGGGATTCAATTGGTGGTGTTGTCACATGCATTGTGAAGAACTGTCCACCTGTACGTGTCTCTCTCCCTCCCTAAACACACTGTTGGCATGCGAATATTTTTCTGTGTCTAAAAATCTTATTTTCTATCTCAAGATATTTCTATATTTTTAAAATTTTGTTGAAGTAACGAGGATTACAAATTTCATCAGGGGCTTGGTTCACCAGTTTTTGACAAACTTGAAGCTGAGTTTGCTAAAGCTGTTTTGTCCATACCAGCATCGAAGGGCTTTGAAGTTGGCAGTGGATTCGGAGGTTGAAATTTTGTCTAGCTCTTTGGAGCACGCTATTGTTACATTAATTACACAACCCTTGTTGAAATTAATTCATGTTTTGTGGTTGCTCGTTGCCTTAGTTTTGTTTTTCTTTTTTATTCAGCACTCACATGTTCAAAACTAAAACCCCTTCAGGTACACTTTTAACTGGCAGTGAACACAACGATCCATTCTATTTAGATGAGAATGGAAGAATTAGAACGGTTACAAATCGCTCTGGTGGAATACAGGTAATGAGCCATGCGAAATGAAGTGATTAAAATTCGATCAACAGAACATGGTGCCTTTTCTTTATGTGATTTTGTTCTAATTACTGAGAACCTGTATTGTCGTTTAGGGAGGTATATCTAATGGAGAAATCATAAGCATGAAGGTAGCTTTTAAGCCAACAGCTACCATTGGGGTAAGATGCTTCTCTATCATGATCTTTTCCTTGCACATCTGATGAGAAATGTAATCTCCACCAATATACTTCCATGGCACTTGAACCAATTTTCTTTTCTTTAACCCAGCCCGCAGTTATTGGTTTGCTTTTCGTGAACATAACAAGTGAATCCCACATTGCTTCAGTTTACCTTTTCTGTATAAGTTTTTTGGTGCTTTAATCCTGATATAAAAATACTTTGTGCTCTATGCAGAAAAAGCAGAATACAGTTACCAGAGATAAGAAAGAGGTTGAACTGATTGCTCGTGGTCGTCACGACCCCTGTGTCGTCCCAAGAGGTACTTCATTGATTTTTAAATATTCATCTATCTGTCCTTTGGAAGTGTGGCCATTATTAGCAAGAAATCATAGATATAAACTTAAGATATTGGCAGATTGCAGTCTCCACACTCCACTCCGTTGTATATTTTATTTCACATTTGACTGCCGATTTCTAATTTAGTAATCCCTAGAAAATGTGTTAAGAGATGTAAGATTTTACCTTTCTTAAAATAGCATTAGAATCTTGTGACCATGAACATATACATACACTTATAGAAATGGAGAATTCAGTTTATATTACAACAATGGCCTTTGTTTGTTTTGATGGTTATGCAGCTGTGCCTATGGTTGAAGCCATGGTAGCTCTAGTTCTTATGGACCAGTTGATAGCACAACATGGACAATGCAATCTGTTCCCAATCAATCCAGACTTGCAGTCACCGATCGTACCAAAAGTTGGGGTTTCGAAAACGACTGTTTGAACAAAAGCTATTGTAACATAGATCTCTTATACGCCTTGCACTAGTGTTGTGCTCAATTCTTTTGTTTCCCTAATCTTCCTGTAATCTGTTAGGATCTTGGGACAAAATAAGTTAATATTGCTGAGTTGTTTGTGATGCTTCACCCTTGAAATTTATGAGACGTCAAAATTTTGGGAATGAAGTATTTGAATTGTGACCTTATTTTCATAACCCTGCCTTCTCTGTATCATAATTTTGGGAACAAAGTATTCAAATCATTAATTATTATTATTATTTAAAAAATTACCTCCAAGTTTTTAGTCTCCAAACTTATATGAATAGAACAATTTAGTCTCTAAATTATCAAAATATAGCTTTTATTCTCAAGTTTTTTAAAATAAGCTTTAAAATTGTTGAATAATTTTTAAAAGTTATATCCATGAAAACAATTTTTTTAGTTTTAAGTATTATATAATGATCTTTAAAAAAAATACTTTTAGGACCTTTTAAACCTATTTTAAAAACTTTGGCTCAAATTTTTTTTTTTGAGATTTAAACCATACCTTAATTATGATTATATTATTAAGGTGGAAAAATGTATGAGAAGTCAAACACAAGACTGACTATAAATGGAAAATACTAGAAAGGGTATAATGTTAAATATTCTCGTATTCATACCTAAATCCTTTATTTATTTATATTCTATGATTAAATGTGTTAATTACTCATGATTACTCCTCAATATATGGAAAAATATTAAATTAAGTTAAAAGTATCCTTTTGCTTTCCTCATACTTTGAAATGCCTCAACTTTTTATACTATTTTCTTTTTCTTTATTATAGGATTTTAAGAAATCTCTTACATATGTTGGCATCATATTTAAATGTGATTTTCTAAATGTTAAATAACCACAATCACTTTGAATTGTTTAGGAAGTTCTAACATTGATTTTTTTATTAGTTTCAAAGCATTGCATATTATTATATTTTAAATTAAACGTCATTGACTCTTGAAAATCACTTAAAAACTAGGAAAGTTTTTAACAAAACTTCTAAAAATAACTGCAAATATAACCAAATATCGTAGTCTATAATAGATATTTGACATTTTGTCATAGGTAGGAAGTGACGTTTTGAAAATATTTTTTTTGTTTTTTTTATTATATTTTAATAACTTTTAAATTAAACCAAACAATTTCTTAGTCTAATCTCATCATTAAGCATTGACCCCAATCTTAGTTGGGTATTGTTTTTTAAAAATAAGTTGCAAAAAAAAACTACCTTAAAATATGGTGATGGTGATAGTTTCAATTATATTTTTGAATTTTCAATTGTAAACATTGAGCTCTCAAACTTATACAAATGTTAAAATTGGACCCTCAAACTCACGTAATTTTATAAATTTTAACAATTGTATGAGTTTGAGAGTTTCAAATTTTTTCATTTGGGTTCCAATTTCTTCAATCATTATAAGTTGAAGGGTTGACTTTTAACGCTTACGTAAATGTTTATTTGAATTGACTTTCTAAATGTTTATAAATACTTATAAACACTAGGTATATTATTCAAATCTTCAACCTTTAAAGATTTTTTTTTTGTCAATTACCACTAAACTAACTCATCTTAACGTCCATGAGTCTCGAAATGGATGCTTCAACCACCCTAGTTTCGTCTATCCATAATTATTAAGACAATTAGATACGTTTAAAAATTGTTTTGCTTATTGGGCCCTCCTACAGAAAGAGACTATACTATTACATCCAACATTAGCAAAGACAATTTGCATAGGGACAACTCAAAATCATATATTAAGAGATTATAAAGACATTGAGGATAAGCATTTCTTGTCAAATGACACAAGAAGTCTCTTAAAAAGGTAGATTCCTTCTTAGAACTTATGGTCATCCATTATGATGCCCTAAAGAATATATTGTTTTCAAAGTCATATTTGGCGACTAAATACAATTATATTATCAATATATATAGATAGAAAGCAAAGAAATTGAAATGATTAAAGGATAGTTTTTAAAATTGTCCTAACAAACAAAAAGTTTGATGGGGTTCTTTGATTAGGGCTTTTTGTAATATGAAAATCCATAGACAAAGGATATATATTCTTATCAACTATGGAAATATATATAGCTTTAGTTAAGTGGTGGTATTACATCGTGGGGTGGGGTTGGTTTAATTGACTTATCATCCTATTCAAACTTAAAAGTTGATGAGCACTTTATAATAACTTTAAAAGCGTGATGTGTTAATATGCTATTTAAACATCATTTCAATTTTTAGTTTTTGAAAAGAGAAAATTTGACAAAATATTTACTAAATTTCAGATTTTATTATCAAATTGATAGAAATCTTTCTATTATTGATAGAATCCATAATTTTGCTATAGCTTATAAACTATTTTAATTTATTTTGCTATTTTAAAAATGTCCCTATTTCTTAAATTAAAAAGAAATTTAGTCAAATACTAACAATAAAATAAAATTTTAAAATTTACATAAATTTTTTTAATATTCAAAACTTAACTTAGTCCGATTAAGGGTAGATAACAAAACAAAACGAAAAATTTTAAAAATAGTAAAATAAATTATAATATTTATAAGTTATAAAACAAACAAAATTTAGTAAGGAATTGGCTAAATTTTGTGCAACTCACGCTATCAAACAAAAAGTTCTCAGAAAAAAGAAGAAAGAGATTACCTCCCAAGAGTTATGATTGAATAATGGGATAAAATGCAAATAATAGCTAGTGATGCACTAAACAGTTTTCTTTCTTTTTAAGCTTAGCATGATTTTGATGGGTCAATTCTACGTAGTCTCCATGGATAATCTTTTGAAGCCATTTTTGCTAAATAAAAACTTTTGAAATCATAGTTGTCGGTTACATTCAATTATGCAATGTACTTGCAAATGTTTTAGAATCAATAATTTTCTTTTTTAAAAAATGAAATTAGTTCATTATGAAATAAAAACAATTTTGGATAACTCAAGACTATGGAAGTACCTGCCAATATTTTATTATATAGGTGTGAGAGAGCATTTTGATTATTGCCCAAAAATCCATGCAAATCCAACATATTGGTTAATTAATCTAAATCAAACAAAACCCCACCTAATAATAACCAAGTTTACAATATAAAAACCCACAAAAATATATCAACAAAACCAAATAAAGAAAAGAGACCTAAACCAATTGAATTATCATCAATTTTAAAATGTAGACCAAGGTAAATAAATAATCAAAAATAGCTAGAAATGGCCACATTCAAATATTTTTTTGCACTATTGAAATATGTAATTTGATTGACAAAGGAACCTGACTAAAAAAAGGACAAATAGTAAAAATCAATACTAAAATCAAAAGTAGACCACCACCATAGACTCAAGTTTCTTGAGCCAGGACAGACCCTTGTAAACAATATATTTTGGGGTTGTTCTACTTTTACTTTTTTACCCACACTTAAAACTATTTTTCAATTTGAAAGCAGGAAAAGAAATTCAGGCATTTTTTTTGTTTGTTTGACCTGAAAAATGAAGGAGAGAAATCCAAATTTACTCCCTCAGTTTTTTGTTTTTTTGTTTCCCTACCCATGTACTTGTGTATGGAAGACAAGACTGTCTGTCCTCTCCTGAGCAAAGGGTATCCCACAAAGATTACCAGAGCAAAGGGTATCCCACAAAGATTAACAATCTTTTGTACTGTATATTATGTTTTTTGTCGTTTTCATGGCCTCCTCTTCTCTTCTTCTTACACCATACACTGAAATTACCAAAGTTGTGTAAGAGAACATAAGAGTGAATAGAATCAAGGACTAATAATAATTAATTGGGTCGGGAGAATGAGCGTCGACGAGAGTAAAATTTACCAATCTTTTGCCGACAAAACTCCTAACGTCGTGGTTGGGATAACCTTTTCTTCATGCTTGATGATTAGTTTCTTTTAGTGTTATTTTTAAGAAGAATAGTATTAAAATGTTGTCCTAAGTTCAAGTGGGATTAAGAATGTTTTAGGTCATGTCTTCAATCTTCACAAGTATAAGATTGCTAGCTATCCGATTAAAAATAACGCTTCATAAGCTCATGTAGATGAAAAATTAAGAACTCCTTATGAAAATATAAACTAAGATCAACAATAAATGTAGAAAAAACATACTTAAAAAAGCAATGGAATTCACATTTCATGCATCTTTTCAAAAATAATTGACACGGAGATTCTTCTACAGTACTCTCCTTTGTCTTTTTAGAAGTTAGCGAGAAAGGGACGAGAATTTTTCTTGTCTCTTTTCTCCATTTTACCAGTTTTCACAATCACACCTTTTGACTCTTTGTGTGAGCATATTAGGTACAACTTTTCATTACAGTTCGGGTTGCTCTCTAATACTAGTAATACAACAACATATTCCATATCTTGGTCAATAGGATTTGATTCCTTATTTTATTTCAGAATTTCAAACCTTATTCAAGACTTTTTAGTGGTTAACTGGAATTTACCAAACTAACTAACAGTAAAATAAAAATTCAAATTAGGTTCTGTAACTGTACAAGAGATCCGGCCGTACTCTCCGGTTGACCTACAGAACTCATGGTTGATTTCTTCTTACTCTCCAATAAAAAATTTAAAAGAAAGTGAAAGCCATCAAAAAGAAATTTTTTTACGTAGGTTGGTTATGGCAAATTTAAGGTTAAATTATAATTTCAGTCATTGAATTTTGAGGTTTATCTTTATTTGGTTTTTTTAAAAGTGTCAAATCCGACTCTAAATTGTGGCTAGTAAACTCCTGAATTTAAAAAATTTTGAAAGCACGAAAACTAAATTTGTAATTAGACAAACTAGATTTGTAATTCAACCTAAATTTAAGTATATAAATAGCTTCTCCTCAATTTTAGAATTGAAAATTTGTAGTAGGTCACAGGACTTAGATCCAAGTTTAAGCATGGCAAATTAGTTAAGTGAATACTTGAAAATTTCAACTTTGTTTTTAATTGATATCCATTGACCTCTACCGCATTAACTAAAACTTAAGAGCGGTGGGGTCTGACAATTTATTTTCTTCTTAGCTTGTGTAATATGAGCCACAATAAGAAAGATTCAGCAAACAAGCTGAAGACAGGGTGATGAATTATGAAAAGAGCAGAAGGAAGAGTGAGCGTACTTTTGGTCATTATGAACGTTCCTTAGCACTTTTGTGGGTGGTAGCTTGCTTGAAAGCCACTGTGGGAGCAATTCTGCAGGATCGCCTCTGATGTTCAAGCACCAATTCTTCAGCAAACCAGTCGAGCTTCTCGAAGTTGGTCTGCTCTGCAAATCCCTTTCCTCCAAAGAGCACAGATTCAACATTCTTCTGCTTGAGAACCTCATCTGCCAATTCAATTAGCTTCTTTACATTACCAGCATCAGAATCAGTACTTGAGCTAGGTCCACCCTCGCCTAAGCTCGATCCAAGTGCCTGAAATCCCAATAATGATTGGTTATCATGCATTAAAAGGTCTTTCAGTTTTCACTCAATACTTCTTGGAGAATTTCAAGCAGTAGATTATGAGTTAAAGCTACAAAGAACACCACTGATAATAATAAAATGTATATTACCTTTTACCCATATATGACTGTTCGAATGTATTATGTAAAAGGAAATGAGTGGGGGTGAAGGAATATTCTTCAATTACAAAAGAAAAAAACTCCTTATTAAAACAGGAGCAGAAAATTTCCCCAATTCCGGAGAAAAAGGCAGACTCCCCATCATAGAATTACTTACACAAACTTTAAGGTGTTTATAGTAAGATAGTTTGGTTGAACAGTGAAAAATAAATAAATAAGAAGGGACCAAATTTCTGATACATCGTGCATGGACCCCGCAATAGCAGCAAAGCAAAGAGTAAAGTACCATTTTGTATTATGCACCACTGGCCACAGCCTTTTTATCAACCCCATACTCTTTCCCCTCTTGCATTTACACTCCTACCCGCACGAACAGCTATATTTCCTCCTTTTGAGGAAACTTACGATAAGGTTATTGGATCGAAGGTTAGCTACAAAGGCTGGTTACGCAATGGACTTGATGATCACATTACTTTTCTGGTGGAAGCAAACTCTTCTCAAGAAAAATTAAATGGATTAGAATTTTAGAATCGGTTTGCTTATGAGAGTAATGACATTCAAAAGTGGGTGTTGATTATACAGAATGTAAGGCAAAACAGAATACTGGGCCAGAGGGTCCTTATATGACATAATTAATCATCACTATTGGTAGTAAAACCGCATAGGTTCTGGTGACTTTTCTTCTTGCAGGAGGCCAACTCTACCCATGAAACACCTAATTTTTGTCCCACCTACTAAACTAAAATCTTTGTAACTTTATAATAATTAATATACTCATCTCTACTTTACATTGGAATGAAAATATTTAATTCCTGAATGGTTAGAACGAGATTATGAAATGAACCATAACCTGTTGAAGTGTAGATTCTTCTTGAATAATTGACATGCATTTCTTTTCATGTGGTCAATATCGTGCCTATTGATATACTACATGTCTACTTTCTTTTTCTTTGAAATTGTTGCATTTGTTGTCGTAATAATTATTTTAAGAGAATGTTTTCATTTAAAAATGGCATGACTAATAAAGAAACGAAAGTATTTCTCAGAAAAAAATGAAAGTTCTTGGAAATAGGAATTGAATGCAGTTGTGTGCACGTGGCAGATTGTTGTACCTGAATTCTCACGTAATTAGAGCTCCTGGACTGACCAAATGCCATGGCGACAGCCTGGTCCACCATGTCGGCCGAGGCCTCACCAGAGATTCGATTCATGGGCCGAATCCATTCCTTCTCCTTCCACCTTATGACCTGACGGTGATCACAGCAGGCCTCTAATGGCTGGCCGGTTCCTAAGGACAGAACCAGAAGGTCCTCAACTCCTCGCACGAACGGAAACTCTTGTTTGTTGTGTAGAACATGAGTGATTGCGGCCGCCGTCGGGTTACTCATCGCCAAACCGCCGTCGATGGCCAGACAATTGGTTTGGTTGTCGATAGACTTCAATGCTATCAAGTCAAATACGCCAGGTTCGGCCGATGTTGCTCTGCAAACCTCCCAGAGCCGGAAGTTGAAGCTTTCATTTTCTAGGGCGTCGGCTCTCGAGAATAAAAATGGCGTCGTTGTTGACAGGTCGTAACAAGGTACCAGAACTGGTTTCAGAGTATCTTTTAGGGTTAAAGTCCGTCCCTTATCAGTGAATGCCTCTTTCATCGCCTTTTCTAAAGCGGCGGTGGCTGAACTGGTTGATTTTGTATGGTTGATTTTGAACAACCGCCCTAACAAACCTCCACCTGAACTAGAATTCGACCGGCGGTAGAACCGCTGGCCTTGATCGGCCAAGAATCGCCAAGTGTCCTCTGCCTTATACATCGGCCGGTTATGGTCTTTCGTAGCGAAAAGCATAGTAGTGAAAATCCCTCCTACGCCGGCTCCGGCGGCAACATCGAAATAATCAGCGATTCTGGCGTCAGGATTTCCCGATTTCGACTTGAGCGCTTGCTCGAGGTACGCCAGAGCCTTACCTGAGAGAATCCCTCCCATACCTCCACCATCGATGCTCAGAATGCAGACCTTGCCTCTCTGGTTTCTAATAGACGAAGCGTCACGACTTGCTTCTTGTTGAGCGTGTGCTTGAGTACTTACTGTATCGGATATCAGTTTACCTTCAACAGTTGGAGGTATCTTCTTGGGAACCCATAGCTTCTGATCATCATAACCAAAGAGAAAATTGCTCTCAAGAATCGAGAAGATTTCATAACTAAGCTTATCAGTATCAATACTTGGTTCCTGCATTTCCTGACGAATCGATTTCACAGTTCAAATCAATCAACAACCAAGAAATCCGTACCTCCAAAACCAAACCAAACGAACAACAAAAAACCGCGTTCTGTTTTCGGTTTTAGCTTTTCAAAGATCATTCCAGTCTCATTCCTCGCCGTTACGGAAACCTCACCGGACCAAGAAAAATCATTCTCGCAGCTCAACAAGAACAAGTCAACCAAACTTCAACGTCCAGAAAAACAATATTTGACTTCCACCTCAAATCTTCGATCGAAAAGCACCATAAACTCCTCAAGACCAAATAAAAACACAATACAATCGTGATAAACTCCTAAAGAATAAAAAGAAGGAAAAACAAAAAAAGTCACGTCATCTTGACAAGAATGCCCAACCAACCAATTGATCTTTCCAATCACTCCGCTAGCAAAAACAGGTGTTCCGATTATTGGTATCCGGAAACCAATTGTCGTTTCTGAAAGCCGACTTTCCTTCGCAACTCCGATAGAGTACAGTAGCGGTATGAGAAAAAGCGATAAGCCCCTTTCTCTGACTTTTGATGAGCTATGAGTCTATATCACAAAAAGCAAGATTACGAGGAAGAAAGAACAAAAAGGGAAAATGAAAAAGAAGAAATTGAAATGAAACTGAGACAGAGACAGAGCAGAGGAGGAAGATGAATATGGAAGAAGAAACCTGCTGCAGCTGCACAGGACCTGACTCTTTTTCTTACAAGAAAAACCAATAATCTCGATTGCGGAATACGGTGTCGTTTTGGCTTGTGACTTTGTTTTTTCCGTTGTGGCTTACGCCATGATTGATCATGTACGGTAGATGTTATGTCTAAGTCATGATCGGACGGTTTAAATCAGTCGTTTCTTGTTTGTCCGTGATGAACGGTAAAATTACATAAAAGTCCGTTATTTTATTTGTTCCTTTGGCGCGGTTCTTTCTTTGCCGTTACGTGTGGGTCCGGTTTTATCAACTATGGAATTGGAAAAAACCCCGTCGGCGAAGGAAAATTAGAGTGGACGCGCACTAAGCTTAATCTTATTCTTGGTCTCGTATTAATGGATAAATAATTTAAAATTCAATCTTTCTTTCTGACCAAACTGCCCTTCATTTCATCCCACCATCAACTCTCATTTTTCAAGAGTACGTGCTTTCCTTCTCAAAGCAATCGAGATGTCTCACACTCGTGTTGAGATCAAATAAAAAGACTCCGATAACAAGGTAAAAAACCCAACACATACATTTCAATTCCAAATATGAAGAGTAATTTGAATTCCAATTAAACACAGTCACTCAAAACATGTTAAAACCTATCATTTGAATAGAACGTAAAGTGACACTATGAATACAAGCATTACATTAGTATGCACAAACATGATAAATGACCACCCATCAAACTTGAATTCAATTGTCACCAATGTCATTTTCAAACCATGTTTCATGATGTCTTTAATTGAATTGAATTGGAATTAGTTGTTTAAGTCACAAGAAAATCATAAGTATTGGGTTTGGTTTTGAATGGGTCATTAATTTTAATTCGATGTTGGGATCTTCCAAATTGACGGCTGTTTCTTTATTTCTCCATTGTGATTGGCTTTTTGATTAACTATTTCAATTAGTACTAATTGTTGATTAGGCAAGCCCACTATATCCATTCTTGTCTTGAACTAAAGCCTTAAGAGACAAATATCATCTTTTATTTGACTAATACCATCACCACTATTTTGACATATGGATATATTGCGATGATTTTAGCTTAGGACTTATAAACTTTGTGTTTATGTTATTGGAAAAAGTGATTAATTTTTCTCTGTGGACCATATTAGGGGTAGTTTTCTAGGTTGTATATTCTCTTTATTTATTTATTTGTATTTTATAGTTGAATGTATTTATGTTTTTTTAGCCAAACAAATAGTTGGAAGTTACTTTTGTTAATATTTAAAGACGACTTTATTTTTAATAAAATACTGCTTGAGAAAAACAAGAAATCTAGGATGGTAGCAGTATTTGGAAAAGACTAGAAAGAACTAAATGGTATTTAAGTAGTCACTCGATGTAAATTTCTTTATTTCGTAATATTTTTTAATAAATACAATTCATATAGGAGATTTGAATCATAAATTTTGTAATTATCATTACATGCGAAGGAAGGATTGGATATGAAAAAGTGTATAGGATGAATAAACTTTTTTCTATTATATTTTTGCTATATCTCTTATTATTCCTATTTGTTTTTGCATTAAATGAAAAGGAGGAGAAATGATGCTTGAGAGTTGAGGGTTTGGTAAGAATGAGCTGTTGAACATTGACGAAGGAAATAATTAGGCTGGGCCTCGTGACATTTGAGCCCAGTGAACAGCCCAATTGGTTAGATAAAGGCTCTCAGCCCAATAAATGGCCCATGTTTGGTTCTGAAGGAATCGCAAGAACCGTATCTTTCCACAATGGACCCCATGGAATCTTCTCCAACATATTTGAAAACTTTCATTCACTGAGATTCATTTCCAGCCATAATTTCAAAATCACTTTCTTCGCCTCTGCATTTGGCTTCCATGAATTTACACTCCACCTTCATCTCTTCCACCTTATTATGCCCTAAAATCCAAATACAATGCCTGCAACTTCTTCCACGATCGCCCTTGCCGTCGCCATGTCCAAGAACTAATCTACAGAACTTCCAAAGGAGCAAAAGATCAAATAGGTAATACGTCTCGCTTTGACGATGTTACTTTTTCCACTATTTAATCCACCATCCACCAATCTTGAGTTTCGCTTGGTGTTATAGATTCAACCGTCGGTTGCTCTGCTTCGAGCAAAAAGAGGAAGGTCTACAATCTACAGAAGAATTGCAGCCGGTTTCGTCGTCTGAGAAGAAAGGAACTGTTGCTGGAGCTATGGCTTTTATTATTGGTACCAGTATTGGATCGGGGATTCTTGCAATTCCAGAGAAAGCGTCTCCGGCTGTAACTTTCTTTTTCTCTTCTAGTATCTCTCAGCTTTAGTGATTTGATTCAAGTTAGGTTGAAAATGGAGACTCCGGAGAGCTTATTTTTGTTATCTTCGACGTTTAATTCGTGGCAGGGATTTTTCCCCAGTTCGATATCGATAATAATATGTTGGGGGTTTCTTTTAGTAGAAGCACTGGTGCTTGTTGAGATTAGTGTGGTTCTGTGGAGGAGGAAGAAAAAGGAGAAGAAGGGCGAAGAGGGAGAGACGGGGATGGAGGTGATTTCAGTCAGAACTATGGCGCAGGAGACTCTGGGTGATTTTTGTGGAACCCTGGCCACTGTTACCTATGTTTTCTTGGGCTACACTTCCATGGTTGCCTATATTTCCAAGTCTGGAGAGATCCTTCTCCAATCATTTAATCTTCCATCTCCACTTTCAGGCTTCCTTTTCACATTGTTTTTTTCTCTGCTTATCTTCGTCGGTAGGACCAGAGCCGTAGATCAAGTCAACCAATGGCTTACAGCTTGTATGATAGGTAACTTCAGGACTTGAACCAGTATTATGGTCTCTCACCTTAGAGCAGTTCTAACTTTTGGGACACAATTTCAATTATAACATATCTGGACTTGAACTTGTTATTGCACTTAAGTTTTGATGATGTACATAATGGTTCCAAATGTAGTACTAATCCTCTATCGATATGGGATTTTAGAAACAGTTTAATAGACTCAAGAATGGAAAACTGGTTTGAAATCAACCTGCCAAATTAAAAAAGAAGGGAAAAGAGAGATTCCTCATCCAAAGGAGTTACAATAAAGATTTCCAATTGAACAAAAGAGAGGTCATAGGATAATTGGAGAAAAAAGAATTCAATTTAGACCAAGAGAAGGAAAAATAAAGGACTTATATAAGAAAAAAAAGAACCAATGAGTAGTTTCCTTTGGTTCAAACATCCATTGCTTTCTTTCATTCCAAATAAACCATTAAAAGGCATTGGCAAAATTCTTGCTGCAAATATTTTTCACAATTGCAGATAAAGATGATTTAGTAATTCTTGAATGTCTTTGGGCAACAGGTTTACTACTGGGAATTGAAGTGTTAGCAGTTCAGTTTGGAGGCTGGTCCACAATAGGTGGGGGAGGAGACTGGAGGAAGGTCCCAACTACAATACCTGTCATTATCTTTGCTTTGGTATATCATGATGTAATACCAGGTAAATTATATTGATTTTTTTTTTGTTGCCATTACTTTGCTCCGATGATTTGTGAAAGTATAAAGCTATAGCTCTCATTAGGTTGATCAAATCTTATATGTTGGCAGTTCTATGTGCTTATTTGGAAGGTGACCTTCCTCGCCTAAGAGTTTCAGTTTTGCTTGGTAGCATTATTCCCCTGCTAGCATTGCTTGTCTGGGATGCAATAGCCCTTGGCTTGTTAGGACAAGCAGATCAAGTAATTGACCCAGTTGAATTGCTCCTGAGGTAGTTCATTCCAGACCTTCAACATTTCATTGAGTAGCTCTAGGTAGTGATATGCTAAAGTATCATCTCCTCAAGTTTCTGAAAGAAAATGGTTTGATATTCAGTGTGAAATGGAGTGGAGTTTCTTACATGGTAGAATGGTTCTCACTTCTTGCTGTTGGAACATCTATGCTGGGAACATTGCTAAGCTTCTCTTCATTTTTCAAGGAGCAACTCAGTAACATCTTTTCTGATTTGTCTACAAGAGAGGGTTTGAAAGTAATTTCTTCAGTCTCTGATTCAATGTTGTGTACAATCATGTCTTCTGTAGATTTATATGTTGGATATGTTGAAGTGCAAGAGGCAAAACTAATGTGCCACCATGTGTTTTTGGCTATGACAGGAACCACCGAAGTTCTGCTTAATGAAGCACTGGTGGGAAATGCATAAATTAGGCCTTACTGCCTTGGCAATTTCTGTTGGTCCCTCCCTTCTTGTGTCCACTACTAATCCTGATTCATTTTCTGCTGCTACAGATATTGCTGTAAGTAAACAAAACCAGGTGCCTGCTGTTTTATGAACATTGGGTATGCATTTTGAAGGACATAAATCCTTGATACAAATGTAATTTACTTGCCTATTAACATTACTAAAATAAAATACATCTAAATCGGAAGAGAGGCACAAAAGTAATGTTATCTTTAGTTTTTTCTTGATGCAAGACTGGTGTTAAGAAAAATGAAGAAATCCAAATTACCAAAACATTATGAAAGATTAAAAACGAAAGGCATTTGTTAGAAGTAGTGGGCTTGGGTCATGTTGAAAGCCCAAGAGTAGTTGAGATTTACTTTGTCCTAATTTTTTATTATTTTAATTAAGCTCGTGATGCCTATAAATATTTTCTCCTTTGTACCTTATTATCATAAGAAAGTAATAAGAAATATCAACATCGTGGTTTTTCACCCTATACTAGGGTTTCCACGTAAATTTGTGTTTGTTCTACATCTCTACTTCCGATAGCATTCATTTTCTCCCAAGTATTTTAGGAACTCGGAACCTCCCCTCAAAGAGATACCACTCAAGCCCAAAGTCATCAAAGATTAGCTTGCCTCTCCTAAAACCCAACTCTTCTATTCAAAACGAACTCCCAGTTTATTACTTTATGATAACCTGGCTATTATGTCCCAACAAAATCATATGACGTAAAAAATTTGTGTATAATATTTAACTTATTTCTATTCACATTTCAATGTAAAGATTACATAATGATACAATCACTCAATTGATTTTCATCAAGTATATCAACCTTCGTGTCAGTATAATCGTTTGTGGATATCCTTTAGTATGCAACAGAACCTCAGTGCTTGATCTTCTTGTTTCTCTGATGCTCTGAATGGAAACAGGGAGGATACTGCATGACAATGTTGTATGGAGTTCTCCCCCCAGCAATGGCATGGGCAATGCACAGTAGGGAATCAGAGGAGACTGAATCCAAGGCGTTATCGAGAGAAAGGCCTGCACTGCTTGGGCTAGGTTTATTTGCTTGTGGTATTGTGGTGGAACAAGTTATTCAGGATATTCTGAAATTGCAATGGTAGCAAGGTAAAATGATATTTTATCTGAATTAGTTTTATTTTCATAAATTTTTGCCGACTGTTTCGAAAGTCACATTCTGTTATGTTCTCCTCAAGGAGATGGTGAACCTATCGTTAGACAAGGGTGAGATTTTGGTCTTTTTTCTGTCTTTGTCAGATAATCATAAAAAAATTAAAATATGTGTGCAATTTAGACAAAATTAATTAGCTGAAAGTTACATAAATGTTCCAAATTTAAAAGATGCTTAATTTAAAACACTTGGTGGTTTCTTCTTAGAATATGCAGTCTACAGTTTTTGTTTTGTGTTGCGGTGTTTGTTTTATTTATTGTTTTTTTTTCTTTGAAATACAGTACAGGTACAGTCTAGAATTGTTAGACAACTCTGCTCTTTGACTTTGATGAACTAAACTGTTTCTTCTCATCAATAACTCAGAAACTCGAGGAACAAAGAACTGAGAGAGGGTGCAAAACAATGGAAGAAGAGAGTAACTCAAGTAAGTTAGTGTATAAAAGGAGTGGGAGAGGAAGTCTTCTTTTATAGTTTGGAGGATGGAATAGTTATGATCAAATTTTTTTCATGCATCGATTTTGTGGCCAATTAATTCCCCCAAGCATAAAATTTTTTCAATGGCCTCTCATCTTAGATAAGAATGCTCTTCTTGTTAATTCACTCTTTTTTTTACAAAAAAAAAAAAAGAAAAGAAAAAAGAAACAACTTTCATTTAGTTAAAAAATGAAGGTAAGCTCTTCCGGTTAACTATTCCTTTACTTCCGTCCCTTTCTTTTTCCGTTGGATAATTTTAGAAGCAACCAAGGAAAAAAAGAAAAAGAAAAAAGAACATCCTTTTTGGCATTTTTTTCCCCTCAAAATTTCATCTTACATGAGTTTGCTAAACACCTGGAAAAAAATTTCTTGCGAGGAAAAGTAGCCATATGCCTATATCATAGAATTAGAATTATGAAAGTTTTTGCTGATTGCAATCATTGCTCTCTAATGATGGTAACTTCAGTATTATGGCTCGATTCAGGCGGGAAATATTTGTCAAGCAAATGATTTTGTCTTTTCGGAGGTTTTTATCTTGTATACTGCAATAGACTAATACATATGAAAGTTTCTCTTCACAAATTCTTAATAGAGGAAAACTATGCAACACCATACTTATGTGCAAATCTTATATCCAGCAGAGTGAACTTGAGCGGAACTTGCTACAAACTTTAAAGGAAACGAGCTTGGTTTACAGAGAATCTAGAGATACATATTATGGCAGGAATGCAGTGTCTGTTTGATAAATTGCAAACCCGTGTAGCAAAAGTTGGGGCGAGTTGTCAAGGGGAAGATCATAGAACGCCTCAGGCCTAGGATCAGAAAAATAGGAGAAAGAAGAGAAGAGAAAAGACAAGATGGTGCAGATGGGTGCCATTTTTTTTTAACAAAAGTGCTGTAAGTTAATGCAGTCGCTGGAGTGGGTGAGTTTATATAGAGCTGAAAGAGATTGAAGCTTGCTGAAATATCTAGTCATAAAGCTTCCTGAAGGGTTACTTCCATTAAAACTCTTGGGTCCTATTCCCTGACACCAGAAAGCAGGAAGAATTATATTTTGTGTTTGGAAGGAGTTTGATGCAGTGCAATTATGCAGGCGTGTCTTTGAATTCCAACCTCAAGTGAAACATAGTCATGGTTGCTTGTACTTGAATATTTTGGGATTTTTTAGGAAAAAAATGAAGGAAAAAAGATGGATAACAACAAACAATAAAGGAAGGAGAAAATTGACACTGGGACCAGTCATGTCGGAGATTTTTTGACTCCTCTAGTTCGTTGTTGAGTGAAAGGCTGAATAAAGAATCAAATGCAGGAAGCAGGTTGTGGGATGATCAGCCAATTGAAGGTAATTTTTGTTTTTAAGTCTAAATTATGTATTTTTCTCTTCTAGCTTACTACGTGCTTTGTCACTCTCTTTTCATTCATCTGTCTTCTGTGAATCAATGTGTGCTCTGAAGTGTCCGGTAACTTATGACAAGAATAAAATTTTCTTTTCTTAAAAAAGGGATTGAAATTTTTTTTGTACTAAGTTTTGAGTTTCCAAATGCTTCACTTTTAATCTTTCAAGTTTCAAAATGTTAAATTTTAACTGTTTTTATTTGTTAATTTAGAAGAATTATAGTTTATTAAGCTTCACTATTTTTATCACTATTAAAATTAAACTTAAACTTAAATTAATGTCAGAAAATGAAAGTGAGTATTAAGTGAAAAATTAAAGTCTAAAGTGTAAATCTTGAAATTCAAGGTCAAATTAAAACAAAACTCAACGGCTAAAAGTGTAACATTTTGAAACTTAGAAACTAGACCTAAAACCTAGGACCAAAAGGGTATTCTCAAATAAATTATAAAAAAAAACTTTGATATTTAAATGAACGTTTGAAATATTTTAAGTTTTTGATTTAATCTCCAGTATTAATAGGTTATTGAAATTTCAATTTTGAATAAAAGAGGTTGAATTTCAACAAAAACTAAAGATATTGTATTCAAAACCAAAGATCAATCAGTTTTAAAATTGTAAACACATTCATTTGATGATGAGAATTTTTGTGGGATATTTGGACTTAAAGAACCAAAGACTCCGCTTCTCTTTTGACAACCACCATAGATTGGGTTATTTTCTCCCCCCTTTTGTAAATTTCATACATCTATAAAATTCTCTCTCACAAAGAGACATATTCAATAGAATCTTAAAATTCTATGGCATTAATTGAATCTAGTGTTGGTCATGATAAGGAGTTGATTATTGGAGCTTTCCAATCGACTACCTTCCAATTGCGATTGGTTTTTTTTATTAATTTTTTCAATTAGCACTAATAGTTTATTAGCCAAATGATTGAAGGTTAGAATCTCTATCACCTCACATCTTTAAAAGAAAAAATGCAACATATAAAAAGGACGCTTCTGAACAATAACGGATGTCACATTAAAATTTTCATCTGAAAATTTATTTTTTGCATTACAAGGAAATGAAAAGAAGACTAGGAGAGAGATGACCCGGTCAGTGAAATAATAAGGCTGGGCAATCGGATATGTTAGCAAGCCCAATTGCCAAAGTCCCATTAACTAGTTCCGATTCAAATACATGAGTACACCAAGCCCAAGTTCTGATCTGAATGTAGAACACTTAGGTCTTGAAAAGAAAAGGGAAGTTTTGATATATGAAGTTTGAGCTTAGTGTCTATTTAGTCTCTAAGATCTAAGGAATAGTTCTAAATGATTTTTAAGTTAATTTGATCGTTACTAGGTTAACAGAAAAAACGATGTCTAATGTTGAGGTGATGAATTATATATATGTATATATGTATATATGTTCTTTTTAGATTATGAATATCACATCGATGAGGCGGCAAATTCTTTGAGAATGGGGTCGATATCACATTCCTTATCTTCATCAATTTTGTGGGCAATTTAGGCCACCCCGGGCATTAAAGTCATTCAGTGGCCTCTCATACTTAAATAAGAACGTTTTTTCTTCCTTCTTTTATTCTATACCAGGAAAAACAGGCTATGTCATAGATTTAGAACTATAAAAGTTTGAGCTGATTATATTACATTTACAATCTTTGCATTTCTCATGTTGGAAGTTTTTGAAATTGAACTCCAGTACCACAATATCACAAGTGCATATGATTAACAGAAGAGAACTGTGAAATGACCATTACTTATCTGCTGTCTTCATCTTCAACAGAAATCTTGAGCAGACTTTGGAGAAGACTAACAGTTTGATTTGTATTAGCAAATTATAACACAATTGCAGTATCTGTGTGGAAAATAGCATACCCGATGAGCGACAGCTGTGCCGAGTGTTCGAGAGGGAGACCATAGAATGCCTCAGGCCAAGGATCAGATAAAAAGGATAGAGAAGACAACAGAAAAGACAAGATGGTGGAGACGGGAGCCATTTCTTTTTCTCTCCAAATCCTGTAAGAAATACACTTGTCTCGCTTATTCTTTACCCTTCACTGAACGACATGAGTTCTTTTTATATATTTAGCCATAAGGCTTCCTGTAGAGTTACTTTACTTTAATCTCTGGGTCCCTATGCCCTGACCCAGAAATCAAAAGGGACAAAAATTGTGAGTAGGGGAATATGAATGATGTAATGTAATTATGTAGGCGTGCCTTTGAATGTTGTTGCTTATAGTTAAATATTTTCAAATTTGTGAGGAAGAATGCCAAAAAAAGAACCACAAGAAACAATAAAGGAAAGAGAACAACCGTCATGAGTTGGCCTGATGGTACATAAAGGTCATGAGTTTTATGAAAGACTCAAGGAAATGAGTTCAATCCATGTTGATCACCTACTTAAATTTGTCTTACATATTTCCTTGGTCCAAAAATGTTTTACAGCTAGTTTTATGAGCTAGTTTTATGAGATTAGTCAAAATGCACCCAAGTTGACTCAAACACTCACAACCACTGTCAAAGAAAAAAAAGAAAGAAAGAAACACTAACAGTAGCAAAGAAAAGAAAAGAAAAAAAAAAAAGAAAGGAAAGGGAGATTGGTTAGGGACCAGACTTGACATAAGTGTTTGGAAATTGGAATCCTATGGTTCATTGTCGAGTAAAAATCAGAAGCTTATGTGATGGTGAGCCAATGAAGGTCATCTTTGCTTTTAAGCCTAAACTATGCATTTTTGCTTTTTTAGTATATTAGGTGCTTTTTTCAATCTTGTTTCTTTGTTTTGGCGTTTGTGAATGAATGTTGTGCTTTAAGTGTGAGGTTACTTTTGACTTATATCAAGAAATAGCATAAACTTCAAAGATAGAATAAAGAATAGCTATGATTATAACTTCCTTTTAAGGTGAAAAGTAACAAGAAAATGAAGAAATTATTTCGTGTGTGACAAGATCAAGATGATGGATGGATAGGGATGTTTTGTTATTTCAAATAAAGGGAATATCACCAAATTATATATAAAAACAAATAGGTACTCATTTTTAGCTCAGAGTTTCATTTGTGTTTCTACATAATTAGTTTTAGTTGCTTTTTCTTTTTTTCCTTTAGTTGGAAGGTGAAATTTCTAAACTCTATGTTTAAAAAAAAGAAAGAAAAGAAAAACTAGGTTTTAGTGAACTTTTGAGTTTTGAAAAATAGATATGTTTGGTTCATGAGTTCTCAAAGTATATTTTTTTTAATACCTAACTATGAATACATGCATTTGGTCTTCAATGTAACTTTTTAGTTACAAAGTTTTAGAAATAGGTATTAAAGTTTCATTATAGTAACTTTTTTTTATTCTTATTATTTTATATCATCAAAATAATTTTAAACTTTGTATTGTTCTTTTGGCAGATATTAAATTCCTTTATTTCTCTGTGCATAAAGGTAAAAAGAATGAGATTCCATTGAAAAATGTTGAAATTCCATTCATCTTATCTTAAGCTATGAGAGGGAGAATCAATTTGTCTTTCTTTTAGTATATTCTAAGAGATTATTAAAAAGAAAAAGAAAAACAATAAACTACTTGAACAAACTTTGCCTGTTACATTACTAGGAAATCAGTAGCAAACATTATTTTTAAACAAACTATTTCTAGCCATTCCAATAGCAAAAGGAAAACAAGAGCCATCACACTTCATGAAAATCAGTAGCAAACATGATTATTAAAAACTCAAAATGCATAAACTAATGTTGATTTGAACCTTAATCTCCAAAGAGGTAGCTTAATTAAAAACAACGTTATTAATTATCATCACACATGTGAGCTGCTTCTAAATGAACCAAGAGCTTTAACAGCACCTGCTCTCAAGATGAATTGATGGTAGAAAGCTGCAATGGCTGCCCCAAGAAATGGTCCAACCCAAAATACCCACTGCAAAACAATAAAGAGTCAAAGACCCATAAAAAAAATTAGACACATCACATTGTAAACAAACTTCAATGATGTCCTAAATTTGAGTTATCAATCTTGTCATCAACATTTCTTTTTTTGAAACGTGAATGTAAACAAAAAAGGACTAACATGGTTATTCCAAGCCTTTTTATCATTTAAAACAACGGCAGATCCCAAGCTTCTAGCTGGGTTGATTCCAGTGCCCGTGATTGGAATTGTAGCCAAATGAACCATGAAAACTGCAAACCCAATTGGAAGTGGAGCCAAAACCTTCAACCAAAGAGTGGAATAAAAGATATATTATTAACCAACAGACTTCTTAGTTACTAACATATACTATATACTAAATGTCATTGAGTTATAATTGTTTTGGCAAAAAATTTGCTGTGAAGGAAGTTAAAACAATTAAGGAAAAGTAAAGTATGTGTATACATGTGAGACCAAACAAAACAAAGTTGATAGCTTTGATAGAAGGATTTTTCTTTTTTAAATTTTTGTAAAAGTAAGGTCAGAAATAGGCATTTAGGGTACACATGAACCCACTTTGTAATTCTTTCAATGAAAAGAAACTTAGGCATACCATTTAAAAAGATGGAAAGCAAAGAAAGGTCATTATGGCATATAGGTAGAGAAGATTTTCTTGGAAGGAATGTAGTTTTCCTAAGAAACAAACAAAAAGTTGGGTGATTCTCAAATCCACTTCCTAAAGCCAAGCTATATTCACTAACTTGGAATTTTTACCAAAAAAAATATAGAGAATTTGAGTTACTAGATTTCGATATCAATAACAATAAAATAATAATAATAATAATAATAAAAGAAAAATTGTCAAAAATAGAATATTTGACAAAATATTTATTTTTCATAGAAAAATTAAATGTAATGAATTTTATCTTTTAATGATTTTGTTTTATGGAGCGTAAATAATTTGTCAACTTTTTCTATTTTTGATAGCTAATGTCTTAAAGTATTGTTCTATATTCTTGTTCTTATTGTCAATGTGTTTAATTATGTGTCAAATAGATTTTCTTTTGTCTACTATAGATCCATGAATAAGTCAATGATATATTAATCGTAAAATTGAAAGTTTGTTTTAAACATTACTCAACTTATTAATTTTTATATTTTGTTATTTACTTTCTACTTAGGTTTTTTTTTCCATAAATATAATTATAAAATAATTTTGAAAAAAAAAAAAAAAGCTCACATGCCCACAATGTGAAATACCAAAAATGCCCTATTCAACACGCGATTAATCGATCACACACGTGCGGGTAATCTTCTTCAACTAAACGATGGTGTACTATAATCTAAACAATGGTTTAGATTATGATACACGATCTTGTAGTTCATTTTAAACAATGTGGAAAAATGCTTCAAATTTAAAGTATCGGATAATGGCAAGAAAACTTCAGACATAACCGATAGTATAATATAATATAAACAATCATTGGATCCATATACACGATCGTTTATGAATAAAAAATTGTATAGTGAAATAATATACATTAAATGATCGTATTGACCATGGTAAACGATCATGTTGGTTATGGTAAATGATCGTGTAGTCCAATATAAATGATCGTGAAAAACTTTAAATCTAACGATCATACAATACAATATACATGATAGTTTAGATTTTAATAAACAATCATTTAGAAATTCAACAGTATATAGCTGAAGATGATAAAAATGAAATAGGAGATTTAAACGATCGGATCTTATACTCTATACGCCAAAAAAGAATTTGGAAGAGGAGATTATAAATTTCAAATAAAATGAATAAATTAGAAAAAACTGAAGAAACCAATAAAGGCATATATGGAACTTGTTTATGGGGTTTTGTTAGATTGATGTAAATTAACCTTTTACTACCTATCTAAAAAATTAGAGAAATTCAACAAAAAAAAATGAAATGTTGTTATAAAAGGAGAGAAATTGGTTATGGTGTGTGTACCGGAACATGGGAATCTCTGGCGTTTCGTTTAGGGTCGGTGGCGGAGAAGACGGTGTACACCAACACAAAACTCCCAACAATCTCCGCCGCCAGTCCAGTGCCGACGCTGTACTCATCGGAAACCCCATTAGCCCCGTCGCCGTGTTTCTCGAAGTGGACCTTCTGGAAGGCCTTGACAAGTCCAACTCCACTGATCGCCCCCAAACATTGGCCCACCATGTACATCATGGCCCACACGAGTGACACCTTTCGCCCCAACAGAAGCCCAAATGTCACTGCTGGGTTTATGTGGCCCCCTGCACAATCTCTACTCTTAACCAATAACGAAACTACTTAACATATTTATTATATCAATGATAGACATTGATAAACTTTTATTGATGTCTATCAACACAAACATCTATCAGTGTCTATCATAAATAAAATCTAAATTTTTACTATATTTCATAAATCTTTTAGTTCTATATTTGAAAATGTCCTAAAAGAATTTCTATACAAATCTTTGTTAAAAGAACTTTAATAAAAGTAGTTACCACTAATGATTTAGTTCTCGAGTCGAAATGGTTTATGTGTTTTTAAATTTATAATAACATAATCTGTTGAGACTTGGAATTAGTTTATTGTCTTAGCATTATTTTCATGATAAATAAAAACAAAATATAAAAAAAATCTAATAATAAAATTTTATTAGCCATGTACGCTCAACTTATCATTAATTTTTGGAAAGATTAGATATAAATTTCACTATTTTCTTTGAATAGAAAAAGATAACAATATATACAAATAAAATGTATCTCCCATTCCCATGAACTAACTTAGAGGTATAATATATATATCCCATGAACTAACAACTTATAAGTGTCACGTTATATCCAAATTGATTATATATATAAAGTAAACTAACTTAGAGGTTATTATTTTTAATAAATAGGTAAATAATAATAATTGAAAGAAAAAAAAAAAGAGAGAGAAAAAAAAGTGCCAAATGGAATTTGGTTGTTTGGAAGCTAAGAAAATGAGAGAAAAATTTCCAAAATTTTCTTTAACTTGAAGACGAAGAAAGAGAGGAAGAAGAAGAACCTGAAATTCCAGCAGTACAGTAAACAAGAACGAAGATCATTCCTCCAAAAGCCCAAGCAATTCCTAGAATCCCAACTCCTCCACAAGAATCCACATTCTTCTTCCCCAAACCATGCGTTTCCGCTTTGTACCCGATCACCGTCAACACCGTCACATACAGGAAAAGCAGAGTCGCCATGAACTCCGCAATCAGAGCTCTATAGAACGACCATTTCCTAATCTCCACGCCGTCTATCAGTGGCACCGGTGGCGGATCCTGGTAGTCCTTCGCCATAAACATACAGAAAATTGAAACCAAAGCCCTAGAAGAGACTTTGAATAAAGAAATGTGTGCAATTTTGCGAAGCGAAGAGCGGCATTTAATGAAGAATAAATTGAAGGAAAAGAAGAGAAAAGCAGCAGTGATTTTCAGCGGCTCCGCCTGAGTTGGGCACCACCGCCTACCCACTTGCCATTGCCTTTGGTTGCTTCCGTACCTTTGTCGTTCGTTCCTTCTGACCCACGCAGAACAGTGCCTTAACTGTGCATTCCACTTACTACAGTAACGACAATGGCATTGGTAACCTTTCTAATTATTTTTCCTCTGTGTATGTACTTACCAGTTTAATAGATGGACGTAGCTTAGAAGTGATAGCATTTGCATCTTTACTCTTACGGTCATTGCTATTTCTGAAACTGAAAGATTAAAACATAGATGGGATTATCAATATCTAATTTTATCTTGCCTTCAAAGATTTGGAACTATTTAGTTCTTTCTTGAAATCATCTGTTGCTTCTAATGTCTCTGTAGTTGGAGATTTGTGTGTGTGTGTGTGTATATATAGATTGAGAAATGATAGTCCAAATTTGTGGTAGATTTCTCAGTGAGAAGTCAAAACAATGGCTGCTCGTTACATATTACTAAATTTAAAACTTGTTTTTCTGATTGTAGTTCTTATCTTGTGTGTTGAGTATACAATTTCATCCTTTGTTGAGGGTAATGGGGATGATCTGCCATTTGATTTCTCAGTCGAGGATGCTACTGAGAATCATTTCACGTATTCAGACATGAGTCATGGGTAACTATTACTTATGTCCCCTCGTTGTATCATTTTCTCATTTAAAGGTCCCGCCACTCTGAATCAAATATGTTTGAAAGTGATTTTGGAGTGGTTAAAATTATTTGTGACATGCTTTTTATCCTTAGAAATTAATTTAGTGTTTGGATTTCACTTTCAAACACAATTTCATTCGGTCTAAAATTGATTTCATCGGGATGTTGAATATGACAAAAGTGATTTTTATTGTTTCAAAACCGTTTCCAAACATTTCAAATTTAGTAACCATTTTGTTTTGGTTTTTTGGTTTTTGAAACGTAAACCTATTCTCTCTTTTTCTTGAGTAAAAGAGTTGAATTCTTTGTCAATTTCAAAAGTAAAATCTACTTTTTTTAGTTTTCAAAATTTGACTTGATTTTTAAAAATATTGGTAGAAAGTGTATAACTAAGTAACAAATTTAGAGGTTGAAGAGATGTTTGTAGACTTAATTTTCAAAAATTTAGAACTAAAAATCAAATAGCTACCAAACTCGTATTTTTTTCGAGAAAAAAATGAAAAAAGAAAAAGGCCCCGTCATTATTTTCTTTGGATCTTTATAAATATAACTCTTCTATTATGATACTCAAATCATTTACAAATTCTGATTTTGAATTTCTGTAATAACTTTGTGATGTATTTAAGTCACCTATATTGAACTCACATTTTCAATACATAGAATTGAATGGACCAAAGTATTGTGTAACTTTAGGATCAAATAATATTCAAATGTAATTCTTTTTTGTTTTTGGGTTCATCAATGTAGGTTTGATGGAGTGGTTCAAAAGGAAAGCGACGCATGGAGTATGGTGGAGACAAAACAGAACCAATTTGTAGTAGACGGCCAACCATTCTATGTTAATGGGTTCAACACTTACTGGTTAATGATATTTGCAGCGGACCAATCCACAAGAGGAAAGGTCACAGAGGTGTTTAAACAAGCTGCTTCTGTGGGTTTAACTGTTTGTAGGACATGGGCCTTCAATGATGGCCAGTGGAGAGCTCTTCAAAAATCTCCATCTGTGTATGATGAAGAAGTCTTCAAGGTAAATATAAGAACAAGAGTAATATCTACAAACCATCTGATCATATTTCTTAGAGGTCATTTTAACATCAAAACTACAAAATTGTGTCTCTTTCAACATATTCAATAATGTTTATAATTATACCTTCAATCAGTAAAATGCTGGTTGTGTATGCGCTAAATTTCATTGATTTGTAACTGCCTTGATTTATGAATTGTAGGGATTAGATTTTGTGATTAGTGAAGCAAAGAAGTTTAAGATAAGGTTGATATTATCATTAGCAAACAATTGGGAAGCATTCGGTGGCAAAGCGCAATATGTGAACTGGGGAAAAGCTGCTGGCCTCAATTTGACATCCGTTGATGATTTCTTCACTGATCCAACTCTTAGAGGCTACTACAAAGCTCATGTTAAAGTGAGTTCCCCACATATCACTGAATTGAATGGTTAAGTTATTGTTATCTTATATTGTTAGTATGAAAATGATATATTGTTAATTCCCATGTGCATGGCATAGACGGTGCTTAATAGAGTGAATACATACACAAATGTAACATACAAGGAAGATCCAACCATTTTCGCCTGGGAATTGATGAACGAACCCCGTTGTACATCAGATCCTTCAGGCAATACACTGCAGGTTTGTCTTCTCTATCAAAAATTTTGCAAATAACTAAAATCTCGTTTGATAACTATTTAGTTTTTAAAAATTAAACCTACAAACCCTCCATCTATTATTAATTTCTTGCCTTTTTATCTACTTTTTATTGATGTTTTGATAAAACTAAGCTCAATTTTGAAAACAAAAAAAAGAAGTGGTTAAATACATGTTTTGATTTTCCGAATTTGACTTAGAAGAGAACTCTTTGTATTTAAGCAAGATACGAATCAATGTAAGAAGTTGAGATGAAATAGACATAATTTTTAAAAATAAAAATAAAAAAACCAAATAGCTATAATCAAGCAACCAATATTGTAATTTGAAGTAATTGAATGATCATTGGCAGGGATGGATTCAAGAAATGGCTGTGTTCGTGAAGAGCATGGATCCAAAACATTTGCTAGAGGTTGGTTTGGAGGGATTTTATGGTCCATCCACACCCAATAGAGTTCAGTTCAATCCAAATACATATGCTCAACAAGTTGGAACTGATTTCATCAGAAACCATAAAGTTCTTGGTGTTGATTTTGCTTCAGTTCACATTTATGCAGACACATGGTAGGTTGCAAAAGAAAAAAAAGAAAAAGAAAAAAACCCTTAGAACCTGAATTATACATTTGAACTTGAAACATATGATATGAAATAGACTCTGAAACTATATGATTCTAACATGAACTCAATAGGGTTTCTCAAGCAATCTCTGATGCCCATCTCCAATTCACAAAATCATGGATGGAGGCTCACATAGAGGATGCAGAGAAGTACCTTGGAATGCCAGTCATTTTCGCTGAGTTCGGGGTATCGACGAAGGATTCTGGTTACAATTCAACTTACAGGGATAAATATCTTAGCTCGGTATACAAGACGCTGTTGGATTCAACAAAGAAAGGAGGGAGTGGAGGAGGAAGCCTGGTGTGGCAACTATTCCCTGAAGGAACTGACTACATGGATGATGGCTATGCAATTGTGCTCTCCAATTCTCCTTCAACTTCAAACATTATATCTCTTCATTCTACAAGAATGTCAATCTTCAACTCCATTTGTTCCATGAAATGTCGTTGGGGTTGTAAGAAGAAAAATGTTATGGATCTTATTTTTCCCAACCACAATGATCATGATGAGATGTAATCTCACATAAACAAAACTCGTCGTTGAGGATAAGGGTATCCGATCCTTATGGATTATTCAAAAGGGTACATCTGAACTCCTTGTATCATAAATAAGAAATTTCTTGGTATTGTATGATCTTGCTTTTAACCATAATTCTCACTTGGGAATGTTCTTTTGGCCTTTTTTTCAACGTTTTGGGACGGAACCAAAAACTAAGTCTGGGGCATCACCGTTCGGCTTTTGTGGGCAAAAAACTTTAATATTACTCAAAATGAGACCATTCAGTAGTTAGATGTGAACTTTCGAGACCTTTGACACTATTCTAAGTTGGGTAATTTCTTTCTAGGCCATAACATTGACCCTTTTTTCAACGTTTTAGGACAGA
This sequence comes from Cucumis hystrix, assembly GCA_025688845.1. Taxonomy (NCBI): domain Eukaryota; kingdom Viridiplantae; phylum Streptophyta; class Magnoliopsida; order Cucurbitales; family Cucurbitaceae; genus Cucumis; species Cucumis hystrix. Next base: position 13,148,730 of record CM046885.1, on the reverse strand, counting down.
ACCAAAAAACTGAGTCTGGGGCATCACTATTGGGCTTTTGTGGGTAAAACACTTTAATATTACTCAAAATAATACCACCCAGTAGTTAGATGTGAACTTTCGAGACCTTTGACATTGTTATAAGTTGTGTAGTTTCTTTCTAGGCCATAGCATTGACCATTTTTTCAACGTTTTGGGATGAAACCAAAAAACTGAGTCTGGGGCATCACCGTTCGACTTTTGTGGGTAAAAAACTTTAATATTACTCAAAATGAGACCACCTAGTAGTTAGATGTGAATATTCGAGACCTTTGACATTGTTTTAAGTTGGGTAGTTAAGCCATAGCATTGGCCCTTTTTTCAACGTTTTGGGACGAAACAAAAAAACTGAGTCTGGGTCATCACCGTTCTGCTTTAACCCTAAAAAACTTTACTAGTATTCAAAATGAGACCACCTAGTAGTTAGATGTGAACTTTCGAGACATTTGACATTGTTCTTGTTGGATTTTTTTGGTCATAAAACTCGTAGTTTGTAATCATATTCTGTTCAATAAAGTCGTTATTGAGAAATTGAATATCATAATCTTAAATCCAATAAACTAAGTTTCGAGGCTATTTTTGAGTAATTTAAACTTTATATGGAGGCATAAACGTGGATCAAGTTCGAGTAAATAGTCTAAAATAGTCTATAGTATATGAATAATAGTTGGGCACCTTATTTAGAGAAACTATTGATGCGGCCCGCTATGTAGTAAGTACAAACGAAATGATCCTGAATTGTTCATATAGAAACATGAAAGTGGGAGCATCTATGTAAAGTGTTTACATTAACTCGATCTAAAAGAGTTTAGCCAGTTAATCTAGAATTGTTGGAGCCCATGATCTATAGGTCCATTAGGTTCCCCTGCTAGCTCATATGGAATAAACTTAGAGCAGTGATGGAATAAGTCGAATTATTCGAATTGGAGAGGAGAGAGAAACCGACAAGTATATGTGATATAGCCGTCGGTTTTCAGATTAGAAATAGAGCTTTGTGTTTAAATGGGTTTTAAATACTATAAATATGAATACAAATTCACACTAGGAAGCTCGGAATTGATGGAAATGGTCAAAGTTGTAAAAAGTCAAAATGTTGACTTTTTTATTTTGAAAAGTCAAAATTTGACCGGCCTTATATTCAAACGTGATTTGAATTTTGGAAAAATGAACGCGGATTCATGCTCGGGAGGTCGTAATTAGTCAAGACAGACAAAATGGTAAAAAGTCAAAATATTGACTTTTGACTTTTGACTTGAAAGGTCAAATGACCATTTTACCCTTGGACTAAGTTAGTGGGAAAATCCAACATTTTGTTGGATGATGCCACTAACACTTAGTGGGATATGTGGCTACATGAGATGTAGACATCTAGCCCACTAAGTTCCACTAATTGTTAGTGGATTATTAGGTGTTGAGATTTGACTAACTAATTACATGCAATTTTGTATGTAATTAGGTTATAAATAGGGTTGTTTTCATCTATGTGTAGAACTTTTGCCATTTTTTTAATAATTTTGGAAATTACAATAATTATTTCTCTCCAAATTCTCAACCAAACTTTTACCTTCCAATTTCCATACAACTCCCTTTTTTTCTTCAACCAATCGGGTCCCACAACCCGATTTCAAGTCCAGAGATTAGTGGGTAAATTCTAGTGGTTGTGTTTGTGTACGTGAGGAGATTTCAAGGATTTTGAAAAGCATCAAAGGTAATATTCCCTAAATCCTAAATTGTTTAGTTTAGGGTTGCATGTTAATTAGGGGCAATTAGGGTAATTTTTGTTTCTTTTTTTCTGTTGCGCTTGTCTCTTTCCATCATGTGGTATCAGAGCATGCTTTAATTTTACCCAATTGCATATGGTGGGTGTGTAATTTATTTGATAAATTATGATTGAACTAAAATGGATATATTTTGATTTTGGCTCTAGATTAAGTTTTTTTTTTGTATTAATTATTGTTATTAGCCTTGTTTATGGCTTGCTTTATTATTGCAAAAAGTTTGTAATTTTCAAAGAGTTATTAGAGTTGAAATTAGGTTGTAATTGGTTCAACCGGGTGAGATAAATGCTATTTTTGAAGAAAAAAAGACAGACTCGAAAAAGGCTTCAGACCTGGTTCAGACCACTCACCCGACCCGAAAACCCACACGCGACCTAGCCTGGCCCACAGGCGCGTCCGACCCATCTTCGCTCGTCGCTTAGCCCGCGCTCCGTTTCGGCCCAGCCCACTCCTGATTTGTTGGTCCGACCCGATTCACGCGCCACCTGTCCGCCTGACCCAAGCCTGAGGGTGTTTGGGCCGGTTCAAGCTGTTTTTGATGGGTTTTCAGTTGGTTCAAAGCGTTCGCGACTGGTTCTGTACTACACCAAATTATTAGTGTAATATTTTAGTGCTTAGCTAGGGGCCAGAAATCAATCCATTTTAGGGTTTTTTTTTTTTAATTTATGCATATGATGTATGTTTTAATTACTTCAAATTTGTATGTGCATTTTGAATGTCCTATAGATTTAAAATCCCACTATAGGTTAACATGTTCATGCATTAAAAGTATGCTATAATGGTTGTATTGTATAGTATGCATGTTAATTGGTTAATATGGAAATTAATTAATATGATTAATTAATTAAGTTATCCTTGATTAAATATGATTAAATTAAATTAATTAATTATTGATTTATTTAAATTTAATTTAATTAAATATGGTTTAATTTAATTAAATATGATTTAATTAAAAGTTAAATAAATTAAAATCCATATTAATTGATTGGTTTTTATAATGGTTATTTATTATTAAATGAATGGTTTTAGATAATGTCTAAAGTTTTTACAAGTGTTATAAAATAAATTAGACTTTTAAAATCTATAACAAAGATAAAATGCATGCTCACTTAGGTTAAACATATCTTCCTAAACTTTTCATAGAAATAGGTCGATATCTTGTAAAACTGGTTACAAGAGGCTCATTTGGTTCGATCTTGTCAACAAGTCAGATAAGATGACTAAGGTTGGAGGTTCTTAAGTTGACGGTTTACGGAACATTTCCTACCTGGCAATCGTAATCAGTTCTTGAGCCTAGTTAACCTAGTTTTATGAGCATGCGTGAGAGGTGTGAGGTAATAAAAGTGGTTTATCACCTAGATATCATAGGTTAAAATCCTGTATAATGGTTATACTCGGATGGTTTACCTAGACTTAAGATTTGTTTAAGTTAGCCTAAATATAAATCCTGAAGTTTTAATTACCCTTTAACACCGTTATAGAACATTTCAGCTAGAGAAAAGTAATGTACTTTTTTAGCTCTAGCGTCCCTAAGAGTTCACACCGTGAGATCCATGCAGGGCTTTGGGTCGTGCATAGGAGCGGACTCCCTTTGGAGAGTGTTTGAATGGATCAATATCAAGGTGAATAGGGGAAGTAGTTCATAGTAAGTGGGTGAGGGATATGTAACAGCACATCCCACTGTCTCTTTCATTAGGTCGCACTGTGAGATTCCTATAATATGCCTACTTGTCTGCTTTGGAGCGACGTTCCCTCCGGAGGGTTATATTATAAGATTCGGAACACCCCGAACTCCAAATATGGATAGGTTTTCTTAAATTAGTTTTCATATTGACTTTCCACTTTCGGAAGCATATTGATTCTAATCTATGAAATCTGAAATTGGCGGGTAACACTTACAAGAATTATTAAGTTGTTAGTATATTCTCAACCAAAGTAGCGATAACTAAGTGCTATAAAGAATAAACAGTTATTCTAGAGATAACATCTAGTCAAGATTGTCTTGGTTCAAAGGAAGAATAATCAACTACCTTTCGGAGAAGGTTACTCTAAACCTTTGAAATATTGTTGCAAAATTAGATTGGTTTCTTTATGATTATAGTTTTTCTAAAAAGAATATGTTTATTTTTCAACATGAATAGCTCAATAGTTCAACTTTTAGCTTCGAAATCAAATTTTAACACAATACTAGTGGTTGACGATTTAAGATTTGTCTTAACTAAGGAATGTTCTCAAAACCCTGCCTCTAATGCTAATCGAACTAGTCGGGATGCATATGATCGATGGATAAAAGCTAATGAAAAAGCTCGTGTCTACATTCTTGCCAACATGTCTGATGTATTGGCAAAGAAACATGAATCCTTAGCCACGGCTAAAGAGATTATGGATTCATTAAAGGGAATGTTTGGGCAACCAGAATGGTTCTTAAGACCGAGGTAGTCAAATACATTTACACTAAGTGTATGAAGGAAGGTACCTCTGTTAGAGAACATGTCCTGGACATGATGATGCACTTCAACATCGCTGAAGTGAGTGGTGGTCCCATCGAAGAGGTTAATCAAGTTAGCTTTATCTTAGAGTCTCTTCTGAAGAGCTTCATTCCATTTCAAACAAATGTAGGAACAAGATAGAGTTTAACCTGACAACCCTTCTGAATGAGCTCCAGCGATTCCAGAACCTTACTATGGGTAAGGGGAAGCAAGTGGAAGCAAATGTTGCTACCACAAAAAGGAAGTTTTCAAAAGGATCATCCTCGAAAACTAAAGCTAGACCCACAAAACCTAGTGCTCAAATAAAAAAGAAAGGGAAGGGGAAGACTCCCAAATAGAACAAGGGAAAGAAAGGTGCAGAAAAAGGTAAGTTTTACCATTGTGGCCAGAACGGGCACTGATTAAGAAATTGCCCAAAGTACCTTGCAGAAAAAAAAGGCAGAGAAGGAAACACAAGGTAAATATGATTTACTAGTTGTAGAAACATGTTTAGTGGAATATGAAAATTCTACCTGGATACTAGAATATCTTTTGAAATTAATGAAGCATTCGTTTTCTATAAAGGTATTCAGAACAGTTGAAACTCAAAATAAAAGACAAAAAGTTTCTTCTAGTGCCCATTTATGGCACTTAAGACTTGGTTACATAAATCTCAATAGGATTGGAAGATTGGTTAAAAGTGGGCTTCTAAGTCGATTAGAAGATAACCCTTTACCTCCTTGTGAATCTTGTCTTGAAGGAAAAATAACTAAGAGATCTTTTACTGGAAAAGGTCTAAGAGCCAAAGGACCCTTAGAGCTCGTACATTCGGACCTCTACGGACCAATGAATGTCAAAGCTGGAGGTGGATATGAATATTTCATCAGCTTCATTGATGATTATTCAAGGTATGGTCATATTTACCTAATACATCATAAGTCTGATACTCTTGAAAAGTTCAAAGAATATAAGGCTGAAGTCGAAAATGTAAGGTAAAACAATAAAGATACTTCGATCAGATCGAGGTGGAGAGTATATGGACTTACGATTCCAAGATTATTTGATAGAAAATGGAATCCAGTCACAACTCTCTGCACCTAGTACGCCTCAACAGAATGGTGTATTAGAAAGAAGAAATCGAACCTTGTTAGACATGGTTCGCTCTATGATGAGCTTTGCTCAGTTACCAGATTCTTTTTGAGGATATGCTTTAGAAACAACCGTTTATATTTTGAATAATGTTCCCTCTAAAAGTGTTTCAGAAACACCCTATGAGCTATGGAAAGGGCGTAAAGGAAGTTTACGTCATTTTAGAATTTGGGGTTGCCCAGCACACGTGTTGGTGCAAAATCCTAAGAAATTGGAACATCGTTCAAAATTATGCTTTTTTATAGGTTATCCAATAGAATCAATAGGTGGTTTGTTTTACGATCATCAAGAAAATAAAGTATTTGTGTCAACAAATGCCACATTCTTATAGGAAAACCACATTAGGGATTATCAACCTCGCAGTAAACTAGTATTAAATGAAATTTCCAAAAGTGCTATAGATAAACCTAGTTCATCCACTAAAGTAGTTGATAAAACTAACAAATCTAGTCAATCACATCATTCTCAAGAGTTGAGAGAGCCTCGACGTAGTGGGAGGGTTGTTCATCAGCCTGATCGCTATTTGGGTTTAACTGAAACTCAAGTCGTCATATCTGATGGTGGCATAGAGGATCCATTAACCTATAAACAGGTAATGAATGATGTAGATTGTGACCAATGGATCAAAGCCATGGACCTCGAAATGGAGTCTATGTACTTCAATTCTGTCTGGACTCTAGTAGATCAATCAAATGACGTAAAATCTATTGGTTGTAAATGGATCTACATGAGAAAACGAAATCAAGCCGATAAAGTACAGACTTTGAAGGCTCGACTTGTGGCAAAGGGTTATACCCAGAGAGAGGGAGTAGACTATGAAGAAATTTTCTCTCCCGTTGCCATGCTAAAGTCAATTAGAATACTCTTATCCATCACCACCTTTTATGATTATGAAATTTGGCAGATGGAAGTCAAGACAGCCTTTTTGAATGGTAATCTTGAGGAGAGTATCTATATGTCTCAACCAGAGGGGTTTATAGAACAAGATCAAGAACAAAAGGTTTGTAAGCTTCAAAAATCCATTTATGGATTAAAACAAGCACCTAAATCCTGAAATATAAGATTTGGTACTGCGATCAAATCTTATGGTTTTGAACAAAATGTTGACGAACCTTGTGTTTACAAAAAGGTCGTCAATTCCGTTGTAGTATTCTTAGTCTTGTATGTAGATGATATTCTACTTATTGGAAATGAAGTAGAATATCTTACTGATATCAAGTAATTGCTAGCTATGCAATTTCAAATGAAAGATCTTGGAAATGCACAATATGTTCTCGAAATCCAAATTGTTCAAAACCGTAAGAACAAAACACTAACCATGTCTCAAGCATCTTATATAAACAAAATGTTGTCTAGATATAAAATGCAGAATTCCAAACAGGGTCTACTGCCGTACATATATGGAATTCATTTGTCAAAGGAACTAAGACACCTCAAGAAGTGGAGGATATGAGAAATATTCCATATGCTTCTGCTGTTGGAAGTTTGATGTATGCAATGTTATGTACTAGACCTGACATTTGCTACTCAGTAGGGATGGTCAGTAGGTATCAGTCCAATCCTGGACGTGATCAAGAATCACACATCAAAAGCATATATTTAATCCGTTTGGTGCTCAATAAAAAATGTTTCAACCATTGTTCAAAACAATACATGGGAGAGGCAGATTCAAAGTAATTATGGAATAAATCCATAAATGTTTTTAACTGAAAAACACTTCTTGATTTCCTTTTAAACAACACTTCAAACAAATAGTCCCGAACTCACCCTACCTTTTCCTGTTTATTCTTGAATTTAAATTTCAAATTTCGACAAAAGAAAAAGAAAACACCAAATAACTAACCACTTTTAGATTATTTTTAAAAAAATTCTTTTTACTTGACTCACTCAAATACATTTTTTAGTGTATTTTCTTTTACATTCATTAACAATTCGCACACACACATCGCATAGATACAAAGAGGAAAAAACACATAACTAGTTTTCAGTGAAACAAAGAAATGGGTAGGCGCCGAGCCACACTGGGAAAGAGGAGGGAAGAGGAGAAGCATTTCTAAAAGTGCTCACCCCCTCAAGACTACCAAACCAAACCCATAAAAACTGAAGTAAACATCAAAGTTCAACACATTTCTCACATCAATGTTTCTGTACAGAAAACCCCATTTGCCATAAACATGAACTCCCACGAACCGATACCTGTCGTTGCAATCAAGCTGGCAAAGTACATCAAGAAGTGATTTCTCCATCTCTTTCACCACAAAACTCCAAATTCATGCCAATTCTTGGAGCCTTTTTCTTTTCTTTACACACATTTTCACACCGATACTTTTGTATAGACTACAGACTATATGCAAATTTCACACAAAATCAAAACTCTAAACCAACACTTTTTATGTCCAAAATAGCAAGGAGGAGGAAGGAAGGTTGAGTAGATGAAATCACTTTCCCTCCCTCTCTATCTATGCTATCACTCCTATTTCTAATTTTTTTTTTCTTCTGCTGTTACTATTAGTTAGTAATCTGACATATCTATAAGGTCTAAGCATGAGCTAATTAAGAAAAAAAAGGAATTTAGGACTTATAGAAGACTTAAGAAAAGGCCCTTTCCATTGATTGTAAGATTGAGGCAGTATCAAACTTGAAGTTTCTGAAGCTCTTGCCTGGACCAGTGTCAACTTCCACTTCTGCTTTACTTATTTGGCTCTCCATTATGACTGTACTGCTGCTACCTATCGAGCTGTTCTTAGCCTTCCATACCGTTAGACCTTGAAAACATGAACAGACACTACATTAGCATATTTCAGAAACCCTAAATATGTAAATTAATGAATGTAAGTTTGTGAGATTAGGCATTGGAATTTGGATGGTCTATTAACTTCAACTGAAATACAGAGTCTTATCTTTGATAATAACGGCAAAATCTAATTATCTCTAAGTAAGTTGAGAAAAGAAAACCTCTTATTGGGATATCGGGGTTTGGACGAACAGGGGGATGATGTGTCAAAATCCATGACCTTAGAGATCTGCACGAAAAGGCCGACCCCTTAAAATATCTACATTTGTTAAAGCAGGAGGAAAAAATCATTTAAGAATATACAGATGTACTCACGCCAAAAAAGGAGCAATCATATAAAGCTTGAGACCGCTCATCCCACGAGATATTACATTATCACTAGCTGGTTCAAGATCATCGAGTCGATGCCATGCAATTTCCTGTTTACAAATAGTTAAGTACCTGCTTTCAACTATAGAAGGTTCGAATGATGACCTGTTATTAATAAATAATTCTTTGTCCTTTTACGTTTTACCCAGAAATTTGTTGAACCCATTTTCTCTGGGCTCAAAATTAAAAGATACACGCCTACCTTTTCAACATTTGATAGGCATGGCCGGCCCATAAATAGATGATAGTTCATAATTACCAAAACCTTCAAAGGAATGAGACTTTTTTTTGTTTTTTTTTTAAGAAGAAGAATTATGTTACAAATACAGGAAAAGATTTTGACTTATGATCCTTCAAGGGTGGCATAAAACACTTACTGGTTAAACAAAGCTCAGGTTGGCTCCAAGACAATTTTTAGGAGTTCGAGTAGGATAATAAATGCTTAAAATATCAAAAGAATGGCAGGCAAAAAACCTGAAGAAACCCAAAACGTGCATGAAAAAACTAAATTTTAAGAAACATATTTTAAGGTAGTGATTTCAATGCAAATCAAAACTAAAACTATAGAAACATGTTTTGAGGTAAGGAAACATACACTGATCTCTTTCTTAGTTTGTGGGGCAAAGAGATTATCATCTTTCACGCCTGCAATGATGTAAAGCCGCACCCTCTGCGGTCCAAATATAACTTCTATGTATTCAGATTTTTTGAGAAGATTACTAATGTCAAATCCTGTTTCTTCCAGGACCTGCAATCAAATGGTACATCTCAAATTTATAGAAGGCCGGTACTGTCTGTCAACAGGAAATCAATGTTTGAAAATTTTTCCCGGTAACTGAAAAACTTCCCCCATCTATATGGGACATTATTGAACCAAAATTCAGTCCTTGGCCAGATCCTATAGAAGGAAATGGAATAACATCTGCACCTAATTCATTAAACTTCAAGTGAACTTTGCAGTTACAGTCAGAGTGGTATTTACATAACACACGAGAATGCTGACTATGCAATGAGAAAATTCGGAAAGAATCAAGCTTACTTCTCTAATGGCACAAGCATGATCTTCCTCATCTTTGCTCTTTTTACCGCGTGGAAAACTCCAACTAGATCCTTTCCATCCCTTCACTAACAAGCACTGTATTTTGCCAATAATAAGCAAAAGGGAGCAGTGTCAACATCCTTTGCATTAATAATGCGAGCGCGGGGGGAGGGGGGGTAAGTGAGCCAAGTTTCATTAACAAGACCTCACCCGCTCAAATGTCTCATCCAGTATGATTGCCCCAGTTACAGGAACTCGAACCTTGTATGAAGTGAAGTCTTTAAAGATATCATCAATATGGGCAACATATGGTCTTAAAACATCACAGCTTTTAAACACTGATATATAGTAAGGGAAAACAGGAATGTGCAAACACTGATATAAAGTATACCACTAACAATTATTAGTCATCATTTGAGAGAGATATATAGAAAGAGAACTCTGAATTATTTTTCCATAATCAAATGGTAGCAAAACAGTGCAGGATACTTAATGAAGTGAACTCCTTCAGATTCAATGACTTTAAAGATGGATTCCTTTCCACCGAATTGTCTTCATAAAACCAATGTGCATACTCTATGAGGAATAGAATCCTCTCAAACGACTGTAGATCTTCTTTCGGCACATTCAAAACAAAACGACTGCAGAAAAGTACGACAAATATTTAAGAAATTAAAGGAAGATGAAAAGAGATTCAGTGCTGCATCAAGCAGGTTAGAAAATAAGGAAAATACCGAAGAATGAATCTAAGATCCATCAAGGTCAAATCTCACACAAAGACTATGGATGAAATGGATCTAGGTCCAGAAAAAAAAAACTTTTATTCGAGTAACAACTAAGTTTTCCAATAAAATTTCTAGTCCATCTGTTCATAAATACCTGTGAAATTTCTTACTAAATCAGTTTCGAAGACTGTATTCTAAAAGATCCTCCAAAAAATCAATCAAGCAGAGCTTCTTTTATGTTGCATAAAACGCTAATAACATTATCAGTCATCAATATTCAAGGCCAAAATTTCTTAGCCTTTTGCTACATTGAAGAACATAACGTTGCTTCCAGAAAGAAAGAAAGAAAAAAACAATCCAACCGCACACCCAGTAACGTGCCAAAAAACTCCGCTTAACAAAAATATGAACAAACAATACTCCCTACCATAATTCATAAACAGAAATTGTTCGACATCAAGCATGTTTAAGTTAAGTAAGTAGAGATATCACTAAAAAAAACAAAAACAAATACACATACACATACATAGAAGGAACATCCGTGTAGCCGATCCACTATGTTCCTTTCTCATAAACCGCATTCAAATTCCAAATTTCAACTCCCTAAGCTTCATCACCGTTTTTAAGGGGAACTTTAAGCAAGTAAACTAACTACTCTTCTTTAACAAGTTCTCAATTACGATCGGTGGCGTTGCAGAACAGAAATCAACAGAATGTGAAAAGACATTGAAGAAAGAAGAAAAAAAAAAAAGAAGACAGTGAAGATGAAAGGAATAAGATGATGGAAGTACATTATGGAGGAGTTGAAGAAGAAGAAGAAGAAGAAGAAGAAGAAGAAGAAAAAGAAGAAAGAAAAAAGAAGAAAGAAGAAAAGTGAGAGTTGAGTTGAAGAAGAGACCTGCAAAGATCGTCGATGAGTTCTTGAGGAGGAAGGCCGTTTTTGACGGGTGTAGTGGAAGAGGAGTGGTGAAGAGCGGCCATGGAGTTCGGGGAATTGGAAATCGGGAAGAAGGGAGGATGAAGATTTTCAGCTCTTTTTCTTCGACCCTCACCGAACACACACCAACAAGAGTAGCAGCCGCGAAACGATAAAACCCGATATGCTCATTTGACTCAATTCTATGAATATCCATCGGGCCGGTTCGTGTTATTTACCCGACCGCTTCGACCGAACCTTTTTTCTTTTCAACCTAAATTAAATCTTGAAATGACAAATTTGAAATTTATTATAAAGTTAAATCAAATAATACGAACTCATAGAAATTTTTTAATCCACCTTTATCGTAGAGACACTTCATAAAAGTTTTTAAGATTAAATTAGAAGGGATTTTCAAACGATGAGGAGTAAAATTACAAAATTAATCTAAATTTAAACTTCTAACCTCCGGTGATAGTGATGCAATCAATGTCGGAGGCGGGTGAAGTATGGTTTTGAGGAATGATGCTTTGATTTGACCAAAGAGAGTTTTGGATTTTGGAGGTGAGTGGCAGTGCTTCAGAGACTCATCCGGACCTCACATCATCAAATACACATCGGGACGAACCATCCTCAGCTAGTCAGCCGATCACCACCGTTTCTTGAAACCATGATCACACGTGTGCCACCTTCATCGCCTGCTAATCCTTTATACTACCACTCTCTTCTCCCAAAAAGAATCTCCAATTTCTGAGGAACACTGAGGATTACAGAAGCCAAGCAATTGGATCGCTTTGGAAATGCGGGCCATATCCTTAGGACTCACAGTCTCTTCAACCTCTTCTTCATCGTCATCATCTTCTTCCTCTTCTTCTTCTTACACTTCCTTGAGACCCTGCTCTTCCACAAATTTTAATCCTCACAAATCTGCTTCTGCTCATGGCGTCTCTCTTCTTTCTCCCTCCAAATCAGCCTCAGGTGGGTGTCCACTCTCTCTTAAAAACACCCCCTTTTCATGGGTTTCTTTGATTCTTCTTCCTTTGTTACTTTACTTTCTCTGCTTATTCTCAGTTTGGTTGTTGCTACCGAGTGATTTATGGATTTGGGTTTCATTTGTTTGGTCAAATTCTTTTTTTCTTCTGGGTGTTTATTGATTTGTTGAGTTTCCGGCTTTATGGATTCATAGTTATTGTTTTGGAGTTTTACTGGATTGTGAACATTGGAGCTTAGAAATGCATATTTGATTGTGTAATGAATTGGTCATGTAGTTAGACTATGGGGTTTGAGTTTGATTCTTCTGGCATTTTCCTTCAGGTGCAAGAGTTTGTAAAGCGAGTCAAGTTTTTGATTTATTTCCAACTTTAACTCCTGAGATAACAGTTAGAGAGGCAAGAATAGAGGACTGTTGGGAAGTTGCTGAGACTCATTGCAGTTCCTTCTTCCCAGAATATTCATTCCCATTGGATTTTGTGTTGAGGGTTGATAGGCTTGTGGCTATGCTATCTGGATTGTCTGTGCCAAATGGTTGTAGGAGGATTTGTTTGGTTGCTGTAATTGGTGGCTCAGAAAATGATTCATTTCTTATTGGTCCTGATGACTTCAAGATTGGAGGATTTGATGGTAAAGTTAGTCTCAACAAGGGCTATGTCGCTGGAATATTAACAGTTGATACCGTTGCCGATTTCTTACCGAGAAAAGGACCGATGCGGCAAAGAAGGTGAGCATTAAAGTATATTACTCTTGTTCATCTTGTGGAATAGGACTTTTCTTAGACAAGAAGAACTATTGTTGTTTTGAAGTAATTCAGTTTTGGGCTGTATCTTTCGGATGTTATGCGTAAGTCTGATATTGTAAAACAATAAAAGTAACAGGTTTTCTGATGTTATGCTTAAGACTTTCTGATGTTATGCATAAGTCTGCAATTCACACATTTGTCGTGTGGAAGTATCAAATCTCAACGTTCCTTTACATTTGGATCGTTTGACTCGGTGAGGAACAATAACAATACCCTTCAGCTTATACTTATCTGGCTTCTCCAAGTGAGGCAGGAAGTTTGATTTAATGTCAAACTAGGATACTTGCACTTGATTTTGCAGTTGAAACCGATCAGATGAACTGAATTTAAGTCTTTTTGTAGGCATCTGATCTGTATTTAGCAACTAACCCTTTATCAATATCATTACAGTTCAATGATAACATTCCTCTAAAGAAAGAGGTGATCTGAAGTTATTCTTTCCTGAAAATTTGAGCTTCATCCATTGTTTTCAGCTGAAGTCTGATCCATTCCAATGATGTAGTTTCGAGTTTCTCACCGTTCAATGGTTCTCCAAATCAATTCAAATGTAATATAATCCCTTTGCTTGTTTTTACATCTTCCATGGCAGGACAGGGATTGCATACATATCCAATGTAGCAGTTCGTGAGCGGTTTCGACGCAAGGGGATAGCAAAAAAGCTAATACTAAAGGCGGAGGCCGAAGCCAGGAACTGGGGCTGCCGAGCAATCGCATTACATTGTGATACGAACAATCCGGGGGCTACAAAGCTGTATAGAGGTCAGGGTTTCAAGAGCATCAAAGTACCTGAAGGAGCAAACTGGCCTCAGCCAAAGACCTCTCCAGACATCAAGTACAGTTTCATGATGAAGCTTCTGAAAAACCCAACCTCAATTTAGTAACTTCAGAGGGCATTTCAACATTATTTAAAGATTAAAATAAGCGGGGAGAAAAGGGTGCAAAAGAAACTCCCATCTCTGAACAAAATAGAAATGAATGGTTGGATATTTTAGAACAGCTTGTATAAATGATAGGAGAACTTTGGTTAGCTGAATATCTTGTATTTGTATTGTATAATGGTGCACATTGCTCCCTTGTTTGTATGATTAATAACATTATGTGGAATCTTTATATGATCCTGCTGATTGTTTTATGGTTTTCTAATCGAATTTTCTAAGAAATTATTAAGAAAATAAGACTGAGTTCAAAGAACTGCAACCCATGTTGTACATTTCGGGGCGATTCTACAGCGATAAATTCCATCTCTTAGACATCGGTATATTTTATCATCTAAATTTTAGGAGTTATCAATTTGAATATTAAATTAATAGTTCATCGGTATATTTTATCATCTAAATTTTAGGAGTTATCAATTTGAATATTAAATTAATAATTGTATTTGTAGCTATTCCTAATTAGACACTTATTCAGAAATGTCTCTTGAGAATCATCTATCCATCTACTCTAATCATCCATTTTGTAAAATTGACACCTAAAGACGTTTATACACGTTTAACATTCAAATGACAAAACTGATTAATATATTTACAAATATAGTAAAATATCATGAATAGATATATTAGTCCATCACAATGGACTAGAATATTTTGTTAGATTTATTATTATTTTGTTTCAGTTTGTTATATTTGAAAAAAAGTTCTAAATTGAAATTTTTGAGATCAATTGACTTAAATCGTAAGTTTAATACAATATTGATTGAGCGAAATATAAATTGATACCCTTACGAAAATTTATAATTTAAAATAAAATTATTGGTTCAAAGTTTTAATTGACACCACCCAAACCCAAAATATAAAGATATAATTAACATTTGCCTTAAATTTTAATTCATTGAGATTCATTCAATATGTTAAAAAAATCATATATATTTTAGAACATTTTAAAATATAGCAAAAAAAATTTTTTTTTGAAACTATAGCAAAATTTATCTAATTCTTTTATAGTCAATTAAAAAAAACATTCCTATATATATTTTTAAATAGTTTCAATTTATTTGTCATCCATACAAAAATTTCTATATTTTATTAATAGACACATAAAAAATAAATAGATCAAGATCTAACTTGGTTCTTGAATCAGAATCTATCCAGTGCCAGCCTAACCCTTGATTGAGATCTAATATAGAACTCATTGAAATTTTTTGACCACATAGAAGTATGTAACTATTTGATTTAATCTATAATTTTAACAAAGAAAATAAAACAAGTTTAATTTGGGATCTAATCAAAATGAAAGTACTCAAGGCTTTACTTGAATCAAAATGAAGTTCAAGTTTTCAATGTGGACTTCAAAATGCAATGAACTTCTAACAAAAAATTAGAAATGTCATCTATTATTTCAAAACCCTTGCTTTTATTAGAAATAACACACAAATAGAAACTGAGAATATGACAATGGAATGATTGGAAAAGGAAAAAATAGTTCTCACCAAGAAGTTTATCATTCAGAGAGTTGTGGGAAAAAAATCTGTGGTTCATGCCTGGAAACTAAAGAACGACGAAGCCTATAGACGAGGTGTAGTGAGAAGAGCAGAAGTGTTTTTTTGGGAATATTGGTGTCTGAGAAATACAGAGGTCGTCTACCTGGGGAACTGATTCATACTTGAACAAATTTGTCTAGTGCAGACGTATCCAAAGCAGGGAATTCCTTGGCAGCAGATAGGACTGCAAAGCCGAGTTTTATGGCGTCGTCATTGCTTGGTGCCTAGAATACGCATTATTCACAATTTTTTAGATGCAAAGACATACCAAAATCGTACAAACAACTTAGATATGGATGAATGGTTTACCTCGATGTTAAGAGGAAGTACAGGATCATGCAATGAGAGTCTTAGAAGGAACCACCCACCAAATCCAGAAACCCGAACCTGTTTTCGAGTTGAATAGATGATTTATTTATCCGAACAAACCATTTACATCCACAAGTATTCTCTTGATACACATCGAATCCTATTGTTTTTTGTTAAAACCAATTTACTAAATGGGAAATGACAACTGAAGTTGTGAAAATTGTTATAGATGAAGGATATAACTTTAGAATGGCTAAATTAAAAAACATACTCTTGAACTTTATCCTTTTGTCTTATAAGTACTTCTATTTGAAAAGGTTCCAAGAATACTTCTATTCTTTCAAAAGTTCCTATACAATTGATATTTCATAAGCGCTCACCAATCCAAATGGCCCAAATTTTGTCCGAAATTCTAAAGAATTTTTAATCCAAGTGTAGTTTTGAAATGTTTATGATAGGCCAAGGGTATATCAACTTTGGAACGAATGGGGGTATTTTTAAACAAAGGACAAAACTCTTTAGGAATATTATTTTTTTAGTTTAACCTTTTTAAACTGATGTCATCCAGCAGACAAATCTAAACTTACCCCTTCATAGTTAACAGGAGCTTTCATAAGCTTGGGATCAGAAGCAACAAGATTCTCAACATGTTTCAGCACTGCTTCTCCATAATCGCGGAAGGGTCTGGAAACATTGATTTATTAGAAACTTTGTGCAAAGGAATCAAGATGGGAATGCCTTCTAAAGCAAAATCATATAGGTCATACCCTCCTTGAAGGTCTGGATGGTTTTGATTTATCTTTAAACGCAACTCAACAGCAACAGCAGGCTCTTGTAAACCTTCCACCAGATCGGTCAAAACTTGGCTCCCACCACCTAATCCTGAGGCTCTTGCTGATGCAAGTTTGTTCAAAATTTTGACCTGAGATTCACTTTTACATTGTTAAAGGAAACAATGAAGCTAAAGAGAGAAATTGAATTAGTACATGTAAGACAGACAATTATTGTCAATTGGTAACATATCAAAAATAGAGAGAATTTGTGGGATGCTATATCAAATAGAAACACCCACCATGAGATATGCGCCATCATCAAGCCAATGGTTCTCCTTAAGAGCTCCATGACCACTGGTTTCAATAGCCAAATGTGACTCCTCACCAATAGAATTCTACAACATCAGTATTTTATTTGTTTTATTATAAAGATTACTGACAAAATAAAAGTTGAATATAGTAGATAACCAGGCCTAATAAAAGACAACTGACAATAATTGATACTCTTCTTCTAGTAAAAGGAGTAAACGCAAGCCCATAAGCCATG